>CM022301.1:118647564-119941033 GCA_011799875.1 Thinopyrum elongatum
GGTGGCGGGCCCCCGGTGGCGGCCCCCCCCTCCAGGCTTGGTGCGACGAATCTGGCCATCTTGCTTAGCCCGGCATGCTTTGCGGCATCTCGCCGTTTGTAGTTTGTATTTGTTGAAGGCAGCAATTTCGGGGGCGATGGTGTCTGTTTGCACAACGTGATGGAGTCGGAGGAGATTGTTCGTGGATCGGGCGGGCTTCGGTAGTCAGATATTCTAGATGTGTCCGAGGTGCTCTTTCGCTGGTTGTTGGTGGACTTTGAAGTCAAAGCTGCAGCGACGCAAGTCCTGCACATTTCCTTGTGATGCTCGTCTCAGAGTCAGAGTTTGTCGGTTGTTGCGCGTGTGGCATTCTGTTGGCATGTGTCGTCATGGTTTCGGTGCAGGCTGCTTGTGGGGTTGGCTTCGACGGATGAGTCTATGGTGAGTCGGGGAGACCACGTTGCGCGTTCGGACGGCTTGGTAAACCGGTGATACGATGACGCTTGGACCTAATCGCCAGATGGTCTTTTCCTCTTTGTGCTGTATGGTAGAGTAGGCGATAACAAGAGGGGGAAGGGGGGCTTCGTTGGTGTGGAGGCTTTTAGTTGTTGTAATTAGTTTTTTAGTCGTTTTGTGTGTAGGTGTACCCATGTTATGTGGGTTGGATTATCAGTTTTAGCAATGGTTTCCCGTCAATTAACGGGCCAATTCTCACTCTCTAATCAATGAAAATGGCAAGTATTTTTGCCTCGTTTTCAAAAAAGAGATAAAGGGGATGGGGAGAGCGGGAGGGAACGAACAGAGATAGGCCGCTTTGTTTTTCACTTGATGGTTAGGAAGATGCTTTGCCTCCGCGAGAAGAAAGACAAGGATGATGATTGCAACTATTAAATTGAGCATTGTTACATATTCATTTTTAGGCCCGTGTTAAACGCAGGGCAGTCTTAATAGTAATCGTTAAATTGCAAATGGAAAATAAAATAAAAGATTGAAATGAACTGACAAGGTTAAAATTCAGAAACGTTCTATGGCTGGCCATGGATCATAAATCATATACACAAGGTAAATAGGCATACACGTATAGAAAGAAAAGGTCAACAAAAGATTAATTACTTCAGTGTACCATTCAAGTGGTTGAGTTAGCAGGGTTTGAGTAAGCAATCTAGGCAATTACACGTTACAAAGTTTCCCATAAGTGGTTAAACTAGTATTGTCTATTATCAATCTACGCAGGTGACCGTCATGGGGAAGAAGGAGAGGACAACAAAACGAGAGAAACAAAGAGAGTGACAAACTTTACCTGGAACAAAGACCAATTCATAGGGCTTCGTTGCTGGGCCAACCTGCGTCTCTCCTACCATGGGCCGCCAAGATTCCCATCTCCTCCTAGCAAATGAACCGCAACCCACCCTTGCCCTCCGAGCGATGCTTGCCACCGCAGCCACAAAGGAACAAAAAGCAAATACATAAGTGTTGTGAATGTAATGGGGGAGGGAGCCTAGATTCTTGGCCAGGCGTGCGGCGGCAGGAATGGAGCGAGAAGCTGGAGGGAGAGGTGGTAACGCTATGGGTGGCGGCGATCGGGGCGATCTCTGGCGCTTCTTGTTGAGATGCGGATGTTTGGGTAAGAAAAAAACCGGTCGTGCACAAGGGAAGGAAGAAAATCGGTAGGCGTGGGGAACTAGTGGAAGAGATGGGGTCGATTGAGAAGACGAATACGAACGATACTAACGAAAATGACAATGCACCTACCATCACGGACGCAGGGGGACTCCTCAATTAGTGAGTAGAGATAGCAAAATTTAAGACTTGAGCTCCAAAAAAATTGTCGACATTTCACTCTAAAACACAACTCCCTTTCATGTATTTTTTTTTATTCCAAGATGCCTCCTCAGATGCACGACACTAAACAAGGACAATGCATTGTATTGTCCTAGTTCTCATTCTTCTCCCATCCTACCACTTTGTAAATTGTCTCCGGCTGCAAGTCCAAGTGCCTTCTCAAGTGCACAAACCTGAAACACGACAAGGCTTGTATGTTTTCCTCCCAGGTTCTCATTCTAGAGGTAGCCAAATAGGGAAAGTATGAGGAGGGAGGTAAGAAGAATGAAAGAAGCCTTTAACCTGGGCCCGTCTTCATATTTGTACGCAGATTTCCCTGCCCCCTTGATTGAGGTTCCGTCAAAAAACAAATTAGTGTCTTGAACACTCACTATGTCTATCAAAGGCTTAGAAGTTTTCTGGAAGTTCAGACATGAATATAATCTGAAAGTTTCAATAATACGCCGAGGCTCCTTGTGGATTGGCAACAAACACCTAGCTCGGGCACAGGGAAATGAACCAACAAAAATTGTTAGAAGGATTGTTTGACAGGAAATAAAATTGCTACCTGCCTAAAGATGTACGTCTTAAAAAACGTGGAAGGCACTTTTTTCTGATATTTGCTTGAATGTAAAAAAAGTACCTTAAATTTGTGTGGAAATGAGCATCTTTTTACCCACAAAAATGATTTAATCAACATTTAGACTTTGCAACCTTCTATTCTCATACAAATGAAGCCTTTCAGAGTGTATATTCACGTTCTGACTTCCAGACAACTGTGATGAAGCCTGGTCTGAGACATATGAGTGTTTAAGACACTAATTTGTTTTGGACAAAACCTGGATTCAAGAGGGCAAGGAATCTGCGTACTCTGTCGAAGACATGCCACAGTTCAAGAGAGTAATATAATTGCTAGAGTTTCACAATCAGGATCCTTACTTTTTAAGGCGCCTAAAAACTGTTATGTCAAGCACTTGAGTTCTTGACTGGATCAAGCAGGGCTTCTCCTTCTCCAGCCACTGTGCATGCTTCTGATCGCACTATGAGAATGAGCCACCCCTTAGGCCTAATTAGTGTATGTTTAGTTATGCTCAGGGTGCGTTGTGGCGGCCATAGCCTTACCTTTGTAATTCTGACGCCACAAAACTCTATTATAACATAGAAGCAGATCAATGCCAGCCAGGTCCAAATAAAAATGCTTCCTACCTTATCTATTTTTAAGGTCAAGGTGGACTAACAACTACTGAAAGTGGAACAAAAAAATATTAAAATCTATTAATTCCATTTTATCCATAAGAAAAAAAATCATATTAGTGAGCTTTTAAATACCAGCGTACAATAAACAGAGTAGTGAATGGACCAAATAAGCTATCTCATTGTTTCTAATTCCCAGATGGACAGTAAGTGTACTCAATGACTATCTAGTACAAACTTTGCAGTCCATTTGGTTTATTCAAAATGGATTACAAAAGTGATAGCTTCAGTAGACCAATCATAATATTTAGGAAAACGGAACTTCCAAAGTATCACGTCATTATTTTGAGAGTTTTAAAGCCTCCAATAGAAATTCTGAAAAGCAACAGGAACATATAACACTATATTTAATTTACTTTCCGTGGTTGCCCTGTGCCTGCTAGTAGAAGTGATGGAGATTATCGTTTCTTTCTAACCACTCTTTCTCCTGGCACGAAGTGATGGCACACAGGATTTATTCAACAATGACAAAAAACTGATTCTCTCTTATTTCCCCTCAGTAATCATTGTTTCTTGTTAACCAGCCTCTCCTTGTAAGAAGTGACGGAATGTGGTTTCAATCCATACAAACTGATTCTCTTCCTTGTTTCTCGCCCCCCCTCTCAACAATCGTCATTATATCGCCGCCCCCCTTCCGTCCACCTTCATTCTTGAGTTCCGTAATTCTAACAAATTATCTATATTTAACAATTCACACAAATTTATTATATTTCTCATTAGAATAGGTCTTCGGTAGTAGGATTTCTGAGATAGAGGTTAGCACCAAGTTATGTGATGCTGATCCCAGCCAACATGGATTGTGAATGTAGTGAAAGTATCAAGTTAATACATAGGCATACCTCTTGACGTAATAACTAACAGCACCTGGTATCATTCCTAATATGCACAAGAAATTATAGTTGTAACAACAGAAGAAAATAATGGACTGAAATTAACAGTTTGGCATATGATAAAAAATGCCTAATGGGTAATAGGCGTTATGCACTAACTACTGAAAACTCAAGATAGGAGAGAAAGCTTACAGTTGGAAAGTCACAGACCTGAACTAATTGCTCCCTTCTCACCAAATGATCAGAGATTTATACATAGAGAAGTCAAGCGGTGGTGGCCGACAAATCTGAGGCAACTAAATTGAAGAATATGGTGCCACTCAATTTCATCAGCAACTTATAGTGAGGAACTTTAATAGTAATAGTTAAATGCCCATGGAAAATAAAATACAAAGATTGAATCTGAACTTGACAAAGATAAAATCAGAAACCGTTTATATGGCGTGGCAATTGGATCAATCATATTACACAAGGTAAATAGGCAAACCGTACAGAAACATCAACAAAGCCTGATTTGATCATCTGCTCAGTGTTGCATCAAGTGGTGAGTTAGCAGGGTTGAGTAAGCAAATCTAGGGCATACACGTACAAGTTTCACATAAGTGTTTAACTAGCATTGTCTACTAATCAATCTACGCAGGTGACATTCATGGGAAGAAGAAGACACAAAATGAGAACAAGAGTGACAAACTTTACTGGACAAAAGACCAATCACAGGCCTTCGTTGGCGGGCCAAACCTGCAATTCCTCCATGGGCACCAAGATTCCCATCTCCTCCTAGCAAATGAACTGCAAACCCAACCTTGCCCTCGATCTGCGATAATTGCCACCGCCGCCAAACCATGCAATCCATCCTTGTTCCTGTATGTCATGATGGTAGGAGGCTAGATCGCTTGGGCCAGGCGGGGGCAGAAGGAAGGAGGAGGAGAGGAGGCGGGAGAGGGTGGTAAGCTGTGGTGGTGGCGGCGATCGGGGAGATTCCTGGTTCTATTGAGATGCGGGGATGTTTGGGGGTAAGAAAAAACCGGCTGTACGGAAGGAAGGAAGAAAATCGATAGGTGTGGGAACCAGTGGAAGAGATGGGGGCGATGAGAAGAGGAAAATGAACGATACTAACGAAAACGACAACGGACCTACCATCACGACCGCAGACTCCTCCATTAGGAGTAGGAGATTATGCAATTTAAGACTTGAGCCCAAAAATGCGACATTTCACTCTTGAAACCACCACATCCCTTTGTTTTTTTTTTATTCCAAGTGCCTCCTCAAATGAACGACCCTAAACAAGACAATGCCATTATTATTATCCTCATGTTCTCATTCTTCTTACCACTTAAATTGTCTCTGGCTCCAAGTCCAAGTGCCTTCTCAAGTGCACACCTGAACACGACAACGGATTGTATTTGTCCTCCCATGTTCTCATTCTAGAGGTAGCCAAATAAGAAAGTCATTGAGGAGGTGAGAAAGAATGAAAGCCTTTGAAAAGAGGCCCGTCTTTTATATTTGTACGCAAGATTTCCCTGCCCCTTGATCAGGTTTCGTCAAAAACAAATTAGTGTCTTGAACACTCATATGTCTTATCCAAAGGCTTCAGCAGTTGTCTGGAAGTCAGATGTGAATAATATCTGAAAGTTTCAATAATACCGCGGAGGCTTGTGGATGGCAACAAACACCTAGCTCGGCAAAGGGAATGAAACCAACAAAAAATGTTCGAAGGATGAATTGTTTGATGGGGAAAATACATTGTACCTGCACTTAAAGATGGTACCTTAAAAACGTGGGGAAGGCACTTATTTCTGATATTTTTGCTTGAATCGTAAAAAAAAGATACCGGTTAGTGGTAACACTCCATATAAAATAGATAGGGTCTGTACACACAAAATGTTTAATAATATATGGGCGGAAATGGAGACTCTTTTACCCACAAAAGTATTTAATCAATATTCAGAAACTTTGCAACCTTCTATTTCTCATAAATGAAGCCTTTCAGATTGTATATTCACGTCGAACTTCCAGAACAACTGATGAAGCCTTTGTTTGAGACATATGAGTGTTTAAGACACTAATTTGTTTTGACAAAAACCTGATCAAGAGGGCAAGGAATCTTGCGTACTCATGTAGAAGACATGCCCCAGTTCAAGGAGAGTATATAATGCTAGAGTTTTCACAATCATGGACCTGTACTTAGCGGCCTATAAAAACTGTTGTCAAGCACTTGAGTCTTGACCTGATCAAGGCAGGGCCTTCTCCTTCTCCAGCCCATGTTCAATGCTTCTGATCGACTATGAGAATGAGCCACCCCCTAGGCCTGATTAGTGTATGTTTAGTTATGCTTCTGGGTGCGTGGGGCGGCCATAGCGGCCTTTAGCTTTATATCTAACGCCACAAAACTCCTTATTAAAATATAAGCAGATCACTGCCAGTGCACAGTTTCCAACAAAAATGCTTCCTACCTTGATATATTTAAGTTCAAGGGGAATAACAACTACTGAAATGGAATAAAAAAATTATTACAACTATAATTTCTTAATATCCATAAGAAAAATCTATTAGTGAGGCTTTTAAATACCAGCTTAACAATAAACAGAGTAGTGAATGACCAAAATAAGCTATCTCATTGTTGCGTAATTCCTAGATGGACAGCAAAGTGTAGTCAATGATGGAACCAAACTTTGTCATTCCATTTGGTTATTCAAAATGGATACTATAACTGATAGCTTCAGTAGACCAATCATAATATTTAGGAAACGAATTCAAAGTGATTCGCTTCATTCTTTTAGAGTTTAAAGCCTCCAATAGAAATTTGTAAGGAACAGAAAATACGTACAATAATATTAATTTACTTCCGTGTGTTGCCCATGTGCTGCTAGTTAGAAATGATGGAGCATCAATCGTTCTTTCTTAACATTTCTCCTTGCAAGAAGTGATGGCACACGGATTTTATTCATACAATGACAAACTGATTCTCTCTATGTTTCCCCTCAGTAATCATTGTTTCTTGTTACCCATCCTCTCCTTGCAAGAAGTGACGGATGTGGTTTCCATCCATACAAAACTGATTCTCTTCCCCGTTTCTCGCCCCCCCCCTTTCAAACAATCGTCGTTACTTATCTCCCCCCTTTCGCTCCACCTTATTCCTGGGTCTTGTAATTCTACCAATTATCTATATTTAACAATTCAACACAAATAGTTTATTATATTCTATTTAGAATCAAGTCTTTGGTAGTAGATTTCTGAGATGAGTTAGCACCAAGTTATGTGACGCTGATCCCAGGACCACAAACAGGATGTGAATGTAGTGTGAAAGATCAAGTTAAATAATAGGCTTACCTCTTGACAATAATAACTAAAGCCCTACGTAGTATGTCATCAGCACAACGCCTCACTGGCTCCATGTATTCATTCCTAATATAGCACAAGAAATTTATAGTTGTAACAATAGAAGAAAAATACTATGGAAATTACAGTTTGGGGGATATGAAAAAAATGCCTAATTGGTTAATATGCAGTATGCACTGCTACTGAACTATAAAGGAGGGAAAAGCTACAGTTGGAAGTAAATGACCTGAAACTAATTGCTCACCTTCTCAAATGATCAGAGATTGTATTATGAGAGTCAAAGCGGTGGTGGCCGATAGATTGAGGTAACTAAATGTAAGAATATGGTGCACTAATCTATCATCAGCAACATTATAGTGAACTTTACATAGAATCGTAAATGCCACATGGAAAAATAAAATAAAAGATGAACTGAACTTGACAAGATTAAATTCAGAACCGTTCTATGGGCTCGCAATGGATCATCATCATATACACAAGGTTAAATAGGCATACATATATAGGAAAAGTCAACAAAGCATGATTGATATTCAGTGTACCATCTAAAGTGGTTGAGCTAGCAGGGTTGAGTAGAAGCAACTAGGCATACACGTACAATGTTTCACATAAGTGGTTAACCTAGCATGTCTATTAATCATCTACGCAGGTGACCTTCATGGGGAAGAAGACACAAAACGAGAAATAAGAGTGACCAAACTTCCCTAGATAAAGAGCAATTCACAGGCCTTCGTTGGCTGGGCCCACCTGCATCTTCTCCATGGGCGCAAGATTCCCATCCTCCTAGCAAATGAACCTCAACCCACCCTTGCCCTCCGAATCTGCCGATGCTTGCCCACCGCGCTAGACCCCATCAATCCATCCTTGTTCGTGCATGTCATGAGGTAGGAGGCCTAGATCTGGGCCAGGCGTGCGGGGCGGAGGAGGAAGGAGGCGAGATGGGGAGAAGAGGTGGTACGGCTGTGGTGGCGGCGATCGGGGAGATCTCCTGGCTTTCTATTGAGATGCGGGAGGTTTGGGGGTAAGAAAAAACCAGTCACGGGGAAGGAAGGAAAGAAAATCGGTAGGTGTGGGAAAACCAGTGGAAGAGATGGGGTCGATTGAGAAGAGGAAAAGAAAGACACTAACGAAACAAACAAAACGGACTACCATCACGACCACAGACTCCTCCATCTATTACTCCTAATGTCTCAGTGTTAGATAGAATAGCCTCCACGGTTTTTTTTCGTTCCCACCACTTTCATCCGTTTTTTTCGTTGGTTTTTTTCGTGCCCCCTCTCCATAGGCACACACCCAAAAACCATACAAACTCCGCTCTCCTCGATCCCTCGAACTCCCAGAGGAAGAAGCCTCCGCTGACATACGATACTTCATGCCGCGACGCATGAGATCGCCGCCGCCGACCTCCCACACAGAGAATACGCCGCTGCGATGTCCGGGATCGACAGTCTCGCCTGGTTGCAATATCGTGCGACCTGGTGGCCATCGGCGGTTTTACTCCACATCTCCGGATGCTTCGGCGCGGGGGTGCAAGCGGTGCGGCGGCGCCCTCCACTACTGCCCTGCCAGCGGCCATAGCGAGCACGGTGGCCCTCTGCCAAAGTGCAGCCGGCGACGGCGCGAGTTAATTTTCTTCCATCTCGCGGGCGGCATTCGAGATCAGCATCATCCAGATCCGCCCATCACCGATGCCTCGCACTTCCATCGCGGGCGACGAGGGAGAGCATGGGCGAGAGCTCCTGGCCTCAGTACCGTCGCTTATATGGTGCCGATTTGGCCAGCCGGGCACGCCCCATTCTCTCCCACACTCCCATCTCAGTTCGTGTTCCCCTTTACCTCTACCCCCGATTCTTGAGGTCTGTCTTGACGGGGAGAGAATTGATTTTAACCCCCCAGCTCGCCTGCCTTCGATCTTATGCCCCCCTCTTCATTTGCGTTTCTTGAGCCCCCCAGACCTGTCTAACTCTTGCTCATACCCCCCCCTTTGGCATGGTTAACAAGTAGTTAGTATATAAATGTCAAATAGAAATAGGAATAGACAAAAATGCCCCTCAGTTTGAAAGGCACAAACCCTGTACAAAATATTTTGCTGTAATCATTACCTTTACACAAACAGACTGGGAATAATAGTCTCACACTAATTCAATGACAGCACTGGGAATAATAGTCTCACAATAATTCAACGATAGCATAGAGAATAGTTCAACCATGTTCTACGGACTTCATGACAGCAAAAATAAGTGAGTTCTACCTCACATGACAGCAAAAATAAGTGAGTCTTACCTCACATACGGGGCATAGCAAATAGAAGTGAGTCTTACCTCACAGAGCAAATAAAAGTGAGTTTGCACCCCACATACACAGCAATTAAAAGTGAGTCTCCATCACACACGAGTTATCACAGCCACCAACAAGTTCACAGGTCGCTTAATTTCTTCCTCTTAGGAGTCATTTTCTTCTTCTTTCCTTTGCTGGAGATTTTGGTGGTGGGAGTAGCAGCTTGGCTCCTTGTGACAGGTCCAGGACTAGCTGAGAGCTGCAGCTTGGTCTTGTGATAGCTCCAGGACTGCTACAACTGGCATCATTTTTTCTCTTGGTTGGTGTAGATGGAACGGCATTGCTAACTGAAACATCAAAAACCATGGACATGGATTCTTTTTCCCCCTACTTTTCCTACAAAAAGAAGCAATTAGAAACTATTTTTATGTAAAAAAAACCATGGTATTATAAATAGAATACAGCAAGAAGTATAGTTTGTTACCTTTTCTTTGTTCCATTTTGAGGACATCCAGCTTCTCTATGTCCTACTTCCCCGCATTTTTTGCATTTGTTCATGGATCCTTTCCTCGATCCACTTCCCACCAACTCTTTATCCTCTGTTTTTTCTTGTTCTTCCAGCACCTTTTTTCTTGCCTGTTGGAATTGGTGGACGCAACACAAAGCCTGTATCCACATGTGGCCACTGTTCTTGTCTGTAAGTGGCTCAATTACACCTTCATATGCTGCCCTGAATCGCTAATTGAGTAGTATTCATGTACATAATCCTCCAGTTAACAAAGTTGCGAGCTTGCAAAACATTTATGAAGGCTAGTGCATGGTCGCAAGGCTTGCCCGTGTGTGCCATTGCAGACATTGACATTCTGTGTGAGGTTTTGACAACATGTCTTTCATCCTCTTTGTTAGCATTTCTCACTTCCCCCACTCCACATCAGCTGATGCTTTTGCCTTTGAGATGTCCTAGTCCTCGAGTCTTTGCATTTAATTGGTGTATGACAAATGGAAGAATTATTCCTATAAATCTTTCTCCAATCATTCTTCTCTTTCTAAATAGTTCCATAATCATATCTCTAATCTTATCAGCTAGTTGAACATCGGCAAGTCCTTGATATCTCGCACCAAGCATTGAAGCATTCCGGAGTTAGATTGTTATTTATGAGTCACACTTGATGGCAGGGTTGAACATGCACCTCATCCATAACAGATTATGGTGATCCCTAAGGTAAGGATATAACTTTCTCAGATGCATCAAATACCTTTGCCATGTGATGTTGATTTCTCCAGCCTATATGCCCTAGCAGCAGGGCACCACAACCTTCCAAACACACTCACCATGAAAATATTTCTGAAAAATTATGCCACATATGCCTAAAGCATCTGCTGCTCAGCTTGAGGAAAAATCTTCTTAACAGCATTTTCAAGACCCTTGCAAGCATCGGTACAAACAGCCAATATCGGAGGGTCCCCTATTGCTTTCTTACTTGATTCATGAACCAAGCCCAACTATCTCATTTTCTGACTCAATAAAGCCATACGCCACGGAAACATCCAATTGTGACCATCCAAAGCAGTGATACAGCTAGCGACCATTCCACTTTCCATTTAAGTGAGTTGAATCTATGCTAATATATGGCCTACATCCATTCACAAAAACCATCTATGCAAGGCTTGAAAGCGATAAATAGCTTGCTGAAAGTACTTCACCTTTATGTGTGGTTGTTCAATCTCAACAATAATCCCGGAGACCCAATTCTATTTTAGCCTTGTAATTGTACAACATCTGAAACTTTCTTCCCAACTCCCATATAAGCGCGTTGCTGCCTTTTGTTGCCTTTCCACACTGTGTGATAGTTAAGTGTGACATGATGCTCCAACTCCCATATAAGCCACGTCTTTGATATCAAGTAAGTCAGCCTCCTCATTAGGAGTGGGAACGACAATAGGACAAGTTGGGTTGCTCTCTCGTTCCGATCTGTTTTTAAAACCAAACAGATCAAACCATGGCTTTCTCATCTAGTGGTTTTTCATCCCCATCATTTTCTGGTTCAATCACAAGACTTGACCAATCAATAGTAGCATACCATTTTCTACTCCATTGCATGAGATCGCCCCCATGGTTAGGTTGTCACATGGATTGATTAGAATCATGCGCTGACATTGAATCAATCCTATTCAATATAGACAGAAAAATCAGAAATTTGACACACCAAATCTCTGCATAAATCAATTAGAACAGGGGAAATGATGTTACCTTTTCAGATCCATCACACCCCTTTGTCAATCCAGCCCCTCCCACTCAAATCCCCATGTGGAATCCCACACAACACCTAGGGTTGAACGATTCAGAAACTATACCAGAGGAAGAACACAAAATCTGTGAAAAAAGGAAGGGGGGAGAGGCTGCCTTACGTTGGGCCAGCAATGGAAGGCGGAGGACAGAGGGAAACGCGGTGGAGCAGGACGACGGACGACGGGCGGGAGCGGCTATGGCGAATGGCGGCTAGGTCAGGTCGGGGGAGGAATGAAGAACAGGCCAGGTCTCTGTCTCGTGCGGGGAGGGAAGGAAGGAAAAGTGGACGAGGGCAGATTTGGCAATTGCAGATTTGTTAAGTCCAGATTTTTTGCTTACCAGCCAAACAAGAGGATCCAACAGGCCAGGGGGGGTCAGAGAGGGAAAATTAGGCCGCATGGGGGGTCTCACGGGAAGGGAAGCGAAGAGGGGGGCATAAGCTCCAAGGCAGGCGAGCTGGGGGGGTTAAAATCAATTCTCCCTCTTGACGGACTTATGATTTGAACATACTTGCATCTTTGTTGTGCTGCAGGTAACTTGCGATCCGCCGGCGGCGGCATCGCCTGACCGCGCGGCTATGTTCGCCCTTGTCCTCGCCGGCGTCGCGGCCGGAGGCCACATTGACCCAACCTCTACATCTAGCGGCGCCGGTTCCTTCCCCGTCACTACACCGTTTCGCGGTCGAGGAGACCCAACTAGCGCGACCATGCCTCGGCTGCTTTTTTCATGCCTCAGGGAACCTGGCAGCATCGTTAGTACCAGGTTTGTTCCCATACACTTGGGTCACTGGCAGTTGTCGTGCTACTGTGCTCCTCTCTTCTTGTAGTGGCTAGCTGCGGCAATTCACGGATCATGCTCTTTCAGGAGGCTGTGGCTTTCTCAATTGATCAAAACAACAGATATATACATATATATATTGCTATTTTTGATGCTGTGTGGACCATCAGAAACCTGATGTGTGTGTGTGTTCATAGAATATCTTGCTATTTATGTATATTGCTTCCCTTTTATTCATGTACTACTTCTCTAAATGTAACGCTATCTTTTGATGTTAATGGACTAAAAGTCTAAAGCCTTTCCTTCTGCAAAATGATCATATTAGAGCTATACGTCTTATAAGCCCTATTGTATATGGCAATCAGACATTCAGTTATATTATGTTTGCAGCATGGCATTTTTCCATTCCTATTTTCCCGATGAATCACATGGTAAATTATGATGTACAATGACTGCTCTTTCAAAAACTTTGGAATTCAGAGAGGGGTTCTACAACAAGAAAGGATTTAGGATCTGAATCTAAATGACCTCTTCTTTAGTCCAGTCCTAGCAAAAACTGATCAGAGAAACAAAGAAGCAACAACAAATGGGTCCCTTTCTTGCCCACAAGAGTTTGAACAAGTGTAGGATTTGAACATGTTAATTTTGCGCTTCTATTTGGAGTTTATATTCTACCTTTCATGCGAAGTAGTTAGATTTATCTCATAGAAGATGATGGCCATAGAGTGGAAGGTGGGGAGATTCAGACTTCTGAGGATGTTAATATGCTCAAAGTTTTTCAATTAAACATGTTGAAATCCTCCATGTAGCTGTGGTTGTCGACACAACGTCCCTCTCTCTGGGCATGGAGGATCAGTTGTTGGACTAATTTATTTGTCTGTTGTATGACTTGCCACAATTTTTTAAATTTGTATTCATGTGTTATCAAACCATAAAGATTTCAATATCTTAAAACCTTAGTAGAATTAATCTGCCTGTATTTCTCGACTCTAGCATTTTGTGCTTCTTCACAAGTGCCAAGTTGTTATTTGACGATTAATTTAATTTGATCTTCAACTTTGGGTTTTTGGCACTCGCCCGTGCAGGTTATGACTATGTCGTAGGTGATGTGCGGAAAGGTGACCAACAAGGAGAAGAGTTCATGAAGAGTTCTTGCTATCAACTAGGCTGGATGCCCCCAGGAAGAATAACATGAGTCAACTTTCATGATTGATATGTTTATTTCCTCTAGCTACACAATATGTGATATTGCTTCTTAATTAACGCTTACTGCTATGTAGTAAGCTGACATATGGTATATTTTTTCTCGAGTTGGCACTCAGTAATAAATATGGTATATATACATTGGTGTAGAAGCTAGAAGCTCATTGATATTTTTTTCTTGCAAACATATGAAGGATTGTGCATGAAAATTGCACCGTTGAAATCTACATCTGGGTTAAGAGCTTTGTCCAGAAGTTAAGAACATCGCTTTGGACATTTAGATATTTTTGTAGCATTCTTTAGGTTCTTGACTTAATTTCTTTTGTACTGTAAAATATTAATTATATGTTGTACAGTAGTAGTAGTATGAATACCATGTACTCATCAAGTTTGTTAAAGTCAAAAGATTACCAGGAAAGGAGAGCAGAGTTCAGGTCATGTTCAGCTCCATCCATCAAGGGAAAGATATACGAGGCCAAGGATTATGTGTTCCGCTAGATGACATAGTACAAGATTCAGCAGCGACGACATGATCTCAAACATGCCACTAGTACCACCTATACTAAACTTGATTTGTTCTCTCAATATGGAGTGTTAATCTTCTCCTCTGCATAGTACAATGTTCCCTTGGCTCGATTGATATAGGCATGGCAAGTTTGGTTGGAGGAGGAGGAAATAAGAATGATTTAATAATAGTAAGAAAAGGGAGATAATGATGCTTGATGTGTATGGGGATTCTGAAGATATGTATGTTTGATACTTTCCCTGCATGATAGAGATTAGTTGGGTTTTTGAAGTTCTCTGTAGAAGAACTATGTGGGATTCTGTTGTTGTATTATTTAACCCCTAAATATTTAGACCCCCGTTGCAACACACAGGCAATCAGGTCAAATGTGGCTCCATTATAGAATCAAGTAGGAAGTAGAAAGGGACCAGCCGCAGCCCCATCAACAAAGACTACGACAACGGTGATGGCAGTGTGTCCCGGCGAGCGTGAGCAATGACCAAGACGCTTCCCAGGTCACACGTCGAGGACTTCCTCCTGGACGCTGCCGCTGCCTTGGTTGCTATTGTTGTCCCCTCAAATAAGCCGTAGCAGGTTAGTTCTATTGCACTGCAAATACTGCCACTTCTATTGGGTAAGCAAATGCAACTTGCAAGCATGGGGAAACATGTACACAAGTGTTGTACAAACAAAAACCATCTACTTTGTGTATTAATTCTCTGACTTACACGCATCGTAGCAAGTGTATGTAAAATCTTTTGACTCCCGAGTTGTTGTCGGTTACGGTGAGAGTAGATTGGTGTATTTAATTGTTTCTTCTGGACACATGAAAACTTCATTTTTAACTTTATTATAGTTTGTACTAATTCTTTCTCAATAAGGAATGGGTAGAAAGTGATATAATACAGTTTTATCTATATGAGTTTGTTACATCTTTGTTTTTTATTGACAATTAAGATGTCGGTATTATATGCATTGTCGACTTTGCTGAACATTCTTTAAACAAAATTTATGACTGTTCGGCTACTGATCAATGTCTACATCTTTATAATTAATTAATAACCCTTATATTGACATCTGGTTTTTAGTTGGAACAATACTTATGGTGATAGTTTTCAACTTCTTGTGGGGTTAATGTCTCTCATGGAGCATCACCAAGTATTGAGACTTACATGAATATAGATGCTACAATCTCATCATTCATCGGTGCACTGATGCTGCTGGCAGCTAAACAACCTTCTGTACAATCATGGGACTGCTAGGATCAATTATGTATGCTAAACATTACATTGTGAGTGCGAACTGGCAAGGCAATAAAGATTTTGGGTCTCTACATATTGTTTTGATACTTTGACCAGATGAACTTTATAGTTTAACCAGATGGAGCTTTTTTTTCGATAAAGTGTCTTGTTATGTAACTGAAAGGATGAGTTTCTGTTGAGGGCAGAACCAAGAAGTCGAGAAGAAGAAGTTGCAAGAGAAGAAGACACCAGATCCAACCATCAAAGGCGAGAATCTAGGTTTTCACCCTGAAGAACCAGTCCAAGCCGAACAATGCCTTCAACAAGGTAACAACGTAAAAACCTCATGATTGCTAGGTATAACTGATATACAAGTCAGACCTAGGCTTCCACCCCAGAGCTCGAGACTGGGTGCTCGAATTGCATCGCCATCAACGTCACTTATGTGTTGCGCCACCACTTTTCCACGATCTCAGCAGGTACATGTGATGTACGGCCACTGTCGGTGCACAACCATCCTCTGCGTCAAGTCGTCGCCTATAATTTGCAACTCTGCATTAAAGACAGCCACCGGATCTAGGGCGAGGACCCTCACAAAGACCTTTCGATGGACACCACAATCCGCAGAAGGTCCGCCTTGTATACAGTTTGGACTCTTCATACAACACAATTGCCAGAGTTTAAAACTTTGAGACATTTAGTGAAATTACAAAAAAAATGGTAGTGAATTCTACGACGCACTCAAAATAGCGCAATCCAGCTGGAATTCCGATATATCTAGATGGCAACGTATATTTTTGGCTGGTATTCCAACGAGCATGGACGGGTAAATTTATATATTTCATTATCATAATATTCAAGGTACAAGCATTTATTTTTGTTATCACTATATTCAAGATAATACTAATATATTCAACTGCATGGATGTGTCTGGCTCTTTTGTTTTTGATTTTATGCTATCGTGGAACGGTAAAGATTTGATTCGTCCGGTTTGCACGATGAGTACTCTCTGTTGCACATTTTTAGAACTTCCATGTGAAATATTCGTGCTAACTATATATATTGCTTATGCAAGATGATTATGAGTTGAGGAAGAAGTTTTATTATACTTGCTCAAATATTGTGCGTATGAACCTAAAGTTAATAGTTCTGGTATTAAGAATATCTTAAGCCCATCAAGTAGATATTAATTCATTACAAATTATTAGTTGGATCCTTGCTCTCTATGTACTTACTTCTTTATCAACTTACATTTCAAGTGAAGTGCGTTTCAATTGTAAGGATCGATATGGTTGACTAGAGGGGGGGGGGGGTGAATAGGAAACTGCCAATTTTTAGCTTTTCTTAACAAATTAGGTTTAGCAACAAATAGGTTGTCTAGATGTGCAACTAGGTGAACAACCTATATGAGGCAAACAACAACAACAAGTGCAAGCAAAGGATACAACACAATAAAAGCTTGCACAAAGTAAAGGAAAGAGATAACCACAAGTGGAGCCAGTGGAGACGAGGATGTGTTACCGAAGTTCCTTCCCTTACGGGAAGTACGTCTCCGTTGGAGCGGTGTGGAGGCACAATGCTCCCCAAGAAGCCACTAGGGCCACCGTATTCTCCTCACGCCCTCACACAATGCGAGATGCCATGATTCCACCAGTGGTGCCCTTAAAGGCGGCGACCGAACCTTTACAAACAAGGTTGGGGCTATCTCCACAACTTGATTGGAGGCTCCCACCGAAACCACGGAGCTTCACCACAATGGAATGTGGCTCCGAGGTGACCTCAACCGTCTAGGGTGCTCAAACACCCAAGAGTAACAAGATCCACAAGGGATTAGTGGGGGGAATCAAATTTCTCTTGGTGGAAGTGTAGATCCGGGCCTTCTCAACCAATCCCTAGAAAATCAACAAGTTTGATTGGCTAGGGAGAGAGATCGGGCGAAAATGAGCTTTGGAGCAACAATGGAGCTTGGGGGAAAAGAGGTAGGTCTTCTTGGGGAAGAAGACCTCCTTTTATAGTGGGGGAACCAATCCAACTGTTATCCCCTCCTCAGCCCGCACAGAGCGGTACTACCGCTCATGGGAGCAGTACTACCGCTGGGGGCAGCGGTACTACCGCGAGCCCCAGCGGTACTATCGTGAAGATTGAGAGCATGGGCCTTAGAGGAGGAAGGGGAACGAGAGCGAGAGCCCGAGCGGCACTAGCAGCGGTGGTAGGGGCGGTACTACCGCTCGCGAGCGGTACTACCGCCACCACTACTGCCGCTCCTACTGCCACACAACCCGACACGAGAAGCGACGCTCTCGAATCAAGGCGGTAATAGCACGGCACCGAAGCGGTACTACAGCCAAGAGCCCCGGGCGGTACTACCGCTGAACAACGGTACTGCCGCCTGTGGCTCTGGGTGGTACTGCCGCTCGGCGCCGCGGTACTACCGCTAGATCACTATCAAGCCCACTTCTGAGACAACGAAGGATCCTCCAAAGATGCGGGAAAGAGTTGCGGGTGCAACGGAGATGTGCACGTGTTGATTCCACCCTAACCTTTCCGATACGGACCCCTCTTGACAGTACGGTGTCCTACGACTCAAGACCACCACAACTGAAACAAAGGAAACACACCGTCTTCTCCTTAAACACCGAGGGGAAAGAATTGTCTTGTGCCAATGAATGAATATCTGAAATGCTCAATGCACACGATTAGTCCGCAAAGGTATTGTCATCAATCACCAAAACCACTTAGAGAGAGACATGCCCTAACAATCTCCCTCTTTTTGGTGGATTGATGACAACACGGGATTTGCATAGAGATAAAACAATAAAATAAGCAAACCCCACAGACTACAAAATATAGACGGGCTCCCCCTAGATGTGTGCACTTAATTAGGAGTGCCTTTGGAATGCAAATTACACACATTAGGATCAACACTCCCCCTATATTTTATAGCCTGACAACACTTGCATCTAAAATAAGAGACATATAAGCTAGGATGTAAGGAGTAGTAAGTGATTATAACAGGATCAAGTAGAGCATGCACTCACAAACTACAAAAGTACTAGGCATACAATAGATAAGCATAAGATAGGATAGCATATGTCTCACACCATATGACACGGTAACCAGGTCTCATAGACACAAACCAAACCAAAGCAAATGACGAGAAAAGAGTTTGCGAGAGAGAAAGACAAGGCAAATAAGACACACTTGCAACTCGACAAATCCCTAAACTCTCTCCCCCTTTAGCATCGAGACACCAAAAGGGCAAAGAGTGCTGCTACAGTCACAGGTGATAGCCAAGCCGATGATCTCCATCATCACATCCCCGCGTGATCGCCCGCACCTCCGTCCTCAGCAGACGGCTGCTCAATGTCTGAATCTGTCCAGGGGCTGTGCCGAGAGACCCACTCCTCCTCGTCAGTGACCTTGTCCTCTGATCCACTAGCAATCTCTGCACCCAAGTGGTGCATAAGGACCTTGTGATAGCTGCGTGACTTCTTCTCAGCCACATGTGCCATATACTGCCCGCGAGACTCCATGCAGAACAACTTCTTCATCTTGCGCTTGAGCTTCTTTGCCCATGAGGTTTCCACACCAGAGGGCTCATAGTCCTCATCATCCTCAGCCTCAGCCTCCACATCAACCTCGTCAGCACCTGACGGAATCCCAGACTCCGAATTAGGAGCGCCCCAGTGCTCCTTTTGTCTTAGATGCTTAACCTCGTGAGAGGCCATTTCACCAGTCTCCAACAAGACTCCAGGATAGGTGTGCGCCCATGCCTTCTCAATGAGCAACATCAGGTAGGGGGCGTAGATGGGGCACTTGCGCTCAGTGATGGCAGAGAGGAGCTCTGACCACATGACATGGGAGATATCCAAGGTCTCCCCGGTGTTGTTGTCCTTCTCATGCTGACAAAACAGAAGCATATCCACGAGGTACGAATGGACCATATCCAAGTTCCCAATGCGAGGAAACATAGTCTCTCTGAAGATGCGATGAAGGATATCCAGGAAGGGAAACAACTCATAGGTCTTCTTCTCCATCACGGGGTGAATCTTCACAGTGCTGTACGGCTAGAGAGCTTGCTTGTGAGTAGAAGTTTCATTCTTGTGAGGACGAAAGCCAACCGGGTTGTCAAGTCCTTGGTCTTCAACACCCAACAATTCCATGAACGCCTTCCATTTGACTGAGAGAAGTCTACCATTTGTCATCCAAGTCAAAGTTCGTTCCTCATCAGTGCCAAGGTGAACCGTGGTATAGAACTGAGCCACCATATCTGCATCAAAATCCTTGTTGAACTCCATGATCTTGAGAATGTTCAACTGAGCACACATATCCAGTGCCTCGCCAAAATAGGCATGATCCGTCCCCATATGTGCAGTGTCAATGGAGCGCACATCAACATAGAGGTTCTTCTTGGCTTTGAGCACATCAAAGAAGACTGAGAACTGAAACTGGTTCCAGAAAGGGCGATTGACAAGAGCTGGGTCTTGATCTTGTTCATAGGGATTGCGGCGACGAGCGGCACATAATTCCTTAGCAATCATCTCTGTCACAGACTTGGGCTTTGTCTTGGGCTTCTTGGCAACGCTCTTGGAGGGCGGCTTGGGCTGAGTTGGAGGAACACTTGAAGAAGCAGCCGATGTCTCAGGAGTGCGATAGAGCTTTGATCCTCCAGGACGCTCGGGGTTGACACGACGGACAGGATGCTTCGAAGGGCCATCACCTGGAACCACACACACACCGACAAAGATCAAGGTATGGTAGGAGAAGTATGGAAGTTGGCATCCCAGCGGTAGTACCACTACCAGGCAGCGGTAGTACCGCCTACCGCCTCCAACGGTAGTACCGCTCCAGGGGAGCGGTAGTACCGCTCGAGGCGGGGGACGGCGGTTTGACTACTGTCGCGGCCAAATCCAGAACTACCGGGGGTGCCAAATTCAAAACTACTCATACCAAACTTCAATCCAACTAGTCTAGCAGCCTTCAACATCCTACTCAAGCCTCGATTTGGCCAAAAATCGATAAATGCTAAGACTATTGCCCCAAAAGCCTAGATCTGAAAACGAGAAGCAACGAAGAGAAGAACGGTGGAAATACCAGCATCCATGGCAAGATGAAGGGCTGGGGATCGATTCCACCGGACGGAAATGCGAAGGACAGCCCGGAGAAGGTGGCACGGCGGCAGCCTCCCGCGGCGAGTTCGTCGCTGGAGCAAAAGAGGAACGGGCGGGGTGAGTCGAATGGGTATGGGGGAGAAAGAAACTCCCCCTGCCCGACATAACTCCTAGTCCCGCCCCGCAGCGGTAGTACCGCTCGGGCGGGCGGTAGTACCGCTTGATGCTACTCAGCGGTAGTACCGCCCAGTACGAGCTCGACGAGACACATAGGAAAAAGGCTTAACTCAAACAAAGAGACACTCCGAGACAAGCCGAGGGTGCAACTCAAAGAGCAAAACACAACAAAGAGCCAGAGAAGCACCCAAGGAGAGACAAGAAGCAAGGCACAACTAAAACTCAAAACAAACCAACTCGAGGAAAAAGTACAAAACCACACACCTCTCAAGGAGAGGGTGGTGGCCGAGGCCACCTTTGTTTGAGTCAATTGGCATGGCACCGCGAAGATTTTAACCTTGGGCCCATGACCAAAACTCATCTTTGAAGCACAAGTACCATAAAAAATGGCTAATGTGAAAGACTTGATCGATTTATGCATAATGGGGGAGGGAGAGTTCATTGAGAGAACAACACTCCCCCTATGTCCTTGCCTATACCTAGAACAAGATATGATGATGAGTGTGGTGGGGTGTGCCTAGATTCAAGCCACATTGCTCAAATCAATGATATTTAGCTCATGCCTTAACTCGCGAAATCTTGCTTCATCTAGAGGCTTGGTGAAAATATTCGCTAGTTGCTCTTGAGTGTTGATGTAGATGATATCAATATCTCCCCACTTGATCTGGTTCCTAATGAAATGATGACGAATCTCAATATGCTTCGTCCTGCTATGTTGCACCGGATTGTGAGAAATCTTTATAGAACTTTCATTGTCACATAGAAGAGGCACTTTGTCACAAGTGACACCATAATCCTTTAAAGTTTGCCACATCCATAGCAATTGTGCACAACAACTTGCTGCGGCTACATATTCAGCCTCGGTGGACGAGAGAGACACAATTTTGCTTCTTTGAAGTCCAACTCACCAAAGAGCGACCAAGGAATTGGCACCCTCCGGAAGTTGACTTCCTATCCACACAATCTCCCGCCCAATCCGAATCCGAGTAACCCATGAGATCGAAGCTTGCTCCTTTGGGGTACCATAAGACAAAGTTTGGGGTATGAGCCAAATATCTAAAGATTCGCTTGACCGCCACATAGTGGCTTTCCTTAGGTGCGGCTTGAAACCATGCACAAATTCCCACACTCAACATGATATCCGGTCTAGATGCACAAAGGTAAAGCAAGGATCCAATCATGGAACGATATACCTTTTGATCCACCGCTTTACCATTGGGATCACTGTCAAGCTTGCATTTGGTTGGCATGGGAAACTTGACCGGCCTGACATCATCTAGCTTGAATCTCTTGAGCATGTCTTGGGTATACTTGGCTTGGTTGATGAACATTCCTTCTCTTCTTTGCTTGACTTCGAACCCAAGAAAGAACTTCAACTCTCCCATCATAGGCATCTTGAACTTCTCGGTCATTAGTGCGGCAAACTCATCATTGAAAGATTTGTTAGGGGAACCAAAAATAATATCATCAGCATATATTTGGCATATGAACAAATCCCCTTTTACCCTCTTAGTAAAAAGAGTGGGATCGATTTTCCCAATTTCAAACCCACGATCTTGCAACACCTCAGTAAGGTGATCATACCACGCACGTGGGGCTTGTTTAAGGCCATAGAGTGCCTTCTTGAGTTTGTATACATGATTGGGGAACTTGGGATCCTCGAATCCCGGGGGTTGTTTGACATACACCAATTCATTCAAAGGACCATTAAGAAATGCACTTTTCACATCCATTTGTTGCAACTTAAATCATGATGAGATGCATATGCAAGCAACATGCGAATAGATTCAAGATGAGCAACAGGGGCAAAAGTTTCACCGTAGTCGATACCCTCGACTTGGGAGTAGCCTTGTGCCACCAATCTTGCCTTGTTTTGAACAACCACACCGTTCACATCTTGATTGTTCTTGAATATCCATTTGGTCCCAATGACATTGTGTTCCACCGTTGGCCTAGGGACTAAATCCCAAACTTGATTGCGCTTGAAGTTGTTGAGTTCATCATGCATGGCTTCAAGCCAATCCTCATCATCAAGTGCCTCATGTACCTTTTGGGGTTCAACACACGAAACAAACGCGTGATGCTCACAAAAGTTTGACAATTGTTTACGAGTAGTTACCCCTTTTCTCAAGCTTCCAAGCACATTCTCCATGACATGTTGTTGACGCTCAAGCTTGGAAGCCACCTTAGCGGCACGACGCTCCAAAAGTTCCTCGATGGGCATTTGAGGATCATCTTGCACATCTTGAGCACCGTCTTGATTTTGCTCTTGATCTTGAGCTTGCTCTTGATCTTGAGCACGGTCTTGAGCTTGCTCTTGACCTTGAGCTTTCTCTTGGTCTTGAGCGAGTTCGGAGGCATGAACTTGATCTTGGGCATCATTTGGTGCATCACCATCTCCATGGAGTTGATTTTGTCCTTGATCTTGCTCATTGGGTTGAGGGCCTTCATTTTGTTCTTCGGAAGCGTGTGGGTCTAGCGTAGGTGCTGGCTCCACTTGAGTAGAGCATTGTCCTTCTCCTTCAGCCACAAGGGGTTCCTCAATGGGGAGTATTTGACCAATCCCCATTCTTCTTATGGCTTGGGAAGGAATTTCATCACCTACATCACAAAGACCACTTTGCTCCACTTGGGAGCCGTTATTTTCATCAAACTCCATGTTACACATCTCCTCAATGAGTCCAGTGGACTTGTTGAGGACACGGTAAGCATGAGAGTTTGTAGCATAACCAAGAAATATGCCCTCTTGAGCTCTAGGTTCGAATTTAGACAAACGAACACCTTTCTTGAGAATGAAACACTTACAACCGAACACCCAGAAGTACTTGAGGTTGGGCTTGTTACCGGTAAGTATCTCATATGGAGTCTTGTTCAAGCCTTTGCGGAGATAAAGCCTATTGGATGCATGACATGCGGTGTTGATGGCTTCGGCCCAAAAGTTGTACGGAGATTTGAATTCCGCGATCATGGTCCTTGCCGCATCCATCAACGTCCGGTTCTTCCTCTCCGCCACACCATTTTGTTGAGGGGTATAGGGTGCGGAATATTGGTGCTTGATCCCCTCATCACTAAGGAACTCATCCAAGGTGTAGTTCTTGAACTCGGTGCCGTTGTCACTTCTAATCATCAAGATCTTTGCTTCATGTTGACGTTGAGCTTCATTTGCAAAGTTGATGACGGTTTGTTGAGTCTCACTCTTCCTCTTGAAGAAGTATACCCATGTATATCTTGAGTAGTCATCCACAATCACCAAGCAATACTTTCTTCCACCAAGACTATCAAAGGATGGACGACCAAAGAGATCCATGTGAAGGAGCTCCAAGGGCCTCTTTGAGTAGATGATAGTCGATGGTCGGTGAGCCGTTTCATGAAGCTTTCCTTCGATACAAGCACTGCAAGCACGGGCTTTGGAAAAACTCACATTTGTTAGTCCATGGACATGGTCCCCTTTGAGGAGACTTTGCAAAGATCTCATATTGACATGGGCTAGTCGGCGATGCCAAAGCCAACCCACATCAACTTTAGCCATTAGGCAAGTCGTGGTGTTAGTGGGTCGCTCCGAAAAGTTCACCACATAAAGACCGTTCTTGACATGCCCAACGAAGGCTACTTTAAGAGTCTTGCTCCACAAAAGGGCCATGGTATCAAGATCAAAGAATGTAGAAAAGCCCATGAGTGCAAGTTGACGAACGGAAAGCAAATTGTATGCAAGGGACTCAACAAGCATGACCTTCTCAATAGATAAATCTTGAGAGATGACCACCTTGCCAAGTCCCACTACCTTAGAGGTTGAAGCATCGCCAAATTGGACATGGGTGGGCATAGATGGAATTGGATGTACATCCACCACCAAGTCCTTGCTCCCGGTCATATGATTTGTTGCTCCACTATCAAGCAACCATGACACCCCACTGGAAGCAAACTCCTACAAGAGATAATGCTTGGATTTAGGTACCCATTCTTGGATGGGTCCTTTGAGGTTAGTAACAAGGGTCTTAGGAACCCAAATAGACCATTCAATGTACTCATAGTAGGAACCAACAAATTTAGCATAAACATGCCCATCACTAGCACGGCACAAAACATAAGATGGGTTAAAGTCGCTGGCTTTATTGTTAGGGGCAGTTTTGCCCTTCTTGACATTACCACCCACTTGTTCTTCTTATTCTTCTCATGAGTACCCTCACCCACCTTCACAAAAGTTTCCTTGAGTGGGAGAGGTTGCTTGGTCTTGTTCTTCTTCTTCTTCTTTGACTTGGATGCAAACCCAAGTCCCTCCTTTCCCACAACTTCCTTTTGATTCGTCAAAAGGTCATTGAGGTTCTTTTCACCTTGTATGCATGTCACAAGGCCCTTCTCAAGTTGCTCTTTCAACTTAGCATTTTCCTCCACGAGATGCACATGCTCGCAACAAGGGTTAGTAGCATGGGCATTATCAATTAGAACGAAGGGAGGACAAGTGGAAATCTCCTTAGTTAGCTTCACTTGGAGTTGATCATGAGACTCTTTGAGAGAAGCATGAACACCCTTCAAGACCTTGTGAGCCTCGTCAAGTGTATCAAATTCTTCCTTGAGTCTATCATGGCCAACCCCAAGTGCAGCTTTCTCGGATTTAAGCACACGAGTAAGAACAATAGCATGATCAAGATCTTTTTGCAACTTAGCATGATCAACATTTTGTGACTCCTCAAGAGTCAAACGAAGATCTCGCTCTTCCTCTAGAGCAATGGAAAGATCCGCAATCTCATCGGCATAGTCACGACTATGCCCCTCCAACTTGGAGATAGAATCCTCATGCGACTCAATGATATCATTGGCCTCAACAAGTTGTTCCAAGAGAGCAACAAAGTGCTTCTTGGACTCACCCTTGAGCTTGCTCACAAGCTTGGTGAACTCATTCTCATCAACTTTCTCCACCTCACTATCATCTACACAATCTAACAATGAAGGAGTAGTAATGATGGTGGTTTTGATGTTAGGAGTTACCTTGTTGATACCTTTGGCCATGAGACACTTGGCAATGGTGTTTTTGTTGGGGGCGCCGAAGAGAGACACCTTGGAGGGAGAAGATGTAGCAATGGCAATGGTTGCCGTTGCCATTCCTCCTCCACTTGTATCTTCCTCGTCATCATCGGATGGGTACTCTTCATGTGCCACCAAGCCCTTTGGAGGAGTCTTCTTGGTGAAGTTGTTCTTGCTAGGGAAGGACTTGGCTTTATCGTTGCGAATGAGTTTGCCACCATTGTCTTCCCTCTTCTCGTAGGGGCAATCCACCACAAAGTGACTCACATTGCCACAATTATAGCAAGTTCTTACACGTTGCTTGTTCTTTGACCCACTTGAGTCGTTCTTGGTGAAGTTGAGCCTTGAGATCCTCTTCTTGCTCCAAAATTGCCTTGACGCAAGAGCCATGTATTCATGGTAAGCATATTTGGTGTCCTCGGGGCCACACTCCTCTTCTTCTTCCTCTTCTTCTTCCGGAATTGCCTTGGCCTTCAAAGCAAGGGTGGGAGTGCTTTTCTTTGACCGGACACGAGCAAGAGCATTATCGGCGGTCTTGTTCATGATGTTCATGGCAATAAACTCATCCAACACTTCACTTGAGGTTAAGGAGTGAAAGTCCGGCCTTTGACGAATCACAGAAGACATGGCCTTGTTGAAAGGCATGATGGCCTTGAGGAACTTGCGCTTGACCCAAGTGTCATTCATATCCTTGCTTCCATGGTCTTGGAGAGCAACCGCAAGAGTTGTCACCCTCCGGTAAAGATCACGCGGATCCTCATCTTCAAGCATCACAAATTCATCGGCCTCATCAAGGACCACTTCAAAGTTGGACCATTGGATGCTTGAGCTCCCCTTGTGCATGGAAACAATGTGCTCCCAACAATCCTTTGCATGAGTGAAAGGTCGTAGGTGCGATAGATCTTTAGGAGGGACCGCTTCTTGAAGAATGAACAATGCGGAGTGATTGTATTGATTGTCCACTTCTTCTCTTGGGGTGAAGTTGTTTGGATCATGCGAGTAGAAACCTTGCTCAATGATTCTCCAAAGGTTAGTTGAGCAATGATTCAAATGAGACTTAATGCGAAAGACCCAATTAGCAAAATCACCCTTAACAAGCTTGGGAGGAGGACCATGAATATTAATGCGAGCTGTGAGGACCGGTCCTCCATAGACCGGGGGAGGGGGAACCGAGGAAAAGGTTCCCATCCCATTCTTGTCTTGAGGGGAAGGAACATGAGTACTTTTAGCCACTTCCTTGGCGGAATTGGCCTCCGACTCCGATGCCGTGGGATTAACCACAAGCAAGGGATCGTGAGTGGATTTCATCCCCTCAAGTAATTCTTTAATCATGGACTTGACTTCGGTCGTCATAGACATCTTAAGTGAAGCCATAGCTTCATTTAAGTCGTCTCGAGTGATCGAAGTCAACTCAACGGCCTCGGGCACATCCTCCCTAGTGTCAACCATACTCTTCGGGTGGTGAAACCCTTAATAAAGAGACGAGGCTCTGATACCAATTGTAAGGATCGATATGGTTGACTAGAGGGGGGGTGAATAGGCAACTACCAATTTTTAGCTTTTCTTAACAAATTAGGTTTAGCAACAAATATGTTGTCTAGATGTGCAACTAGGTGAGCAACCTATATGAGGCAAACAACAACAACAACAACAACAACAACAAGTGCAAGCAAAGGATACAACACAATTAAAGCTTGCACAAAGTAAAGGAAAGAGATAACCACAAGTGGAGCCGGTGGAGACGAGGATGTGTTACCGAAGTTCCTTCCCTTACGGGAAGTACGTCTCCGTTGGAGCGGTGTGGAGGCACAATGCTCCCCAAGAAGCCACTAGGGCCACCGTATTCTCCTCACGCCCTCACACAATGCGAGATGCCATGATTCCACTAGTGGTGCCCTTGAAGGCGGCGACCGAACCTTTACAAACAAGGTTGGGGCTATCTCCACAACTTGATTGGAGGCTCCCAACAAAACCACGGAGCTTCACCACAATGGAATGTGGCTCCGAGGTGACCTCAACCGTCTAGGGTGCTCAAACACCCAAGAGTAACAAGATCTGCAAGGGATTAGTGGGGGGAATCAAATTTCTCTTGGTGGAAGTGTAGATCCGGGCCTTCTCAACCAATCCCTAGAAAATCAACAAGTTTGATTGGCTAGGGAGAGAGATCGGGCGAAAATGAGCTTTGGAGCAACAATGGAGCTTGGGGGAAAAGAGGTAGGTCTTCTTGGGGAAGAAGACCTCCTTTTATAGTGGGGGAACCAATCCAACCGTTATCCCCTCCTCAGCCCGCACAGAGCGGTACTACCGCTGGGGGCAGCGGTACTACCGCGAGCCCCAGCGGTACTACCGTGAAGACTGAGAGCATGGGCTTTAGAGGAGGAAGGGGAACGAGAGCGAGAGCCCAGGCGGCACTAGCAGCGGTGGTAGGGGCGGTACTACCGCTCGCGAGCGGTACTACCGCCACTACTACCACTCCTACTGCCGCACAACCCGACACGAGAAGCGACGCTCTCGAATCGAGACGGTAATAGCACGGCACCGAAGCGGTACTACAGCCAAGAGCCCCGGGCGGTACTGCCGCCTGTGGCTCTGGGCGGTACTGCCGCTCGGCGCCGCGGTACTACTGCTGGTTCACTATCAAGCCCACTTTCGAGACAACGAAGGATCCTCCAAAGATGCGGGAAAGAGTTGGGGGTGCAAAGGAGATGTGTATGTGTTGATTCCACCCTAACCTTTCCGATACGGACCCCCTCTTGATAGTACGGTGTTTCCTACGACTCAAGACCACCACAACTGAAACGAAGGAAACACACCGTCTTCTCCTTAAACACCGAGGGGAAAGAATCGTCTCGTGCCAATGAATGAATATCTGAAATGCTCAATGCACACGATTAGTCTACAAAGGTATTGTCATCAATCATCAAAACCACTTAGAGAGAGACATGCCCTAACATCAATTATTACCCGATTGTTACTGGCTATCTTTTGCATGCATGTGAAATTTAACATGCATTATATTTATATATAACTTCAGCAAAATATTTCAAATGCCCGTGGCAACGCACGGGCATTCTACTAGTTAGGAGTAGAGATTCGGTTGTGTAGGCCTTTGACATCTCGGCCACACATCTATCCTAGTATATCACCAAACTCTTAAACTCCAAGCATGCAGGCAGGCCCCATCCAACAGCACAAAGACACAACAAATCACGTATGAAAAGACATCTCCACTTCCTTTCTCTGCGTGGTAGGAATAGGAAAAGAAACGTGATTACTGGTTGTTTCCATTGAAACCATGTAAAATAAGCAGATAGATCCTCCACTTTAATTAATTGGTCTCCAAAATAATAATATCTCCATCCATCTCTCTTCCTCACGTAATGAGCATGCAAAAAGCTGCCTAAAGTATTGAACATGTATGGATGACCTCCAAATATGCACGTGTACCATCTGGACTCTTCACAAGTATTGATAGTGCTCTCTTGTTTATGTCTTGTACTAAATCTCTCACATTGATTCATATACCTTGCGTTCTGAAAAGCATTAGCATGCATATGTGGAACAATAAATGGATCATCCACGGCGTCGTAGCTCTGTCGTACAAATGTCGGAACATATACACCGCCATCTGTTATCACTAAAGGAGCATCGGTAGCTTGATTCTTGCTGGCAGCTTGTATGTCGCCATTGTCATCGGTCCGAATACAACAAACATTGGCCGTATCAGTATGTTAATCATCCTTCACTTTTTTTGAAATGACATTTTTAACTGTATTCAAAAGTTTTTCTATTTTTAAACACTTCATTCATTGTTTTTATTGATTTTCAAGCATACATATTTTTTTCATAAGATTTAGTTATTTTTAGCAACTATTTATGCATTTTTAATAAAGTTCTAGCAACAACGCGCGAGGCATCATCTAGTGTTTATTGAAACTTCATTTTTTATTAATTTTCAAGCATATATTTTCTTTTCATTATATTTAGTTATTATTTAGCAACTATTTATGGGACAGGAATTTTTGGGACATGGTTCCACATGCACCTGTTATGAATAGTAAATTCAAAAAATATACTAGAACCAATAAAAAAAATTGAATCATTTTTGTAGTATACATGGTCGACCATTCTACTAGAGTATGAAGTTTCACAAAGAAATGACACCCATGGCATTCTGGGCAAAAAAGACAAAATATATGCTATATTTGAAAACACTATTTGAAGGAATAGTAAAGTCGGATTGCATTTTCTTCACTATAGAATACCCACGTCATTCCTTCACGAAATTTCATACACGAGTAGAATGGTCGACCAAGTTTGATATCCCAAAATTTTAGATTTTTTAAATGTTTTCTAGTATTTTTTTTGAATTTACTATTCACATGGGTGCGCGTGGAACCATGTCCACCTGTGTATTTTCGTTATTTATGTATTTTTTTAACAAAGTTCCAGCAGAAACACGCAGGGCATCATCTATTGTTCATTGAAACTGCACCAAACCGAGCTCTCTCACGCACTTGCAATCTTGGCCGTCGGATCACATGTTTGAAGTGTTCCTGGTCGTTCGATCATTGTTTAGCGCTACATTTCTTGCTAACTGGGCCACGACATGTGGACCAGTCTAGGAAATAGAAAGCTTTTATGAGCATTCTTTTCTTTTCTTTTTTTCGAGAAAAAAACATCTTCACCTTTTCTTTCAACCTTTTATTTCTGAGTTGAAATACATATGTTCATTCTATAAAAACAAATATTTTTTACTATTCACATGGAAGCATATGTGCATGAGATTTCGTTGAATTTATAGCTTCCTCTTCTTCTTAATGCAAATTATATCTATCATTATACAATAAGAAATGTATTATCATTCTACTACCAGTTACACCCGATCTATGCACAACACAATGTTAAGAGGCGGTGTATTGGATCAGCTATTGCCAATGCAACTTATGTTTGGCTTTATACAATAAGAAATATATATTACCCCCCCCCTCCGAAATGGACATTGTATGGAGGTTGTGTCAATTAATTCGGTGGACATTGTATAGAGGTTGCGTCAATTAATTCGGATCAGAGGGAGTATCAATCTAATACCAGTTACAACTGGTCTATGCACAACACAATGTCAAGAGGCGGTATTACTGGATCGACCAGTGCCAATGTTACGTTTTCGCGTATCAGGGGCGTCCCGCACAGCTGGTGCCGCCTTCGCCGGACCTTGGTATTCTGGCTGCCTACGATGTTTCCATGTGCGTCTCCCTGACGTGCTATGGCCCTATTGCGGCCTCGTATGACCCTGCACCGCTAGAGCCTCAGGCTCTTGGCGACCTGTTGGAGATCTGATCGAAAATGATTCCTTGTTTAGTTTTGTGTTCGTACGGTGTCAGGAGTGTGTCAAGGAAAGTGATGGGAAGGCTAGCGCTTATGTTAGAAATCCTAGGGCGATAAAAGAGCCCCAAACCAAGGCATGTGATCCACATATCGGGCTCTCACACTGTTACTTGTGAGCTGCATTGGGATTTTCACCGAAGAGTAAGGGTGAAGCAATATAGTAGCTGATAAGTATTTCCCTCAGTAAGAACCAAGGTTATTGAACCAATAGGAGAATCACGCAAAACATAGTGAACAGTACCTGCACACACAAGAGCAAATACTTGCACCCAACACGGGCAAGAGGGTTGTCAATCCCCTTCAACTCGTTACTTGCAAGGATTAAATCTGGTAGTGGTAGATATATAAATTGTAAAACAAAATAAAAGATAATAAATTGCAGCAAGGTATGTTTGGTTTTGTAATATGATAAAAGTAGACCCCAGGAGCATAATTTTCACTAGAGGCTTTTCTCTCCAATAAATAGCATATGGTGGGTAGACAAATTACTGTTGGGCAATTGATAGATAGCATAGTTATGATGTTATTCATGGCAATGATCATGTATATAGGCATTACGTCCGTGATAAGTAGACCAAAATGATTCTACATCTAATACTATTACTCCACCAATCGACCGCTATCCAGCATGCATCTATGGTATTAAGTTTATGACACACAGAGTAACGCTTTAAGTAAGATACATTAATATAGATATAATAAAGCCAAGCAATATGATCAAACCCCGCCGTTTTACCCTTAATGGAAATAATAAAAATACGTGCCTCACTACCTCTATTGTCACTGAGTGAGAACACTGCAAGATGAACCCATTGCAAAGCACCTCTCCCGCTGAAGATAAATCAATCTAGTTGGCCAAACCAAACAGATAGATCGGAGAGAAATACAAAGCTATAATAATCATGCATAATAATGTTCAGAAAAGAATCAATTACTTTCAATGAATAATCTGATCATAAACCCACAATTCATCGGATCCCAACAAACACACCACAAAAGAAGATTACATCGATAGAACTCCATGGAGATCATGGAGAGCTTTGTATTGAAGATCGAAGAGAAATAAGAAGCCATCTAGCTACTAGCTATGGACCTCCATGATCGATTCCCCCTCTGACAGAGTACCTGAACAGGCCTCGAGATGGGATCGCGGAAGAGCAGAAGCTTGCGGCGGCGTAAAAAGTGTTTCGGGTGGTTCTCTGTTGGTTAGGGAATATTTGGGAATTTATGCAGTTAGAAATAGGTCAAACGGAGCTACCTGGGACCCACAAGATCAGGGGGCGCGCCCCCTAGGGCGTGCCAGGTGAGCTCGTGACTCTCTCATAGATCTTCTGGCCTCCTCCCGAACATTCTAGGGTCCCTTTTGGTCCAGAAAAAATCACTGTAAATTTTCATCGTGTTGGGACTTCGTTTGGTATTGATTTTCTAAAAAGCTAAAAACTAGCAAAAAAATAGCAACTCGCACTTGGCACTGAGTTCATAGGTTAGTCCCAAAAAATGATATAAAATTGCATATAAAGTATTTAGGATTGGTAACGTAATAGCATGAAACAATCAGAAATTATAGATACATTGAAGACTTATCGGCATCCCCAAGCTTAACTCCTGCTCGTCCTCGAGTAGGTAAATGATAAAACCAGAATTTTTGATGTTGAATGCTACCTAGCATGTTTATCATGTAATCTCTTTACGATATAATTATTGAGAAAGGATGAAGTAATTGATATCAACATAATAATATCCATGAATATAAGGACATGATCTTTACTTTTTCAAAATATACGATGCTTAATGAATGTTATCCCTACTCATTGAATTATCTAAGCATGGTATGACTCCGCCTTCACCGCATAAGTATAAATCATGAGCACCACGGTGTCAAACCAAGCAATTGTATTATACTTTTTAAGGCGCTTCAACATTTTTTTACTCCACTCAATACATGAGTGTGAGCCATGGATATTAGCACTAGGGTGGAATAGAGTGCAGTGGTAGAGATATATAGCCATATAGGAGAAATCAAAAAGGAAGAAAGGCTCGCATCAACTCGGCGGATCGTTAGGCAATGGAGAGCCCTTACAATCGATATCAATGCGAGTAGGGGTTGCCATGCAACGGATGCACTAGAGCTATAAGTGTATGAAAGATCAAATGGAAACTAAGTGGGTGTGCATCCAACTTGCTTGCTCATGAAGACCTCGGGTATTTGAGGAAGCCCACCGTTGGAATATACAAGCCAAGTTCTATAATGAAAAATTCCCACTAGTATATGAAAGTGATAACTCAGGAGGCTCTCTATATGAAGAACATGGTGCTACTCTGAAGCACAAGTGTGGTAAAAGGATAGTAACATTGCCCCTTCTCTCTTTTACTCTCATTTTTTTGTTGGGCTCTTTCAGCGTCTTTTTTTATTTTTATTTTTTTCGTCCTGAGTCTCATCCTGACTTGTGGGGGAATCATTGTCTCCATCATCCTTTCCTAACTAGGAAAATGCTCTAATAATGATGACCATCAGACTTTTATTTACTTACAACTTGATATTACAACTCGACAAACTAAAACAAAATGGCTCTATATGAATGCCTCTGGCGGTGTATCAGGATGTGCAATGATCTAGCATAACATGTATAACAATGATGAACGGTGGCTTGATATGTCTCCAACGTATCTATAATTTTTGATTGTTCCATGCTATTATATTATCTATTTTGGATGTTTTATATGCATTAATATGCTATTTTATATTATTTTTGGGACTAACCTATTAACCTAGAGCCCAGTGCCAGTTTCTGTTTTTCCTTGTTTTTGAGTTTTACAGAAAAGGAATACCAAACGGAGTCCAAACGGAATAAAACTTTCGCGATGATTTTTCTTGGACCAGAAGACACCCAGAAGACTTGGGGAGGGTGGCCAGAAGACTCACGAGGAGCCCACAAGCCCACAGGGCGCGCCCTAGGGGGCGCCCCTAGCTTGTGGACCCCATGGGAGTCCCCCAACCCTAATCTTTGCACTATGAATTCTCAAATATCCCCCCAACACCATAAGCGTCCACCAAAATACTTTTCCGCCGCCGCAAGCATCGGTTCCCGTGAGATCCCATCTTGGGGCCTTTTTCGGTGATCTGTCAGTGGGGGGGGGGGGATTCAATCACAGAGGGCCTCTACATCAACCTTGATGCCCTTCTGATGATGTGTGAGTAGTTTACCACAGACCTACGGGTCCATAGCTAGTAGCTAGATGGCTTCTTCTCTCTCTTTGATCTTCAATACAATGTTCTCCTCGATGTTCTTAGAGATCTATTCAATGTAATACTTTTTTGTGATGTGTTTGTTGAGATCTGATGAATTGTTTTTTTATGCCTGAAATAGTAGGAGAGGCTCCTACTGCGATTAAATTAATAAATAGTATGTTACATATTTATAGGGGGGCCATCACCACTTTGGGTGATGGGGAAGGACAAAGCACTAAGAGGGCTTGTAGTTGGGAGGTAGAATAGAAGGGTTAAGATCCGATGAATTGTGGATTTATGATCAGATTATCTATGAATACTATTTGAGTCTTCTCTGAACTCTTTTATGCATGATTAAGATATCTTTGTATTTCTCTTCGAACTATCGGTTTGGTTTGGCCAACTAGATTGGTTTTTCTTGCAATGGGAGAAGTGCTTAGCTTTGGGTTCAATCTTGCGGTGTCCTCACCCAGTGACAGAAGGGGTAGCGAGGCACGTATTGTATTGTTGCCATCAAGGATAAAAAGATGGGGTTTATATCATATTACTTGAGTTTATCCCTCTACATCATGTCATCTTACTTAAAGCGTTACTCCGTTCTTATGAACTTAATACTCTAGATGCATGCTGGATAGCGGTCGATATGTGGAGTAATAGTAGTACATGCAGAATTGTTTCGGTCTACTTGTCACGGACGTGATGCCTATATTCATGATCATTGCCTTATATATCGTCATAACTTTGAGCTTTTCTATCAATTGCTCAACAGTAATTTGTTTACCCACTGATATGTCGTATCTATAATTTTTGCTTGTTCCATGCTGTTATATTATCATTCTTGGATGTTTTACAATCATTTTATAGCAACTTTATATCATTTTTTGGGACTAACCTATTGACATAGTGCCCAGTGCCAGTTGCTATTTTTTGCTTGTTTTTTACTACGCAGAATATCAGTACCAAACGGAGTCCAAACGCAGCGAAACTTTTTGGAGAATTTTTATGGACCAGAAGGAACAACTTGGGCCAAGAAGTACCAGAGGGGTGCCTTGAGGTGGGCACAAACCACCTGGGCGCGCCTAGGGGCCCAGGCGCGCCCTAGTGGGTTGTGCCCACCTCGGCGGCTTCCCGCACCGCCTCTTCGCCCTATAAATACCCAATTAATCCAAAAACCCTAGGGGAGTCGACGAAACACAATTTCAGCCGCCGCAAGTTTCAGAACCACGAGATCCAATCTAGACACCATCACGGAGGGGTTCATCATCGTCATTGGTGCCTCTTCGATGATGCGTGAGTAGTTCATTGTAGACCTACGGGTCCGTAGGCAGTAGCTAGATGGCTTCTTCTCTCTTTTTGATTCTCAATACAATGGTCTCTTGGAGATCTATTTGATGTAACTCTTTTTGCGGTGTGTTTGTTGGGATCCGATGAACTTTGAGTTTATGATCAGATCTATATCCATGAAAGTTATTTGAGTTCTTTGATCTCTTTTATGCATGATTACTTATAGCCTCGTATTTCTTGTTTGAATCTTTGGTTTAGTTAGGCTAACTAGATTGATTTTTCTTGCCATGGGAAGAGGTGCTTTGTGATGGGTTCGATCGTGCGGTGTTCTTTCCTAGTGACAGAAGGGGCAGCAAGACACGCATGTATCATTGCTATTAAGGATAACAAGATGGGGGCTATTCCTACATGAATAGATCTCGTCTACATCATGTCATCGTTCTTATTGCATTACTCCGTTTCTCCATGAACTTAATACACTAGATGCATGCTGGATAGCGGTCGATGTGTGGAGTAATAGTAGTAGATGCAGGCAGGAGTCGGTCTACTAATCTTGGACGTGATGCCTATATAATGATCATTCCCTGGATATCGTCATAATTATTTGATGTTCTATTAATTGCCCAATAGTAATTTGTTTACCCACCGTATGCTATTTTCTCAAGAGAAGCCACTAGTGAAATCTACGGCCCCCGGGTCTATTCTTTATCATATTTGCTTTGAGATCTATTTTTATTCGCTTTTATTTTCAGATCTATTATTCCAAAAACCCAAAAATACCTTGCTGCACTTTTTTGCTATTTATTTTATTTCACATTTTATCGAGATCTATTTATCCAATCTATACAAATTTTATCCCGTCAACTTGACAATTTCTGGCACCGTTACCCATAGAGGGATTGACAACCCCTCCTAATCGTCAGGTTGCAAGTATTTGTTATTTGTGTGCAGCTACCATTTACATAGTGTTGCTTGGTTCTCCTACTAGATTGAAACCTTGGTTTCATAACTGAGGGAAATACCTACCGTAGCTGTGCTGCATCATCCCTTCCTCTTTGGGGAAATACCGACGTAGTTCAAGCGACATCAAAAGGAATTTCTGGCGCCGTTGCCGGGGAGACATCATCAGCATCTATCGGGTTCCTAATCGCAAATCTCATCTCCTTACAATTTACACTATTTGCCATTTGCCTCTCGTTTTCATCTCCCCCACTTCACAAAAATTTGCCGTTTTATTCGCCCTCTTTTTCGTTCGTCGTTCTCTCGTCAGATCTCTTACTTGCTTGAACTTGTCATCATGAGTGACTTTGGTATGGCAGAAATAGATGATGGCCTAACTCCTAAAATTGGACGATTTGGCAATCTGGATGCTAAAATTTTTGTTTTGGGGCAAGGGAACGTTATGGGAAAAGAACATATCCAGGAATTTTTCAATAGTGTTGGAAATTTGACTCTTGATGATACTCCTATACTTAAAAGGACTAAATCTTATGCGGAAGCTATTTCAGCACTAGTCTTAAAACTTGAAAATAGATTTATCCGTACCCATCCTACCTTGCAAAGATTGTTTTACGAGCTACCATCTATAAAAGATCCTATAGCTAAAAAGATAGCTACCCAAGTTCTTATGAATGAAGTTGATCACATAGTACGGGAAGCTAGGGAAATTTTTGATTTTTATGGTATGAGCCATGAAAAACCGGTAATAGATGAGATCCTTTACAATAGTAATTACATGTTGAGACATTTGCTTGGTAATAACCAAAAAATTTGTGAGAATCTTAAAAAGTAAATCCCCGTTTTAGATATAATCCAACAAGTTTTCAATGATCAACAATATTCTTGGATTGTTGCCGAAACCAAAGGGGATACGTAGATGGGCAACTTGATAATGCTAAAATTTCTATGGATAATGTGTTTCAAGTTGTTTTTGCAAAACCCCCTAACAAGAACACATCAATGGATAATAAGATGAAAGATGAGAATACTTGAATCCTTGCATTATGCCTAGCTAGGGGCATAAAACGATAGCGCTTGTTGGGAGGCAACCCAATAAATAAAATTTATTTTTGCCTTTTTATTTCTATTCTTGAGTGTTTGCCTAATTATGCCTCTGTTACGATTGTGTTTTTTATGTTTTAATTAGTGTTTGTGCGAAGTAAAGCCTTTGGGATAGCTTTGGTGATAGTTGATTTGATCCTGTTGGAAAACAGAAACTTTTGCGTCCAGTAATATAATTGTAGAAATTCACAGAAGTGCGAAAAATTCTGAATTTTTTACACAAGATTGATATACAAATTGGGTATGTTGTACTAATTGTTAATAATTTTTTGAGTTACTAAAGTATGAGAACAATTCGTATCTTTACAGACTGTTCTGTTTTTGACAGATTCTGTTTTCTTTGCATTGTGTGCTTATTTTGATGATTCTATGGATTGTATCGGGGGGTATAAGCCATGTCAAAGTTAGAATACAGTAGATATAATGCAATAACAAAATTTGAATGGGTTTTCTACAGTACTTAAAGTAAAGATTGGCTTTCTTATACTAATGGATCTCACGAAATTTTGTTAAGTTTTGTGTGATTGAAGTTTTCAAGTTTTGGGTGAGATTACGATGGATGAAGGAATAAGGAGTAAGAAAAGCCTAAGCTTGGGGATGCCCCTTGGCACCCCAAGTTAATATTCAAGGAGAATCAAGAAAATAAGCTTGGGGATGCCCCGCAAGTCATCCCCTCTTTCTTCTAACGACCATCGGTATTTTACTTGGAGCTATATTTTTATTCGTCACATATCATGAGTTTTGCTTGGAGTGTCTTATATTATATGAGTCTTTTCTTGTTTTGCTTTTTAGTTTGTCACAAGTATCCTTGCTGGACACACCTATTTGAGAGAGCCAAAATTATGCTATGATTTTTTAGAATTGCTCTTTATGCTTCACTTAAATTTTTTGAGCTATGGAATTGCTCTAGTGCTTCACTATTATCTTTTTGAGCACGGTGTGCTTTAATATGTTTGAAGAAATGCTCTCATGCTTCACTTAGATTTATTTGAGAGTTAGTAAATTTTTGAAGAAATTCTCTCATGCTTCACTTATATTATTTTGAGAGACAAAAAAAATTTATGCTCATGTTCTTCACTTAGATTTGTTTGAGCTTGTCAAAACCAAATGCAACATATGAATTTAGTCCCAAAGTGATAGATATTCAAGAGGGATATAATAAAAACTTTCATGAAGATCATTGGAAAAAATAAAATTGATTCTTTGTAATAGTTTTGAGATATGATGATAGTGATATGTGAGTCATGTTGGTGAGTAATTATGCTTTAGTAAGAATATTGGTGTTAAGGTTTGTGATTCCCTATGCAAGCACGAAAGTCAATAGTTATTCAATGAAATTACAACCTACTTGTGGTGCATTATTCGGTGCTAGTTATGTTTAATGCTTGCTTATTTGATTTTTTGTTTCTTGGTTGGTTGCTTCTCAATATTTTTGCTAGCCTCCACTTGTACTAAGTAGGAATACTACTTGTGCATCCAAAATCTTTAAACTCAGTTTTGCCACATGAGTCCACCATACCTACCTATATGCGGTATTCCTGTGCCATTCTAATCAAATTTGTATATGCCATCTCTAATTTTCAAAATAAATTTCCTTTTTATGTGCCCGTACCGCTCATGAAGCGGCAGGGGGTGGCCAATATTTTCCATGCTAGATGTGTTATTCTCAAGATGAGTGTTTATTCACTTGTCATTGCATGAGAGTATGGTGGTAATAGGGATGCCCAGTCCCGAAATGAAAAAGCAATTTACTTTATGTTGTCAAATAATAAATTCCTTGGAAAGTGTTAGTATGGAGGGCACCCATGGATACGGCTAGCCATGGAAAGTGAAAGAATGGTGGAAAAGGAATAAACTTTATTTTCTGTTTGGGAACCGCCTATGATATATCTAGCATGGAAAGTGTTGGGAATTACTCAGTCATTTTCGTTGACGGGAAAAGTATGCCTCTAAAAAAAATTATCTCTCAATTTAAGCTTTGAGCTCTGGCACCTCTACAAATCCATACTTCCCTATGTGAAGGGCCTATCTATTTACTTTATGCAATTTTTATTTTTATTTGAGTCTCCATCTTCTCTGATAAAGCACCAACTAAGGGGCACTATGATCATACTTGAGCATTGGGTATAGCTAATATGCGAGTGTGTTTTTCATGAATGGATCAATGATTGAGCATGATGGGCTAGGGATAACTTTCTTTAGTGTTGATATTTTGAAAGACATGGTTGCTTGTTGATATGCTTGAGTATTGAAATCTTCATGTCAAAACTAGACTATTGCTTTGAACCATATAAAAGTCCATATGTCCATGCTACAAAAGAAAAGAATATGTGATGAACATGTTAGGCAGCATTCCAGATCAAAAATTCTGTTTTTATCATTTACCTACTCGAGGACGAGTAGGAATTAAGCTTGGGGATACTGATACATCTCCAACATATCTATAATTTTTGCTTGTTCCATGCTGTTATATTATCATTCTTGGATGTTTTACAATCATTTTATAGCAACTTTATATCATTTTTTGGGACTAACCTATTGACATAGTGCCCAGTGCCAGTTGCTGTTTTTTACTTCGTAGAATATCAGTACCAAACGGAGTCCAGACGCAGCAAAAATTTTTGGAGATTTTTTCTGGACCAGAAGACACCGAGTGAGCCAAAGAAGTACCAGAGGGGAGTCCCGTGGGGAGCACAACCCACCAAGGCACGCAAGGAGGCCCAGGCGCGCCCAGGTGGGTTGAGCCCACCTCGGTGACCTCCCGCACCGCCTCTTTGCCTTATAAATTCCCAAATATTCCAGAAACCCTAGGGGAGTCGATGAAACACAATTCCAGCCGCCGCAAGTTCCAGAACCACGAGATCCAATCTAGACACCATCACAGAGGGGTTCATCATCGTCATTGGTGCCTCTCCGATGATGCGTGAGTAGTTCACCATAGACCTAAGGGTCTATTATTCGAGTCTTCTTTTGATCTCTTATATGCATGATTATTTATAGCCTCATATTTCTTCTTCGAATCTTTGGTTTAGTTAGGCCAACTAGATTGATTTTTCTTGCCATGGGAAGAGGTGCTTTGTGATGGGTTCGATCTTGCGGTGTTCTTTACCAGTGACAGAAGGGGCAGCAAGACACGCATGTATCGTTGCTATTAAGGATAACAAGATGGGGGCTATTCCTACATGAATATATCTCGTCTACGTCATGTCATCATTCTTATTGCATTACTCCATTTCTCAATGAACTCACTAAATGCATGCTGGATAGCGGTCGATGTGTGGAGTAATAGTAGTAGATGCAGGCAGGAGTCGGTCTACTAATCTTGGACGTGATGCCTATATATTGATCATTGCCTTGGATATCGTCATAATTATTCGATCTTCTATCAATTGCCCAACAGTAATTTGTTCACCCACCGTGTGCTATTTCTTGAGAGAAGCCACTAGTGAAATCTACGGCCCCCAGGTCTGTTCTTTATCATATTTGCTTTGAGATCTATTTTTATTCGCTTTTATTTTCACATCTATTATTCCAAGAACCCAAAAATACCTTGTTGTACTTTTTTATTACTTATTTTATTTCGTGTTTTATCGAGAGCTATTTATCCAATCTATCACAAATATTTTCCCGTTCACTTGCCAATTTCTGGTGCCGTTACCCAGGAGGGATTGACAACCCCTCTTACGCGTTGGGTTGCAAGTATTTGTTCTTTGTGTGCAGGAACCATTTACATAGTGTTGCTTGGTTCTCCTACTGGATTGATTTCTTGGTTTCATAACTGAGGGAAATACCTACCGTAGCTGTACTGCATCATACCTTCCTCTGTGGGGAAATACCGACGCAGTCTCAAGCGACACCAATATTCTACAAATATCTTTATCGGTCGAACCTTTATGACAACATACGTAATTCCCTTTGTCTGTCTGTATGTTACTTGCCCGAGATTCGATCATTGGTATCTTCATACCTAGTTCAATCTCATTACCGGCAAGTCTCTTTACTCGTTCCGTAATACATCATCTCGTAACTAACTCCTTAGTCATTTTGCTTGCAAGCTTCTAGTGATGTGTATTACCGAGTGGGCCCAGAGATACCTCTCCGATACACGGAGTGACAAATCCCAATCTTGATCCATGCCAACTCAACAGACACCTTCGGACATACCTGTAGAGCATCTTTATGATCACCCAGTTACGTTGTGACGTTTGATAGCACACAAGGTATTCCTCCGGTATCCGGGAGTTGCATGATCTCATGGTCGAAGGAATATGTATTTGACATTAAGAAAGCAGTAGCAATAAACTGAACGATCATATGCTAAGCTAACGGATGGGTCTTGTCCATCACATCATTCTCCTAATGATGTGATCTCGTTATCAAGTGACAACACATGTCCATGGTTAGGAAACCTTAACCATCTTTGATCAACGAGCTAGTCTAGTAGAGGCTCACTAGGGACACGGTATTTGTTTATGTATCCACACATGTACTTATGTTTCCGACCTATGAAATTATAGCATGAATAATAAACCTTTATCATGAATAAGGAATATAATAATAACAACTTTATTATTGCCTCTAGGGCATATTTCCATCACAGGTACCAATCTGAGGTTCCGGTACAAAGATTGAACACAAGAGATGAACTAGGGTTTGAGAGGAGATGGTGCTGTTGAAGATGTTGATGGAGATTGGCCTCCCAAAGATGAGAGGGTTGTTGGTGATGACGATGGCTTCAATTTCCCCCTTCAGGAGGGAAGTTCCCCCGGCAGAATCGCTCCACCGGAGGGCAAAAGTGCTCCTTCCCAAGTTCCGCCTTGAGACGGCGGCGTTCTATCCCGAAAGTCCTCTCCTTATTTTTTTTCTAGGTCAAAATGACTTATATACCAGAAGATGGGCACCGGAGGTGGGCTGGGCTGGCCACAACCCACCAGGGCGCGCCTGGGGGGCCTGGCATGCCCTGGTGTCTTGTGGTCACTAGGTGGCCCCCCTCCGGTAGTTATTTGCTCTAGTATTTTTCATATATTCCAAAATAATTCTCCGTGAAGTTTCAGCTTATTTGGAGATGTGCAGAATAGGTATCTTTGACGTAGCTTTTTCAGGTCCAGAATTCCAGCTGCCGGTATTCTCCCTCTTTGTGTAAACCTTGCATATTATGAGAGAAAAGGCATTAGAATTACTCCATAAAGCATTATTATGCATAAAAACATTATAAATTACAGTAGGAAATCATGATGCAAAATGGACGTATCAACTCCCCCAAGCTTAGTCCTCGCTTGTCCTCAAGCAAAAACCGATATCGAAAAACATGTCCACATGCTTAGAGAGAGAGGTGTCGATAAAAACAAAATACGAACATAGCAGCATCATGCTTATTATCATAACAGCAACAAACTTTATCATAAAACTTTTATCATATAACTCTTATCATATAACTTCTGATGAACAAGTAACAATTCATCACAACATCGAAGTAAAAAGCATAAACTCTATTGAAAACCAACAAACTGTGTTCTCAGTCAACTTTTCAACTACAATTCATCATAATTTTAGGAAGGGTCTCGTATCGGAGCCTTTTGGCAAGTCCACATACTCAACCATCATTTAATCTTCTACGATTGCTAACACTCACAGCATACCCATGAGCAAAAAGTTTCAACCAGACACATAGGAAGATAGGGGCTTATGGTTTCGCCTCCCAATGTATTCACCTCAAGGGTGATGTCAACAATAATAACTCATGATCACTCATATCCAACAAGATATATGTGCCAAGGTCTTTCCTCACCACATGATGCTTGCAAAAGGAGAAAATAAAAAGGAATAGGGAAGAATACTTTGACTCTTGCATAAAAGTAAATACATAAAAGTAAAAGATAGGCACTTCGCAGGGGGAAGCAGAGGTTGTCATGCGCTTTTTGGTTTGTATGCCAAATCCCTTAATGCAAAATAATGTCATGTTATATTGCCCCTTATGATAGCAACCTTTATTATGCAGTCCGTCGCTTTTATTACTTTGCCATCACAAGTTCGTACAACGCTCAATTTTCTCTTACACTAAATGATCAAACACATTTAGAAGCAATTTTTATTGCCTTATTGCACCGATGGCAACTTACTTGAAGGATCTTACTCAATCCATAGGTAGGTATGGTGGACTCTCAAAACATTAGTTTGGGTTTTGGGTTTTTGGGATGCACAAGTAGTATCTCTACTTAGTGCGGAATTTTGGCTAGCAAAGATGTTGAGCAAGCACCACATGTTGAAGGATCTATGACAATATAACTTCTATGTGAATATGAACAAACATAAGTCATTATGTTGTATTCCTTATCCAACATCAACAATTTTGGCATATAATAATTAATGAGGCCTCACAATCATAAAAGATGTCCAAGATAGTGTATTTGCATGTGAATCTTCTCTTCCCTTATTAAATCTTTCATGAGTTGCATCATTGACCAATGCTATGTTTGTTAATCTCCAATAAATTTTACTACTTATACTTTTCCTTATGTGATGCCATTACTTACCATAAGATTAGCATATGCTCTTTTTCATTTATTTCCTTTTATTTGATTGCAACAAGAAAGTAAAGAAGCAAAAACTCAAACTAAACTTTATTATATAGCTCTCACTCGATTACATAGGTAGATAGATAACAAAACTAATATTACCCAATACCCCAACCCTCACAATGACTGTAATATCACCATCACCACCACCACCAATCTCCCATGGCGAATACTGATCTAGGTACCCATGGATGGGCTACTCCATTGGGACTTCTCCCCCGGCCTTGCGGTCGCGGCTTAGGTGCGTCGTCGTTTTGGATCCAGTGTTCACTTTTCTCACTCTGGTACGACCAAAGAGTTCTTCTTGGTTGTAAGCTTCTCTTCGGCCTCATTCCCTCTCAACGAAGAATCAATTGCTATTTCCCTACAATGTTGCATTGGTGGTCTCCCTTCGGGTTTAAATGTTCACCATTTGGAGGGAAGACGATTTCAGTTTTCAGTTGCTTCTAATCATGTTGGGCATTTCATCTATGGGCTTAAGGACCGAGTATGGCTAGATTTTGTATGTCATTTCAGCCTATTTTGTCCAAATATTCATGCCCCCACTGAACATCCATTGGCTTGGCATCTGGATCAACCCAACCAAGAAGTCACTTCTCGTTCTCCAGTGGCAATTAGATCATGTTTCATTATCTCCTTGGAGGTTCTCTCAAAATTTGGTCTTATTCAAGTCGACAATCGGCCGAGACCATCGTCGGCGACAACTCTCCGGCCCCTCCGGCAAGCCGACAGGATCTTTTTGGTAAGGACCAATCACCGGTATCTAATGAGCATTTAATGCCTAATTCCCTGGTCTTCGGCAAGGTTCAAATCAACATTAATGACCAGTCTACTGGCAATTTTTCCGCCATTCCTCGGCGCTTCGAGGGGTCTCAATTCAAATATGATGCTTGGAACCAGATCCCAAGATTCATTCTACGCCATATATTGGATCGTCACCGAGCGGGTATCTCGGAGGACAAAATTGCATCTTTATGGAAAATCTCTTCTGTCCCGTCTTTGGATTACATTTATGACAAATTACTCATCTGCCATATTTGTAATGATAATGATCATTTGGCCCTTAATTGCCCGGGCCCCTATTGCAATGTTTGCTTTGACAGGCCATGCACATGTAACTCACTGGGCCATGAACCCCTGTCAACAAGTGCAAGTGATTCAGCCTGTTTCTCATGTGTTCCACGGCCCACTTATATTATGATTGCCCGGCAAAAAATCTTTGTGCCTCTTGTGGTTTTTTGGGTCACCTAAAATATTCTTGTAGGTATCCCGGGGTGACACGCCTGAAATGGAACCCAAAGGATCACGGACGAAATGTTTCTTTACCAACAGCAGATTCTTTCCCTAGTATCAACAATAATGACGTGTCAACACATGGAAATAATCACTCAGCGGATAATGATCCAGTCCTTTCAGGGATACCGATACAGACGATAAATGAAACTTTCTTTAATAACATACCTGCCACTCGGCGTGAGACTACCGTCTAATGTTCATCCTGCGGTCTCAATGGACACGTGGCTGCCGCCTGCCTCAAGTTGGCTGGGTACCCAAGTCTCGCCCCAGGGCGGACGATACGCATTCCTCCTTCTCGCACTCCGTGCGCTCCTCTGCTTCGGCTCCACCCATCACAGCAATGGCGAACTACCCTCTCAATGTCGTCCCCTACCTCCTGCCGGGTATGACAATCGAGCTGGGCCCTGCGGACCAGAAGGTTAGGGATGACATGGTGGTCAGCCCGATCCCTCCTATGCGCCATGACTTCCTGGCCATTGCGTAGGCCAACCACTTCATCCCTTTTCATCAGAAGGCTGATCTTCGCAACATCATTGAAGGTTTGCTCCACAAATCACAATACTTTCCAACTGAAGTGGTAGATCATCCTCTTGGTATTGGCATCTTTGGATTTGTGGACTCTTTGGTCAGAGATGATGTAGTCGGAACAACCTTTGAGCTTGATGAAAACGAAGTAGATGAGCACACTGTGATTTCTTTTGTTCCGCATGATGCTGCTTTGAACATGCATTTGACCACTCTTGGCCTAGAGGTGTGGCTCCTTTATGTTGGTTTCCCATATGATTACCAAACCCAGCACTATATACACAAGTCTGTTGACAAGTTTGGTGCTCTGGTTGATTGGAATAATCCTAGAGGGGATAGAAGGTTTGTGCTCATTAAGGTCAGGGTTATTCATTTGCGCCTGGTTCTTAAGAGTTTAGTGGTCAGGCAGTTAGGGGGTCCCCGCCATAGTTGGACGGTAGCCATCACCATGCTCCGTAGCAACGATTGGAACACTCATTTACTGGAGGTGCCGCCGGCTGGGGAAGATCCTCCACCTGCAGATGGTATACCACATCCACTTCATGGTGATGGGCTCAATGCAGAACAAATTTACCAACAATAGCTCCACAACTGGTTGGCACAGAATGCGGCTGCTAATGCTGATAACAACATTGATGGTGACAATGTCGTTGTGGATCAAGATAATGATGTTGAAATTCACCCAGAATGGGGGTGTGGCCTCCTCCCCCCCCCCCCCTCAGGAGCCACCAATTCTTTACAACTTTCAGCAATGGTTAGCTGGCGAAGGACTGCATGTGGATCATGGCACTGTGCCTCCTAACAATATTCAGGATAGCCCAGCAACTGCTTGGAATGATTCGATTTCACTGAACAACAGCTCTGACTCTAGTGCTACTGTTTCAGACTCATATGTCCCGGTACCCCTAGCTCTCATGAATCAATTATGGCCACAGGAGGCTTCTAGTTCCACACCGGCTGATTTACCAGCTCCGAGGCCGACACTGCTCACCAACAAGCTGGAGATCTCTCTTACGGTTTATGCGGCTGGATTGCATCTGGATATGACCTCCCATGGTAACTTCACTCCTACTATGATATTGAGGGATTGCATCCCAATGCTCAGGCTCAATACTTACCTTACTACGGTTGTGAGGCCTATCATTGCCTGTTATGGTCCCTGGAGTGATCACGATGGTTTCAAGCTGGCTTCTGTCAATTTCAATGTTACAATTTCTAAAAATGCAGGTTCTCTGAATGTTATCTCTGCCTCCAAAACAATAGCTGACACTGTGGCATCTTCTGTTCGAATTGAAGAGATTACTGAGGCTTCTAGTTGGGAACTTGATCAGCCCAATGAGGTGAATGTTCCTGCTAGCAATGATTCTGCATCTCCACCAGGCTTTGTACCTGCACCTTTACTGTCTGAAATTGGCCATGCTGACATTCAGAGCGGGCAGGTTTCCTCTGAACCAGTTTTTGATGAAAACATGATTATTCCTGCACTAACAACTTCTGCAATAGGTCCTTCTTCTTCCTTGGGCTGCAAGGGAAAGGTAGTTGCACCTGAGTGCTCTGTCTCTCCTCGTAGAAGCACTCGTTACAACAAATATGATGGCTTTAAGGTGCCGCAGGTCTCTGACAGCAAGATGAAGATTTCCAAGGTCAAGCCAAGGAACGTACCTACTGCCATCATAGTCAGAGACGCTACTGAAGAGCAAATTCCTCCACCGACGCCAGTCCAGGTGATACACAAGATCGGTACCACTCTGTGTGCCATTCCAGTAGATGAACTAACTGAAGAAGCTCTGCTGGCCACACAGGAGGAAGATCCATTAGCATCAACTTAATTTCCCTCTATTTACTTGCAATGCCTGTTTTGGTGAACTGGAATGTCCTTTGTTGGAATGTGCATGGTTTAAACTCGGGAGATAAACAATTAGCGCTCTCGAATGCTATCGTTTCTAGTGGTTGTGCGGTCGTTTGTTTGCAGGAAACTAAAAAGACAACTTTTGATTTGCCCTTTTTTAAGTCCTGCTGCCCTCGTAGATTTGATCAATTTGCCTTTGTACCATCTCATGGTGTCTCTGGTGGCATTGCCACAATCTAGAACAGTTCTATTTTCTCGGCAGATGTTATTCTTTCTGAAGATTTTGCTCTTGTTACACATTTTCGTTCCACCCAATCGGCGCAGTGTTGGACGCTCGTCAACGTGTACGGGCCATGTCAAGGAGAACAGAGGAATAATTTTATTACCTGGTTATGTGCTCTGGATATTCCTTCTAATGAAGACTGGCTGCTCGTGGGGGATTTCAACTTCATACGAGCTCCGAAGAATCGTAACAAGCCAGGAGGTTGCATGGCTGCCATGAACACCTTTCATGATTTCAAACGCTCTCAATGCCTGATTGTACTGCCCATCAAAGGTCGAACATTTACCTGGAGTAATATGCAACACGATCCACTTCTTGAACAGCTTGATTGGTTCTTCACAAGCACAAACTGGACAACTTCCTATCCCAAAACTATGGTAAAACCTTTAGGTAAACCTGTCTCCGACCATATACCTTGTGTGGTCAATATTGAAACATCCATTCCAAAGTCAAAATTATTTCGATTCGAGTCCTTCTGGGTGCAACACCCTGGTTTCATGGAAGTTGTTAGGACATCTTGGGCCAAACAGGTCAAATCCACAAACCCGACCACAACCCTCTGTCACAAATTCAAAGTTTTACGTCGGGACCTTAAACATTGGAGCAAAGGTATTTCTAGACTTTCAGTGGCAATCGAGAACTCTAACAAAGCCCTCTGTGAGATTGATGAGCTGGAAAATAAACATGTCATATCCATACCTGAAAGTAACTTTAGGAAAATACTCAAGAATCACATTTTGAGACTTCTAAGATATCAACAACTCTACTGGAAAAAGAGGTGCACCATCCAATGGGTCCAATTTGGTGATGAGCCCTCCAAGTTTTTCCAAGCAATGGCCTTAGAAAGGTATAGGAGAAACAACATTGCACCTTGAACCACTGGTGATGGTATAACAGTTGAAGATCACGCAGGGAAAGAATCCATTATTTTTCAAACATTCAAAGACAGGATGGGATCCTCAACAGATCACAATATGAAATTTGACCTCTCCAGAATCATAAACAAGTGTGAGGGCCTTGATGAGCTTACTGTCCAATTCTCCCATGAGAAGATTGACAAAGTTTTAAGAGAGATGCCAGCAGACCGAGCGCCTGGCCCAGATGGTTTCACTGGAATGTTCTTAAAAGGATGCTGGCCAGTCATCAAAGTGGACTTCTACAACCTCTGCAATCAATTTCATAAGGGTGATCTCAACCTAGAAAGTATCAATGACGGTTTTATTACTCTGATCCCAAAAATCAGCTCACCTGAGATGATCAATGACTATAGGCCGATCACACTCTAAACTGCTGTCTCAAGGTCATCACTAAGATTCTGGCCAATTGTCTGCAAAAAATTATACTGAAGATCGTCCACCATAACCAGTATGGTTTTCTGAAAGGGAGAACCATCCAAGATTGTCTCGCTTGGGCATACGAGTATATTTATCAATGCCAATCTTCCAAAAGGGAAATCATGCTTCCGAAACTTGATTTTGCAAAAGCATTTGACCCATCGAACATGAAGCCATGATTGAAATTATGAAAAACATGGGATTTAATGACAAATGGCTAAACTGATCAAATGGAATTCCTGGTCGCCAATTTCATTGCAAATGTGGAGTAAGGCAGGGTGACCCCCTTTCTCCTCTCATTTTCGTGCTTGTGGCCAATCTCCTCCAAGCAGCCATTAATGATGCATTTGCATGCAATTTAATACAACTGCCATTCCCCTCACCGAACCAAAAGGAGTATCCGATTATCCAATATGCCGATGACACATTATTGATCCTACCAGCATGCACACAACAGGCAATGATCATCAAGGATATTCTGACTGATTATGCTTCCTCCATTGGGTTAAAAATAAACTTCCACAAATCAACACTCATACCCATAAACCGTGACACCGAAAAAAGGAATGAGCTTGCTAGCATCTTTGGCTGTGCGGTAGGGAAGATGCCGTTCACTTACCTTGGTCTTCCACTTGGCACTACTAGACCTACAATCCAAGAACTCATGTCGCTGGTCCGTTCGGTGGAGAGAAGACTTTCGGCTACACTAAACATGATTTCCTATGGTGGCAAACTTTCCTTGCTCAACTCAGTGATCACTTCACTCATCATTTTTGCCCTTTGCACCCTACGACTACCAACCAAAATCATCGAGTTACTGGATAAAATTCGAAGGAAGTGCTTGTGGACCAAGAAAACTGAGCAAGGAGATAAGAATAACTCACTGGCCTCATCGGACATGCTGTGTCGTCCCAAAGCAAGAGGCGGTCTTGGTGTGATCAATCTCCAAATACAAGGGGACGCCTTGTTACTGAAATATCTACACAAGTTCTATAATGGTTGGGATGTGCCTTGGGTGCAACTTATCTGGGAGACATATTACACTGATCAAATCTCGCATGCCTCCGACCCATGTGGATCATTTTGGTGGAGGGACGTCGCAAAACTAATGCCGACTTACAGAGGAATATTGACGGTGCAGGTGGCAAATGGTAAAAATGTTCTATTCTGGAAAGACATGTGGATAGATACCATCCTCCTTGAGACGTACCCACGTGCTTTCTCCTACGTAACAAATGAAGACCTCTCGGTCCGAGATTTCTTGGCTATCACTTCACTACAGGAGGCGTTCCACCTACCCCTTTCCCCACAAGCTCATGCAGAAGTGAGACAGCTACAACTCGACACAATGGATGTAGACATCTCCAATGAACCTGATCGATGGACATATGTCTGAGGAACTAATGTATTCACTGCTCGCAAATACTACACATTCTGCTTTAGGGAGATCCAGGCGCACCAAGCCTTTGGGTGGATCTAGAAATCAATATCGACCATGAAGATCAAAGTTTTCGGATGGTTACTCCTATCAGATCGACTCAACACTTGAAACATGCTTAAACGAAGACATTACAACATAGGAGAGGACCATGATTGCATTCTCTATGGACTACATATTGAAGAAACACTTGAGCACATGTTCTTCGAATGCCAGTTCAGTGCTAGCTGCTGGTCTCGCCTTGGCCTCTCTTGGCCTCATGGTGGCTCAAGATTACAAAACATATCCACGGCCAAAGAAGACTGGAACCAACCACTCTTTATGGAACTATTTCTGCTAGCTTCTTGGAGCATATGGAAGGAATGCAATAATAAGCATTTTAGGGGGATCCCTCCTTCAAGAACCTCTTGGTTAAACTGACTTAAAACTGACTTCTCTCTCCTTACCTATAGGGTTAAGGAAGAACACAAGAACTACATCCCCCTTGTACTCTCCTCTATTAGTTAAAATACCACTCTTACCTCCCCCAAAGGGGGATGGCTTGTAATTAACACATGTACAATACCGTTTGATTGTTTCAATTTACATACAGTAGGAGGTTCTCCTACTGTTCACGGTTCAAAAAAAACCTAATATTCGAAGATAGATCATGCTAAACTTTTATTCAACTAATTCATGATATAACTGAAGATCGAACTAAAATAGGTAAATATAGTAAAAGTGATGGTGATACGATACCGGGGCATCTCCCCCAAGCTTGGCACAAGCCAAGGCGAGTGCCCATACCCATGTACTCAAGTCTCCTTTGGTGGGGAAGATGATGATGGTCGTGGTGATGAGGTAGTAGCGAGCTTATCCTCCGGCTTCCATGGTAGCAGCTCACCATCATAAGAGGAAGCACGAGTCTCACGAGTCCTGCAACTGGCAGCTAAACTCATACCTTTAAATTTTGCCTCATATTCAAAGACTTGATTTTGGAGATCATAGATTTGGCTTTGCAGAAAATTGATTTCCTCGTTGAGGGTGAAGACGATGTCCTTCATAGACCGGCCATCCACCTTGTGATCACGGGTGAAATCCGTAATCATGAGGTGATTAGTACTAAGTCCACGTTCCACCATCCCTTTGCACTTGAAGGCCTCCTGCTCCATGGCTTCGAGCCTGGCCTCCACAGTTCTCATCTTCTTGGGCCCTTGAACATCCCGCATGTGGAGCACCCCCTCACGCATCTCAATGGTTTGAGGGTGCTTCATCACCTCCGACAAGTAGGGGTTGATTACCCTCTCGAAGAACTTGTCCTTGAAGCAGCTCGGTGCGGCCATGGCGATCTAGATCTGTCAGAAAACAGCAAGAAACAAGAACAGAAGATTTCTCCGTGATACGGTGGTCAATACGTGCGGGGGGTATATAAATAATTTTTTATCTTAGGAAACAAGCAAACGGAAGGAAAACGAAGTCGAGAAGGTTCCCGAGGTGGGCACAACCCACCTGGGCGCGCCAGAGAGGGCAAGTGCGCCCTGGTGTATCGTGCCCTCCTCGGTTGCCTTCCTAGTTATTTCTTAATTTCCTAATTTTTATAATATTCCAAAACTGACACAAAATATTTTTGCGGATTTTTCGGAGTCCGTTTACTTACCGTATCATGTACCTCCTCTTTTTCAGGATTCTGGAGTGTTCCGGAAGGTTTCTTTTATGTGTTCCTCCGGTGTCATGGTTTGGATAATATTGCTTTCAACATTAATAGGCGTACCTGAGATATAGTGTTTAATTCTTTGCCCATTGACCACCTTCGGGTTAGTACCTTCGGCATTATTAATCTTGATAGCTCCAGAGCGATAAACCTCCTCAATAATATATGGCCCTTCCCATTTGGAGAGAAGTTTTCCTGCAAAGAATATAAAACAAGAGTTGTACAAAAGAACATATTCTCCAACTTTGAATTCCCGCTTTTGGATTCTTTTGTCATGCCATCTTTTGAAAGATCGAGGATGTCGCCTAGAGGGGGGGTGAATAGGTGCTTTAAAATAATTACGGTTTAGGCTTGAACAAATGCGGAATAAACCTAGCGGTTAATTTGTCAAGAACAAAACCTACAACAACTAGGCTCACCTATGTGCACCAACAACTTATGCTAAGCAAGATAAACACCTAAGTGATAGCAAGATATATGACAAGAAACAATATGGCTATCACAAAGTAAAGTGCATAAGTAAAGGGCTCGGGTAAGAGATAACCGAGGCACGCCGAGACGACGATGTATCCCGAAGTTCACACCCTTGCGGATGCTAATCTCCGTTTGGAGCGGTGTGGAGGCAGAATGCTCCCCAAGAAGCCACTAGGGCCACCGTAATCTCCTCACGCCCTCGCACAATGCAAGATGCCGTGATTCCACTAAGGGACCCTTGAGGGCGGTCACCGAACCCGTACAAATGGCAACCCTTGGGGGCGGTCACTGAACCCGTACACTTTGGCAACCCTTGGGGGCGATCACTGGAACCCGTCAAATTGCTCGGGGTGATCTCCACAACCTAATTGGAGACCCCGACGCTTGCCCGGAGCTTTACACCACAATGATTGAGATCCGAACACCACCAACCGTCTAGGGCGCCCAAGCACCCAAGAGGAACAAGCTCAAGGGTACCAAGCACCCAAGAGTAATAAGCTTCTCAACTTGTAACTTCCACGTATCACTGTGGAGAACTCAAACCGATGCACCAAATGCAATGGCAAGGGCACACGGAGTGCCCAAGTCCTTCTCTCCCAAATCCCACCAAAGCAACTAATGCTAGGGAGGAAAATGATAGGAAGAACAAGAAGGAGAACACCAAGAACTCCAAGATCTAGATCCAAGGTGTTCCCCTCACATAGAGGAGAAAGTGATTGGTGGAAATGTGGATCTAGATCTCCTCTCTCTTTTCCCCCAAAAACTAGCAAGAATCCATGGAGGGATTGAGAGATAGCAAGCTCGAAGAAGGTCAACAATGGGGGAAGAACACGAGCTCAAAGGATAAGGTTCATTGGGGAAGAGGACCCCCTTTTATAGGTGAGGAAAAATCCAACCGTTATGCTCACAGCCCGCACAGAGCGGTACTACTGCTCATGGTAGCGGTACTACCGCTAGGGCGGTGGAAGCCCTTTGAAAAACAATAGAGAGGAGGAAAAAGGCCAGTAGAACCGCCGGAGCGGTACTACCGCTCGTCCTCATGGTACTACCGCTAGGGGTAGCGGTACTACCGCTAAGGGTAGCGGTACTACTGCTTGCGAGCGGTACTAAAAAAATACATCCGTGCCTACCACTGCTGGACTTAATACGAGATTTTGGTCCGGAGCGGAAGTAGCCACGGTAGTACCGCTCTGGAGCGGTAGTAAAAAATTACATCCGCTCCAAGCGGTAGTAGCCGCGGTAGTACCTCTGCAGCCTTTTAAGGACACCAAAACTGCCACAACTTCTGCAAACGGACTCCGAATTCAACGAAACCAAGTTTGTTGGAAAGCTAATGACATGGGCTAACACAATCTTGATAGAAATAACAAGAAGAAGCAAATGAGAAAAGGCCCATAAGAAAATGGTGAGAACCCTTCCTCGAATGAGACCGGTAAAACCTCCAACAGCGAAAACGCAATAGAAGAAGCATATGAAATCTGTTTTTGATGTACTAGAGCTTGTCACGAAGATAACCACAAGCTCTAAAACCTCAAAAAGAGAAAATACAAATAAGAATCAAGAAAGATAATGCAAGGATGAAATGGTTTGAGCTCTCGATGAATGATATGATCAAGCTACTCACTTGAGAGCCCCCCTTGATAGTACGGCTATCGATCCTATAACCCGGTCTCCAAACTATCACCATGAGACCGGTAAAATAGAAAACCTATCAAGGGCAAACCTTTACCTTGAACGAAGTCCACTTGAGCTAGATGATGACGATCTTGACTCCCTCAAGTTGGACCACCTTTCGTGATTGCGTTGGCTTGATGAAGGCTAGTTGATTGCTCCCCATACTCCACTATGGGTGAGTCACTCTTCGGCACACCTTCACAAGTCCATTGTCACCACAATGGACAGCAAGCTACAACCATGATTTCTTCGTGATGCTCCACTTGAACTTGCACAACACAACCTTGATTTGATGTCATCCTCCATGGGATGTATGTGATCTTCCTCTTGACGCAAGCCCATGGAAGCAAACCTAACCCCACATAGAACTCTCCCAAAGACCATGGGTTAGTACACAAAGCGCAATGGACAATGCTTACCAAACCGTGAGATCACTTGATCCCACTCGGTGTATCTTCTACACTTTGTGTGAAATCTTCTCTCTTCATAAAGATGATGTCTTGAAGATAAACATGAATATTCACACAATCTTCTTCTTCAAGACATGCTAGCAATTAGCTCAACACTCACTAGACCAATGTTTGGATAGATCCTTGGATACCACCTTGGACAACACATAAACTCCTTGAAACCAACAAATGGACTTCAAGAAAAGCCTATGGACAAATCCTACGAATATAACTCAACGCAACCATTAGTCCATAGAGATTGTCATCAATTACCAAAACCAAACATGGGGGCACCGCATGTTCTTTCATCTTTTAACTTTTTCTTTGAATAGTTTGGCATTTTCATAAGCTTGGGTTCTCCATTCATCTAGTGAGCTAATATCAAATAACCCCTTTTCACCAGCGAGTTTGAAATCATAGTTGAGTTCTTTAATTGCCCAATATGCTTTATGTTCTAACTCAAGAGGCAAATGACAAGCTTTCCCATAAACCATTTTATATGGAGACATACCCATAGGATTTTTATATGATGTTCTGTAGGCCCAAAGTGCATCATCCAATTTCTTAGACCAATTCTTTCGGGATCTATTGACAGTTTTTTGTAATATTAACTTTATTTCTCTATTGCTAAGTTCTACTTGACCACTAGATTAAGGATGATAGGGTGATGCAATTCTATGGTTAACATCATATTTAGCAAGCATTTTACGGAACGCACCATGAATAGTGTGAACCACCATCGATCATTAAATATCTAGGTACTCCAAACCTTGGGAAAATAACTTCTTTAAGCATTTTAATGGAAGTGTTATGATCAACACTACTATTTGGAATAGCTTCTACCCACTTAGTAACATAATCAACAGCAACCAAAACATGTGTATACCCATTAGAGAAAGGAAAAGGTCCCATATAATCAAAACCCCAAACATCAAATGGTTCAACAGCAAGTGAATAATTCATAGGCATTTCCTGACTCTTACCGATATTACCAATTCTTTGACATTCATCACAAGACAAGACAAACTTACGGGCATCCTTAAAAAGAGTGGGCCAATAAAAACTAGATTGCAATACCTTGTGAGCAGTTCTATCTCCCGCATGATATCCTCCATAGGACTCGAAGTGACATTTCCGTAAGATTTGTTCCTGTTCATGCTCAGGTACACAACATCTAATAATACCATCTACTCCTTCTTTATAAAGATGTGGGTCATCCCAAAAGTAATGTCTTAAATGGTAGAAGATTTTTTTTGTTGGTATGTGAAACTAGGTGGTATATATTTAGCAACAATGTAATTAGCATAGTCAGCATACCAAGGAGTATTCTGAGAAACATTTATTGCAGCTAGTTGTTCATCAGGAAAACTATGATCAATAGGTAGTGGGTATCAAGAATATTTTCTAACCTAGACAAGTTATCTGCTATGGGGTTCTCAGCTCCTTTCCTATCAGTGATATCTAAATCAAATTCTTGTAGCAAGAGAACCCACCTAATGAGTCTAGCTTTAGCATCTTTCTTTTCCATAAGATATTTTATAGCAGCATGATCAGTGTGAACAATTACTTTAGAATCAACAATGTAAGATCTGAATTTGTCATAAGCAAACACAACTGCTAAAAATTCTTTTTCAGTAGTAGAATAATTTCTTTGGGCGTTGTCTAGAGTTTTGCTATCATAATGGATAACATTTAGTTTCTTATCAACTCTTTGTCCCAGAACAGCACCAACAGCATAATCACTAGCATCACACAAAATTTCAAAAGGCAAGTTCCAATCAGGTGTGGTTGAACAATAGGTGCAGAAGTTAAGGCTTTCTTAGTGTTTCAAAGGCTTCTACACAATCATCATCAAAAACAAATGGAGCATCCTTTTGTAAAAGATTAGTAAGAGGCCTAGAAATTTTAGAGAAGTCTTTAATAAACCTCCTATAGAAACCAACATGACCAAGGAAACTACGAATACCTTTAATATCTTTAGGACATGGCATTTTCTCAATTGCATCAACTTTAGCTTTATCCACCTCAGTACCTCATTCAAAAAATTTATGCCCCAAGACAATACCTTCATTAACCATAAAGTGGCACTTCTCCCAATTCAAGACAAGATTAGTTTGCTCACATCTCTGCAAAACTTGATCAAGGTTGCTTAAGCAATCATCAAAAGAAGTTCCGTAGACGAAAAAATCATCCATGAAAACCTCAACAATCTTTTCACAAAAATCAGAGAATATAGCAGTCATGCATCTTTGAAAGGTAGCAGGTGCATTGCATAAACCAAAAGGCATACGTCTATAAGCATAAGTTCCAATAGGGCAAGTAAATGTGGTTTTCCCTTGATCAGGTTGTGAAACAGGTATTTGAGAAAAACCAGAATTTCCATCAAGAAAACAAAAGTGTGTGTGTGCTTAGATAATCTTTCCAACATTTGATCAATAAAAGGTAGAGGGTAATGATCTTTTCTAGTAGCTTTATTTAATTTTCTAAAATCAATTACCATTCTATAGCCAGTAACAATTCTTTGCGGAATGAGTTCATTTTTATCATTAGGAACAACAGTAAAACCTCCCTTCTTAGGGACACAATGGACATGACTTACCCATCTACTATCAGCTATGGGATAGATTATACCTGCTTCCAGAAGTTTTAGTATTTCAGTTCTCACCACTTCTTTCATCTTAGGATTCAACGACGGGTTTAGCATCAGGTTCCATATTAATCTTATGCTGACAGAGAGTGGGACTAATGCCCTTAAGATCATCAAGAGTATATCCAATAGCAGCACGGTGCTTCTTCTGAATTTTTAATAATCTTTCTTCTTCATGTTCTGAAAGGTTAGCACTAATAATAATAGGATATATCTTTTTCTCATCAAGATAAGCATATTTCAAAGTATCTGGCAATTGCTTTAATTCAAACACAGGATCACCTTTAGGTGGAGGAGGACCTCCAAGAGTTTTAATAGGCAAATTGTGTTTTAGGAGAGGTTGTTGCTCAAAGAATATTTTATCTATTTCATTTCTTTCATGTAAGTGCATATCATTTTCATGGTCGAGCAAATATTGTTCTAGTGGATCAGTAGGACGCATGGCAATAGAAGCAAGACCAATTATTTCATCCTTACTAGGTAATTCTTTATTACGGGGTTGTCTACTAAACTTGGAGAAATTAAATTCATGAGACTCATCACCAAAGCTAACACTGACAGTTTGTTTATGGCAATCTATGGTAGCATTGACAGTGTTCAAGAAAGGTCTACCAAAGATAATGGGACAAAAGTCATCTTGTGGGGAACCAAGAAGTAGAAAATCAGTAGGGTATTTTATTTTCACACACAAGACTTCAACATCTCTAGCAATCCCAAGTGGTGTGATGGTACCTCTATTAGCAAGTTTAATAGTACATCTATGTCTTCTATTTCAGCAGGTGCTATATCATTCATAATTTCTTGGTATAAAGTAAAAGGGATAGCACTCACACTAGCACCCAAGTCACATAAACCATGATAACAGTGATCTCCTATTTTAACTGAGACAATAGGCATGCCAACAATAGGTCTATGTTTATCTTCTTCATCCGGTTTAGCAATTCTAGCAGCTTCATCACAGAAGTAAATAACATGCCCATCAATATTCTCTACCAAGAGATCTTTAACCATAGAAACACTAGGTTCTACTTTAATTTGCTCAGGGGGTTTAGGTGCTTTAATGTTACTTTTGCAAACCACAGCTGATACCTTAGCATGTTCCTTTATCCTAACAGGAAACGGTGGGTTTTCAATATAAGCAGTAGGCACAACTGGATCAACATTGTAAATGATAGTTTCATCTTTAGCTATGACCGGTTCTTTAATTTCTTCTTTAATAGGGGGATGATATTTAAACCACTTCTCCTTAGGGATATCAACATGAGTAGCAAATGATTCACAGAAAGAGGCTACTATCTCATAGTCAAGTCCATATTTAGTGCTAAACTTGTGAAAAGCATCAGTATTCATAAAAGATTTAACACAATTAAACTCAAGCTTAATACCTGACTCTTTACCTTCGTTGAGTTCCCAATCTTTAGAGTTGCATTTATATCTTTTGAAAAGATCCCACTTGAATTCAATAGTCTTCTTCATAAAAGAACCAGTACAAGAAGTATCGAGCATGGATTGATCATCACGAGAAAGCCGAGCATAAAAATTCTGAATGATAATTTCTCTAGAGATCTCATGATTGGGGCATGAATATAACATTGAATTAAGCCTCCCCCAAGCTAGAGCCATACTTTCTCCTTCCCGAGGCCAAAAATTATATATATAATTCTGATCATGATGGACTAGATGCATAGGATAATTTTTTTTGGTGAAATTCAAATTTCAATTGATTCCAGTTCCAAGATCCAATATCATCTCATAGCCTATACCATGTCAATGATTTTCCCTTCAAAGATAAAGGGAAAACCTTCTTCTTAGCTTCATCTCCAGGTAAACCTGCAAGCTTAAATAATCCACAAATTTCATCCACATATATCAAGTGCATATCAGGATGTTCTGTTTCATCTCCTGCATAACGATTAGCTAGTAGTTGTTCTATCATACCCGAAGGAATTTCATAACCAATATTTTCAGTAGGTGCAGTAGTTTGAGGGGAAACTAATTGTGCTTTCGGTCGAGGTGAAGATACCCCGAACAAACCCCTCAAAGGATGGTTCACCATAGTAACAAGTGACAATAAATTTCAGCACATAATATAAATTTTTCCTTACCAATTTTCACTTACCAAGAGCGCTTCACTCCCCGGCAACGGCGCCAGAAAAGAGTCTTGATGACCCACAAGTATAGGGGATCAATCGTAGTCCTTTCGATAAGTAAGAGTGTCGAACCCAACGAGGAGCAGAAGGAAATGACAAGCGGTTTTCAGCAAGGTAATTTCTGCAAGCACTGAAATTGTCGGTAACAGGTAGTTTGATAGCAAGATAATTTGTAACAGACAAGTAAAGGTAAAGGTAAATAAGGTGCAGCAAGGTAGCCCAATCCTTTTGTGGCAAAGGACAGGCCAAAACAGTCTCTTATAATAAGCAAAGTGTTCTTGAGGGCACACAGGAATTTCATCTAGTCACTTTCATCATGTTGGTTTGATTTGCATTCACTACTTTGATAATTTGATATGTGGGTGGACCGGTGCTTGGGTGTTGTTCTTACTTGAACAAACCTCCCACTTATGATTAACCCCCTCACAAGCATCCGCAACTACGAGAAGATTATTAAGATAAAATCTAACCATAGCATTAAACATTTGGATCCGAATCGGTCCCTTACGAAGTAGCACATAAACTAGGGGTTAAACTTCTATCACTCTAGCAATCCATCATCTAATAACTACTCCACGATGCATTCTCTTAGGCCGAAAGATGGTGAAGTGCCATGTAGTCGACGTTCACATGACACCACTAAGGGAATCACAACATACATATCATCAAAATATCGAACACATATCAAGTTCACATGATTACTTGCAACATGACTTCTCCTGTGACCTCAAGAACAAAAGTAACTACTCAAAAATGATATTCATGCTCAAGATCAGAGGGATATTAAATAGCATAATGGATCTGAACATATAATCTTCCACCAAATAAACCATATAGTAATCAACTACAAGATGTAATCAACACTACTAGTCACCCACAGGTACCAATCTGAGGTTCCGGTACAAAGATTGAACACAAGAGATGAACTAGGATTTGAGAGGAGATGGTGTTGTTGAAGATGTTGATGGAGATTGGCCTCCCAAAGATGAGAGGGTTGTTGGTGATGACGATGGCTTCGATTTCCCCCTCCGGGAGGGAAGTTCCCCCGGCGGAATCGCTCCGTCGGAGGGCAAAAGTGCTTCTGCCCAAGTTCCGCCTTGAGACGGCGGCGTTCCGTCCCGAAGATGGGCACCGGAGGTGGGCTGGGCTGGCCACAACCCACCAGGGCGCGCCTGGGGGGCCTGGCGTGCCCTGGTGTCTTGTGGTCTCCAGGTGGCCCCTGTCCGGTAGTTACTTGCTCCGGTATTTTTCATATATTCCAAAATAATTCTCCGTGAAGTTTCAGCTTATTTGGAGATGTGCAGAATAGGTATCTCTGACGTAGCTTTTTCAGGTCCAGAATTCCAGCTGCCGGTATTCTCCCTCTTTGTGTAAACCTTGCATATTATGTGAGAAAAGGCATTATAATTACTCCATAAAGCATTATCATGCATAAAAACATTATAAATAACAGTAGGAAATCATGATGCAAAATGGACGTATCAGGCAGCTATGCCACCGGCGCCGAAGCTGCCAGGAATCGAGTGAGGACACATGTGCTGCTTTGCGGCTGTGGACGCCTTGCTGATAAGCATATGTCAGACACACAAAGTAATCTAGAGCAAGAGTTCTACATCTGCGGTAACCGTGGAAAGGTAATATTGACAGAAGTACCTCAATCTTGATCTATTTCTGCTAATTTGCACAATTCAACTTTATATATATATATAGTGTCGCGATTATTGTGTGTGTATATTGTGATCCATAGGCGTTAGGGACAAAATATTGCTATACATGGATATGGGTTGATCTCATGCAAAAGTACGTGAGTGAGTTGCTCGAGTACTTCATTGGAGAACTAAGACAACAGATAGATGAGATGCAGCTGAAGACTGATGTGATGCGCGGCCAAATCCAAAAATTCAAGATGCTTTGATATGCCCTTTTAGCTGGTGTATGCTTGGCCTCGTTCTCCCTGCTGGATCGGTGACAGCTTTTTTTCTCGTGGGAATCATTACACTGATGATGTTCTTAGTCTAGATCAAGAGTGTGTAGTACTAGAAATTATATATATTTGTTATTATTTTCATCCTTCAACTATTATGTATCTGGGCTAGATTAATGAGATCGATGTTGGTGTTCTAATTATTGGTTTCCCTTGAATGGTTACATATTTACACAAAATAATTAGTAAAAATAAAAATATAATAAATAATAGGAAAATAAAATAATAAACTAAACATCTATATAAATAAAAAAATATGTCTAACACATAAAAGTAAAAAACAATATGTGTAACACATAGCAATGGCGTTGGCCACGTAGGCCAACGCCAGCAATTACCTCGCCGTCCCCGGCCGGATTGATTAAAAAACACCCCCCACACACACAACATCGATCCCCATTAAATCGTCGTTGCCCTCGCCTCCGCTTTCACCGCCGCCTCCGCCTCCACCGCCGAAGCCCCCGTCGCCGTCGTCGTCGCCTCCGCCTCCACCGCTGTCGCCTCCGCCTCCACCGCTGTTGCCTCCGCCTCCACCGCCGCCGTCCACGTCGCTGTTGCCTCCGTCCCCGTCACCGTCGCCTCCGTCGAAGCCCCCATTGCCGTCGCCTCTGCCTCCGCCCCGGCCGCTGCCCCCGCCCCCGTCGCACCCCGCAATGCCTCCTTGCCGTCTACCACCGCCGTGGGTGAGTTCTACTTGGTGTAGTGTAATAGTAGTGTAGAATAATGCTGAATTTTGTGTGTACGAGTAGTGTAAAATTTTAGTGTAAGAGTAGTGTAAGATTATATTATATGATTTGTAGACTATGATTTTAGATAGTGTAATTTTATTGTACTTCTAATAGTGTACTTGTGCTGAAAGAATGTAGTGTAGTTGTAGACTATGATTTTAGATACTGTATTTTTATTGTACTTCTAGTAGTGTACTTGTGGTGAAAGAATGTAGTGTAGTTGTAGGCTATGATTTTAGATAGTGTATTTTTATTGTAGTTGTATATAGTGTACTTGTGGTGAAAGAATTTAGTGTAGTGTACTCCCTTCGTTCCTAAATATAAGTCTTTTTAGACATTTTAAATGGACTACAATATATGGATCTCTAGAAAGATTATATTTGGAATAGACGGAGTATGTTTTATGCATTGTAGGTTTTGCAGGTACTTGTTAATATGCCCATTTTTTCCTAATTTGTTAGTTATATATGCATCGTCACAGATGGCTCCAAAGTTTCGTGGTGTGCTTCAGAAGGAAAATAAGTACTATGCCACCATTAGGAAGGACAATGTCGTCCACGAACTTGGCCATTGGGACACCCCGGAGTTAGCGGCGCGCGCTTATGATGCCATGGCAGTAGAGTTCTTTCAGGAAGGGGCGAATCTGAACTTCCCTGAGTGTCGTGAGTTCACGATGTTCCTCGCGCCCGAGGACATGAGGATATGCACTAGGGTTGAGGAGAAGGATAGCAAAGAGGCTGAGATGCAGTTCTTCGACCCATTGGTGAGCGAGTTTGCGAGAGATGACAAACTCGTGGAGGCCAACAAGATGATGTTACTTCAGTATGCAGCCAGGAAGAGCGCAAAGGAGAATCCCATAGACTGGGATGCCTTGGAGCGTGAGGAGGAGGGTCAGCAGGGGTGTCATCATAAGTCGACTTGGCACGACCATGAGGCCGGTCCCTCTGGCCACTAGCTTAGCGCGCGCTACCTATTTCATATGAACTGTTTAACTTTATGCATGTTTTATGTTTGAACTACGCATGGTTTGTAGAACTGTTTAATTACAAGTACGTATGTGTTAATAACTAGATGGGTGGATAGTGTTGGTTCGTACTAACTGCTTATGTTGCATTATATCTATGTGCATATGTTATGTATGCTTATTTTTTTCAACTTCATGAAAGTAGTAAATGGATGCCTCATGTGAGACCTGTGGTTCAGTGAGATGTCAAAGGGATAAGAAGTTCTTCATAGATCTGCCGAATGACTTCCTCACTAGGACGGTATGTTTTAGTTGAACATGTTTTGATTGAGTTTCATATGATGTATACGGTTGTGCCCAAAATTGTGTAACTAGCTAGCTACTTCTTTCTTTCAATTTTGCTCAGGTCATCCCTTGTGGGGCAAGGCGTGACTTCTTAGAAAAGTTTAAAGTTTTAGTTGATGCAACCATCACATTCCAGTGCACCCTAATGAAGATGCTGACGGCCCAATAATTCAATTGTCTTGTCACCAACGAGGCAAACCGCACCTACTTCGGTTGCCCTGATTGGAAAGCCTTTGCAAATGCTTACGAGATGGAAGCTAGGGAGAGAGCCACGTTCTACCTCAACTACGATCATGATGAGATCATGGTCTACTACAAGCCTGTTGGCAGTGATGATGGTTCACTTACTCTAGATTATGACTGTTGGGGATATAACCCCGAGGTGTGACCCGCACAGGAGGGGCCGGGTTACACCGTTGGCGACTCAATGAAGAAAGCCCAAGTAGGCCCAAGAAGATTGAAGACGGCGGCTCAAGAGGCGACCTGGTGGTGGCCCAAGACCCGGACGTGTGAGCCGCCATATAGTGACTTGCCTGGCAAGGCAAGGCGACTTAGAAACCGAGCCAGTCAATTTGTCTGATCCGACTCGGACTCTTGTAAGCCTCGGGCCTCGACCTGTGTATATAAAGGCGAGACCTGGCGGTGGGTGAGGGGAAGAAAGAACGAATCGATAGCTAGGTCAAGCATGATCGCTCCCTTATAATCGATACTCAAGCAATACAACTAGAAGCAGGACGTAGGCTTATACCTCATTGCGAGGGGCCGAACCTGGGTAAACCTCTATGTACTTTGTCCCGTTCAACCCCTTCGAGCTAACCTAAGTTGCGATGGCTCCACTCCCAAGTCCTTTCACAAGGGCATCTGCCATGTTAAATCCACGACAGTTGGCGCCCACCGTGGGGCCAGAGCACAGTGGTTTCGAGTTCTTGAAGGGCAATTTCTCAGGGATTGAAGGATATGCCATGGGCCGGATGACTAAGAGTCACCATGGCAAGATCTACATCGACGACGCTGGCTGGGGCCCTGAGGCCGATTCAATCGAGTACGGGTACCGGGTCCCCTTCGGTGGAATTCACGTCTTCATCGGCATGATCGGCGGATCAGAGCCTGAGCAGACACCTGCACCGACGTCGTTGAGATGGCTCAGCGCATGCGACCCGCGGGGGTTCAACCCGGCCAAAAGCACGTCTTTGTTGGCTTTGTTCATGGGGCGGATCTCGCGGAAGGTTCCGAATCTAGAGGAGAGACGGCCATCTATTCAGGCGATGAGTCCTCGACCGGAGAGATGGAATCGATCTATCAGCTTCAAGACGGCGGACTTGGGGGCTATTCCGATGGTGACAGTATTCCGGACCCTTATGAGCCGCAGAGCAGGGCTGCTATTTTTATGGCTGGTACGCAATCGGTTCTGAACTCGTCAACAGCTGCTACTATGACATCCGGATCAACTGCTGCTGCGACAGCTGGAGCGAGCGGTTCAGCTCGGCTACCGGCTCAAGTCTTATCTGAGCTCCTGGGCACCCTGACGACTTTGTTAGCTATGGAGGTGACTCCGGCGAATCAAGCACAGCATAATGCGGAAGTTGTAAAGGTGCGAGATGAGGTAGCTAAGGCCCAGGAGGATCTTAATGCGGAGAATGCCAGGATGGCGATGGAGCGAGCTGCGATGGATGCCGAGTCATAGCGGATAAGAGCAGAAGCTTTTCGTCTGAGTCTGGATCAGAATGCATCCAATGTTGTCCTTCGAAGGAGACACCAGAGCCACCTACCTTCATAGTTCGAGGGGCGGAATCTTTCTAATACACCCGGGGCAGGAACGAGTAACCCGCCCGTCGTAACCCGGGCTGCTGAGGCACCACAGACTGGAGCGGCGGCCTAGCCTCATGTGCCAGACCCGCCTCGTAGGGATCTGACCCCACCTCAATGGGTTCCAACACCCTATGCCATTATTCTAACCTGGTCGATAACATGATAGCATTGGCTACATGACTGGCGGCTATCCCGATCGAAGGTGAGTCTCCAGCGGCAATAGAGACCCCGAACGTGGTGGAACTTCTTCAGACGGCTGTGGCACAGTAGGCCGCTTATTCATATTGTCGTGAGCGTGTTCACTCAACCCCCCGCCCAAGTCGAAGCTACAGCCGGCGCATTGAGTCGCCGGCGGTTTCTAGCAGCGAGCGGCGTCATAGGCCGCCTCGTAATGATGACCCGCCCCGTAGACATAACCTGACCTGTGATGATACTAATGCTCAGGCCCTTGTGGATCAGGCTAGAGTTGGGGAACGTTGCATGGAAAACAAAAAATTTCTACGCACACGCAAGATCTATCCATGAAGATGCATAGCTACAAGAGGGTGAGAGCATCTTCATACCCTTGAAGATTGCTAAGCGGAAGCATTTATCAACGCGGTTGATGTAGTCGTACACCTTCACAATCCGTCCCGATCAAGTACCGAACGTACGGCACCTCCGTGTTCAGCACATGTTCAGCTCGATGACGTCCTCGCCTTCTCGATCCAGCAAGAGAGGTGAAGTAGGAGATGAGTTCCGGCAGCACGACGGCGTGGTGACGGTTGGTGATGAAGAACAATCTCCGCAGGGCTTCGCCAAGCACTACAGAAACTAGACGGAGGATAAACTAGAGGGGACGGGGTTGCCGGCACACGGCTTGGTGAATCTTGATGTGTCTTGGGTGCTAGCCCTGCCCCTCTATTTATATGTTGAGCCCTGGGGTTGAAACTTGGAGTAAAAGCCTCCTCAAAGTCGGTTTTGCCCGAAAAGCAAGAGTCCTTCTCGGACTCCAGGGCCAGACGCCAGGGTTCCCAGCGTCTAGCCTCTAGTCTCCGCAAAACTTCCTTTTGCTCTTTCCAAAACCCTCATGGGCTTTCCCCTTTGGCCCAAATAAAGTGTTCTCGTACCCAAACATTTCGGGAAACATCCGAAACCCCTTCCGGTGAATTCCGGAACCCTTCCGAAGACCAAACACTATTATCCCATATATCAATCTTTACTTCCGAACCATTCCGGAGCTCCTCGTCATGTCCGTGATCTCATCCGGGACTCCGAACAACAGTCGGTCACCAACATACATAACTCATATAATACTATATCGTCAACGAACGTTAAGTGTGCGGACCCTACGGGTTCGAGAACTATGTAGACATGACCGAGACGCCTCTTCGGTCAATAACCAATAGTGGAACTTGGATGCCCATATTGGCTCCTACATATTCTAAGAAGATTTTTATCGGTCGAACCTTATGACAACATACGCAATTCCCTTTGTCTATCGGTATGTTACTTGCCCGAGATTCGATCGTCGTTATCTATATACCTAGTTCAATCTCGTTACCGGCAAGTCTCTTTACTCGTTCCGTAATACATCACCTCTTGACTAACTCCTTAGTCATTTGCTTGTAAGCTTATTATGTGTATTACCGAGAGGGCCCAGAGATACCTCTCCGATACTTGGAGTGATAAATCCTAATCTCGATCTATGCCAACTCAACAAACACCTTCGTAGATACCTGTAGAGCATCTTTATGATCACCCAGTTACGTTATGACATTTGATAGCACAGGTATTCCTCCAGTATCCGGGAGTTGCATAATCTCATAGTCGAAGGAATATGTATTTGACATGAAGAAAGCAATAGCAATAAAACTGAATGATCATTATGCTAAGCTAACGAATGGGTCTTGTCCATCACATCATTCTCCTAATGATGTGATCCCGTTATCAAATGACAACACATGTCTATTGTTAGGAAACCATAACCATCTTTGATCAACGAGCTAGTCTAGTAGAGGCTTACTACGGACATGGTATTTGTTTATGTATTCACACATGTATTTAGGTTTCCGATCAATACAATTCTAGCATGAATAACAAACTTTTATCATGAACAAGGAAATATAAAATAACAACTTTATTATTGCCTCTAGGGCATATTTCCTTCAGTCTCCCACTTGCACTAGAGTCAATAATCTAGTTCACATCATTATGTGATTAACACCCATAGTTCACATCGCCATGTGACTAACATCCGAAGAGTTTACTAGAGTCAATAATCTAGTTCACATCGCCATGTGATTAACACTCAAAAGAGCACTAAGGTGTGATCATGTTTTGCTTGTGAGAGAGGTTTAGTCAACGGGTCTGCCACATTCAGATCCGTATGTATTTTGCAAATTTCTATGTCTACAATGCTCTGCATGGAGCTACTCTAGCTAATTGCTCCCACGTTCAATATGTATCCAAATTGAGACTTAGAGTCATCTAGATTAGTGTCAAAGCTTGCATCGACGTAACTCTTTACGACAAACTCTTTATCACCTCCATAACCGAGAAACACTTCTTTAGTCCTCTTTAAGGAACCTAAGGATAATTTTGACCGCTGTCCAGTGGTCCACTCCTGGATCACTCTTGTACCCTCTTTGCCAGATAAGTGGCAAGACACACATCAAGTAGATATACCCATACCCAGATAAGTGGCAAGACACGGATTTAGACGGTGCCCTATTTAACGTGAATGCAGCTGTCTCTAATGCATAACCCCAAAACGATAGTGGTAAATCGGTAAGAGACATCATAGATTGCATCATATCTAAATAAAGTACGGTTATGACATTCGGACACACCATTACGCTGTGGTGTTCCAGGTGGCGTGAGTTGTGAAACTATTCCACATTGTTTTTAAATGAAGGCCAAACTCGTAACTCAAATATTCGCCTCCACGATCAGATCATAGAAACTTTATTTTCTTGTTACGATGATTCTCCACTTCACTCTGAAGTTCTTTGAACTTTTCAAATGTTTCAGACTTGTGTTTCATCAAGTAGATATACCCATACCTACTCAAATCATCTGTGAAGGTCAGAAAATAACGATACCCGCCGCGTGCTTCAACACTCATCGGACCGCATACATCGGTATGTATTATTTCCAATAAGTCATTAGCTCGCTCCATTCTTCCGGAGAACAGAGTTTTAGTCATCTTGCCCATGAGGCATGGTTCGCAAGTATCAAATGATTCATAATCAAGTGATTCCAAAAGTCCATCTGTATGGAGTTTCTTCATGCGCTTTACACCAATATGACCTAAATGGCAGTGCCACAAATATGTTGCACTATCATTATCAACTTTGCATCTTTTGGCATCAATATTATGAATATGTGTATCACTACGATCGAGATTTAGTAAACCATTCACATTGGGTGTATGACCATAGAAGGTTTCATTCATGAAAATAGAACAACAATTATTCTCCAATTTAAATGAATAACCGTATTGCAATAAACATGATCTAATCATATTCATGCTCAACGCAAACACCAAATAACATTTATTTAGGTTCAACACTAATCCCGAAGGTAGAGGGAGTATGCGATGGTGATCTTATCAACCTTGGAATCACTTCCAACACACATCGTCACCTCGCCCTTAACTAGTCTCTGTTCATTTTGCAACTCCTGTTTCGAGTTACTAATCTTAGCAATTGAACTGGTATCAAATACCCAGGGGCTACTATGAACACTAGTAACGTACACATCAATAACATGTATATCAAATATACCTTTGTTCACTTTGCCATCCTTCTTATCCGCCAAGTATTTGGGGCAGTTCCGCTTCCAGTGACCATTTCCTTTGCAGTAGAAGCACACAGTTTCAGGCTTGGGTCTAGCTTTGGGCTTCTTCATGGGAGCGGCAACTTGTTTGCTGTTCTTCTTGAAGTTCCCTTTCTGTCCCTTGCCCTTTTTCTTGAAACTAGTGGTTTTTTTAACCATCAACACTTGATGCTCTTTCTCGATTTCTACCTTCGTCGATTTCAGCATCGCGAAGAGCTTGGGAATTGTTTTCGTCATCCCTTGCACATTATAGTTCATCACGAAGTTCTAGTAGCTTGGTGATAGTGACTAGAGAACTCTTGTCAATCACTATCTTATCTAGAAGATTAACTCCCACTTGATTCAAGTGATTGTAGTACCCAGACATTCTGAGCATATGCTCACTGGCTGAGCTATTCTCCTCCATCTTGTAGGCAAAGTACTTGTCAGAGGTCTCATACCTTTCGACATGGGCATGAGTCTGAAATACCAATTTTAGTTCTTGGAACATCTCATATGCTCCATGGCGTTCAAAACATTTTTGAAGTCCCGGTTCTAAGCCGTAAAGCATGGCGCACTAAACTATCAAGTAGTCATCATATCGAGCTTGTCAAACGTTCATAACGTCTGCATCTGCTCCTGCAATAGATCTGTCGCCTAGCGGTGCATCAAGGACATAATTCTTCTGTGCAGCAATGAGGATAATCCTCAGATCACGGACCCAGTCCGCATCATTGCTACTATCATCTTTCAACTTATTTTTCTCTAGGAACATATAAAAAATAGGGGAGCTATATCGTGAGCTATTGATCCACAACATAGATTTGCAAATACTATCAGGACTAAGTTCATGATAAATTAAGTTCAATTAATCAAATTACTAATGAACTCCCACTTAAACAAACATCCCTCAAGTTATCTAAGTGATACGTGATCCAAATCAACTAACCCATGTCCGATCATCATGTGAGGTGGGGTAGTCATTAATGGTGAACATCTCTATGTTGATCATATCTACTATATGACTCACGTTCGACCTTTCGGTCTCCAGTGTTCCGAGACCATGTCTGTACATGCTAGGCTCGTCAAGTTTAACCCAAGTATTATGCATGTGCAAAACTGTATTACACCCGTTGTATGTGAACGTAGAGTCTATCACACCCAATCATCACGTGGTGTCTCGAAACGATGAACTTTCGCAACGGTGCATACTCAAGGAGAACACTTATATCTTGAAATTTAGTGAAGGGATCATCTTATAATGCTACCGTCGTTCTAAGCAAAATAAGATGCATATAAGATAAACATCACATGCAATCAAAATATGTGACATGATATGGCCATCATCATCTTGTGCTTTTGATATCCATCTCCAAAGCATCATCATGATCTCCATCGTCACCGGCTCGACACCTTGATCTCCATCGTTGCGTCGTGGTCGTCTCGCCAACTATTGCTTCTACAACTATTGCTAACGCATAGCGATAAAGTAAAGCAATTACATGGCGTTTGCATTTCATACAATAAAGAGACAACCATAAGGCTCCTGCCGGTTGCCGATAAATTACAGAACATGATCATCTCATACAATAACATATATCACATCATGTCTTGATCATATCACATCACAACATGCCCTGCAAAAACAAGTTAGCCGTCCTCTACTTTGTTGTTGCAAGTTTTACGTGGCTGCTACGGGCTTCTAGCAAGAACCGTACTTACCTACGGCAAAAACCACAACGGTGATTTATCAAGTTTGCTATTTTAACCTTCTTCAAGGACCGGCCGTAGTCAAAGTCGATTCAACTAAAGTAGGAGAAACAGACACCCGCCAGCCACCTTTATGCAAAACTAGTTGCATGTCAGTCGGTGGAACCGGTCTCATGTGCGTGGACATGTAAGGTTGGTCCGGGCTGCTTCATCTTACAATACCGCCGAATCAAAATAAGACGGTGGTGGTAAGCAGTATGACCATCACCGCCCACAACTCTTTGTGTTCTACTCGTGTATATCATATACGCATAGACCTGTCTCGGATGCCACTGTTGGGGAACGTTGCATGGAAAACAAAATATTTCTACGCACACACAAGATCTATCCATGAAGGTGCATAGCTATGAGAGGGCGAGAGCATCTTCATACCCTTGAAGATTGCTAAGCGGAAGCATTTATCAACGCGGTTGATGTAGTCGTACACCTTCATGATCAGTCCCGATCAAGTACCGAACGTACGGCACCTCCGCGTTCAGCACACATTCAGCTCAATGACGTCCTCGCCTTCTCAATTCAGCAAGAGAGGCGAAGTAGTAGATGAGTTCTGACAGCACGATAGCGTGGTGACGGTTGGTGATGAAGAACAATCTCCGCAGGGCTTCGCCAAGCACTACAGAAACTAGACGGAGGATAAACTAGAGGGGACAGGTTTGCCGGCACACGGCTTGGTGAATCTTGATGTGTCTTGGGTGCTAGCCCAGCCCCTCTATTTATATGTTGAGCCCTGGGGTTGAAACTTGGAGTAAAAGCCTCCTCAAAGTCAGTTTTGCCTGAAAGGCAAGATTGCTTCTCGTACTCCAGGGCCAGACGCCAGGGTTCCCGGCGTCTGGGCCCAGATGCCAGGGTCTCTGGCGTCTGGCCTCCAGTCTCCACAAAACTTCCTTTTGTCTTTCCAAAACCTCGTGGGCTTTCCCCTTTGACCCAAATAAAGTGTTCTCGTACCCAAACATTTCAGGAAACATCGAAACCCCTTCTGGTGAATTCTGGAACCCTTCCGAAGACCAAACACTATTATCCCATATATTAATCTTTACTTCCGAACCATTCCGGAGCTCCTCATCATGTCCGTGATCTCATCCGGGACTCCGAACAACATTCGGTCACCAACATACATAACTCATATAATACTATATCGTCAACGAACGTTAAGCATGCGGACCCTACGGGTTCGAGAACTATGTAGACGTGACCGATATGCCTCTCCGGTCAATAACCAATAGCGGAACCTAGATGCCCATATTGGCTCCTACATATTCGAAGATTTTTATCGATCGAACCTTATGACAACATACGCAATTCCCTTTGTCTATCGGTATGTTACTTGCCCGAGATTCGATCGTCGGTATCTATATACCTAGTTCAATCTCGTTATCGGCAAGTCTCTTTACTCGTTCCATAATACATCACCTCGTGACTAACTCCTTAGTCATTTGCTTGCATGCTTATGATGTGTATTACCGAGAGGGCCCAGAGATACCTCTCTGATACTCGGAGTGACAAATCCTAATCTCGATTTATGCCAACTCAACAAACACCTTCGTAGATACGTGTAGAGCATCTTTATGATCACCCAGTTACGTTGTGATGTTTGATAGCACACAAGGTATTCCTCCGGTATTCGGGAGTTGCATAATCTCATAGTCGAAGGAATATGTATTTGACATGAAGAAAGCAATAGCAATAAAACTGATTGATCATTATGGTAAGCTAACGGATGGGTCTTGTCCATCACATCATTCTCCTAATGATGTGATCCCAGTATCAAATGACAACACATGTCTATGGTTAGGAAACCTTAACCATCTTTGATCAGCGAGCTAGTCTAGTAGAGGCTTACTAGGGACATGGTATTTGTTTATGTATTCACACATGTATTTAGGTTTCCGATCAATACAATTCTAGCATGAATAAGAAACTTTTATCATGAATAAGGAAATATAAAATAACAAATTTATTATTGCCTCTAGGGCATATTTCCTTCAGTCTCCCACTTGCACTAGAGTCAATAATCTAGTTCACATCGTTATGTGATTAACACCCATAGTTCACATCACCATGTGACTAACATCTGAAGAGTTTACTTGAGTCAATAATCTAGTTCACATCGCCATGTGATTAACACTCAAAAGAGCACTAAGGTGTGATCATGTTTTGCTTGTGAGAGAGGTTTAGTCAACGGGTCTGCCACATTCAGATCCGTATGTATTTTGCAAATTTCTATGTCTACAATGCTCTGCATGGAGCTACTCTAGCTAATTGCTCCCACGTTCAATATGTATCCAGATTGAGACTTAGAGTCATCTAGATCAGTGTCAAAGCTTGCATCGACGTAACTCTTTATGACAAACTCTTTATCACCTCCATAACCGAGAAACATTTCCTTAGTCCTCTTTAAGCACCTAAGGATAATTTTGACCACTGTCCAGTGGTCCACTCATGGATCACTCTTGTACCCTCTTTGCCAGATAAGTGGCAAGACAAACATCAGGTCTGGTACACAGCATGGCATATAGTATAGAACCTATGGCTGAGGCATAGGGAATGACTTTCATTCTCTCTCTATCTCCTGCCGTGGTCGGGCTTTGAGTCTTACTCAACTTCACACCTTGTAATACAGGCAAGAACCCCTTCTTGGACTGAACCATTTTGAACTTCTTCAAATCTTATCAAGGTATGTGTTTTGTGAAAGTTCTATTAAGCGTCTTGATCTATCCCTATAGATCTTGATGCTCAATATGCAAGTAGCTTCACCGAGGTCTTTCATTGAAAAAATCTTATTCAAGTATCCTTTTATGCTATCGAAAAATTCTATATCATTTCCAATCAATAATATGTCATCCACATATAATATCAAAAATGCTACAGAGCTCCCACTCACTTTCTTGTAAATACAGGCTTCATCGTAAGTCTGTATAAAACTATATTCTTTGATCACCACATCAAAGCGTATATTCCAACTCCGAGATGCTTGCACCAGTCCATAGATGGATCGCTGGAGCTTGCATAATTTTGTTAGCACCTTTAGGATCGACAAAACCTTCTGGTTGCATCATATACAACTCTTCATTAAGATATCCATTAAGGAATGCAGTTTTTGACATCCATTTGCCAGATTTCATAATTATAAAATGCAGCAATTTCTAACATGATTCAGACGGACTTAAGCATCGCTACAGGTGAGAAAGTCTCATCGTAGTCAACTCCTTGAACTTGTCGAAAAACTTTCGGGACAAGTCAAGCTTTGTAGACAATAACATTACCATCAGCGTCAGTCTTCTTCTTGAAGATCCATTTATTCTCTATGGCTTGTCGATCATTAGGCAAGTCCACCAAAGTCCACAATTTGTTCTCATACATGGATCCTATCTCAGATTTCATGGCCTCAAGCCATCTGTCAGAATCTGGGCTCATCATAGCTTCTTCATAGTTTGTAGGTTCGCCTTGGTCTAGTAACATGACTTCCAGGACAGGATTACCGTACCACTCTGGTGCGGATCATGCTTTGGTCGACCTATGAGGTTTAGTAGTAACTTGATCTGAAGTTTCATGATCATCATTATTAGCTTCCTCTCTAGTTGGTGTAGGCATCACGGGAATGGTTTTCTCTGATGTGCTACTCTCTAATTCGAGAGAAGGTACAATTACCTCATCAAGTTCTACTTTCCTCCCACTCACTTCTTTCGAGAGAAACTCCTTCTCTAGAAAGGACCCATTCTTAGCAACAAAGATCTTGCCTTTAGATCTGTGGTAGAAGGTGTACCCAATTGTTTCCTTAGGGTATCCTATGAAGATGCACTTCTCCGATTTAGGTTCGAGCTTATCAAGCTAAAGCCTTTTGACATAAGCGTCGCATCCCCAAACTTTAAGAAACGACAACTTAGGTTTCTTGCCAAACCATAGTTCATACGGTGTCATCTCAACGGATTTAGACGGTGCCCTATTTAACGTGAATGCAGCTGTCTCTAATGCATAACCCCAAAATGATAGTGGTAAATCGGTAAGAGACATCATAGATCACATCATATCTAAATAAAGTACGATTACGACATTCGGACACACCATTACACTGTGGTGTTCCAGGTGGCGTGAGTTGTGAAACTATTCCACATTGTTTTTAAATGAAGGCCAAACTCGTAACTCAAATATTCGCCTCCACGATCAGATCGTAGAAACTTTATTTTCTTGTTACGATGATTCTCCACTTCACTCTGAAGTTCTTTGAACTTTTCAAATGTTTCAGACTTGTGTTTCATCAAGTAGATATACCCATACCTACTCAAATCATCTGTGAAGGTCAGAAAATAACGATACCTGCCGCGTGCTTCAACACTCATCGGACCGCATACGTCGGTATGTATTATTTCCAATAAGTCATTAGCTCTCCATTGTTCCGGAGAACGGAGTTTTAGTCATCTTACCCATGAGGCATGGTTCGCAAGTATCAAATGATTCATGATCAAGTGATTCCAAAAGTGTGACGCCCCCGATTCAATCGTACACTAATCATACACGCAAACATGTACGATCAAGATCAGGGACTCACGGGAAGATATCACAACACAACTCTAAAAATAAATAAGTCATACAAGCATCATAGTACAAGCCAGCGGCCTCGAGGGCTCGAATACAAGTGCTCGATCATAGACGAGTCAGCGGAAGCAACAATATCTGAGTATAGACATAAGTTAAACAAGGTGCCATAAGATGGCTAGCACAAACTGGGATACAGATCGAAGAGGCGCAGGCCTCCTGCCTGGGATCCTCCTAAACTACTCCTGGTCGTCGGCGGCGGCCTGCACGTAGTAGTAGGCACCCTCGATGTAGTAGGGGTCGTCGAAGGTGGCATCTGGCTCCTGGGCTCCAGCATCTGGTTGCGACAACCGGGTATAGAAAGGGGAAAAAGGGGGAGCAAAGCAACCGTGAGTACTCATCCAAAGTACTCGCAAGCAAGGATCTACACTACATATGCAATGGTTATCAAAGAAATGGTAGTATCTGTGGACTGAACTGCAGAATGCCAGAATAAGAGGGGGATAGCTAGTCCTATCGAAGACTACGCTTCTGGTAGCCTCCATCTTGAAGCATATAGAAGAGAGTAGCTGGTAAGTTCACCAAGTATCATCGCATAGCATAAACCTACCCGGCGATCCTCTCCTCGTCGCCCTGTGAGAGAGCGATCACCGGGTTGTATCTAGCACTTGAAAGGGTGTGTTTTATTAAGTATCCGGTTCTAGTTGTCATAAGGTCGAGGTACAACTCCGGGTCGTCCTTTTACCGAGGGACACGGCTATTCGAATAGATAAACTTCCCTGCAGAGGTTCACCACATTACCCAACACGCTCGATCTCTCTGGCCGGGCACACTTTCCTGGGTCATACCCGGCCTCGGAAGATCAACACGTCGCAGCCCTACCTAGGCCTAACAGAGAGGTCAGCACGCCGGTCTAAATCCTATGCGCGCAGGGGTCTGGGCCCATTGCACACCTGCACGTTGCGTGGGCGGCCGGAGAGCAGACCTAGCAACCTCCATTACAAAGGAAGTTGCGTTACGCGGTCCAACCCGGCGCGCGCCGCTCAGTCGCTGACGTCTAGGAGGCTTCGGCTGATACCACGACGTCGAGTACCCATAACTGTTCCCGCGTGGTGGTTAACGCGTATAGGCTCGTAGCCAGACTCAGATCAAATACCCAATCTCGTTAAGCGTGTTATTTTGAAGTAACCGCGAACGCCGACCAGGACTAGGCCCACCTGTCTCCTAGGTGGTCACAACCTGCCCTGTCGCTCCGCCACAAAGTAACACTCGGGGGCCGTCGGGAACCTAGGCCCACCTCTACTTGGATGGAACCACCTGCCCCTTCAGCCCCCATCTCCGAACAGTAACATAGGTAATGTAAAAGTATATAGTATATGTACCCGTGATCACCCCCCGAAGTGATCACGGCCCAGTAGTATAGCATGGTAGACGGACAAGAGTGTAGGGACACTGATGTAATTCTAGCAACCTATACTAAGCATTTTAGGATTGCAGGTAAGGTATCAATAGTAGTAGCAAAGACAGGCTATGCAGCAGAATAGGATTAACCGAAAGCAGTAGAGAGAAGGAATAGGCGATATCGGGTTGATCAAGGGGGGGGGGGGCTTGCCTGGAAGCTGTGTCGAGAGAGAAGGGTCGTCGACGTAGTATTCGTTCACGGCAGCGTCGTCAGCGGTCTCCGCGTCTATCGAGAGAGAAGGAGGGGGGAGGAAACAGTAAATACAAAGCAAACAATGCTACACAAAGTATGACATGACAATATGCAGTGTCGGGGTGTTCTACTGCCTAACTAAATGATTTAGTTAATTTAGGAATTTATTCGTATTTATTTAATTAAAGTTGGGCACTATTCATGTATTGAAATCGGTCTAAAAGTTCAATGTTCTTATAGCTAGAGGCATTTGACGGGAATACGGAGGGCGTATTCGGGTTCGTATCGGAATTCTGAGCAAGTTTCATCTATAAAGTATTTTCATCGGAGTTACGAATTATTTAATATTATTTTCTAAAGTTTTATTAATTTCTGGAATTTAATTAATTATTTAAATTAACATTATCCAAAACAGTGTTATGCTGATGTCAGCATGACATCAGTAGGCGTCCTGACACGTGGGTCCCACATGTCATAGTCTGGTTAGGTTAATTAGGGTTAACTAATTAATTAACATTTAATTAAACTAATTAATTAAATTAGATTAACCTAATCAGGATTAATTAACTAATTAATTATTTAATTTTTATTATTTTTGTTTTTATTTTATTTTATTTTAGGGGCTGGGCCCCATTCGTCAGCGTCACAGGGGGGTTCGGCCCCACGGGCCAGTGGCACAGGGGCGGCGGGGCCCCACCGGGCAGTGGCCCAGGGGCCACAGGCGTGCGGGCGCGTGGGTGGCGGGGCGCGGGCGCGTGCGACGGGCGCGGCGGGGGCGTGCCGAGGGCGCGGCAGCGCATGCGCGGCAGGGGCGAGCGGCAGCGCGGGGCGGACGGCAGCAACGGCAGGCGCGGGGGCTCGAGGCGACGGCGGCGGTGGCGCGTCGGGCGCGGGCAGGGCGAGCGCGCGGGCTCGGAGTGGCGCGAGCAGGCGCGGGCCGGCGACAGAGGGCGCGAGCGAGCGTCGGCGAGCGAGGGGGAAGGTGGAGGCCGGGCCTCACCTTACGGTGTAGGGTACGGGCAGTGGCCGCGGGGAGGACGTCGGGGTCGGGGCGGCGACGATGGTCGGCGACGGCGTCGGGGGCGAGGCGGCGTGTCCGGCGAGGGCGGGGCGGCGTCGGGCGACGGGGCGCGGTCGTCGAGCGCGTCGGGGGGCGGTGCGGGGCGAGCGCGCGGGCGCTAGGCGCGTCGGGCCGGCGCCCGATCCAGTTCTAGATGGGGGGGCGAGGGGGGGGGAGTGGCTGTCGGTGGGTTAGGGTTCGGTGGCCACAGGCCATATAGGAGGGGGGAGCTGGGCCGGCCGGCTGGGCCTTCGCCCAGTTAGGCCGGGGTTTTCTCTTTTTCTTTTCTCTGTTTTCTTTTGTCTTTTTCTTTTTATTTATTCATATCTCCTGTTTAGTAAATTGTTAGGCCTCAAAATGATTTTTGTAGAACATGGCAATTGTTCCAATAATTACTAGGCATCCTCTACCACTGTCAAAAATTGGTTTGGAGTCAAATGGATCTCACACCACTTTTATAATAATTAAAATGCATTAATCCTAGCTATTTTGGTAAAGTTTGAGCCACCTAATTTATTTATTTATTGTTGGTTACAATTTTAGAATGGTCTCTGCAATATTTGCTATTTATTGAACATTTTAGTTTCTATGTTGGATAACTTTTATTTTCCACTTTCATTTAAATTTGAATTTGAGTTAGGAGTTGAAATGCAATATGATGCTAATGATGATTATGCACCGTTAAACATGCTGACTTGTCATTATCAAAAGTGATTACTGTGGCTAATGACATGGGGTGTTACAAAAAGTCCATCTGTATTGAGTTTCTTCATGCGCTTTACACCAATATGACCTAAATGGCAGTGCCACAAATATGTTGCACTATCATTATCAACTTTGCATCTTTTGGCATCAATATTATGAATATATGTATCACAACAATCGAGATTCAGTAAACCATTCACATTGGGTGTATGACCATAGAAGGTTTCATTCATGTAAATAGAACAACAATTATTCTCCGATTTAAATGAATAACTGTATTGCAATAAACATGATCTAATCATATTCATGCTCAATGCAAACACCAAATAACATTTATTTAGGTTAAACACTATTCTCGAAGGTAGAGGGAGTATGCGATGGTGATCTTATCAACCTTGGAATCACTTCCAACACACATCGTCACCTCGCCCTTAACTAGTCTCTATTCATTTTGCAACTCCTGTTTCGAGTTACTAATCTTAGCAACTGAACTGGTATCAAATACCCAGGGGCTACTATGAACACTAGTAAAGTACACATCAATAACATGTATATCAAATATACCTTTGTTCACTTTGCCATCCTTCTTATCCGCCAAGTATTTGGGGCAGTTCCGCTTCTAGTGACCATTTCCTTTGCAGTAGAAGCACACAGTTTCTGGCTTGGGTCTAGCTTTGGGCTTCTTCATGGGAGTGGCAACTTGTTTGCTATTCTTCTTGAAGTTCCCTTTCTGTCCCTTGCCATTTTTCTTGAAACTAGTGGTTTTCTTAACCATCAACACTTGATGCTCTTTCTTGATTTCTACCTTCGTCGATTTCAGCATCGCGAAGAGCTTGGGAATTGTTTTCGTCATCCCTTGCACATTATAGTTCATCACGAAGTTCTAGTAGCTTGGTGATAGTGACTAGAGAACTCTTGTCAATCACTATCTTATCTGGAAGATTAACTCCCACTTGATTCAAGCGATTGTAGTACCCAGACATTCTGAGCATATGCTCACTGGCTGAGCTATTCTCCTCCATCTTGTAGGCAAAGTACTTGTTAGAGGTCTCATACCTTTCGACATGGGCATGAGTCTGAAATACCAATTTCAGCTCTTAGAACATCTCATATGCTCCGTGGCGTTCAAAACATTTTTGAAGTCCCGGTTCTAAGCCGTAAAAGCATGGCGCACCAAACTATCAAGTAGTCATCATATCGAGCTTGTCAAACGTTCATAACATCTGCATCTACTCCTGCAATAGATCTATCGCCTAGCGGTGCATGATAACCCACAAGTATAGGGGATCATTTGTAGCCTTCTTCGATAAATAAGAGTGTCGAACCCAACGAGGAGCTAAAGGTAGAACAAATATTCCCTCAAGTTCTATCGACCAACAATACAACTCTACGCACACTTGACGTTTGCTTTACCTAAAACAAGTATGAAACTATTTTGCAAGAATAAAACTATGGGTACTTTGCGTGAATAAAACTATGAATAAATTGCAAGGTAATAAAAGTGGATAGCTTTTGTCAACAAGAAAGTCATTTGTCCCTAGGCAATCGATAACAAGTACCGGTAATCATTCTTGCAATTTTACATGAGGGAGAGGCATGAGCTAACATACTTTCTCTACTTGGATCATATGCACTTATGATTGGAACTCTAGCAAGCATCCATAACTACTAAAGATCATTAAGGTCGTGAAACCCAACCATAGCATTAAGTATCAAGTCCTCTTTATCCCATACGCAACAACCCACTTACTCGGGTTTAAGCTTCTGTCACTCTCGCAACCCACCATAAGCGAATCATGAACATATTGCAACACCCTACAACGGGGATCCCTCATGTTTGCGCGTGACGGAGGGTACCGTAGGACATCACCATAAATAAAATATACAATCATACCAACCAAGATCACGATTAACCCATAGGACAAAACGGATCTACTCAAACATCAAAGGATAACCAAATATCATTGAGAAATAATATATGGAGTTGAGCACCATGTTTAAGTAGAGATTACAATGGGGGGAAGAGCTGTTACACTGCTGCATAGAGGGGGAGAAAGTTGGTGTTGACGGTAGAAAGATTGTTGATGTAGATCGCCGTCACGATCCTTGCCCCGGCGGCGTCCCGGCGCCACCGAGAGAGAGGGGGAGAGAGCCCCCCTCCTTCTTCTTCCTTGGCCTCCCCCCTAGATGGAAGGAGAGTTCCCCCTCTGGTCCATGGCCTCCATGGCGGCAGAGGGGCGGGAGCCCCTCCGAGATTGGATCTCCCTCTCTGTTCTCTTCTGTTTCGCGTTCCCCAGATTTGGCCGAAAACCATTTCTTATATTCCCGGAGATCCGTAACTCCGATTGCGCTGAGATTTAAACACGATTTTTTTACGGATATAAGCTTCCTTGCGCCCGAAGTAGAGCTCCAACTGACATCCGAGGAGGGCACAACCCACCAGGGCACGCCTGGCCCCTGGGGCGCACCCTGGTGTTTTGTGGGGGCTGTTGGCCCCCGTTTGCGTTGATTCCAAGTCCCAAAAATCACATATATTCCAGAATAATAATTCTCCATAAATTTTTATCACGTTTGGACTTCGTTTGATATGGATTTTCTGCAAAACAAAAAACATGCAAAAAACAGGAACTGGCACTGGGCACTGGATCAATATGTTAGTCCAAATAAATCTTATAAAATGTTGCCAAAAGTGTATAAAAGTTGTATAATATTGGCATGAAACAATCAAAAATTATAGATACGACGGAGACGTATCAGCATCCCCAAGCTTAATTCCTGCTCGTCCTCGAGTAGGTAAATGATAAAAAAAAGATAAATTTTTATGTGGAATGCTACCTAGCATAAAGTTGATCATATGTCTAGTCATGGCATGAATATTAAGACACGAGTGATTCAAAGCAATAGTCCATAATTTGACATAAAGACATCAATACTCAGGCATCCCAACAAACAATCATGTCTTTTAAAATATCAACGCTAAAGAAAGCTATCCCTACAAAATCATATAATCTTGTCATGCTCTGTCTTCTTTTCAGAAAGTATTTATCATGCACAACCCTGATGACAAGCCGAGCAATTGGTTCATACTTTTTAACGCGCTTTAGCATTTTCAACCCTCACGCAATACATGAGCGCAAGCCATGGATATAGCACTACGGGTGGAATAGAGTATGATGATAGGGGTAAATATAGAGAAGACAGAAAAGTAAGAAAGCCTCACATCGACGCGGCTAACCAACGGGCTATGGAGATGCCCATCAATTGATATCAACGTGAGGAGTAGGGATTGCCATGCAACGGATGCACTAAGAGCTATAAGTGTATGAAAGCTCAATATGAAAACTAAGTGGGTGTGCATCTAATCCTATAATGAAAAATACCCACTAGTATATGAAAGTGACAACATAGGAGACTCTCTATATGGAAAACATGGTGCTACTTTGAAGCACAAGTGTGGAACTAGGATGCCCCTTCTCTCTTTGTTTGTTTTTTTCTTTTTTTCTTTTTTTTCTCTTATTGTCCGGAGTCTCATCCTGACTTGTGGGGGAATCATAGTCTCCATCATCCTTTCCTCACTGGGGCAATGCTCTAAAAATGAATAATGATGATCATCACACTTCTATTTACTTATAACTCAAAAGAAATAAAAATTACAACTCGATACCTATAACAAAGTATGACTCTATATGAATGCCTCTGGCAGTGTACCAGGATGTGCAATGATCTAGCATAACAACGATATCAAAAAACGGACAAACCATGGAAATATCATGCTAGCTATCTTACGATCATGCAAAGCAATATGACAATGAATGCTCAAGTCATCAAAACGGAAGTGGTGGAAGTTGCATGGAAATATATCTCAGAATGGATATGGAAAGGCCATAATAGGTAGGTATGGTGGCTGTTTTGAGGAAGATATAATAAGGCTTATGTGTGATAGAGCGTATCATATCACGGGGTTTGGATGCACCGACGAAGTTTGCACCGACTCTCGAGGTGAGAAAGGGCAATGCACGGTACCGTAGAGGCTAGCAAATTGCGGAAAGGTAAGAGCGCGTATAATCCATGGACTCACATTAGTCATAAAGAACTCATATACTTATTGCAAAAGTTTATTAGCCCTTGAAGCAAAGTACTACTATGCATGCCCCTAGGGGGAAAGATTGGTAGGAAAAGACCATCGCTCGTCCCCGACCGCCACTCATAAGGAAGACAATCAATAATAAATCATGCTCCAACTTCATAGCATAACGAGAGACTATACGTGCATGCTTCGGGAATCACAAACCTTAACACCAATATTCTTACTAACCACAACCATTTACTAGTACCTCCCACATATTACCATCTCTATATCGCAAAACTATTGCAAGGAATCAAACATATCATATTCAGTGATCCATAAGTTTTATGTAGGATTTTATGACTAACCATGCAATTGACCAATTCCTGTTGACTCTCTAAATAGGTATAAGTGAAGCAAGAGAGTTTAATTATTTCTACAAAATACCATGCTCTAATAAGTATAAGGGAAGCAAAAGAGCATTCTACAAATAACGGTTTTCTATGTGAAGAGAAACAGGCAATCCAAACTTCAAATGATATAAGTGAAGCACATGAAGCATTCTATAAAGCCATACTCAAAAGATATAAGCGAAGTGCAATGAGCATTCTATAAATCAACCATGGACTATCTCATACCAGCATGATGCATAAAATAAAAAATGAAAACAAAACGCAAAAGACGCTCCAAGATTTACACATATCACATGAACGAAACGAAGATGAAAACATACCGATACTTGTTGAAGAAAGATGGGATGCCTTTCGAAGCATCCCCAAGCTTAGACGCTTGAGTATCCTTGAATATTTACTTGGGGGGCCTTGGGCATCCCCAAGCTTGAGCTCTTGCCTCTCCTCCTTCTTCTCATATCGGGACCTCCTTGATCTTTGATCACTTCATCCACACAAAACTCAACAGAAACCTCGGTAAGATCCGTTAGTATAATAAAGCAAATCACTACTCTAAGTACTGTTGCAAACCAATTCATATTTTGTTTTTGCATTGTATCTACTGTAATATAACTTTTCCATGGCTTATACCACCGATAAAAATCGATAGTTTCATCAAAACAAGCAAAACAATGCATCAAAAACAGAATCTGTCTTAAACAGGACAGTCTGTAGCAATCTGAACACCTACCATACTTCTGGTACTCCAAAAATTCTGAAACATTAGGAAAAAATAAAAAATTTGTATAGCAAGACTGTGCAAAATGTTTTAGAAACTTTCTACGTTCCAGTAAAAAATGTAAAATCGTGCACTATAGCCAAAGTTTCTGTTTTTGCACCGCACATACCAACAAGCAATCTAATCATCCTAAAGGCAAATCTTGGCACGTTATTTTTATAATACAATGGATTTGCACAAGGGGATAATTATTTTTGTTGAAAAGTTTCTTTAATTAAGATTCACAAAGTTTCCATGGGCATGAACAAAGTTCAAGGCTAGCTCCCACTTTCACAATGCTCGTCCCTCTCACTTTCACTTTTCTTTTTGTGAAGTTTTAAGTTCCCCTCTATATTTTTTTTGTTTTGAAACTTTATAAAAGCACTCAACATAAATAAATGACTCTCTAAAACTTCCGAGTTATCTCCCTGGCAGCGCTTTCTTTAAAGCCATTAAGCTAGGCATAAAGTGCTCAAGTAATGAATCCACCCGGATCCCAAGGTATATCAAAGCCAATTTTAATTAACAATGATTTGTCATTTAGTAGTGAGCACAAAGCAGCATATATCATGCAATGATGAAGTCCCACTCTCTTCCTATGCATCAGCATGTCATACAAGAACAATTCATGCACATCAAGTAAAGGCCAATACATAGCATAAGCAGTTTCTTGCAATTTTATCGTATTGGAAACATAAAGAGGTGAAGATGTAGTTCCTCTATCATAATAATTGCAAGTAGGAGTAGAAAGCACATGCATATTATATTCATCAAAATTATCATGTGCAATGGTAAAAGGCAACCCATCAATATAATCCTTAATAAGAGCAAATTTCTCCGATATAGTGTAGTTGGGAGAATTCAAAAAGATAATAGGACTATCATGTGTGGGTGCAATAGCAACAATTTCATTCTTATCATAAGGAACTATAGCAAGTTCATCACCATAAGCATAATTCAAATTGGCATCTTGGCCACAAGCGTAGCAAGCATCAAGTTCATCAAAAAGGGATATTTCAAAAGAATCAACGGGATCATAGCAATTATCATAGCATTCATCCTTCGGTAAGCATGAAGGGAAATTAAATAATGTATGAGTTGAAGAGTTACTCTCTTTAGAAGGTGGGCACGAGTAGCTAATCCGCTCTTCCTCCTTTTGTTCTTCGCTCTCCTCATCATCTTTTTCATCCAATGAGCTCACAGTTTCATCAATTTCTTCTTCCATAGACTCCTGCAAAATATTAGTCTCCTCTTGGACAGTGGAGACTTTCTCAATAAATATATCAATATCGGAATTGTATTTATAATTTTCATAGCAATATTTAAGGATGGAAAAATTTTCAGGTCTATAAACATCATCATCAAAAGCTTCATACCTTTCAAACAAAGATTCAGTTTCATAAGCACCCTTAAAAGAAACAAATTCTTCTATTCGTTCCACATCATAATAATCATATCTACCATTGGCATAAGAAGCCAAGGTTTCATTATCATTAAATATGCATGTAAAGGGAAGGTGTGGAGCATTCATCCTAGAGCAACAAGTATAATCATATCTCTGGCATAAATGCCAAGCATACCAATGCAACATATCAATTCGATCCCATAATAATTTCCCTTTTTGTGTCAAGCGATAATCCCTAAAGTATTCATGTTGATCCAACATTACTCCCATTATCAAGTTGAATGGGGTTTTCTCGGGATTATCAAAGTAGTGCATAATATTTTTCACATAACGATCATCGAGGGTTTTAGGAGGTTCCCCATCTCCATGAGTAGCAAGTACCACTAATTTTTTTCGTGTTTCATGTTCCATATCCATAACTAAAGATAGAGAACAACTTAGAACAGAAAATAAAAACTACTTAGTGATAAAGCAAACAAGCACACACGAGAATATTCACCCCACGCTATTGCTCCCCGGCAATGGCGCCAGAAAAAGGTCTTGAGAACCCACAAGTATAGGGGATCATTTGTAGCCTTCTTCGATAAATAAGAGTGTCAAACCCAATGAGGAGCTAAATGTAGAACAAATATTCCCTCAAGTTCTATCGACCACCGATACAACTCTACGCACACTTGATGTTTGCTTTACCTAAAACAAGTATGAAACTATTTTGCAAGAATAAAACTATGAGTACTTTGCGTGAATAAAACTACGAATAAATTGCAAGGTAATAAAAGTGGATAGCTTTTGTCAACAAGAAAGTCATTTGTTCCTAGGCAATCGACAACAAGTACTGGTAATCATTCTTGCAATTTTACATGAGGGAGAGGCATGAGCTAACATACTTTCTCTACTTGGATCATATGCACTTATGATTGGAACTCTAGCAAGCATCCGCAACTACTAAAGATCATTAAGGCCGTGAAACCCAACCATAGCATTAAGTATCAAGTCCTCTTTATCCCATACGCAACAACCCACTTACTCGGGTTTAAGCTTCTGTCACTCTCGCAACCCACCATAAGCGAATCATGAACATATTGCAACACCCTACAGTGGGGATCCCTCACGTTTGTGCGAGACGGAGGGCATCGTAGGAAAGCACCATAAATAAAATATACAATCATACCAACCAAGATCACAATTAACCCATAGGACAAAACGGATCTACTCAAACATCATAGGATAACCAAATATCATTGAGAAATAATATATGGAGTTGAGCACCATGTTTAAGTAGAGATTATAGTGGGGGAAGAGGTGTTACACCGCTGCATAGAGCGGGAGAAAGTTGGTGTTGACGGTAGCAAGATTGTTGATGTAGATCGTCGTCACGATCTTTGCCCCGATGGCGTTCCGGCGCCACCGGAAGAGAGGGGGAGAGAGCCCCCCTCCTTCTTCTTCTTCTTCCTTGGCCTCCCCCCTAGATGGAAGGAGAGTTCCCCCTCTGGTCCATGGCCTCCATGGTGGCGGAGGGGCGGGAGCCCCTCCGAGATTGGATCTCCCTCTCTGTTCTCTTCTATTTCGCGTTCCCCAGATCTGGCCAAAAACCGTTTCTTATATTCCCGGAGATCCTTAACTCCGATTGCGCTGAGATTTTATTATGATTTTTTTCCGTATATAAGCTTCATTGCGCCTGAAGTAGAGCTCCAACCAACATCTGAGGAGGGCACAACCCACCAGGGCGCGCGTGGCCCCTGGGGCGCGCCTTGGTGTCTTGTGGGGGCTGTGGGCCCCCGTTTGCATTGATTCCAAGTCCCAAAAATCACATATATTCCAAAATAATTCTCCGTAAATTTTTATCACATTTGGACTTCGTTCGATATGGATTTCTGTGAAACAAAAAACATGCAAAAACAGGAACTGACACTGGGCACTGGATCAATATGTTAGTCCAAATAAATCATATAAAATGTTGCCAAAAGTGTATAAAAGTTGTATAATATTGGCATGAAACAATCAAAAATTATAGATACGACAGAGACGTATCAGTGCATAAAGGACATAATTCTTCTGTGCAGCAATGAGGATAATCCTCAGATCATGGACCCAGTCCGCATCATTGCTACTATCATCTTTCAACTTATTTTTCTCTAGGAACATATCAAAAATAGGGGAGCTATATCGCGAGCTATTGATCTACAACATAGATTTGCAAATACTATCAGTACTAATTTCATGATAAATTAAGTTCAATTAATCAAATTGCTAATGAACTCCCACTAATAAACACCCCTCAAGTTATCTGAGTGATACGTGATCCAAATCAACCAACCCATGTCCGATCATCATGTGAGATGGGGTAGTCATCAATGGTGAACATCTCTATGTTCATCATATCTACTATATGACTCACGTTTGACCTTTCGGTCTACAGTGTTCTGAGACCATGTCTATACATGCTAGGCTCGTCAAGTTTAACCCAAGTATTCTGCATGTGCAAAACTGTCTTACACATGTTGTATGTGAACGTAGAGTCTATCACACCCAATCATCACGTGGTTTCTCGAAACGACAAACTTTCGCAATGGTGCATACTCGGGGAGAACACTTATATCTTGAAATTTAGTGAAGGGATCATCTTATAATGCTACCGTCGTTCTAAGAAAAATAAGATGCATAAAAGATAAACATCACATGCAATCAAAATATGTGACATGATATGGCCATCATCATCTTGTGCTTTTGATCTCCATCATCACCGGCTCGACACCTTGATCTCCATCGTTGCATCGTGGTCGTCTTGCCAACTATTGCTTCTACAACTATTGCTAACGCATAGCGACAAAGTAAAGCAATTACATGGCGTTTGCATTTCATACAATAAAGAGACAACCATAAGGCTCCTGCCGGTTGCCGATAAATTACAAAACATGATCATCTCATACAATAACGTATATCACATCATGTCTTGACCATATCACATCACAACATGCCCTGCAAAAACAAGTTAGACATCCTCTACTTTGTTGTTGCAAGTTTTACGTGGCTGCTACGGGCTTCTAGCAAGAACAGTACTTACCTACGGCAAAAACCACAATGGTGATTTATCAAGTTTGCTGTTTTAACCTTCTTCAAGGATCGGCCATAGTCAAATTCAATTTAACTAAAGTAGGAGAAACCGACACCTGCCAGCCACCTTTATGCAAAACTAGTTGCATGTCAGTCAGTGGAACCGGTCTCATGTGCATGGACATGTAAGGTTGGTCTGGGCCGCTTCATCTTACAATACCGCCGAATCAAAATAAGACGTTGGTCGTAAGCAGTATGACCATCACCGCCCACAACTCTTTGTGTTCTACTCGTGCATATCATCTACGCATAGACCTGGCTCGGATGCCACTGTTGGGGAACGTTGCATGGAAAATAAAAAATTTCTAGGCACACGCAAGATCTATCCATGAAGATGCATAGCTATGAGAGGGGGAGAGCATCTTCATACCCTTGAAGATCGCTAAGCGGAAGCGTTTATCAACACGGTTGATGTAGTCGTACACCTTCACGAACCGTCCCGATCAAGTACTGAATGTACGGCACCTCCACGTTCAGCACACATTCAGCTCGATGACGTCCTTGCCTTCTCGATCCAGCAAGAGAGGCGAAGTAGTAGATGAGTTCCAGCAGCATGACGGCGTGGTGACGGTTGGTGATGAAGAACAATCTCCGCAGGGCTTCGCCAAGCACTATAGAAACTAGACGGAGGATAAACTAGAGGGGACGGGGTTGTCGACACACGGCTTGGTGAATCTTGATGTGTCTTGGGTGCTAGGCCAGCCCCTCTATTTATATGTTGAGCCTTGGGGTCAAAACTTGGAGTAAAAGCCTCCTCAAAGTCGGTTTTGCCAGAAAGGCAAGAGTCCTTCTCGGACTCCAGGGCCAGACGCCAGGGTTCCCGACGTCTGGGCCCAGACGCCAGGGTCTCTGGCGTCTGGCCTCTGGTCTCCAGAAAACTTCCTTTTGCTCTTTCCAAAACCCTCATGGGCTTTCCCGTTTGGCCCAAATAAAGTGTTCTCGTACCCAAACATTTCGGGAAACATCCGAAACCCCTTCCGGTGAATTCCGAAACCCTTCCGAAGACCAAACACTATTATTCCATATATCAATCTTTACTTTTGGACCATTCCGGAGCTCCTCGTCATGTCCGTGATCTCATCCGGGACTCCGAACAACATTTGGTCACCAACATACATAACTCATATAATACTATATCGTCAACGAACGTTAAGCGTGCTGACCCTATGGGTTCGAGAACTATGTAGACATGACCGAGACGCCTCTCCGGTCAATAACCAATAGCGGAACCTGGATGCCCATATTGGCCCCTACATATTCTACGAAGATCTTTATCGGTCGAACCTTATGACAACATACGCAATTCCCTTTGTCTATCGGTATGTTACTTGCCCGAGATTCGATCGTTGGTATCTATATACCTAGTTCAATCTCATTACCGGCAAGTCTCTTTACTCATTCCGTAATACATCACCTCGTGACTAACTCCTTAGTCATTTGCTTGCAAGCTTATGATGTGTATTACCGAGAGGGCCCAGAGATACCTCTCCGATACTCGGAGTGACAAATCCTAATCTCGATCTATGCCAACTCAACAAACACCTTCGGAGATACCTGTAGAGCATCTTTATGATCACCCAGTTATGTTGTGACGTTTGATAGCACACAAGGTATTCCTCCGGTATCCGGGAGTTGCATAATCTCATAGTCGAAGGAATATGTATTTGACCTGAAGAAAGCAATAGCAATAAAACTGAACGATCATTATGCTAAGCTAACGGATGGGTCTTGTCCATCACATCATTCTCCTAATGATGTGATCCCGTAATCAAATGACAACACATGTCTATGGTTAGGAAACCTTAACCATCTTTGATCAACGAGCTAGTCTAGTAGAGGCTTACTAGGGACATGGTATTTGTTTATGTATTCACACATGTATTTAGGTTTTCGATCAATACAATTCTAGCATGAATAATAAACTTTTATCATGAATAAGGAAATATAAAATAACAACTTTATTATTGCCTCTAGGGCATATTTCCTTCAGCTAGAGCCCGTCGTGAGGCAGAGTTGGCGGCTCAATTGGGGGCTCATCAGCAGTCACCAGTACGCCCTTCGGCAACCGTTGCAGCTGGGATGACTTCTAGGACAGTTGGTGTGCCTTGTCTAGTGCCGGCTCTATGCAATGAATGTTTGCCCAAGGATTTTAAGGGCAATTGTAAGGTGCCTAATTATACAGCTGATCTTCCTCCTGAGGCTTGTATTGAGAGCTACGAGTTAGCTATGGAGATGCTAGATGTTAATGATACTGTATGTGCCAAGTACTTCACTATGATGTTGGATGGACCGGCTCATACCTAGTTGAAAGGATTACCCACCAATTCCATCAATTCATGGGCTGAGTTGTAGGTGCGCTTCTTTCAAAACTTCAAGGGAACATGTAAGCAGCCTCTGACGATGATTGATCTGGATAACTGTGTGCAGCGGGAGGATGAGTCGGCCCACCATTGGGTTCGCCGGGTCTCAGCTATTATTCATTCATCAGATAGCATTGTGACAGGTTCAGCTATTCTGGTCTTGGAGAAGAATTGTCATTTTACCCCCCTTAAGCAAAAGCTTGGGCGGCTCAAGCATCACTGTAATGACATGGGAGAGCTCATGGCGGCTCTCATCAAGTATGCCGACTCTGATACCACCAAAGATCCTGGATCTGATGATGAAAAATCCAATAAGGGAAAGAAGAGTGGTAATGGTAAGGGTCAGCAGCAGAACATGACAGGGCATAATGGTCACAACCAGGGTAACGGTGGTAAGCGCAGACAACCCGATGGCAGGTCAGACCTGGTAGCTAACACCAATACTGGATATAAAAGCCAGCGCCGTAATGGCAATGGTAAGTAGGCCTATGGAGGGCCAAAATTTAATATTGAGGTGATGATGAACGAACCTTGTCCAAAACACAGTCTGCCCAATAAGCTGGCGGCTCATGCCTGGAAAGACTGTTTCATCATGAGAGAGTACAGGAATTCCAACTTCAATCAGAATCATGGCAACAACAATGGCCTGCCTGGCGGGTCAGGATCCGGCTCACAGGGGCCTGGCTTTGGTGGTGGCGGCTCAAATTCTGGGTACCAAGGACAGGGCAACCAGGGTGGTTATAACCAACAGTCTGGTCAGGGTAACCAGCAGCATCAGTCAGGGTACCAGAGTAATCTGAAGCAGCTTAACAATGGCCAGTATCATGTTTTTACCACAAGTCTCAGCAAACAAGATCAGAAGGTTCATAAACGCGCGGTCAGTGTGATTGAGCCGGTGGTGCCTCAATACTTACGATGGTCAGAGCAACCAATCACATGGAGTCGAAAGGATCACCCGCCCTGGGTTGACAATCCGGGTCAACTAGCATTGGTGGTAGCCCCTCGGGTTGGGGGTTATAAATTCACTAAAGTGCTCATGGACGGTGGCAGCAGTATTAATATCCTTTACTATGATACCTTTCGTCAGATGAATTTAACTGATAAGGAGCTTAAGCCATCTTCTACAGTTTTTCATGGGGTAGTACCTGGTAAGTCGGCATATCCAATTGGGAAGATTGCCTTGGAGGTGGCCTTTGGCGATGACTATGACTACAGAGCAGAGACGTTATGGTTTGAAGTGGTCAAATTCAAGAGCCCTTATCATGCCTTATTCGGACGGCCAGCTTACGCCAAATTTATGGCACGGCCTTGTTATGTTTATTTACAGCTTAAATGCCAGGGCGTAAGAGGACGATTACAGTCCATGGTAATCAAAGAATTGCATTGGAATGTGAGGAAGGAGATGCTGCTTATGATGAATCAGCTTGTACTACTGAGGAGCTTAAGTTTTATAAGGATAATGTTGACCTGGCTGATATGACCCCTTTGAAGAAGCCCACCACGGAGCAAGACCCTTTGTTGAAGTTTAAATTGGCTGATGATACTAAGCAGGTTGACTTTGTCCCTGGCGACTCATCTTAGCAGTTCACAATAGGGGCTAACATGGATCCTAAATAGGAAAGCGCGCTCATCGAGTTCATCCGTGAGAATTGGGACATCTTTGCATGGAAACCTTCTAACATGCCACGTGTAACGAGAGAATTCGCTGAGCACACTCTTAATGTTGATCCTAAATTTAAGCCGGTCAAGCAGTTTCTTCATCGTTTCAATGAAGAACGGCATAAGGCCATTGGAGAAGAGGTGGACTGGCTCTTGGCAACCGAGTTTATTGTGGAAGTCTTTCATCCAGAGTGATTGGCTAACCCGGTGCTGGTGCTTAAGAAGAATGGCACTTGGCGTATGTGTGTTGACTACATAGATCTTAACAAGGCTTGTCCAGCGGATCCGTTTGCTCTCCCCCGTATTGACCAGATTATTGATGCCATGACGGGTTGTGAGAGTTTATGTTACCTGGATGCTTATTCTGGTTATCATCAGATCAAGATGTCAGTTAAAGACGAAGAGAAGACGTATGTTATCACCCCTTTTGGAGCCTTCTGCTATGTCTCTATGCCTTTTGGGCTTAAGAGTGCCCAGGCGACTTATCAACGCTGTGTTCAGAATTGTCTTCACAGTCAAATTGGGCATAATGTGCATGCTTATGTGGATGATATTGTGGTTAAATCCAGGAAAAAGGAGACACTCTTGGATGATCTAAGGGAGACTTTTGTAAAATCTCCGGGTCTATAAGATGATGCTTAACCCGGCCAGGTGTATATTTGGTGTACCTGCACGCAAGCTCTTGGGTTTTCTGGTCTCAGAGAGAGGTATTGAAGCTAACACGAAGAAGATTAAGGCTATTACTTCATTGGCTAAGCCGGCGTGTGTCAATGACGTCCAGCGCCTGGCGGGTTATATCGCGGCTCTAAGCTGGTTCATAAGCCGCCTAGGAGAGAAGGCCATTCCCTTATACTAGATGATGAAGAAAACATATCATTTTGTCTGGAGTGCCGCTGCTGATAAGGCATTTGAGGCGCTCAAGAAGTAGTTAGCTGAGCCGCCCATCCTTGCGGATCCCATTGAGAAAGAGCCCTTGATCCTGTATGTGGCGGCTAATAGTAAGGCTGTTAGTGTGGCGATTATGGTGGAGCGCAAAGAAACAGGTAAGTAGCACCCAGTCTAGAGGCCGGCTTAGAGGCCGGCTTATTATGTCAGTGAGGTGTTGATTGAGTCCAAGCAACGATATCCACATTGGCAGAAACTAATATATGGAGTGTTTATGGCCAGCCGCAAGCTGAAGCATTATTTTCTTGGTCATCCTATCACTGTGGTCAGCTCTGCTCCCTTAGGAGACATTATTCAAAATAGAGAGGCCACGGGCCGGGTTGCTAAGTGGGTAATAGAACTCAGACCTAATGGTCTGAAATATGTGCCAAGGACAACTATCAAATCTCAGGCTCTGGTGTATTTCATCAATGACTGGACGGAGTTGCAGACGCCTGAGGAGAGGCCGGATAACACATATTGGACAATTCACTTTGATGAGTCCAGATAGCTGGAAAGCTCGGGGCCTGGAGTTATTTTGACTTCCCCACAAGGTGACAAATTTTGTTATGTGTTAAGGTTGATGTTTCCTTGTACTAACAATGCAGCTGAATATGAGGCTTTGCTCCACGGCCTTCGTATGGCCAAGGAAATGAATTTGAGTCGGGTCAGGTGTTTTGGCCATTCAGACCTTGTGGCTCAGCAAGTTTCAGGTACATGGGATTCCAAAGACCCACTCATGGCGGCTTATCGCCGGGCGGTTGATAATATTGCTGGTCACTTCAAGGGTTATCAAGTAGAGCACCTTGATCGAAGGAAGAATGAGGCGGCTGATGCCTTGAGCCGGCTTGGGTCTCAACGTAAGCCGGTGCCTCCTAATGTGTTTCTTGATGTATTGCACCATCCCTCAGTCAAGTTACCATCAGAAGAGGATCTTGATATTCCTGACCCGGAGGCGCAGTTGGTGGCGGCTCTTCATGCTACTCTTGATTGGACGCTTCCCTACTTGGCTTATATGACCCGGGGCGAGTTACCTGAGGATGAAACTTTGGCAAGGCAAATCACCAGGAGGCCTAAGTCTATGACTATTGTTAATGGCGAGTTACACCGATTCTGTGTGGCAGGCATGTTCCAATGCTGTGTTTCTCCTGAAGAGGGCCGTGAGATTTTAAGAGAGATCCATGAAGGTGATTGTGGGCATCATGCCGGCTCTAAGTCTTTAGTGGCAAAAGCTTTTCGTCATGGGTTTTATTGGTTGACGGCTCATGCTAATGCAGAGGATATCGTCAGTAAGTGTGATGGATATCAGAAATTTTCTCGACTGACTCATGTGCCGGCTTAAGAGTTGAGGATGATTCCAATTACTTGGCTGTTTGTAGTCTGGGGGCTTGATATGGTTGGACCCTTCAAGAGGTCTAAGGATAAGAAAACCCCCCTCTTGGTGGCGGTTGACAAATTTACCAAGTGGGTTGAAGCAGAGCCGGTCGGCAAGTGTGATGCAGCGACTGCAATCCAGTTTGTTAAAAAACTGATCTTCTGTTTTGGTTACCCTCATAGTATCATCACTGATAATGGCACTAATTTGTCTAACGGTACTATGAAGGAGTTCTGTCAACGAGAGCATATTCGTCTTGATGTTTCTTCTATGGCTCATCCGTAGTTTAATGGTCAAGTTGAGAGGGCTAACCAAGAAATCTTGAGAGGCATAAAACCCCGGCTTATGGTTCCTTTGAAGAGAACGCCGGGTTGTTGGGTTGAGGAGTTGCCTTTAGTACTCTGGAGTATCAATACCACCCCTAACAGGTCAACAGGCTATACGCCTTTCTTTATGGTCTACGGCGCAGAGGCGGTTCTTCCAAGTGATATTCGTCATGACTCGCCCCGCGTGGCGGCTTATGTTGAAGCTGATAATGAGATGGCACGTCAAAATGCACTCGATGCTTCGGATGAGGAGCGTGACCTTGCGGTGGCTCGTTCGGCAATATATCATAAAGACCTGCGTCGCTATCATAGCCACAAAGTTAAAACCCGGGCATTTCAAGAAGGTGACTTGGTGCTCCGGCTGATCCAAGATCAAACAGATATGCACAAGTTATCCCCACCTTGGGAAGGACCCTTTGTGGTCAGCAAAAACCTGAATAATGGGTCTTATTACCCCATTGATATACGAGAACACAAAGATTCACGCAAGTCGGAGGAGGAGACCTGCCGGCCCTGGAATATTGCTCATCTTCGGCCTTATTACACCTGAGCCACCGGCTCTTGTCTTTGTACATACATTTGTCAGTGTATATATATTTTATGATCAATATAATAAAGCCGGCATCCCTGATAATTCAGAGCCTCTGTTGTTTCATTTCTGAGTACCTAAGTCTTTATTATTTGGTCATAAGGTCATTTGGGGGCTTCCAACAGGCGTGGACGCCAAATTATGAGTTATCCTGCCTGTTTGCAACTTGCTACTCCGCCAGGTGACCCGCTGAACTCTTAACAGTCAATCTTTTTTAAGACCCTAAACTCGTTAAGGTTAAAATGGTGGCTTGTGTCACGTGAGAGCCGACTTGGTGTGAGCTAGGATTAACTCAAAGGATGTGTAGCCCTTGAAAGCACATGGCCCTGTGAGCCAACTTGTTTGGTCGTGCTTTGGTAAGCCGGCCAGACAATTATTTGAGCATTTTTGAATTTTTTTTCTTTTGAGTCCTTTGGATTTGTTTTTCCTAAAGATTTTTTCTGTTACGTGAATTTTGACAATCCGGATCATAAAGCTCCGATGGTATGCCTCATATTTGAGTATTTTGGGTTTGGTAACCCGCCCTAGCTATGGACTTTAAAGTTGCCAGTATGCTTTGGTTTAAACAATTGAGGTCATGTGATTACACGACTTTGAGTTGTCACCCGCTCTAGGTATTGATGTTTAAGACATTAGTATGATCCAAATCTATAGGTATGTTTTCAATTGTTATATGAATATTCGAGGTTTGGTAACCCTCCCTGGTTTTCGACTATAAGTCGCCAGCATATTTCGGCTTGAATGGCCTAGATTATAGTCTTGTCAGTAATTGTAGAAGACTATATTATGTTTGGGTTGTTACCCGCCCTGGCTGTTGACGTTAAGTCACCAGGGCATATGTTGTTCAACCTTTGTGCAGGACATGCGAAATTTTAAATGGAAATACGAGTACTGGTATGGCCCATATGCGTGATTACATCAGGCAGGACATAAAGATTAAATTGGCGGTTCAAAAGTCAAAGGTTAACATGCACGAAGGCAGGATACGGCAGACCATTGTTTTCAACTATCCTATTACAAGGCTTTGTTTTGAGCCCACAAAAGCTTTTCAAATGTCTTTGGAGCCGTGCTCCCATAAGCCGGCCTGAGAGTCGCCCGGATCATCGGCACTCTGATTAGTTTTCCTCCAGTCGCCTTGATGATTGTGGGTCATCCTGCGCCGGCTCTTCTTCGTCGATCATCTGAAGATCAGTCGTTGTCCAGTCGATGCCGGTTAAGGCTTCGAAAGTGGCCTCATCATTGAGTATAATAGAATCATCAACGTCAGGGGCAAAGGTATGCTTACGCCGAGGAGGAATAAGATTGACAACATCATGAGCTGGTGGCTTGATCTTCTGGTTGTTCTCATCATAAACCGGCGTGTAGTGGTTTAAATTCAGATCTTCAATCACTTTGCAAGCAACGGGTCGCATCTCCCTGACGCGGTTGTCGAAGTCTTGTTCCTCGAAGGCAGACCCGTCATCCTTGAATTTAGGGCAACCGGTGGCTATCTCCACCGGGTCAAGTTCTGACTGCCATGCCTTGGCCCGGCCCAGAGCAACAATGGCTCCGGCTCGGGCGGCTGACAACTTGTATTCCGTGACTTGAGCCGGTGCTGTTGAGAGCTGATCCAGCACGGTTTTGATCTGAGTTGGAGGTTTTCTGCCACCTGATAGAGCAACAAGGTTTCGGTGTATAGCTGCTCCGTCAATGATTATACTGCCTTGAGCTTCATCAACATATTTTCGCCAAGGCTGGCTGATGAGGACATGACTACCTTGGATACGACAAAAAATATTGCATACATGTATATTTGTGAGGTGATTTCTAATGCAAACTATGCAATAATTTATTTATGTCATCCAGGACAAAGATACTTCACAAACTTTTGTGCCATGTCTAATTGCAGGTGTATGGGACATTTGTACAATTCACATATGAAGATAAGGGAAAAAGAAAAGTTTATGTGCTGTTCAAAAAGTCCTCTCACGTCACTTTTGGGACAAGAGAAGATAGAGTCCAAGTCTCTCACGTTCTGGATTCAGATTCGGACTGCACAGACATACCTGACTCAAAACGCCAAGAACTATTTCATACGGACTCCGAATTGGGTGATTCTTTTTTTGTTGGAAAGTAGATTTCGTGCTCTTTCTAACACAATTGGTTTCACCTTCAAATTCATCCGGAGCATTGAGTTGTCGTCGAAACAATCTGATGCTGTAGCAGATTCCGAGTCAAACTACAAGTCCAAAGGTGTTGCATCACCTCCACTTGGGCCCATTGGCCTTGTATGACCTAGGGTTAGTTTTAGGCTTCCTTGGGACGTCCTCCCACCTCCTTGGCCACCATCCCTTGCTCCTATATAAGTAGATCCATCTAGTAGCTTTTTGCTTGGGATTTGTTTAGTTAACAGTTAGCCATTGCAACTTCGTGTACTTCGTTTGTGTCCAACGACCAAACCAAGACCGCTTTCGGATCCCCACCATTATCAATACTTCATCTATATTCGCAATATTCAGATTGCATTATCATATTCTTGCTTGTTCTTCGATTGCGTGCAGGAATAGACCTTCGTGGTCAGGCTGATCGTGCTTTCAGCATCGTCAGTAACCTCGGGAGATTGGTTTAGCGATTGCTAAGGCGCAACGTCGTGCACGTTTGTAGTCGGATCATCAAAGTCGACTCCATCAAATTGATACCTATCATCTCATCGAAAGATCAAAAATATTGCATACATGTATATTTGTGAGGTGATTTCTAATGCAAACTATGCAATAATTTATTTATGTCATCCAGGACAAAGATACTTCACAAACTTTTGTGCCATGTCTAATTACAGGTGTATGGGACATTTGTACAATTCACATATGAAGATAAGGGAAAAAGAAAAGTTTATGTGCTGTTCAAAAAGTCCTCTCACGTCACTTTTGGGCCAAGAGAAGATAGAGTCCAAGTCTCTCACGTTCTGGATTCAGATTCGGACTGCACAGACATACCTGACTCAAAACGCCAAGAACTATTTCATACGGACTCCGAATTGGGTGATTCTTTTTTTGTTGGAAAGTAGATTTCGTGCTCTTTCTAACACAATTGGTTTCACCTTCAAATTCATCCGGAGCATTGAGTTGTCGTCGAAACAATCTGATGCTGTAGCAGATTCCGAGTCAAACTACAAGTCCAAAGGTGTTGCATCACCTCCACTTGGGCCCATTGGCCTTGTATGACCTAGGGTTAGTTTTAGGCTGCCTTGGGACGTCCTCCCACCTCCTTGGCCCCCACCCCTTGCTCCTATATAAGTAGATCCATCTAGTAGCTTTTTGCTTGGGATTTGTTTAGTTAACAGTTAGCCATTGCAACTTCGTGTACTTCGTTTGTGTCCAACGACCAAACCAAGACCGCTTTCGGATCCCCACCATTATCAATACTTCATCTATATTCGCAATATTCAGATTGCATTATCATATTCTTGCTTGTTCTTCGATTGCGTGCAGGAATAGACCTTCGTGGTCAGGCTGATCGTGCTTTCAGCATCGTCAGTAACCTCGGGAGATTGGTTTAGCGATTGCTAAGGCGCAACGTCGTGCACGTTTGTAGTCGGATCGTCAAAGTCGACTCCATCAAATTGATAGCTATCATCTCATCGAAAGATCGGGACACCCCCGCCTCTATCACTGGCGCTTCTGGGGACTGTTCATAAGTTGCCAAGCAAGTTAAAACAGCAGGAATTGTGAATCGCCAGGCGGTTTAAAGTAATATCAAAACAAATGTTGAAGTGCATATGAGTCTTACCAAAGATGGCGGCTGTCATATGGGTGATATGTTGTTTTAAGCCGGCAAGCTCTTCAGCAACCGGCTTAAGTTGTGATTCCGCCTCTTCAGCTCTCTTCACTAGTACAGTCTTGGCAGATTCCCAGGCGGCTCTCTCGGCATCAAAACTTGCTTTAAGCTTCTCGACTTCCTCCAAAGAAGTTGTCAGCTCTAGCTTGGCCTTGGAAGTCTCTGCCTGCTGCAGCTTTATACTCTTCCTCAAATCGCCCACTTGTGATTCCTTCATGCTTAATTCTGCGTGAAATACAATGGTGAAGCAATGATTACAAAGCAAGGTTTAACTATTGGTGATGTTATTCTCTTAAAGTCCCAAGCACACTACAAGTACTCTACTTGGCACTTGGGTCCTAATGTAGGTCGTTTCAAAATTTCTTATGACCCGGCTTAACTTGTCAGTCTAAGCCGGCCCTTGGGGGCTACATGTTTGAATTTCTTAAGTGACTATAAGTCCCGGCTTAACTTGTCAGTTTAAGCCGGCCCTGGGTAGCTACATATTGGAATTTCTTAAGTGACTATAAGTCCCGGCTTAACTTGTCAATCTAAGCCGGCCCTGGGGGGCTACATATTTAAATTTCTTAAGTGATTATAAGTCCCGGCTCAACTTGTTAGTTTAAGCCGGCCCTTGGGGGCTACATGTTTGGACCTTGGAGTTAATTGTTCGGTATGGTTCATCTTATTACTATGAAATAATGGTTGGGAAGCTGCACAAGATTCATTTAAGCTTAATATTTGAAGACCCGACTCATCTTTATAAGATAAGCCGGCCCTGAGAGGCTATGGTTTGGAAATATTCATAAAGTCTCAAGCATAGTCAATATTTTTCTTATACTTAAGACTTGGCGGCTATATAAGTACATATGGAAAGGGATCGGTACCATACCTCGTAGCGTTCCTTCATAAGGTTCACTAAACCAGCTTCCTGATCACGGCTAGTATGGAGGCGGTTTAGATAGCTATCAGTGTACTAAGTATTGGGCCACTAGTACCCCTTACTTGTGCACGGGCAGTTGTAGCCGTCCTCGCGGCAAGGCTTGCCGGGATCAGCTCGAGGTCGATTTAAGTCATCAAGGAAATCATCAAGTCAGAGATCTGAGAATCAGCAAATAAGCAAAGCTGGAAATCGAAGACCAGCCTCCCCGGCAAGATCCTTGCCGGGGTGGCCTGAGGAGCCCGGCAAGGATCGGCGCCCGGCAAGGCTTGGCGCCCGGCAAGGATCAGAGCCCGGCAAGGCTTGGCGCCCAGCAAGTTTCGGCGCCTGGCGAGGTTCTGCCACTGTGCCACCGCTTCGGCACAGTGACGAGTCTGACATTCTGGCTCCTTCCATGGATGCGTGGCGGCGCGCCAGTGGAGGAGAGCTTAAGCGGTGCTGATGGGATGGCCCCTTTTTCCATCCCCAAGGAAGTGAGGACACCTAAACGGACACCTCACGGTGCATTAAATGCGCCTGTCCTAATCCGTCAGGGGTTAGGTATGATACTCTGTAGCTACTTTACACCTCAATGTATGTACATTTTGCCACTGTGGAGACCCCTTTGAGCATATAAAAGGAGGCCCAAGGCAACTGCTACAGGGGAGGAAGAACTTCTGGCCCATCCTGCATGCGTAGCTGCTCTTTGAACGTACTGTTCATTGCGAGCGCTCTTGAAGGCTGGGCTCAAGAACATCAATAAGAACACAAAGCAGGAGTAGGGTTTTACGCTGATCAGCGGCCCGAACCTGGGTAAAAACCTCACGCGTCGATCACCGGTTCTGCTCTTTGCGTGTACCTCTCCCCCCGCCGAATCGTAAAGGGGTCTCTCGGGATCCCATAGGTGTCGTTCCCCGACATCTTTGGCGCGCCAGGTAGGGGGATTGAAGGTTGCGTGAACCTGATCTGGTGGTCGACGCCCTAGTTCCTTCATTATGCCGCCCAAGAAGAAGAACATCGCGACAGCACAACCGTCCGGGTCCGTTTTGCCCGCGCCTTCGCAGACAGGCGATGGTGTGGGTGCGGAAGGAAGAGGACTGGAACCCCCGCGGCGTTCTGGTGATCCAAGCCAAGCGAGCGGTATCGTTCGCAGTGGCAGTGGAAACTTGCGCACCGCTGGATCTAGAGATGGCGTTGTGTTGCCTAGGGATCAAAGAGCGCCTGCTGGAGCTCCCGCGCCGCCGCGAGCCTCGCAACCTGCCCAGGTTGTGCGAGACGAGCGACATCATGGCGCTGGTGGTTCGGGGCGTCCCTACGAAAAGGATTCTGCGCATAGATCCCAAGATGCACGGGACCAGCATGCACACCGAGCTGCCGGCGAGGGTGGCGCGCGGTTGCGTGACCGTGGCGGTGCTCCTTCTAACTTGGTTAGGAGTCAGAGCACCTCACGTACTTCGCACCTGTCGCCGCCACCTACGCCAGCGGAAGCCTTGGCGCGTGCGCAGTTGCTCCTCGATTTTCCTCCCGCCCCGGAGAAGATGGAGGAGTGGCGAGCTACTATCCAGAGCCTTATCGGCTTCGCTAATAAGGATGGACCACAAGAGGCAGGGCCCTCTCAGCGGAAGCCCATCGATCCGATGCGAGCCGGTGGAGAGAAAACCGGAGGTGGTGCAACTACAGTGCACTCTCCTCCGCGACATCAGCGGCGGCCGACGGCTCAGCAAGTCGACCGCCATGAAGAAGTTTCCACGGCGTCGTCCGATCCGTGGATGCGCCGTGATCAGCGTCTGGTTCTCCAGGAACGAGGCAAAGAGGATGCTCGAACAACCATCAAGCGGTGACGGGAAGCGCGCTATCAGTCCGATAAGCGCGCGGGGCCAGTTGTCGACGAGCCCGCGCCAGGGAACGTAGGAGACCTGCCTTACGAGGTGGGACCTCCAGCGTTTACCCGTGAGCTGCGACAAGTCCAGTGGCCCAATCTCCGAACCTTCAAGCCAGAGGTCCCGGAGAAATATGACGGCAAGACCCATCCCTCGGAGTTCCTGAGCATCTACACCATTGCGGTGCAGGCTGCCGGGGGCCGAGATGACAAGATACTCGCCAACTACTTCCCGTTGGTGCTCAAACCCAATGTCAGGTCGTGGTTGATGCATCTGCCTGAGGATTCTATTTCTTGCTGGTCAGATCTGTGCCATCAGTTTGTTGGCGCCTTTATTGGAGGCCACCAAGCTCCTGGCCAAGAAAGTGATTTGCACATCATCCCTCAGAAGGAGGGCGAGTCCCTCCGCAAGTTTATGCAGAGATTCAGCCGGGTGCAGTACAATATTCCTGATGTTCATCCTGCCGCTGTCATTAGCGCGTTCCATCAGAACGTGCTTAACCGCAGGATGCGGGAAGAGCTGGCAATGAACAAAATCAGGAGTATTGCCGAGCTTTACACTTTGGCCGACAAGTGTGCTCGAGCTGAAGAGGGGAGAAAACTCCCCGGTGAAGCTGTTGGTGCGACAGGCGACTCAGAAGAAGAAGATGCCGCGGCTCCGTCAAGGGAAGGCCGGCGGCGGAATAGGAAGCGCGGAGGCAAGGCCGTGCTTGCCGTCGAGGAATCCGGCAACCCTGGCGCCGCCAAGAAGGCCAAGGTTAGCGCCCCCGGCAAGGATCTTGCCGAGTGCCCTTCCTGTCAGGCCTTGGCGGCTGCCGACAAGACGGAGAACTCCGGCAAGCAATATTGCAAGATCCATCGCACTAAGGGCCACAATCTCCAGGACTGCCGGCAAGTTGAGCAGCTTGCCGAGAAGCAGAAGGCCGAATACGAGAGGCGAGACAAGGAGAAGGCCCAAGATGGTGCTGAGGGGTCCGGCAAGAAATGCGGTGGCCGAGGGGGTCGACGCGGCAAGGCCAAACAGCAGAAGGATCGGCCCGCCCGGGGCCGAGATAAAGAAGGAGATGATGATGAAGAAGATGACGAATCCAGTGAGCAGGAATTCCAGAAGGCTACGGAGGCTATGTGCATTGATGGGGGTGCCTCGCTGCATTCTTCCCACCGCCAACTTAAGCAGTGGGTGCGGGAGGCTAATGCGGCAGAGCCATCCCCCGATGCTTGTAGGCCTCTGAAGTGGTCCAGCACGCCTATCATCTTTGACACCGAGGATCACCCTGATCGCACAACTGCGGTCGGGTGTTTGCCATTGTTGGTTTCCCCGACAATTCGCAACCTCAAGGTGACGAAGATGTTAGTTGACGGCGGGGCCGGCCTAAACTTAATATCACCAGACGTGCTCACAAAGCTTCAGATTCCCGACGAAGACCTCGAGGAAACGGGTACGTTTCAAGGGGTCAACCCGGGAAGAACCCAGCCTAAGGGCAAGATCACGCTGCCGGTAACATTTGGCAGCGAGCTTAACTTCAGGACCGAAAAGGTGGTGTTTGATGTCGCCAAGATCCCCATGTCATACAATGGGATCCTTGGCCGGCCAGCGCTGGCTAAGTTCATGGCGGCATCACACTACGCATATAACGTCTTGAAGATGCCTGGGCCGTTGAGCGTCATCACTATTCATTCCGACAAGAAGGATGCGCTCATCTGTGCCGACCAACTTTGCCGCTGGAACTCCCGGAGGGAAGAAGAAGACCGGCAGGAACCTTGGCGCGAACTCCGGCAAGCACGCCTCCTCGGAGTGCTGCGCTTCCGTCGAGGACGTACCAGCGAGTTCCACCGGCAAGAACAAGAAGTCCAAGGCTGCCCTGCCGGAAACTAAGAAGGTGCCTGCCAGGGAGGATGGAACGGGGGGAACTTTCACCATAAGTTCCACCCTAGATGACAAATAGGAAAGCGCGCTCGTTGCTTTCCTGCGGGCGAATGTCGACGTGTTTGCATGGCAACCGTCTGACATCCCCGGCGTTCCCAGGAAAGTAATTGAGCACCACCTTGCTGTCTGTCCCCATGCGCGGCCCGTCAAGCAAAGGGTGAGGAAACAGGCCTTGGAGCGGCAAGAATTCATTGCCGAAGAAATTAAGAAGCTGGAGGCGGCAGGACTGGTCAAAGGAGTGCTTCATCCAACCTGGCTGGCTAAACCGGTTGTAGTGCGGAAAGCGAACGGGAAATGGAGGCTTTGTATCGATTACACAGATACCAATAAAGCTTGTCCAAAAGATCCTTTTCCCTTGCCACGCATCGACCAGATCGTGGATGCCACCGCGGGTTGTGATCTCCTGTCCTTCCTTGATGCCTATTCAGGGTATCATCAGATTTTTATGGCAAAGGAAGATGAAGAGAAGACCGCCTTTATCACCCCATGTGGTACATATTGTTTTATACGAATGCCTTTCGGGTTGAAAAGTGCTGGTTCAACATTTGCCAGAGCAATCCAGATTGGTTTTGAGACACAACTCCATAGAAATATGGAGGCGTATATGGATGATATAGTGGTCAAAACTAAGGATAAAGCAACGCTCATTCAAGACTTAGAAGAAACATTTGCAAACTTGCGCAAGATCAACTTGAAGCTCAATCCTGAGAAGTGCGTGTTCGGTGTTCCTTCCGGCAAGCTCCTCGGATTCTTTGTATCTTGCCGGGGAATCAAAGCGAACCCCGACAAGATCAAAGCCATTGAGCAAATTGAAGTGCCGAGACGCGTCAAGGATGTGCGTCGTCTTGCCGGCTGTGTTGCTGCTCTAAGCAGGTTTATTTCCAAATCTGCTGAGCGCGCCCTGCCCTTCTTCAAAATTTTGAAGAAGGCAGGTCCAATGAAATGGACTCCGGAAGCGGAGGCAGCGCTGCAAGATTTGAAGAAATACCGTTCTTCTCCGCCGATGCTAGTCGCACCTAAACCACAAGAGCCGTTGCTGCTGTATCTGGCGGCAACAAATCAAGTGGTTAGTGTTGCGCTGGTGGCGCAGAGGGAAGCTGATGGGGAGGCAACATCAGCGGCAGGACCGCCAGATGGCACGGCAAGATCTTCCCCGGCAAGGGATGATCCCGGCAAGGCAGGATCCGTGCAAACATAAGAGCCCGTGCAGAAGAAAAAGATGGTGCAACGCCCAGTTTATTTTGTTAGCTCCCTCTTACAAGGGGCTAGATCAAGATATTCTAGTGTGCAGAAGTTGCTTTTCGGCCTTCTTATGGCCTCGAGAAAGCTGCGCCATTATTTTCAAGAACATGAGATCACCGTCGTCACTCGCTTTTCGTTGCAACGGATTTTGCAAAATCCGGAGGCAACCGGCAGGATCGTAGAGTGGGCGTTGGAGCTGTCCAGCTTTGGTCTTAAGTTTGAAAGTACTTCCACGATTCAGAGCAGGGCCTTGGCAGAGTTCATTGCAGAATGGACCCCGACGCCAGACGAAGAAGTTCAAGAAACAAGTCTCCCCGGCAAGGAAATCGATCAGCAATGGGTTATGTACTTTGACGGGGCTTTTTCGCTGCAAGGCGCCGGTGCTGGTGTGCTGCTTGTCGCACCCACCGGAGAGCACCTCAAGTACGTAGTCCAAATGCATTTTCCCCGGGAGAGTTCGACCAATAACACTGCAGAGTACGAAGGTTTGCTTGCCGGTCTCAGGATCGCGGCAGACCTTGGTATCAGAAAGCTCATTATCAAAGGTGATTCACAGCTTGTCGTCAGGCAGGTCAACAAGAACTATCAAAGTCCGTTGATGCAAGCCTACGTAGATGAAGTGAGGAAATTGGAAGAGCGCTTTGACGGTCTGCAGATGGAGCACGTTCCTCGTGCCGAGAACAGCGTTGCTGACGACCTGTCAAAGCGTGCTGCCCTCAAGTTGCCTGTGGAGCCAGGAACTTTTGTGCTCCAATTGACTCAACCATCCGTGGCGCCATCGACGCGGCAAGAAAAGAGAAGAAAGTTGAACTCTGGCCAGTACTTCCCGACAGAGCTCCCCGGAGCCGCCGGCAAGGAAGTTACCGGGATCGACACGCCTGCTGGGGAACAACAGGCTCCGGCAGGGCCTCAGGCCCTTGCTGTTGAGACAAACGTCCCCCCGGCGGAGGAGATGCCTTTAGTCCTAGCCGTCGAGCCTCAGGCTCCAGCATGGGCGCAGCACATTGTCCATTTCCTTCAGACAGGTGAACTCCCTGAGGAACAAGAAGAAGTGGAGAGAGTAGCCCGTCGGTCTGTTTTGTACAAGTTCGTCGATGACGTCCTGTACAGAAAGAGACCAAACGGTGTGAAATTGAAGTGCATTCCTCGGGAGGATGGACTAGAGCTGTTGGCAGAGATACATGGGGGCATGTGTGGCTCTCACATAGGGTCAAGAGCGCTTGCCGAGAAAGCATTCCGGCAAGGTTTCTTTTGGCCCACCGCCCTCCAGGATGCGACTGCACTAGTAACCAGGTGTGAAGCGTGCTAGTTTCATTCGAAGAAATTACATCAGCCAGCTCAAGCTCTTCAAACAATCCCTCTCTCCTGGCCATTTTCGGTCTGGGGGCTCGACATACTGGGCCCCTTCCCCCGTGCTGCCGGGGGCTTTGAGTACTTGTACGTTGCTATCGACAAGTTCACAAAGTGGCCGGAGGTGGAAGCAGTGAGGAAGGTGACAGTGCAGTCGGCTGTCAAGTTCTTCAAAGGAATTGTTTGCCGTTTTGGTGTGCCTAACAGGATCATCACCGACAACGGCACGCAGTTCACAAGTCGCACCTTCATGCAGTACGTACAAGACCTTGGCGGCAAGATTTGCTTTGCCTCTGTTGCTCACCCGAGAAGCAACGGCCAAGCGGAGAGGGCAAATGCTGAAGTGCTGCGCGGTCTCAGGACCAGAACTTTTGACAGGCTGAAAAAGTGCGGAAGACGCTGGATTGATGAGTTGCCGGCGGTTCTTTGGTCAATCAGAACGACACCAAATCGAGCCACCGGCCAGACGCCCTTCGCTCTAGTGTATGGAGCGGAAGCAGTTCTCCCCACGGAACTCATATACGGATCTTCTCGAGTGCTCGCTTATGATGAGCTCGAGCAAGAGCAACTGCGGCAAGATGACGCTGTGCTCCTTGAGGAGAATCGTCTTCAGGCCGCTGTGCGAGCTGCACGCTACCAGCAAGCTTTGCGCCGCTATCATAGCCGCAAGGTTCATGCCCGAAGCCTTGAGGAAGGCGACCTTGTTCTTCGACGGATTCAGTCCGCCAAGAATTCAAACAAGTTGACGCCAAAGTGGGAAGGCCCTTATCGGGTAGTACGAGTCACCAGGCCTGGCGCTGTTCGCCTGGAGACCGAGGATGGCGTTCCAGTGAGTAATTCCTGGAATATCGAACATCTTAGCAAGTTCTATCCATAAGGCGCGGTTGCCGGGGGCTCCCGGCAACCACCTTTTTGTACAAGTCTTGCCGGCAAGGCATGTGATCCTTTGTACAAAGCCAGGCGCAGACCCTGAGCACAGATGAATAAATTTAAGTGTTGTACATTTCCTTATTGATTCTCATGTTCACATTCATATATGCATGTTTTTCTAAGATGTTGTATAACACCTGATCCTGGTAAGTTCTAACGAACCGCCAAGGTTTCATCTCTTTATTTTCTCTTCTTTCTTTTTCTTAAAGACAGAAGGATTCCTCGCGCGTACATTTGCCAGGGGAGGAAGGGAGACATGAATACCAGTTGGTGACGTTCGGAATCGTATGCTTGCCGGAGGAAGGACAAAGACAGAAAGCTAAGTCCTAAAAATTCAGAGCAAGTTTTTCTTTTTAGTATCAACTTAGTTCCTTGGACGATTCCGACCCTTGTATGGAAAATCTGCACGCGAAAGAACCCTTGTTGTAATTAGTTGCGCCCTTATTTTGGTTCGAGTCCGCTCAACGATTTAAGTGGCTGCACTGAGAGCGCCAAGGAGTCTTGCCGGCCGCTGCGCCTCCAGCAGGCTGCTGAAGTCCCGCACCCAGCGCTCGCGGCAGGTTGCGCGCTGGCAAGTTTTTCAATAAGCGTAGGATGAACTCCATACATAAAGGAATCAGACAAGGAAAGTATCTAGCATGAGCCTAAACATAGTTAAATTATATTACATCCATGAGTTGCCGCGGTCCTAACTCGAGACTTAACTGTCCTTTACATGAGATGATGGCGGCAAGAATAAAAGGGAAGCACTCAATCCCTGCGCTGGCCTTCGATCCTTTTGATGGAGTCCACCTTCTCAAGGATCGGCGCGATGCACTTCTCAAGCGCCTCAACATTTGCATCCTGCGGCAAGTGGCCGAGTGCGCTGGAGAGATCGATGCCGGGATTGCAGTGCACCACCTTGAGGAGCACCTTGCGAAGGACGGCCCGGCAAAGCCGGCGAGTCTCGTTCGCCAGTTGGGCCGCCCGGCTGGACTGGAGCGCCCTCAACGCGTTGATGATGCTTTCAAAGAACATCGTCAACCTGGCGCTTGGAGATATTCTTTCCTCGGAAGAATATCTGAAGTTCGACAAGCCCATGGTTGACAGTTCTGCGGTAAGCTTCTCCGCGGTGGCGATGAGACGGCCAGTGCAGATCTCCACTCCCTTCTCGTACTCGTTCTGGGCAGCGGCGGCGCTCTTGAGCAGGTTCCTCTCTCCTTGGAGATCCTTGAGTAGAGCCTTCTCACGGGCCCTGCTGGCCTCGAGGGATTTCTGCAGCGTGGTCAGCTTCAGCTCCAGAACCGCAATATTATCAGCCGCAGAGGAGAGCTGCTTGGTCTTGTTGGACAGGGCAACTTGCATCTCCGCCAAGGAGTGGAGGGTTTTTTCCCTGTCCCCCTTGAGCGTCGAGAGCTCCTTGCCATGCTCATCGAGATCCGTCTCCAGCCTCTTCACTTTGTCGCTCAGCTCGTTCTTGGCGGCCTCTGCAGCTTCGGCAGCATCGACGGCCTCCTTGAGCTTGCCGGCATGACTTGCAGTTAGAGCTTCGAGAGCCTCCTTGTGCTTCTGCTCCAGCTCCTGGGTCCGCCGCGCGACAAGATTTTCAATGTCTTCATCCTTGCTGCGAAGCTTGGCGGCGAGCGCCTGCTCACGAGCAGTGAGATCTTCCTCATGAGCATCAAGAGCAACGCGGCGCCCTGTCAGGAGAGCATCTTCGGCAGCGATCCTTTGAACAGCTTCATCATGGGCTTTCTCCATGTCTGATTGCTTCAGGAGGACCTCATTCCATTGCTGGCTCACTTGTTCTCAACCGGCAACCAGCTCTTGAAGGGCCTCGGCATGCCAGATTTGCATTTGTGCGACGCACCTTTGAAAATCCGCTTCGGCTGCCTCGACAACTGCCATTCTGGAGTCCGCCTTCTCTTTTCGGGCACGATGGAGAGCCTGGAGTTTGCGGAAGTTTTCGCCCATGGCCTGAAGGAGCCGATCCTCTTCAGACTTGCCACTGCTAGCACTGGGATCGTTAACAACTTCGAGCCCGGCAGCGGCAATGATTTCCTCAAAAATTTCTCCTTCGGCTGGTGCCTCGGTGCTTGCCGTCCCTGGCAAGTTGATGAATAGGTTTTCGCCAACTTTGAGATACTTGCTGGGTGAGGGCTCGTCGGATGTTGATGGCTGGTCTTTAGCGGCCGCCTCACCAGTAGCAGGGGGCTCCGTGGCCAATGCAGCGCCTGGCGCTCCTGCGGCAGGAATGTCGTCAGTATGGTCCCCAGCCTCCCTGTCGCCCTCTTCAGCAGGTTCTTCCGCGATTTCCTTTCGTGCTGTCTTGGCGGCCTCCCCGTCAAGAACATCACCGGCCCCGGCAACATCATCCTTGGTGGCCTCGCTGGCAGTGATCCTGTCTGCTTCGGCAGCAGCATCCCTGGCGGTCTCCTCAATGACGGCGTCGACGTCCATATGTTCCATCTCAGAGAACTCTGAAGGGAGAAGGAGAAGGTCAGAATAAGATCGGATTTTTGAATTTTGAAGAGATCAAAGACAAAGAAGTAAGGGGAAAAGAATAACTAGCACTCTGAGGCGATCGAGTACCTGCGTCGGGCTGTCGAGGGGTGGCTTCGCCTCTCCCGGCAACTTCGGTTGCCGGGGGTGGGTTGCCGGAGTCCGTGCTTATCGGCTCCTCCTCAATCTGGACGGGCTCGTCGGCAGGATCTCTTGCCGGAGATGTGCTCGTGGGCGGAGCGGTCGATGAAGGAGGCACAATGGGGCAATCCTCTCCTTGTTGCCGTCTTCTCCTGCGAACCCGAAGATATCAGCGATAAGAATGAAAGCTTCGGCACCAGCCAACAGAAAAAGGGACAATGAACTTACGTTGGGGGCTGCGCTGAGGACTAGGCTCCGGGCTCACGATGACGATCTCTGGCACGCTAGTGGAGCCTGCCGGGGGCTCGTCGCCCGTAGAAGTCCTTGACCTCTTCGCCATCCTCTCCAGCAAGGTTTCTGTGTCACTGCAGAAGCAATGCAAGCAAGTCAGTAAAAATTGATGCAAGATTGGAAGGTAAAAGCTATGGCAAAGTACTTACTCTTCTTCCTCTCGCTCTGGACTAAAGCCGGAGATGTCGAATTCGACCTCCGTTGCGGTGTCTGGGTGGGGAGGCGGAGGAGGAGTCCTAGGCCGCTTGGCTACGGCAGGCACCGGGGCAGCTTCCGGTGCGGTGGTGCGAGACCCCCCTGCCGCCCCAGCAGTGGCCGCTGGTGTAGGCCTTGCACGCCGTGCAGGCTGTTGACGGGCCCCCTGCCGCGGTCCGGTCTTGTCGGCCACTTTCTTGCCGGGGGCTTCGCCGCTCGAAGAGGGCTGGCTTGCCGGGATGTCAGACGCAGCCTTTCGAAGAACACGCTTCGCCTTCTTCTTCGGGGGAGGGGGCTCTTCTCGCGTCTCTTCTTCTTCGACTGAGTCCTCGCCGGACGAGATTTCAGCGGCTGCACCGCTCTCCTCCCCGGCAACCTCGTCCTCCCCGGCAGGCTTCGCCTCCACTACCACCTCTGCCTCGCTGGCTTCCCACTCAGTGAAGCCAACGCTGCCGGCCTCCGTGGCAAGATTCGCTTCCTCCACTCTGGTAGCAATGTATGCCACCTCCTGATCCGTGGTGGCGCGAATAAGATCTGGCTCTTGCCGGACAGGCTTTTCCGTCAGATTGTCGAAGAATTTCTGCGCTTCTTCCTCGCTTGGCTCAACCCAGGTCGGGTCAAGGCCGTGGGCATTGAACATCGGCAAGAAAGCAATGATCGACCCCAGCGCAGAGTTGTTGCACAAGGGGATGATCCTTGCCGGTAGCCGGTGCTTGTCTTCGCGCTGGAATAACTTCTGGCGGAGAGCGCCAAGCTGCATAACAGTCAAGTTGTTGTTCAGCCCGGGGCGCAACCTCATGACATCCGCTGCGTTCTTATACTCCCAGGCTGGCCTTCCCCTATTCTGCAGAGGGGCGATGCGGCGGCGGAGGAAATCGAAGCCGATCATCTCCATTGTCAGCCCGGCAGCCTTCAAGCGGAGGATTCTGGTAGTGGCGATTGTGAGCTTCTCGTCTTCTGCGGCGAGATCGCCCCAATCCTTGCCGCGGACCACCTTCTGTCGCCGGGGATGGCAAAAAGGATGAGGATCTGCTTCCTAGATCCAGCACCATTCGGCCCGCCACTCGTCCCATTTTTCGCGGTAAACTCCATCTGGGTATATCTCTTTATTCCAGGCCCTTGGAATCCAAGCAATAGACCCAGAGAGAGCCTCTCCTTTTTGGATTCGAGGATAGAAATAGTGGCGGAAAAGCGCAGAATTGGGGATCACGCCGGCAAAATTTTCACAAAGATGGGCAAAGATCGACATGCAAAATACGGCATTCGGCGTAAAGTCAAGAAGGCGGAAGCCGTATGTGTACATGATGTCGTTGAAGAAATCGGAAAAAGGTGGACAGAGCCCGCAATAAAAGTACGCAGTGAAGAAAGGGTATCTGTCCGATCCGCCTTTGGAATTGGCACCTGGGATGACACGTGTGGCGGGGTGGGCTTGTGTTCCCTTCGCCCACATGCATTGGTATCGTCCCTTCAAGGTTTCGGCGTCAAGTGTCGGAGGGAAGACGACGAGTCTCTTCCGCATCTTCACCAGCTCGCTTTCCGGAACTTCGACTTTAGCCTCCTTGTCCGTGCCCTTGCCCTTGCTGGTCTTGGGCGGCATGGCGGCTGTGGAGATGGAAGCAGGAGGACGGAACGAGCGCGGGAACGGCGAGCAGAAGAGAAGGAAGGTTTCGCTCTGAGCTCAAGCAGAGGAAGGCGATGGCGATGGCCAGATTGGGAAGAAGAGGGGGGTGAATGGGTTTGCACCTCCACGACTTCTCCTTTTTATGGGGAAGGAGCGGGGCCACCTTGTTTATCCCCCAATATGAATGCGCCTCTGTGGGCGCGAAACAGTTTGCAGCCTTTTTGGCACGCTTCTCACATCGCGCGCTCCGTACGCGTAGTGGGAGGCACAGTGAAACAAGATCTTTTGCGAGTAGTTAATTCCCTGCCACGTGTGCCCGTGCACTGTTTGGGCCTGGCCCAACAACGCCTCGCACTCGTGTATGGCCCAGGCCCGGGGGCTCCTGTCGGTGTACTAAGTATTGGGCCACTAGTACCCCTTACTTGTGCACGGGCAGTTGTAGCCGTCCTCGCGGCAAGGCTTGCCGGGATCAGCTCGAGGTCGATTTAAGTCATCAAGGAAATCATCAAGTCAGAGATCTGAGAATCAGCAAATAAGCAAAGCTGGAAATCGAAGACCAGCCTCCCCGGCAAGATCCTTGCCGGGGTGGCCTGAGGAGCCCGGCAAGGATCGGCGCCCGGCAAGGCTTGGCGCCCGGCAAGGATCGGAGCCTGGCAAGGCTTGGCGCCCAGCAAGTTTCGGCGCCTAGCGAGGTTCTGCCACTGTGCCACCGCTTCGGCACAGTGACGAGTCTGACATTCTGGCTCCTTCCATGGATGCGTGGCGGCGCGCCAGTGGAGGAGAGCTTAAGCGGTGCTGATGGGATGGCCCCTTTTTCCATCCCCAAGGAAGTGAGGACACCTAAACGGACACCTCATGGTGCATTAAATGCGCCTGTCCTAATCCGTCAGGGGTTAGGTATGATACTCTGTAGCTACTTTACACCTCAATGTATGTACATTTTGCCACTGTGGAGACCCCTTTGAGCATATAAAAGGAGGCCCAAGGCAACTGCTACAGGGGAAGAAGAACTTCTGGCCCATCCTGCATGCGTAGCTGCTCTTTGAACGTACTGTTCATTGCGAGCGTTCCTGAAGGCTGGGCTCAAGAACATCAATAAGAACACAAAGCAGGAGTAGGGTTTTACGCTGATCAGCGGCCCGAACCTGGGTAAAAACCTCACGCGTCGATCACCGGTTCTGCTCTTTGCGTGTACCTCTCCCCCCGCCGAATCGTAAAGGGGTCTCTCGGGATCCCATAGGTGTCGTTCCCCGACAATAGCCTGCGTGGATGTCGCTTGCGCTGAAGCCAGCATAGCTTTACAGATCCAACTTCAATTTACCCTTGTCGGCGGCTAATGGCTCTTCTTTGGCGCTGTGCTTTGCCAAGAATGTAGGATTTCCGGGTTCTGTGTAACCTTTGCCGGTGATAGTGACGTCTTCAGTGGTTTGCTCTGAAGGGATTTCTTTGGCAGGGCTGAGCGTCTTAGGGCTCGGCGGGTCTTGACGGCTGATTGGATCAATCTCAGTGTGAGCCGGCTCAAGAACTATAGCATCAACTTGCGGTGGTGGATCATGAGCAACATTATCAGGATCTTGAATTGTGGCATCTGGGATTTCTGGCATTTGCTTCTCCGGCTCAGCAATTTGGGGGTTCTTTGAAGAGCCGCCCAATTTCTGCTTCTTCCCGGCTTTGTCCATGCCTCTGTGAAGAAGACATAAGGATATGAGCATATCATCATAAAATATGGAGCAACTAATGAAACTTCTTACCCTTGGGCAATCTTGAAGACAGGCATTTGAGTTCCTATAGAATCACCGGACGGCGGAGGTGTGCCCTGATAATTTGAGTTGGAAGAAGTAAGGGGTCGGCAAATAAGACCCGCCTTTGGAAATGAAAGGGTTGGACTTTGTGGCACCTCATTTTGGCGCTTGCGAGGGGCAGGCGTGTTGGGTAAGCCAGCTGCAAGGTCTCCACCACCACTGCTCCGGGTTGTACGCTTTGCCTTGTGCTGCTATTTTTTCAAAAGAAAATTGGGGTCCATATAAGCAAGAGGATGAGAAAATCTTACTTTTCAGAAGACCCGCCGAGTTTTTTGTCTCGGCAAAGGTTCTGAGTCGGAGGAGATTATGGTTACCTCTGCTGCGTCTGCATGACTGGTCTCTGCATCATCCTGATAGGAGTCAGCATCAATAAGTCGCATAAAAAGAAAGCCAAGAGAATTGAGTTCTACCTCAGACTCATTGTCAAGGGCAAATAAGTCTTCAGCATCCTGTTTCTTTCCTTTGGTCTTTTTTGGAGCTCGAGATTTCACTTTGACCTTTTTGGCCGACTTATCTTATAGTTTCTTGTTCCAGAAGGACGAACCGGCCTGAGAGCATAAATGATAATGAGAAGATATGCAGTTTATGAGAGAATGATAAATGAGTTAAAGAATGGCTTAAAATACTTACGTCGGGAGCCGGATTAAGAGCGCAGAAAGGGTCCAGTCCCGTTTTACTGCAGCTTTCTAAGGTCTCCCCGAGCAGTGTCTTGGTCATTTCATCGATTTGCTGATCCTCAAGACGTATTTGGCTGTATCGTTGTGGGTCCTTTACATCACATGTATATTGGTACATTAAGCCGGTGCGGCGGCTCAAAGGCAAAATCCTCCAGGCGACCCAGCAGCGGACCAGGTCAACTCCAGTTAAGCCGTTGGCTAATAAAGCCCTTATTCTAGAAAAGGTAGGCGCGTACTTGGCCCGTTCTGCAGCAGTGATCCGGTCAGGGAGTTCATGACTAGGGCTAAGCCGGAAGGGGCGAAAACCCGGCAGAGGATTTTCATCAGCTGGAGAGGTATCTTGGCAGTAGAACCAAGTCTGATTCCAGTCCTTGGGGTGACTGGGTAGTACAGCTGCAGGGAAAATGGCGTCTCTCCGCCTCTGGATAGAAATCCCGCCGAGTTCAAGGCTAGGCCCGTCTGTCATCTCGGTCTGGCGGTTCAGGTAATAGTACTCTCTGAATAAGTCAACACAGGGCTCCTCTTGAAGGTACACCTCATAGAAGACTTGAAAGTTGCATATATTGGAAACAGAGTTGGGGCCAATATCTTGGGGGTGTAGCTTGTAGAAATTTAGAACATCCCGAAAGAATTTTGACCCGGGTGGTGAGAATCCACGGGGGAGGTGATCTGAAAAGACTATAACTTCGCCCTCTTTAGGTTGAGGCTTAGTTTCGACCCTTGGAACTTGCCAATGGATGACGTTTTTTGCTGGCAAAACGCCCATTTCAACATACTCATTGAGGGATTGTTCAGTGACAGTGGAAGTAACCCAATCGCAAGAGGTGGTGGTCTTAGTCATGTTTGGCAGTGGATGCCTGAGAATAAAGAATTGACGGGTTAATGTTATGACATTAAGCCGCCCAATGATTAATGACTGGTTATAAGGGACAATCATTATGGCGGGTCATGGAAAAGGTTATAAACTACATGGATTAAGCCGGCTAAGTTCTGGCGGGTCACAAAGGTTGTTATTTAAAGCCGCCCGAATAATGAATGGCGGGTCAGTTGACTATCAAATCAAGATGGTTGAGATTATGCTAAGTATAAGGTAAAGCAAGTTTCACGGATTATGCCTAAAAATTTGGATCTACGGCAGTTCAAGAAATGAAGAACAATTCCAAAACCTAAGGTACGGTAGTGAAAAAGCAGGTGAGCCATATATGGATTTTGAAGAAAGGGGATCTACATGAGATGCAAGATAAGGGCTAAGACTGCTACTGCACGGTTTCAGTAATATTTTTGGATTGAGTTAAGTACAGATAGAGGGAGCTATGATGAACTTGGACGAACACGACGAGCTCCGACGAACCCTAGGAACAGGATCAATCTAATGTGGATCTGGGTCAAGGAAAGAGCTTTACCTGGGTGCTTGAATGAAGAATGGAGGAGCGCTGCGATCTCTGGTCTCAGTCAGGTTGATGCAGTAGCCTGGTTGGAGTCGCTGGCGAGGAACGGCAGCAGCGGAACTCCAACAGCGGTGGACGACATGAGGAGGAAGAAGAAGAAGAGAGAAAGGCAGGGTAGAAGTGAAAAAGAAACCCCCTCGGGCCTATTTATAAGGAAAAAGTGAAACAGTGGAATGGCAGGTGCGGGAATCGAAGAGATGTCATGATTATCTAAACACTGAAGGCGCCTCGATTCTCGGATGACTAATTAATGCAAAAAGATCCGTTGTGATGTCATAGGTTTTTTATGAATTTACTTCGCGTGACATCATGGTGGGTTACAGTGTTTATTTCAAGGTTAAGCTTTGGAAAGATGACTCGCCAACTAAAGCAGTGAAGATTGACATGAACAAGTTCAGATCAATCTGGGGCCTAATGTTGGGGATATAACCCCGAGGTGTGACCCGCCCAGGAGGGACCGGGTTACACCGTTGGTGACTCAATGAAGAAAGCCCAAGTAGGCCCAAGAAGATTGAAGATGGCGGCTCAAGAGGCGGGCCTGGTGGTGGCCCAAGACCCGGACGTGTGAGCCGCCATATAGTGACTTGCCAGGCAAGGCAAGGCGACTTAGAAACCGAGCCGATCACATTGTGTGATCTGGCTCAGACTCTTGTAGGCCTCGGGCCTCGACTTGTGTATATAAATGCGAGACCCGGCGGAGGGTGAGGGGGAGAAAGAATGAATCGATAGCTAGGTCAAGCGTGATCGCTCCCTTGTAATCGATACTCAATCAATACAACTAGAAGCAGTACCTAGGCTTTTACCTTGTTGCAAGGGGCCAAACCTGGGTAAACCTCTGTGTCCTTTGTCCCGTTCAACCCCTTTGAGCTAACCTACATTGCGATGGCTCCACACCCAAGTCCTTTCACAAGGGCATCTGACGTGTTAAATCCACGACAATGACCCTGACTCCGCCCACTGAAAAGTTGTAGTTAGCTAGTTGGCATGCATGGAAGATATCATGTTATTATCACCTCTATTTATTTGAACTTGTACATTCATATGTGTGTTACTTTAATTTCCTTACTTTGTTGAACTATATCAATAATTGCATTGTTGAACTTAAATGTTGTCATTGGGTCTATTTATAGTTGATTTATTGACTTAAACTGGATTATGCTGTCATTTTGGCTGAAATCGATGTTGTTCAGCTTTTATTTCAGATCTGAAAATCAAATTACTAGCGTCACAAAAACATGGAACGTCACAACTGATGACTAATATTGTTGGCGTTGACCACACGGCACGCCATTACCGTCCAAAATACTGATGGTGTAGGTGCCAACGCCAGCGCTAATTTTTAACAATGGCGCCATATTGGTGGTGTCGGGTGTCCACGCCACCAAGGCTGTTTTTGGCACGCCTTCAGAGATTTCACCATGCATTAGAAGAATTGAAGCTACAACAGTTGAAGACTCTGAAGACTCGAAGAATTTGAAGACCCTGAAGAATTCCAAGATTTATATGACCTTTAGAAGACCAAGCCCCTGTTGTATACTCACGTTAGATACAGTGATTTGTGAGCTAGCATTTTGTGATTTTTCTGACAACAACAAATAAACCAATTTTCAAAACTATATTGTTTGTATGGGTATTTTTCTCCCTCTCTTATCTCATCCAATCCCCTTGGACCCAATAGATGATGAATGAAGATGGACTTGTATTCTCTGGACCGATGACTCAGTTGGAGGCAGAACTATGGATTCGAAACATGGAGAATCACTTCAGGAATGATGTTGTTGAAAGAAAGGATGAGGTACAATGTGCTCTTCAGTACTTTGCAAAAAGTGCTGCAACATGGTGGAGGATGCATCAAGCTATACAAGGATGGAATGGAGAAAAAACTTGGGAGGAACCCAAGAAGACTCTGTTAGGGTCCCGTCTTATCTGGAAGCACTGTAACAATAAAATGAAGAAACCTTGTGCATGCAAGATTTGTGGAGAAATAGGACACACTCATGAAGAACGCAAGGATGGATGCCCTTATTGTGAAGGAAGTCACCCAGCTGAAGAATGCCCAACTAGGCAGGTTACTTGTTTCTTGTGTGAAGGAACTACCCACTACCCTATTCAGTGCCAAATTTACCCCTAGGTACAAGAAATTACCAAGCAGTAGAAAGAAGCAATGAAAGAAGCCCGAAGACACACATGACACTAGTGGAAAAAGTGCTAGCCACAACTTTCATTGGTGACGCGCCATTTTCCATCCACGCCAGCACTATTTTTTCAAATATTGCTGGTGAGCGCATAGTTAGCATGCCAGCTTTACATGTTTAGTGCTGGCGTAGATTTTTATAAACACGTCACAAATCTTTTGGCCATATGTACTAAACATTTGGAAGATAGTGGTGGCGTTGGTTCTGTATGTACGCCATAGTTAGTTTCTTAGTGTTGTCATTTGTTTTCTATGCACGCAGAAATGGTTTTTCAATTTTATAAGGGTTTTAAGTATTTAATGATTATATATACTAGTCGATCCTCAAAAAAATTGATTATACTAGTCACATTTTTAGTGTTTTATCAAAACATGTACTCATCATTATTATTTTTACTGTTTTTATCAATTTAGGAATTTTATTTCTTTACGACTAGTTCAAATTTTGAGTCTTTTATTTTGTCAAGTCTTTCATTAATCTTAGTCTTTTTTATTTGGCCTCTTATTAGCTATGGCGTTGCCCTTTTTTTCAACGTCGGCGATAACCTATCTGAGTCAACTTAGTAAAAGACCTAAGTCACCGCTCTCTCTCATTTCACACCCCTCCCCCTGGACCAAAGCCGCCGCCGCCGCCCCGTCGACGCCCCGTTGCCGCCCCTCACCGGCACCAAGGTTAGATTCACTACTCCTCTCATCGCATCTCCTTCCTCTCCACTCTCCCACGTCCTCCGTTCGCGGACACGCCACACGGCCGAGGTCCATTGGGATTCATGTATTTGATTAGGGGATTGCTTTAATTTGTGTAGAAATTTTAGTATATATATCATGGATTGCTTTGTGTCTCATGTAGAATCCAAAGTTAGTTGCATGGATTGCTTTGTGTAGAAATTGTAGTGATAATCCGATTGCTATTGTGTAGAATCCGATATTTATAATGCATTTTGATTAGAAATATTTTCAGTGTCTAGATTATTAGGAATAAATAAAATGAACTCCTATAAATTACTAGTGTAGAATTTATTTACTTGTGTGTCTCCCTCCGTGGATTTTGTTTATTTGTGTATGCAATTACTAGTGTAGAATTATATACTTAGTTTTCAATATGTTTTGTGTAAAATGAACTCCAATTAATTATGTTTAGTATAAATTGATTTACTAGTGTACAACGTGTTTATATACTTAGTTTCAATTATATTTTATGTAGAATGGCGGAGCCGCCACCATGTATAGTGTGCAAGTCAAGGTGCGCAACCGACCTTGCAAGTGGCACGCTGTTTGGCATCTACTTCCAGCTGTGCTTTGTTCCTACAGCGCTAACGTATTACATGAACCTTCTAACAGTTTGTTCTTTTGTTTTTCTTGCTATTTCCCCTGATGCAATGTGTTTGTTTTTTGGTTTTTTTACACAGATCGTCCCTTGCAATGTGAGATTGGAGTTAAATGAGCTCATTACCAATGACACTGTGATCTTCGACGCTCTAGGAGGGCCTACACTATGGAGGTCCACAAGGCACGAAAGATAGCCCAGATTGGAGGAGATGAATGTAATTGTTTCATCGCCCACATGCATCTCACTGGGGGTGAACTTATCAGCTTCTTCTTTAGAAGACAAACTCCAAGGCTGGCTGTTATCTACCTTAATTCGGAGGACGAAGATGATGAGGACCCACTTGATGAAGCCCTTCATGCCAAAGGAATCAGGCTAAGCGAGGACGAATTGGGCAACCTCTGGTACATACTTCCTCCACGTGATGACTACGTCAGGATGCCGTTCGTGATCCGCCTGACAAGGACAAATGTTGACCGCCATGTCATGGTATGTTACTTAGTGTAGAAATTTGATATGCTTAGTGTTGAAATTTGATGATATATATGCTTAGTTATGACATGCTTGAGTAATGTTGTGATATGCTTAGTGTGTAGTAATGTGATATGCTTAGTGTACTAATGTTGTGATATGCTTTGTGTGTAGTAATGTGATATACTTAGTGTATTAATGTTGTGATATGCATAGTGTGTAGTAATATGATATGCTTAGTGTACTAATGTGTTGTGATATATATGCTTAGTGTAGAATTTGAGGATATGCTTAGTGTGTAGTAATGTGATATGCTTAGTGTAGAACGTGATGATATGCTTAGTCTGTAGTAATGTGACATGCTCATTTGTCATATTTGTTTTTTTTTCAGAAATTACCTAAGAGGCTAAGTGAGAGTTGTGGCATCAAGCCGGATGAAGCAGGCATCACTACTAGGGAAAAGCCTAGCAGTAGTGCGGGTTAAATGCTTAGCAGTAGCGCGGGTGGCCGCGCTACTGATACGGCGCCACAGCTAACTCTTATCAATAGCGCGGTTTGACCCGCGCTACTGCTATCGAGGGATAGCAGCAGTGTCGGTCTCCAACACGCGCTGCTACTAATAGCTGTAGCGCCCTTGAACAAAGAACGCTACTGCTAAGAACTCGCTGCTGCTAAAGCCATACCCCGCGCTACTGTTATTAGTTTCTAAATTTTTTTTTCTGCTCCATATTTTGTGCTGCTGAATTTTGTTTAGGGCTTTATACAATAATCTCTAGCATATCATACACATACAAATGTAATCATAGCATATACATACAAATAGTCTCATCAAATCATGGTATCATCATAATCATCATCCAACACAAAGTGGTCTCCTGTCATCATCTCAAAAATAGCGATACAAGTCTCGAATACTTGCAACTACATCGTCATCCATCTAAACAATGATATACGCGAGAAGAGCTATCACTATGAGTGAGAGCGGAACTATGCAGTACATGAGGCAGCGGTTACGAGTCCTCTCTCGCGCTAGCGTGAACCTCAAGTAACTAGCTTCTGCTTCTTGTCTGCTTTTGAAGCCTTTATGGCTGGCGCCCGAGACCCCATCCACTTGCGCCTGACACTCAGGCCACTCGGCGTACACTTGCGGAACCTTCCCTTTGTACACTACATAGCACTGCTTCATCGCCATCAAGAGTCTACGTACCTGTTAGAGATGCATCTTCATCAAGAGAATGTACAATCATATGCAACAAAATATACTAGAGCAACACAAAAAAGAAAGGGTTAGCAACTAGATGCAACATATATTACGCAAACTAATTAACTACAGGTACGCAGGTCATCGTACCCAAACTAACAAAGTAGCGTTACGCAAGTTCGGCAGGGACCGTGGACATCACAAAGTTTCATCGCTACAGAAAGTATACAAGTTCAATCGACACATATCATCATCATTGGCATCGTAAATCACTAGAAGTTCCATCCTTCCATATCATCAAGGATGGACCCTAGCTTCTTAAATGGCGTGAGGTCCTGACGTTGCATGCCTATGCGAGTTCGTATGTCAGCTCGCGATATAGGGCCGTGGTGGAACATCCCCTTCTCATCGACGACTTCTTTCATGATGATCGTCGCAATGTCCCTCTGGATGCGAAAGAAGACATCTCTAAGTTTATAATCCGCTTCTCCATGAGATTCTACCCACTTGCGGATATGATCATCATTTCTGCTTGTCATGCGAAGCTTTTGGAGATCCGTTCTGAACTCCATCATGAGATGGAGGAGGTAGAATCCATCGTTCTTGCTTGGTTTTGGGACATGGATGCAACAGAAGTTAGTTTTATGCGAGAAACCCAACTTCTTGTTCCTTTGTTTCTTGATCTGCAGGTGGCCACCCCTAATGCTGAAGCCTAGGAGAGCATCATCTAGAATATTCATTATGTGGGTGTAGTCCTTCTCATAGTTTCTGGTAGGGTCGAAATACACGGCGTGGGAGACTCGCGGGTAAAGAACGATAAGGACGGCGCGCCCGTTGCTGTGGGGAAAAAAACACCTCAAATTATTCTCCATATGAGCGAGAAGGAATGATTGAAATGTACGAAAGGGTTGTCCGGCACTGACTTACTTTGGATGATAAGGCAGGAGGACAATTTCCTGGTCCTTATTCTGTACCATGAAGTTTTGTAGGTACTCCCTAGCAGTTTCACGCCCAAAGTCGCCGAGACTCAAGAAGGACTCGTGCATGTAGTATGGATCCGCCACACAGATTTGCGAGACTTCTTCTCTCTTCATGACGTAGCTCATATGTAGCGCAAAAAGGCGGACGATTGTAAAATCGAGTCGCCTTGTCAGAAACATCTCGAAGATATGGTCAAACCGCAGGAAGAACACCTCCGCGGGCCGTGTGTCGATGTAGCACTTCGCCTCAGGCACACGAGCCACGTATGTCGGATATCCTGGATCCTTCGAGGCTAGTAGGCTTTTCTCAATCGACAGCACATGGTCGTGCAGTATCCTGAGATCCCCTAATAGTGCCTCCAGCGGTTTCGGCGGTAGCATCGGCTCGCCCGTGACATGGAACATGGCCGCACCTTTGACGGGTACACGCTCTTCAAAATCCTCCATTTGGCTGCTATGTGCTCTGGCTTGTTTGTAGGTAGCTGAGCCTATCTTCCCCGGTCTCTTCCTCTCCTTTTTCTTGGGCTGACCTTCCAGACCCTTCCTTAACCCCTGCCCCAGTGTTGCCGGGCTAAGCACTGTACGACCCCCGGCTAGTTGAGCCTATGTTGAGGCGGCATCTTCAGGCGTGTCCTGTGAGGATTTCATGAAGAGAGACTTCTTGCAATCCCTGCTAGGACGTTCCTGCCCGGGCAGATCATCCATATCCTCATCAGCATGCTGATAGCCCGATTCGTCATATGGCTGACTCATCATATCTAAGTCACCGTCATAGGCACCTGTATTGAGGAAACTCATTGGGTCCTCCACCTCCATCTCATCATCCATTCTTTGTTCTATGGGGGCGATTACATCAGCCACTATTGGACCCCCTTCATCACGTCGTCCGCCGCTCTCACCCGGCACTACAAGCGCTGGTAATTGCGTAGGCGGGGTGGTGGTCTCCATACATGCTTGTTGATGTGTGGTTATTGGTGTGCTCTCGGCCGGCTCCAGACGAAGAAGATTCTTTGGCCATAGCAGCACCCAACCCTTGCAGCTTCCAATCCGCAGTGGGGTCTCGTCGTCCTCTCCCCCTAGCCGTACTGGAGGAGGCAAATCCTCGTGCCCCGATTTCACACTCGACAAGGTAACCCTGAAGTGCCCACCGGGCATCGGCTGGTTGTGGAATGTGAGTTCCAAGGGCTTCGTTATCACCCCCTTTCCCACGTCCACCTTCTGGCCTTTGATCAAGTAGAGTATGGTGCACGGGGTTTCGTCGGCCTGCAAACACATGTCTGCGGCGTAAAACATCTGAAAGGCAACGAAAATGGAATATTCTAGATATATATGTTGGTGCGACATGTAATTACCATGAGGGCGTCGAGCTCAGCCAAAGACAAAGGCCCGCCTAGCGCGCTAGAGACTGAGGACGGGCTGCTATGAGTGGGTGTGGGTGCGGGTGCGAGAGCATGCCCGGTTGCGTGAGCAGGTGATGGTGCGGTGGTGTTGTTCACCGAGGTGCTCCCGACGAAACTGGGCATGGGGAAATCATGTACCATCCTGTCTGGATTTTCTTTCGTCCAGTTGATGATAGCCGGGACCAAGTTAGTAGCAAAATCATTTCTGCAGGCATTTACAGCTGCATCGACTGCCTGCTGTAGCAACTCATTTTTCTCCTTGGCTGCTTTTTTCGCGTCCTCAGCTGCTTTTTTCTCGAACGCAAGCTTCACCTTCTCGTCGATGTCCGCCTGACTAAACTTCTTTTTCTACTTCTTGGCCTCCGGGCCCTTGTTGTAAAACACCTTCCATGTGGCGCCATCTCCGGCGCCGTGCACATGTCCATATTGCGGCCGCTGGCCCAAAGGGAGTCCCTTAAGTTCGTTCAAGGCCCGGTTGAGAGGGGTGTCCCACTTGGGCCTCATCGGCGAAGTAGGGCTTTTGGCTGCAAGCTGGTGTTGCTTCTCCTGCACAAGGAACGTGAACCATTTACGAATGTGTAGTCGACTTGATCAGGAGCTAAATGTAAGGTGGTAAAAGAATAATTACCAGTATTCTAATCAATTTCCTCGTGATCTGGTCTGTGTAAAAAACCTTCTTTTCCTTGTCCCACTTGTAGCGGGCCCTGATGAAGTCACGCTCCAAGGGGTTGGTGAACTTCACGAAGGGGTCTGGGAGAGCCGCGGCTTCACGTTCTGCGTCGTCCTTATCCCATATGGGCCTTTTGCCAAGGTAGCCACGGCTTCCGAGGTGATGCTTCCCCGTGTTCCTTTGCTAAAGGCTCTTGAATTTCATAGCCTTAGCCTTGGCTGCCTCGGTAGTGCAAGTGTCCTTGAACTTTTCGAACTCCTCTTCCGTAAGTTTCGGATTTTCCTCCAGAATCTTGGACAGGGGTTCCTCAGCCTCAATAGCTCGTTTCACCCTCCCTTTCCAGGAGGCCAAATCATTGCTGAACATGCCCATGGAGTGATTGTTAATCTTTTTCATCTTCGGATCATCCCACGGTTATTCTATGCTATCATCCGGGTCGGGGAACTTGAATCTCTTGTGCAACTTCGTCAGGAGCAACTGCCTCAAATGTTGCTTACTCCTTAAGTCATCGTCGTTGATGCTCGCGCATTCCCGTAGGATGCATCCTACTTGGTTCCCATAGCACTTGCGAGGTTCTTCTGGCTCTAATGGCTCAAACTTGCCAGGTGCCATCTTTGTGATCACCAGTCGTCCAATGCCGAGTTTGTTAGGTTTTCGTATCCTCTGCTTCTTTTGCTTCTTCTTTTCGGTAGCGGCATCGGCGCCGGTACCTTCCCCGCCGGTATCTTCCCCGCCGGTATCTTCCTCGCCGGTACCTTCCCCGCCGGTCTCGGCGCCGCCATCTGTGCCGGCGCCGTCGGTGTCGATGTCAGTGTTAGTACCATCATTGAGGCCGACCTGCAAACCTTGACTGTGCTTACCAGACAAAAAGTCGAGGTATTGTTGTTCACCCTCATAATCCATCTCGTCTGCATCTTGGTCAGAAGGCCCGGTTTCTTCGTTGTTTGACATGTTTCCTATGATTAAGTCTCCTCGTTTAATTCTAAAACTATAAAAAATGAGAAATGACATAAAAAAAGATCTATGTTTGCCGGAATGTCGTTTCCCAGCAACTCCCGACACTCGATATGCCTACTTTCTAGCACAAGTCATGCCAAAATTCACGAAAAAATTTGGCATGACCTTTGCTAAAAAGTGGACATATCGAGCGCCTGAAATTCACCGGAATGGAAATGAATCAACATTCCGGTGAAACATAGGCCACTCGGATCATTTACCCTGCACATAATCATCATTTTCCAAATATGACATGTCCAAAACATCACATATCCAAATGACATGTCCAAATTCCAAATATGACATGTCCAAATCACATGTCCACATATCACATGTGTTCGTAAACCGTGCTGCTACTAATAAGATAGCAGCAGCGCGCTTCTGACACACGCACTACTGCTAAGAGGGGCCCGCCATGTGGCCAGTTTCAAAATTAGCAGTAGCGTCACCCCAAAAAAAGCACGCTGCTACTATTACTTTGTCAGTAGCGCGGTTAGCTAGAGCGCGCTGCTACTAAACCTAGGGTGGTGGGAACGGTCGGTCAATTTTAGTAGCAGTGTGGTTCCACCGAGCCGCGCTACTGCTAAGTCAGTAGCAGTAGCGCCTGTTTTTTTCCCTCGCTACTGATAATTAGCAGTAGCGCCTCTTCCTGTACCGCGCTGCTGCTAAGATTCTGTGTATAAGGTTTTCCCTAGTAGTGCATTGCTGGACTATGCCTTACCGCAAGGGGCTCCATCATGAACTGTGCTTACGCAGTGGACACGGACGGTCGCACTGTGTTCAGCATCGCGGGATGGAGCAACTTCCTTGCTGGAAAGAATCTCCAGGTTGGACAGGCCATCTTAGTCACCATCAGGAACACCCGGCGCCATGGCTTGAGGATGATGATGGTCATCGACCTCATTTAGAACTATATGTGTGGCGGGGAAGTAGATGCTAAATGAACTGCTTATGTATTAGCGCTATGTACTAGTACTGTTTTCGCTCGTAAGGTTCTATTAACTGGTAATGTTTGTGAGATCTAGCTAGCAGCCACTTAAATATTAACTCGTAATGTTCTATTATCTGGTACTGTTCTACTGTGTAATGTTATATAGTATGTACTTAGTTTTAATGTGAAATGCTAAATGCTACATGGTGTTGAAAAACCTTTTTTTGTGCACGAAACGTTCATGGCGTGCAAATTACATTGCGCACCGCTAGGTGAGTGAATATAGTGGTGGCGTTGCAAACATGGCACGCCAGCAACACGTATAATACTGCTGGCGTAGCCTCCAGCGCCACCACTATTTCTTAACAATGGCGCCATATTGGTGACGTCGAGCTTCTACGCCAGCAAGGTTGTTTTTGGCACGCCATAGCTAGGCTTTTCTGCACTAGTGTGAAGAAGACCCAATCAAAGTTTACTCCAAGGCATGCTATTCATGTGGAGAAGAAGGACATTTTTCATAGAGTTGCACGAAGAAAAGAAAAGAGTATCTGGGAGACTTCGTGACAGCCGAAGTGAAGTTTGACCCACAAGAAATAGAAGATTTGATCAAAATGAAGAAGTCCAGGAAGAGAAACCAAATACATCCCCAGAACAACCCAATTTCTACAAAGAAGGACCTTTGTCATATCACATGTTTCAAGTGCAAGAATTCAGGGCACTACTTCCATGAATATCCATAAAATAAGCTAAGAACCCAAGGAGCCTACATAATCACAAAGAAGCCCCGAGACATCTCAGAAGTTATCTGTTTTGCTGCAAGGAAGCAGGACATTTTGCGAGGATTGTTCAAATCAGAATAAAGCATGAGCTGAGTAGTTGAGTTTCTGGATATTGGAATAAAGAATGCAATAAGTGTAGTAGGAAATACTCTTGTTATGAAGAGTTATGTAATGGAAGTCTCGGAGATTGTAAGAATCAATAAAATGTGTCATGATCTCATATGTTGATCTATATGTTATGAGTTATTATTCTATATAACAATGATGGTGATCATTGTTCAGAGATAAGAGAAACATGGTCTATAGATGAACTAGTGCATTTCAATTTTAAGGGTGGTAGTACACTGTAAGACCGCTTAACACTGGAGAAAAAAATTTATTCATGGTAGCGAGTTTGGCCAAAATAAGTTTGAATTTTGTTTGATGATAAGATGCTTTACCCCAAGTGTGTGAAAGGAATGAAGTACAATCAGAATTAAGAAATCTATGAAAGTTTAATGTTGGAATACGGAACAGATGAAACCCTAAAGACAATACAAAGTTATACCAGTGTGAAGAGGGCCCATAACCCATAGGCCCCAGGATTTGATAAGGAACAAGCATGATCTTGTTGAAGATAGAAATTTGGAAGAAGTTGCGATTCCATCTACAGACGTTACAAAGGAATTTGCGCAAAACCCGAGAGTTGTGGAGAAGCGATAGATGTTTTGTTTGGCTTGCAGAATCAATGGGTTTATCCAAACTTAGTTCATGGACAAGAGAATTTCTGCAATGCTTGCTAGAATGCCCGAGTGTTAGCAAGCGAGGTTCGCTAAACCTTATACAAGGTAATGATTTGGGTGCGGAATGGCTTGGCCACCATGACGACTTACTCTTATCATTTCTCTTGCTATTTGGGATGGTAAATCTAGAGTGACTTACCTATAGTCAAGAGACGACGATGTCAAAGCCTGTTTAAACATTAGAATGGTATGACGATTAACCCTTGTACAAGGCAACCATTGCCAACAGTAGGTTATATGGTGAGAACAAAGCCAAGGCCTATTTTCCTACGGGAACCCTTATATATTGACCACCATGAGATTAACAATAGTTGTTTAGCATTGGTGCCAGACCTGTCAAGCCAAGAAGACCTAGTCTCGGAAGAAATGAAAGTACTCAAGATTTCAAGGGAAACAATATGCGTATACCAGAATAGAATCAATGAAGGTGTTATTCCGAAGATGTGAGAAGATCGATGGTGTCAACACTAAGGAGGAAGTACATAAGTTTTAGATGGAACTGTGACTTTGATTCTAAGGCTGGTAGCACCCCAGCCATTTTGACGATCAACGGATTTTCAAGCAGACCGCAAACCCTAACCTTTTCTTGCTAGCCTCTCTGAATCTCAAGGACGAGATTCATTTTAAGTGTGGTAGGTTTGTAACATCCCAAAATTCTAAATTTTGGAAGATTATACTACAATAGTGATTGTGATTTGATGTCTACAACACAACTTATTCTTGTAGACTCGTGTTGGGCCTCCAAACCCAGAGTTTTGTAGGACAGTAGCAATTTTCCCTCAAGTGGATGACCTAAGGTTTATCAATCCGTGGGAGGCATAGGATGAAGATGTTCTCTCTCAAACAACCCTGCAACCAAATAACAAAGAGTCCCTTGTGTCCCCAACACACCCAATACAATGGTAAATTGTATAGGTGCACTAGTTCGGCGAAGAGATGGTGATAAAAGTGTAGTATGGATGGTAGATATAGGTTTTTGTAATCTGAAAATATAAAAACAGCAAGGTAACTAGTAACAAAAGTGAGCAAAAACGGTATTGCAATGCTTGAAAACAAGGCCTAGGGTTCATACTTTAACTAGTGCAAGATTTCTCAACAATGATAAAATTGGATCATATAACAATTCCTCAACGTGCAACAAAGAATCACTCCAAAGTTCCTATCGCGGAGAACATAAGATGAAATTATTTGTAGGGTACGAAACCACCTCAAAGTTATTCTTTCTGATCAATTTTTTGAGCTATTCCTATAAGTGTCACAAACAGCCCTAGAGTTCGTACTAAAATAACAACATATGACACGCATCAATCAACCCTAATGTCACCTAGATACTCCAACGTCACCACAAGTATCCGTGGATTAATTATACGATGTGCATCACACAATTTCAGATTCATAATATTCAATCCAATAAAAAGAACTTCAAAGAGTACCCTAAGATTTCTATCGGAGAAAGGAATATGAAAACGTGTATCAACCCCTATGCATAGATTACCCCAATGTCACTGATAAGTCCATTTTGCATCATGTTTTCCTACTGTCATTTATACTGTTTTTATGCTTTATAATACTTTATGGAGTAATTCTAATGCCTTTTCTCTCATAATATGCAAGGTTTACACAAAGAGGGAGAATACCGGCAGCTGGAATTCTGGACCTGAAAAAGCTATGTCAGAGATACCTATTCTGCACATCTCCAAATGAGCTGAAATTTTACGGAGAATTATTTTGAAATATATAATAAATATTAGAGAAAAGAACTACTAGAGGGGGGCTGTCAGGTGGCCACAAGGCACCAGGGCGCGCCAGACCCCCCTGGCGCGCCCTGGTGGGTAGTGGGCACCCTGGCCCACCTCCGGTGCCCATATTCTGGTACATAAGGTCTTTTGACCTAGAAAAAATAAGGAGAGGACTTTCGGGGCGGAGCGTCGCCATCTCGAGGCAGAACTTGGGCAGGAGCACTTTTGCCTTCTGGCGGAGCGATTCTGCCGGGGGAACTTCCCTCCCGGAGGGGGAAATCGAAGCCATCGTCATCACCAACAACCCTCTCATCTTTGGGAGGCCAATCTTCATCAACATCTTCAACAACACCATCTCATCTCAAAACCCTAGTTCATATCTTGTGTTCAATCTTTGTACCGGAACCTCAGATTGGTACATGTGGATGACTAGTAGTGTTGATTACATCTTGTAGTTGATGCTAGATGGTTTATTTGGTGGAAGATTATATGTTCAGATCCATTATGCTATTTAATATCCCTCTGATCTTGAGCATGAATATTATTTGTGAGTACTTGCCCTTGTTCTTGAGGCCACGGGAGAAGTCATGTTGCAAGTAATCATGTGAATTTGATATTCGTTCGATATTCTGATGATATGTATGTTGTGATTCCCTTAGTGGTGTTATGTGAACGTCGACTACATGACACTTCACCATCTTTGGGACTAAGGGAATGCATTGTGGAGTAGTTATTAGATGATGGGTTGCTAGAGTGATAGAAGCTTAACCCCTAGTTTATGCGCTATTCCGTAAGGGACTGATTTGGATCCATATGTTTAATGCTATTGTTAGATTGGTATCTTAATTCTTCTTTCGTAGTTGCGGATGCTTGCGAGGGGGTTAATCATAAGTGGGAGGCTCGTTCAAGTAAGAACAGCACCCAAGCACCGGTCCACCCACATATCAAATTATCAAAGTAGCGAACATGAATCAAACCAACATGATGAAAGTGAGTAGATGAAATTCCCGTGTGTCCTCAAGAACGCTTTGCTTATTGTAAGAGATCATTTTGGCCTGTCCTTTGACACAAAAGGATTGGGCTACTTTGCTGCACTTTTGTTACTGTTACCATTACTTGCTCGTTACAAATTATCTTGCTATCAAACTACCTGTTACCGACAATTTTAGTGCTTGCAGAAATTATCTTGTTGAAAACCGCTTGTCATTTCCTTCTGCTCCTCATTGGGTTCGACACTCTTACAGTCTTACTTATTGATAGGACTACGATTGATACCCTATACTTGTGGGTCAACAAGACTCTTTTCTGGCGTTGTTGCCGGGGAGTGAAGCGCTCTTGGTAAGTGGAAATCGGTAAGGAAAAATTTATATTACGTGCTGAAATTTATTGTCACTTGTTACTATGGAAAACAATCCTTTGAGGGGCTTGTTCGGGGTATCTTCACCTCGACCGGAAACACAAAGAGTTGCCCCTCAACCTACTACACCTACTGAAAATATTAGTTATGAAATTACTTCGGGTATGATAGAGTAACTGCTAGCTAATCCTTTTGCAGGAGACGGAATGAAACATCCCGATATGCATTTGATACATGTGGATGAAATTTGTGGATTATTTAAGCTAGCAGGTTTACCCTGAGATGAAGTTAAGAAGAAGGGTTTTCCCTTTATCTTTGGGGGGTAAGGCATTGACATGGTATAGGCTATGCGATGATATTGGATCGTAGAACTGGAATCGATTGAAATTGGAATTTCACCAAAACTTTTATCCTATGCATCTAGTTCATCGTGATCGGAATTACATATATAATTTTTGGCCTCGTGAAGGAGAAAGTACCGCTCTAGCTTGGGGGAGGCTTAAGTCAATGTTATATTCATGCCCCAATCATGAGCTCTCGAGAGAAATTATTATTCAGAATTTTTAGGCTCGGCTTTCTCGTGATGATCAATCCATGCTCGATACTTCTTGTACTAGTTCTTTCATGAAGAAGACTATTGAATTCAGGTGGGATCTTTTAGAAAGAATTAAATGAAACTCTGAAGATTGGGAACTCGACAATGGTAAAGAGTCGGGTATTAAGCTTGAGTTTGATTGTGTTAAATCTTTTATGAATACCAATGCTTTTCACAAGTTTAGCACTAAATATGGACTTGATTCTGAGATAGTAGCCTCCTTTTTTGAATCATTTGCTACTCATGTTGATCTCCCTAAGGAGAAGTGGTTTAAATATCATCCCGCTATTAAAGAAGAAATTAAAGAACCGGTTATAGCTAAAGATGAAACTATCATTTATAATGTTGATCCAGTAATTCCTACTACTTATATTGAAAAAAAAAACTTTCCCTGTTAGGATAAAGGAATATGCTAAGGTATCAACAGTGGTTCGCAAAAGCAATATTAAAGCACCTAAACCCGCTGAACAAGTTAAAGTAGAACCTAGTGTTGCTATGGTTAAAGATCTCTTGGTCGAAAATGTTATTGGGCATGTTATTTATTTCTGTGATGAAGCTGCTAGAATTGCCAAACCCAATACTAAAGATAAGAATAGACCGGTTGTTGGCATGCCTGTTGTCTCAGTCAAAATAGGAGATCATTGTTATCATGGCTTATGTGATATGGGTGCTAGTGTTAGTGATATTCCTTTTACTCTTTATCAAGAAATTATGAATGATATAGCACCCGCTGAAATAGAAGACATAGATGTTACTATTAAACTTGCTAATAGAGATACCATCACACCACTTGGGATAGTTAGAGATGTTGAAGTATTGTGTGGGAAAATAAAATACCCTACTGATTTTCTAGTTCTTGGTTCCCCACAAGATGAATTTTGTCCCATAATTTTTGGTAGACCTTTCTTGAACACTGTCGATGCTAAGATAGATTGTGAGAAAGAAACTGTCAGTGTTAGTTTTGGTGATGTGTCTCATGAGTTTAATTTCTCTAAGTTTCGTAGACAACCTCATGATAAAGAATCACCTAGTAAAGATGAAATAATTGGTCTTGCTTCTATTGCCATGCCTCCTACTGATCCACTAGAACAATATTTGCTAGACCATGAGAATAATATGCACTTGCGTGAAAGAAATGAAATAGATAAAATATTCTTTGAACAACAACCTCTCCTTAAACACAATTTGCCAATTGAAACTCTAGGAGGTCCTCCTCCACCTAAAGGTGATCCTGTGTTTGTATTAAAGCAACTGCCTAACACTGTGAAGTATGCTTATCTTGATGAGAAAAAGATATATCCTGTTATTATTAGTGCTAACCTTTCAGAACACGAAGAAGAGAGATTATTAAAAATTATGAGGAAGCACTGTGCTGCTATTGGATATACTCTTGATGATCTTAAGGGCATTAGTCCCACTCTCTGTCAGCACAAGATTAATATGGAACATGATGCTAAACCCATTGTTGATCATCAACGACGATTGAATCCTAAGATGAAAGAAGTGGTAAGAACTGAAATACCAAAGCTTCTGGAATTAGGTACAATCTATCCCATAGCTGATAGTAGATGGGTAAGTCTTGTTCATTGTATCCCTAAGAAAGGAGGTATTACTGTTGTTCCTAACGATAAAAATGAACTTATCCCACAAAGAATTGTTACTGGCTATAGAATGGTAATTGATTTTAGGAAATTAAACAAAGCTACTAGAAAAGATTAATACCTTCTGCCTTTTATTGATCAAATGCTAGAAAGACTATCTAAGCACACACACTTTTGTTTTCTTGATGGATATTCTAGTTTCTCTCAAATACCTGTATCACAACCTCATCAAGAGAAAACCACCTTTACGTGTCCTTTTGGAACTTATGCTTATAGACATATGCCCTTTGGTTTATGTAATGCACCGGCTACCTTTCAAAGATGTATGACTGCTATATTCTTTGATTTTTGTGAAAAGATTGTTGAGGTTTTCATGGATGATTTTTCCATTTAAGGAACTTCTTTTGATGATTGCTTAAGCAACCTTGATCGAGTTTTGCAGACATGTGAACAAACTAATCTTGTCTTGAATTGGGAGAAGTGTCACTTTATATTGAATGAAGGTATTGTCTTGGGGCATAAAATTTCTGAACGAGGTATTGAGGTGGATAAAGCTAAAGTTGATGCAATTGAAAAAATGCCATGTCCTAAAGACATTAAAGGTATTCGTATCCTCAGTCATGCTGGTTTCTATAGGAGGTTCATTAAAGACTTCTCTAAAATTTCTAGGCCTCTTACTAATCTTTTACAAAAGGATGTTCCATTTGTTTTTGATGATGATTGTGTAGAAGCCTTTGAAACACTTAAGAAAGCCTTAACTTCTACACCTATTGTTCAACCACCTGATTGGAACTTGCCTTTTGAAATTATGTGTGATGCTAGTGATTATGCTGTTGGTGCTGTTCTAGGACAAAGAGTTGATAAGAAATTAAATGTTATTCATTATGCTAGCAAAACTCTAGACAATGCCCAAAGAAATTATGCTACTACTGAGAAAGAATTTTTAGCAGTTGTGTTAGCTTGTGATAAATTTAGATCTTACATTGTTGATTCCAAAGTATTTGTTCACACCCATCATGCTGCTATAAAATATCTTATGGAAAAGAAAGATGCTAAACCTAGACTCATTAGGTGGGTTCTCTTGCTACAAGAATTTGACTTACATATTATTGATAGGAAAGGAGCTGAGAATCCCGTAGCTGATAACTTGTCTAGGTTAGAAAATATTCTTGATGACCCACTACCTATTGATGATACTTTTCCTGATGAACAACTAGCTGTAATAAATGCTTCTCATAACACTCCTTGGTATGCTGACTACGCTAATTATATTGTTGCTAAATTTATACCGCCTAGTTTCACATACCAACAAAAGAAAAAATTCTTCTATGACTTAAGACATTACTTTTGGGATGACCCACATCTTTATAAAGAGGGAGTAGATGGTATTATTAGACATTGTGTACCTGAGCATGAACAGGAACAAATCCTACGCAAGTGTCACTCCGAAGCCTATGGAGGGCATCATGCGGGAGATAGAACTGCGCACAAGGTATTACAATCTGGTTTTTATTGGCCTACTCTTTTCAAGGATGCCCGTAAGTTTGTCTTGTCTTGTGATGAATGTCAAAGAATTGGTAATATTGGTAAGCATCAGGAAATGCCTATGAGTTATTCACTTGTTGTTGAACCTTTTGATGTTTGGGGATTCGATTATATGGGACCTTTTCCTTCCTCTAATGGTATACACATATTTTGGTTGATGTTGATTATGTTACTAAGTGGGTAGAAGCTATTCCAACTAGCAGTGCTGATCATAACACCTCCATTAAAATGCTTAAAGAAATTATCTTCCCGAGGTTTGGAGCCCCTAGATATTTAATGACTGATGGTGGTTCACACTTTATTCATGGTGCTTTCCATAAAATGCTTGCTAAATATGATGTTAACCATAGAATTGCATCACCCTATCATCCTCAATCTAGTGGTCAAGTTGAACTTAGCAATCGAGAAATAAAATTAATATTACAAAAAACTGTCAATAGGTCCCGAAATAATTGGTCTAAGAAACTGGATGATGCACTTTGGGCCTATAGAATAGCTTATAAAAATCCTATGGGTATGTCTCCATACAAAATGGTTTATGGAAAAGCTTGTCATATTGCCTCTTGAATTAGAACATAAGGCATATTGGGCAATTAAAGAACTCAATTATGACTTCAAACTTGCCGGTGAAAAGAGATTATTTGATATTAGCTCACCAGATGAATGGACAACCCAAGCTTATGAAAATGCCAAACTATTCAAAGAAAAAGTTAAAAGATGGCATGACAAAAGAATCCAAAAATAGGAATTCAAAGTTGGTGAACATGTTCTATTGTACAAATTCTCATTTCAGATTTTTTGCAGGTAAACTTCTCTCCAAATGGGAAGGGCCATATATCATCGAAGAGGTTTATCATTCTGGAGCCATTAAGATCAATAATGCCGAAGGCACTAATCCAAAGGTGGTTCATGGGCAAAGAATTCAGCACTATATCTCAGCTACGCCTATTAATGTTGAAACCAATATTATTCAAACAATGACACCGAAGGAACGCATAAAAGAAACCTTCCAGAACACTCCAGAACCGTGAAAAGGAAGAGGTACGTGATACGGTAAGTAAACGGACTCCGAAAAATCCGAAAAAATATTTTCTGTCAGTTTCTGAATATTAGAAAAAATAGAAAAATAAGAAACACCCAGGAAGGCAACCCAGGTGCCCACAAGGCACCAGGGCGCGCCTGCCCCACCTGGCACGTCCTGGTGGGTAGTGGGCCCCTCGGGCACCTTCCCGACTCCGTTTTCACTCCGTATACTTGTTTCCCAAGATAAAAAATCTTTATATATACCCCCAGATGATTTGACCTCCGTATCGCGGAGAAATCCTCTATTCTTGTTTCGTGCTATTTTTCTAACAGATCTAGATCGCCATGGCTGCCCCAAGCTCCTCCAAGGACAAGTTCTTTGAGAAGGTCATCAACCCCTACCTATCGGAGGTGTTGAAGCACCCTCAAGCCATTGAGATGCATGAGGGGGTGCTCCACATCCGAGACGTTCAAGGCCCCAAGAGGACGGGGAGCGTGGAGGCCAGGCTCGAGGCGGTGCAGCAGGAGATCTTCAAGTGCCAAGGGATGGTGGAGCGTGGACTCAGTGCCAATCACCTCATGATAACGGAATTCACCCGTGACCACAAGGTGGATGGCCGGTCTATGAAGGACATCGTCTTCACCTTCAACGAGAAAATCAATTTTCTGCAAAGCCAAATCTATGATCTTCAAAATCAAGTCTTTGAGTATGAGGCAAGATTTAAAGGTATGAGTTTAGCTGCCAGTTGCAGGACTCAGGAGACTCGTGCATCCTCTTATGATGGTGAACCGCTACCATGGAAGCCGGAGGATAAGTTTGCTACCACCTCATCACCACCACCACCATCATCATCACCAAAGAAGGAGACTTGAGTACATGGGTATGGGCACTCCCCTTGGCTTGTGCCAAGCTTGGGGGAGATGCCCCGGTATCGTATCACCATCACTTTTATTGCCTTTAACTATCTTAGCTCGATCCTTAGCTATTTCGTGATTTAGTTGAATAAAATTTTAGCATGATCTATTTTCGAGTGCTAGTTTCGTGATCTATCTATCTCTGTAATCGAGTGAGAGTTATATAATAAAGTTTAGTTTGAGTTTTTGCTTCTTTACTTTCATGTTCCAATCAAAATAAAGGAAATTAATGAAAAAGATCATATGCTAAACTTATGGTAAGTAATGACACCACATAAGGAAAAGTATAAGTGGTAAAATTTATTGAAAGTTGACAAACATAGCATTGGTCAATGATGCAACTCATGAAAGAATTGATAAGGGAAGAGAAGATTCACATGCAAATATACTATCTTGGACATCTTTTATGATTGTGAGCCCCCATTAAATATTTTATGCCAAAATTGTTGACATTGGACAAGGAAGACAATGTAATGATTTATGTTTGGTCATATTCACATAGAAGTTATATTGTCATAGATCCTCCAACATGGGGTGCTTGCTCAATATCTTTGCTAGCCAAAAATCCGCACTAAGTAGAGATACTACTTGTGCATCCAACATCCTTAAACTCAAATCCATGTTTTGAGAGTCCACCATACCTACCTATGGATTGAGTAAGATCCTTCAAGTAAGTTGTCATCGGTGCAAAAAGGCAATAAAAATTGCTCCTAAATGTGTTTGATCTTTTAGTGTAAGGGAAAATAAGCGTTGTATGAACTTGTGATGGTAAAGTAATAAAAGCGACGGACTGCATAATAATTAAAGGTTGCTATCATAAGGGGCAATATAACATGACGTTCTTTTGCATTAAGGGATTGTGCATACAAAACCCAAAAGCGCATGAGAACCTCTGCTTCCCTATGCGAAGGGCCTATCTTTTACTTTTATGTATTTACTTTATATGCAGGAGTCAAAGTATTCTTCTCTATTCCTTTTTATTTTCTCTTTTTGCAAGCACCATGTGGTGGGGAAAGATCTAGGCACATATATCCAGTTGAATGTGAGTGATCATGAGTTATTATTGTTGACATCACTCTTGAGGTGAATATGTTGGGAGGCGAAACTATAAGCCCCTATCTTTCTATGTGTTCGGTTGAAACTTTTTGCTCATCTGTATGCTGTGAGTGTTAGCAATCATAAAAGACTAAATGATAGTTGAGTATGTGGACTAGCCAAAAGGCCCCGATACGAGACCCTTCCTGAAAATATGATGAATTGTAGTTGCAAAGTTGACAGAGAACATAGTTTGTTGGTTTTCAATAAAGTTTATGCTTTTTACTTTGATGTTGTGATGAGTTGTTACTTGTTGATGAGAATTTATATGATAAAGTTTGTTGCTGTTATAATAATAAGCATGATGCTACTATGTCCGTATTTTGTTTTTATCGACACCTCTCTCTCTAAACATGTGGTCATGATTTTCGATATCGGCTTTCGCTTGAGGACAAGCGAGGTCTAAGCTTGGGGAGTTGATACGTCCATTTTGAATCATGTTTTCCTACTGTCATTTATAGTGTTTTTATGCTTTATAATACTTTATGGAGTAATTCTAATGCCTTTTCTCTCATAATATGCAAGGTTTACACAAAGAGGGAGAATACCGGTAGCTAGAATTCTGGACCTGAAAAAGCTATGTCAGAGATACCTATTCTACACATCTCCAAATGAGCTGAAATTTTACGGAGAGTTATTTTGGAATATATAATAAATATTGGAGAAAAGAACTACTAGAGAGGGGTTGCCAGCTGGCCACAAGGCACCAGGGCGTGCCAGACCCCCCTGGCGTGCCCTGGTGGGTAGTGGGCACCCTGCCCACCTCCGGTGCCCATCTTCTGGTATATAAGGTCTTTTGACCTAGAAAAAAATAAGGAGAGGACTTTCGGGACGGAGCGCCACCGTCTCGAGGTAGAACTTGGGCAGGAGCACTTTTGCCCTCTGGTGGAGCGATGCCGCCGGGGGAACTTCCCTCCCAGAGGGGGTAATCGAAGCCATCGTCATCACCAACAACCCTCTCATCTTTGGGAGGCCAATCTTCATCAACATCTTCAACAGCACCATCTCATCTCAAAACCCTAGTTCATCTCTTGTGTTCAATCTTTGTACCGGAACCTCAGATTGGTACCAGTGGGTAACTAGTAGTGTTGATTACATATTGTAGTTGATGCTAGATGGTTTATTTGGTGGAAGATTATATGTTCAGATCCATTATGCTATTTAATATCCCTCTGATCTTGAGCATGCACTACTGCAGGATGCTGCTAATGCGACACTACGATCAGAGACCCTTTGACGAAACTGTGTGCGATGCATTAATCGCAAACGGTGATGTAAAAAAACCATAAAAAAAAGATGCAAAACATTTGCGATGAATGATACATCAAACACGGTTCCGATTTTAGTTGTGTGTGCGATGCGGGGCATACGGTTGATCCATACGAACTGTTTGCGATGAGACAGAACAACAGAAATGGGCAGCCAGATCAAGGTGTGTGCGATATACGGCATACAGTTCGCTCCGATGAACCGTTTGCGATGATCAAGGTGAACACAAACGATTCGGCGTAACAAGATGTGTGTGATACCCGGCAAACAGGTCGGTAATCAGAATTGTGTGCGATCATTATAGACAGCCCATACGGTCTTTTTTGTGAATTGTGTGCTCGTCAGGGCACACAGTTCAACAAACCAACCTGTGGGCGATAATGTAGAAGATCTCTGTCGAATCTGTATTACTAACCATCTGCGATGAGATTGACAGGATAAACAAAGATAACAAATTAATGTGAGCGAACGGAAACAGAGATATATACAGTCTGCTTAATTTAGTCCTTCTTGTTGTTGTTGTTGTTGTTGTTGGATGGCCCCGCGACATCATCTTGGCGAGGACGCTTCTTGCCGCTGATTGTTGGCTTTTCATCACCGCCGCTGTCGTCATCGTCGTTGCTGTCGTCGTCCTCCTCCTCCTCGTTCGACCATTCCTCCTCATCATCATTGTCGTCCTCTTAATCGTCCTCCGACGGCTCCTCGCCCATCTGGTTGTCATCTGACGACTCCGAAGGCGGCATCCCTTCCATGATCCAGATATAATCATGGTCTGGGCTTGATGCCGGATGCATGGAAGACAAGCGGGATGATTCCGATGTTGACCTATCATCGGGCGCCAGACTGTTGGCCGAACTGTCGTCCTCGCTATCGCTCGACATGTCTGCGGTCGTATAAAAACCGCGAGAAAGCGAGATTGCAGAGTGTGTGCAAGTGTGTAGCACGGCCTGCCGGGGACGATGAAGATGGTGGACACTTAAGGGGGTATGCAGAGAAGAGGAAATGCTAATTGAAGCGGGGGTTGACGTATTATCTAACCGCTGATATAATCAACCGCAATTATTTGTACCCAGTCGCTCCAAATTCCCAGGGTTGTGCAGGACTCCTATTGGCTGATTTCTTTTTTCAGGACAAAAACAAGGAATGAGTTTTGGGATTATGCACTGGTACCGGTACGAATGGAGTAGGACAGTTGGCAAGCAATACATTGAGCTCTTCTTATTGATGAAGCCAGTAATAATCAAACTACAAAGGAAAACAAAAAAAGACAAAGGAAAATATCTGCACGAATCTTCGCGTAACATCAATGGCATAGGACCTAGATGTGCATTACTTGGAGCACATCTAGATGTGCTTTAGCAATACTGTTAAACAAAACCCCTAATCATCATTTCAAACAGCGCATAGAACATGACTAATGCGACAACCACAGCTACACATGCTAGTTCCTTCTTGTCTCTTGCTTTCATCTGTTGCCTGTGATTGATTCTTTCTTGCTTCATCGTACTGATTGTACATTCCAGATCAGCCAGTTTCTTCTTCAGCTTTACGTTATCTTCTGCGAGCTTGGTGATAACACTCCGAGCCCTGCCATGCCATTCTTCATCCAGCCAGTTAACAAAGGCACAAGCCTCATATCCCTGCCAATGTTAAATAGTAATCAGGATGAGCGGTGGCATTAACTCAAGTAAAATGATGAACTTAGCACTAACCTCTAAGGGGCAACTGAGAAACCGCTTGCCAATGTCGAATCCCTCCGTGCATACACATCGAGCGGGAGTGTGCCCGTGCACACAAATCAGCTTTTGGTACTTCTCGGTGGCGCAAAACTCGGAGTCGAACTCGCGTTGCGGGAGTCTGGAGTCATGCTCCGGATTCGACGACAGATCGCTTTCCTGGTGGGGGGGTCATTCAGGACGGATTCAGCAAGGAGCTACTTTGGACATGCTAAAAAAGATCAGGATAGATTGGAACCTGACAGGATGATTCGGATCCGTAGTACACCTGCCTTCTGATGACCTTAGGCAAGTGCTCGGCGGCGACCACCGTCGTGGCGGCGCTGTCGAGAACGGCGATACGAGCAGGAGCAGCCGCACCGAAACCATCAGCACCACTCGTCCGCATTCCCCCAATGTCAGCGCCATGCGAGGGAATTTGCAGGCTATCTAGGGATTTGGGGGAAATGGGGAAACTGTGGGGATATGCTAACGGTCGGGAACTACTTATGGCACTATATGTTGTATACGGCACACTTTTTATACATGTCGTTTGTGTTAGGTATTACAACTTCACACACGATTTCCGCACCAAACCATGTGAGAAGACAATGTAGGTGAGACACGGTTGCTATTACATAACCGTATGTGACCTTGTACATATAATTGAGTTACAGTGATACCGTGTAAACAGCCGCTCTGCGGATATCCGTCAAAAAATAAAACAGCCGCTCTGCAGATAGAGATGACGGCGGCGGCGGCCTAGGCAGCAGCTACCGATAAGAGGTCAATCCTCGGTCAGTGGGCGGTGGCGGCATCATAGGAGGTCAATCCTCGGTCTGCGGCGGGAGATAGGAGGAGCTCAACCATCGAGGTCGGCGGCGGCGTGATTGGAGCACATCCATCGCGGTCGATGGCGGGATAGTGGAGGTCAAACTTCAGGCGGCAGCCGCACTAAGCTTTGCTCCTCGACCCTACTATCTCGGCGTGCCGCCGCATCGCGTTTCTCTGTCTGCTGGGTGGAGGTCGCCGCGTGGCTAATTAATTAAGGTATTCTTTTCATGAGTGGCTTAATTAAGGTATAGTATTTCCTAAGGGTAGTGCTGTAGTACTCTGCGTGTAAATTGACTGGCCATTAATTTTTGTCATTGCACGTCTGGATAACAATATGGAGCGCCCTCAGTAATTATGAAAATAAAACCTTGTGATTTATAAACGGATCTTTGGGCAACAGTTAATCCGTGTATTAATGTTGTTGTTTTGTTTTTAATTACCATTCGTGTGGTGCAGATGGAACGATCTCAATGGATGAAGAATCAGAGAACCACAAATTTTATTAGTGGTGTGACAGAGTTCATGAATTTGGCTGAAAGTACAAAGAGGAGAATTGGTGATGCGGATTACATCCTATGTCCATGTACTCATTGTGCCAATACAGAGTCACGTGAAGTTGGAGATGTCCAGTGGCACTTACTCTCTCGGGGATTCATGGATGAATAAACACGTTGGACCAGACACGGTGAATAGCAGATCATGGATGAATATACCCAGGGTTGCGAGATGCCGAACCCCGGTCAGTGTCACATGGATGTTGAATCTAACATTGGGGTAGAGGCGCCAAGCTACCAATGGAACACCGGAAAGCCGAAACGCCCACTGGAAAACCAAGACGTCGACCCAGATGACGACGATCTTGATATGCCAGATTTTGCTGTTATGATTACAGATTTCAAGGGCCCAAAAATGGATATGATTGGTACAAGGATCTGCCAACCATTGATGTGGACTCCAAGAAAGAATTGTATCCATGTGATAACCCACAAGTATAGGGGATCATTTGTAGCCTTCTTCGATAAATAAGAGTGTCGAACCCAACGAGGAGCTAAAGGTAGAACAAATATTCCCTCAAGTTCTATCGACCACCGATACATCTCTACGCATGCTTGACGTTTGCTTTACCTAAAACAAGTATGAAACTATTTTGCAAGAATAAAACTATGAGTACTTTGCGAGAATAAAACTACGAATAAATTGCAAGGTAATAAAAGAAGATAGCTTTTGTCAACAAGAAAGTCATTTGTCCCTAGGCAATCGATAACAAGTACCGGTAATCATTCTTGCAATTTTATATGAGGGAGAGGCATGAGCTAACATACTTTCTCTACTTGGATCATATGCACTTATGATTGGACCCCTAGCAAGCACCCGCAACTACTAAAGATCATTAAGGTCGTGAAACCCAACCATAGCATTAAGTATCAAGTCCTCTTTATCCCATACGCAACAACCCACTTACTCGGGTTTAAGCTTCTGTCACTCTCGCAACCCACCATAAGCGAATCATGAACATATTGCAACACCCAACAGTGAGGATCCCTCATGTTTGCGCGAGACGGAGGGCACCGTAGGACAGCACCATAAATGAAATATACAATCATACCAACAAAGATCATGATTAACCCATAGGACAAAACGGATATACTCAAACATCATAGGATAGCCAAATATCATTGGGAAATAATATATGGAGTTGAGCACCATGTTTAAGTAGAGATTACAGCAGGGAAGAGAGGTGTTACACCGCTGCATAGAGGGGGAGAGAGTTGGTGTTGACGGTAGAAAGATTGTTGATGTAGATCGTCGTCACGATCCTTGCCCCGGCGGCACTCTGGCGCCACCGGGAGAGAGGGGGAGAGAGCCCCCTCCTTCTTCTTCTTCCTTGGCCTCCCCCTAGATGGGAGGAGAGTTCCCCCTCTGGTCCATGGCCTCCATGCTGGTGGAGGGGCAGGATCCCCTCCTAGATTGGATCTCCCTCTCTGTTCTCTTCTGTTTCGCGTTCCCCACATCTGGCCGAAAACCGTTTCTTATATTCCCGGAGATCCGTAACTCCAATTGCGCTGAGATTTTAACACGATTTTTTTCCAGATATAAGCTTCCTTGCGCCCGAAGTAGAGCTCCAACCAACATCCGAGGAGGGTACAACCCACCAGGGCGCGCCTGGCCCCTGGAGCGCGCCCTATTGTCTTGTGGGGGCTGTGGGCCCCCGTTTGTGTTGATTCCAAGTCCCAAAAATCACATATATTCCAAAATAATTCTCCGTAAATTTTTATCGCGTTTGGACTTCGTTTGGTATGGATTTTCTACGAAACAAAAAAAACATGCAAAAACAGGAACTGGCACTGGGCACTAGATCAATAGGTTAGTCCAATAAATCATATAAAATGTTGCCAAAAATATGTGAAAGTTGTATAATATTGGCATGAAACAATAAAAAATTATAGATACAACGGAGACATATCAGCATCCCCAAGCTTAATTCCTGCTCGTCCATGAGTAGGTAAATGATAAAAAAGATAATTTTTTATGTGGAATGCTACCTAGCATAAACTTGATCATATGTCTAATCATGGCATGAATATTAAGACATAAGTGATTCAAAGTAATAGTCTATAATTTGACATAAAGACATCAATACTCAGGCATCCCAACAAACGATCATGTCTTTCAAAATATCAACGCTAAAGAAAGCTATCCCTACAAAATCATATAGTCTTGTCATGCTCTGTCTTCTTAACACAAAGTATTTATCATGCAAACCCCGATGACAAGCCGAGCAATTGGTTCATACTTTTTAACGCGCTTCAGCTTTTTCAACCCTCACGCAATACATGAGCGCAAGCCATGGATATAGCACTATGGGTGGAATAGAGTATGATGAGAGGGGTAAATATAGAGAAGACAAAAAAGTAAGAAAGTCTCGCATCAACGCGGCTAATCAACGAGCTATGGAGATGCCCATCAATTGATATCAATGCGAGGAGTAGGGATTGTGATGCAACAGACGCACTAAGAGCTATAAGTGCATGAAAGCTCAAACTGAAAACTAAGTGGGTGTGCATCTAATCCTACAATGAAAAATTCCCACTAGCATATGAAAGTGACAACATAGGAGACTCTCTATATGAAAACATGGTGCTACTTTGAAGCACAAGTGTGGAATTAGCATGCCCCTTCTCTCTTTGTTTTTTTCTTTTTTTCTTTTCTCTCATTGTCCGGAGTCTCATCCCGACTTGTGGGGGAATCATAGTCTCCATCATCCTTTCCTCACTGGGGCAATGCTCTAAAAATGAATAATGATGATCATCACACTTCTATTTACTTATAACTCAAAAGAAATTACAACTCGATACCTAGAAAAAAATATGACTCTATATGAATGCCTCTGGCAGTGTACCAGGATGTGCAATGATCTAGTGTAACAAGTATAAAAAAATGATGAACGGTGGCTGAGCCACAACTACTATGTCAGCTATATGATCATGCAAAGCAATATGACAATGAATGCTCAAGTCATCAAACGGAAGTGGTGGAAGTTGCATGGCAATATATCTCGAAATGGCTATGGAAAGGCAATAATAGGTAGGTATGGTGGCTATTTTGAGGAAGATATAATAAGGCTTATGTGTGATAGAGCATATCATATCACGGGGTTTGGATGCACCTGCAAAGTTTGCACCTCATCTCGAGGTGAGAAAGGGCAATGCACGGTACCGTAGAGGCTAACAGATTGCGAAAAGGTAAGAGTGCGTATAATCCATGGACTCACATTAGTCATAAAGAACCCATATACTTATTGCAAAAGTTTATTATCCCTCGAAGCAAAGTACTACTACGCATGCCCCTAGGGGGATAGATTGGTAGGAAAATACCATCGCTCGTCCCCGACCGCCACTCATAAGGAAGACAATCAATAATAAATCATGCTCCAACTTCATAGCATAACGAGAGACTATACGTGCATGCTTCGGGAATCACAAACCTTAACACCAATATTCTTACTAACCACAACTATTTACTAGTACCTCCCACATATTACCATCTCTATATCGCAAAACTATTGCAAGGAATCAAACATATCATATTCAGTGATCCATAAGTTTTATGTAGGATTTTATGACTAACCATGCAATTGACCAATTCCTGTTGACTCTCTAAATAGGTATAAGTGAAGCAAGAGAGTTTAATTCTTTCTACAAAAGACCATACTCTAATAAATATAAGTGAAGCAAAAGAGCATTCTACAAATAACGGTTTTCTATGTGAAGAGAAACAGGCAATCCAAACTTCAAATGATATAAGTGAAGCACATGAAGCATTCTATAAAGCCACACTCAAAAGATATAAGTGAAGTGCAATGAGCATTCTATAAATCGACCATGGACTATATCATACCAGCATGGTGCATAAAATAAAAATTAAAAATAAATACAAAAGATGCTCCAAGATTCACACATATCACATGAACGAAACGAAGATGAAAACATACCGATACTTGTTGAAGAAAGATGGGATGCCTTCCGGGGCATCCCCAAGCTTAGACACTTGAGTCTCCTTGAATATTTACTTGGGTGCCTTGGGCATCCCCAAGCTTGAGCTCTTGCCTCTCCTCCATCTTCTCATATCGAGACCTCCTCGATCTTTGATCACTTCATCCACACAAAACTCAACAGAAACCTCGTGAGATCCGTTAGTATAATAATGCAAATCACTACTCTAAGTACTATTGCAAACCAATTCATATTTTTTATTGCATTGTAGCTACTGTAACATAACTTTTCCATGGCTTATACCACCGATAAAAATCGATAGTTTCATCGAAACAAGCAAAACAATGCATCAAAAACAGAATCTGTCTTAAACAGGACAGTTTGTAGCAATCTGAACACCTACCATACTTCTGGTACTCCCAAAATTCTGAAAAATTAGGAAAAAATAAAAACATTGTATATAAATACTGTGCAAAAAGTTTCAGAAACTTTTGACATTCCAGTAAAAAATGTAAAATCACGCACTACAGCCAAAGTTTATGTTTTTGCACCGCACATACCAACTAGCAATCTAATCATCCTAAAGGAAAATCTTGGCACATTATTTTTATAATACAATGGATTTGTACAAGGGGATAATTATTTTTGTTGAAAAGTTTCTGTAATTAAGATTCACAAAGTTTCTATGGGCATGAACAAAGTTCAAGGCTAGCTCCCACTTTCACAATGCTCGTCCCTCTCACTTTCACTTTTCTTTTTGTGAAGTTTTAAGTTCCCCTCTATATTTTTTTTTTAAACTTTATAAAAGCACTAAACAAAAATAAATGACTCTCTAAAACTTCCGGGTTGTCTCCCTGGCAGTGCTTTCTTTAAAGCCATTAAGCTAGGCATAAAATGCTCAAGTAATGAATCCACCCGGATCCCAAGGTATATCAAAGCCAATTTTAATTAACAATGATTTGGCATTTAATAGTGAGCACAAAGCAACATATATCATGCAATGACGAGGTCTAACTCTCTTCCTATGCATCGGCATGTCATAAAAGAACAATTCATGCACATCAAGCAAAAGCCAATGCATAGTATAAGCAATTTCTTGCAATTCTATCGTGTTGGAAACATAGAGAGGCGGAGATGTAGTTCCGCTCTCATAATAATTGCAAGTAGGAGCAGCAAGCACATGCATATTACATTCATAAAAATTATCATGTGCAACGGTAAAAGGCAACCCATCAATGTAATCCTTAATAAGAACAAACTTCTCCCATATAGTGTAGTTTGGAGAATTCAAAAAGATAATAGGACTATCATGTGTGGGTGCAATAGCAACAGTTTCATTCTTAACATAAGGAACTATAGCAAGTTCATCTCCATAAGCATAATTCATATTAGCATCTTGGCCACAAGCATAGCAAGCATCATCAAAAAGGGATATTTCAAAAGAATCAATGGGATCATAGCAATTACCATAGCATTCATCCTTCGGTAAGCATGAAGGGAAATTAAATAATGTATGAGTTGAAGAGTTACTCTCATTAGAAGGTGGGCACGGGTAGCTAATCCGCTCTTCCTCCTTTTGTTCTTCGCTCTCCTCATCATCTTTTTCATCCAATGAGCTCGCAGTTTCATCAATTCCTTCTTCCATAGACTCCTGCAAAATATTAGTCTCTTCTTGGACAGTGGAGACTTTCTCAATAAATATATCAATATCAGAATTGTATTTATAATTTTCATAGCAATATTTAAGGATGGCAAAAATTTTAGGTCTATAAACATCATCATCAAAAGCTTCATACTTTTCAAACAAAGATTCAATTTCATAAGCACCTTTAAAAGCAACAAATTCTTCTATTCGTTCCACATCATAGTAATCATATCTACCATTAGCATAAGAAGCTAAGGTTTCATTATCATTAAATTTGCATGAAAAGGGAAGGTGTGGAGCATTCATCCTAGAGCAACAAGTAAAATCATATCTCTGACATAAATTCCAAGCATACCAATGCAACATATCAATTTGATCCCATAAAAGTTTTACTTTTTGAGTCAAGTGATAATCCCTAAAGTATTCACATTGATCCAACGTTACTCCCATTATCAAATTGAATGGGGTTTTCTCAGGATTATCAAAGTAGTGTTTAATATTTTTCACATAACGAGCATCGAGGGTTTTAGGAGGTTCCCCATCTCCATGAGTAGCAAGTACGACTAATTTTTTTGGTGTTTTGTGTTCCATATCCATAACTAAAGATAGAGAACAACTTAGAACAGAAAATAAAAACTACTTAGTGATAAAGCAAACAAGCACACATGAGAATATTCACCCCACGCTATTGCTCCCCGGCAACGGCGCCAGAAAAAAGGTCTTGATAACCCACAAGTATAGGGGATCGTTTGTAGCCTTCTTCGATAAATAAGAGTGTTGAACCCAACGAGGAGCTAAAGGTAGAGCAAATATTCCCTCAAGTTCTATCGACCACCGATACAACTCTACGCACGCTTGACGTTTGCTTTACCTAAAACAAGTATGAAACTATTTTGCAAGAATAAAACTACGAGTACTTTGTGAGAATAAAACTACGAATAAATTGCAAGGTAATAAAAGAAGATAGCTTTTGTCAACAAGAAAGTCATTTGTCCCTAGGCAATCCATAACAAGTACCGGTAATCATTCTTGCAATTTTATATGAGGGAGAGGCATGAGCTAACATACTTTCTCTACTTGGATCATATGCACTTATGATTGGACCCCTAGTAAGCATCCGCAACTACTAAAGATCATTAAGGTCGTGAAACCCAACCATAGCATTAAGTATCAAGTCCTTTATCCCATACCCAACAACCCACTTACTCGGGTTTAAGCTTATGTCACTCTCGCAACCCACCATAAGCGAATCATGAACATATTGTAACACCCTACAACGAGGATCCCTCACGTTTGCGCGAGACTGAGGGCACCGTAGGATAGCACCATAAATGAAATATACAGTCATACCAACCAAGATCACGATTAACCCATAGGACAAAACGGATCTACTCAAACATCATAGGATAGCCAAATATCATTGGGAAATAATATATGGAGTTGAGCACCATGTTTAAGTAGAGATTACAGCGGGGAAGAGAGGTGTTACACCTCTGCATAGAGGGGGAGAGAGTTGGTGTTGACGATAGCAAGATTGTTGATGTAGATCGCCGTCACGATCCTTGCCCCGGCGGCACTCCGGCGCCACCGGGGGAGAGGGGGAGAGAGCCCCCTCCTTCTTCTTCTTCTTCTTCTTCCTTGGCCTCCCCCCTAGATGGGAGGAGAGTTCAGCCTCTGGTCCATGGCCTCCATGGCGGTGGAGGGGCAGGAGCCCCTCCTAGATTGGATCTCCCTCTCTGTTCTCTTCTGTTTCACGTTCCCCCATCTGGCCAAAAACCGTTTCTTATATTCCCGGAGATCCGTAACTCCAATTGCACTGAGATTTTAACACGATTTTTTTCCAGATATAAGCTTCCTTGCGCCTGAAGTAGAGCTCCAACCGACATCCGAGGAGGGCACAACCCACCAGGGCGCGCCTGGCCCCTAGGGCGTGCCCTGGTGTCTTGTGGGGGCTGTGGGCCCTCGTTTGCATTGATTCCAAGTCCCAAAAATCACATATATTCCAAAATAATTCTCCATAAATTTTTATCGCATTTGGACTTCGTTTGATCGGATTTTCTGCGAAACAAAAAAACATGCAAAAAACAGGAACTGGCACTGGACACTAGATCAATAGGTTAGTCCAATAAATCATATAAAATGTTGCCAAAAATATGTGGAAGTTGTATAAATTGGCATGAAATAATCAAAAATTATAGATACGATGGAGACGTATCACCAGGTTGCAAAAATAAATATTCCAAGTTGAGTGCCACCCTGGCGCTTCTCAGATTTAAACCAGCAAACGGTCTATCAAACAAGGGCTTCACAGAGATGTTAGGTCTTTTCAAAGAAATTATTCCGGAAGATAATGTGCTCCCCAGAAGCACGAACGAAGCGAAGAAAATTGTTTGCCCATTGGAACTTGAAGTACAGAAGTACACGCTTGTGTGAATGATTGTATATTGTACTGTGGTGAGTACAAAGATTTGCGTGCATGTCCCACATGCAAGCATGCACGATGCAAGCACAGGAGAGCAAAGGACAAGTACAAATTGGACGACGAGATCAAGACAGGAATCCCGTTCAAGGTTGTTTGGTACTTGCCTTTAATTCCAAGGTTGAGGCATTTGTTTGCAAACCCTAGAGAGGCAAAGAGGTTGCGGTGGCATCATGATGAGCGAACTGCGGATAAATATATGAGGCACCCGAAAGATGGGGCTCAGTGGGAATTAATCGACAACAAGTTTCAAGACTTTGCCAAGGATCCTAGAAGTATAAGGCTCGGGGAGTGTACTGACGGGATGTATCCTTTTGGCGATATGAGCACCAATCACAGCACATGGTCGGTGCTTCTATGCATATATAACCTAGCTCCTTGGTTGTGTATGAAGAAAAAATACATTATGATGTCAATGATTATCCAAGGCCCGAAGCAACCTGGAAATGACATCGACATTTACTTTCAGCTACTGGTAGAAGAACTGCTGACAGTGTGGATAGATGCGCCTGCTGTAAAATGTTATGATGCTTACAGAAAGGAGATTTTCGATCTACATGCGATGCTAGTGCACACCATTCAAGATATGCCGGCATTAGGCAACACATCGGGGCAGAAAACAAAGGGAGATGTAGGGTGTGTCACATGCATGGATAGGACAGCTAGCAGATTTCTTCCCAACTCGCGCAAAACCATGTATTTGCGTCATCGTAGGTTCTTACGGAGAAATCACCCATACCGAAAGATGAAAGCTGAATTTGATGGTACAGCAGAGGTAGATGTGGGCCCAAGACCCTATGATGGGGAGGTGGTCGACAACATGGCTAAACAAATTAATGTTGTACTTGGCAAGAAGCACGCTTTGACGGTGAAACAAACACCCAAGGGTCAAGTGTTTAAGAAGAAATTGGTGTTATGGAAATTACCTTACTGGGAGATTCTACGTGTACGTCACTGCATTGTTGTCATCCGCATAGAGAAGAACGTATGTGAAAGCATCCTTGGTACTCTACTCAAGATTAAAGGTAAAACAAAGGATGGTGACGGTGCACGGCTCGATATGCTTGCTGATCAATCAAAACGCAAGAGTGAAGCAGAAGATGATGAAAAATTCATCAAAGCTCGCCAGAGTTACAATTTTAGTATAAAAGAAGCAACACAGTTCTTCACCTATTTGTTGTCAGTTAAGACACCCTCTTCCTACTCCGCAAACATCAGAAGTCTCGTGGATGTGAGCTCAGGTAAAATGAAGTTGGGACACATGAAGTCACATGATTGCCACGTAATGTTGACACAAATCCTCCCGGTGGCCATCAGGAATCTGATGGACAAAGATATAAGAAACACACTCATTGAGCTCTGTGATTTCTTCAACCAACTATGGTAGAAAGTTGTAGATCCTGAAGAGTTGGATCATATGCAAGAGGATATTGCAAGAATATTGTCCAACCTAGAGATGTTTTTCCCACCGTCATTCTTTGATGTCATGGTCCATCTCACTATGCACCTTGTCGACGAGATAAAGTATTGTGGTCCTATGTTTCTTCGCAACATGTATCCCTTCGAGTGGTTCATGGGAATACTGAAGCGCTATTGTCGGAACCAAAACCATCCAGAGGCAAGCATCTTACAAGGTTATACCGCGGAGGAGGTGGTTGAGTTTTGCACCGAATACATGAAACAAAGACCTATAGGTTTGCCCCTCTCTCACCACGAGGGAAGGCTGAAAGGTAAGCCGGTCCTTGCTGGCATGCAAATGGCTACACCCGGAGAATTGGCAGAGAAAGCCCATTTGACGGTACTGCTTAACAGCCCAGTTCTCAGCGCTTATGCCCAAGAACACTTGGCGGAGATATGCCAAAGCTTCTTACCAATGGTGCCTTCATCAGATGTGGAGATGAAGGAGCACACTAAGAACTACGCCGAATGGCTGAAGAATCGTTTGGCACAAGGATCCATCGATGACATTGCTACGTGGTTGGTACAAAAGTGTTGACGTACCAAGCATATGACATAAATGGATACACGTTCTACACTGAGGAACATGATGAGAAGTCCTCATATCAGAACAACTCTGTTCAAATAGAATGCATGACTGTAGATGAAGCTAATAAAAGGGTATACTATGGAACCATCAAAGAGATTTGGGAGCTTGACTATGTGAGAGTTAAGGTGGCATTATTCAGGTGTGCATGGATCCCTCTTGGTCATGTAAAGGTTGATGATTACAGGAAGACTTGTGTTAATAGGACAACAATGGCATATCACACGGACCCGTTCATTCTTGCTAGCGATGCTACCCAGATTTTCTATGCGGAAGACCCCTTGCATAAGAACTGCCATGTAGTGATGCATGGGAAGAGGAGGGTACTGGGTGTCGAGGATGTTGCCGATGAGGACGAGTACGATGAATTTGCTGAGTTGCCAGCCAAGGGATCACGCACCCATCTAACAGAGAAGCGTAAAATCATCAGAAAACCCAAGTTCATTCGGGGTCAACGTAATGATCTCAGTTCCCCATGTACATGGGAACTAAGCCGTAAGACTAGTCTTTATGCCTACCCTACAACTTAATTCGTTCAATTTAGGACTGCCGCGTGTTCTGAATTTGTGAGTTATGCCCGGTTTTCTGTTGATGTAAGAACCGTTAATATGTTGACCTTGATGTGCTGTCAGCTCAGGCAATGAATATGAACTATTTATTATTATTATTATTATTATTATTATTATATCATAGAGGTAGCACACTCAATTTATCTCACTCCAGTATGTGTGAACAAAAGATATGCAATTTGGTTTGCGAATAGCACACGGTTCGTTCATGAAAGCCATGTGCCGACCAAACCCCGCGCGCGATCTGAGTCGTGCTTTCTGATTGGCCAGAACTGAAACCCCACGGATCGTACGTCTGCACCGTTGGATGCTCCCAGATCGAACGGCAATCCTCATCCCTTTCGACAGCAAATGCAGTTCCGGTTGTCATTTTATTTTTATGCACAAAATGCACGTTAAGCTCAAAAATGTCTTAAATATAGCTAACGATACCTGAAATGCACCAGAAAATCAAACCCGTGGTATAATGGTGATTGCGTATCGTGAAAAATTTTATGAGGCCAAACGATGAAGTCACCGACCACTGTAGTTTGACTTGACACGTCTCCTTTTGGAAACCATGATCCTTCATGTGAGATGCTCCCGTTTGGAAGGAGCGATCATCAAAACTCGTGCCAAACTTTACCAAATTTTTTCCACAGGGTCGTGAGAGCACGCCACGGGCACACATCGATTTTGATGATGTCCGGACTCCATCTGAATTTCCTGTAATTAAAATACGAACTAGGCCTACGCCAGTGGCCGCACCTCGCGGCCGAAATGTTTTAAACTTCTCCCCGCTTCTCGGACAAATGGATGAAAACTTGCAAAGCAACGCATAAATGATTTGTACACCTTCTTTGCTAAGGCTGGCCATAGTGGGGGTATCATAGCCGGTATCATGCACTCGGGAATAGCAAATATGATGATGTGCCAAGGAATTAAAGAAGGGAGAGCGGGTTAGAGTAACATAGGTAGATACCGTAACATAATAAATGCTATACTACTTTGTGTCATGCATGGCCATAAATACGGTCATCTATGATACTACTCTATGATACTATGCACTATGAAGGTATGTAGTATCATAAACTAGTATCATATGCATGATACTAGTATATGATACTCCCCACTATAAGGCTGGCCATAGTGGTGGTATCATAGCCGGTATCATGCACTCGGAAATAGCAAGTATGCTGATGTGGCAAAGAATTAAAGAAGATAGAGAGGGTTAGAGTAACATATAGGTAGATACCGTATCATGTTAAATGCGATGCTAATTTGTGTCATGCATGGCAATAAATATGATCATCTATGATACTACTCTATTATACTATGCACTATAATTAAAGGTAGTATCATACACTAGTATCATATATATGCATGATACTAGTATATGATACTCTCCACTATGAGTAGCCAAAGTATAGCCTAACTAAAACACCCACATGTAGTTGTAGTAGGGTTTTGACTTTATATGCACTAAATGCAAGGTAAGTGCAAAAAATGACTTAAACATAGCAGACGAGACCTGAAATGGGCCAGAAAATCAAACCAAGGGTATATCCGTGATTGTTTACCATGATTTTCTTGAGGCGGAACGATGTAGTCACTGACGATTTGGAGTCCGAAGTGCCGCGTCTCCTTTTGGAAACTATGATCCTTCTTGTGAGATGCTCCGGTATGGAAGGTGCGAGCACCAAAACTTGTGCCAAACTTTACCAAAAAATTTCCATGCGATCGTGAGAGCACGCCACAGTGACACAATGATTTTCGTTATTTCCGGACTCTATATGCATTTCCTGTAATTAAAATACCAACAAGGCCTACGCCTCTGGCCGCACCCTGTGGCCGAACTATTTGAAGTTTTTTCCCGTTTCTCGGACAATGAATGAAAACTCGCAAAGCGACACACAAATGATCTTGCTAACACCCACGTGTAGTTGCGACTATATATGTGTGTGTGTGTGTGTGCAAAAAATGACTCAAATATAGCAAACGAAATCTCAAATGCACCAGAAAATCGAACCATAGGGTACAATCGTGATTTCTTACAGTGGAAAAAAATTTGGAGGCGAAACGATGAACTCATGTTTTCATTCAAACTAAAATATGCTGTTAGTTCATGTAAATGTTTTCAAATAGCACACGGTTCACTCAAGAAAGCCGTGTGCCTACTAAACCGTGGTCGATGCCCCCCTACCACGCGCGCAATCTGAGTCATGCGTTCTGATTGGCCGGAACCCAAACCGCACGGATCGTACGTCTGCACCGTTGGATTCTCCTTGATCGAACGACAATCCTCATCCCTTTCGACAGCACATGCAGTTCCGGTTGTGATTTTATTTATATCCACAAATTGCATGTTAAATTCAAAAAATGTCTTAAATATAGCAAACGATAACTGAAATGCGTTAGAAAATCAAACCCGTGGTATAATGGTGATTGCGTATCGTGGAAATTTTTATGAGGCCAAACGATGAAGTCACCGGCCACTGGAGTTTGAAGTGACATGTCTCCTTTTGGAAACCATGGTCCTTCATGTGAGATGCTCCGGTTTGGAAGGAGCGATCATCAAAACTTGTGCCAAACTTTACCAAAAAATTTCCCCAGGGTCGTGAGAGCACGCCACGGCCACACACCGATTTTGATGATGTCTGGACACCATCTGAATTCCCTGTAATTAAAATACCAACTAGGCCTACGCCGGTGGCCGCACCTCGCGGCCGAAATGTTTGAAACTTCTCCCCGTTTCTCGGACAATGGATGAAAGCTCGCAAAGCGACAAACAAATGATTTGTACACCTGCTTTGCTAACTAACACCTAGATGTAGTTGTAGAACGGTTTTGAATTTATATCCACTAAATGCAAGGTAAGTGCAAAAAAAATGACTTAAATATAGCAGATGAGACCTGAAATGGGCCAGAAAATCAAACCTAGGGTATATACGTGATTGTTTACCGTGAAAAAAATTCGAGGCGGAACGATGTAGTCACTGACGATTGGAGTCCGAAGTGAGGCGTCTCCTTTTGGAAACTATGATCCTTCTTGTGAGATGCTCCGATTTGAAGGGTGTGAGCATCAAAAGTTGTGCCAAACTTTACCAAAAGTTTTCCATGGGATCCTGAGAGCACGCCACAGTGACACACCCATTTTCGTTATTTCCGGACTCTATATGCATTTCCTGTAATTAGAATACCAACAAGGCCTACGCCTCTGGCCGCACCCTGCGGCCGAACTGTTTGATTTTTTTTCCCGTTTCTCGAACAATGAAATGAAAACTCCCAAAGCGACACACAAATGATCTTGCTAGCTAGCACCCATGTGTAGTTGCGACTATAGCAAATGACTCAAATATAGCAAACGATACCTCAAATGCACCAGATAATCGAACCATAGGGTACAATGGTGATTTCTTACCGTGGAAAACAATTTGGAGGCGAAACAATGAACTCTTGTTTTCATTCAAACAAAAATATGTTGTTAGTTCATGTAAATGTTTTCAAATAGCACACGGTTCACTCACGAAAGCCGTGTGCCTACCAAACCGTGGCCGATGTCCCCCCCCCCCCTTGCTGCGCGCGCGATCTGAGTCATGCGTTCTAATTGGCCAGAACCCAAACCCCACGAATCGTACGTCTGCATCATTGGATGCTCCCAGATCGAACGGCAATCCTCATCCCTTTCGACAGCAAATGCAGTCTGGCTAGGATTTGATTTATATGCCAAAATGCATGGTAAATGCCAAAAAATGTCTTAAATATAGCACACGAGACCTGAAATGCGCCAGCAAATCAAACCCGTGGTATAATGGTGATTGCTTAACGTGGGAAAAATTTAGAGGCGAAACGATGAACTCACGTCTTCATTTCAAACGAAATTATTCTCTTTGTGCACACGAGCGCTTAGAGGCAACCGTTTGCATAGGCCTTTCCGCGCGGCGATCGGGGATATTTTTTCACCCTTTTCACCTAGGCCGCCAACACCCCCCACCGCCCGCCCGCGTTTCACTCAACTAGTCCACCCAATCTCCATCGCTAGCTCCCCCTCCCCCAGATCCACAGCAGAACCCTCTCCGACGCCGGTGTGCTCACCCCATCTGTGTGCCCGCTCTTCGGCGTCAACCCTACCTGCACTGCCATTCCCAACACGTGGTTGCCCGCGCCTCACCATCTTCGTTTGCTTGCCATCCACCCTCAAGCATATCGATCCTGTAACCCTCGCCTCTCCTGTGGTCCAGCCAGGTTTGCATTAAGAAACCTGTTAGTTACTGCTCTCCATCGCGGTGAGGCATATTTCCTCGCAATCCCTCTTCCTATTTCATTCCGTATGTTCCCAAATTGGCTATAAAATAACGGAGAGCATATATATGTTCATTATCTACCTTCCTAACTAGTACATATAAGTTGTATTTGTTCCAATAAGTTACTGCCGATTTACAGATCGCGGGCGCCCGAGTCACACAAACTTAACAAATAAGCCGTACATTTTCTAAATTATTGCATGACATGTTTAGACAGCTTGATACCGAGTTGTTAGTTTTATGCTTATCCTCCTTTCCTGAGTTTCGCATGTGTTCTCTATAGATGCCGAGTAGCAGCGACAGCACTCATGCTTCAGGCGATGTATCTTCATCTGATTCCGACAACCCTAGGTCTTCAGCAGATGGTGAGGGATCAAGTAATCTTGAACGGGATAGAGCTGCAGCAATTACCCTTCCGGTCAGGACACGGAGGAACGCTCCAAGGAAGCCCACACACCAGTCTAAAGGTGTATATGAAGTAACCGAGATCGATTTAAAGTCTTGGGCTCCAACTAAACCAGAGAAAGCACGCACGAGGTTCAGGAGTGTGTGTGGATTTGTTGGCAGGGCAAGGCTCAACATTAATCTGCCGGGGTTTCAGAAGGCACAGAAACATGGCAAAGGATAGTCCGGGAGATCATGGATCACTTCAACGTTCCAGAGCAGTGGAGAATGCAGGTGGAACACACTGCACTGAAGAAGGCTAGGGATGCTTGGAGAAACTGGAAGCACGTGATGTACAAGAAGTACTTGAGTGAAGGCAAGGACCCAATCCCTGCATACCCCCAAATTACAAAGGCAGACTGGGCAGAATTCAAAAGGGTCAGGGCAACTACAGAGTTTGCTGAGAAGAGTGCCAAGCAATCGAAACTTCAGAAGAGGAACACACACCCCCACCGTATGGGTGTGGCAGGATACTACGGCATGAAACCGATATGGGACTAGAAGGACAAAGAAGCTATAGCGGTGGCTGGGAAACCGGCCTTTAGTGAAATCAGGGGCAAACGCGCTAGAGACTACTTGCGGGCACGTGCAAGGAGGCGTGATGACGGAACTTATTACTTTGAAAACTCACATGATGAAGAACTATATCGCGTGATGTTAAAGGCTTCCAAGATCCCTGGAAGGTTCTACAAGAACTCAGGGCCATGTGACATTCTGTCCGATGCTCTGGAAACAAGAGAGCCCCTAGCCGTGCAAGGGGTATAGGTGTTAATGTCCCGCACAAGAGGGCTTTCACACTCAGCAAAGAAGAGAGGCTCAGCATGAAAAAAGCGAGGAGTGAAATGAAGCAGAATGAATTGTATGAAAGGTTGAGGAAGGACATGTATCCGGCTATTCGAAAGGATATTGAGGAGTCAATGATGATGCAGAAGACTCTAACACTGACAGATAGCCAGCAGATGGGAGGGGAGGCGGGCATGGAGGATGCTGGTTATTGCGCGACAACACCGCACAAGACTAGATGTGCATCAGCTGACCCCAGCGACACTGAGACTGCAGCTGCTCATGATGATGCTATATCTGATCTATCTGGAATGAAAGACAGACTGAAGGGCGTGCTTACACATTATGAAGGTACATTAAAATGTGCAACAGCCTGGGTTTGCCCACCCTTCTTGGAAGAGGGCCTCTTGTTGGACAATGTGCCATTGAAGCCGGGCTGTGTGAAGTGCTACGTGACTGAAGTAAAGCCTGGATTCAATGAATTTGCCCTGAAGAATGTCCTAGGAGACTTTGATGAGCAAAGGACCTTGGGAGAAACACTGTTACATCACATCCAGTGTCCACGAAAGGAAATAGAGTTCATGGATGAGATCCCTGAAGCCCCGCCAAGAGCAACCAATGTCGCCCCTCAACCGGTGACGCTCTCCTTGCCACAGCAGCTCTCGCGTGCTTCCCCCAAAGAACTTAATACTCGTAGTCCGATGGCTGATGCATCAACCTGTGATCAGCCGGCCCGACTTTGTGCCATACAGGCCATGTCATCGTCCACCCCAGAGCAGCCAGTGGCAAGGCCTACAACTGCTGAAGACGCACCACTGGTTCAGATGCCGGCCGCTGAAGCAGCGGGGGGAGACCCAGCTGCAGCACATGCTCAGCAGACCAACCTGGTGGAACGGACTGCTAAGCAGTCTGATGCTTCGGAACTGCCTGCTAAGCAGTCTGTAGGTCCAGAACCGACTGCTCATCAGTCCGTCGGTCCGCAGCCGTGTGATCAGCATACCAATGTGTGAGCACTTCCTGCTCAGCAAACCAACGCGTTGGCACGGCCTCCTCAGCACACCGATAAGTTGGCACCACCTGCGCAGAAACCCGACATAGCTTCAACACATGGTCAGCAGTCCGATGCCTCTGCTCCTACAGCCCAGCAGTCCGTCACAGCAGCACCGCCAGCTCAGCGGTCCGGCATAGCTAAACCGTCTGCTAAGCAGTCCGTCGAAGCTTCACCGTCTGCTAAGCAGTCTACCTTTCAGCCAACCAGACGTTCTACCAGAAATGCTTCAAATACCAAGAAGGAAGCGGCCAAAAAGGCTGCATCCGCGAGGAAGCGCACCGGGAGAGCGAAGAGGAAAGAGAACGATTGCCTCTTACTTAAAGCACTCATCGCCTAGAACCAAATTAACAGCAGGTTGTTCGAATCGGGGAGTAATATTATTTCTGACGGCATGGATGATGAAGAAATAGCTTTGCAGCTTGCTAAAAATAAAGACGTACTTGAAGCACGCAATTACGTCCATGGCTAGCCATTTCTTGTTGGCGAATACTTTGATGAGTGCAGCTCCAATTGCCGCAAGTTACATAAATATTGCATGGATCAAATGTTAGTAGGTCATCATGTTCTGCTAGTCCACTACAACAGAGATCATTTCCGACATGATGCTGGTTCCATTAGTGTGGGTTCCGAGGACTTACATCTCTTTTTCAACTTCAACGAGCTCGATGCCACTCTTGTTAGATGCCTGATTTTGTAAGTACTTAACAAACTCTGATCAACTTCTCCATACAAGGCTGTAAATGATAAACAGCTAACTGCATTTTATTCCTCTTAGGGGATTGAACGCGCAGAGAAGAAAAAGGGAGAGTGTGTATTTCATAGATCCTGCATTAGCAAATGGCACAACATTAGGTGGTAAGGACCTACGGGACTGGGCCATTAACACGGTCGTCCGTATCTTCGAAAACATGTCCCATGCAGAATCATTTCTATGGCCATATCATGAACGGTAAGTCAAGTAAACAACCACGCATACACTGATTGTCTTTCAAATTTCGACATAATTCATAAGTTCATGGCTTTCTTAATATGTAGCAATCACTGGATATTGGTATTCATTGTTCCAAACAAGAACACAGTTTACTACATGGATTCTCTCAAAGAGTTAACAAACGCTCAGGATCTGACGCATCTTCAGCAATTCATGGATAGGTATTGAATTCTATGATGTTGAAATTAATTTGCATTCATATCTGGTTCAATAATTGATGTTGTCAAAATTCATCTTCATTTGCAGTGTGCTCGCGTTGTGGAAAACTAAACCAGGGAACCTGTTCAAGAGAGAACTACCTCTGCAGCACGAGATCGTTTCTCCGGTAACACACCAAAATCCGTTATTTTCGGAAAATTTATCCAATAGTCTGCAAATACCTTTTCTTATGCTAGTCAAATGTTCAAGCTTCTAAATAAACCTCTTTCCATTTTTGTCCAAAGAAGAAAAACATCTAACACCGGTTAGGTTGTTCCTAACAGGACAAATACATGACTAATTCTGTACAAAAAATTTCAGTGTCCTCAGCAACAAGCAGGGACCAACCTTTATGGATACTATGTTTGCAGACACATGATCTCCATCTGCAAATCTGCTGATAGTTGTGAAGATGCTCGTGAATTAGTACCAGTAAGTCTATCTTAATTAATATCTTCTACTCCACTCATATGGCACATTCTGATCTTAAAAATACTGCAGCTCATCTTAGAACCGAGGACCCCTGAACCGCTCCCCGTTGGTGAATTGCTGATGATTCGGAGATTTATCAGCGACTTCTTCCTGAATCACTACATCAATCCCACTGGTGATAATGAAGATTTCAGCATGCCTTCTCCTGAAACATTGAGTAAGAGTTAGCTGCTAAACATGTACGCATGGATCCATTGTTTTCCATCTGATGAGGTCTTCGTATTTCATACACTATGATTAATTATGTAATGCATATATGTGTCGACAAATCATTGGAATTTAGCTACCATATGTTCAATTGCAATTGTTGCGAAATGTGATGAATGTTCTTCCTGTGGACACTATTTGTTCAATTGAATATTGTGGTGAATTTGCTTTTTGCGTGCCGATTCAAAATGGGATATTTTTGTTTTAACTTGGCAATTGCTCCGCACATGTTTCAACTAAATGAGTGTGTGCGATCCACATCAAAAAGCATACGTCAATCGTAGCGGAACCGTCGGTGATACACAGAAGATCGCAAACGATTTGCAGCACTACTATGTGTGCATAGGGGCTCTGGAACCGTTTGTGATATCACGTTATCACACACGAGAGCTCGGAGTAAACCATGCCCAATGTAAAATACAATCTCAGTCGTAAGTTTTTCAGGAAACGTGTGGGATCCCAAACGAAAAGCACACGTCACTCTTGCTGCAACCGTCGGTGATACACAACAAATCACAAACGGTCTGCAACACTTGTATGTGTGAGAAGGGGCTCCTGAATCATTTGTGATAGAACATTATCGCACATGGTAATTGTTGGGAAACGTGTGCGATGGAGTCTTGCATGGCAGACGGGTTCCGCAGAAAACTAGTGTGCGATGGGGCACATATCGCACACAGTTCATATGTTGGCCCGTGTGCCTTACATACTGTTTCCCAAACGGTTCATTACGACACACCGTTTGGTTTCACTACGTCATTAAAAACGTTTAATCACCGATCCCACACGTGCGAAAGAATTTAGTGTGTGCTGCGTCGCACATGATTACATTTTGCAAGGCCTCTAGATCATGGCTCCATATCCCCGACGGTTTCTAGGTCATGTGGGAAGGACCCCCCTATCGCAGTCACACACTTGGCGACGGTTCCAAATGCCATCGCGAAAAGGGGTTAAAAACCGTTTGTATAGCACCTCGCTGTACCAGTGATGAATATTATTTGTGAGTAGTTTCCCTTGTTCTTGAGGCCACGGGAGAAGTCATGTTGCAAGTAATCATGTGAATTTGATATTCGTTGGATATTTTGATGATATGTATGTTGTGATTCCCTTAGTGGTGTTATGTGAACGTCGACTACATGACACTTCACCATCTTTGGGCCTAAGGGAATGCATTGTGGAGTAGTTATTAGATGATGGGTTGCTAGAGTGACAGAAGCTTAAACCCTAGTTTATGCGCTATTCCGTAAGGGACTGATTTGGATCCATATGTTTAATGCTATGATTAGATTGTTATCTTAATTCTTCTTTCGTAGTTGCGGATGCTTGCGAGGGGGTTAATCATAAGTGGGAGGCTTGTTCAAGTAAGAACAGCACCCAAGCACCGGTCCACCCACATATCAAATTATCAAAGTAGCGAACGCGAATCAAACTAACATGATGAAAGTGACTAGATGAAATTCCCGTGTGTCCTCAAGAACGCTGTGCTCATTATAAGAGATCGTTTTAGCATGTCCTTTGCCACAAAAGGTTTGGGTTACCTTACTGCACTTTTGTTACCGTTACCGTTACTTGCTCGCTACAAATTATCTTGCTATCAAACTACCTATTACCGATAATTCCAGCGCTTGCAGAAATTACCTTGCTGAAAACCGCTTGTCATTTCCTTCTGCTCCTCATTGGGTTCAACACTCTTACTTATCGAAAGGACTATGATTGGTCCCCTATACTTTTGGGTCATCAGTCACCACAGAAATCCGCAAGTTGATAACCGAAACATACATCAAGTGAATCAATAGAACATCCCATTGTCACCACGGATATCCCATCACAAGACATACATCAAGTGCTCTCACATCCAAAAGATTCAATCCAACATAACAAAACCTCAAAGGAAAAGATCCAATTCGTCACAATAAGGTAGAGAAGGAAGAACACCATAAGATCCAAATATATTAACAAAGCTCGCGGTACATCAAGATCGTACCAAATCAAGAACACGAGAGAGAGAGAGAGAGAGAGAGAGAGAGAGAGATCAAACACATAGCTACTGGTACATACCCTCAGCCCCGAGGGTGAACTACTCCCTCCTCATCATGGTGGCCGTCGGGATGATGAAGATGGCCCCCGGTGATGATTTCCCCCTCCGGCAGGGTGCCGGAACGGGGTCCCGATTGAGTTTTCATGGATACAGAGGCTTGCGGCCGCAAAACTTCTCATCTAGGGTTCTTTCTGGGGGTTTGAGTATTTATAGGAATTTTGGCATAGGTTTCACGTCAAGGGGGCCCACGAGGAAGCGACAAGCTCGCTCCAAGCACCCTGGGGGGTAGGGCGCGCCTAGCGAGCTTGTCGTGCCCTCGTGGGTCTTCTAGTCCTCCCACGAAGCTTCGGGGGTCTCTTTTGGTCCATAAAAATCACCGTAAATTTTCAGCCCATTCCGATAACTTTTATTTCTACACAAAAAACGACACCATGATAGTTCTGCTAAAAACAGTGTCAGCCCGGGTTAGTTATAATCAAATCATACCAAAACCATATAAAATTGTTGTAAACACGACATGAATACTTCATAAATTATAGATACGTTATAGACGTATCATGAATTTGAAACATTTTGAAAGTTGAAATGAGAGGGAATAAAAGGACTTTCCCGATTCTTTCTTTGATTAAAATTTGAATTTCATTTGAAAATATTTCAAATAAAAAACTTTATGCAACTCAATGATTTCCATGAGAGAAGATGAAGACATTTTCAAATTATAAGGAAGAGGGTTGGAAGTTTAAAAGAATCATTCTGAAAGCCCCTTTGAAGTTTTCTGAAACCCACTTTCAATTTGAACTATTTGAATTCCCAAAATTCAAATTCTCTTGAAATATTCAAAATGAGAGAAGTTGACACTTCAATTCAGAGGTAATTTGAATCATATTAGATCAAGGAAAAAACAGAAAAGGTTTTGGAAAAGATTTAAAATTCAAATTTAGAGCCACTTTGGAGTTTATTTCAAATTATTTTCTCCAAAAATAAAGTATATGGAAAATAGGGTAAAATGAATCCCTTCAACAGAAAAGTGGAGAAAAATGAATTTGAAATCATTTTGGTATTTTAAAATGATTTCAGATCTGAACCCTTTATGCTTTCATGAATATATTTGAGTTCTTGATCCTATCTTGCAAGTTATACGCATCTATTACGTGTTATGATCTGCTTACCCCAAGGTGACAATAATTGGGATTCTTTCTGGTGATTACCGTAGTTTGAGGAGTTCATGTATTCACTATGTGTTAATGCTTTGCTCCGGTTCTCTATTAAAAGGAGGCCTTAATATCCCTTAGTTTCCTTATGGACCCCGCTGCCATGGGAGGGTAGGACAAAAGATGTCATGCAAGTTCTTATCATAAGCATGCATGACTATATACGGAATACATGCCTACATTACATTGATGAATTGGAGCAAGTTCTGTGTCGCTCTAGGTTGTGACTGTTACATGGTGAATGTCATCCAACACAATTATCTATCACTGATCCAATGCCTACGCTTTTCATATATTGACCTTTGCTAAATTACTACTGCTGCTGCTATTACAATCACTACAAAACTGCTATTGTTACCGTTACTATTGCTACTGTTGTCACTGCTATCAAATTATCATACTACTGTGCTACTGATCACTCTACTGCAGATATTTAGTTCTCCAAGTGTGGTTGAATTAACAACTCAACTGCTAATACTTGCAAATATTCTTTGGCTCCCCTTGTGTCGAATCCATAAATTTGGGTTGAATACTCTACCCTAAAAAATTGTTGCGGTCCCCTATACCTGTGGGTTATCAGTGGCTATTTATAGAAGGAGTAATCCTGAGGGTGAAATGACCAATAGGGGTCTATGGCTACTCCAACAGTCAATCAGTACATGTCCAACGGTCGGATTTCAAACTCGTACGACAACTTTACTTGAGGAACAAGTAAAGCTAACTCCACTACCTGAGGTTTTCCCTCGAAGCCAAAAAAACAGCGTCTCTGGCTTACGAGTAAAATCTCAACGCACACAGAGATTTATCTCGATAGGTTCGTGGTTAAGCATCAACATAGACATAAGTCTCGAAAAACTTGACCCATCTTAGTAGTACGGTTGCCCTATGACTCAATTGAAGAAAATGAAACAACGAAAAAGAACTACGTCTTCATTCTTCTTCGCTACTACCAACAGTTCCTTAAATAGCACACCGAGCCAATTGCTTAAACACAACAATTTTTGGGGGGTCGTCTCCGACATGCAATCTCTTCGATAGCTTAGCATTCTTCTCTACAACACAAATAATCATTGCAAGAGTTTATAGCAAACTCCTCAATACTCAAGGGACCATTTTACTATGTGTGCACTAACAAACACATTAGTCCCACAACTTTTTTGTCCAATAATCTCCAAAACACTCAAGGGCACTAGATTTCACCAACAAAACCATAGGACCCATGTACACCTGTGTACACGGGGGTCAAACCCCGTATGCATGGGGTTTCACGCACATAGTACAAGACCTGTGTGCACGGGGTATCTAGTGGGTTTCAGATCCAACCCCGTATGCATGGGGGCTAGAGGGTCGTGTGCATGGGGTGTTCGGAGAGTTTTGCCTGGCCCCTATGTGCACGCTCTGTACCCCCTATGCATGGGGTAGGCTACCTTGGGACACATTTCAGGTGGATTTTGACAATTTTTTGGTGGATAAAAATGAGAACGTTGGTGTATGTGTGTTTTGCATGTTCCCACACTTTCATCCAAGCAACTCAACCCTCTTAATAGTGTGGTTGCCTTATGACTCAAATAAAGCAGAACAAAACTCCGAGCCGTCGAAAAACACACTTTTTTCCTTTTTTTAAGTGTGTGTGGGTGGGGGGAGGGGGGTTCAGCCATCTCCTTAAAATAACCTTCGAGGGACAATGACTTGCGATAAACTTAGTAGTCATCATTACCCAGTAACCACATTGTCGTCACACCAAAACATCATTTATGGGCAAATGCACTTTCAGAATATATATAACCTTCACAAAAGAGGTAGCCTGCACATAGATACCTTCATAGATTGGTGCGACCACAATTGTTGTAAAACCTCCGCCATGTAACATACTAACCACCTCTGAGCAATCTGGCTACATACTTAGCTTTTGGCATCCCAATTGACCTGCAAGATGCATGCCATGTAGCACTACCTGATCATCTACCGGCATTGTGTCCAGAGCTGTTATTGGATGATAACTCCGTGCTATAAAATGGCACCTATCATTCTGAATGCAAGCTCCAGTTGATTCGTCTCCCGTAACAACTACTAATGCCGCATCAACATTAATTGGCACAAATCCTTCTTTCGCCTTGGAGGAAATATGACCTAGAGGCAATAATAAAGTTGTTATTTTATATTTCCTTATTCATGATAAAGGTTTATTATTCATGCTAGAATTGTATTGATCGGAAACTTAAATACATGTGTGAATACATAAACAAATACCGTGTCCCTAGTAAGCCTCTACTAGACTAGCTCGTTGATCAAAGATGGTTAAGGTTTCCTAACCATAGACATGTGTTGTCATTTGATAACAGGATCACATCATTAGGAGAATGATGTGATGGACAAGACCCATCCGTTAGCTTAGCATAATGATCGTTCAGTTTATTGCTATTGCTTTCTTCATGTCAAATACACATTCCTTCGACTATGAGATTATGCAACTCCCGGATACCGGAGGAATACCTTGTGTGCTATCAAACGTCACAATATAACTGGGTGATCATAAAGATGCTCTACAGGTATCTCCGAAGGTGTTTGTTGAGTTGGCATAGATCGAGATTAGGATTTGTCACTCCGAGTATCGGCGAGGTATCTCTAGGCCCTCTCGGTAATACACATCATAATCTTGCAAGCAAATAACTAAGGAGTTAGTTACGAGGTGATGTATTACAGAACGAGTAAAGTGACTTGCCGGTAACGAGATTGAACTAGGTATGAAGATACCGACGATCGAATCTCAGGCAAGTAACATACCAATGGACAAAGGGAATTACGTATGTTGTCATAACGGTTCGACCGATAAAGATCTTCGTAGAATATGTAGGAGCCAATATGGGCATCCAGGTTCTGCTATTGGTTATTGACCGGAGGGGTGTCTCGGTCATGTCTACATAGTTCTCGAACCCGTAGGGTCCGCACGCTTAACGTTCGTTGATGATATAGTGTTATATGAGTTATATGATTTGGTGACCGAAGGTTGTTCAGAGTCCCGGATGAGATCACGGACATGACGAGGAGTCTTGAAATGGTTGAGAGGTAAAGATTTATATATAGTACGATGGTATTTGGACACCGGAAGAGTTTCGGGATGCACCGGGTAGCCATCGGGTCACCGGAAGGGGTTCCGGACACCCCCCCGGTAGGTATATGGGCTTAATGGGCCAAGGGATGGACAGACCAGCCCACAGGTGGCTGGTGCGCCCCTCTCCCTGGCCGTCCAGCCCTAGGGAAGGAAAGGGGGGAGGGCTAGCCCCTCCTGTATTTCCCTCTCATGGGAGAAAGGAAAAGGGGGGGCGCCTCCCTCCCCTGCCTTTCCCCCGCACCTATATATGGAAGGGGGGCGCGCGGCTAGGGGAGGACCCCAAGTAGGATTTGGCCTACTTGGGGCGCCTCCTTGGCTGCTCCTCCCTCCCTCCCACCTATATATATGTGGGGGGGGGGGCGCCTAGCACAACACAATATTGTCTTAGTCGTGTGCGGTGCCCCCCCTCCACCGTTTACACCCCCGGTCATATTTTCGTAGTGCTTAGACGAAGCCCTGCGGAGATCACTTCACCATCACCGTCACCACACCGTCGTGCTGCAGGAACTCATCCACTACCTCGCCGTCTTGCTGGATCAAGAAGGCAGAGGACGTCATCGAGTTGAACGTGTGCTGAACACGGAGGTGTCGTGCGTTCGGTGCTCGATCGGTTGGAACGCGAAGAAGTTCGACTACATCAACCGCATTGTCAAATGCTTCCGCTTACGGTCTACGAGGGTACAAAGACACACTCTCCCCTCTCATTGCTATGCATCTCCTTGATATATCTTGCGTGTGCGTAGAATTTTTTTTGTTTTCCATGCAACGTTTCCCAACAGTGGCATCAGAGCCAGGTTTATGCGTAGATGATATGCACGAGTAGAACACAAAGAGTTGTGGGCGGTGATAGTCATACTGCTTACCACCAACGTCTTATTTTGATTCGGCGGTATTGTAAGATGAAGCGGCCCGGACCAACCTTACATGTCCATGTACATGAGACCGGTTCCACCGACAGACATGCAACTAGTTTTGCATAAAGGTGGCTGGAGGGTGTCTGTTTCTCCTACTTTAGTTGAATCGAATTTGACTGCGGCCGGTCCTTGAAGAAGGTTAAAATAGCAAACTTGATGAAACACCGTTGTGGTTTTTGCCGCAGGTAAGAACGGTTCTTGCTAGAAACCCGTAGCAGCCACGTAAAACTTGCAACAACAAAGTAGAGGACGTCTAACTTGTTTTTGCAGGGCATGTTGTGATGTGATATGGTCAAGACATGATGTGATATGTGTTGATGTATGAGATGTCATGTTTTGTAATATCGACAACCGGCAGGAGCCTTAGGGTTGTCTCTTTATTGTATGAAGTGCAAGCGCCATGTAATAGCTTTACTTTATCACTATGCGTTAGCGTTAGTTGTAGAAGCAATAGTTGGCGAGACAACCCCGACGCAATGATGTTGATCAAGGTGTCGAGCCGGTGACGATGGAGATCATGACGATGCTTTGGAGATGGAGATCAAAAGCACAAGATGATGATGGCCATATCATGTCACATATTTTGATTGCATGTGATGTTTATCCTTTATGCATCTTATTTTGCTTAGAATGGCGGTAGCATTACGAGATCCTAAGTGTTGGCATTAGTAAACTTTATTTAACCCGAATAGAAGAGAGATCAGAGTCCCAGAGTAAAGGTCAAGGAGTAAAAGATACTAATACCACCCAATTGGCGACGTGGGCCCGTAAGCCACACAGCCAAGTTAGTAAAACAGTTTTCGGTTACTAGACTCAACTTCGGCCAAGGAGTTGGAAAGGGGGATTCCTACAGTCAGTCGGCTCTGATACCAACTTGTGACGCCCCCGGCCCAATCGTGCACTAATCATACACGCAAATGCACACGATCAAGCCTAAGGACTCACGGGAAGATATCACAACACAACTCTAAAACATAAATAGTCATACAAGCTTTATATTACAAGCCAAGGGCCTCGAGGGCTCGAATACATAAGCTTGCGAACAAGCGTCAGCGGAAGCATCAGATATCTGAGTACAGATATTAAAAGAGAAACAGAAAGGCCTTTAGAAAGGCGGGGCAAAATAAAACACTACGATCGAAAGGCGCAGGCCTCCTGCCTGGGACCCTCCGATCCTACTCCTGGTCGTCAGTCAACTCGTAGTAGTAATCATCCTCGGGGTAGTAGTAGTAGTCGATCGACGGGGCATCTGTCTCAAGGGGCTCCGTCCTCTGGTTGCGACAAACTGATATGGGGAGAAAAGGAGAACAAAGCACCCGTGAGTACTCAGAAGTACTCAGCAAGCAAGGATCTACACTACATATGCAACATTTTCAAGGGGAGGCTGTATATGTGGACTGGGCTGCAGAAATGCAAGAATAGAGAGTAGGCCTAGTCCTATCGAAGACTAGCATCTTCAGAGGTCTTGCAGCAATAGAAGAGAGAAGAACAGTACAATATAATGTAGCAGTATCATAAGTCTCAACCTCACCCAGAGATCCTTTCTCGACTCCCTGCGAGAAAGCAATCCCAGAGCCATACAGTCATCAACCTCGTCCGGAGATCCCTTCTCGACTCCCTGCGAGAAGCAATCCCAGAGCCATAGTATCCAAGTATCCAGTTCTAAATTGTACCAATCAGGATACAACTCCGAGTGTCCTTTACCGTAGGACAGGCTATCGATAGAAGTTTTCTTCCCTGCAGGGGTGCACCAACTTACCCAACACGCTCGATTAACTTCGGCCGGACACACTTTCCTGGGTCACACCCGGCCTCGGCCAAACGACACACCGCAGCCCTACCTACAGCTCAGCAGAGAGGTCCCCGCCGGTCTACATCCTAAGCGCTCAGGGGTCATGGGCCATCGCCCTGTGCACTCCGGGTCGTTGTGAGCAGGGTGGATACCAGCGCCAACGGCATGATCCGACCCGGCCGCAATGCTGAACTGGACGTCTGATAGAACTGTCGGCTGATGCTACGATGCAGAACGCCCATACTATGCCCACGTGATGGTTAGTGCTATCAGGCCAGAGGCTTGCTCGGATCAAATATCCAAATCGCTAATGGACTAGGGCTTGCGGTAACGAGCAGAGACTCACGAAAGATGTGACCCCGTCGCCCCGTCTCGAGGACTTGCTGCAAGGGTTAAGAATGTCCGGCCGCGCCTCGTATTCAGCACTCGGGCACCATACAGGCAACCCGTCTTCACAACACTCGCCACTTAGGCGCACGCGGGTACCCCTCAGGGTCGACCCGCCTTTCCAAGTAATCAGCAGTACAGTCCAAGTATCTGTGTGTCCATAACATCAGGGGAATCTGAGGTATCACCCTCATTTGATTTCCCACTCGATGTATCCGTCAAGGTGAACTCGGAGGAATCACCCTCGCTGGGTTCACACTTGAGGTGTTGTACGACAGCGTCGTTACCGGAAGTGGTGAAGGAGGAATCACCCTCGATGACCACGACCGAATAGCTACTCTACAGAGTTAACATCAGAAGTGCTACAAGAGGTTTCACCCTCGGCACTCGATAGTAACGCTGCAGTGTCGTTACAACTAAAGGGGGTGATGTGCGGTGTCGGGGCCTGGTCTTCAATCCCGTTGATCGGGTCTTCTGATAATCCAGCGGGGCAATCAGGATAAGTGGGGTCACTGATAGGTCTCTACCCAGCCTATACTAAGCAGTTCAGGATATGCAGGTAATTATCAACAGCAGATTACAATAAACAGGCTATGCATCAGAATAGGTAAAGCAGTAGCAGCAGCAATTCTAATGCAAGCATGGGAAATTAGAATGGGCGATATCGGGATGATCAAAAAGGGGGGGCTTGCCTGGTTGCTCGGCGGCAAGGGCAAGGTTGTCAATGCTGTCTTCGGTCTCCGGAGCTGCGTCGGTCTCGGGGACGATGTCGAGGTCGGGGGCTATCGAGAGAGAAGAGGGGGAGGAAACAGTATAAATATAGAGCAAACATGAGCAACACAAAGTACGACATGACAATGTGCAGTGCCGGGTGTGTCCTAATGTATGGTTGCATGTCACCGAGGAAGGGGGAATCCATCCGGGAATGTTTTCCCGGTTCCGGACATTTGTCAGACAGATGACCGGAGGGGAACGGTTGCATGTTCGGATAGTTAGGGACATGTGACGGACGAACGGACCGCGTATCCGGATTCGTCTCGTCGTTCTGAGCAAGTTTCATGTACAAAGTTTTTCGATCTGAGTTACGGATTATTTTATATGATTTTCTAAAGTTTTTTATTAATTTCTGGAATTTATTTAATTATTTAAAATAAACATTATCCAGAATAGTAAATGATGAAGTCAGCATGACATCATGCTGACGTCAGCAGTCATTAGGGTTAGTTAAGTTAACTAATTAATTAGTCTAATTAAACAGGATTAATTAACTTAATTAATTTACTAATTAATTATTAATTTCTATTTTCATTTTTTAAACGTCCTGGGCAGTGGGGCCCCTGTGTCATAGACACATGGGGCGGGGCCCAATAGTCAGAGGCCCATGCGGCCACAGCGGGCGCGGGCGTCGGGCGCAGGCGAGCGCCCGAACGGGCACGGGCCCGAGGGGTGCTGGGCACGCACGGGCCCAAGGGAGGCGGCGATGCGCGCGGGTGGCTCGCCGCGGAGGCAGAGCGCGGCGCAGTTAGCGGATCCGGGCGGCGCATCGGGAGGGAAGGCGGAGCAGCGGGCAGCGGACGACGTGCGGGCGCGCGCGAGGCCACGCGAGCGCGTGCTCGGGCGCGGGGTGGCACCAGCGAGCGCGGACGAGCGCGGTGGGGCGGTGCGCGTGCGTGCGTGCGCGGTGGACGGGCAACTGGCGCGCGGCGCGAACGGCGCAAGGCCGACGCGGCGGTGGAGGCACGGGGGGGAGGGGAGGCGCGGCGCGCGGCCGGTCGGTAGTCGAAGGACAGAGAGGGGGGCGAAGGGGTTCGGGGTCTCACCCCCGTGGCAGGGGATCAGGCGGCGAGGCGCGAGGGAGCCGGTCGGGGAGGAGGCGAGGACGACGGCGATCCGGATGACAGGGCGCGGTCGTCGGCGGCGTCGGGCGTGGGGCTCGGGCAGCGGCATCGAGCGACGAGCGCGAGCGGAGGTGAGGAGGGGCTCGGCCCGATCCAGAAATGGATCGGGGGGAAGAGGAGGAGAGCGAGGGGGGGAGTGGGGATCGGGGGTTAGGGTTTCTGGCTGGGGGGGTTATAGGCCAGAGGTGGGCCGGCCTGGTGGGGTGGCCGACTGGGCCAGCTGGGTCGAGGCCCAGTGGGGGGGGGGAGCGGGGGTTCTTTTCCCTTTTTTTTTCTTTTTCTTTTCTCTTTTCTTTTCTTTATTCCTATTCTCTGTTTTGTAAATTGTGAGGCCTCAAAATGACTTTTGTAAAATATGAGACCTATTCCATAAATCACAGGGCATTGTATACCACTGCAATAAAATGGTTTGGTGCCCATATCTTTTTATTTGGATTTTATTTAATTGAAAATGGATTAAATAGTGTTGTTTTGCTACTGTTAGGGTCTCTTAATTAATTTATTATTTGTTGGTTACAATTTTAGAATGGTCTCTGGAATATTTGCCATTTAATGAACAATTTAGTTTTTATGTTGGACAACTTTTATTTTCCACTTTTATTTAAATTTGGATTTTTACTTAGGAGTTGAAATGCAATATGATGTTAATGATGATCATGCACTGTTAAACATGATGACATGGCATAACCAAAAGTGGGATTACTGTGGCTAACCACTGGGGGTGTTACAAATCTCCTCTACTAACAAGAATTCTCGTCCCGAGAATTAAGAGGTAGAAGGAAAAAGTTCGGGGTATTCCGCACGAAGATTATCCTCGCGTTCCCAAGTGGCTTCATCTTCAGTATGATTTGACCACTGCACTTTGAGGAACTTGGTAACCTTCTGACGGGTCCGACGCTCAGCTTGATCGAGAATGCGGATCAGATGCTCCTTATAAGATAGGTCATCTTGCAATTCGAGCACCTCGTGATCCACAGCTCGGTGCGGAGATTCCTTGAAGCATTGACGAAGTTGCGACACATGGAATACGTCGTGGATATGAGAGAATTGCGGCGGCAACTCCAATTTATATGCCACCTGTCCACGCCTTGCAACAATGCGGAAAGGACCAATGTAGCGTGGAGCTAGCTTGCCCTTGATTCCAAAACGGTGAGTGCCCTTCATCGGGGTGACTCGCAGATAAGCCTGATCACCAGGTTGATAAGTCAAACCCCATCGTTTGCGATCATAGTTGCTCTTCTGGCGGTCCTGAGCCGCCTTGAGATTTTCACGGACGATACGGACTTGTTCTTCGGCGTGTTGAATAATATCCGGACCCACGAGCGGTCGTTCCCCAGTTTCTGACCAATTCAGAGGGGTTCGACACTTACGTCCATAGAGTACTTCGAAGGGAGCCATTTTCAAGCTGGCTTGATAGCTGTTGTTATAGGAGAACTCGGCATACGGGAGAGATTCTTCCCACTTCTTGCCGAAAGAAATAACACAAGCTCGAAGCATGTCTTCAAGCACTTGATTAACTCGTTCAACTTGGCCTTGGGATTGGGGGTGATAAGCTGAACTCCAGGTAATATGAGTTCCCATAGCTGTTTGAAAACCTTCCCAGAATTTGGAAGTGAAAAGTCCGCCACGGTCCGAACTAATCTCCTTCGGAATACCGTGGAGTGAAACAATTCTGGAGATATACAACTCTGCTAACTGACTAGCAGTGATCGTCTCCTTGACAGGCAGAAAGTGTGCAACTTTAGAGAGTTGGTCGACGACGACAAGAATAGCATCGTGACCCTTCTGTGACCTGGGAAGTCCTGTAACGAAATCCATCTGAACCTTATCCCATTTCCATAGAGGAATAGGAAGTGGTTGCAGAATTCCAGCTGGTTTCTGATGTTCTGCTTTAACGCGACGACAAACATCACATTCAGCAACATATCGAGCAATGTCCTGCTTCATTTTAGACCACCAGTACCTTTGACGGAGATCACGATACATCTTGGTGCTACCCGGATGAATAGACAGCGGGGTATCATGTGCCTCCTTGATGACCTTGTCGGTCATAAGTTCGAAGCGAGGTACGACAATGCGGTTTCTGAAATACAAGGTTCCATCTTCAGACAGTGAGAAATCCCTGTACTTTACAAGGTGAAGGTCTTTCTTCATCAGATCAATTTCAGCATCTTTAGCTTGCGCATTCTTAACAGCTTTCTCAAGATCTGGTTGTATCACAAGGTTATTAAGAGATCCCTGTGGAACAATACGCAAATTCAGCTTGCGCAGTTCTTCATAAAGACGAGGTTGAGCTCGCCTAACCATGAGGTTGTCGCAATAGGACTTGCGGCTTAAGGCATCAGTCATCACGTTAGCCTTGCCAGGGGTATAGGATATACCCAAATCATAGTCCGCAATGGCCTCCATCCATCTTTGCTGACGGAGGTTTAGAGATGGCTGAGTGAACAAGTACTTCAGACTTTTATGATCCGTGTAGATCTCGCAACGATTACCGAGAAGGTAATGTCGCCACAACTGCAGAGCATAGATGACAGCAGCTAGTTCTAGATCATGTACCGGATAATTCTCTTCATGTGGGCGCAACTGACGAGAGCCATAAGCAATCACTTTACGCTCTTGCATTAGGACACAGCCTAATCCTTCACGGGATGCGTCACAATAGATCACAAAGTCTTTGCGGGTATCTGGAGGAGATAGTACTGGGGCAGATATCAGCTTGTCTTTGAGTGTCTGGAAACTTTCCTGACATTTTTCTGTCCATTCAAACTTAACGCCCTTGTGAAGCAGATCAGTCAAAGGCTTAGCAATCTTAGAAAAGTTCTCGACAAATCGACGGCAATAGCTTGCAAGGCCAAGAAAACTTCTCACTTGCTTGACGTTCTTTGGAGGAGTCCAATCAAGAATAGCCTGAACTCGTTCTGGGTTAACGGCAATACGTGGGCAGGTAGTCAAAGAGATTGATGATGATAACACAGATCAGCGAGGGCAAGGATGGCATTGCCGTTCATGAATTCATTTAACATCTCAAAAGAGTCAAAAATGTTGCCGCTGAACACGACACATTTTGCCGAGAGATTCCAAAAGTGTCAAATGACAGTGTGAGAAGCGTAAGATACTTGTAAAGGAAAGGTTAAACAAACCAATGGAAAGGAAAATGATGATTATCAGACTAATCGTTCCAAGGAAAGGATCAGTTGCGAATATCCAGCTCTCCGGGTGGACGAGATTTACGAGATCCTAAGTGTTGGCGTTAGTAAACTTTATTTAACCCGAATAGAAGAGAGATCAGAGTCCCAGAGTAAAGGTCAAGGAGTAAAAGATACTAATACCACCCAATTGGCGACGTGGGCCCGTAAGCCACACAGCCAAGTTAGTAAAACAGTTTTCGGTTACTAGACTCAACTTCGGCCAAGGAGTTGGAAAGGGGGATTCCTACAGTCAGTCGGCTCTGATACCAACTTGTGACGCCCCCGGCCCAATCGTGCACTAATCATACATGCAAATGCACACGATCAAGCCTAAGGACTCACGGGAAGATATCACAACACAACTCTAAAACATAAATAAAGTCATACAAGCTTTATATTACAAGCCAGGGGCCTCGAGGGCTCGAATACATAAGCTTGCGAACAAGCGTCAGCGGAAGCATCAGATATCTGAGTACAGATATTAAAAGAGAAACAGAAAGGCCTTTAGAAAGGCAGGGCAAAATAAAACACTACGATCGAAAGGCGCAGGCCTCCTGCCTGGGACCCTCCGATCCTACTCCTGGTCGTCAGTCAACTCGTAGTAGTAATCATCCTCGAGGTAGTAGTAGTAGTCGATCGACGGGGCATCTGTCTCAAGGGGCTCCATCCTCTGGTCGCAACAAACTGATATGGGGAGAAAAGGAGAACAAAGCAACCGTGAGTACTCAGAAGTACTCAGCAAGCAAGGATCTACACTACATATGCAACATTTTCAAGGGGAGGCTGTATATGTGGACTGGGCTGCAGAAATGCAAGAATAGAGAGTAGGCCTAGTCCTATCGAAGACTAGCATCTTCAGAGGTCTTGCAGCAATAGAAGAGAGAAGAACAGTACAATATAATGTAGCAGTATCATAAGTCTCAACCTCACCCAGAGATCCTTTCTCGACTCCCTGCGAGAAAGCAATCCCAGAGCCATACAGTCATCAACCTCGTCCAGAGATCCCTTCTCGACTCCCTGCGAGAAGCAATCCCAGAGCCATAGTATCCAAGTATCCAGTTCTAAATTGTATCAATCAGGATACAACTCCGAGTGTCCTTTACCGTAGGACAGGCTATCGATAGAAGTTTTCTTCCCTGCATGGGTGCACCAACTTACCCAACACGCTCGATTAACTTCGGCCGAACACACTTTCCTGGGTCATGCCCGGCCTCGGCCAAACGACACACCGCAGCCCTACCTACATCTCAGCAGAGAGGTCCCCGCCGGTCTACATCCTAAGCGCTCAGGGGTCATGGGCCATCGCCCTGTGCACTCCGGGTCGTTGCGAGCAGGGTGGATACCAGCGCCAACGGCACGATCCGACCCGGCCGCAATGCTGAACTGGACGTCTGACAGAACTGTCGGCTGATGCTACGATGCAGAACGCCCATACTATGCCCACGTGATGGTTAGTGCTATCAGGCCAGAGGCCTGCTCGGATCAAATATCCAAATCGCTAATGGACTAGGGCTTGCGGTAACGAGCAGAGACTCACGAAAGATGTGACCCCGTCGCCCCGTCTCGAGGACTTGCTGCAAGGGTTAAGAATGCCCGACCGCGCCTCGTATTCAGCACTCGGGCACCATACAGGCAACCCGTCTTCACAACACTCGCCACTTAGGCGCACGCGGGTACCCCTCAGGGTCGACCCGCCTTTCCAAGTAATCAGCAGTACAGTCCAAGTATCTGTGTGTCCATAACATCAGGGGAATCTGAGGTATCACCCTCATTTGATTTCCCACTCGATGTATCCGTCAAGGTGAACTCGGAGGAATCACCCTCGCTGGGTTCACACTTGAGGTGTTGTACGACAGCGTCGTTACCGGAAGTGGTGAAGGAGGAATCACCCTCGATGACCACGACCGAATAGCTACTCTACAGAGTTAACATTAGAAGTGCTACAAGAGGTTTCACCCTCGGCACTCGATAGTAACGCTGCAGTGTTGTTTCAACTAAAGGGGGTGATGTGCGGTGCCGGGGCCTGGTCTTCAATCCCGTTGATCGGGTCTTCTGATAATCCAGTGGGGCAATCAGGATAAGTGGGGTCACTGATAGATCTCTACCCAGCCTATACTAAGCAGTTCAGGATATGCAGGTAATTATCAACAGCAGGTTATAATAAACAGGCTATGCATCAGAATAGGTAAAGCAGTAGTAGCAGCAATTCTAATGCAAGCATGGGAAATTAGAATGGGCGATATCGGGATGATCAAAAAGGGGGGGGCTTGCCTGGTTGCTCGGCGGCAAGGGCAAGGTTGTCAATGCTGTCTTCGGTCTCCGGAGCTGCGTCGGTCTCGGGGACGACGTCGAGGTCGGGGGCTATCGAGAGAGAAGAGGGGGAGGAAACAGTATAAATATAGAGCAAACATGAGCAACACAAAGTACGACATGACAATGTGCAGTGCCGGGTGTGTCCTAACGTATGGTTGCACGTCACCGAGGAAGGGGGAATCCATCCGGGAATGTTTTCCCGGTTCCGGACATTTGTCAGACAGATGACCGGAGGGGAACGGTTGCATGTTCGGATAGTTAGGGACATGTGACGGACGAACGGACCGCGTATCCGGATTCGTCTCGTCGTTCTGAGCAAGTTTCATGTACAAAGTTTTTCGATCTGAGTTACGGATTATTTTATATGATTTTCTAAAGTTTTTAATAATTTCTGGAATTTATTTAATTATTTAAAATAAACATTATCCAGAATAGTAAATGATGACGTCAGCATGACATCATGCTGACGTCAGCAGTCATTAGGGTTAGTTAAGTTAACTAATTAATTAGTCTAATTAAACAGGATTAATTAACTTAATTAATTTACTAATTAATTATTAATTTTATTAATTTCTATTTTCATTTTTTTAAACGTCCTGGGCAGTGGGGCCCCTGTGTCATAGACACATGGGGCGGGGCCCAATAGTCAGAGGCCCATGCGGCCACAGCGGGCGCGGGCGTCGGGCGCAGGCGAGCGCCCGAACGGGCGCGTGCCCGAGGGGTGCTGGGCACGCACGGCGCACGCTGGCGCCGGCGGCCAGGGCCAGGGGAGGCGGCGATGCGCGCGGGTGGCTCGCCACAGAGGCAGAGCGCGGCGCAGTTAGCGGATCCGGGCGGCGCATTGGGAGGGAAGGCGGAGCAGCGGGCAGCGGGCAGCGGACAACGTGCGGGCGCGCGCGAGGCCATGCGAGCGCGTGTTCGGGCGCGGGGTGGCACCAGCGAGCGCGGACGAGCGCGGTGGGGCGGTGCGCGTGCGTGCGTGCGTGGTGGACGGGCAACGGGCGCGCGACGCGAACGGCGCAAGGCCGACGCGGCGGTGGAGGCACGGGGGGGAGGGGAGGCGCGGCGCGCGGCCGGTCGGTGGTCGAAGGACAGAAAGGGGGGCGAAGGGGTTCGGGGTCTCACCCCCGTGGCAGGGGATCAGGCGGCGAGGCGCGAGGGAGTTGGTCGGGGAGGAGGCGAGGACGACGGCGATGCGGATGACGAGGCGTGGTCGTCGGCGGCGTCGGGCGTGGGGCTCGGGCAGCGGCGTCGAGCGACGAGCGCGAGCGGAGGCGAGGAGGGGCTCGGCCCGATCCAGAAATGGATCGGGGGAAGAGGAGGAGAGCGAGGGGGGGAGTGGCGGAGAAGGGGGTGAGGGTTTATGGGATGGGGGGAGGGTTTTTATAGTCGGCCAGAGGTGGGCCGGCCTGGTGGGGTGGCCGACTGGGCCAGCTGGGTCGAGGCCCAGTGGGGGGGGAAGCGGGGGTTCTTTTCCCCTTTTTTTTTCTTTTTCTTTTCTCTTTTCTTTTCTTTTTTCCTATTCTCTGTTTTGTAAATTGTGAGGCCTCAAAATGACTTTTGTAAAATATGAGACCTAGCCCATAAATCACAGGGCATTGTATACCACTACAATAAAATGGTTTGGTGCCCATATCTTTTTATTTGGATTTTATTTAATTGAAAATGGATTAAATAGTGTTGTTTTGCTACTGTTAGAGTCTCTTAATTAATTTATTATTTGTTGGTTACAATTTTAGAATGGTCTCTGGAATATTTGCCATTTAATGAACAATTTAGTTTTTATGTTGGACAACTTTTATTTTCCACTTTTATTTAAATTTGGATTTTTACTTAGGAGTTGAAATGCAATATGATGTTAATGATGATCATGCACTGTTAAACATGATGACATGGCATAACCAAAAGTGGGATTACTGTGGCTAACCACTGGGGGTGTTACACTTATGTCAAAAGGCTTCAACCTGATAAGCTCGAACCCAAATCGGAGAAGTGCGTCTTCATAGGATACCCTAAGGAAACAATTGGGTACACCTTCTACCACAGATCTGAAGGCAAGATCTTTGTTGCCAAGAATGGAACCTTTCTAGAGAAGGAGTTTTTCTCGAAAGAAGTGAGTAGGAGGAAAGTAGAACTTGATGAGGTAATAGTACCTTCTCTCGAATTGGAGAGTAGCACATCACAGAAAACCGTTCCTGTGATGCCTACACAACTAGAGAGGAAGCAAATGATGAAGATCATGAAACTTCAGATCAAGTTGCTACTAAACCTCGTAGGTCGACCAGAGCACGATCCGCACCAGAGTGGTACGGTAATCCTGTTCTGGAAGTCATGTTACTAGACCAAGGCGAACCTACGAACTATGAAGAAGCTATGATGAGCCCAGATTTCGACAGATGGCTTGAGGCCATGAAATCTGAGATAGGATCCATGTATGAGAACAAAGTGTGGACTTTGGTGGACTTGCCCGATGATCGGCAAGCCATAGAAAATAAATGGATCTTCAAGAAGAAGACTGACGCTGATGGTAATGTTACTGTCTACAAAGCTCGACTTGTCACGAAAGGTTTGTGACAAGATCAAGGAATTGACTACGATGAGACTTTCTCACCCGTAGCGATGCTTAAGTCTATCCGAATCATGTTAGCAATTGCCGCATTTTATAATTATGAAATCTGGCAAATGGACGTCAAAACTGCATTCCTTAATGGATATCTTAAAGAAGAGTTGTATATGATGCAACCAGAAGGTTTTGTCGATCCTAAAAGTGCTAACAAAGTGTGCAAGCTCCAGCGATCCATCTATGGACTGGTGCAAGCATCTCAGAGTTGGAATATACGCTTTGATGAGGTGATCAAAGCATATGGTTTTATACAGACTTACGGTGAAGCCTGTATTTACAAGAAAGTGAGTGGGAGCTCTGTAGCATTTCTGATATTATATGTGGATGACATATTGTTGATTGGAAATGATATAGAATTTTTGGATAGCATAAAAGGATACTTGAATAAGAATTTTTCAATGAAAGGCCTTGGTGAAGCTGCTTATATATTGGGCATCAAGATCTATAGAGATAGATCAAGACGCTTAATAGGACTTTCACAAAGCACATACCTTGATAAAGTTTTGAAGAAGTTCAAAATGAATCAGTCAAAGAAAGGGTTCTTGCCTGTGTTACAAGGTGTGAAGTTGAGTCAGACTCAAAGCCCGACCACTACAGAAGATAGAGAGAAAATGAAAGTCATTCCCTATGTCTCAGCCATAGGTTCTATCATATATGCTATGCTGTGTACCAGACCTGATGTGTGCCTTGCCATAAGTCTGGCAGGGAGGTACCAAAGTAATCCAGGAGTGAATCACTGGACAGCGGTCAAGAACATCCTGAAGTACCTGAAAAGGACCAAGGATATGTTTCTCGTTTATGGAGGTGACGAAGAGCTCGTCGTAAATGGTTACGTCGATGCTAACTTCGACACTGATCCGGATGAATCTAAGTCACAAACCGGATACGTGTTTATATTGAATGGTGGAGCTGTCAGTTGGTGCAGTTCCAAGCAGAGCGTCGTGGCGGGATCTACGTGTGAAGCGGAGTACATAGATGCTTTGGAAGCAGCACATGAAGGAGTCTGGATGAAGGAGTTCATATCCGATTTGGGTGTAATACCTAGTGCATCGGGTCCAATGAAAAATCTTTTGTGACAACACTGGAGCAATTGCCTTGGCGAAGGAATCCAGGTTTCACAAGAGAACCAAACACATCAAGAGATGCTTCAACTCCATTCGTGAAAAGGTCAAGGATGGAGACATAGAAATTTGCAAAGTACATACGGATCTGAATGTGGCAGACCTGTTAACTAAGCCTCTTCCGCGAGCAAAACATGATCAGCACCAAGATTCCATGGGTGTTAGATTCATTACAATGTAATCTAGATTATTGACTCTAGTGCAAGTGGGAGACTGAAGGAAATATGCACTAGAGGCAATAATAAAGTTGTTATTTTATATTTCCTTATTCATGATAAAGGTTTATTATTCATGCTAGAATTGTATTGATCGGAAACTTAAATACATGTCTGAATACATAAACAAATACTGTGTCCCTAGTAAGCCTCTACTAGACCAGCTCATTGATCAAAGATGGTTAAGGTTTCCTAACCATAGACGTGTGTTGTCATTTGATAACAGGATCACATCATTAGGAGAATGATGTGATGGACAAGACCCATCCGTTAGCTTAGCATAATGATCGTTCAGTTTATTGCTATTGCTTTCTTCATGTCAAATACATATTCCTTCAACTATGAGATTATGCAACTCCCGGATACTGGAGGAATACCTTGTGTGCTATCAAACGTCACAACGTAACTGGGTGATTATAAAGATGCTCTACAGGTATCTCCGAAGGTGTTTGTTGAGTTGGCATAGATCGAGATTAGGATTTGTCACTCCGAGTATCGGAGAGGTATCTCTGGGCCCTCTTGGTAATACACATCATAAGCTCGCAAGAAAATAACTAAGGAGTTAGTTACGAGGTGATGTATTACAGAACGAGTAAAGAGACTTGCCGGTAACGAGATTGAACTAGGCATGAAGATACCGACGATCGAATCTCGGGCAAGTAACATACCGATGGACAAAGGGAATTACGTATGTTGTCATAACGGTTCGACCGATAAAGATCTTCGTCGAATATGTAGGAGCCAATATGGGCATCCAGGTTCCGCTATTGGTTATTGACCAAAGAGGTGTCTCGGTCATGTCTACATAGTTCTCAAACCCGTAGGGTCCGCACGTGTGACGCCCCCGGCCCGATCGTGCACTAATCATACACGCAAATGCACACGATCAAGCCTAAGGACTCACGGGAAGATATCACAACACAACTCTAAAACATAAATAAAGTCATACAAGCTTTATATTACAAGCCAGGGCCTCGAGGGCTCGAATACATAAGCTTGCGAACAAGCGTCAGCGGAAGCATCAGATATCTGAGTACAGATATAAAAGAAAGTACAGAAAGGCCTTTAGAAAGGCGGGGCAAAATAAAACACTACGATCGAAAGGCGAAGGCCTCCTGCCTGGGACCCTCCGATCCTACTCCTGGTCGTCAGTCAACTCGTAGTAGTATCCATCCTCTGGGTAGTAGTAGTAACGATCGTCGGGGCATCTGTCTCAGGGGGCTCCGTCCTCTGGTCACGTCAAACTGATATGGGGAGAAAAAGGAAAACAAAGCAACCGTGAGTACTCTGAAGTACTCAGCAAGCAAGGATCTACACTACATATGCAACATTATCAAGGGGAGGCTGTATATGTGGACTGGGCTGCAGAAATGCCAGAATAGAGAGAAGGCCTAGTCCTATCGAAGACTAGCATCTTCAGCGGTCTTGCAGCAGTAGAAGAGAGTAGAACAATGCCATATAAAGTAGTAGTAATAATATCAACCTCACCCAGAGATCCTTTCTCGACTCCCTGCGAGAAAGCAATCCCAGAGCCATATATATACAGGTCTCATCACAGGTATCCAGTTCTAAATTGTATCAATCAGGATACAACTCCGAGTGTCCTTTACCGTAGGACCGGCTATCGATAGAAATGTTCTTCCCTGCAGGGGTGCACCAACTTACCCAACACGCTCGATTAACTTCGGCCGGACACACTTTCCTGGGTCATGCCCGGCCTCGGCCAAACGACACATCGCAACCCTACCTACAGCTCAGCAGAGAGGTCCCCGTCGGTCTATATCCTAAGCGCTCAGGGGTCATGGGCCATCGCCCTGTGCACTCCGGGTCGGTGTGTGCAGGGTCGGGACGAGCACCACCTCAGTCCTGGATGGTACTGGCCCGGCCCGGCCACGAGGCTGAACTGGACGTCTGACAGAGCTTTCGGCTGATGCATACGATGCAGAACGCCCATACTATGCCCACGTGATGGTTAGTGCTATCAGACCAGAGGTCTGCTCGGATCAAATATCCAAATCGTTAGGACTAGGGCTTGCGGTAACGAGCAGAGACTCACGAAAGATGTGACCCCGTCGCCCCGTCTCGAGGACTTGCGGCAAGGGCCAAGAATGCCCGGCCGCGCCTCGTATTCACCACTCGGGCACCACACTGGCAACCCGCCTTCACATCACACGCGGGTACCCCTCAGGGTCGACCCGCCTTTCCAAGTAACATTGTAAAGTCCAAGTATCCGTGTGTCCATAACATCAAGGAATCCGAGGTATCACCCTCATTGAATTCCCACTCGATGTATCCGTCAAGGTGAACTAGGAGGAATCACCCTCACTGGGTCCACACTTGAGGAGTTGTAGGACAGCGTCGTTATCGGAAGCGGTGAAGGAGGAATCACCCTCGATGACCACTACCGAATAGCTACTCTACAGAGTTAACATCAGAAGTGCTACCAGAGGTTTCACCCTCGGCACTCGATAGTAACGCTGCAGTGTCGTTACAACTAAGGGGGGTGATGTGCGGTGTCGGGTCCTGGTCTTCAATCCCATTGATCGGGTCTTCTGACGATCCAGCGCGGCAGTCGGGATAAGTGGGGTCACTGATAGGTCTCTACCCAGCCTAAACTAAGCAGTTTAGGATATGCAGGTAAATATCAACAGTAGGTTACAATGAACAGGCTATGCAACAGAATAGGTAAAGCAGCAGCAGCAGTAATTCTAATGCAAGCATGAGGAATTTAGAATGGGCGATATCGGTATGCTCAAGGGAGGGGCTTGCCTGGTTGCTCGGCGGCAAGGGCAAGGTCGTCTATGGTGTCTTCGGGATCCGGAGCTGCGTCGGTCTCGGGGACGACGTCAGGGTCGGGGGCTATCGAGAGAGAAGAGGGGGAGGAAACAGTATAAATATATAGCAAACATGAGCATGACAAATACGATACACGGTGCTAGGGGTAGTCTAACGCAGCATCACACGTAACAGACGGAGCGGGAGAATATCTGACGATATTTCCCGGGTCTTTGGAATTATCGGACAGAGGATAAGAGGGGAACGGTTGCAAGTTCGGATAGTTAGGGACGCATGACGGGCGAACGGACCGCGTATTCAGATTCGTCTCGTCGTTCCGAGCAACTTTCATGTACAAAGTATTTTCATCTGAGCTACGGATTATTTTATATGATTTTCTAAAGTTTTTATTAATTTCTGGAATTTAATTAATTATTTAAATTAACATTATCCGAAACAGTGTCTTGCTGACGTCAGCATGACGTCAGGACCAGTGGGTCCCACCTGTCATAGGCTGTTAGGTTAATTAGTGATTAACTAATTAAATTACTGTTTAATTAACACTAACTACTTAATTAGATTAACCTAATCAGGATTAATTAACCTAATTAATTAACTAATTAATTAATTAATTAATTTAATTATTTTTATTTTTATTATTATTATATTTTTTTTAATTCGTTCTGGGCCGTGGGCCCCTATGTCAGTGGGCTGGGCGGACATGTCCGCGGTGTGCACGTCTGGGCGCCGGACAGGTCCGGAGCGTGCCCATTTGGGACCGGACATGTCCGGTGCCCAAATGGCACGCGCGGGCGCGGACCGGGGGGGGGGGCGGACGGGCGAGGCAAACGGGAGGGCCAGAGTCTGGCAACGGAGCGGTCAGAGGAGAGGAAGACGGGACGGCGACGGCGCGCGTGGGGGGGCCGGTGCGGGCGCGCATAAGCAAGGCGAGGGCCGTGGCCGCGGCGAGCCGGAAAGAGGGGAGGGCGGGGGAGAGGGCAGAAGAGAAGGGATAGGGGACAAAGAGAAGGGGGAGGGGAGAGAGAGAAAGCAGAGAGGTGAGGGAAGGGGGAGGAGGAGAGAGGAGGGGGATCACTGGAGAGCAAGAGGAGGGAGGGGAGGCCAGCGGGAGCGGACCAGGGTGTGGAGGGGGGTGCGAGGCGGTGGCGGGACGACGGCCAGGCGCCGCGGAGGAGCGAGGTGTGCACGGGGGCGGGGGGGAGGGGAGGAGACGAGGGAGGCAGCGCCAGGCTCACCCCGTTGTAGATGTGCGCCGGCGAGGCTCGGTGATGGCCGCGATGGAGAGACGGGGACGGCGGCGTGCGACGGCGAAGGCCAAGGAGGAGCGCGTCGGGGCGCAGCGCGGCGGGGTTGGCCGGGGCGGCGAGTAGGGGTGGCGGCGGCGTGGTGGCCGAGGCGGTGGAGGCCGGCGGTAGGTCCGGGCGGCGGCGAACGACGACGGGGATCGGGCGGGCGACGAGGCGAGGCCGTGGCTCAGGCGGGGCGTCGCGCGAGAGTGAGGAGGGGCGAGGCGGCGTCGAGGTGGCTTCAGGGACGGCGAGGCGGCGGCGGTCGGGACGGCGGACGGCGACGGCGCGGGGACGGGGGGGGGTCGATCCCGATCCAGAATTTCTGGATCGGGGGGGGGGGGGAAGGGACAGAGAGACGGCTCCCCCCGCCCGCATACTCTCGTCCCCCCCCGACATACTCCCCTCCCCTAACTCAGCGGTCTACTCTTCTACCACCCCCTCGCTCCCCACACCTTCGTTTAGCTATATCTTTCCCCGCCCACCTCACACGTCAGACTTGCTCGGTCTCGTGCCGTTCCTCTTTCTCTTACTTCAAATGCTCAAGACCTCGCATCTCTCTGCCAACTTCCGCTGCTTCAACTTAATCTACCATCAATTCGTTCACGGAACGGACCCCTGCCATCGCCTGCACCCGCCAACCACCCCCGCCCAATCCCCGCCAACCCCCACACGAGTAACCCCACCCGAACTGCCAACTAATCACTCCTCCATTCAATACTACCCCTCCTCGTCCTCCCCATCGACACCCCGGCCCACATACCTCGAACCCACCCCCCCCAATCACTCTTGTCCGCCCCCATCACATCCCAGGCCCAAGCGCTCCCTCACTATAGGCTCGCCCTCAGCTAACAGCCCACCACAATCCCTGCCCCAACTTCAGTTCACCCCCCAACGCAGGCCCGACCCTCCCCCTTGCCTCCAGTCAACATCCATCAACCAACCTCTCCTGATCCGACCCAATCTAGGCCGATAGCAGCCCCCGCGTCCATCGCGCCCAACCCTCATCCAAACCCATCACAGTCCATCACTTCCAGACCCAGGTCCTAGATCAACCCTTTCACCATGCACATACACTGTGTCGGCCAAACACAGATACCTGTCCGTCTTATGATCACCCAACGTCCCAACCTTCTCGATCCCTGCCATCCCCCAAGAATTACACACACCATCCTCCTCCTGCCCCCGCCTTACTACCCTCCCCTCTTCCAACAGTAGGACCTATGATCCGCATGCCCGCTGAACCAAAACACATACCGGTGGGAACCCATTACTTCAAACCAAGCAACATGGCTCATCCTCACCCTACTGCTTCCCATAACTGACAAGTGAACCCTCAAGCTTTTTTCCCACAACTGCGCTTTGGCATACAAGCCACCCCCCACCACTCACCTTCCAAGATGTCCAGCCACAATCGGTCACAGGGAAACCGCCGGTGGGGGTGTTAGGGCTAGGTTTAGCGGCTAGGGTTTCGGGTGGGGGTGGGAGATATGGGGGGAGGGGAGGGGGCGCCGGCTGGGCCGGCCTGGCTAGCCCAGTGGCCAGCTGGGCCGAGGCCCAGCGAGGGGGGGGGTGCTTTATTTTCTTTTGTTCTTTTTCTTTTTATAAATTCATATACCTCGGTTTAGTAAATAGTTAGGCCCCAAACCGAATTTTGTAAAAAGGGAGACCTAGTCCATAAATACCAGTGCTTTATTTCCTAAAACCTAAAATCAGTTTGGGCAAAACATCATTTCATACTTAAATTAGATTTAATAAATGGTTATTAAATATTGTTTTTAGTCGCTGTTTGAAGATGTTTGAGTCACTTACCCAACTCCAATGATGTTGGTTTCAATTTTAGAATTGTCTCTGATTTATTTGCTATTTAATGAACAATTTAGTTTCTATGTTGGACAACTTTTATTTTCCACTTTCATTTAAATTTGAATTTGAGGTTAGGAGTTGAAATGCAATATGATGTTAATGATGATCATGCACTGATAATCATGCTGACTTGGCATTATCAAAATGGGATTACTGTGGTTAACCACCGGGGGTGTTACAGCACGCTTAACGTTCGTTGACGATATAATGTTATATGAGTTATATAATTTGGTGACCGAAAGTTGTTCGGAGTCCCCGATGAGATCACGGACATGATGAGGAGTCTCGAAATGGTCGAGAGGTAAAGATTGATATATAGGACGATGGTGTTCGGACACCGAAAGAGTTTCGGGATGCACCGGGTAGCTATCGGGTCACCGGAAGGGGTTCCGGACACCCCCCGGGTAGGTATATCGGCTTAATGGGCCAAGAGAGGGACAGACCAGCCCACAGGGGGCTGGTGCGCCCCTCTCCCTGGCCGGCCAGCCCTAGGGAAGGAAAGGGGGGAGGGCTAGCCCCTCCTGCCTTTCCCTCTCATGGAAGAAAGGAAAAGGGGGGGCGCCTCCCTCCCCTGCCTTTCCCCCGCACCTATATATGGAAGGGGGGCGCGCGGCTAGGGGAGGACCCCAAGTAGGATTCGGCCTAATTGGGGCGCCTCCTTGGCTGCTCCTCCCTCCCACCAATATATATGTGGGGGGCGCCTAGCACAACACAACATTGTCTTAGCCGTGTGCGGCGCCCCCTCCACCGTTTACACCCCCGGTCATATTTTCGTAGTGCTTAGGCGAAGCCCTGCGGAGATCACTTCACCATCACCGTCACCACGCCGTCGTGCTGCCGGAACTCATCCACTACCTCGCCGTCTTGCTGGATCAAGAAGGCGGAGGACGTCATTGAGCTGAACGTGTGCTGAACGCGGAGGTGCCGTACGTTCGGTGCTCGATCGGTTGGAACGCGGAGAAGTTCGACTACATCAACCGCGTGGTCAAATGCTTCCGCTTACGGTCTACGAGGGTACATAGACACACTCTCCCCTCTCGTTGTTATGCATCTCCTTGATAGATCTTGCGTGTGTGTAGATTTTTTTTTTTCCATGCAACGTTTCCCAACACGCCTTATACCAAGTACTCTTCCCGGGCTCCCTTTTTTTTTGTTCAAAACCCAAACATAATTTGAAACAAGCACGCGGATGGATTGGACAACATGCAAAATACATCGAGTCTCCTCTCCATGAGATCTATGTCGTCTTCTCTACCAAATATATCAGGCCATTGCCAGCAGGGTCTCATGGACGTATGCAATTGGTGCTTCTACCCGCCTTGCAAATTTGCCAGCAGCCAAAAAGTCCGACACAACACTCTCAGTCTATCTACCGCACATGCTTCATGTATAACTTCATACAAATATACCTTTCTCCATAGCTCCTTAGCTCCCTCATAAAGGAATAGCGTGTGCTTTATATCCATGCATATTACATGCACGACACATGCTATTGTTTCCAATATGATGATTAGTCAACACTACATAACATGGTAGAATTACATGCACACACTTCCATGCAACTTCACTGGCAGCGAATGTCTCCATAACTCTTTCCATACCAAGCTTATAGTTGATGATCTAGAACCATCGACTCTCTATAAGGAGCTCCCAAACCGAGGCTCCCACTCCATGTGATACACAGAACAAACAGAAAAATACACATATTTAGTTACCCTCCAGGGTATGGAGTCCGTCGCGCCGTTTTGACTGAGCGAGATAGGCACAATCTATTGCACATCTATCTCCCAGAAATTGATCTAACAAGATCGACGTTCCTACTCATTGTGGTTGGACCAATTAATTCATTGACCTTACAGTTCACATCTATCTTCTAGAAATTGAACTAACAAGATCAATGTATTTTTCCGTACATCAATTTGCCGCCCATCTCCCACTTGCTACATTCCCCTCTTATTAAATGTATGCAACTCTATCATTACACTTTGCCAAGTAAATGACGAGCCAAGTCTTAGCTTAGCATTTAATATGCATTCATCTGGAAAAAAATTATACTCCTCAACACTCTAGCACGTAAACTTTCCGGCTCCAAGATCAGCCTCTAAATTTGTTTCCCTAGCATAGCCTTATTAAAAGCAATTCTGGTCTCTAAATCTCATCCCTTCTCTGTCCTTTGAAACACACAATTTTGCAAAGTTTCTTCCGAGTCCGAAATACAGACATAGTCAAACCGTGTTCCATCAATACCATCCATCAAAGATCATACGGCTGCCCCTCACGACCGTCCTCGCATCTCCCAGCACATCAACCAAAGATACCCTTTTCCTTTCTTTTCCCCACATTATTGAAAGAATTCCACATCACCCCTTGGGGTTTCAGAAACCGGGTAATCTACCCCCTCAACTTCTAAACCGGTTAATTAATCCCCTGAGATCTCTAATACCAGCCAAAGTACCCCCCCGTCCCAATTACAGTGGGTATCCGCCGGTGGTTTTGCTTGCGTGGCTCGAAAGGATGGCCACGTCGGCTTGGTGGGTGGCGCGAGGCGATTTGAGACGGCGCGTGAAGTTTCACCCAATCGGCTCTGTTTTGTTCTATGCCCTAATCCCTAGTTCATCTCTTCCTCCTCCCCTTTTCGTCGCCATGGCCGCCAGCTGAAGCTAGATGTTCCTTATTCTCTAGTTCGCCTCCTACCCTTTTTTTGGCGGGGAGTTCGTCTCTTATCCTGTTCGTCGCCATGGCCGCCCCACCTCCCTAGTTCCTCTCATGCCCCGATCCCTCATTCTTGACCTGGAAGCGCCCTGAAAAAGGACGCCCTCGCCATGGCTCAACGGAGCAGCGCAATCTCATCTTGGAGTTCCTGTTCGATGTACACCATGAGTATTAATTTGGGACAGTACAGATGCAGATATACTGAACTTGACCCTTTTCTGAAGTCAATGCCATGTTTTGCTGCAGCAGATGTACGTGTAGTAGAGGAAGGGGAGCTGGCATCGACCCCCTCCCGGCTCTCAATCAGGTGAGCTAGCCACACATTCGAAACATCTCCATCGTTACTTTCTTTGGGATTTTTTTTAAAAAAAGTAGCATGTGTCGTTGATTAGGATTGTGCTCTGTAGAAAACATTTTTTTGAGAGGGCTCTGTAGAAAACATTACTTCTCAGGGGAGACAAGTACTAGGTGTTCCCCATTGATTTTGGCTACAAACTACAAAGGTAAAAGGCGAGGAGTGCATTAGCTTTCATGAATTCTGTATGATACTAACAACATAGGTTTTCTTTAAAAGGAGAATAGCATAACACTCTGTTGCATTTTTTGTTGGTGAGTGCAGGCATCTAGGCAAGGAATCTAGGCTAGAGACCATCAAGGACGCAACGACGCGTTGGAGGGGGGCGAGAAGGTTTAACAGTTTGACCAAGTCATTCCTCGTACATGATCCGAATAGACCAAAACTAAAGCCTGCTCAGAGGATCAATTACTTCCAGGAAAAGTATACACAAAATCGTACCAGGGGCCCAAATGGTGTACATTATACTCTTGGTAGGCATGTGTTGATGCTCTGAGAAGAGAGAATTCAGTTTAGTTCAGATTGAGAATTAGTATGTGTAAAAAAATTATCTTCTCTTGCTGGTGGTGTTGTCCCAGTTTAGTTGAGAAGAGATAAGAATTCAGAGAAAGCATTTTGTTTAGGGAATGTACTTCTGAGTCTACAAACTGTTGCATATGCACAAATATATGTAATCTAAATGCAATATTTTCTTGTGACATGAATGAAAGCTTTTGGGAACTGAAAGTACTTTGTTGTTGCAACTATCATGGTTGCAAATTGGCAGCATTTTATTTACATTCAACATCATTATTGCAAATTGGCAATAGCAGAATTAATAAACAAGACAGCACGCCAATTATTTGTACAGTTCCAGCTTTACTTCGGACGAGCATATTTTTCTGAACACAACAGTAAAATCACATAAGAACAAGCCATGCCCACATCTGAAAACAGTACATGCGTCACATAATAGGGAACAAGTGCTAGCAGTACCAGTTTTACATAATATAGCATGAACCAGAGCATGCACACTGAACCATGTACCACAAGTTCATTCTTATTTTGCTCTAGCTAGATAACTAGCAGTTCAATTATTGCCATATAACAACCATGGGAATCCTGATTGGTTTGGCATTGCCTGAGATATCGACCCAGGTGCTTGTTGATAAGAAGATGTTGTAGATGGAGGTTGAGATGATTGTGTCTGTGCTTTCCTTCTATTCTTTGCTCTCTCATAGAAAGGTGCAGTGGAAGGACTATTTTGTGAAGTTGAGACCTTCTTCTTCCTATCTGCTGGCTTAGATGCTCTAGGACCTTGCTTTGATGATGGACCAGGAGCTGAACTTTGTTGTGTTGATGGGACATGAGCTTGCTGTGTTGAAAAAGAGTAAATGTGAGCACATTTGCACATGTCAGGAAGAAAATGCAAGTAAAAGAAGAGACAAAGGGGGCACCTCTGTTCTTGCTTGCTTTGCCTTCCTCCTTGTAGCTGCTCTTGTGAAGTTGGCATGCTCTTTATTACCAGCAGTATTGTTGTTAGTACATTTTCTTTTGTTGTGCCCCTGGGTTCCACAACTTGAACATGTGACCTGAGTGCCTGCTCGTGACATTTTTTATGGATCCCTAGGTTTCTCTCCTTCTTCCTGCCTTCTCTTTGTCTGGGGCCTGCCTTTCTGAGTTCTTTTCTTAGGTGGAAGAGGTCTAGGTTTTTCAGAAATTGGCCAATCTTCTGGTCCATTCACAGGCTGTAGAACATGATCATAAATTTTGTCGTACTCAGCTATCGAGTAGCAAGGTGAAATATAGAGATCCAAATCTCTAGAGCAGGCATAGATTGAACTCACTGCATGACAACAAGGTAAGCCAGAAAGTTGCCAATATCTACATGAACATGTCCAGTTTTCTAGATTGACCGTGTATCTCCTGTGCTCACCTTCCTGTACTTCAAACCCATCCTTTCCATTCCACAACACTTGACACCTAGCGGACCTTTCAATGTTGACCTTCAATTTCTTAAAAATATTTGGACAAATGGTTCCATGCCACTTCTGAGACTTTGCTCTGTTTTGTTGGATCCTCACAATGACCTTCTTTCTAATAATTTCCATAGGCGTTACTACAGGGTAGAACCTTGATCTCATGATGGCATTATTAAATGGCTCACACATGTTGTTCTCAACTGAATCACAGAAAGAGCCAATCCTGAAGTAGGCCCTACACCAATGCTCTGGCGCGGTTTTCATCATGTCTTTCGTACCTTCTACTGTGTTTTGCGCAAGCTTAGCCCTGTTGTAATTGAATTGGCTTCTATCTGATGACTTCGCACATGCCCAGAACATTTTCTGAAAGACCTTGTCCCTGTGTTCTTTTCTCCAATTAGCATAAATGTGTCTTGCACACATCCTATGCTCTGCTTGGGGCACAAGCTCATTGACTGCCCTGATGAGACCCTACATAAGGAAAGAAGAAAAATGACATAAGCTAATAATCTCAAATTCATAAGGACAATAAGAGAGTAAGAGAATTAATTTTGTATCATATATATAATAACAAAAATATGAGTAAAAAATATTTAGCTTACTTTCTGTTGATCAGAGATGAAAACCCATCCTTCACCATTGTTGTTTATCTGGAGATCTTTTTGAAGAAACCCAATGAACCAATACCAGGACTCATAGCTTTCAACCTCTACTATAGCCCAACCTATTGGATACATCTGGTTATTCGCATCTCTGCCAATTGCACAAAGCAACTGCCCCTTGAAAGCACCCTTCAAAAAACATCCATCTAGCCCCGCCACTCTTCTACATCCTGCAAGAAATCCTTTCTTGCAACCATCTAAACACATATACATTCTTTCAAACACATTGCTGTGAAGAATTTCTGGATTTAATGTCACTGCAATAGTGCTACCGGGGTTGCTTCTAAGCAACTCAAGCTGATAATCATAAACCCGAGCATACTCACCATCAGATAGATCAATTATCTTCTCCATAACTAGTTTCTTTGCTCTTTTGCATTTGGAGATGGACACATCAGCCACTAGATCCTGAAGAACAGCTTGTTGAATGTGCTCTGCCTTCCATGATGGATTGTCCCTGATTTGCCTGAAGTACTTCTTTGCTATGACACCGCATGTGACCAGCTTGTTGTCCCTTCTTGGAATGCATGCATGCTCACTGTTGTACCTCCACACTAGAAACCAATCAGATCTGCTGGTAATGGACCCATAAATACTCCAAGGACAGCCAGGCCAACTGCATTTTGCGCTTACTCTCTTCTTCTCGTCTTTTGGAAATAACAAGTGGTGATATGTTTTCAGTCCATACTTGACCAATGCATTCTTGAACTCCCTACTGTCATGGAAGGCCATACCAACAGAGAATAAAGGAATTTCAGAAGTGCTATCATAAACTTTGTGCTCTGTCTTCTTCCTCTTAGGCATGTCATCCCCATCACTTGCTTCATCATAAGATAAATCATCTGCACTGTCAAAATAGGGCGTCACATCACCATCACCATCATCAAGCTTGCAATCCTTCGGGACAAGGAAATCCTCTGGCACATCAACTGCTTTCTCATCCTCTTCACCAAGCATTTTGTTCCTAACCTTGTTCTTGAGTTCCCTTGCATATTTTCTGTATTCAATTGCTTCATCATCAGCAGCAGAACTATTGTCTTCTTCTTCTAAATCAACCTCATAATCACTATCACTGCTTGTGGATTCATCTTCAACTACTTTGTTTCTTTTTCCTTCCGCCACCTTTGATTTTCCTGCCATGGAGCTACTTCCATTCACAATCTTCCTAGAAACTGGCAACTTCTGGGGCCGATGAAATAAATGTGCATCTTCAGCTACCTCATGCATCTCATCTGCATCTCCTCTACATTCCTCTGAATTTTGCTTCTCTTCTGAACATTGTTCATCTTGTTCTGCTGGTTGTCCCTCTCCTTGTTCTGCCTGCTGAACAGATAGGTAACCGAGTGGTTTCATATCTGCGAAATAACAACAAAATACAACAGAGCATTTAGTAAATTTTGATTACTTAGAATACATGCAGGTAGGCATCAACCTGAGTTATCTCGACTGTTAATTCCAGCAAGTGTGAAAGAAAACTGCTGATTGCGGAGCAGCTATTTCACCGTGTACTGTAGCTCACCGGCCGGCTAGTTGTTTAATTATGATCACACAAGTACCATGAAAAGAATACTAACATGTCGGTCCATATTAATCATGGAGCAAAAATCTAAAACTTGGAAAATGGCAATGGCCTGAAGGGAGCCAAGTCGTATCCTCTGAATTTGAAAAAACTGCTTTCAAATCTACAGAACCTAGACTGTTCAAGTGCATAGGGAATAATCACGATGTACATAGTAACTAAACAAGGACTACTCCCGTGCAACTGTGGTGCGTTAGTACTAATCACCGAACAGATCGAGGACTATCTAGGTGGGCGTGTGACATCTGAATTTAGAAAAGGGTCGTTGCAAGTGTGCAAGTTTCAATGCGTAGTCCACACGGAGAAGGATGTGTGCTGCTGGGCATGGAAGAGCTGAGCGCCTAACCTGGAGTCGTCGCGCCGCTCCTGTCAAGCGGCGATCATCACGTCTTGCCCCGCCGCCCTCTCGTCGAAAGGAAATAAGGGAGACGAGGCCCAAACAAACAGGAGGAGCAATTAAGTCAGAGACCCACCCACCAAGCCGACGTGGCCATCTTTTCGAGCCACGCAAGCAAAACCACCAGTGGATACCACTGTAATTGGGACTGGGGGTACTTTGGCTGGTATTAGAGATCTCAGGGGATTAATTAACCGGTTTAGAAGTTGAGGGGTAGATTACCCGGTTTCTGAAACCCCAGGGGGTGATGTGGACTTCTTTCCACATTATTTGATTTCCTCTCCGCCGCCGCCCCCCTCGTCGCGGAATCCGCCCAACCGACGAGCTGCCTCCGTATCCGATTCGGCGAGCTACCACCACAACTCCTTCACGCTACCGTCGCCGTCTGAGGCCCCCCGCGCCGGCCAGCCCCACCCCGCCCCTCGTCGCTGACTACCTTCCCTTCTCAGTAGGGCGCTAGAAGGTAGGACGCAGAAGCTCACCGCCTCTCTCTACATCACTATCCGTGTTCTGTTCTTCTGTTGTCGCCGAACTACCCGGCAGATCTGTTGTAATTTGCTGTGTGTTAAGGTGGATTTGGTACACATGTTGAATTTGTAAACCCTAGATTCGGTTGAGAGCTCCTTTTGCTATATTTTGGTGGGGTATTCATGGTTGAATGGTGTATATTTCTCGCCGTAGCTTGCAGTATCCACGTACTATGCATAAGCGGTCTACATACACAAGTAAATGGCTACTTCAACGGTAGAAGTAAATAGTACTCTCAGGGAACTGGTGTATAATAAAGTTCTTGTCAGCAGAGGCTTTAGGTGTTACTCAAGGACCCGTTCCATTTAAAATGAGGTTGCTCCCCAGATATTTGTATCCTCCTTGAGCTAAGAAGTAATATGGCAATGGCATTATGTCCACGTCAGATTTTATACAGCTGTTTAGATTTTGGGATTGATGTTCACTGATTATTTTCTTGCTTATAAGGTTGTCTTTCCTCTGTGTAGTTGGTTACTTCTACAAAATTCTGTGCAATTAATGATTGCCTCATTTAAGAAACTTGTACTACAAAATTCTATGTAATCATACCTCATTGTAGTTGATAGTTTCTTGATTAAATGTTGTTTAATCTTCTGTTTGCTCGTAAGAATCAATTTATATGGTGCTAATTCGTCTCTGTTTTCACCTGTAAATTATGGTGCCAAGAACAGATTCTTTCTAGCTGATATTTTTTTGTTGAGATGAAATTGAAAGATTAGTGATTTTCCTGTATGCGGACCGTGTGTCTCATTACCATTTTATAAGATTTTAGTGTATTGTTTGGTTTTACACAAAACAGGTCTACTGTGCCTTGTGTAATTTACATCTGAGAGGAGCTGTATCTCTTTGATGATGCATGGAGTTCTTATGTCATGAAGTATATCTGATTCCCCTATTTTGGTTTTACACAGTCAACATGTCGTTGGATGTTACTCAAATACTCTTGAGTGCGCAATCTGCTGATGGCTCGATTAGGAAGCATGCTGAAGAAAGCCTCAAGCAGTTTCAGGAGCAAAACCTCCCAGGTTTCTTGCTCTCCCTCTCAAGTGAGTTGGCCAATAACGAGAAACCTGAAGAGAGCCGCAGGTTGGCTGGTTTGATCCTTAAGAATGCACTGGATGCAAAGGAGCAGCACAGGAAGAGTGAACTTTTCCAGAGATGGCTGGCACTGGATGCTGGTGTCAAGGCACAAATTAAAGCGTTGCTGCTGCAAACTCTCTCATCTCCTGTTGCAAGTGCCAGATCTACATCTTCTCAAGTCATCGCAAAGATTGCTGGCATTGAGATCCCTCAGAACCAATGGCCTGAGCTTATAGGATCATTGCTCTCAAACATACATCAGGTCCAGCCTAATGTCAAGCAGGCGACGCTCGAGACACTTGGCTATTTATGTGAGGAAGTTTCTCCAGAAGCTGTTGACCAAGACCAAGTCAACAAGATACTTACAGCTGTTGTTCAGGGTATGAATGCTGCTGAAGGGAACTCTGAAGTGAGACTTGCAGCCACACGGGCATTGTATAATGCATTGGGCTTTGCTCAGGTTAACTTCTCCAATGACATGGAGCGTGATTATATCATGAGAGTCGTATGCGAAGCAACACAGTCACAAGAGGTGAAGATAAGACAGGCTGCCTTTGAGTGTTTGGTGGCTATTTCATCAACTTATTACGATAAGCTGGCCACATACATGCAGGACATATTTAATATTACTGCAAAGGCCGTGAGAGGAGATGAGGAGTCAATTGCACTTCAGGCCATTGAATTTTGGAGTTCCATATGCGATGAGGAAATTGACATTTTGGACGAGTATAGTAGTGAGTTTACAGCTGATTCTGATGTTCCTTGCTACTATTTTATCAAGCAAGCTCTTCCTGCCTTAGTGCCAATGCTGCTGGAGACCCTCCTCAAGCAGGAGGAAGACCAAGACTTGGATGAAGGTGCTTGGAATCTTGCAATGGCTGGTGGTACTTGTTTGGGCCTGGTGGCGAGGACTGTTGGTGATGACGTTGTTCCTCTTGTGATGCCTTTTGTTGAGGAGAACATAACGAAACCTGAATGGAGGCAAAGAGAGGCTGCAACATATGCTTTTGGATCCATTCTAGAGGGTCCATCAGCTGATAAACTGACCCCTCTAGTTAACGTCGCCTTGAATTTTATGTTGTCTGCGTTGTTGAAGGACCTAAATAACCATGTGAAGGACACCACTGCTTGGACCCTCGGAAGAATATTTGAGTTTCTTCATGGTTCTGCGCTTGAAACTGCTCCTGTTATTACAGCTGAGAACTGCCAGCAAATACTTACTGTGCTACTTCAAAGCATGAAGGATGTCCCAAATGTGGCAGAAAAGGCATGTGGGGCACTCTATTTCCTTGCACAAGGCTATGTGGATGCTGGATCGGCGTCACCATTAGCCCCTTTCTTCCAAGATATTATTCAGAGCCTTATTGTGACCAGTCACAGAAAAGATGCTGGAGAATCCAGGCTGCGTACCGCAGCTTATGAAACTCTAAATGAAGTTGTCAGGTGCTCCACTGAGGAGACAGCTCCTATTGTTTTGCAGCTGATACCAGTGATTATGATGGAACTCCATCAGACACTTGAAGCAGGAAAGTTGTCAACTGACGAGAGGGAGAAGCGGAGCGATCTGCAGGGCCTTCTCTGTGGTTGCTTGCAGGTCATTATCCAGAAGTTGGGAGGGATGGAGTCAACAAAGTTTGCCTTCTTGCAGTATGTGGATCAGATGATGGATCTATTTTTGAGAGTTTTTGCTTGTCGAAATGCCACGGTGCATGAGGAGGCTATGCTTGCTATTGGTGCATTGGCATATGCAGCCGGTTCAAACTTCGCAAAGTACATGGCACAATTCTACCAGTACATGGAAATGGGACTTCAGAACTTTGAAGAGTATCAGGTATGTGCTATTACAGTGGGTGTTGTGGGTGACCTGTGCAGGGCACTGGAGGACAAAATTTTACCCTACTGTGACGGCATCATGGCCCAGCTCCTGAAAGATCTATCCAGCAACCAGTTACACAGATCTGTAAAACCACCTATATTCTCGTGCTTTGGTGATATTGCACTGGCAATTGGGGAGAACTTTGAGAAGTATTTGATCTATGCGATGCCCATGCTACAGAGTGCAGCAGATTTGTCGGCGCATGCAACTGCAGCTGATGAGGAAATGCTCGACTACACCAATCAATTAAGGAATGGCATCTTGGAGGCCTACTCTGGCATTCTTCAAGGATTCAAGGGTTCCCCTAAGATGCAGTTACTGATGCCGTATGCCCCACATATTCTTCAGTTCCTTGACGCTCTTCATAATGGCAAGGATATGTAAGTCGTCTAGAATACCTTCTGTTTCCTTAATTTCTCACTTATTTACATGAATATTTCCTGCTTTCCGGATGCTCAAAGCTGGAAACTGGTCATGCAAACGCATAGATAACAATAATTAGACATTTTTCTTGTATGGCAGGCAAATGCCTAAGAGCATGGTTAATAGTATAGCCAACATCCGGCTATATGAAGTTGCCACATCATCTAGAGCCGACCTAATAGCCTGCTAGTACAATAGTTAGTCATACTAGTATACTATATCATTACTATGTGGCCCACCTTTTGTCTCACAAAGTATGTTGGAGCTCGTGCTAGAGCCGGCTACAAGTTTACAGCCCGCTTCTCTTCTCTCTCCTTTTCTCTCTCCTCCAACTAAGCACAAATACTATATTTAAATCCTTATAGCCTGCTTATGTCACCTTATTGTACTTGCTCTAAGCTGCTTAAAAAATATAAAAGGGCCAAAGTACTGGAAAATTGACAATTATGGTAATTTTAACTCAATCAAGCTAGTTTCTGGAAACATGTAATTTCTTATATGCTATTCCCTCCTTCCAAAATATAAGTTATATATGATTTGGTAATATAGATGTTGATTTTTTTTCCATATAAGTTATATCTTAGGGAGGGAGTACTGAATAACTACTTGTTTTGTCATATGCCACTAAAAGATTCCCGATTCATTCTGCACTACTCAATTCCGAAACTTCATGAATTGCTACCGCCATTAGTGGGCTGTTGGTGTGTTTCTGTTATCGTGTCAACCCTTTCACTTAATTGCCTAACTGGCCATGAGTCAACATGGATATGCCTTGTCTGGCTCGGTGTTCCTGCACGGGTACCTGCAATGTAAGGCCGCTTCTCTGTAAAATACCCATGGTGGCAGCAGCGCCGCCTAAGCAACACATGCATGCATCAGCAACACTGCTAAACCAGGGCAAAACTCACTAACACCTAGCCAACGAGTGAAGAAAAATAACGAAGAGACGAATCAGATAGAATGAATAGTGTTCGTCGTAGGCATATGATGAAAATAGGAGTTCTTGCAATGATATATAAGCAATTTTCTCCCAAAATGAGGGTATACCTGACAAGTGTTATAGCCATATAGTCCGTTACAGGCCTGTTGTTCTAACAATATTTTTCTGGATGCATTTGAGGTGATTTAGTAATTAAGAGCTAAGCCTTGCAAATTTTTGTGTTGGCTAACTTCTGATTATGATCTGCTACTTTAGATTGCATTTACCTATAGGCGTTAGATTCTAATTTGCGATTTCTTACTGTGCACTAAGTTTGGTCACTTTTGTTGTTCTATGGAATGTATGTTGTTTGCACTTGAATTGCCACTATGATGGAAAAGACATAATAGTGTGTCCACACACTTACGCACACCTTACACTATTGCCAGAATTGAATCTCTCCCCCTTAAGCCTCCTGGCCAGTCAACCCCACTCTTTTTTTAGCGACCATGAACACGGACAGTGAAGTGTTATTGCAACAATTGACCAATATTTCAGCTTAGTGCGACTCATAGTTAAGCAGGATAATTTTCTAAAATGATCTCTTACTGTTTCAGGGATGATTCTGTGATGAAGACTGCAATAGGTGTCTTGGGAGATCTGGCAGACACATTGGGTGTTCATGCTGGTCCCTTGATCAATCAATCGGCCTCAAGCAAGGAATTTTTGGATGAGTGCTTATCATCCGATGATCCTCTGGTCAAAGAATCAGCTGACTGGGCAAGGATTGCAATCAGCCGTGCAGTTTCAGGTTGACCTGGCATTGGTGTCGAGTCTGCACATGCATCCATCCACGTGTCGAGTCTGGGTCTTTGGTTGCATCGTATCTTTGGGGGAAGTCCACCATCCTAACAGGAGTGTCGAAGGGTCATCACTAACTCATGCATCAGTACATGTGTCAGCCCAGCCTTTTTCACTTGTGTGGAAAAGAGGGTTAAGTTGGCTGCCTGCTAACTTTGCTAAAGGCATCTAGAACCTTCAATTTCTTATTGAGGGTGAGATGAGCTTCTATGGTTGGGTGCCATGCCGATGGTTCGTTGGCGTGGCTTGCATGCCCTACGGTCTGGGTGTGCCATCGCTTTCCCTTGTATCCATTGCATGCATCAAACTTTGGTCGTATGGTTACAAGTCCCGTTGCTTATGGATCCGTTATGCATAAGGGGCTCGCGTGCACTGTCACGGGATAATTTTGCACTGCTCAGGAGGTCCAAGTTGGACATGTCCCTCACGAGCTGGTAGCTTGTTTATTTCTTTTTCGAGAGTATGTAGCTTGTTTATTTCATGTTTCCTTTTTCATACTTGCATTGTCCTGCATCCATTATCAGACTGTTTTGTAAGGGTTCCTCGTGGTCAAAACTTCGACGGCATGCCGTTGTGCAAGACCCTGCACGCGTCGGTTTATTTCCAGGTGTTGTGGGTTGAGCCCTTTTTTTTGTTATCCTTGCTGCTGCTCCATTTGAGTTTTCATTGAGGCTGTGTGCTGGCGGGTTGAACAAGAACTGTCATTGGTTTCGGGGTGGTTTTATTTTGGGGCAGCTGTGGAGTTGGATTTGTTATTTACGGGAACTGTATAATTGGGTGGAACTCTGCCGCCTCCTATCTCATGTGTCAGTATCATTCGCTGTGTATACAAGGATATGATCATGAACGGGTTCAGTGATATGGGTCTTTGTCTCTTATTTTCTTCATAGTGCTCAGTCCTGGCGCATGCGCGTGAATCATAGAGCGTATTTGGGCCTATTGGCCACAGAGACACTATCTACTGCGGCTCTTTTAATGACCACCAGGGATCAGCTTTGTCTTGAGAATGAGAGGAGCCTCCAACTCCAAGGCCACACCCACGCGCTGGACGCACAGCATCTTAACGGCTACGTCGTCACGCAACGCAAGAGTGCTTGCGACTCATGAAAACTTCACGGCCGTACGGTTTTTGTTATCTTTCGGAGTTTCTACCGGCCCTTATTGACGTTTTTTGGCGATGTGCTTCGTAGATCACGGCCGCCGGTGTTTCTTTGGCACGGCTTCTTGGTCATTGTTTCTATAAGCTCCAGGTTCCAAAAAGTTTCCTCCGCTGGAAGGTTCTCTCTAAGCACCGCCTTTAGAAAAGTAACAACATGCAACCGTCGCCGCCACTAGATCCGACTGTTGAAGTTCAGATATTGGGTTTCACCCCATGGGGGTACATTTGAAGAATCTCCAAAGCAATGTCTTCAACAAGAAAATGGCGCAAAAACACCACCACCGCTAGGTGTGGCCACTGAAGGACAGACCTAGGGTTTTCATCCTAGAGCTCGAGACCTGGTACTCAGAGGGCACCATGTCTTGCCGCCACCACTTGCCGAAGAAGATGATATTGCCTGGAGAAGCACTTCCACACACCCTAAACATGGGAATTCGAAACCCAAACTATTCCATGGCAAACGGGCTTGGAGAGAGTCACCGGCGTGCGGACCTAGGCATGGACATCACATAGAATTTAGGTCCTGCCTGCGAATTATGAATTGCCGCACAACACGATGTCTCGCCGCCGCTACCATCAACCAAAGCCACTGACCACCACCATCGCAGGCCAGGTCTGGGGAGTCCTAGATCCGTTAGCACAGGCGGTGGCTGCCACAACAACCGACAACCTTCGTTAGGGCAGGAGGCCGCACCACCACGCCAGAGGAACGAGCCACCACATGCACGGGATCCAACCTCCGCCGCCGCCTGTCCAGAAGCCGACCAACGTCACAACTATTCGAATCGCCTCCTGCAAGCCACAGAGTTGACTCACCCCTAATCGCCGAAACTCTACACGACGAGCGCCACTTAGCCGTCGGTCTCCTCACGCTGTAGACCACCCCGGGAGAGAGGCCCGGTTGCCGCCTTCACTGCACGGGCTTTGCCCATCAGCGACCTCCAGCGACGGCGAGGGAGAGGAGCACGAGAGAGGGGCTGATGGCGGCGTCTAGGGTTGCAGCACGAGAGAGCCTTCGTTTCGTTTGGTGGGGGCTAGGTCTTGTGCGATAATTGTCTAGTGCCGTGGCTACGTGAATCCTAGATAATCAAATGTTTAAACACACTACAGAAAAAATAAACGCAGTGAAAGTATTCCTCGAGAATATATTTTTTGCGGGGTAAAAGGGATTATATTGATTAAGTGAGAGCCACATTACGATCCCAAAGGAGAAGGCCTAAAATTTCTTCAGGGCCTGATCCTAACCGTACCACAGTTTGACCCTCCCATCGACCAAATCTAGCGAGAAGATGGTTGGCATAGTTCTTGCCACGGGGTATTTTACTAATAGTGAAACTTCTGCCCGAGCTCAAGAGGTGCTTCACCTCCCTGACAAGGTGTCCCACGTGAGAGCAGTCCCGAGACTTTTTTTTTTTGCGGGGACTTGTTGTTAAGAATGCTGATGAGCTCGGCACAACCAGTCTCCACCAACACATCCTCCTGGCTCCATCGTAAGGCAAGGGATAAGCCCTCCAGGCAGGCACACAACTCGCCTTCGAGTGCAGAACCACAACACCGCAAGGAGCGACACGAGGAGAACACGATTTGTCCCTGCGCATCCCGCGGGATCATGCCAGCCCCTGCCGCTCCAGTGGATTCCAGAAAAGCACCATCCACGTTCAACTTGACCTTCCCATCTGATGGTTTCTCCCAAGCCTTGGCCTCCTCAGGTAGCCTTAAGGCCTCGTTTGACAGGGAGGGATTGGGGAGGTTTGTGGAGGGGGGGATTTCAGAGGATTGGGTGAATCCCTTCCTTTCACCCAATCCCCTCAAAACCCCTTGAATCCCCAAAACTCCTCCATCCACAATCCTCTTAGTTAAAAATTTCCGTTTGGTAGGCAGGGTTTGTCATATTGATAGAACATTTAAAAATTCAATCTTTACAATGTAATTAACTCTCCTAATATCCTAAATACAGACTTGTAAAGGTCACCTAATAAAAATGAGACAAAGTTGCTACAGGGGAATAATTTAGCAGCAGTTTTTCAGATTCTAAAGAACAAATTATTCGGAAACAAAACATTCAATTTGGCTGGGCCTCTTAAAGCTTGAATATTATGCAAAGAATTTCCTTATGACCGTAGGCTGTTCAGATTTGGTTAAGGAATCAGAGCCTTTTTTCTGACTGAACATTATTCAGAAAGAAGCACATTCAGTTTGGCTCATCAGACATTAATTCTGCCTGGGCATCTCTTCCGAATTCATCTCAGTCAACTTTGAAAATCAAAGATGACACACAAATTCATCCATCCATTTATCTACCTAGGAGTATGCTTTTGTTTCAGATGTAATAATAATTAGAAGAAGAATATTGGATATAGATGTTTTGTTTCTATCTAGGAATATAATTGTGCTGGCAAAGAGGATGCGGAAAGTATACGGAGCCGGCCGGGTGAATCGGACGGACATGCATGGGATTCATCGATGGAACAACCAAACCAAACCAATCCATGAATGGAATCACCAGTTTGTCTCTGTGGCGATGAGTGAGTTTCCTAGACAGAGACAGACAGCGTCTCTCTATTAGCTGCCGAAACCTGCACCTGCAAGGCAAGGCCGGCCATCACCTCGGAATTGGCATGGACGGCGGGTCACAAACACAGTTAGCTAGAATGGATACGCGCTCACGCACGTATTATCAGCCGGCCGGCACCGCTGCACGCGTCGCATCTCCATCTACATCACCTACCTACAACCACCACCAGCCTCACCACCCGGCCTGTGCCGGCGGCGGCGACTCCGAAGAGGCAGCCGTGCGGAGGCCCGTCGTACCGCGGAGGAGGGTGCGGCTTGTGCGTCGTGCGGCGGCGGCGGATATATGGGGACGACGAACAAAGGGGGACGGACGAGAGGGGAGGCGTGGAGTTAGGGGAGGCGCGGAGGAGGCTGGTGGCGGCGGCGGAGCCTGCGCTCGGGGCGTGCTTCCCTGAGCCAGGCGACGAGGGTTCTTAGTCACGTGGTTACGAGGGGATCGAAGGGGATTAGAGGGGATCGGCCCATGCAAACCCCGCGTATCAAATGGGCCGTTGGGGCTTCGAGGGGTTTGCGGCCCCCGCGAGGATAATCCTCTGGAAACCCCTCCAAACCCCTTCTGTCAAACGAGGCCTAAAGGGGCCCGCCGTCGCCGTCGGCGCCGGCCCGACTACAATGCCTTTTCCCTTGATGATCTGATCCATAGACTGTTCCTGAATGTTCGTGAGGCTTAGCATGAGTGAGTTCTTTCTGACATACCACGCCCTCCACGGAACCATGAGGATATGAACACACTCATCAAGGGAACGGGGTAGGATGAACTCCGGGATCCATTCCTCTTGTAGCCGCTCCATTATTGCACGGGAGTGTCCAAACCTCACGCATGGCATTCCAAGTGCACGTACAAGTGGACAACGGTACAGGGCGTGAAGGACATCTTTCTGCTCACGGCCACATAGAGATGCTCGAGAATATTTTTATGGGACTAAATCTTATAAATCACACAAAACAATCCTACAAGTAACTTAAAAAGAAAATCTGAATCAAGTAGGATCAAAGCAAATCTGATGTTCACTTTGCCACAACTTTCACATCTCAGTCAGCAGGTATCGACATGCTTTTCATCATTTAGTTTTCCGGCTTTATGTCAGTAAGTATGACATGCTAGATGACCAGGCTAAGATTTGATGCTGTCGCAACTATGCATATCCCACTGCCGACATAAGGACAGCGTACCAGGGACGCACGTCGAGAATCGGACACCCCTAAATTGAACCATAGTTTGTGGTGTAACTTTTATTGACAATTAGATTGTGGTGCAACTAAGAGCAACTCCAACGGGGCGAACCAAACGAACGGCGCTTTTATCCGTTTTTTTGTTCGTTTGGGTCGGCCGTCTGCCCGGCGTCCGCCCTATTTTAAATTTGGATCGACAGTGCGTCCAACGCATCGATCCATTTCATATTCGCACGCAATTTTTTAAAAAAGGCCCGCTGCCATACATCATGCCAGCGGCCATGTCGTCGCCCGAAGCTCATGCCGGCATCATGCCAGCGCCGGCATACAATGCCAGCTTAAAAAAACACCACACAGTTCATGCTGGCGCACTCGCCAGCGACCGGCACATATGCCAGCACACAAAAAGAGGTGGGACTTGAATTCGACCACGCCATCGCGGCCACGTGGTCATGCCAGCACACCTGCCGGCATAAAAAAAAGGATGGCACTCGCCGCCATAGATCACTCGTCGTCAAACTTGAGCATGTCGGCCTGCATCTTCTCGAACCACGACCTCTTCCTTGGCGACACGGTGTTGAGTTCCACTTTCATGATCTCCACCCCGGTCATCATGCTCGCGAGAGCCACTTCTTTCGCCTTGGTCTTGGCGTTGGCGGCCTCGATCTCTAGCATCTTGGCTTGCTTCTCCGCCTTCATCTCAAGCATCTTGATTTGCTTCTCCGCCTCCATCTCAAGCCTCCTCCTTTGGATCTTCATGAAGGCGTTCATTTGTTCTTCTTTGTATCGCCGGCGCTCCTCCTACCTTGAGTCCTTCTTGCTCATCATGCCCTCCACGCTTGCGATCAAGGCGTTCGATGCCGCATCCCGCTTGTCCTTCTTCTTGGAGTTGGTCTTCCCCCGCGGTCGTGCCTTCTCACCGTCCCCAACCTCCTCCACGGCTTGCTTCCCCCCACGCGACTTGAGAGCGGCATATTGCGCCTTGAACTTCTCCTCGTCTTTGATGACCCTAAAGCAATGGGAGAGGTTGAAGCACTTGCCATTGTGTTGGACCTTGAATGCCTCCAAAGCTTGAAATGCCTACAAATGTAGTTCATGCAAGTATATTGGCAAATGGTATGCAAATGAACACGCAAGTATAAACGGAATGACACAAAAGAGGGCGGCTTGCTAGCATACCATGTCTTGCATGCCGATGCCGCTCACGAGGCGGGCCTTGACGCTCTGAAGAGTGGCACAAAACTTGTTGCATTCTTGTTGGATCACCCTCCATCGCTTCGAAATGGACACCCACCCGCGCGTGCTTACTATTTGGTACGGCGGAAACTTCTTGCGCTCATGGAACTCACGGTGGACACGAATCCAAAAGGTTGATGCCTTGTGTTCGGCGCTCGTCTTGGGGTCTTGCCCAATGTCTCTCCAACACTCACAAAGAAGCTTGTCCTCGACCGCCGTGTATGCCTTGGTCCGCTTGCTCTTGCGCTTCGGCTTTGCCCCGGTGGCTTGGTTGGCGAGCTCGTCCTCGAACAAAGGCTCCCTTCTATGTCGCACTCATCCTCTTCCTCTTGCCCGTAGTCGTCCGGAAACTCGTGGTCGAGTTGGAAGCCGTCCAGGTCCAGGCCGACCTGATCATGCATAAAGGCCACCTGATCTTGATCAAAGGTGAACGGCGTGAACGGCCCTCGGCCGTCCTGGCTTTGTGTCTCGTCGGGATCGTAGCTGGCCCCGGCGGCACCGCCAGCAGCCGGCGCACCACCCTGAAAGATGATGTTCTGCATGTACTCGTCGTCGCCGGAGGCCGGCATTCCGTCGAACAGGTTGCGTGCGCCCGGAAGCGGTCGTCATGCCGGACGAGGCGAGGGAGGCGAGGCCGGCGGCGGCGTCGAGGTCATCATCCATGGCGGGGGGCGGAAGCGGGAGCGCGCGCGGGCGGGAGGGTTTTTGGGGGAAATGGTGAAGGCTGCCACTGACCAGCGGGCCCGGGGGGAGGAGAAGGCGAGCGCGCGCGCGTCCATCTTGTGTCCGCGCTGACGCAAATCCGGCTAAAAAATGGACCGGGAATGGGTCGGCAGGCGGACGAAAAGCGGACGCGCGTCCGTTTGGGTCGGCGCGTTGGGCCGACTTTTCTGTCCGCGCCGACCCAAACGAACCCCGCGGACGAAATGGGTCGTCCCGCTGGAGTTGCTCTAACTAATGTGTATAATTAGCAGAACTGAGCCTAACTCAGATGGTTGGGTTTTTTGTGAATGGTTGAACCAACTCATCAGAGTTTAAGTCATATACTTACATTCAATGAAATCCATTTTTTTTTGTAAAAAAGAAAATAAAAGACTATTTCGGTTTCTATATAACTCTTATGTATCAAAATATGAATTTTTCTTGTTATTTCCTCGTAAACAATTTTCTTGCTTACCATTAGCATCTTCTGGAACTTCGCAAATTGCTTCTGCGTTGAAAACCGAAGTTGTGTGGATTATAAGAGATGTGAGTCTATCTACCTGACAGATTTTTGAAGTGTCCGCGTTTAATTGAGAAATAGCTCTGATGGGTAAAAAAGGAACGCGCTAAGAGACCCTTCTGATCAAACCCTAGACACTCTAAGGTGGCCTTTGTTTGGGCTGCAGCTATAGATTCTCAGATTCTAGGTACCAGAAAATCCGAATCTAAAACAAACATACATATTTTGAACGTAGCTTTGGAGAATCACTTTCGGAAAAACAACTAGCGTACACGTCCAGCTAGAAGCTGCGATTTCGGCGATTCTAGCGATTCCCGAGCTGCCACTTATCCCCTTAGCAGTATACCCGATATTCTGCCAGTTATTACATGAAAAATGCCCTTCCACCCCCGTTGACCGAACCCAACTGGAAACCAGTGCCTTCCTCATTCGCTTCCTCCCTGTTTCTTTTCGAGCGCACGCACGAGCCCACGAGAGAGAATGGGGAACTAGGGTTTCGGTCGCCGCGACCTTCGCCGGTCTCGTGTGCACGACGGCGGGCAGATCCGGGCACCTCCCCCCTCCCAACATACTCCGGCCATGAGGTCTGCCGCGCCGCCGTCCCGTAGCTCCGCCTGAGCCGTGCCACCCCTGACCTCTGCCTCCCCTGCCCTTCCTGATCTCGACCTGCACCGCCCGGCCGAGCTCTCCCTACACCAGATCGGAGGCCCGGCTGCACCGCACTGCAGGTCAACCTTGGCCCCGTCTCCACGCCTGACCTGTAGCTTAGCTCCAGCGGCGACACCCACAAGGTCACCTCATTTGTGTATTCGAGGGTGTTGCAGACATTTCTCAACACTTCTGATTTTTCTAAAGCAGGGCAAACAAACAGGCTGGTTCAGATTCTCAGAATCTGCACCTGCAGCTGATTCTCAAAATCCAAGCCAAAGCAGATTTTCAAGAATCCGTGGCTCAACAAAGGGGGCCTAAGAGTATGTACAACCGGACGTCGGACGGATGGCCCGGTCATTAACGGATGACGAATTCAACCCAGACGGGCGCGCATTCCCCAACCACGAAGCGTAGGGGTAGCTCTCTGGATTCAAAGAAACTAGTCGGCGGAGATTCGATTAAACAAAGGCCACCCTGGGCCTGCCCCTGCTGCCCTGCCTGCACTAGGCCGTGTCTTTAAACAAAGTGATGCCCCGGTGCGGTGTCCTGTGCGTGCTCGTGCCGTCCTTTTCTCGGGGGACAAAGCTCGTGCCGTCCTGCTCGGCTTTTCAGTGCAGTCAGGCTACGGAGAGACGCTTCAGGCCATGAGCTACGGAGGCATCACGTTGGTGCTGCCTCATGCTGCGTCTCAGTGCACAGATGACACGAGCACTATAGCTGCATGCGAGTGCAGTAGAGCGAGAGATAAAACAGTTGTACTCCCTATTCTTTTTTAAGTTGAACGCGACACATAATTGGGCGTGTTTGCTTGAATACCAGAACAACACGCCGAGGCGCGGACGAAATCGGGGCCAGACTTTTGGCGTGCTGTCTGTGTCGTGCAAAATGAACTAGCGACGCCTAAGCAAAAGTGTAGTGCGGCAGGAGCAAAATTTACAGCTTCTATCTACTCCCTCCGTTTCTAAATATAAGTTTTTCAGATATTTCAATATAGACTACATGAGAAGCAAAATGAATGAATTTACACACTAAACTATGTTTATACACATCTGTATGTGATTTGTATTAAAATCTTTAAAAAGACTTATATTTAGAAACGACGGGATATCATTTTGCGACATGTTTACATAGTACTGGATGTGAAAAAAAGCAGCAGCAACAGCGTGCGGTGCAGTGGCTGGACCCGAGCCACTGGACCACACAACATGTTACTCCTACTCGACCGCACCAAATTTTGTTGCGAGCCACCGACTGGATGGCACGGTAACGGTAACATGTGATACCCACACACACACACACACACACACCGTAACGTGTCACGCGCACATGCCGGCCACAGGCTTCGAGACAACGAACACCAAGAGAACATTTTCTCAGTCGACACCAGCGTCTTTAGCTCGTCGCACTAACAATGATAGGTTTAAGTTCTTTAACCTAGTGAATATCAGACGCGGCTACAATCTCGAACCTTCGCGCCCAAGCCATATTAACCTATAAATACTCTCAGCCCTGAGCCATAAACCTCAACCCAAACCAGTGACAGCCTCTCTTCTTCCTCGACTCCCAGGCACTAGCACCAACAGGTAGCGAGCTAGCCATGGCGTCCTCCAAGCCCCTTGCCCTCCTGCTGCTCGTGGCTCTGTCGGCGACGGCCATGTCCGCCGCTGGTCAAGGCTGCGACGGCCACAAGGTGACGGTGCAGAACCTGTGTGGCCACGACCTGAACCTGGGCATCAACGCGGTCTCGAACAGCAAGATGCTCTTCCCCAACGGGTGGCTGCTCCCCAACGGGAAGCACGAGTCGTTCGACGTCTGCGCGTGGTCGGGGAGCGTGTCGGCGCAGGGCGCCGCCGTGGCCAAGTTCCACATCAGCCATGAGGGCGGTGCGTACTACGAGGTGAGCACCGACCAGGCGAGCATGCCCATCCGCGTCTCCGTCACCCCGCACGGCAGCCCGCTGCAGGGGCACTGCCCCACCGCCGGATGCAACAGCGGCAACCACTGCTTCGAGCACTCCGTCCCCGGCGGCAACTGCCATGGCGTCACCGAGATCAAGATCATCTACTACAACCCATAGATGATAGATCGATCGACCGCCTACGTAGTACGTAGCTGCTGCACCTACTAGTGTTGAATAATGCTGCAGCTAAGCTCGATCGTCAGTGGCGTTCCACCGACGAGGTTGTACCGTCGTCAGTCGTGCAGTGTGGGATTTGCAGTTTAACTACTATTTTGTGGTACGTACTAAAATGTATACATGATCGGAGGGAAGACCTCTCTTTTATATATTATAAGAAAAAACAAAGTATACATAACGGCCTAAGTCTAGAGCCACTTTGGTTCAAGTATATATTTGGAAAAAGCAGAAAATTGGAAAAGTCCATGATTGTACGCCATGCCTATTTGAATCCTATAATTACCCTAACAGCTAGTTTGGCACCCTTCATTTCTTCATTTCATTTCAAATGAAATGAAATGAAATCTCCATGGGGATCTCATTTGTTTGGAATGGAAATCCGGTTGCAAAATTCATGTTTGGCTGCCACAACGATTTCTAGATTGAAATAACTACCATATCCTGTTTGGCTATCATTTTGGCAACAATTGATCAACCCACAAATAATCCGGCTTCAAAAATGAACTTCATAATACACCGACATCATCTTTCCAAATATTTAACATTGCCAACATGAAACAAGTTGCGGCACGCCATATTTCATATAAACAGAAGCTCCATAAAGCACAAATCCACATATTAAAATTCAACTACAACTTACATGTTCATCTTCATAAAGCACAAAATGTAGTCTGACACAAGCAAGACAAAGGTTCAAAGCTTGTACTAGGCAAGGTTTGGAAGGCAATATACAAGCTAAATCTTATAATCACAAGTGCAGTATGACAATAAAAACTGAAATTTTGCACCAAGGTCATATAGCTTGACTCCAGAACCTACCCTCCCCGACCTTATAATCACGGGTGAAGGCATGGAATTGACCGTCAGAGGGGAGCGACCGAAATTGTGGAGAATGACGAGTGAAGGCCTGGGATTTGGGGCTAGGCAAAGTTTCTATCCTCTGGAATTTAAGAATGAAATATGACGGTCAATTCCGTGGCAGCCAAATGAGTATGCTTGGGAATTCGCGAATGAAATCCACCGAATTCGACCCAAATGATGGGTGCCCAACAAGTTGTACAAAATTTGAATCCTATAATTGAATATATACTAGACTTTCTTCGAAAAATAAATATAGAGCAGTAGACCTTGTTTAGATATATCATATAGAAGAAACAAATGTCTAAAACGTGTCCTTATTCTAAGGTGGAACAATAGCCTCTTATCCAAAAAAGAAACAAATGTAGTACAAAAGACTCCTTGCATGTATTCAAACATATTTTCTTATGGGGAACGTTGCATGGAAAACAAAAAAAATTCTACGCACACGCAAAATCTAACCATGGAGATACATAGCTACGAGAGGGGGAGAGCATCTACATACCCTTGTAGATCGCTAAACGGAAGCGTTTATCAACGTGGTTGATGTAGTCGTATAACTTCACAATCCGTCCCGGTCAAGCACCGAACGCACGGCACCTCCGCATTCAGCACATGTTCAGCTCGATGACGTCCTTGCATTCTCGATCCAGCAAGAGAGGCGAAGTAGTAGATGAGTTCCGGCAGCACGACGGCGTGATGACGGTGGTGGTAAAACTTTTCCGCACGGCTTCGCCAAGCACGACAGTTTAGTGTGGAGGACGAACTAGAGGGAGATGGGGCGCCGACACACGGCTTGGGATTCATGGTATCTGGCGCCCCCTCCCCTCCTCTCATATATATAGGTGGAGGGGGAGGGGAGGCAGCCTAGGGCGCACCCCAAAGGGGCCGGCGGCTGCTAGGCGCCTGCCTAGCCGCGCCCCCCTTCCATATTTGGTGCGCGGGGGGAAGGAAAGGGGGGCCGACTGCCCTAGGGCGCCCCCTCCTTCCTTTGGCGCGTGGGCAGGGGAGGTGGAGCGCGCCCAGCCCCTTGTGGGCTAGTGCGCCTCCCTCCTTTGGCCCATGAGGCCCACCAAATAGGTATAACCTACCGGTGGCCTCCCGGAACCCCTTCAGGCACTCCGATAATTATCCGGTGCATTCTGAAACTCTTTTGGAACCCGAATACCTTCATCCTATATATCAATCTTTACCTCTGGACCATTCCGGAGCTCCTCGTCATGTCCGTGATGTCATCCGGGACTCCGAACAACATTCGGTCACCAACATACATAACTCATATAGTACTATATCGTCAACGAATGTTAAGCGTGCAGATCCTACGGGTTCGAGAATGATGTAGACATGACCGTGACGCTTCTCCGGCCAATAACCAATAGCGGGACCTGGATGCCCATATTGGTTCCTACATATTCTACGAGATCTTTATCGGTCGAACCTTTATGACAACATACATAGTTCCCTTTGTCTGTCGGTATGTTACTTGCCCGAGATTCGATCATCGGTATCTCTATACTTAGTTCAATCTCGTTACCGGCAAGTCTCTTTACTCGTTCCTGAAGGAAATATGCCCTAGAGGCAATAATAAAGTTGTTATTTTATATTTCCTTATATCATGATAAATGTTTATTATTCATGCTAGAATTGTATTAACCGAAAACTTGATACATGTGTGGATACATAGACAAAACACCGTGTCCCTAGTAAGCCTCTACTAGACTAGCTCGTTAATCAAAAGATGGTTAAGTTTCCTAACCATAGACATGTGTTGTCATTTGATGAACGGGATCACATCATTAGGTGAATGATGTGATGGACAAGACCCATCCGTTAGCTTAGCATAATGATTGTTCGGTTTTATTGCTACTGCTTTCTTCATGTCAAATACATATTCCTTCGACTATGAGATTATGCAACTCCCGGATACCGGAGGAATGCCTTGTGTGCTATCAAACGTCACAATGTAACTGGGTGATTATAAAGATGCTCTACAGGTATCTCCGAAGGTGTCTGTTGGGTTGGCATAGATCGAGATTATGATTTGTCACTCCGAGTATCGGAGAGGAATCTCTGGGCCCTCTCGGTAATGCACATCATAAGAAGCCTTGCAAGCAAAGTGACTTAGTCACAGGATGATGTATTACGGAATGAGTAAAGAGACTTGCCAGTAACGAGATTGAACCAGGTATGAAGATACCGACGATCGAATCTCGGGCAAGTAACATACCGATGGACAAAGGGAATTACGTATGTTGTCATAACGGTTTGACCGATAAAGATCTTCGTAGAATATGTGAGAGACAATATGAGCATCCAGGTTCCGCTATTGGTTATTGACCGAAGAGGTGTCTCGGTCATGTCTACATAGTTCTCGAACCCGTAGGGTCCGCACGCTTAGCGTTCGATGACGATTTTGTATTATATGAGTTATGTGATTTGGTGACCGAATGTTGTTCGGAGTCCCGGATGAGATCACGGACATGATGAGGAGTCTCGAAATGGTTGAGAGGTAAAGATTGATATATAGGACGATGGTATTCGGACACCGAAAGTGTTTCGGAGGGTACCGGGTACATATCGGGTCACCGAAAGGGTTTCCGGGCACCCCCCGGCAAATATATGGGCCTAATGGGCCAAGCGGGGAAACGCAGCAGCCAGCAGGGGCTGCTGCGCCCCCCATATGGGCCGCACCATAGGAGGAAGGAAAGAGGTGAAAAGAGAAGGAAGGGGAGGAATTCGGCCTCCCCCTTTCCTTCCCTCCTCCCTCCTCCTTCCTTCCCCCTCCGGTAAATAAGGAAGGGGGGAGGCCGAATTGGGGAGGCGCCCAAGTAGGATTCCTCCTACTTGGGGCGCCCCCTAGCTGCTCCCCTCCCTCTCCCACCTATATATACATGGGCGCCTAGAACACACAACAACATCTGTTAGCCGTGTGCGGCACCCCCCTCCACAGATTACACCCTCGGTCATATCTTCGTAGTGCTTAGGCGAAGCCCTGCGCGGATCACTTCACCATCACCACGCCGTTGTGCTGACGCAACTCATCCACTTCCTCGACACTTTGTTGGATCAAGAGTTCGAGGGACGTCATCGAGCTGAACGTGTGCAGAACTCGGAGGTGCCGTACGTTCGGTGCTTGATCGGTTGGAACGAGAAGAAGTTCGACTACATCAACCGCGTTGTCAAATGCTTCCGCTTTCGGTCTACGAGGGTACGTAGACACACTCTCCCCCTCTTGTTTCTATGCATCTCCTAGATAGATCTTGCGTGAGCGTAGGAATTTTTTTGAAATTGCATGCTACGTTTCCCAACAGTGGTATTAGAGCCAGGTCTATGCGTAGATGATATGCACGAGTAGAACACAAAGAGTTGTGGGCGGTGTTAGTCATACTGCTTACCACCAATGTCTTATTTTGATTCGGCGGTATTGTTGGATGAAGCGGCCCGGACCAACCTTACATGACCACGTTCATGAGACCGGTTCCACCGACAGACATGCAACTAGTTTTGCATAAAGGTGGCTCGCGGGTGTCTGTTTCTCCTACTTTAGTTAAATCGAATTTGACTGCGGCCGGTCCTTGTTGAAGGTTAAAACAACAAACTTGATAAATCACCGTTGTGGTTTTAATGCGTAGGTAAGAATGGTTCTTACTAGAAGCCCGTAGCAGCCACGTAAAACTTGCAACAACAAAGTAGAGGACGTCTAACTTGTTTTTGCAGGGCATGTTGTGATGTGATATGGTCAAGACATGATGTGATATACGTTGTTGTATGAGATGATCATATTTTGTAAAAGTTATCGGCAACTGGCAGGAGCCTTATGGTTGTCGCTTTATTGTATGAAATGCAAACGCCATGTAATTGCTTTACTTTATCACAATGTGTTAGCGATAGTTGTAGAAGCAATAGTTGGTGAGACGACCACGACGCAACGATGGAGATCAAGGTGTCGAGCCGGTGACGATGGAGATCATGACGATGCTTTGGAGATGGAGATCAAAAGCACAAGATGATGATGGCCATATCATGTCACATATTTTGATTGCATGTGATGTTTATCCTTTATGCATCTTATTTTGCTTAGAACGACGGTAGCATTATAAGATAATCCCTTCACTAAATTTCAAGGTATAAGTGTTCTCCCTGAGTATGCACCGTTGCGACAGTTCGTCGTGTTGAGACACCACGTGATGATCGGGTGTGATAGACTCTACGTTCAAATACAACGGGTGCAAGACAGTTTTGCACATGCGGAATACTCGGGTTAAACTTGATGAGCCTAGCATGTACAAACATGGCCTCGGAACACTGGAGACAGAAAGGTCGAACGTGAATCATATAGTAGATATGATCAACATAGAGATGTTCACCATTGATGACTACTCCATCTCACGTGATGATCGGACATGGTTTAGTTGATTTGAATCACGTATCATTTAGATGACTTGAGGGATGTCTATCTAAGTGGGAGTTCTTAAGTAATTTGATTAATTGAACTTAATTTATCATGAACTTAGTTCTAATAGTATTTGCATATCTATGTTGTAGATCAATAGCTCGCGTATAGCTTCCCTGTTTTATTTTGACATGTTCCTAGAGAAAACTAAGTTGAAAGATGATAGTAGCAATGATGTGGACTGGGTGCGTGATCTGAGGATTATCCTCATTGCTGCACAGAAGAATTATGTCCTTAATGCACCGCTAGGTGACAGACCTATTGCAGGAGCAGATGTAGACGTTATGAACGTTTGGCAAGCTCGATATGATGACTACTTGATAGTTTAGTGCGCCATGCTTTACGGCTTAGAACCGGGACTTCAAAAACGTTTTGAATGCCACGGAGCATATGAGATGTTCCAAGAGCTGAAATTGGTATTTCAGACTCATGCCCGTGTCGAGAGGTATGAGACCTCTGACAAGTAATTTGCCTACAAGATGGAGGAGAATAGCTCAGCAAGTGAGCATGTGTTCAGAATGTCTGAGTACTACAATCACTTGAATCAAGTGGGAGTTAATCTTCCAGATAAGATAGTGATTGACAAAATTCTTTAGTCACTATCACTAAGCTACTAGAACTTCGTGATGAACTATAATATGCAAGGGATGACGAAAACGATTCCCAAGCTCTTCGTGATGCTAAAATCGGCGAAGGTAGAAATCAAGAAAGAGCATCAAGTGTTGATGGTTAACAAGACCACTAGTTTCAAGAAAAAGGGCAAGGAAAAAAGGGGGAACTTCAAGAAGAATGACAAGCAAGTTGTCACTCCCGTGAAGAAGCCCAAAGTTGGACCTAAGCCTAAAACTGAGTGCTTCTACTGCAAAGGAAATGGTCACTGGAAGCGGAACTGCCCCAAATACTTGGCGGATAAGAAGGATGGCAAAGTGAACAAATGTATATTTGGTATACATGTTATTGATGTGTATTTTACTAGTGTTCGTAGTAGCCCCTGGGTATTTGATACCGGTTCAGTTGCTAACATTAGTAACTCGAAACAGAAGTTACAAAAATGAACAGAGACTAGTTAATGACGAGGTGACGATGTATGTTGGAAGTGATTCCAAGGTTGATAAGATCACCATCGCACACTCCTTCTACAATCGGGATTAGTGTTGGACCTAAATGTTATTTGGTGTTTGCGTTGAGCATGAATTTGATTGGATCATGTTTATTGCGATACGGTTATTCATTTAAGTCAGAGAATAATTGTTGTTCTATTTACATGAATAAAAACCTTCTATGGTTATACACTCAATGTAAATGGTTTATGGAATCTCGATCGTAGTGATACACATATTCATAATATTGATGCCAAAAGATGCAAAGTTGATAATGATAGTGCAACATATTTGTGGCACTGCCGTTTAGGTCATATTGGTGTAAAGCGCATGAAGAAACTCCATGCAGATGGGCTTTTGGAATCACTTGATTAGGAATCATCTGATACTTGCGAACCATGCCTCATGGGCAAGATGACTAAAACTCCGTTCTCCGGAACAATGGAGCGAGCTAATGACTCATTGGAAATAATACATACCGATGTATGCGGTCCGATCAGTGTTGAAGTACGCGGCGGATATCGTTATTTTCTGACCTTCACAGATGATTTAAGTAGGTATGGATATATCTACTTGATGAAGCACAAGTCTGAAACATTTGAAAAGTTCAAAGAATTTCAGAGTGAAGTGGAGAATCATCGTAACAAGAAAATAAAGTTTCTACGATCTGATCGCGGAGGCGAATATTTGAGTTACGAGTTTGGCCTTCATTTAAAACAATGTGGAATAGTTTCACAACTCACGCCACCAGGAACACCACAGCGTAATGGTGTGTCCGAACGTCGTAACCGTACTTTATTAGATATGGTGCGATCTATGATGTCTCTTACCGATTTACCACTATCGTTTTGGGGTTATGCATTAGAGATAGCTGCATTCACGTTAAATAGGGCACCGTCTAAATCCGTTGAGATGACACCGTATGAACTATGGTTTGGCAAGAAACCTAAGCTGTCGTTTCTTAAAGTTTGGGGTTGCGACACTTATGTCAAAAGGCTTCAGCCTAATAAAGCTCGAACCCAAATCGGAGAAGTGCGTCTTCATAGGATACCCTAAGGAAACAATTGGGTACACCTTCTACCACAGATCCAAAGGCAAGATCTTTGTTGCCAAGAATGGAACCTTTCTAGAGAAGGAGTTTCTCTCGAAAGAAGTGAGTGGGAGGAAAGTAGAACTTGATGAGATAATCGTACCTTCTCTCGAATTGGAAAGTAGGTCATCAGAGAAAACCGTTCCCGTGATGCCTACACCAACTAGAGAGGAAGCTAATGATGATGATCATGAAAATTCGGATCAAGTTACTACAGAACCTGGTAGGTCAACCAGAACACGATCCGCACCAGAGTGGTACGGGAATCCTGTACTGGAAGTCATGTTACTAGACCAAGGCGAACCTACGAACTATGAAGAAGCTATGATGAGCCCAGATTCCGACAGATGGCTTGAGGCCAAGAAATCTGAGATAGGATCCATGTATGAGAACAAAGTGTAGACTTTGGTGGACTTGCCCGATGATCGTCTAGCCATAGAGAATAAATGGATCTTCAAGAAGAAGGCTGACGCTGATGGTAATGTTACTATCTACAAAGCTCGACTTGTCGCAAAAGGTTTTCGACAAGTTCAAGGAGTTGACTACGATGACACTTTCTCACCCGTAGCGATGCTTAAGTCCGTCCGAATCATGTTAGCAATTGCCGCATTTTATGATTATGAAATCTGGCAAATGGACGTCAAAACTGCATTCCTTAATGGATTTCTTAAAGAAGAGTTGTATATGATGCAACCAGAAGGTTTTGTCGATCCTAAAGGTGCTAACAAAGTGTGCAAGCTCCAGCGATCCATCTATGGACTGGTGCAAGCATCTCGGAGTTGAAATATATGCTTTGATGAGGTGATCAAAGCATATGGTTTTATACAGACTTTCGGAGAAGCCTGTATTTACAAGAAAGTGAGTGGGAGCTCTGTAGCATTTCTAATATTATATGTGGATGACATATTGTTGATTGGAAATGATGTAGAATTTCTGGATAGCATAAAAGGATACTTGAATAAGAGTTTTTCAATGAAAGACCTTGGTGAAGCTGCTTATATATTAGGCATCAAGATCTACAGAGATAGATCGAGACGCTTAATAGGACTTTCACAAAGCACATACCTTGATAAAGTTTTGAAGAAGTTCAAAATGGATCAGTCAAAGAAACGGTTCTTGCCTGTGTTGCAAGGTGTGAAGTTGAGTAAGTCTCAATGCCCGACCACTTCAGAAGATAGAGAGAGAATGAAAGTCATTCCCTATGCCTCAGCCATAGGTTCTATAAAGTATGCCATGCTGTGTACCAGACCTATTGTGTACCTTGCCATGAGTTTGGCAAGGGGGTACAATAGTGATCCAGGAATAGATCACTAGACAGCGGTCAAAATTATCCTTAGAGGACTAAGGAAATGTTTTCTCGGTTATGGAGGTGATAAAGAGTTCGTCGTAAAGAGTTACGTTGATGCAAGCTTTGACACTGATCTAGATGACTCTAAGTCTCAATCTAGATACATATTGAACGTGGGAGAAATTAGCTAGAGTAGCTGCATGCAGAGCATTATAGACATAGAAATTTGCAAAATACATACGGATCTGAATGTGGCAGACCCGTTGACTAAACTTCTCTCACAAGCCAAAACATGATCACGCCTTAGTACTCTTTGGGTGTTAATCACATAGCGATGTGAACTAGAATATTGACTCTAGTAAACTGTTTGGGTGTTGGTCACATGGCGATGTGAACTATGGGTGTTAATCGCATAAAGATGTGAACTATTGGTGTTAAATCACATGGCGATGTGAACTAGATTATTGACTCTAGTGCAAGTGGGAGACTGAAGGAAATATGCCCTAGAGGCAATAATAAAGTTGTTATTTTATATTTCCTTATATCATGATAAATGTTTATTATTCATGCTAGAATTGTATTAACCGGAAACTTGATACATGTGTGGATACATAGACAAAACACCGTGTCCCTAGTAAGCCTCTACTAGAGCAGCTCATTAATCAAAAGATGGTTAAGTTTCCTAACCATAGACATGTGTTGTCATTTGATGAACGGGATCACATCATTAGGTGAATGATGTGATGGACAAGACCCATCCGTTAGCTTAGCATAATGATTGTTCAGTTTTATTGCTACTGCTTTCTTCATGTCAAATACATATTCCTTCGACTATGAGATTATGCAACTCCCGGATACCGGAGGAATGCCTTGTGTGCTATCAAACGTCACAACGTAACTGGGTGATTATAAAGATGCTCTACAGGTATCTCCGAAGGTGTTTGTTGGGTTGGCATAGATCGAGATTAGGATTTGTCACTCCAAGTATCGGAGAGGTATCTCTGGGCCCTCTCGGTAATGCACATCATAAGAAGCCTTGCAAGCAAAGTGACTTAGTCATAGGATGATGTATTACGGAACGAGTAAAGAGACTTGCTAGTAACGAGATTGAACTAGGTATGAAGATACCGACGATCGAATCTCGGACAAGTAATATACCGATGGGCAAAGGGAATTACGTATGTTGTCATAACGGTTCGACCGATAAAGATCTTCGTAGAATATGTGGGAGACAATATGAGCATCCAAGTTCCGCTATTGGTTATTGACCGGAGAGGTGTCTCGGTCATGTCTACATAGTTCTCGAACCCGTAGGGTCCGCACGCTTAACGTTCGATGACGATTTTATATTATATGAGTTATGTGATTTGGTGACCGAATGTTGTTCGGAGTCCCGGATGAGATCACGGACATGATGAGGAGTCTCGAAATGGTCGAGAGGTAAATATTGATATATAGGACGATGGTATTCGGACACCGGAAGTGTTCCGGAGGGTACCGGGTACATATCGGGTCACCGGAAGTGGTTCCGGGCACCCCCCCGGCAAAGATATGGGCCTAATGGGCCAATAGGGGAAACGTAGCAGCCAGCAGGGGCTGCTGCGCCCCCCATATGGGCCGCACCAGAGGAGGAAGGAAAGAGGCAAAAAGAGAAGGAAGGGGAGGGATTCGGCCTCCCCCTTCCTTCCCTCCTCCCTCCTCCTTCCTTCCCCCTCCGGTAAATAAGGAAGGGGGGGAGGCCGAATTGGGGAGGCGCCCAAGTAGGATTCCTCCTACTTGGGGCGCCCCTTGCTGCTCCCCTCCCTCTCCGACCTATATATACATGGGGAGGGGGCGCCTAGAAGACACAACAACATTTGTTAGCCGTGTGCGGCGCCCCCCTCCACAGATTACACCCTCGGTCATATCTTCGTAGTGCTTAGGCGAAGCTCTGCGCGGATCACTTCACCATCACCGTCACCACGTGGTTGTGCTGACGGAACTCATCTACTTCCTCGACACTTTGCTGGATCAAGAGTTCGAGGGACATCATCGAGCTGAACGTGTGCAGAACTCGGAGGTGCCATACGTTCGGTGCTTGATCGGTCGGAACGAGAAGAAGTTCGACTACATCAACCGCGTTCTCAAACGCTTCCGCTTTTGGTCTACGAGGGTACGTAGACACACTCTCCCCCTCTCTTTTCTATGCATCTCCTAGATAGATCTTGCGTGAGCGTAGGAATTTTTTTGAAATTGCATGCTACGTTTCCCAACAGTTCCGTAATACATCATCTTGTAACTAACTCCGTAGTCACTTTGCTTGCAAGCTTCTTGTGATGTTGTATTACCGAGAGGGCCCAGAGATACCTCTCCATCATACGGAGTGAAAAATCCCAATCTCGATTCATGCCAACCCAACAGACTCCTTCGGAGATACCTGCAGAGCACCTTTTTGATCGCCCAGTTACGAAGTGACATTTGATAGCACACAAGGTATTCCTCCGGTATCCGGGAGTTGCATGATCTAATGGTCGAAGGAATATGTATTTGACATTAATAAAGCAATAGAAAAATCTGAACGATCATATGCTATGCTAACGGATGGGTCTTGTCCATCACACCATTCTCTAATGATGTGATCTTGTTATCAAATGACAACTCATGTCTATGGCCAGGAAACCTTAACCATCTTTTGATCAACAAGCTAATCTAATAGAGGCTTACTAAATACTTGGTATTTGCTTATGTATTCACACATGTATTTAAGTTTCCGATCAATACAATTATAGCATGAATAATAAACCTTTATCATGATTAAGGAAATATAATAACCACTTTATTATTGCATCTAGGGCATATTCCCAATAGTCTCCCACTTGCACTAGAGTCAATAATCTAGATTACATAGTAATGAATCTAACGCCCATGGAGTCTTGGTGCTGATCATGTTTTGCGTGCAGAAGAGGTTTAGTCAACAGGTCTGCCACATTCAGATCCGTATGTATTTTGCAAATTTCTATGTCTCCATCCTTGACCTTTTCACGAATAGTGTTGAAGCGTCGCTTGATGTGTTTGGTTCTCTTGTGAAACCTGGACTCCTTTGCTAAGGCAATTGCTTCAGTGTTGTCACAAAAGATTGTTACTGGACCCGATGCACTGGGTATTACACCCAGATCGGATATGAACTCCTTCATCCAGACTCCTTCATGTGCTACTTCCGAAGCAGCTATGTACTCCACTTCACATGTAGATCCCGCCACGACACTCTGCTTAGAACTGCACCAACTGACAGCTCCACCATTCAATATAAATATGTATCAGGTTTGTGACTTAGAGTCATCCGGATCTATGTCAAAGCTAGCATGAACGTAACCCTTTACGACGAGCTCTTCGTCACCTCCATAAATGAGAAACGTATCCTTGGTCATTTTCAGGTACTTTAGGATATTCTTGACCATTGTCCAGTGATCCACTCCTGGATTACTTTGGTACCTCCCTGCTACTTCTTGAGCTTGCATTGGTTTTTCCCTTGAAGAGGAAAGGGTGATGCAGCAAAGTAGAGATAAGTATTTCCCTCAGTTAAGAACCAAGGTATCAATCCAGTAGGAGAAACACGCAAGTCCCCAATATATGCACCTACAAAAACAATCAAACACTTGCACCCAACACGAATAAGGGGTTGTCAATCCCTTGACGATCACTTGCAAAGGTGAGATCTGATAAAGATAGATATAAAAGATTACTAAAATGTAAAACAAAATAAAAGTAAATAAATTGCAGCAAGGTATTTTTGGTATTTTTGATATATAGATCTAAAAATATATGAAGAAAAATAGACCTGGGGACCATAGGTTTCACTAGAGGCTTCTCTCTTGAAGGCAAATAATACGATGGGTGAACAAATTACTATCGAGCAATTGATAGAAAAACGCAAAGTTATGACGATATCCAAGGCAATGATTATGAATATAGACATCACGTTCGTGTCAAGTAGACCGACTCATGCCTGCATCTACTACTATTACTCCACACATCGACCGCTATCCATCATGCATCTAGAGTATTAAGTTCATAAGAACGGAGTAACGCCTTAAGCAAGATGACATGATGTAGAGGGATAAACTCAAGCAAAATGATGAAAACCCCATCTTTTTTACCCTTGATGGCAACAATACAAATACGTTCCTCGCTACCCCTACTTTGTCACTGGGTGAGGACACCACAAGATTGAACCCAAAACTAAGCACCTCTCCCATTGCAAGAAAAACCAATCTAGTTGGCCAAACCAAACCGATAATTCGAAGAGAAATACAAAGATATCAAATCATGGATATAAGAATTCAAAGAAGATTCAAATAATATTCATAGATAAGCTGATCATAAATCCACAATTCATCGATCTCGACAAACACACCGCAAAAGAAGATTACATCAGATAGATCTCCAAGAACATCGAGGAGAACATGGTATTGAGAATCAAAGAGAGAGAAGAAGCCATCTAGCTACTAGCTATGGACCCGTAGGTCTATGGTAAACTACTCACGCTTCATCGGAGGGGCAATAGAGTTGATGTGGATGCCCTCCGTGATCGAATCCCCCTCCGGCAGGATGCCAGAAAAGGCCCCAAGATGGGATCTCACGGGAACAGAAGGTTACGGCGGCGAAAAAGTATTTTGGTGGACGCTTTTGTTGATATTGGAATATTTGGGAATTTATAGAACTTAGAGGGAGGTCGGTGGACTCCCGAGCGTCCCACAAGCCAGGGGGCGCGCCCTGGAGGCTTGTGGAGTCCTCGGGACTCTTCTGACTTGGCCTCCAAGCTCCGTGGGTGTCTTCTGGTCCAAGAAAAATCATCGTAAAGTTTTATTCCGTTTGGACTCCGTTTGATATTCCTTTTCTGTAAAACTCTAAAAAAGGAAAAAACAGAAACTGACACTGGGCTCTAGGTTAATAAGTTAGTCCCAAAAATAATATAAAATAGCATATTAATGCATATAAAACATCCAAAACAGATAATATAATAGCATGGAACAATAAAAAATTATAGATACGTTGGAGACGTATCAAGCATCCCCAAGCTTAATTCCTACTCGTCCTCGAGTAGGTAAATGATAAAAACAGAATTTTTGATGTGGAATGCTACCTAACATATTTATCCATGTAATTTTCTTTATTGTGGCATGAATGTTCAGATCCATAAGATTCAAAACAAAAGTTTAATGTTGACATAAAAACAATAATACTTCAAGCATACTAATAAAGCAATCATGTCTTCGCAAAATAACATGGCCAAAGAAAGTTATCCCTACAAAATCATATAGTCTGGCTATGCTCCATCTTCATCACACAAAGTATTAAATCATGCACAACCCCGATGACAAGCCAAGCAATTGTTTCATACTTTCGATGTTCTCAAACTTTTTCAACTTTCACGCAGTACATGAGCGTGAGCCATGGATATAGCACTATAGGTGGAATAGAATATGGTGGTTGTGGAGAAGACAAAAAGAAGGAGATAATCTCACATCAACTAGGCGTATCAACGGGCTATGGAGATGCCCATCAATAGATATCAATGTGAGTGAGTAGGGATTGCCATGCAACGGATGCACTAGAGCTATAAGTTTATGAAACCTCAAAAAGAAACTAAGTGGGTGTGCATCCAACTCGCTTGCTCACGAAGACCAAGGGCAATTTGAGGAAGCCCATCATTGGAATGTACAAGCCAAGTTATATAACGAAAAATTCCCACTAGTATATTAAAGTGACAATATAGGAGACTCTCTATCATGAAGATCATGGTGCTACTTTGAAGCACAAGTGTGGAAAAAGGATAGTAAAATTGTCCCTTCTCTCTTTTCTCTCATTTTTTTGGTGGGCTTCTTTGGCCTCTTTTATTTTTTTAAAGTCCAGAGACTCATCCCAACTTGGGAGGGAATCATAGCTTCCATTATCCTTTCCTCACATGGGACAATGCTCTAATAATGAAGATCATCACACTTTTATTTACTTACAACTCAAGTATTACAACTCGATACTTAGAACAAAAATATGACGGAACAGTGGAAGTTGCATGGCAATATATCTCGGAATGGCTATGGAAATGCCATAATAGGTAGGTATGATGGCTGTTTTGAGGAAGGGTATATGGTGGGTGTAGTGCATTGACGAAAGTTGCGCGGTACTAGAGAAGCTAGCAACGGTGGAAGGGTGAGAGTGCGTATAATCCATGGACTCAACATTAGTCATAAAGAACTCACATACTTATTGCAAAAATCTATTAGTCATTGAAACAAAGTACTACGCGCATGCTCCTAGGGGGATAGTTTGGTAGGTAAAGACCATCGCTCGTCGCCGACCGCCACTCATAAGGAAGACAATCAATAAATAAATCATGCTCTGACTTCATCACATAACGGTTCACCATACGTGCATGCTACAGGAATCGCAAACTTTAACACAAGTATTTCTACCAATCCACAATTACTCACTAGCATGACTCTAATATTACCATCTTTATATCTCAAAACAATCATAAGGAATCAAACTTCTCATAGTATTCAACGCTCTTTATATGAAAGTTTTTATTATATCCCTCTTGGATGCCCATCATATTAGTACATAATTCATAACCAAAGCAAATTACCATGCTGTTTAGAAAGACTCTCAAAGTAATATAAGTGAAGCATGAGAGTTCAACAATTTCTATAAAATAAAGCCACCGCCGTGCTCTGAAAAGATATAAGTGAAGCATTAGAGCAAAATTGCCTAGCTCAAAAGATATAAGTGAAGCACATAGAATATTCTAATAAATTCACGATTCATGTTTGTCCCTCTAAAAAGGTGTGTACAGCAAGTATGATTGTGGCAAACTAAAAAGCAAAGACTCATAGCATACAAGACGCTCCAAGCAAAACACATATCATGTGGTGAATAAAAATATAGCCTCAAGTAAATTTACCGATAGACGAAGACGAAAGAGGGGATGCCATCCGGGGCATCCCCAAGCTTAGATGCTTGGTTGTACTTGAATATTAACTTGAGTTTCCTTGGGCATCCCCAAGCTTAGGCTCTTGCCACTCCTTATTCCGTTGTCCATCAAATCTTTACCCAAAACTTGAAAACTTCACAACACAAAACTTAACAAGAAAACTCTTGAGATCCGTTAGTATAAGAAAATAAATCACCACTTTTTGCTACTGTTGTGAACTCATTCTTTATTTATATTGGTGTAATATCTACTGTATTCCAACTTATCCATGGTTCATACCCCCTGATACTACCCATAGATTCATTAAAATAAGCAAACAACTCATAGAAAACAGAATCTGTCAAAAACAGAACAGTCTGCGAAGATCTGAATTGTTATAATACTTATGTAACTCAAAAAATTCTAAAACATTAGTAAAACATGGGAAATTTGTATATAAATCTTTTGTAAAAAAATTCAGGGTTTTTCCAGGCTCCAGTGAATTTAAACAATTCTGTTACTGGACACAAAAGTTTCTGTTTTTCAGCAAGATCGAATCAACTATCACCGTAAGCCATCCCAAAGGTCTTACTTGGCTCGAACACTAATTAAAACACCAAAACACAATTACTAAAGAGGTAATAATGTGTATTTATTAAAAAACAGAAGCAAAAACAAAAAACATAAAAATAAAATTGGGTTGCCTCCCAACAAACGCTATTGTTTAACGCCCCTAGCTAGGCATAAAACATATATCTAGGTATTGTCATAATAGTAAGGGAGATCATCCATACTCATCTCATACTCCCTTATTTCAGCAGCAAGTTTACTTTGTGGTAAGAAAAAATAATCAAAAGGGCTAAATTTAATAGGATAAGGATCCCTAAGATCGAGTGCGGGAGGAATAAGTTCCTCCTTCGGCCCCCTATAATTTTTAATCAACTCATCATTGTAAGCTTTCCGTTGGTGGAATGTCATAAGCCTATCTCTTAATATGAACCCTAATCCATTGTTTTGTATAGCAAAATTATCATTAAGTTCAAAAATCTTATCAACCAAAACCTCGGTAGGGATTCTTTTTCTCAAATTTTCGTTACAGGCAATATAATCGGGAGATTGCAATCTCATTATCTCTTCTTGATTAAAAAGGATCTCCTCTATAGGGGGACAACCACCATTTATTTTGTAATGAGCGAAAATTTTGCTAGCCTCTTTCATGATAAATCTGAACTCATGGGCTAAAAATATAGTGGCGGCACGCTTAACAGAAGAATGCTGAATATTAGACAACTCTAGAAAAATCCTTTGTATGCAAGGGTGCATATGAACAAATTGTCTTTCAAGTTCAATTATGAGCAAAGTTATTGCATCCGCAAGACTATTAGTTTTATGAAGAATAGATCCTCCTAACGTAGGTAGCGTACCAGCACAAGTAAAGAAATCTTGGATAACACCTTTTCCAATAATATTGCCACTACCTATGCGGAGTTTTTTAGTATGCATGATAGTAGATTCCTCATGAGGATTGTTATTAGCCAAGTCATCAAAATTTTCCTCAAGATTACTACTATCTTTTTCGATGAAAACCTCCTCAGATTTAGACATGATGGCAACAAACCGATCTAGCAAACGAGCAATCAAAAAGCAAACGAAAAGACGAACGAAAGAAGGGCGAATAAAAAGACAAATCTTTTTGTATTTTTCTGAAACGTTTTAGAAGTGGGGGAAAGGAAAATGAGTGGAAAATGGCAAATAATGTAATGCAAGAGATGAGAGTTTATGGTGGGTACTTGGTAGGCTTGATGTAGATCTCCCCGTCAACGGCGCCAGAAATTCTTCCTGCTACTTCTTGAGCTTGCGTTGGTTTTTCCCTTGAAGAGGAAAGGGTGATGCAGCAAAGTAGAGATAAGTATTTCCCTTAGTTAAGAACCAAGGTATCAATCCAGTAGGAGAAACACGCAAGTCCCCAATATATGCACCTACACAAACAATCAAACACTTGCACCCAACGCGAATAAGGGGTTGTCAGTCCCTTAATAGTCACTTGCAAAGGTGAGATCTGATAAAGATAGATATAAAAGATTACTAAAATGTAAAACAAAATAAAAGTAAATAAATTGCAGCAAGGTATTTTTGGTATTTTTGATATATAGATCTGAAAATATATGAAGAAAAATAGACCCGGGGGCCATAGGTTTCACTAGAGGCTTCTCTCTTGAAGGCTGATAATACGGTGGGCGAACAAATTACTGTCAACCAATTGATAGAAAAGCGCAAAGTTATGACGATATCCAAGGCAATGATTATGAATATAGACATCACGTCCGTGTCAAGTAGATCGACTCATGCCTGCATCTACTACTATTACTGCACACATCGACCGCTATCCAGCATGCAACTAGAGTATTAAGTTCATAAGAACGGAGTAACGCCTTAAGCAAGATGACATGATGTCTGACTCAATTTCACACCTTGTAACACAGGCAAGAACCCTTTCTTTGACTGATCCATTTTGAACTTCTTCAAAACTTTGTCATGGTATGTGCTTTGTGAAAGTCCTATTAAGCGTCTCGATCTATCCCTATAGATCTTGATGCCCAATATATAAGCAGCTTCACCGAGGTATTTCATTGAAAAATTCTTATTCAAGTATCCTTTTATGCTATCCAGCAATTCTATATCATTTCCAATCAACAATGTGTCATCCACATATAATATCAGAAATGCTACAGAGCTCCCACTCACTTTCTTGTAAATACAGGCTTCACCGTAAGTATGTATAAAACCATATGCTTTGATCACCTCATCAAAGCATATATTCCAACTCTGAGATGCTTGCACCAGTCCATAGATGGATCACTGGAGCTTGCACACTTTGTTAGCATCTTTAGGATCGACAAAACCTTCTGGTTGCATCATATACAACTCTTCTTTAAGAAATCCATTAAGGAATGCAGTTTTGACGTCCATTTGCCAGATTTCATAATTATAAAATGCGGCAATTGCTAACATGATTCAGACAGACTTAAGCATCGCTACGGGTGAGAATGTCTCATCGTAGTCAACCCCTTGAACTTGTCAAAAACCTTTTGCGACAAGTCGAGCTTTGTAGACAGTAACATTACCATCAGTGTCAGTCTTCTTCTTGAAGATCCATTTATTCTCAATGGCTTGCCGATCATCGGGCAAGTCCACCAAAGTCCGTACTTTGTTCTCATACATGGATCCTATCTCAGATTTCATGGCCTCAAGCCATTTATCGGAATCTGGGCTCATCATAGCTTCTTCATAGTTTGTAGGTTCGCCATGGTCTAATAACATAACTTTCAGGACAGAATTACCGTACCACTTTGGTGTGGATCGTGCTCTGATCGACCTATGAGGTTCAGTAGTAACTTCATCCGAAGTTTCATGATCATTATCATTTGCTTCCTCTCTAGTTGATGTAGGCATCACGGGAACGGTTTTCTGTGATGTGCTACTTTACAATTCAAGAGAAGGTACAATTATCTCATCAAGTTCTATTTTCCTCCCACTCACTTCTTTCGAGAGAAACTCCTTCTCTAGAAATGACCCATTCTTAGCAACAAAGATCTTGCCTTCGGATCTGTGGTAGAAGGTGTACCCAATAGTTTCCTTAGGGTATCCTATGAAGACGCATTTTTCCGATTTGGGTTCGAGCTTATCAGGCTGAAGCCTTTTGACATAAGTGACGCATCCCCAAACTTTAAGAAATGACAGCTTAGGTTTCTTGCCAAACCACAGTTCATACGGTGTCATCTCAACGAATTTAGACGGTGCCCTATTTAACGTGAATGCGGCTGTCTCTAATGCATAACCCCAAAACGATAGTGGTAAATCGGCAAGATACATCATAGAACGCACCATATCTAATAAAGTACGGGTATGATGTTCGGACACACCATTACGTTGTGGTGTTCCAGGTGGCGTGAGTTGTGAAACAATTCCACATTGTTTTAAATGAAGGCCAAACTCGTAACTCAAATATTCGCCTCCGCGATCAGATCGTAGAAATTTTATTTTCTTGTTACGATGATTTTCCACTTCACTCTGAAATTCTTTGAACTTTTCAAATGTTTCAGACTTGTGTTTCATTAAGTAGATATACCCATACCTACTCAAATCATCTGTGAAGGTTAGAAAATAACGATACCCGCCGCGTGCTTCAACACTCATCGGACCGCATACATCGGTATGTATTATTTCCAATAAGTCATTAGCTCGCTCCATTGTTCCGGAGAATGGAGTTTTAGTCATCTTGCCCATGAGGCATGGTTTGCAAGTATCAAATGATTCATAATCAAGTGATTCCAAAAGTCCATCCGTATGGAGTTCCTTCATGCGCTTTACACCAATATGACCTAAACGGCAGTGCCACAAGTATGTTGCACTATCATTATCAACTTTGCATCTTTTGGCATCAATATTATGAATATGTGTATCACTACGATCGAGATTCAACAAGAACAGACCATTCATCAAGGGTGCATGACCGTAAAAGATATTACTCATATAAATAGAACAACCATTATTCTCTGATTTAAATGAATAACCGTCTCGCAATAAACAAGATCCAGATATAATGTTCATGCTTAACGTGGGCACCAAATAACAATAATTGAGGTCTAAAACTAATCCCGAAGGTAGATGTAGAGGTAGCGTGCCGACGGCGATCACATCGACCTTGGAACCATTCCGGACGCGCATCGTCACCTCGTCCTTAGCCAACCTTCGTTTATTCCGCAGCTCCTGTTTCGAGTTACAAATATGAGCAACCAAACCAGTATCAAATACCCAGGCGCTACTACGAGCATTAGTAAGGTACACATCAATAACATGTATATCAAATATACCTTTGTTCACTTTGCCATCCTTCTTATCCGCCAAGTATTTGGGGCAGTTCCGCTTCCAGTGACCATTCCCTTTGCAGTAGAAGCACTCAGTTTTAGGCTTGGGTCCAGCTTTGGGCTTCTTCCCGGGAGTGGAAACTTGCTTGCCATTCTTCTTGAAGTTCCCTTTCTTTCCCTTGCCCTTTTTCTTGAAACTAGTGGTCTTGTTAACCATCAACACTTGATGCTCTTTCTTGATTTCGACCTCCGCGGCCTTAAGCATTGCGAAGAGCTCAGGAATCGTTTTTGTCATCCCTTGCATATTATAGTTCATCACGAAGCCTTTGTAGCTTGGTGGCAATGATTGAAGAACTCTATCAATAACACTATCAACTGAAAGATCAACTCCCAGCTGAGTCAAGTGGTTATGATACCCAGACATTTTGAGTATGTGTTTACTGACAGAACTGTTCTCCTCCATCTTGCAACTATAGAACTTGTTGGAGACTTCATATCTCTCAACCCGGGGATTTGCTTGAAATATTAACTTCAACTCTTAGAACATCTCGTATCCTCCATGACGTTCAAAATGTCTTTGAACTCCCGGTTCTAAGCCGTAAAGCACGGCACACTAAACTATTGAGTAGTCATCCGATCGAGCTTGCCAGACATTCATAACATCTGCAATAGCTCCTGCAGCAGGTCTGTCACCTAGTGGTCCATCAAGAACATAATTCTTGTGTACAGCAATGAGGATAAACCTCAAGTTACGGACCCAGTCCGTGTAGTTGCCACCATCATCTTTCAACTTAGCTTTCTCTAGGAACGCATTAAAATTCAGGGGAACGGTAGCTCCAGCCATTGATCTACAACATAGATATGCAAAACTATTAAGACTAATTTCATGATAAATTAAGTTCAATTAATCTAATTACTAATGAACTCCCACTTAAATAAACATCCATCAAGTTATCTAAGTGATACATGATCCAAATCAACTAACCCATGTCCGATCATCACATGAGATGGGGTAGTCATCAATGGTGAACATCTCTATGTTGATCATATCTACTATATGACTCATGTTCGACCTTTCGGTCTCCAGTGTTTCGAGACCATGTCTGTACATGCTAGGCCCGTCAAGTTTAACCCAAGTATTCTGCATGTGCAAAACTATCTTACACCCGTTGTATGTGAACGTAGAGTCTATCACACCCGATCATCATGAGGTGCTTCGAAATGACGAACTTTGGCAACGGTGCATACTCGAGGAGAACACTTTTTATCTTGAAATTTAGTGAAGGGATCATCTTATAATGCTACCACCGCTCTAAGCAAAATAAGATGCATAAATGATAAACATCACATGCAATCAAAATATGTGACATGATATGGCCATCACATCTTGTGCTTTTGATCTCCATCTCCAAAGCATCGTCATGATCTCCATCGCCACCGGCTCGACACCTTGATCTCAATCGTTGCGTCGGGGTCGTCTTGCCAACTATTGCTTCTACAACTATTGCTAACGCATAGCGATAAAGTAAAGCAATTACATGGCGTTTGCATTTCATACAATAATTAAGAGACAACCCTAAGGCTCCTGCCGGTTGTCGATATTACAAAACATGATCATCTCATACATTAACATATATCACATCATATCTTGACCATATCACATCACAACATGCCCTGCAAAAACAAGTTAGACGTCCTCTACTTTGTTGTTGCAAGTTTTACGTGGCTGCTATGGGCTTCTAGCAAGAACCGTTCTTAACTACGCAAAAACCACAACGGTGATTATCAAGTTTGCTGTTTTAACCTTCTTCAAGGACCGGCCGTAGTCAAATTCGATTCAACTAAAGTAGGAGAAACGGACACCCACCAGCCACCTTTATGCAAAACAAATTGCATGTCAGTCAGTGGAACCGGTCTCATGTGCGTGGACATGTAAGGTTGGTCCGGGCCACTTCATCCCACAATACCGCCGAATCAAAATAAGACGTTGGTGGTAAGCAGTATGAGTATCACGACCCACAACTCTTTGTGTTCTACTCGTGCATCTACGCATAGAACTGGCTCGGATGCCACTGTTGGGAAACGTTGCATGGAAAAAAAATCTACGCACACGCAAGATCTATCCATGGAGATGCATGGCAACGAGAGGGGAGAGTGTTTCAATGTACCCTCGTAGACCGTAAGCGGAAGTGTTTAGTAACACGGTTGATGTAGTCGATCTTCTTCGCGATCCAACCGATCGAGTACCGAACGTACGACACCTCCGCGTTCAGCACACGTTCATCTCGGTGACGTCCTCGCCTTCTTGATCTAGCAAGATGGCGAAGTAGTGGATGAGTTCAGGTAGCACGACGACGTGCTTACGGTGGTGGTGATGCTATCTCCGCAGGGCTTCGCCTAAGCACTACGAAAATATGACCGAGGGACGAAACTGTGGAGAGGGGCACCGCACATGGCTAAGAGATTGTTGTGGGCTATGTGTGGCGCCCCCTCCCACATATATATATATAGGTGGGGGGAGAGGGGAGGCAGCCAGGAGGCGCCCCGAGTGGGGCCGAATCCCACTTGGGCTCTGATACGTCTCCAACGTATCTATAATTTTTGATTGTTCCATGCTGTTATATTATCATTCTTGGATGTTTTACAACCATTTTATAGTCATTTTATATCATTTTTTGGTACTAACCTATTGACATAGTGCCCAGTGCCAGTTGTTGTTTTCTGCATGTTTTTTACATCGCAGGAAATCAATACCAAACGCAGTCCAAACGGAGCGAAACTTTTTGTGGATTTTTTTGGACTAGAAGACATCCAGTGGGCCGGAGAAGCACCTGGGGGGTGCCCCGAGGGGGGCACAACCCACCAGGGCACGCCTGGAGGCCCAGGAACGCCCAGGTGGGTTGTGCCCACCTCGGTGGCCTCCCGCACTGCCTCTTTGCTCTATAAATACCCCAATATTCCAGAAACCCTAGGGGAGTCAACGGAAATCAATTCCAGCCGCCGCAAGTTCCAAAAACAACAGATCCAATCTAGACACCATCTCGGAGTGGTTCATCATGTCCATTGGTGCCTCTCCGATGATGCGTGAGTAGTTCTTTGTAGACCTACGGGTCCGTAGTTAGTAGCTAGATGGCTTTCTCTCTCTCGTTTGATTCTCAATACAATGGTCTCTTGGAGAGCCATATGATGTAACTCTTTTTTGCGGTGTGTTTGTTGGGATCCGATGAACTTTGAGTTTATGATCAGATCTATGTTTTTATCCATGAAAGTTATTTGAGTCTTCTTTGATCTCTTATATGCATGATTGCTTATAGCCTCGTATTTCTTCTCCGATATTTGGGTTTTGTTTGGCCAACTTGATCTATTTATCTTGCAATGGGAAGAGGTGCTTTGTAATGGGTTCGATCTTACGGTGCTTGATCCCAGTGACAGAAAGAGAAACGACACGTATGTATCGTTGCTATTAAGGATAACAAGATGGGGTCTATTTCTACATAAATAGATCTTGTCTAGATCATGTCATCGTTCTTATTGCATTACTCCATTTCTCCATGAACTTAATACACTAGATGCATGCTGGATAGCAGTCGATGTGTGGAGTAATAGTAGTAGATGCAGGCAGGAGTCGGTCTACTAATCTTGGACGTGATGCCTATATAATGATCATTGCCTGGATATCGTCATGAGTATTTGAAGTTCTATCAATTGCCTAACAGTAATTGTTTTCCCACCGCTTGCTATTTTTCTTGAGAGAAGCCACTAGTGAAACCTACGGCCCCCGGGTCTCTTCTTTAATATATTTGCCTTTGCGATCTATTTTTATTTGCTTTTGTTTTCAGATCTATATTTCCAAAAAACCAAAAATACCTTGCTGCACTTTATTTTATTTTGCATTTATTCGAGATCTATTTATCCAATCTATTAAAACTTTCTCCCATCCACTAGCCATTTCTGGCGCCGTTGCCCGAAAGGGATTGACAACCCCTTTAATACGTCGGGTTGCGAGTATTTGTTATTTGTGTGCAGGTGCCGTTCACGTAGTGTTGCGTGGTTCTCCTACTGGTTCGATAACCTTGGTCTCATCACTGAGGGAAATACCTACCGTCGTTGTGCTGCATCATCCCTTCCTCTTTGGGGAAATACCGACGTAGTTCTAGCAGACATCAGGCTCCTGCCCCTAGCCGCGCCCCCCTGCCATGTTTGTGTGCGGGAGGAAGGCAGGGGGAGGTGCCCCCCTTTCCTTTCTCACATCAGGAGGGAAAGGCAGGAGGGGCCAACCCTCCCCTTTCCTTCCCCTAGGGCCGGTGGCCAGGGAGAGGGCACGCCAGCCCCCTTGTGGGCTGGTGTGTCCCTCCCCTTGTCCCATTAGGCCCATAGACCTCCCGGGGTGTCCGGAACCCCTTCCGGCGATTCGATGACTACCCGGTGCACTCCGAAACTCTTCCGGTGTCCGAATAGTATCATCCTATATATCAATCTTTACCTCCGGACCATTCCGGAGCTCCTCGTCATGTCCGTGATCTCATTCGGGACTCCGAACAACATTCGGTCACCAAATCATATAACTCATATTACACTATATCGTCAAGGAACGTTAAGCATGCGGACCCTACGGGTTCGAGAACTATGTAGACATGACCGAGACACCTCTCCGGTCAATAACCAATAGTGGAACCTGGATGCCCATATTGGTTCCTACATATTCCATGAAGATCTTTATCGGTCGAACCTTATGACAACATACGTAATTCTCTTTGTTTGTCGGTATGTTACTTGCCCGAGATTCGATCGTCGGTATCTTCATACCTAGTTCAATCTCATTACCGGCAAGTCTCTTTACTCGTTCCGTAATACGTCATCTTGCAACTAACTCCTTAGTCACTTTGCTTGCAAGCCTTCTTATGATGTGTATTACCGAGAGGACCCAGAGATACCTCTCCCATACACGAAGTGACAAATCCTAATCTCGATCTATGCCAACTCAACAAACACCTTCGGAGATACCTGTAGAGCATCTTTATGATCACCCAGTTACGTTGTGACATTTGATAGCACACAAGGTATTCCTCCGGTATCCGGGAGTTGCATAATCTCTTAGTCGAAGGAATATGTATTTGACATTAAGAAAGCAATAGCAATAAACTAAACGATCATATGCTAAGCTAACAGATGGGTCTTGTCCATAACATCATTCTCCTAATGATGTGATCCCATTATCAAATGACAACACATGTCTATGGTTAAAAAACCTTAACCATCTTTGATCAACGAGCTAGTCTAGTAGAGGCTTACTAGGGACACGGTATTTGTTTATGTATCCACACATGTATTTAAGTTTCCGATCAATATAATTCTAGCATGAATAATAAACCTTCATCATGAAGAAGGAAATATAAAATAACAACTTTATTATTGCCTCTAGGGCATATTTCCTTACTTAGCAACAATGATCTTGCCTTCGGATCTGTGGTAGAAGGTATACCCAATTGTTTCTTTAGGGTATCCTGTGAAGACGCACTTCTCCGCTTTGGGTTTTAGCTTATCAGGCTGAAGCCTTTTGACATAAGTGTCGCATCCCCAAACTTTAAGAAACGACACCTTAGGTTTCTTGCCAAACCATAGTTCATACGGTGTCGTCTCAACAGATTTAGATGGCGCCCTATTTAACGTGAATGTAGCTGTCTCTAATGCATAACCCCAAAATGATAAAGGAAAAATTTGTAGGAGACATCATAGAACGCACCATATCTAATAAAGTACGGTTACGATGTTCGGACACACCATTACGCTGTGGTGTTCCAGGTGGCGTGAGTTGTGAAACAATTCCACATTGTCTTAAATGAAGGCCAAACTCGTAACTCAAATATTCACCTCCGCGATCAGATCGTAGAAATTTTATTTTCTTGTTACGATGATTTTCCACTTCACTCTGAAATTCTTTGAACTTTTCAAATGTTTCAGACTTGTGTTTCATCAAGTAGATATATCCATACCTACTCAAATCATCTGTGAAGGTCAAAAAATAATGATACCCGCCGTCTGCTTCAACACTCATCGGACCGCATACATCGGTATGTATTATTTCCAATAAGTCATTAGCTCGCTCCATTGTTCCGAAGAACGGAGTTTTAGTCATCTTACCCATGGGGCATGGTTCGCAAGTATCAAATGATTCATAATCAAGTGATTCCAAAAGTCCATCCGCATGGAGTTTCTTCATGTGCTTTATACCAATATGACCTAAATGGCAGTGCCAGAAGTATGTTGCACTATCATTATCAACTTTGCATCTTTTGGCATCAATATTATGAATATGTGTATCACTACGATCGAGATTCAACAAGAATAGACCATTCACTAAGGGTGCATGACCATAAAAGATGTTACTCATATAAATAGAACAACCATTATTCTCTAATTTAAATGAATAACCGTCTCGCAATAAACATGATCCAGATATAATATTCATGCTCAACGCTGGCACTAAATAACAATTATTGAGGTGTAAAACTAATCCTGAAGGAAGATGTAGAGGTAGCGTGCCGACGGCGATCACATCAACCTTGGAACCATTCCCGACGCGCATCGTCACCTCATCCTTAGCCAATCTTCTTTTATTCCGTAGCTCCTGTTTCAAGTTACAAATATGAGCAACCGAACCAGTATCAAATACCCAGGCCCTACTATGAGCATTAGTAAGGAACACATCAATAACATGTATATCAAATATACCTTTGTTCACTTTGCCATCCTTCATATCTGCCAAGTACTTGGGGCAGTTCCACTTCCAGTGACCATTTCCTTTGTAGTAGAAGTACTCAGGTTCAGGCTTGGGTCCATCTTTGGGCCTCTTCACAGGAGCGGCAACTTGCTTGCCATTCTTCTTGAAGTTCCATTTCTTTTCCTTGCCCTTTTTCTTAAAATTGGTGGTCTTGTTAACCATCAACACTTGATGCACTTTCTTGATTTCTACCTCCGTCGATTTTAGCATTGCAAAGAGCTCAGGAATCGTTTTCGTCATCCCTTGCATATTATAGTTCATCACGAAGCCTTTGTAGCTTGGTGGCAGTGACTGAAGAACTCTGTCAATAACACTCTCAACTAGAAGATCAGTTCCCAGCTGAGTCAAGTGGTTGTGGTACCCAGACATTCTGAGTATGTGTTCACTGACAGAACTGTTCTCCTCCATCTTACAGCTAAGGAGCTTGTTGGAGACTTCATATCTCTCAACCCGGGCATTAGCTTGAAATATTAACTTCAGCTCTTGGAACATCTCATATGCTCCGTGGCGTTCAAAACGCTTTTGAAGTCCCAGTTCCAAGCCGTAAAACATGGGACACTGAACTATTGAGTAGTCATCAGATCGAGCCTGCCAGACGTTCATAACGTCTGCATCAGCTCCTGTAGCATGTCTGCCATCTAGCGGCGCATCAAGGACATAATTCTTTTGTGCAGCATTGAGGATAATCCTCAAGTTACAGACCCAGTCCGTGTAGTTGCTACCATCATCTTTCAACTTAGCTTTCTCTAGGAACGCATTAAAATTCAAGGGAACGATAGTACGGGCCATTGATCTACAACATAGATTTGCAAAAACTATTAGGACTAAGTTCATGATAAATTTTAGTTCAATTAATCAAATTACTAATGAACTCCCACTTAAATCAACATCCCTCAAGTTGTCTAAGTGATACATGATCGAAATCAACTAATCCATGTCCGATCATCACGTGAGATGGGGTAGTCTTCAATGGTGAACATCTCCATGTTGATCATATCTAGTATATGACTCACGTTCGACCTTTTAGTCTCAAGTGTTCCGAGACCATGTCTGTACATGCTAGGCTCGTCAAGTTTAACCCAAGTATTCTGCATGTGCAAAACTGGCTTACACCCCTTGCATGTGAACATAGAATCAATCACACCAGATCAACACGAGGTGCTTCGAAACGACGAACTTTGGCAACGGTGCATACTCGGGGAGAACACTTTTATCTTGAAATTAAGTGAAGGGATCATCTTATAATGCTACCATCTTTCTAAGCAAAATAAGATGCATAAAGGATAAACTTCACATGCAATCAAAATATGTGACATGGTATGGCCATCATCATCTTGTGCTTTTGATCTCCATCTCCAAAGCAACAGCATGATCTCCATCGTCACCGGCGCGACACCTTGATCTCCATCATTGCGTTGGTGTTGTCTCGCCAGCTATTGCTTCTATAACTATTGCTAACACATAGCAATAAAGTAAAGCAATTACATGGCGCTTAGTGATTGACACATAGGTCATACAATAATTAAAGAAAACCCTAAGGCTCCTGCCGGTTGTTGTACTCGTCGACATGCAAGTCGTGAACTTATTACAAAACATGATCATCTCTTACATCACCATATATCACATCACGTCTTGACCATATCACATCACAACATACCCTGCAAAAACAAGTTAGACGTCCTCTACTTTGTTGTTGCAAGTTTTACGTGGCTGCTAGGTAACTAGCAAGAACCGCTCTTACCTACGCAAAACCACAACGGTGATTATCAAGTTGCAATTTAACCTTCTGCAAGGACCGCCGTAGTCAAATTAGATTCAACTAAAGTGAGAGAAACAGACACCCGCCAACCACCTTTATGCAAAACAAGTTGCATGTCAGTCGGTGGAACCGGTCTCATGTGCGTGGACATGTAAGGTTGGTCCGAGCCACTTCATTCCACAATACCGCCGAATCAAAATAAGACATTGGTGGTAAGCAATATGAACATCACCGCCCACAACTCCTTTGTGTTCTACTCGTGCATATCATCTACGCATAGACCTGGCTCATGATGCCACTGTTGGGGAAAGTTGCATGGAAAAAAATCTACGCACACGCAAGATCTATCCATGGAGATGCATAGCTACGAGAGGGGGAGAGCATCTACATACCCTTGTAGATCGCTAAGCGGAAGCATTTATCAACGCGGTTGATGTAGTCGTACAACTTCATGATCCGTCCCGATCAAGCACTGAACGCACGACACCTCCGCGTTCAGCACACGCTCACCTCGATGATGTCCTCGCCTTCTCGATCCAGCAAGAGAGGCAAAGTAGGAGATGAGTTCCGGCAGCACGACGACATGATGACGGTGGTGGTGAAACTTTTCCGCAGGGCTTCGCCATCACAACGGTTTAGTGTGGAGGATGAACTAGAGGGAGAGGGGGCGCCGGCGCACGGCTTGGGATTCATGGTATCTGGCGCCCCCTCCCCTCCTCTCATATATATAGGTGGAGGGGGGAAGGGAGACAGCCTAGGGCGCACCCCAAAGGGGCCGGCTGCCCTAGGCGCCTGCCTAGCCGCCCCCTTCCATATTTGGTGCGCGGGGGGAAGGAAAGGGGGGCCGGCTGCCGTAGGGCGCCCCTTCCTTGCTTTGGCGCGTGGGCAGGGGAGGTTGAAAGTGCAACTAATCCCCGGGTGGTTTTGGTAATTCATAACAACATATAGCTCATTGAACTAATATCCATTCAAGTTAAATATTTCAGAAAGTTTAATGATTGGCATGGCATGGACTAGAGATGTGGACCCCTCAAAATGCTAAGGACAAAGATTGGCAAAAGCTAAGTCTCTTCATTTCTATTTTAGTGATCCAAGATCACATTGAGTCCATAGGAAAGCCAATACTATTAAAAGGGGATGCGGTGTTGCTTAATGGTCTACTTGCTCAAAGTGCTTAGTGATATTGCTCCAAAAACCCTCAGCCACTTTCTAATTTCCACATTTGTCCAAAACCTAAAGTCAAACTCGGCCCCACTAATTTGATCTATCCGGCGCCACCGAGTTCAGTTGACATAGCCACTGCCAGAAACCCTAGACAATTCTGTCACACTGATACGGATCAAGGTCTCACCGAGATGGCCTTGCAAACTCTCTGTTTCCCTTTGTAACATTTCGGTCTCACCGAAATGAGCAATCGGTCCCACCGAGTTTGCTTGACCAACTCTCTGTTTGCCCATTGCTGAAATCGGTCTCATCGAGTTCAAGCAATCAGTCGCACCGTGATGAGGTTTTGCCCTAGCCCTTGCACATCGGTCCCACCGAGTTGTTCTAGTCGGTCCCACTGAGATTCCTAACGTTCACATCTTGAACTAAATCGGTCTCACAGTTCCTCTATTCGGTCTGACCGAGTTGGGTCAAATGTGTGTAACGGTTGGATTTTGTGTGGAGGCTATATATACCCCTCCACCCCCATCTCCATTCAAGAGAGAACCATCAGAACGTGCCTACACTTCCACTACTCATTTTCTGAGAGAGAACCACCTACTCATGTGTTGAGACCAAGACATTCCAATCCTACCACTAGAATCTTGATCTCTAGCCTTCCCCAAGTTGCTTTCCACTCAAATCATCTTTCCACCATAGCCAAATCTGTGAGAGAGAGAGTTGAGTGTTGGGGAGACTATCATTTGAAGCACAAGAGCAAGGAGTTCATCATCAACACACCGTCTATTACCTTTTGGAGAGTGGTGTCTCCTAGATTGGTTAGGTGTCGCTTGGGAGCCTCCGACAAGATTGTGGAGTTGAACCAAGAAGTTTGTAAGGGCAAGGAGATCGCCTACTTCGTGAAGATCTACCCGAGTGAGGCAAGTCCTTCGTGGGCAATGGCCATGGTGGGATAGACAAGGTTGCTTCTTCATGGACCCTTCATGGGTGGAGCCCTCCGTGGACTCGCGCAACCATTACCCTTCGTGGGTTGAAGTCTCCATCAATGTGGATGTACGATAGCACCACCTATCGGAACCACGCCAAAAATCCTCGTGTCTACATTGCGTTTGCCTTCTCCAAACCCTTCCCTTTACCTTCATATGCAATGTTTTACTTTCCGCTGCTACACTCTTAGAATTGCATGTGTAGGTTGATTGTTTGACTTGTACTAGTTGCTAAAATCTGCCAACACTTAAAATTGGGAAAAGGCTAGATTTTTATTTGGTCAAGTAGTCTAATCACCCCCCCTCTAGACCTACTTTCGATCGTACAAGTGGTATCAGAGCTTTGGTCTCCATTTGCCTTGATTTCCATAGCTTTGGTGATCATAGCCTTGGTTTCACAACCTAGGAGAGTATGGCGTGTAGCGAGAGAAATTACCACCGTAGAGGTCCTTATTTTGATGGTACTAATTTTGCTAGTTGGAAGCATAAGATGAAAATGCATATTCTTGGTCATAACCCCGCCGTTTGGGCTACTGTGCGTATTGGCTTGCAAGGTGAATACTTCGAGGATGGACGAGAACTAGATCGTGAAGCGACCGCGGAGGAATTGAAGATGTTGCAATACAATGCTCAAGCTTGCGATATTCTCTTCAACGGATTGTGCCCCGAAGAATTCAACAAAATCAGCCATCTTGAGAATGCAAAGGAAATTTGGGATACTTTGGTTGATATGCACGAAGGTATCGAGTCCGTCAAGGAATCCAAATTGGATGTGCTTCAAAGTCAACTTGACAAGTTCAAAATGAAGGATGGTGAAGGAGTCGCTGAAATGTACTCTAGGCTTGCTCTCATCACAAATGAGATTGCCGGCTTAGGAAGCGAAGAGATGACCGACAGATTCATCATCAAGAAAATCCTAAGAGCCTTGGATGGAAAATATGATACCGTGTGCACCTTGATCCAAATGATGCCCAATTACAAAGATCTCAAGCCAAGGGAAGTCATTGGTAGAATTGTTGCTCATGAGATGTCACTCAAGGATAAGGAAGAGCTCCACAACAAGTCAAGTGATGCTTACAAAGCCTCATGTGATGCTCCTACAACATCAAGTGAGAAACAAGTCTTCAATGAAGAATTAAGCTTAATGATGAAGAACTTCAACAAATTCTACAAGAATAGAAGCAAAGAGAGAAGTTCCAAGTCAAGGTCCTATAGTGACAAGAGATCTTCTAGTCGTGATCGCAACTACTACAACTGTGGAAGACCCGGACACTACTCCAATGAGTGTATGGCTCCCTACAAGAGAAGAGAAGATTCACCTAAAAATAGAAGGAGTAGAGATGATCGTTATGAACGAAGACCCTCTCGTAGAAGCAAGGATTCGGAAAGGAAGGACAAGTCATCAAAGAGCTACACAAGACGAAGACATCAAGCTCATGTTGGTGAATGGGTATCCGGTTCCGACTCCGACAACTACTCCGAGAGAAGTTATCACTCCAACTCCGAATATACTCAAGATGAAGGTGTTGCCGGTCTTGCACTTGTGTCATCCAACTCCTATGACATATTTGACTCGCCAAATGAAGGAATAGGAAGATGCTTCATGGCTAAAGGCCCTAAGGTATCACACCCCGAGTATGTTGATTTCAATAGTGATGAAGATGATTTGCTAGGTGATGATGATTTACTTGTTGACAACACTAGTGATGAAAACTATGATGAAATTGCTATTAATCATGCTAATCAAGATGAAATGAATGACAATGATAAGAAGGAGATTGAGCGTCTAACTAAAGAACTAAACACTCTTAAGTTAGCTCATGAAACTACTTTAGAGGATCATCGAGAGCTTTTAAAGACTCATGAGAAGTTACGCTTTGAGAAGCTCAATTTAGAGCAAGAGCATGGGTTCTTAAAAGCAATCAATGATGATCTTCGAAAAAAGAGTTCTTCTTACATTGCCAAGCATTTACTCTTGTCTACTTATATGCCACAAGTAAAATCTAGCAACAAAAGCAAGAAAGATTCTTCTTCTAGTAGTAGCAATAACAATGTTAAATCCAATATTGTTGCTTCTAGTAGTTCTCTTGATTCCACTAATGATTCTCTTAGCCAAGTTACACTTGAGCAAGAAAATAGCTTATTGAAGGGAATTATAGAGAAATGTGTTTACAAGAGCCTTGCCGGAAGTAAGCAATTTGAGGAAATTGTACGCAAGCAAGGGAGGCACCGGAAGAATCAAGGTGCTGGTTTTGAACGAAAGTTCAATGCCAATGGAGTGGAGTGGGAAGAAGATCAATACCCCAAGACAAAGTTTGTTCCTCAACAAGAGAAGTATGACCCCACTTCTTTCAAGGGAACACAAGCTCAAGATGATCTTCCACCACAAGACGACAAGCTAAAAGGTAAGGACAAGCTTCAAGAAGAGATTGATGCATTTGAAGAAGCTCCTAAGGCCTTGGTCAAGTGGGTTCCCAAGACTACATCAATTTCTACTTCATCAAGTACGACTACAACTCCAAGGGTTCCCACCAAGTTGATGTGGGTCCCAAAGAAGAAGAACTAGAGAGTTCTTGAGGGTGACTCCGCCAACATACTTCACTCATATCATTTTGGCAAGGACAAGTACAATCAACTTCCATATCTTGCACTAGTTCAAGGAGTCACAAACCCTCTTGTTGGTCAGACAAGGGACAAGGTAACCTAATGCTTTCATGGACATCATCATATGTGTATTTCATTCTATGTCTATGGATATCCTTGTGTGTTCCTTGTGGGACTAACCCATGTAGGTATTGAAAGTGCAACTCACTCCAATGGATTGCTCCAAATGATCTACATCAACATTGAGCACCCACATCTTCAACACCTACATGAAGTCATCATCGACAAAACCCAAGGTGTGAACACAACTAAGGGGGATATCACATCTAAGGGGAGCTTTGCTCTAAGAATTGAGCTAAAGCAACTCAAATGGTGTGAACACAACAATGCTTTATGTAAAAGTGGTAACCCCACTTGTGCTTAAACGATGAGTATGACCTATGATCAAATGTTCTCATTTGACTCCTAAGTCAATATACTCATATATAGATGACCTAGTCATCGCAAATTGCTTGATAGATGCTAGAGTGTTTGTGCATGCTTTGCCACATGTTTTATTTTCCATCTTATTGTGTGAGCATGTTGGTTGCATAATTTTTCTCCATTCGAGGACATTCATTTGTTGCTTTGATTGTTTGGTTTTTCTTTTTGCCAAATGGATGGACAAGAATGCCTAAGTACTCCCTCTAGCCATCTATGCTTTTCTCATCTCAAACTCTATTCATGCTACATCACAAAGTTTGAACAAGTCGAATTCGGACCCTCTGGGTGAGGAGCACTCGGAGCCACCGATCCGTGAAGGGCTTAACTTCCAAAACCTCTTAATGCATCTCGGTCAGACCAACTCACTCCTATTCGGTCTCACCAAATTCATTAAGTTGATCTAGGTTTTCATCTTGGTGCAACCGATTTGAAAAATTCGGTCACACCGAGTTGCAGCAAATGCTAGCAGTTTTGCATCTCGGTGCCACCGAATTGTTCCACTCGGTCACACCGACAGTGACTGGGTATATATATTCAGCGGGTTGAAAATTTGGAAATTCCTCCAAACACTCGACCGCGCCTCCCAGCTCTGCCGCCCCCTTGGTCTCCGGATCGTCTCCTTCGTCGCCAGTGCCCCTCTGCCGCTGGTCTCCGTCGCCGTCAACGGGATTCTCACTGCCGTTGCCGCCGTAGCAAGTTCATCGCCAAGTTAGGGTACGGACTTGACCCCTTTGTGCTTTCCTTAACTCCGATTCTTGCACAAATATAATGCCCATGTTCCTTCCAAGTATGAGATTGATCTATCCACCAAAAGAACTCCTTAGAATATATTTGATGCAAAAACTTAGGGTTAGGTTTCCGCCGAACTCATCTCGGACCGACCGATCTGATGATCTCGGTCTCACCGATTTGGCCCTGGCCATTGCACAAGTACAACTCGGTCTGACCGAAGTGTACTGATCGGTGCGACCGAAATCACTTTCTCTGTGAAACCCTAGCATCTCGGAGTCACCGAACTGCATTTCGGTCTGACCGAAACTATGTGTTTAGACTCTGTTTATGCTTCAGTGTCACCGGGTTTGTCAAATCTGTAGCTTCGAAATGCTTTCTGCAGAAAACTAAAATTAAGTTTTTGACTCAATTTTTTATACAAAATAGCTGCACTTTGTGATGCTCATCCACTCTATCTATACCCAACTATTCACAGGGTCAGTTTCAGCTATGTCAGAGGGCAGTGACAGCTAGAACAAGTCAGAAGAGCAGCTCAACCTTAGTGAGGGCACTAGTCCCTCCAACAACAGTTATGATGAGGGGAACAGAAGCACTCCCAGCAACTTGCCAAAGGCAGCAGCAAGGATAAGGAAGAAGAGAACTTCAGAATCTGAGGATGAGGATTTTGTCATTGAGGAGGAGGTGACCTCCAAGAAGAAGGTACTCAAAAAGGATTATGCTGCTGCTGCAACCAAGCCTGGAATGCAGAAGAAAGCTCCTGCTAAGAGAGCTCCAATGTCAAAAGCCAGAGCCTCAACTCAAGAAACCATGGAATTCACTCTTGAACCAAGAGAGGAAGAGGCTGCTGGAGGAAAGAAGAGGAAGGAGAGAGTTAAGAAGACTGTTGCCAGAGTCATTGGAAAACCATCTATGATGAGAGGTTCCGATGAAGATGATGAGGAGGAAGAGCCTGTTGCACCTCCTGCGAAGACTCAGAAGCTTATGGGGGATGCCATAAGGACTGGGGCTGCTCCATCTAAGCCCAAGTCTACCCCAAGCCTTCAGCTCAAGCACAAGCTCCAAAACCATGTGCACCCAAGAGATCAATGAGGAACATATCTGCTGCTGAGAAAAACAAGGCCCCAGTGCCTGAGGTTCAAGAAGAAGAACAACAACAAGTGCTCAGAAAACTAAAGCCCAAGATTCCAGATCATAGTGATGATCATCCCGTGGCAGAGAATATGAAGCTGAGAAAGGATGCAGGTCTGAGACTGTGGAGACAGACTGATCCCTATGCCACCAGAAGGAGAACTGATGTAGACTATCGTTTCCACACCAAGGAACAGCAGGATTTCTATGAGACAGTCTTGTTGGACAAGAAGCCCATTGTGTGTGACATGAGATGGGTTGTCTGGGATTACCTTGATGATAATGAGGACTACTTCCCAGGTGTGCATGAGAGCTTCAGGATGAATGAAGTGGACAAGTTTGTTGGTCAGAAGTTGACCAAGTGGAATGATGAGATGATCATGCAATTCTATTCCACTGCTCACTTCTACCAAGATGGAAAGATTGTCTAGATGACTGAAGGTACAAGGTATCAATCTACAATCTCTGAGTGGGCCAAGTTGATCAATGCCCCAAAGGAAGAGGAGGATGACACATATGTGTATGCTAAGCCTAGGAAGGATCACAACTCCATGGAAAATATGTATAAGGAAATTCCTGATGATGCCCTGGATACTCACAAGCTTGGATCTATCTACTTCCTGCTTGCTGGCCTGACAACAATCAACAATATATTGAGGCACACTCTTTTGCCCAAGTCAAGAGATCATAGGATGATCCGTGATCACTCCATCAACTTGCTCCTTATGTTTGATGTGCCTCAGAAGTTCAAGGTGATGAGCTTAATTGTTGAAACAGTTAAGAGAACTGCAACTGATCAGAAGAGATCATGTGGATATGCCCCTCACATACAGATGTTGATCAATTCCAAGATGGTAACAGGGACATATCTTCTGGACAAAGAGCATCTTCCCCCGAGGCCAGATTTTGAGGACAACAAGGTTGTCATGGATGCATCACATCCTACTTCAGTTGAAGCCCAGGAGAAGAGAGAGAGAGAGAGAGAGAGAGAGAAAGCTGCAAAAGCAGCAAAGGCAGCCAGTGCACCAGATGCTTCTATTGTGATGCTCAAGACCAAGCAGGATCAACTCAGTTATCTGCTTGAGGCTACTATGAGAATTGAGAAGGGCTTGGCCACCCTGACTCAAAATCAAGAGAGTCTTGAAAGGATCATTGAGACAAAATCTCATGATCTAGATGTGAAGGTCACAGAGATACAGACAACTGTGGAGAAGCTCCAAGAAGAAGTTGAGGACAGGAATGACATACCTACCACAGATACTTTTCAGAGAGTGCCAAGGGCACAAAGGTCTTCAGCAGTGCCAGTTGTCAGTGTCACCAGGACTTCTATTTCAGCACCTGCAGCAACTGCCACGTTTGCACCTCCAGTTTCAACTCCTCCAGCTCCACAGACCTCAGCCGAAGCATTTGCAGATGCTCTTATCTCCACGCCATCTACGCACACCGGAGCGACAAGTCAGAAGACCCCTTCAGAAGCTCCCGGAGATCATGCCTAGAGAGCCGCATAGCACTATGCATTTTTAAACTTTTTGGTAACTTGTTGCCCAAGGGGGATAAAGTGTATAGATCATTAGGCTTCGAGAGAGTGTGTGTTTTGCTTTTTATCTGCCTCTCTTGCTACTTTGATCATTTGCTTGTTTGCTTCCTATGCTACTATGTTTCTTATGCTCGTGAGATACTCCTGTGATCATGTGTTTGATCATACTATGCCTTAATGTGTGCTTGCATGATGATATCTATGATGTTTGTGTATGATCAATCATGTTTACCCTTGGTGATGAGTGCATATTATTTAACTCTTATCATTTTGAGCGCTCCACCAAGATGTATGTGACATGGAAGAGTGACCCATGATCCTAATCGATTGTGCATTTGCATTCAAACGCAAATTTTAAATAGTGCACAAATTTAGGGGGATTGGTTAGGTGTCTATTAACTTTTGGAGAGTGGTGTCTCCTAGATTGGTTAGGTGTCGCTTGGGAGCCTCCGACAAGATTGTGGAGTTGAACCAAGAAGTTTGTAAGGGCAAGGAGATCGCCTACTTCGTGAAGATCTACCCGAGTGAGGCAAGTCCTTCATGGGCGATGGCCATGGTGGGATAGACAAGTTTGCTTCTTCGTGGACCCTTCGTGGGTGGAGCCCTCCGTGGACTCGCGCAACCATTACCCTTTGTGGGTTGAAGTCTCCATCAACGTGGATGTACGATAGCACCACCTATCGGAACCACGCCAAAAATCTCCGTTTCTACATTGCGTTTGCCTTCTCCAAACCCTTCCCTTTACCTTCATATGCAATGTTTTACTTTTCGCTGCTACACTCTTAGAATTGCATGTGTAGGTTGATTGTTTGACTTGTACTAGTTGCTAAAATCTGCCAACACTTAAAATTGGGAAAATGCTAGATTTTTATTTGGTCAAGTAGTCTAATCACCCCCCTCTAGACCTACTTTCGATCCTACAGAGGTGGAGCGCGCCCAGCCCCTTGTGGGTTGGTGCGCCTCCCTCCTTTGGCCCATGAGGCCCACCAAGTAGGTATAACCTACCGGTGGCCTCCCGGAACCCCTTCCGGCACTCCGATAATTATCCGGTGCATTCCGAAACTCTTCCGGAACCCGAATACCTTTATCCTATATATCAATCTTTACCTCCGGACCATTCCGGAGCTCCTCGTCATGTCCGTGATCTCATCCGGGACTCCGAACAACATTCGGTCACCAACATACATAACTCATATACTATTATATCGTCAACGAACGTTAAGCGTGCGGACCCTATGGGTTCGAGAATGATGTAGACATGACCGAGACGCTTCTCCGGCCAATAACCAATAGCGGGACCTGGATGCCCATATTGGTTCCTACATATTCTACGAAGATCTTTATCAGTCGAACCTTTATGACAACATACGTAGTTCCCTTTGTTTGTCGGTATGTTACTTGCCCGAGATTCGATCGTCGGTATCTCTATTCCTAGTTCAATCTCGTTGCCGGCAAGTCTCTTTACTCATTCCGTAATACATCATCTTGTAAGTAACTCCTTAGTCACTTTGCTTGCAAGCTTCTTGTGATGCTGTATTACCGAGAGGGCCCAGAGATACCTCTCCATCATACGAGGTGACAAATCCCAATCTCGATTCATGCCAACCCAACGGACACCTTCGGAGATACCTGTAGAGCACCTTTATGATCGCCCAGTTACGAAGTGACATTTGATAGCACACAAAGTATTCCTCCGGTATCCGGGGGTTGCATGATCTCATGGTCGAAGGAATATGTATTTGACATTAAGAAAGCAGTAGCAAAAACTGAACGATCATATGATGTGCTAACGGATGGGTCTTGTCGATCACATCATTCTCTAATGATGTGATCCCGTTATCAAATGACAACTCATGTCTATGGTCAGGAAACATTAACCATCTTTTGATCAACGAGCTAATCTAGTAGAGGCTTACTAGGGACTTGGTATTTGCTTATGTATTCACACATGTATTTAAGTTTCTGATCAATACAATTATAGCATTAATAATAAACCTTTATCACGATTAAGTAAATATAATAATAACCACTTTATTATTGCATCTAGGGCATATTCCCAACATTTTCTTTTTTGCGAAAAACTTCCGAATGATTTATCTTCAATCATGGCAGTACAAAGAGTATCAGAAATAATAAAAATTACATCCAGATTCGTAGACCACCTAGCGACAACTACAAGCACTGAAGCGAGCCGAAGGTGCGCCACCGTCATCGCCCCTCCCTCGCTGGAGTCGAGCAAAACCTGTTGTAGTAGATAGTTGGGAAGTCGTCGTGCTAAGGCCCCATAGGACCAGTGCACCAGAACAACAACCTGAAAACACACGAACGAAGACAAACGACGATCAGATCCGAGCAAATCCACCAAAGACAGATCTGCCGGAGACACACCTCCACACGCCCACTGACGATGCTAGGAGCACCACCGGGACGGGGCTAAGCGGGGAGAACCTTATTCCATCTTTAGAGAGCCGCCGACGTCTCATCTTTCTGAGCAGGACACAAACCCTAATAAAACTCGAAGAAATATCTAAAAATGGAGCCCTCCCACAGGCAAGTATAGGGATCCACCGCGCCCCCAGGCCCTAAAGCCACCGAAGATAAGGCGGACCGGCGACGGCGCCGACGCGAGGGAACCCTAATTTCTATGGAGAGGAGGCGACTGCGTATGCGTACGCCTTATAAGTTCGCTTGCCTAAATCTCATGGCAGACACTATTCAAATAGGATTACAAATGACACAACTCACGTGGGAAAATCCTAAGAATTCAATTTCTATTGGTCTCCCTATTCTGAATATAAAATTATCTAGTCCTCTGATGGCTTTCACATCTCAGTTGTTAGTGTCGTCATTGCATTCCCCCCCAAAATAGGTTGAAACGCCCCGCTTCTACCACAACCATCTTTATTGAAGTTGATGTTTGACAAGGTCCAAGTCATGAACAAACGAGTACATAACATATACAACTATATTAGAACCATTATAAGATATATGAATTTAATACCTACGACTAAGTCAAAATCTTTCATACAATGTGATGCGGAGCATCCTATGGACATCACTATGTCAAGAGCTCCTTTGCAAATATGTAAATGTGAATCTTCTCCTTTACACATGTCTTTTTGTCCTATTCAAGGATAGTATACTACTTCACCCTCCATCATGCATGTATAGGTTTGAGCAGAGCTTCACGGATGACGGGGAGAATTTCAAGTGTAAAAGAACTACTACACCATCCAAGACAGAAGCTTGGAATCGGAGAAGGAATTGTGAGGAAGAAGACCCACAAGTTGCAGGAAAGTCGGATGTCCGACCCATGGCGGAACATCTGACCTGACCTCCAACCCAGCCTCCACTTATGATTTTCAGCTCTGTCTCCAAGTTGGAATGTCCGAGGTAACCTTCAACATGATCAGAATGACTGACCCCAAGTCGGAACATCCGATATGTGCCTGCGTGCACTGAGTTGGGCCATGGCCCATGTACCCCTATCTCTCTCCCACACTTATCCCCGGCACTATATATACTCTTCCCCCACCTCATTTCTAGGGTTAGCTAGAATAGAGAGAGCTTAGCTCATCTACCTCCCCAGTGGAATTCCTCTTAGCAGTAGATCCATGAGTGGATTCAAGACCACTTAGGAGAAGATTCCTCTAGGAATTCAAGGCCCCTTTGGGGAAGAGTCCTCATCATAGGATCATCAAGACTTTCGTCTCTCTCATGAGATCTGGAGATGAACTCTCTCTTAATAACTACCCGTGTATCTTCATTTTCCTTGTTGTTACTGGATCTTGATGCATCCATGTACTGCTTGTGATTTGAGGAGTACTTGTTATGGATCTTCTTCAATAGAGTGTTTCCCCCTTTGATTTCTACATGTTTTTTTCGTGTTCTTTCCCAAATCTACCTCAAATTCATGAAGATTGGGCAAAAAAGGGTTGGACCCTACATCATAATGCCTTTAAGGAAGAATACACTCATGCATGTTGAGGCCGCCACGTCCATCCGACGGTAACAAGGACAAGAATTTTCATTCTGATTGCCGAGAGCTACCAATGAAGTCCAGCATAATGACAATGAGGCAAAGCCTTCAACAAAATAACGATGCATGTTTGCCGCTGCTAAGCCCGATCAATAACGTGTAGAACACTAATTTTTACGTGGGCTTGAAGCGGGTGCTGCAATCACCATCTCGATTAAGCTTTTTGACTTTATCACAGTACGTATGACAGATCTAGGTGACTACTGACTATGCTTTAGATTTGATGCTCTCATAAATTCAATATCTTGTTACTATCGACAAACGGACAATGTACCAGAATGGAAAAGACATATATTGTTCTTTCAGGAATGGATGCATATATAGTACTAGGTATTAAGTAACTGCAGACGCATAAAATTAAGTAGCACTGTAGAACTATGGATTGTGTTGTAGCAACTTATATATGTATCTGGCGAACGTCGGGAGTCTTGTTAGGGCATGTACAATGGTTGATAAGATAGTCTTATTTTAAATCTTGCATGTAATTTAGAAATAAAAAAAAATATCTATAATGGGTCATCTCTTAGCCTTATCTTCAATAACTAGATATTCCTAAAAACGTGGTGAGACATATTGTGCTAAGAGATCATCTCTTGTCTTCTCTTAAATCTTTTTCTTATGAGTTCTCTCTCCTCCACCTCATCATTTATCCTACGTGACACTCCTAAGATAGCACCATTGTATATGCCCTTACAGCTGAACAACTCGCCGCTTGGTCCGCATCTTGTAGCCATGTTGCGCTCGATCCGATCTATTCCCTCCTTTTCAGAATATAACATGTATCGATTTTTGTGCAAGTAAAACTTGTGCATGTTTGATCAAGATTATAAAATAGAACATCGACATCTACAATACAAAATAAAAAATATTTAAAAAAACCGTGATGGATCCAATTATACAAATTTGATATAGTAGATATCGTTATTTTTTTTCTAAAAACTTGGTCAAACATGCACATTTTTTATTTCTTAAAAAACTAGCACACTTTATATTTTGAAATGGAGGGAGTATTTCCCTCATTGTTTTTCTGCCTGCTTCGCTTCTTTTTCTGTCCTGCAATGCTTCTCCCTCACAAATTTTTCCGCCCGCATCACTTCTCCCTTCTAGATTTTTTTTGTCTCACACCGCTTCTCTCGTCCGGTTTTCTCTTTTTTTTCCTGCACATGTGCTCCCTCCCTCTAGTTCTACTTGTGTTATGCTTTAGGGGGAAAATATGCCAAATTAATAAACCTCGCTCCATCACACACTTTTGCTATCAGTTGTAATGTGTGCGATAAATCGACCTATCACATACTATCCTCTATCATATGCGATGCACTCCTATGCACACCGTCGCAAGGCGATGATTAGAAATTGTGTTTGCGATAGGAGGTTTTAGCCGTGTTCGAGGACCCGATCTGCACCGGTGCAACTTCAACTACTCTTCGGTCTTTGATAATTAACCAACTTGCATTGGGCGCTTGACACATATAGTAAGTGTTAATTAATCTCACACTCCTAAGTTAAGTAACACTGTAGAACTATAGATTGTAGTGTATTAATGTATGGATTGTATTAAGGTATGTACTATGTGTTTGCAACTACAGAGGGAATGAATCCGAACACAATTTGGAAGTAGTTTATCCAGAAGGAAAATTCCACCTATATACCTATACCTATATGAATTTGTCTACAAACAAGTCTAGAAGTACTACTCCCTCCAATCTATAATAAGTATCGTAGTTTTAAACTAACCTTAATTTAAAATTTTGACACTTATTTTAAATCGGATGGAGTAATATTTTGCATCCCCATCATACACGGATGGCCGATGCTCTCCATTGCATGGATTTAAAGTTGTCAAAAGGCAGACATTTCCCAAGCACGAAGCGTTGGGCTACACGTACTAGCTCTGAAAGAAACTAGTCGGCGGAGATTCGATTAAACAAAAGGTACCGCTGGGCCTGCCTCTGCCCTGCACTAGGCCATGTCCTCACGTTCCTTTGCCCTATGCGTGCGCGTGCCGACCTGCTCGGCTCCAGGGCAGTCAGGCTACAGACATTGCAGTGCACAGATCTGCACGCTCGTCTTACACAGTATCGATGAACAGTACATTTTTAAAAGTTTTATGGCGCCACCTACGTATTCTGCAGTACAGATGGAACTGGTAAATCCATGCAATTGGAGTACGGCGAAAGGGTGGAGGCTGGGGGGTTGATCTTCATCCTTGGTGGTGTTGGAGATGCTCGTTGATTGAGGCCTCCTTTGGTTCACAAGGTAGGAAAATTATAGGAAATGAGATGACATGCTTCTCAAATCCTATGAGTAGAAATATGAAAGAAGATGTCCTTTGATTCACATCATAGGATTTTTTTTATTGAGTCTAGGCTAATGTTTATTTTCCTATGAAATGTGGTGGATAGGAAGAATTTCTCCATAGGAATATGATTCTATTCCTACAAACAAAAGGGCACTAAAAGAATTTTTCCTACAAAAATCCTATCATATGAAATCCCTACAAAATTTCTTCAAATCAAAGGAGGCCTCAGTGGCTGTGGGAATAATTTCTCTGGTGATTCGACGGTGTTTTGCAATAGTAATGGGGAAGGTGTGAGGTTCTTTTGTGCATGGGCCGGGAGGGCATAGTTGATTAGTGGTTGCTGTGGCTAGTGGCTGCTGTCTGCTCTACCTGTGTCGCTCTGTGTAGTTTTTCAGTTCGTTTTCCACAGTTGGACCAACTAAATCTAATGGTGTGATTTCTGCGATATGTTTAAAAGTACGGGAGAATAAGAAAAATAAGCACCCACGCGTGAGGTGTAGTGACGCCAAATCCATGCACGACCTCAAACGGACGCCCGTTTCGTCCGGTTTTCGTCCGTTTGGGACGACAAAACGGATGCCCGTGTCCGATTTTGCCCGTCCGCCGGTCGGTACGCAACGCGCGGCCGCATCGCAACGTGTCCGCATCCAATTCCAAAAAAAAACAGCCACACATTAAAAAAAACACTTAAAACATAATTATACATTAATATAAACTTAAAACTGTTCAGACTAGTCCCGGACGCATAGTTAAACTTAAAAAACAAAAAAAAACATAGATTTAGTAGACGCTGCCGCCACCGTGGCCGTCTTGGATGCCGCCGTCGTCTTCACGCCCCGCCGTCCTCATCGTCGTCCATGGTGAGGTCGACGTATGGTGGCGGCGTCCAGAGGTGGGCTGGAGGCGCCTGCGGGAGCTGCCTGCCGGCCGCGCGTGCACCACCTCTTCCCGTGGCGGCGACGACTCCGATGAGCGTGCACGCGTGGGTGCCCATGGCTTGGCGCCCACTCAGTCGGCCATCTCCTCCATCGTGGACGACCACGTCCACCTCTGGCCCACCATGTGCGGGTTCCACTCGCTGACCGGAGCCCCCCCTCCTCCTTGACGGCCATTTTCGGGATGCGACGTCGCCGGCCGCGGAGAGGGCCAACTCGGTTTCGAGGCCCTCACATTGGTGTTCGTCGTGGGTGTTGGCGGAGTCCTTCATCACCCGCTAGATGAGCTCGGCCTCTGATGAGTGATATTTTTCCACTCATTTCACTTTTGTTTAAACCGAGATATTTCATTTAAAAAGATATATTCGTTCTGATATTGCTAATAATGACTAATGAATGCAAAGGATTCCACATATCCTCTGTTTGATGTGTTTCCACAGGAAATGGGCTAAAAGAGAAGAAATCACGTGTGGGAATGGAACGGAAGGAAAATGGAGGAAGAAAGAATCAACAAGAAGCGTCTGCGCAAAGACAGACCAAAAGACCGCGTTCCATACGGGCACGTTTGGCGTGGATTTGGAGGCAGATCATCCACCTGTACAACTTTTATTAAAGGGGCCCCATCGAAATGTAGTCAGAACAACGAGCACGGAAGTCAGAACCTCTTCATCATCTTCTTCGTCCACAAACCCTAGCCGCCGCCATTTCCATCTCCATAGCGATCTCCACCACCATAGTGCTCTCTCATCTAGTTCATACTTGTAATCGTGCATCACACAAGGCATCCATTGTAAGACATATTGCAATCAATCAATCTCATGATGTGTTCTTCATTGTTTTCTTCTCACGATCTGATCTCAATGTGTGAGTAGTTAAGTAAGGTATGGGTTGAGGCATGAGCTTTGCAACCGAAGGTATTTGTTGAGGGGATCAATTGAAGACTTTGACATAACGTCCCGTATGTGTAAAATAAAACTGTTCCGTGAAGATGTCTCTTGTCTTGTCCGCGATCTTCATCCCTGCAGGTACCCCGGATCATGGAGATCGATCATCGGTGAGGTTAGGAGCAAGGAGATCGTGAAGTGTTATACCGAACATGGGTGACAGTAAGGTTCAGTAGGGTAACATGGATCATATCCTTGGGGATAAATGAGGTGTGGTCATTAAACGCCCAAAGCTGTTGTCTAATTTAGTTATCTTAATTATCAAGGCAACCCCGCGCGACGGATAGGGCATGCGGCAGGACAACTGATTCTTGATAGAGGACTCATGCCAGTCAAGATATTACTTGGACACATCCCCCACTTCGATCCGTAACAAGCACATCTCGATGGGTGACTTTCAGCGCATAAATTAATATTCTATTTGACCCCAACACAAATAAACGGTTGTAAGCATTAAGATCTCATACTCGTACATCTTTTTATTATAAGTGTTTGAATCACTATTTGCTTGCTGATCGGTTAAAAGCTGGATTTGACACTTTGACAAAAGCATGCTAGAGACCATCGCTTCAAGGGAATCTTCCTCTCATGGGTTCGATAACCCAGGGTCCACTTTATGATGATTTCAAATCATAGTACATTTCAAGCTCTAGTAGGTGCCAGATACTACTACTTGTAAGCTACGTTTGGATTTTCCCCGAAGAGGAAAGGTGGAGCAGTAAAGTAGAGATAAGTATTTCCCTCACTGAGAACCAAGGTTATCGAACCAATAGGAGAACCACGCAAATTCCCTTCTTCAGCTCCTACACACACAAAAGCAAATACTTGCATCCAATGCGGGCAAGAGGGTTGTCCCCTTGAACTCGTTTGCAAGGATTAATTCTGATAGTGATAGATAGATGAAAAGAAAGGTAAAATAAAAAGTATAAAATTGCAGCAAGATATTTTTGGTTTTTAATAGTATGACAAAAGTAGATCCGGGGGCCATAGTTTTCACTAGAGGCTTCTCTCTCGAAGCAATAGCATACGTTGGGTAGACAAATTATTGTTGGGCAATTGATAGAAAAGCCCATAGTTATGACGTTATTCATGGCAATGATCACACATATAGGCATCACATCCGTGACAAGTAGACCAACTCCTGCCTGCAGCTACTACTATTACTCCACCAATCAACTGCTATCCAACATGCATCTATGCTATTAAGTTCATGACAAGCATAGTAACGCCTTAAGCAAGATGACATGATGTAGACAAAGTAAACTCAAGCAATATGAGTAAACCCCATCGTTTTACCCTTAATGACAATAGTACAAATATGTGCCTCGCTACCCCTTCTATCACGAGGTGAGGACACCGCAAGAATGAACCCATTACAAAGCACGTCTCCCACTGAAAATAAAACAATCTAATTGGCCAAACCAAATGGATAGATCAGAGAGAAATACAAAGCTAACATAATCATGCATAATAAAGTTCAAAAAAAGACTCAATTACTTTCATTGAATAATCTGATCATAAACCCACAATTCATCGGATCCCAACAAACACACCGCAAAACAAGATTACATCGGATAGAACTCCAAGAAGATCGAGGAGAACATAGTATTGAAGATCAAAGAGAGAGAAGAAGTCCTCTAGCTACTGGCTATGGACCCGTAGGTCTGTGGTGAACTACTCTCGCACAATCGGAAGGGCGGCAAGGTTGATGTAGAGGCCCTCCGTGATCGATTCCCCCTCCGATTGAGTGCCGGAAAAGGCCTCTAGATGGGATCGCGGAAGAAAAGAAGGTTGAGGCGGCGGAAAAAGTGTTTCGGGTGGCTCTCTGGGGTTTTCCCAATATTTGAGAATTTATAGAACTTGAATTAGGTTAGACGGAGCCATGTGGGGCCCACAAGGTAACAGGGCACGCCCTGCCCCCCTGGGCGCGCCCTGTTGCCTTGCTGTCTCCTCGCTTCGTGTCTGGTCTCCTCCCGAAGCTTCTAGGGTATCTTATGTCTAGAAAAAATCATCAAAAAGTTTCTTAGCGTTTGGACTCCGTTTTGATACTGATTTTCTGGAAAACCAAAAACAATTAGAAAACAACAATTGGCACTAGGCACTGGGTTAATAGGTTAGTTCCAAAAGATGATATAAAATAGCATAAAAATGCATATAAAGTATCCAAGATTGATAATATAATAGCATGAAACAATCAAAATTATAGATACATTGGAGACGTATCAGATACTCTTTTCTGTTCCAATACCGGATCAATAAAAGGAGGTATCAAGCCCTTTTTTCTGGCACCGTTGCCGGGGAGGAGTTTAGTATTCCTAGTCTTTGTGTTTAAAGAGTTTTTGTTAAAGTTAATTTTCAGTTTTTGTCTTTACTTTTGTGTTTTTAGTTTAAGTTTTATTTTTGCTGCAAGTGTTGTGAGTTGAAAAACCCAAAAGATTACTATGGCTCGGAATCTTGGGAGTTTTGCTACTCCAAACAACCACTTCATGTGTGAACCAATAGCACAACCTGAGGTTGCACACGCGGAGTATGAGATTAAACCGAACTTAGTTTCCATGGTTCAACAGGACCAATTTGGAGGCTCTGCTTCTATGGATGCCGTTATGCACTTACACAATCTTACTGAATTGTGCAACATGACACACATAAAGGATTATGATCCCGACGCTCTGAAATTGCGTCTATTTCCTTTCTCTTTGAGAGGAAAAGCTAAGGAATGGCTTCTAGCTCTACCTAGAGGCAGTATTACTTCTTGGGCTGATTGTTGCAGTAAATTTTTTATCCAAGTTTTGTCCACCTGCAAAGATTATGCAACTACGTTCTTATATTAGAGGTTTTAAGCACGAGGAACATGTGCCACTAGCGCATGCGTCGGATAGAATGAAAGAAGCTATAAGGAACTGTCTCAATCATGGAATGGAGGAATGGCTAATCCTTCATATGTTTTATAATGACTTAAATCACATGTCAAAACTATGCTTGGTACAGTTCTACTTGTAATCTGCGTTGGTATTTTCCCGAAGAGGAGAGGATGATGCAACACAGCAGAGGTAAGTATTTCCCTCAGTTATGAAACCAAGGTTATCAATCCAGTAGGAGAACCAAGCAACACTATGTAAATAGCACTTGTACACGAACAACAAATACTTGCAACCCAACGCGTAAAGGGGTTGTCAATCCCTCAACGGTATTGAGATAGATTAAATTGTATAGGTTTTGATAAATAGATCTAACAATAACACAAAATAAAAAAAAATTGTAGCAAGGTATTTTTGGTTTTAATATATGATAGAAAATAGACCCGGGGGCCATAGTTTTCACTAGAGGTTTCTCTCGAGAAAATAGCATATGGTGGGTAAACAAATTACTGTTGGGCAATTGGTAGAAAAGCAAATAATTATGATGATATCCAAGGCAATGATCATGTATATATGCATCACGTCCAAGATTAGTAGACCAAAACGATTCTGCATCTACTACTATTACTCCACACATCGACCGTTATCCAGCATGCATCTAGTGTATTAAGTTCATGGAAAAATAGAGTAATGCTTTAAGAAAGATGACATGATGTAGATAAGATAAACTCACGTATGAAATAAATCCCATCTTGTTACCCTTAATAGCAATGATACATGCGTGTCATGTCTCTTTCTGTCACTGAGATTGAGCACCGCAAGATCGAACCCATCACAAAGCACCTCTTCCCATGGCAAGATAAATCAATCTAGTTGTCCAAACCAAACCAATAAATCGGAGAAGAAATACGAGGCTATAAAAATCATGCATATAAGAGTTCAAAGAAAACTCAGATAATATTCATAGATAGATCTGATCATAAACTCACAATTCATCAGATCCCAACAAACACACCGCAAAAAAGAGTTACATTAAATAGATCTCCAAGAATATCGAGGAGAACATTGTATTGAAGATTGAAAAGAGAGAAGAAGCCATCTAGCTGCTAACTACGGACCCGTAGGTCTTTGGTAAACTACTCACGCATCACCATCGGAGGGGCAGCAAGGATGATGAAGAACCCCTTCGTGATCATCGCCCTCTCCGACAGAGTGCCGGAAAAGGCCTCTAGATTGGATCTCGTGGTTTTGGAACTTGCGGCGGCGGAAAAGTATTTTGTCGACTCCCTAGGGTTTTGGGGATTTTAGAGTATTTATAGAGCCGGAGGTAAGTCAAGTAAGTGCCCGTGGGCCCCACTACCCACCAGGGCGCACCCGAGGCCCCTTGCACGCCCTGGTGCCTATTGGGCCCCACGAGCCTCCTCTCGTGGCCTCCAAAAGCTTCCAGGGTCTCTTCTTGCCAGAAAAAAATCTCCAAAAAGTTTCTTGGCAGTTGGACTTTGTTTGGTATTGATATTATGCAAAGTAAAAAACAAGCAAAAAACCAGCAACTGGCACTGGGCACTAAGTTAATAGGTTAGTCCCAAAAATGATATAAAGTTGCTAGTAAATGTATATAAAACATCCAAGATTGATAATATAACAGCATGGAATAATAAAAAATTATAGATACGTTGGAGACGTATCATACAGCCGCAGGAGGAACAATCATGGGAAAGCCCATAGAAGATGTCAAGAAACTACTAGATGATATGCAAGAGAACCATGCCCAATGGCATGTTGAAAGAACCACCACCAAGAGGGTGAATGCCATTGAAGAAATTAGCACGGAGTTGACAGCCCTAGATGAACTTATCTCTGTGATGAAAGGTAAAGAAGAGGTAAACATGAATGCCATCACTAATGAAGAGACTAGTGATGAATTTTATTGCTCGTAATAGCTACAATCCTAATTGGAAAAACAATGGTTATGCTCCTAGACTTATTCTAGTAACGGTGGAGCACCGGACAATTTTATTGGAGCTAATGGTAGCAATAGAAATACTCTTGAAGAAACTCTTAAAAGTTCTATTGCTAGTCAGACTGAGCAGAATGAAAACTTTAAGAATATCTTGAAGAATCATGATAACTTACTTGGTCAATTGACCAGTAAGGTTGTTGGACTAACAAACGATGTGCAGATACTTGAAGGAAGGTCCAAGAATATGGAAGCACAAGTGGCTAAAATAGCAGAGGGCCAAACACTAATTTTGACTAAGTTTGTAGGCAAACCGGAGCCTAACCCGGTTGAAGAAGTTAAAATGGTAAGAAGCAACGAAGAAAAGGCTGAAGTGCTTAATACAAGCCATGTGCCAGAGTACAATTATACCATTGCAGATTTTGTAAAGATGATATCCATGAAGTATCCACTACCGAAGGTAACAAATAACAAAACACATAATGTCTTTGTTGAACAAGTTGCAGCCAAGGTACGTGAACTTGATGATGAAAGGAAAAATCTCTATACTAAGTTACTAGCTAAGCAAGATTATGTTTTTGAACCTACAATAGAGATTGAGATAGGATTAAAATAAATGCAGTGCCTTATGTGATATAGGGGCAAGTGTTTCCACTATCCCCAAATCTGTTTATGATAGTCTCAATCTATTTCCTTATGTTAATACCGAGATTATATTGAATATGGACAACTCTACTTTTACTCACGTAGTAGGCATTAAGCATGGAGTTATAGTTCAAATTAATGATTGCTCTGTCATGATTGATCTTGTGATAGTAGATATGCTTGAGGATCCTATTGCTCCTATAATTCTCGGTAGACCTTTTCTAAGGACTATCAAAGCTGTGATAAATGTGTTTGAGGGGAATGTGATATTTGATTTACTAGCTAAAGATCCTTTTGTGATACATTTCTCCACAAAAAAGGAAATGAAGAACTACGCACACTACTAGGGAAAACCCTAGCAGTAGCGCGAGTAAATGGCCTAGCAGTAGCGCGGGCCCCCATGCTACTGCTAAGGCGCTACAGCTAATTTTTAGCAGTAGCGTGGGTTCTGAGACCGCGCTACTGCTATTCATAGGTAGCAGTAGCGCGGGTCCCACCCGCACTACTGCTAAGGCAGCGCTGCTGCTACATATATACCCCGTGCTACTGTTATTGTTTTTCGTATTTTTTTCTGCTACATATTTACTCTGTGTTTGTACAGGTTTTATACACTAGTCTCTATCATATCATACACACAATAGTCTCATCATATTATACACACACAAATCTCATCATATCATACACATACAATAGTCTCATCATCATCATCGTCATCATCATCATGACCCACAAAATGATGTCTCGTCATCATCTCAAAATAGTGATACAAGTTATCACATGTCTCGAATACATGCAACTACATGGGCATCCCATACACATGTTTCATCATCCATCTAAACTATGATATACAAGAGAAGAGCTATCACTATGAGCAAGAGTGGAATTATGTAGTAGTTCATGAGGCGTCGGTTCTAATTCCTCTCTCACGCTAGCGTGAACCTCAAGTAACTAGATTCCACTTCGCGTCTGCTATCGAACCCTTTCTGGCTGCCGCCCGAGAATCCTGACACTTGGGCCTGACACTCTGCCACTCGTCGTACACTCCCGGAACCCTTCCTATGTACATGGCATAGCACTTCTTTGCCATCAATGACCTATGTACCTTGTTATAGATGCATCTTCATCAAGAGAATTCAACAATAATATGCAACATAATATACTTGTGCAACACGAAGAGAAAGAGTTAGCAAATAGATGCAACATATAGTAAACATAATCTACGAAGGTTCATCGTACCCAAAATAATTAACTAGCGTTACGCAAGTTCAGCTAGATCGTTTACATCACAAAGTTTCATTGCTACAGAAAGTACAAATTCAACCGACACATCATCATCGGCGTCGTCAATCACTGGAAGTTCCATCCATCCAGATCCGGGAGGATGCACCCTAGTTTCGAGAATGGCGTTGATGACCCACAAGTATAGGGGATCTATCGTAGTCCTTTCGATAAATAAGAGTGTAGAACCCAACGAGGAGTAGAAGGAAATGACAAGTGGTTTTCAGCAAGGTATTCTTTGCAAGCACTGAAATTATCGGTAACAGATAGTTTTATGGTAAGATAATTTGTAACGGGTAACAAGTAACAAGTGTAACAAAGGTGCAGCAAGGTGGCCCAATCCTTTTTGTAGCAAAGACAAGCCTGGACGAACTCTTATATAGAGCAAAGCGCTCCCGAGGACACATGGGAATTATTGTCAAGTTAGTTTCCATCATGCTCATATGATTCACGTTCGTTACTTTGATAATTTGATATGTGGGTGGACCGGTGCTTGGGTGCTGTCCTTACTTGGACAAGCCTCCCACTTATGATTAACCCCTCTCGCAAGCATCTGCAACTACGAAAGAAGAATTAAGATAAATCTAACCACAGCATGAAACATGTGGATCCAAATCAGCCCCTTACGAAGCAACGCATAAACTAGGGTTTAAGCTTCTGTTACTCTAGCAACCCATCATCTACTTATTACTTCCCAATGCCTTCCCCTAGGCCCAAACAATGGTGAAGTGTCATGTAGTCGACGTTCACATAACACCACTAGAGGAAAGACAACATACATCCCATCAAAATATCGAACGAATACAAAATTCACATGATTACTTATAACAAGACTTCTCCCATGTCCTCAGGAACAAACGTAACTACTCACATAGCATATTCATGTTCATAATCAGAGGAGTAATAAATATCATTAAGGATCTAAACATATGATCTTCCACTGAATAAACCAACTAGCATCAACTACAAGGAGTAATCAACACTACTAGCAACCTACAGGTACCAATCTGAGGTTTTGAGACAAAGATCGGATACAAGAGATGAACTAGGGTTTGAGAGGAGATGGTGCTGGTGAAGATGTTGATGGAGATTGACCCCCTCTCGATGAGAGGATCGTTGGTGATGACGATGATTTCCCCCTCCGGGAGGGAAGTTTCCCCGGCAGAACAGCTCTGCTGGAGCCCTAGATTGGTTCTGCCCAAGTTCCACCTCGAGACGGCGGCGCTTCATCCCGAAAGTTCTCTTCTGATTTTTTTCGAGGTCAAAACACATCATATAGCAGAAGATGGGCACTGGAGACCTGCCAGGGGCCCACAAGCCACAAGGGCGCGCCCAGGGGGGTAGGGCGCGCCCCCCAGGCTTGTGACCTCCTGGTGGGTCCCCTTTGGTATTTTATTCACCCAATATTTTTTATATATTCCAAAATAATTCTCCATAAATTTTCAGGACTTTTGGAGTTGTGCAGAATAGGTATCTCAGATTTACTCATTTTCCAGTCCAGAATTCCAGCTGTCGGCATTCTTCCTCTTCATGTAAACCTTGTAAAATAAGAGAGAAAAGGCATAAGTATTGTACCAAAATAGGTAATAACAGCCCATAATGCAATAAATATCAATATAAAAGCATGGTGCAAAATGGACGTATCAACTCCCCCAAGCTTAGACTTCGCTTGTCCTCAAGCGAAAGCCGAAATCGATAATCATGTCCACATGTTTAGAGATAGAGGTGTTGATAAAATAAAATACATACATGAAGGCATCATGATCATCTTTAGAATAGCAACATATATTGTCATATAATTTCCTATGCTAGAGTAACAATTCGTTCACAAGGTAAAGTATGAATCAGAAACTTTATTGAAAACTAACTATGATCTCAGTCATTGAAGCAATTGCAATTTATCATAATTATCGGAAAGAGTCAATATAAGAGCTTTCCAGCAAGTTCACATACTCAACTATCATTTAGTCTTTCATAATTGCTAACACTCACGCAATACTTATGACTTCAAAGCCTCAGTCGGACACAGAGAAAAGATAGGGGCTTATAGTTTTGCCTCCCAACCTTTTACCTCAAGGGTAATGTCAACAATAATACTTTATGACAACCTACATCCGAGTGGATATATATATCTGGATCTTTCCCAACATATAGTGCTTGCCAAGAAGAAAAAGTGTAAAAAGTAAAGGTGAAGATCACCATGACTCTTGTATAAAGGTAGAAGGTAAAAGTAAAAGATAGGCCCTTCGCAAAGGGAAGCAGAGGTTGTCATGCGCTTTTATGGTTGGATGCACAAAATCTTAATGCAAAAGAACGTCACTTTATATTGCCGCTTGTCATAAAGAACTTTATTATGCAATCCGTCACTTTTATTTCTTCCATATCACAAGTTCATATAAAGCTTATTTTCTTCACACTAATTGATCATACATATTTAGAGAGCAATTTTTATTGCTTGCACCGATGACAACTTACTTGAAGGATCTTACTCAATCCATAGGTACGTATGGTGGACTCTCATGGCAAAACTAGGTTAAGGGATGTTTCGATGCACAAGTAGTATCTCTACTTGGTGCAAAGGATTTGGCTAGCATAAGAGGGAAAAGCAAGCTCAACATGTTGGAAGATCCATGACAATATAACTTCTATTCGGATATAGGAAAACATAACCCATTATGTTGTCTTCCTTGTCCAACCTCAACCTTTTAGCATGTCATATTTTAATGAGTGCTCACAATAACAAAAGATGTCCAAGATAGTATATTTATATGTGAGACCTCTCTTTCTTTATTACTTCCTATTAATTGCAACAATGACCAAAACTATGTTTGTCAACTCTCAACAACTTTTATTCAGCATACTTTTTATATGTGAAGTCATTACTCTCCATAAGATCATTGTATGATCTTTTTATTTATTTATTCTTTTTCTTTTTCTCAAGATCATAGCAAGAAAGCAAAGCCCTCAACTCAAAACTAATCTTTATTATATAACTCTCGGACTCGATTACATAGAGGAAACACAAAGCAAAACTCAAGGCTAGATCATACTAAAATCTTTATTCTACTAAACCGAGATATAACCAAAAGGATCAAACTAAGAAAAACAATAAAAGTAAAGGTGTGATGGTGATACGATACCGGGGCACCTCCCCCAAGCTTGGCACAAGCCAAGGGGAGCGCCCATACCCATGTATTTAGATCTCTTTCTTCGGAGGTGGTGATGACGGGGTTATTGTCAACTTGATTAAACTACCCTTCAGGTCCTGCATTTCTCGGAGTACTCGTTGAAGCATAATTGCATTCTTCTGAATCTCCTCTAAAAGATGCTTGTTTTCAGGCCACCATGAGCATTTCCCTGCACCACTTTCACTTGGACGGGATATATCCCAATTGGAGGGTATGGATGTACGAGGAGTATTCTCCACCTCATAGTTATGAACCAAATTATGAAAGTTGTTCCGATGTAACCTGTGTAAGGGCCTCCTAGGAGGAAATCCTTCTTGTATCTGTTGGCCTCCATGGTTTCTTGTAGTCCCTACAGCTTGATGGGGATTGGGAATAGTGGAGATGCCCGCCAGAGTGCCCCTCTCCAAAGCCGGAGGGTGAACCTCAGGCGAATCTCCTTGATCTTCTTCCATCGTAACTTCCTCGGCTTCCGCCCTCCTGAGTTCCATCTGTATCGACCAAGCATCATCGTCCACGTTGTTGGAGGAGGAATACATGATGCCTGGCCTTGAAAACTCTGGCAAAAAACAGCTCAAAAAGAAAACAAGAGATATTGTCGTGGTACGGTGGTCAAAACCTTCGGGAGATTATATAATGACTTTTTACCGACCAAAAGGAGTATTCCACAAGAAAACGGAGTCCGGAGGGCACACGAGGTGGCCACAAGCCACAGGGGCGCGCCCAGGGGGGTAGGGCGCGCCCCAGGCTTGTCGCCTCCTCGTGCACTCTTCGGATTACTTTTAATTTTCCTAATTTTTTAAATATTCCAAAACGGAGAAAAATTGCCATTGGAAAAGTTTTGGAGTCGGTTTACTTACCGTACCACATACATATTGGCGCGCCCCTGTGGCTTGTGGGCACCTCGTGTGCCCTCCGGACTACTTTTAATTTTCCTAATTTTTTAAATATTCCAAAATGGAGAAAATTTGCCATTGGAAAAGTTTTGGAGTCGGTTTACTTACCGTACCACATACATATTCCTTTTCAGAGTCTGAAACATTCTGGAAAGTCTCCCTTATGTACTCCTCCGGTGTTATGGTATTAATAATATTTGTCTCAACATTTATGGGAGTACCTGAGATATAATGTTTGATTCTCTGCCCGTTTACCACCTTCGGGTTATTGCCTTCGGCGTTGTTAATCTTGATGGCACCGGAACAATAAACTTCCTCGACAATGTAAGGCCCTTCCCATTTAGAGAGAAGTTTCCCTGCAAAAAATCTTAAACGAGAATTCTATAGCAAGACAAGGTCACCTACATTAAATTCACGCTTTTGTATCCTTTTGTCATGCCACCTTTTAACCTTTTCTTTAAACAACTTAGCATTCTCATAGGGCTGGGTTCTCCATTCATCAAGTGAGCTAGTGTAAAATAACCTCTTCTTACCAGCAAGTTTGAAATCATAGTTGAGCTCTTTAATTGCCCAATAAGGTTTATGTTCTAGTTCAAGAGGTAAGTGACGTACTTTTCCATAAACCATTTATATGGAGACATACCCATAGGGTTTTTATAAGCAGTTCTATAGGCCCATAATGCATCATCAAGTTTCTTAGACCAATTCTTTCTAGATCTATTAACAGTCTTTTGCAGGATCAATTTAATTTCTCTATTGCTCAGATCTACTTGACCACTAGACTGAGGATGATAAGGAGATGCAATTCTATGGTTGACATCATATTTAGCAAGCAATTTACGGAAAGCACCATGAATAAATTGTGAACCACCATCGGTCATCAAATATCTAGGGACTCCAAACCTCGGAAAAATAACTTCTTTAAGCATATTAATAGAATTGTTATGATCAGCACTACTAATTGGAATAGCTTCTACGCACTTAGTAACGTAATCAACAACAACTAAAATATGTGTATACTCGTTAGAGGAAGGAAAAGGTCCCATATAATCAAAGCCCCAAACATCAAATGGTTCAATAACAAGTGAATAATTCATAGGCATTTCCTGGCGTCTACTAATATTACCAATTCTCTGGCATTCATCACAAGACAAGACATACTTACGAGCATCTTTGAAGAGAGTAGGCCAATAAAAACCGGATTGTAATACCTTGTGTGCAGTTCTATCTCCAGCATGGTGTCCTCCGTAGGCCTCGGAGTGACACTTACGTAGGATCTATTCCTGTTCATGCTCAGGTACACAACGTCTAATAACACCATCTACTCCTTCTTTATAAAGGTGTGGGTCATCCCAAAAGTAATGTCTTAAATCATAGAAAAACTTTTTCTTTTGCTGGTATGTGAAGCTAGGTGGTATAAATTTAGCAACAATGTAATTAGCATAATCAGCATACCAGGGAGCATTTCGAGAAGCATTTATGACAGCTAATTGTTCATCAGGAAAGTTATCATCAATAGGTAGTGGGTCATCAAGAACATTATCTAACCTAGACAAGTTATCTGCTACAGGGTTCTCAGTACCCTTTCTATCAATAATATGCAAATCAAATTCTTGCAGCAGGAGAACCCATCTAATAAGTCTAGGCTTAGCATCTTTCGTTTCCATAAGGTATTTAATAGCAGCATGGTCAGTGTGAACAGTTACTTTGGAATCAACAATATAGGATCTGAACTTATCACAAGCATAGACAACTGCTAAAAATTCTTTTTCAGTAGTAGCATAATTTCTTTGAGCACTGTCTGGAGTTTTACTAGCATAATGGATAACATTCAACTTCTTATCAACTCTTTGTCCTAGAACAGCACCAACAGCATAATCACTAGCATCACACATAATTTCAAAGGGTAGGTTCCAATCAGGTGGTTGAACGATAGGTGCAGAAATCAAGGCTTTCTTAAGTATTTCAAATGCTTCTACACAATCATCATCAAAAACAAAAGGAACATCTTTTTGCAAGAGATTAGTGAGTGGCCTAGAAATTTTAAAGAAGTCTTTAATAAACCTCCTATAGAAACCAGCATGACCAAGGAAACTTCTTATACCTTTGATACCTTTAGGACACGACATTTTTTCAATAGCATCAACTTTAGCTTTATCAACTTCAATACCTCTTTAGGAGATTTTATGTCCCAAGACAATACCTTCATTAACCATAAAGTGGCACTTCTCCCAATTCAAGACAAGATTAGTTTCTTCACATCTCTGCAAAACTAGATTAAGGTTGCTTAAGCAATCATCAAAAGAAGTTTCATAAACAGAGAAATCATCCATGAAAACCTCAATAATCTTTTCACAAAAGTCAGAGAATATAGCAGTCATACATCTTTGAAAGGTAGCAGGTGCATTGCACAAACCAAAAGGCATATGTCTATAAGCAAAGGTACCGAAAGGGCAAGTAAAAGTAGTCTTTTCTTGATCCTCTTTTGACACAGGTATTTGAGAAAAAGCAGAATAACCATCTAGAAAGCAGAAGTGTGTATGTTTTGATAGTCTTTCTAGCATTTGATCAATAAAAGGTAGAGGATAATGATCTTTCCTAGTAGCTTTATTCAGCTTTCTAAAATCAATAACCATTCTATAACCTATAACAATTCTTTGTGGAATCAATTCATTCTTATCATTAGGAACAACAGTAATACCTCCCTTCTTAGGGACACAATGAACAGGACTTACCCATCTACTATCGGCAATAGGATAGATTATACCTGCTTTCAGAAGCTTTAGTATTTCATTTCTTACCACTTCCCTCATCTTGGGATTTAACGATCGTTGGTGATCAACAATTGGTTTAGCATCAGGTTCCATATTAATTTTGTGCTGACATAGAGTGGGACTAATGCCCTTAAGATCATCAAGAGTATATCCAATAGCAGCACGGTGCTTCCTCAGAGTTTTCAATAATTTCTTTTCTTCTTGCTCTTAAAGGTTAGCACTAATAATAACAGGATATATCTTCTTTTCATCAAGATAGGCATATTTCAGAGTATCAGGTAATTGTTTAAGCTCAAACACAGGATCACCCTTGGGTGGAGGAGGATCCCCAAGAATCTCAACAGGCAAGTTGTGTTTCAAAATAGGCATTTGGTTAAAGAATATTTCATCTAATTCCTTCCTTTCATTCATAAATATATCATTTTCATGGTCCAGCAGATATTGTTCTAAAGGATCAGTAGGAGGCACATCAATAGAAGCAAGACCAATTATTTCATCTTTACTAGGCAATTCTTTGTCGTGGGGTTGTCTACGAAATTTGGAGAAATTAAACTCATGAGACACATCCCCAAAACTTACAATAACTGTTTCTTTCTCACAATCTATCTTAGAATTAACAGTGTTCAAGAAAGGTCTACCAAATATAATGGGACAAAAATCATCTTGTGGGGAACCAAGAACAAGAAAATCAGTAGGGTATTTTACTTTCCCACACAAGACTTCAACATCTCTAACAATCCCAATTGGTGATATAGTATCTCTATTAGCAAGCTTGATAGTAACATCAATATCTTCTATTTCAGCAGGTGTAATATCATTCATAATTTCTTGATATAAAGTAAAGGGAATTGCACTCACACTAGCACCCATATCACATAAGCCATGATAACAATAATCTCCTATTTTAATAGAAACAACAAGCATGCCAACAACATGTCTATGTTTATCTTTATCATCGGGTCTAGCAATTCTAGCAACCTCATCACAGAAATAAATAACATGCCCATCAATATTATCGACCAAGAGGTCTTTAACCATAGCAATACTAGGTTCAACTTTAATTTGTTCAGGGGGTGTAGGTGTTCTAGTATAACTCTTTCAAACCACAGCTGAAGCTTTAGCATGTTCCTTTATTCTAACAGGGAAAGATGGTTTCTCAATATAAGCAGTAGGAACAATAGGATCAACATTATAAGTAATGGTTTCTTCTTCAACTTTAATAGGTTCTACTACTTTCACTTCAATGGGAGGATGATATTTAAACCACTTCTCCTTAGGGAGATTGGTGTCTACTACGCAACCTTCTTCTTGTAGACTCGTGTTGGGCCTCCAAGCGCAGAGTTTTGTAGGACAGTAGCAAATTTCCCTCAAGTGGATGACCTAAGGTTTATCAATCCGTGGGAGGCGTAGGATGAAGATGGTCTCTCTCAAACAACCCTGCAACCAAATAACAAAGAGTCTCTTGTGTCCCCAACACACCAATCTCCCTTGTGGTGGCCTCGGGACTCCTCTCCCATATCTTTTCGTTCCAGTATTATTCATATTTTTAAAAAATATTCCCCGTAAATTTTCAGGCCAATTGGACTCCGTTTGATATTCCTTTTCTGCAAAACTAAAAAAAAACAGAAACTGGCACTTGGCTCTAGGTTAATAGGTTAGTCCCAAAAATCATATAAAATAGCATATAAATGCATATAAAACATCCAAGATGGATAATATAATAGCATGGAACAATCAAAAATTATAGATACGTTGGAGACGTATCAAGCATCCCCAAGCTTAATTCCTGCTCGTCCTCGAGTAGGTAAATGATAAAACAGGATTTTTGATGTGGAATGCTACCTAACATATTTATCCATGTAATTTTCTTTATTGTGGCATGAATGTTCAGATCCATAAGATTCAAAACAAAAGTTTACTATTGACATAAAAACAATAATACTTCAAGCATACTAACAAGGCAATTATGTCTTCTGAAAATAACATGGCCAAAGAAAGCTATCCCTACAAAATCATATAGTCTGGCTATGCTCCATCTTCATCACTCAAAATATTCAAATCATGCACAACCCCGATGACAAGCCAAGCAATTGTTTCATACTTTTGGTGTTCTCAAACCTTTTCAACTTTCACGTAATACATGAGCGTGAGCCATGGATATAGCACTATAGGTGGAATAGAATATGGTGGTTGTGGAGAAGACAAAAAGAAGGAGATAGTCTCACATCAACTAGGCATATCAACGGGCTATGGAGATGCCCGTCAATAGATATCAATGTGAGTGAGTAGGGATTGCCATGCAACGGATGCACTAGAGCTATAAGTGTATGAAAGCTCAAAAAGAAACTAAGTGGGTGTGCATCCAACTCGCTTGCTCATGAAGACCTAGGGCAATTTGAGGAAGCCCATCATTGGAATATACAAGCCTAGTTCTATAATGAAAAATTCCCACTAGTATATGAAAGTGACAACATAGGAGACTCTCTATCATGAAGATCACGGTGCTACTTTGAAGAACAAGTGTGGTAAAAGGATAGTAACATTGCCCCTTCTCTCTTTTCTCTCATTTTTTTGGGCCTTCTCTCATTTTTTTTGGCCTATTTTTTTTTCATCCCGAGTCTCATCCCGACTTGTGGGGGAATCATAGTTTCCATCATCCTTTCCTCACATGGGACAATGCTCTAATAATGAAGATCATCACACTTTTATTTACTTACAACTCAAGAATTACAACTCGATTCTTAGAACAAAATATGACTCTATATGAATGCCTGCGGCGGTGTACCGGGATGTGCAATGACTCAAGAGTGACATGTATGAAAGAATTATGAACGGTGGCTTTGCCACAAATACGATGTCAACTACATGATCATGCAAAGCAATATGACAATGATGAAGCATGTCATAATAAACGGAACGGTAGAAGTTGCATGGCAATATATCTCAGAATGGCTATGAAAATGCCATAATACGTAGGTATGGTGGCTGTTCTGAGGAAGGTATATGGTGAGTGTAATGCACCGGCGAAAGTTGCGCGGTACTAGAGAGGCTAGCAATGGTGGAAGGGTGAGCGTGCGTATAATCCATGGACTCAACATTAGTCATAAAGAACTCACATACTTATTGCAAAAATCTATTAGTTATCAAAACGAAGTACTACGCACATGCTCCTAGGGGGATAGATTGGTAGTAAAAGACCATCGCTCGTCCCCGACCGCCACTCATAAGGAAGACAATCAATAAACAAATCATGCTCCGACTTCATCACATAGCGGTTCACCATACGTGGATGCTACGGGAATCACGAACTTTAACACAAGTATTTCTACAATCCACAATTACTCACTAGCATGACTCTAATATCACCATCTTTATATCTCAAAACAATCATCATGAATCAAACTTCACATAGTATTCAACGCTCTTATATGAAAGTTTTTATTATATCCCTCTTGGATGCCCATCATATTAGGACTAAATTCATAACCTAAGCAAATTACCATGCTATTTAAGACTCTCAAAATAATATAAGTGAAGCATGAGAGTTCATCAATTTCTTCAAAATAAAACCACCGTCGTGCTCTAAAAAGATATAAGTGAAGCACTAGAGCAACTGACAAACTACTCCAAAAAGATATAAGTGAAGATCAATGAGTAGTCGAATAATTATGTAGCTATGTGAAGACCCTATCATCTAAGAATTTCAGATCTTAAGTATTTTTTTCAAACAGCAAGCAAAACAAAATAAAATTACATTCCAAGGATAGCAGATATCAAGTGAAGAAGCAAAAACTTAGGCTCAACCGAAACTGACCGATCATTGTTGAAGAAGAAAGGTGGGATGCCAACCGGGGCATCCCCAAGCTTAGATGCTTGAGACTTCTTGAAATATTAATTAGGGATGCCTTGGGCATCCCCAAGCTTGAGCTCTTTTGTCTCCTTAATTTCTCTCATATCATGGTTTCCCTAAATCTTAAAAACTTCATGCACACAAAACTCAACAAGAACTTGTGAGAAAAGTTAGTATAAATCAACGCCTAACCTTATCATTCTTTACTGTAGAAAATCACTAAAATTATTATTTGATATTTCATACTAAATGCCTCTGCATATTTAAGACTCCTATCCTCAAATAGACTCATTAAACAAGCAAACATATGCAAACAATGCAAACATAACAGCAATCTGTCTAAACAGGACAGTCTGTAAAGGTCTAAGGAGAATCCATACTTATTTAACTCAAAAAATTCTGAAAATTTACCACACTGTAGATAATTTATCATTTCATGTTGTGTAAAAATTTCAAGCTTTTATCACATTCTGAATTTTCTAGGGAATTTTTGCAATAGCGATAAACTTTCTGTTTTGAAACAGCAACTCATATACTTGTAAATTGAGCATGGTGAAGGCTATCCTTGACACTTTTATTGAAATAAAAGATACCAAACCTTATTCTAAATAACATCAAGAAAATTTAAAATAAAATAAAATGACGCTCCAAGCAAAACACATATCATGGTGTGAATAAAAATATAGCCTCAAGTAAATTTACCGATGAACGAAGACGAAAGAGGGGATGCCATCCGGGGCATCCCCAAGCTTAGGCTCTTGGCTGTCCTTGAGTATTACCTTGGGGTACCTTGGGCATCCCCAAGCTTAGGCTCTTGCCACTCCTTATTCCGTAGTCCATCCAAACTTCACCCAAAACTTGAAAACTTCACAACACAAAACTCAACAGAAAATCTTATGAGCTCCGTTAGTATAAGAAAATAAATCACCACTTAGGTACTGTTGTGAACTCATTCTAAATTCATATTGGTGTTATATCTACTGTATTAAAACTTCTTAATGGTTCATACCCTCCGATACTACCCATAGATTCATCAAAATAAGCAAACGACACAATGAAAACAGAATCTGTCAAAAACAGAACAATCTGTAGTAATCTGGAAACTTTCCCTACCTCTGTAACTCCAAAAATTCTGAAAAATTAGGAAAACGTAGAAAATTTATATATAAATCTTTTGTATGAAATTCAGATCAAAATCACATTCCAGTGAATTTTAGAAACTCCTGGACTGGGCGCAAAAGTTTCTGTTTTTGCACAGAATCAAGTCAACTATCAACCACACTATCCCAAAGGCTTTACTTGGCACTTTATTCAAACAAAAGCTACAAAAAATGATTACTACATTAGCTTAATCATGTGAACACACAAAAACAGTAGGGGTAAATATTGGGTTGTCTCCCAACAAGCGCTTTTCTTTAATGCCTTTTTAGCTAGGCATGATGATTTCAATGATGCTCACATAAAAGATATGAATTGAAAACACAAAGAGAGCATCATGAAGCATATGACTAGAACATTTAAGTCTAACCCACTTCCTATGCATAGGGATTTTGTGAGCAAACAAATTATGGGAACAAGAATTGACTAGCATAGGAAGGTAAAACAAGCATGACTTCAAAACTTTCAACACATAGAGAGGAAACTTGATATTATTGCAGTTCCTACAAGCATATGTTCCCCCCTCATAGTAATTTTCAGTAGCATCATGAATGAATTCAACAATATAACTATCACATAAAGCATTCTTTTCATGATCTACAAGCATATAAATTTTATTACTCTCCACATACGCAAATTTATTCTCATGAATAGTAGTGGGAGCAAACTCAATAAAATAACTATCATGTGAGGCATAATCCAATTGAAAATTAAAATCATGATGACAAGTTTCATGGTTATCATTATTCTTTATAGCATGCATGTCATCACAATAATCATCATAGATAGCAACTTTTTTATCATAGTCAATTGGAACCTCTTCCAAAATAGTGGATTCATCACTAAATAAAGTCATGACCTCTCCAAATCCACTTTCATCATTATTAAAATAAGAATCAACACCCTCCAAAATAGTGGGATCAATACTACCTAAAGTTGACAATCTTCCAAACCCACTTTCATCAATATAATCATCATAAATAGGAGGCATGCTATCATCATAATAAATTTGCTCATCAAAACTTGGGGGAGTAAAAATATCATCTTCATCAAACATAATATCCCCAAGCTTGTGGCTTTGCATATCATTAGCATCATGGATATTCAAGGAATTCATACTAACAACATTGCAATCATGCTCATTATACAAAGATTTTATTCCAAACATTTTATAGACTTCTTCTTCTAACACTTGAGCACAATTTTCCTTTCCATCATTTTCATGAAAGATATTAAAAAGATGAAGCATATGAGGCATCCTCAATTCCATTTTTAGTTTTCTTTTATAGACTAAACTAGTGATAAAACAAGAAACTAAAAGATTCGATTGCAAGATCTAAAGATATACCTTCAAGCACTAACCTCCCCGGCAACGGCGCCAGAAAAGAGCTTGATGTCTACTACGCAACCTTCTTTTTGTAGACTGGTGTTGGGCCTCCAAGCGTAGAGTTTTGTAGGACAGTAGCAAATTTCCCTCAAGTGGATGACCTAAGGTTTATCAATCCATGGGAGGCGTAGGATGAAGATGGTCTCTCTCAAACAACCCTGCAACCAAATAACAAAGAGTCTCTTGTGTCCCCAACACACCCAATACAATGGTAAATTGTATAGGTGCACTAGTTCAGCGAAGAGAAGGTGATACAAGTGTAATATGGATGGTAGATATAGGTTTTTGTAATCTGAAAATATAAAAACAGCAAGGTAGCAAGTAACAAAAGTGAGCGAAAATGGTATTGCAATGCTTAGAAACAAGGCCTAGAGTTCATACTTTCACTAGTGCAAGTTCTCTCAACAATGATAACATAATTAGATCATATAATAATCCCTCAACGTGCAACAAAGAGTCACTCCAAAGTCACTAATAGCGGAGAATAAACGAAGAGATTAATGTAGGGTACGAAACCACCTCAAAGTTATTCTTTCTGATCGATCTATTGGGCTATTCCTATAAGTGTCACAAACAACCCTAGAGTTCGTACTAGAATAACACCTTAAGACACACATCAACCAAAACCCTAATGTCACCTAGATACTCCAATGTCACCATAAGTATCCCCGGGTTTGATTATACAATATGCATCACACAATCTCAGATTCATCTATTCAAACCAACACAAAGAACTTCAAAGAGTGCCCCAAAGTTTCTACCGGAGAGTCAAGTCGAAAATGTGTGCCAACCCCTATGCATAAGTTCACAAGGTCACATAACCCGCAAGTTGATCACCAAAACATACATCAAGTGGATCACGTGAATATCCCATTATCACCATAGATAAACACATGCAAGACATACATCAAGTGTTCTCAAATCCTTAAAGACTCAATCCGATAAGATAACTTCAAAGGGAAAACTCAATTCATTACAAGAAGGTAGAGGGGGAGAAACATCATAAGATCCAACTATAATAGCAAAGCTCGCGGTACATCAAGATCGTGCCAAATCAAGAACACGAGAGAGAGATCAAACACATAGCTACTGGTACATACCCTCAGCCCCGAGGGTGAACTACTCCCTCCTCGTCATGGAGAGCGCCGGGATGATGAAGATGGCCACCGGTGATGGTTTCCCCCTCTGGCAGGGTGCCAGAACGAGCTCCCGATTGGTTTTTCGTGGCTACAGAGGCTTGCGGCGCCGGAACTCCTGATCTAGGTTTTGTTCTGGGGTTTTTGGGATTTATAAGAGGTGTTGGCGTCGGGGACAAGTCAAGGGGGCCCACGAGGCGACGACAAGGACGGGGGCGCGCCCTCCATCCTTGTGGTGGCCTCGGGACTCCTCTCCGATATCTTTTCGTTCCAGTATTATTCATATTTTCCAAAAAAATTCCCCGGAAATTTTCAGGCCAATTGGACTCCGTTTGATATTCCTTTTCTGCAAAACTCAAAAACAAGAAAAAAATAGAAACTAGCACTGGGCTCTAGGTTAATAGGTTAGTCCCAAAAATCATATAAAATAGCATATAAATGCATATAAAATATCCAAGATGGATAATATAATAGCATGGAACAATAAAAAATTATAGATACGTTGGAGACATATCAGAGATCAACATAAGTAGCAAATGATTCACAGAAGGAAGCTACTATCTCAGAGTCAAGTCCATATTTAGTGCTAAATTCACGAAAAGCATCGGTATCCATAAAAGATTTAACACAGTCAAACTTAAGGTTTATACCTGACTCCTTACCTTCGTCGAGTTCCCAGTCTTCAAAGTTGCGTTTAATTCTTTCCAATAAATCCCATTTGAATTCAATAGTCTTCATAAAAGAACCAGTACAAGAAGTATCGAGCATGGATTGATCATTACGAGAAAGCCGAGCATAAAAATTCTGAATAATAATTTCTCTTGAGAGCTCATGATTGGGGCATGAATATAACATTGACTTAATCCTCCCCCAAGCTTGAGCGATACTTTGTCCTTCACGAGGCCAAAAATTATAAATATAATTTAGATCACGATGAACTAGATGCATAGGATAAAACTTCTGATGAAATTCCAATTTCAATCGGTTGTAATTCTAAGACCCAATATCATCGCATAGCCTATACCATGTCAATGCTTTCTCCTTCAAAGATAAAGGGAAGACCTTCTTATTGACTTCATCCTCGGGCAAACCTGCAAGCTTAAATAATCCATAAACTTCATCTACATTGATTAGATGCATATCAGGATGTAATGTTCCATCTCCTGCATAAGGATTAGCTAGCAGTTTCTCTATCATACACGAAGGAATTTCATAATAAATATTTTCAGTAGGTTTAGTAGGTTGAGGGGCAACTCTTTGCTCTTATGGTCGGGCGGAAGATACCCCGAACAAACCCCTCAAAGGATTATTTTCCATAGCAACAAGTGACAGTAAATTTCAGCACACTATATAAATGTTTCCTTACCAAATTCCACTTACCAAAGGAGCTTCACTCCCCGGCAATGGTGCCATAAAAGAGTCTTGATGACCCACAAGTGTAGGGGATCTATATTAGTCCTTTCTATAAGTAAGAGTGTCAAACGCAACGAGGAGCAGAAGGAAATGACAAGCGGTTTTCAGCAAGGTATTCTCTGCAAGCACTGAAATTATCGGTAACAGATAGTTTTGTGATAAGATAATTAGTAACGGGTAACAAGTAAAAAGTGTAACAAAGGTGCAGCAAGGTGGCCCAATCCTTTTGGTAGCAAAGGACAAGCCTGGACGAACTCTTATATAGAGCAAAGCGCTCCCGAGGACACATGGGAATTATTGTCAAGTTAGTTGCCATCATGCTCATATGATTCACGTTCGTTACTTTGATAATTTGATATGTGGGTGGATCGATGCTTGGGTACTGTCCTTACTTGGACAAGCCTCCCACTTATGATTAACCCCTCTCACAAGCATCTGCAACTACGAAAGAAGAATTAAGATAAATCTAACCATAGCATGAAACATGTGGATCCAAATCAGCCCCTTACGAAACAACGCATAAACTAGGGTTTAAGCTTCTGTCACTCTAGCAACCCATCATCTACTTATTACTTCCCAATGCCTTCCCCTAGGCCCAAACAATGGTGAAGTGTCATGTAGTCGACGTTCACATAACACCACTAGAGGAAAGACAACATACATCCCATCAAAATATCGAACAAATACCAAATTCACATGATTACTTATAACAAGACTTCTCCCATGTCCTCAGGAACAAACGTAACTACTCACAAAGCATATTCATGTTCATAATCATAGGAGTAATAAATATCATTAAGGATCTGAACATATGATCTTCCATCGAATAAACCAACTAGCATCAACTACAAGGAGTAATCAACACTACTAGCAACCTACAGGTACCAATATGAGGTTTTGAGACAAAGATCGGATACAAGAGATGAACTAGGGTTTGAGAGGAGATGGTGCTGGTGAAGATGTTGATGGAGATTGACCCCCTCTCGATGAGAGGATCATTGGTGATGACGATGACGATGATTTCCCCCTCCGGGAGGGAAGTTTCCCCGGCAGAACAGCTCCGCCGGAGCCCTAGATTGGTTCTGCCCAAGTTCCACCTCGAGATGGCGGCGCTTCATCCCGAAAGCTCTCTTCTAATTTTTTCCAGCTCAAAACACATCATATAGCAGAAGATGGGCACCGGAGGCCTGCCAGGGGGCCCACAAGCCACAGGGGCGAGTCTACATACCTCCCTGACCATCGCCCCTAGTGTTGTCGGGCTGATTAGCACTGCACGGGGACCCTCGCCTTGTTCATGCTGGGATGAGGCGGCATCTCGAGGCGTGTTCTGCGAGGGTTGCATGAAGAGAGACTTCTTGCAATAAACCCTAGGACGTTCCTAGTCCAGCACATCATCCATCTCCTCATCTGCATGCTCATAGCCCGAGTCATATGGCTGACTCATCATTTCTTCGTCGTCATAGCCAGTATTGAGCCAACGGAGAGGGTCATCCTCCTCCATGTCATCATTCATTGCTTGTTCCACGGGGGTGACTTCATCATCCACTATTAGACCCCCTTCCTCGCATCGTCCGCCGCTCTCACCCGGCACGAGAGGTGTTGTAATTGCGTAGGTGGGTACGGTGGGGACCACTTAGAAGCAGCGCTATTTCGCACCCCCCGCGCTACTGCTAAATAGATAGTTGTAGAGCGTACTTTTGCCCCGCGCTACTGTAAGGTAGCAGCAGCACGTGCCTCTGACCCGCGCTACTATTAAGCCTCTACCTATAAGGTTTTCCCTAGTAGTGGCAGGAGAAGGCATCATCGTGAATGCCATAAGCTATGGTCTCGATGTGTTTGCACCACATTGATCAGCGCTACGGTCGAGCTAACTGACCGAAAACAAGGGCTTCGTGGGAGGCAACCCATGCAAATAAAGTAGACAAGTAAGTTTTTATTTTTGTTTCAATAAAAGAGTGATTGAAGTTCTTTATGAAGAAGTAAGTTTGGAAGAGTTGTTGTAATGAAGGCTTTGCGATGTGCAAGATGAATTGTGTGTTATATCAATGTTTGGATGCATGGAAATATGTCTATGTATTATTTTGAAACCAACCCCGCAGGAGAATAAAGAAAAAGAAAAGTTTCAAAATAAACAGATCAAAAGACGACATTTAAAACGACCGTATTGGTCGTATGGGCGGTCGTATGGCCTGCTGGAGGTTCCAACGCAAAACAACCAAAGACATCAGAGTGATCGACGACATTTCAAACGGGCGCAAGTGCCCTTTTCAGTAGTCCTTTCATTTCTTTGCAGAAAAGAAAAGGACTCTAGAGCATTTGACGGCGTTCCAAACGGGCGCACACGCCCGTCCAAGCGGTCGTTTGACCTCTTTGTAACACCCCTGTGTGACTACCACTGTGATCAGCTGCTAATATTGCCAAGTCATATCATTTACAGTGCCTAAACATAGTGGTTATCCAAAGCAAATCAACTCCAATCTGAAAATCAACTCAAATTCAAAAGTGCAAAATAAATTTGCTCAAACGCCTTTGGAAAAATGTTCACTAATTAGCAAATATTCGAGGAGCACACATAAAAATATCACCAATAATACTTGGATTAATTAAGTGACTTAAACAAATTGAAACAGTACCAAAACAACCATATTAAATTCATTTCAAATTCAAATATAATCCAAATTTGCCTAAACCAATTTTTGGTGGAAGGGAATATTGCATTGTAATGTTGGGGACAACTCTCATACTTTACAAAAATGCAAAAGTGCCCTAACTAATTCAAAATAGAAAAGAATTAAAGAAAATAGAAAGCAGAGAAAGGAAAATAAGAAAAGGCCACTATGCACTGCCACAAGTGCACAGTGCACTGGCCCAGCCCAGCAGGCCCATCTCCCCTTACCTCTCTCCTGCGTGTCGCCGGCGCCTTGGCCGAGCACGCGCCCGCCGGTGAGCGCGCGACACCGCGGCGTCCACCGATGAAACAGGAGCGCGGAGCGGATAAGGAGGAGCCGAGCCATTCCCCCTGGTCCTCCTCGACCACTTCTCCCTTCTCCCCTCGCTCTCTCCTCCTTTCCCCATCGGCGCCCGACGCGGTCGCCGCCGTGCCTCGCCGTTGCCGCGGCCACCGGCCACCCTTCGCCAAGCCGACGAGTCAGCGAGCTCCATCCCGCTCCTCTCCGTCGCCTGGTGTCCTCCGTTCGAGCTGAGGAGCAGCGAAGGCGGTGGATCAAGCCGTTCCCCTTCTACGCTGCCTCCGGCGATCTTCGCCGTCTCCGGCGACCCCCTGCGCTACTAAGCCTTCGAACAGCCTCCTTGAGCTCCCTCGGTGAGCTACCGTTCCTCTCTCTTCCTTTTCCCTGTCGTTCGCGAGCTCCAGCACGACGAACCGCGGTGGCCGAACCCGCCGCCGCCTGGACACGTCGCCGGCGTAGCCATGGTGACCTTTGGGTCCCGTGCGGGTCACCGTCACGCTCGCCGTGACGCGTAGAGGCCTTCTGGCCCTTTAGTTTGCTCGCTAACGCGCCGTGTCGTCGTTTTCGACTTCACCCGAACGCCGGTGTCCGCCGCGCTGCTCGCCGCCGTCGTTGTGCGCTGTTTCCGGCCACACCACCGCCACCATTCGACGCGCCATCGAATGGCCGTTCGAACGCGCCCGGCCCCGAGCTTTTTGGTGGCCTATAGGCGAATCCCGATGAACGCCCGAGCCGCGCCGCCGCGTTTACGTGCCCGCCGGCATTCAGTCGCCGGCCGCCGACGTGGCAAGGTGGGACCCACCCCCTGAGAGGCTGCCAGTGGGCCCCAATGCCTCGGTTGACCATGTTGACCTGGTCAACGTGGTTACCGTTCATCCACGGAGTATGACATGTGGGCCCCATCCGATAATTAGTCTAATTAAACACTTTCAAAAATAAAAGTTAATTAGTTAGTTAATGTGACACTGACAGAAGGGCCCCACTTAGTTAATTAAACCTGTTAATCAATTTAATCCACTGTTAGACAAACAGAGGCTGACATGTGGGTCCCACTGGACCCACATGTCAGGTTTGACCAGGTCAGCGTCACTGTTGACCTGCTGATGTCAGCAACACGTCATGCTGACGTCATAATTCAATTCTGTTAATAAAATTAATTCCAGAAAATCAAATAATCTTTTAAAATTAATAACTTTTAAACCGTAGCTCAGATCGAAAAAGTTAAAACATGAAAGTTGCTCAGAACGACGAGACGAGTCTGATCATGCCGTCTGTTTCCTTGTCGGAACCCCCTACGTAGGAGAACTCGTAACTCCAAGCTCGATTCTGGTAGATGAATAGTGACTAATCACCGGTTAATAAATCCTAGATTAAATCTAAAAATAACCAAAATGACTTAGAGGCATATTTAGGCAACCCTGCACTGCATCATAGCATCGCACGCACTGTGTTGCATCTGCTTGCATTGTATTTACTTGTTTCTTCCCCCTCTTCTCTTTCGGTAGACCCCGACGTTGCCGTAGCTCCTGAGGCAGACGCCTCTCCGGAGTACGACTACGTCCCCGACGACCCTGCCCTTGCCGTCGAGCAGACAGGCAAGCACCCCCATTTTGAGCATTCCGATATCGCCCACTCTCTTCTCTCTTATGCTTGCATTAGAAGTTACTGCTGCTACTGTTGTCCTATATCTGCTGCATAGCCTGTTTACTTGTAACCTATTGTTGATCTTTCCTCCTATCCGAAACTGTTTAGTATAGTATGGGTAGAGCCTTATCAGAGACCCACTTGTCCCGACTGCCCCGCTGGACTCTCAGAAGACCTGAGCAACGGGATCGAAGATCAGACCCTGGCACCACACGTCACTTCCCCTAAGATGCTCGACTCTACTGGGTTACTATCGAGTGCCGAGGGTGATACCTCGTCAGCACTTTTGATGATAACCTTGTAGGTTAGTTAGTCGGTCGTGGTAAGTGAGGGTGATTCCTCCTACACCACCCCCGATAATGACGTCGTCGTGCAACTCCTCAAGTGTGGACCTCGAGGGTGATTCCTCATTCGTTCACCTTGACGATAGCATCGAGCGGGAATTCCATCGAGGGTGATTCCTCAGGGTTCCCTTCGGTGTCAGACACACAGCTACCCTGGATATTATGACTTGACTTTGAACCATGTTACTAAAGATGGGTCAGCCCTGAGGGGTACCCGCGCGAGCATGAATGCGAAGTGATGTGGAGTCGGGTTGACCTGAGAGGTGCCCGCGAGATAACTACGAGGCGTGGCCGGGCATTCTTAGCCCTTGCCGCAAGTCCTCGAGACGGGGCGACGGGGTCACCTCGATCGTGAGTCTCTGCTCGTTTCCGCGCGCTCCTAATCCACTAACGGTTTGGATATTTGATCCGAGGGGCCTCTGGCCTGATAGCACTAACCATCACGTGGGCATAGTATGGGCGTTCTGTGTCGTATACATCAGCCGAAGCACTATTGACGTCAGCGAGGAGCGGCCCATTTTGGATTGGACTGGGAACGCAACTGCGCTTGTATAAGGGGTTGCTAGGTCTGCTTCCGAAACGTCCTCGCAACATGCAGGGTTCCCAGGGCGAAGGCCCAAGACCCCTGGGGGCATAGGTTAGTCCGGCGTGCTGACCTCTCTCTAGAGCCCAGGTCGGGTTGCGGCGTGTTGCTTAGCCGAGGCCGGGCATGACCCGAAAAAGTGTGTCCGGCCGGAGTTAAGCGAGCGTGGTGGGCAAGTTGGTGCACCCCTGCAGGGAAGAAACTTCTATCGATAGCCTGTCCTACGGTAACGGACACTCGGAGTTGTATCCCGATCGGTACAACTAGAACATGACTTGAGATGAGAACTGGATAGTACGGCTCTGGGATTGCTTTCTCGCAGGGAGTCGAGGAAGAATCTCTGGCCGAGGTTGATGACACTGCTATACTTTACATTATGTTATTCTGCTCTCTTCTTATGCTGCAAGACTGTAGAAGATGCGGAAGATGCTAGTCTTCGATAGGACTAGGCCTTCCCCTCTATTCTGGCATTTCTGCAGCCTAGTCCACATATACAGCCCTCCTTTGAAAATGTTGCATATGTAGTGTAGATCCTTGCTTGCTGAGTACTTCGGATGAGTACTCATGTTTGATTTATTTTCCTTTTTCCCCCTTTATCCCTTTGTCGCATCCAGACGACGGAGCCCCGGAGCCAGTTGTCCCCGTCGACGACCACTACTACTACCAGCCCGGAGAGTACTACTACTACGAGGAGCCGACCGACGACCAGGAGTAGGATTCGGAGGGTCCAAGGCAGGAGGCCCACGCCTTTCGATCGTAGAGTTTTATTTTGCCCCGCCTCTATGAAGGCTTATCTCTCTTTCTGTAATATATCTGTACTCAGATATCTGATGCTTTCGCTGACACTTGTATGCCATCGAGCTATGTATTCGAGCCCTCGAGGCCCTGGCTTGTAATATAAAGCTTGTATGACTTTATTTATGTTTTAGAGTTGTGTTGTGATATCTTCAAGTGAGTCCTTAGGCTTGATCATGTGCATTTGCGTGTATGGTTAGTGCACGATTAAGCCGGGGTCGTCACAGGTTGGTATCAGAGCCGACTGCCTCTAGGAGTCCCCCTATCCAATTCCTTGGCCGAAGTTGAGTCTAGTGGTCGAAAACTGTTTTACTAACTTGGCTGTGTGGCTTACGGGCCCACGTCGCCAACTGGGTGGTATTAGGATCTTTTATTCCTCGTCTTTACTCCGGGATTCTAATCTCTCTTCTATTCGAGTTTAATAAAATTTACTAACACCGACACTTAGGATCTCGTTAATTCCATCCATCCGGAGAGCTGGATATCTGTGCTTATTCCTTACCATTGATCTGATTAGTCTGATAATCATTTTCCTTTCTATTGGGTTGTTTAACCTTTTCTTTCCAAGTTATCTTATACCTCACTTACCCTCATTTGACACTTTTGGAATCTCCCGGAAAAATGTGTCGTGTTCAGCGTCAACATTTTGAGTTCTTCCGAGATGTTAATTGAATTCATGAACGGCAATGCCATCCTTGCCCTCGCTGATCTGTGTTATCATCGTCAATCTCTTTGACTACCTGCCGACGTATTGCCGTTAACCCGGAGCGTGTTCAGGCTATCCTTGACTGGACTCCTCCGAAGAATGCCAAGCAAGTCCGAAGCTTCCTCGGTCTAGCCAGTTATTGCCGTCGATTCGTCAAGAACTTCTCCAAGATCGCAAAGCCCTTGACTAATCTGCTCCACAAAGGCGTTAAGTTTGAGTGGACAGACAAGTGTCAGGAAAGTTTCCAGACCCTCAAGGACAAGCTTATTTCTGCTCCAGTGCTTGCTCCTCCTGATTCTCGCAAGGACTTTGTGATATATTGCGACGCCTCTCGTCAGGGATTAGGATGCGTCCTAATGCAAGAACGAAGAGTAATTGTGTATGCTTCACGTCAATTTTGTCCGCATGAAGAAAATTATCCATTGCATGATCTTGAACTTGCTGCAGTGATCTATGCATTGAAGTTATGGCGGCATTACCTTCTGGGTAATCGGTGTGAGATTTATACCGATCACCAGAGTCTGAAATACTTGTTCACCCAACCGGATCTTAATCTCCGTCAGCAACAATGGTTAGAAACAATTACGGATTATGACTGCGTTATTTGATATACCCCTGGCAAGGCTAACGTGATGGCTGATGCCTTAAGCCGCAAGTCATATTGCAACAACCTCATGGTTAGGCGAGCTCAACCTCGTCTTTATGCGGAGTTGAGTCAGCTGAATCTGCGAATTGTTCCCCAGGGTTCCCTTAATAACCTTGTGGTACAGCCAGACCTTCAGAAGGCTGTTAAGGAAGCGCAAGCCAAAGATGCTGAAATTGACTTGATGAAGAAAGAGCTTCACCTTGATAAGTACCGGGATTTCTCAGTTGCTGAAGATGGAACATTATATTTCAGAGACCGCATCGTAGTACCTCGCTTCGAACTTATGACTGACAAGGTCATGAAGGAGGCTCATGATACACCGCTGTCTATCCATCCGGGTAGCACCAAGATGTATCGCAATCTTCGACAGAGGTACTGGTGGTCTATAATGAAGCAGGACATTGCTCGATACGTTGCTGAATGTGACGTATGTCGTCGCGTGAAAGCAGAACATCAGAAGCCTGCTGGAATTCTTCAACCACTCCCTATTCCTCTATGGAAATGGGATAAAGTGCAGATGGATTTCATTACTGGTCTTCCCAAGTCTCAGAAAGGTCACGACGCTATTCTTGTCGTCGTCGATCAACTTTCCAAGGTTGCTCATTTCCTACCTGTCAAGGAGACTATCACTGCTAGCTAGCTAGCAGAGCTGTATATCTCCAGAATCGTTTCACTCCACGGCATTCCGAAGGAGATCAGTTCGGACCGTGGTGGTCTTTTCACGTCCAAGTTCTGGGAAAGTTTTCAAGAAGCTATGGGAACTCACATTACGTGGAGTTCAGGTTATCATCCCCAATCCCAAGGCCAAGTTGAGCACATTAATCAAGTGCTTGAAGACATGCTTCGAGCTTGTGTTATATCATTCGGTAAGAAGTGGGAAGAATCTCTCCCGTATGCCGAATTCTCTTATAATAACAGCTATCAAGCCAGTTTGAAAATGGCCCCCTTCGAAGTGCTTTATGGACGTAAGTGTCGAACCCCTCTGAATTGGTCAGAAACTGGGGAACGACCTCTCGTTGGACCGGACATTATTCAACACGCTGAAGAACAAGTCAGAATTGTCCGGGAAAATCTCAAAGCAGCTCAAGACCGCCAGAAGAGCAACTATGATCGCAAACGATGGGGTCTGACTTATCAACCAGGTGATCAAGCTTATCTGCGTGTCACTCCTATGAAGGGCACCCGTCGTTTTGGAATCAAGGGCAAGCTAGCTCCTCGCTATATTGGTCCCTTTCGCATTGTTGCCAGACGTGGACAGGTGGCTTATAAATTGGAGTTACCGCCGCAATTCTCTCATATTCACGACGTCTTCCACGTGACGCAACTTCGAAAATGCTTCAAGGAATCTCCGCACCGCGCAGTGGATCACGAGATGCTTCAGTTGCAAGATGACTTATCTTATAAGGAGCATCCGATCCGCATCCTTGATGAAGCTGAACGTTGAACTCGTCAGAGGACGACCAAGTTCCTGAAAGTGCAGTGGTCGAATCACACTAAAGATGAAGCCACTTGGGAACGCGAGGATCATCTTCGGGAAGAATATCCCGACCTCTTTCCTTCTACCTCCTAAATTCTCGGGACAAGAATTTCTTTTAGAGGAGGAGAACTTGTAACACCCCTGTGTAACTACCACTATGATCAGCTGCTAATATTGCCAAGTCATATCATTTGCAGTGCCTAAACATAGTGGTTATCCAAACCAAATCAACTCCAATCTGAAAATCAACTCAAATTCAAAAGTGCAAAATAAATTTGCTCAAACGCCTTTGGAAAAATGTTCACTAATTAGCAAATATTCCAGGAGCACACATAAAAATATCACCAATAATACTTGGATTAATTAAGTGACTTAAACAAATTGAAACAGTACCAAAACAACCATATTAAATTCATTTCAAATTCAAATATAATCCAAATTTGCCTAAACCAATTTTTGGTGGAAGGGAATATTGCATTGTAATGTTGGGGACGACTCTCATACTTTACAAAAATGCAAAAGTGCCCTAACTAATTCAAAACAGAAAAGAATTAAAGAAAATAGAAAGCAGAGAAAGGAAAATAAGAAAAGGCCACTGTGCACTGCCACAAGTGCACAGTGCACTGGCCCAGCCCAGCAGGCCCATCTCCCCTTACCTCTCTCATGCGTGTCGCCGGCGCCTTGGCCGAGCACGCGCGCGCCGGTGAGCGCACGACACCGCGGCGTCCACCGACGAAACAGGAGCGCGGAGCGGATAAGGAGGAGCCGAGCCATTCCCCCTGGTCCTCCTCGACCACTTCTCCCTTCTCCCCTCGCTCTCTCCTCCTTTCCCCATCGGCGCCCGACGCGGTCGCCGCCGTGTCTCGCCGTTGCCGTGGCCACCGGCCACCCTTGGCCAAGCCGACGAGTCAGCGAGCTCCGTCCCGCTCCTCTCCGTCGCCTGGTGTCCTCCGTTCGAGCTGAGGAGCAGCAAAGGCGGTGGATCGAGCCGTTCCCCTTCTACGCTGCCTCCGGCGATCTTCGCCGTCTCCGGCGACCCCCTGCGCTACTAAGCCTTCGAAGAGCCTCCTTGAGCTCCCTCGGTGAGCTACCGTTCCTCTCTCTTCCTTTTCCCTGTCGTTCGTGAGCTCCAGCACGACGAACCGTGGTGGCCGAACCCGCCGCCAACTGGACACATCGCCGGCATAGCCACGGTGACCTTTGGGTCCCGTGCGGGTCACCGTCACGCTCGCCGTGACGCGTAGAGGCCTTCTGGCCCTTTAGTTTGCTCGCTAACGCGCCGTGTCGTCGTTTTCGACTTCACCCGAACGCCGGTGTCCGCCGCGCTGCTCGCCGCCGTCGTTGTGCACTATTTTCGGCCACACCACCGCCACCATTCGACGCGCCATCGAATGGCCGTTCGAACGCGCCCGGCCTCGAGCTTTTTGGTGGCCTATAGGCGAATCCCGACGAACGCCCGAGCCGCGCCGCCGCGTTTACGTGCCCGCCGGCGTTCCGTCGCCGGCCGCCGACGTGGCAAGGTGGGACCCACCCCCTGAGAGGCTGCCAGTGGGCCCCAACGCCTCGGTTGACCACGTTGACCTGGTCAACGTGGTTACTATTCATCCATGGAGTATGACATGTGGGCCCCATCCGATAATTAGTCTAATTAAACAGTTTCAAAAATAAAAGTTAATTAGTTAGTTAATGTGACACTGACAGAAGGGCCCCACTTAGTTAATTAAACCTGTTAATCGATTTAATCCCACTGGACCCACATGTCAGGTTTGACCAGGTCAGCGTCACTGTTGACCTGCTGATGTCAGCAACACATCATGCTGACATCATAATTCAATTCTGTTAATAAAATTAATTCCAGAAAATCAAATAATCTTTTAAAATTAATAACTTTTAAACCGTAGCTCAGATCGAAAAAGTTAAAACATGAAAGTTGCTCAGAACGACGAGACGAGTCTAATCGTGCCGTCTATTTCCTTGTCGGAACCCCCTACGTAGGAGAACTCGTAACTCCGAGCTCGATTCCGGTAGATGAATAGTGACTAATCACCGGTTAATAAATCCCAGATTAATTCTAAAAATAACCAAAATGACTTAGAGGCATATTTAGGCAACCCTGCACTGCATCATAGCATCGCACGCACTGTGTTGCATCTGCTTGCATTGTATTTACTTGTTTCTTCCCCCTCTTCTCTTTCGGTAGACCCTGACGTTACCGTAGCTCCTGAGGCAGACGCCGCTCCGGAGTACGACTACGTCCCCGACGACCCTGCCCTTGCCGTAGAGCAGACAGGCAAGCACCCCCATTTTGAGCATTCCGATATCGCCCACTCTCTTCTCTCTTATGCTTGCATTAGAAGTTACTGCTGCTACTATTGTCCTATATCTGCTGCATAGCCTGTTTACTTGTAACCTGTTGTTGATACTTTCCTGCTATCCTAAACTGTTTAGTATAGTATGGGTAGAGCCTTATCAGAGACCCACTTGTCCCGACTGCCCCGCTGGACTCTCAGAAGACCCGAGCAACGGGATCGAAGATCAGACCCTGGCACCGCACGTCACTTCCCCTAAGATGCTCGACTCTACTGGGTTACTATCGAGTGCCGAGGGTGATACCTCGTCAGCACTTTTGATGATAACCTTGTAGGTTAGTTAGTCAGTCGTGGTAAGAAAGGGTGATTCCTCCTACACCACCCCCGATAACGACGTCGTCGTGCAACTCCTCAAGTGTGGACCTCGAGGGTGATTCCTCATTCGTTCACCTTGACGATAGCATCGAGCGGGAATTCCATCGAGGGTGATTCCTCAGGGTTCCCTTCGGTGTCAGACACACAGCTACCCTGGATATTATGACTTGACTTTGAACCATGTTACTAAAGACGGGTCGGCCCTAAGGGGTACCAGCGCGAGCATGAATGCGAAGTGATGTGGAGTCGGGTTGACCTGAGAGGTGCCCTCGAGATAATTACGAGGCGTGGCCGGGCATTCTTAGCCCTTGCCGCAAGTCCTCGAGACGGGGCGACGGGGTCACATTGATCGTGAGTCTCTGCTTGTTTCCGCGCGCTCCTAATCCACTAACGGTTTGGATATTTGATCCGAGGGGCCTCTGGCCTAATAGCACTAACCATCACGTGGGCATAGTATGGGCGTTCTGCGTCGTATACATCAGTCGAAGCTCTATTGACGTCAGCGAGGAGCGGCCCGTTTTGGATTGGACTGGGAACGCAACTGCGCTTGTATAAGGGGTTGCTAGGTCTGCTTCCGAAACGTCCTCGCAACGTGCAGGGTTCCCAGGGCGAAGGCCCAAGACCCCTGGCGGCATAGGTTAGTCCGGCGTGCTGACCTCTCTTTAGAGCCCAGGTCGGGTTGCGGCGTGTTGCTTAGCCGAGGCCGGGCATGACCCGGAAAAGTGTGTCCGGCCGGAGTTAAGCAAGCGTGGTGGGTAAGTTGGTGCACCCCTGCAGGGAAGAAACTTCTATCGATAGCCTGTCCTACGGTAACGGACACTCGGAGTTGTATCCCGATCGGTACAACTAGAACATGACTTGAGATGAGGACTGGATAGTACGGCTCTGGGATTGCTTTCTCACAGGGAGTCGAGGAAGAATCTCTGGCCGAGGTTGATGACACTGCTATACTTTACATTATGTTATTCTGCTCTCTTCTTATGCTGCAAGACTGTAGAAGATGCGGAAGATGCTAGGCTTCGATAGGACTAGGCCTTCCCCTCTATTCTGGCATTTCTGCAGCCCAGTCCACATATACAGCCCTCCTTTGAAAATGTTGCATATGTAGTGTAGATCCTTGCTTGCTGAGTACTTCGGATGAGTACTCACGTTTGCTTTATTTTCCTTTTTCCCCCTTTATCCCTTTGTCGCATCCAGACGACGGAGCCCCGAAGCCAGTTGTCCTCGTCGATGACCACTACTACTACCAGCCCGGAGAGTACTACTACTACGAGGAGCCGACCGACGACCAGGAGTAGGATTCGGAGGGTCCAGGGCAGGAGGCCCACGCCTTTCGATCGTAGAGTTTTATTTTGCCCCTCCTCTGTGAAGGCTTATCTCTCTTTCTGTAATATATCTGTACTCAGATATCTGATGCTTCCGCTGACACTTGTATGCCATCGAGCTATGTATTCGAGCCCTCGAGGCCCTGGCTTGTAATATAAAGCTTGTATGACTTTATTTATGTTTTAGCGTTGTGTTGTGATATCTTCAAGTGAGTCCTTAGGCTTGATCGTGTGCATTTGCGTGTATGGTTAGTGCACGATTAAGCCGGGGTCGTCACACTCTTCGACCAGGAGAATAAAAAGAACATGGAGAAAGATGGTGTTCCAAACGGACGCCGCTTCCCATTTCAACGGTTGTTTCACCTATGCACACACGCAGGTAAGTCATCAGGGAGAACGACGGCATTCCATACGGGCGCTTGAGCCCGTATGAGCGGTCGTTTTGAACCCTGGTGGCCCAATATACCTGAGGAAGAAGGTAAATCTCCCCCATCTCTCTCTTTTCTTCTTCTTCTTCCCCCAAACCTCTCCAAACCCTAGCAAAACTTCGCCCGATCTCTCTACTCGCTCGATTTTAGTTCAAATCCTTCCGTGTGATCGATCTACGGTATGTTTCTCCTCCGATCCCCTAGTTATTTTTCGCGAATCCTTGTTCTACATGCCTAGCATTTCCATGACTAGGAGCTGCATATTTTTTATCCAAATTTGAGTTTGGCTTGAATTCGTTGATGTTTTTAGAGTATGATGTTGTGACCTCCGTAGGATCAATATTTTTTAATTGTAATAGAGTAAAAAATTGTTTTGTAGATGTTTACACGGGGGTCTTCTTGCGTACGCAGTGCTTCGAGTTCATCCACCGCACCACCCCAACAAGTTTTCACCCAGGGGATCGTCTTCACCGACCGTGAAGCAAGGAGGAAATTCCAATATTTCAGTACGAGGAAGATCAAAGCAACCAAATGGGCTTGCGCGGCCACACTCGCCAAGCTAGGTATTACTAATTAATGGTTTCAATTTGCTTTGTCATAATGCCAGGTTGCATCATTTTGTTTATCACAAATCTGAGACATATGACGACTTGACGCTTAAGTTTCTTAGTATCCCCCCGCACAATGTTGGTTTGGTGCTAAATGCATGTGAGGAGGAGAGGATCACTTTCTGTCTCCTGGACCAAGACTTCAACATCACTCTTGATTAGTTGTGTAATTATTATGGTTTCACCAACAACGATGATGGTCTTAGATATGTTTATGATTTCACTGACCCGCACCCAAGGCAATCCTTTTACTGTATGAGTAGTCATGGCTCAAGGCAAAGAGCCAGGTGCATTGAAAGTCCTACTATACGCTATTTCTATTATGTTATCACTAACTCATTGCAGGCACAAGGAGAAGTTTCTAAGGTGAATGATGAGAACATGCTAGTTCTCGGGAAAGCAGCAAACCTTGACGTCGGTTATTCGGCCAACCTAGGGGCAATACTTTTGCTACACCTTGCATCAAGCAAATCATGCACACGGAGATATCGTGTGTGGAGGAGTGATCACTATTGGAAATATGCCCTAGAGGCAATAATATTTGTATTATTATATTTCCATATTCATAGTTAAGAGTTTATATTCTATGCTATAACTACTATGATCCTGGAATATGTGATTCAGCGGAAAACTCATATGCACATGTGGAATGATAAACGGTAAATAAAAGGTTCCGAGTCTCGCTTCTAAGACTAGCTCAAGTGTTGTTGGTGATCATGTTTTCTGGATCTTAGGATATCGTTAAGTGTAACAATAGTGAAAATGCATTTGGCACTTAAACTTTATTTTGGTGTGATGACAATGTGGTTAGTGGAACTAATATCTGGTGCTATAGTTTATCTCAGGATATTGGTTCCATATTACGTTTGATGGAGATGTGCGGGCCCCCAATTCAAAAAGATCAAAGGCGTGGTCTTTCGGTGATTAGAAGGTTTTATTTTTTGTTTACTTCGAGTCGTAGGAAAGACCGCACTATTAAGAGGGGTCGGTGTGGATATGTGTTGTGTGGGAATGTCATTGCCGAAACATATACACCAGCCTACCCATTCCTACCACTAAATTCCATAGTGTGCGTGCATGTGGTACTCAGAGGGCTTGCAACAGGAAGTTTCTGGGTACCCTGTGCGCACGGGGTCTTTTGACCCCCGTGCGCACGGGGTACTGCGTAACTCTCTGGGTATCTCGTGCGCACGGGGCCTTTTGACCCCAGTGCGCACGGGGTGGTGTGAAAGTCTCTGAATACCCCGTGCGCATGGGGCTGACTTAGCCCGTGTGCACGGGGTCCAATGGGCAGAAATGACCACCCGGGCACAAACACTATAAAAGCCCCCCTTCTTCTTCCTCCATCCCTAACCCTAATGCCTTGTTGAGCTCCACCATTGCTACACCTCATTTTGCTCAATACTCTCAATCCCTCCACCCAAACTTGTTGAAACTTTGGGGATTGGGAGAGCAAGACCCGATCTACATCTTGACCAAACCAAATCGTGTTCCCCGCAACATTTCTTCCCCATTGATTTGTTACTCTTGGAGCTTGGGATCCTAGGTGGTTAGAGGTTCCTCCGGAAGCTTCCTTGCTTGTGGTGTGCTTAGGAGAAGTTTGTAAAGGTGTGGTGGTCACCTTCAAGACCAACCCTGAGTGATTCGAGGCTCATCCGTTGGGGGTGACTCGAAAGAGACTACGGCGAGCCTTCGTGGCATTCCGCAAGCTTTGGCTCCGGCACCGCCCTAAACGGAGAGTAGCTCTTCCCCAAGGAAGAGTGAACTTCGGGATAAAATCTGCGTCCTCACCTCACTTGTGGTTAATCCTTTCCCGCACTTTACTTTGCCTTGTATGCTTGTTGGCTTGCTAATTAGTTTGTTGCCTAGCATACTTTGCTTTAAGCTTGCTTGTCATATAGGTTGTGTTCACCTAGTTGCATATCTAGTGAACCCTATTTATCCGCTAAACCTTAAAAGTGGCAAGAAAGATTAAAATTTGTAGTCTCCTATTCATCCCCCCCCTCTAGTCGACCGTATTGATCCTTTCAAATAGTCCTAAAACAACTTTGAGATTATGACGTTGGAAGAACGATCATATTGAATCAACCCAATCTTATTTGTTATGAATTGAGTTAATATCGTCTGCATTCAATTATAGTAACACAGAGTGTTAACGTGTGATATTGCTCCCTAGACCATGAGAGTACCGTGTTCACTTCTTACTGTACGATTGGCTTTGGAGTTGCTTAAACGTCACCTGTAACATGGTGATCATAGCGACAACTTACAGGTTCATCGAAAAGTTTGACAAGTGATCGGATAGCTCGAGTGTGCGATTTGCTCCTACGATGATAGGGAGATATTCTTAGGGCCCTCCCGGTGTGACGGCATCAACCATCGTCTGGCCAGACACACGTGACTTCGTCACGGGGATGCCGGAACACAATAACGAGAAAGAAGAACAAAACCGGTAACGAGGATTTCGGTATAGTGAGCATGGTGATGACTCACAAGGATACCGATGCATCCTGGGTTTTGTGAAGTGAGAAGCAAAGGGAACATGACATGATAACCAAAGGTTCACACGAATATCATTCGCGTCCTCACAGGGCCCAATATGGACGTCCATGGTCTCGCTGTCGGTCATTGAACGAACGGTTTCGTCCAAGTCTGTGTGTTACCGAACCTACAGGGTCACAAGCTTAAGGCAATCACAATCCACTGAGTGCTAGTAGGACGAGAGTCATGAGAATATATTTGTGGAATTATTTCATGAATATTCGGAATAGTTTCGAGAGGATCCGGAAGCGTTTCGGCGTCACCGGAAGGGTTTCGATGAGTACCGGGTAATACTGGGTATTATCGATAAACTATATATAGGTGGAAAAGGTTTTCGGATATGTTAATATATGTATATATCTAGAAGTATTTAGAACATTTATGTTTAATTTAAATATCAACGGTCCTAAATAGGCCAAAAGGTGGAAGGCAACTTGGGCCAAAAAGGCCCAAGTGGGAAAGTGCCTCCCTTCCCTAAGGAAGGGGGCGGAATTGGAGTGGGGGAGGTGTCCAACTCCTCTTCCCTTGGCCGGCCAAATTGGAGGGACTTTCCTCCCCTTGTGGCGCCCCTCCTCTCCCCTCCAACCTATATATACTAGAGGATTTCCACCCTTTGGACATACAAGTTTTGGAGCCTCCTCTAGTTCTTCTAGTTCTAGTTCTAGTTCTAGTTGGTCCTAGTTGACTAATTTGAGCTAGGCTAATCCTCTTGTCCTCATAATTATAAGCCCGGTGTGGTTCTAATCTCCTCCCTCTAATTCTCCGTCATCGATTAGCTCTGGACGGTGAAGTGCTGCCGGATCGTGAAGGCTGCTCGCTTGCAACCAAGTAGAGAGCTCGTGCTTTCGGTCTCCGGTTCGACGGACTATTCGTGGGTGGTACGAGGGATTGTTCATCGATGGTTCGAGGGACTCCAAATACGATCTACACCAACGCATTCTTCTTCCGCTGCAACTCGGTGACGGTAGCGATCGTGATCCCAACCGGTTATGCATCTTCATATTGATCTTGGGTGATCGCAGGCACGAATTTTTTTTGTACTACGTTTCCCAACAAACACCATGTTGGCCAACTCCCTTGGTCTCAATGACAATCACCTTCGCCCCATTGTCGGTAACACCCTTGTTAATGTTCGTGTTCTCACTAGCGCTGGAATGGTAGTAGTTCATAATGGCCGTCATTGAATTATAATTCCTGGAGTGGCACACATGTTGCCAACTCCTATTCCTAACCATTTCTCCATCGAGCATGGACAATTGCATTATGTTGCACAGGAAGGAGATGCAGGTTTTGACCAAGAAGGGTCCGAATCAGTACAAGTAGATGAAGAATACCTAAGAGCATCCCTAAGAGCAGACACAACAAGGAGACTAGACCACCTACGCGTACCTCAACAGCCTCCAGGGCTCTATCCAAGATATAAGCAACCTCGCCGAGTCTCTTTGAGGCACGTCCACCTACATGAACATGAACTTCTCTAACTGGAGCCAAGAGTGGGATCCTGACCAACCGCCGCAATGATCTCGCTAGTTTTGGGCTTTCAAAAGCCTAAGGTCGGGGGAGGTCATCACCACTTTTACATCTAGATGTGGCTTTATTTGAATTAATTATAAGGGGGTTGTACTTAAGCTCGTGGAGCTTCAAAACACTCGTGTTGGTTTGTTCCAACACTTTGCTTTTATTTGCTTTTGCTTTTTATTTTTGTTTCGCCTTTGCAATTTTTTGATTGCAAGTTAGTTTTCAAAAACCCCAAAACCAAAAAAAATAGAATAAGCTTTGCTTTGATCTTGTTCTTTATTTAGCCTCTTGGAGTTTGTTTGCATTTTGTTTCCAGAGGAGTTGATCTACGTCGGACAACGAGGAATGAAGAGTAAGAAGAGAAGTGTATAATTTCGCAACCGCGAAGGTATGTCCTACGACCCCCGTCTTTTGCACTTGAAAAACTTAGAGTAGATGTAATAGTAGCATGTGTGATATGTGTGCAGATGGGAGTAAGTCTTGATGATAATACAAAGGTTTGTTCTAGTAGCTGAAATAATTGTGTAGCCTTTGTTCCGTTTAGTTTAGACAACCAAGACTTGCCGTGGGACTGCTTTTAAATGAAATGATATTAACCAAGAATAACCATGCACAAGAGAAAGTCTTTGAAGACTTGGGAGTTGAGATAAATTATAGTAGAAGTGATGTTTGAAATGCTCAACCACATGTTGTTAATTTTAATAGACTTGATAGCACTTGTGGATTAAATTGTCTAGAGGAACTTAGTTGAAGGGTGAATGGGATTATGCCAAAAATCTATGTTGTATTTCTTAGATGGTGCTTTAGCTTCTTGTTGGTGCCATGCCCACCTACTCTATGCAGGTGTACGTGTGTTAATGTGTCTTCGTCATCTTTCTTAATGTTATGTCAAGGACTCCGTTGGGCAATGAACGATCCACCAAGAGCGATAGCTCGGATTTCGGCTATGAGTTTGTTACCGTACATAGTGGCGACACTACAAACACATATTATTCGGTTTTCTCTTGAATGGGGGTGTATGTGGTAAATAAAGGGAACTGGTCAAAAGAGCTCAAAAGAGATATATTGCAAACGTCCATAGTTCCCAAACATTAAGCCACAATGAAAATCTATGCATGATCATTTAGTTGGCATAATCCCTTCACGTGACAATCAAAGTTCCAGCACACGATGATTGAAATAAAGTGCTTGAGAGCATTGAGGAGAAAATAATTGTGGGTGTGCTTATGAGCATTAGAGCATCATATTTTACAACAAGCTTTTCACTCCTAACTTATGTTTTTACGGCTCTATCAAAAGAAAACTCTTCCGTGCATTCCTGGCAAGCAAGTGTTGCCTAGAATAAATAGAATAGAGTGTTGCAAAGTTGTTTTCTCTAGTAGATCAAGAAATTTGTGTTGATTATCTTTGCTTCACTAACATTTGCACTATGACCATGCCACCGCTACAACTATGCTAAGTTTTCAGGTCAAGAAGCGGAGGGCTATCTACACGTACCGATCGTAAGTGAACCAAAACCTTCTCGTTATTTTGGTTTAAACAACCGAGTTTCTTATGATTCGGATTTCTCTTTATGTTGCTCGAGGACGATCAAGTTTGAACTTGGGGGAGTTGATGAGTGATATTTTTGCACTCATTTCACCGTTGTTTAAACCAAGATATTTCATTTAAAAAGAGATATTCGCTCCGATATTGCTACTAATGACTAATGAATGCAAAGGATTCCACAAATCTTCTCTTTGATGTGTATCCACGGGTAATGGGCAAAAAGGGAAGAAATCATGTGTGAGAATGGAATGGAAGAAAAATGGAGGAAGAAAGAATCAACAGAAAGCGTCTGCGTGAAGACAGAGCAAAAGGTGGCGTTACGGGCATGAGCGCCCGTTTGGCATGGATTTCGACGCAGATCGTCCACCTGTACAACTTTTATTAAAGGAACACATCGAAATGTCGACAGAACAACGAGAACGGAAGCCAGAACCTCTTCATCATCATCTTCATCCACAAACCCTAGCAGCCACCATTTCCATCTCCATAGCCATCTCCACCACCATAGTGCTCACTCATCTAGTTCATACTTGTAATCATGCATCGCACAAGGCATCCATTGTAAGACATATTGCAATCAATCAATCTCAAGATGTGTTCTTCAATGTTTTCTTCTCGCGATCTGATCTCCTTGTGTGAGTAGTTTGGTAAGGTATGTGTTGAGGCATGAGCCTTGCAACCCAAGGTATTTGTTGAGGGGATCAATGGAAGACTTTGGCATAACGTCCCGTATGTGTGAAATAAAATTGTTCCGTGAAGATGTCTCTTATCTTGTCCGCGATCTTCATCCCTGCAAGTAACCAGGATCACGGAGATCGAGCACCGGCGAGGCTAGGAGCAAGGAGACCGTGAAGTGTTATACTGAACATCGGTGACAGTAAGGTTCAGTGGGATAACATGGATCATATCCTTAAGGGTTAATGAGGTGTAGTCATTAAACGCCCAATGCTCTTGTCTGATTCCATTATCTTAATTATCAAGGCAACCATGCGCGACGGATAGGGCATGCGGTAGGACAACTAATTCTTGATGCAGGACTCGTGCCGGTCAAGATATTATTTGAACACATCCCCACTTCGATCTGTAACAAGCACATCTCGATGGGACTTTCAGCGCACAAATTAATTTTCTATTTGATCCCAGTGCAAATACAAGGCTGTAAGCATTAAGACCTCATACTCATACCTCTTTTTATTATAAGTGTTTGAATCATTATTTTCTTGGTGATCCGGTCAAAAGCTGGATTAACACTTTGACAAAAGTTTGCTAGAGACCATCGCTTCAAGGAAATCTTCCTCTCGTGGGTTCGATAACCCAGGGTCACCTCTAGGGAAATAAGTGCAGGATACTCTTTTCGGTTCCAATACCGGATCAATAAAAGGAGGTATCAGCCTCCTCCTCTTCGGTCATGGGAAGTGGTGGTGGCGGGCACCGGACGGGGACGGAGATGGCGTCGGCGTGAGGCCGCGCACCCGCGTACGCCTGCGCAGCTGGCGGGCACGGAGCGCACGCGTGGCGGGCAGGACGCGACCGCCGCGGGCTCGGAGGACGACCGACAAAGAAAGATTGCCGCCGCAGGTCGTGCTCGTCGCAGAGCCACGTATTGCACAACGGCGAATCTCGGCGTACCTGCGGCCGTAGAGTAGATCCGGTGGCAGGCGAGTGCGGCGTGGGTCGATCTCCTCACGCCGTGCGCGGCCGCTCGCCGGGACCGGTGGGTTCAGCACCCGATCCGCGAAGAGATACCAATTGTTGGGGATGTGGACATCGCTCCACGGGAGGTGCGTCCACGGGAGGTGCGTGGGCATCCGCCGATGTCCGTGTGAACGTAAACAAGACGCAAGTTTGCACTGGTAATTAGTGAAGCCGAACGTCAAACGGACGTTTTTCATGGATAGGATCACGTGTCGGGCCGTCGTTTTTATTCGTTTGAGCCAAAACTGACACGGCCGGAGCGTTGGAGTTGGCCTGAAGGCACCAGAGCCAAATTTACGGCCAGCCACTGCCGACTGGATGGCCATGCACTTGACTACCCAAAGCAAAAGTAACGTGTGATACCAGTACCACACAAAGCATTCCCGCAAAAAAAAAAAGTACCACACAAAGCAAAAGTAACAAAAGTAACATGTCACGCAGACACGAAACAGGCTTTCGCTCTAGGCCCGGCCACAGGCTACAAGACAACGAACGCGACGAAACATTTTCTCATGCAACGTCGAGCTCGGTCCCAGTCGACACGGCTCAGTGCCACGCCGGCGTCTCTACCTCGTCGTGGTAACAATGATTGGTGTAGTTTTTTAATCACAGCTACTAAGTGACTAGATAGCGAATATCAGACGCGGCTACAATCCCGAACCATCCTCCCAAAGCCCTAATGAAGCTTCTCCGCCTATAAATACCCCCGCAAACCTGAGCCATAAACCTCACCCCAAAGCAGTGCAAGCCTCTCTTCTTCCTCGACTCCCCCTGGTCATAGCACCATACAGCTAGCTAGCTAACAATGGCGGCCTCCAAGCCCCTTGCCCTCCTGCTGCTCGTGGCTCTGTCCGCGACGGCCATGTCCGCCGCTGGTCAAGGCTGCGGCGGCCACAAGGTGACGGTGCAGAACCTGTGCGGCCACGACCTGAACCTGGGTATTGCGGCGGTGGCGGACAGCAAGGTCCTCTTCCCCAACGGCTGGCTGCTCCCCAACGGGAAGCACGAGTCGTTCGACGTGTGCTCGTGGTCCGGGAGCGTGTCGGCGCAGGGCGCCGCCGTGGCCAAGTTCCACATCGGCCACGACGGCGGGGCGTACTACGAGGTGAGCACCGACCAGGCCAACATGCCCATCCGCGTCTCCGTCACCCCGCACGGCAGCCCGCTGCAGGGGCACTGCCCCACCGCCGGATGCAACAGCGGCAACCACTGCTTCGAGCACTCCGTCCCCGGCGGCAACTGCCACGGCGTCACCGAGATCAAGATCGTCTACTACAACCCATAGATCGATCCATCCATCGCCCGCCTAGCTAGCTGCTGCACCTGCTTAGTAGTGTTGAATAATGTTGCAGCTGTTTCTGGTTTTCTGTTGTGTGTTCCAACGAGGTGCCAGTAGATTGTACCGTCGTCAGTCGTGTGTACTAGTGTCGGATTTGCAGTTTAACTAGCTGTATTTGCATGGATGTAGTATGAGCTTAGCTCAAATGCAAATGTTTTGCGTGTCGTGACTTGTTGGTCCGACATATAAGTACGGATCTTTTTTTTTTTGAACAGGAGGAGGGGTCCAGAAGGACCCCAAAACTTTATTCGTAAGCAGAAAACCTAGCACATTTTACATCCAGACACACAAGAGACTGGGAATTACACGCAAGTCCCTGGATTTTACAGAAAGGACCTTGAACTAGGATGAAGAAACACGATCGGGTCCTCAACTCCCGCTCAGGATCGACCTCGCCGTCGCCGGGGACGGAACCACTTGGGGCGACGAGGTTGGCGTAGCAAACAGCCGTAGCCACCGACCGGTCGTTGAACTGCCTCCCTTTCGGCATCCTGGCCGGGAGGAAAAGGATTGGCCGCCCTTCGGCCTGAAGATGCAGCAGCAAGGCGGCGGCGGCCGGCTGCCATTTGCAGATGCAGGCGCCGTAGCTCCACCGCGCTGGCCACCGCTGATGAGCTCGACCTCGATCCGAAAGCCCTAGTCCAGCGCTTCCTCCTCGCCACAGCTCCACCACCACGATGGCTTGAACAGCGAAGACGAAGCAGTTGAATCCCCTGCCTATCAAGGACATAGCGAACCCCGAGCTTATTCGAGGAGTCACTGGCGACAGAAACCACAGCGGCGACTGACCACCAGCCACCACCAGGTTCGCCACAAGTGAACGCCACCAGCCGCTGCTCGCCCGCGGCGGCGACGAACTCCTCATCGGCATAGCGCCAAACGCCGGCATAAAGCCCAAATCCCCTAAGGAAACTTCATATCTAGCTAAACTATCTACAGCAGAGCGCCGATCCCTTCTCCCATCGCCTTTCCGACCGGCCTCGCCGGCGGCAAAGGTCAGGGATCGGGCTGGGCCCGGGACGCCTACAGAGCCGCCTCTCTCGAACAGAAGGGAAGAGAGGAGAAAGAATGAGAGACTGCTATTAAACTGTTGTACGGATCTTTTTTCTACGCGCCTAAATTAAGTACTAGCTGGATTTGCTTTGTTGGTTGTGTTGTGTTCGGTAGTTTGAGCTGGATTTGGGAGAAGGCACGTCCTGAACATGAGCCCGCTTGTTAAAATGCATTTAAAATGAGTTTTAAATTGTTAAAAAATTCAAAACCATATTTCATCTACACATGTTCGCACTATATGTGCACAGCACAAAGTATTATGAAAAAACGTCTTTTTTATTTTGTCTCTGTAAAAAAGACAAACCTCAATGCTTCTAAATAGCGTTTCATGACACATTTGTTTTGCACGTGCCAAAAAGAAACTATTTTTCCGCAAAACTTTTGTGCATACATGAACGTGGAGATGTATGCGTGCAACTTTTTTTCAGATTTTTCGCATTTAGAAATGTGTTTTCAAACTGGGTTCATATGTATCCGGGTTCATCCATGTATGTACATAGATCATATGTATGGGGCATATATTTCGCGAGGCCTATATGTCGCGAAATCACTTGTTAAGAGGTACCCCTTACAAAGTTCATCCAACTTTCTGCGATGTGTGCCACTTGTCGCAATCTGATTGTTTTTTTTTTCTTTTTGTAGATTCGTTTATTCAAAAGATTTTATCTCTAGAACCGTGCGACCGAATTCCAAACCTTTCACCATTGGATTTCTCGCGTCAAGATCTTCGAAACTAGATCGCAAGATAATCGGTTTCGACATTTTTTTTCAGAAAAAAAATCACGTAAAAAATCAAAATCTAAGAAATTCAGTAACCGAAAACATCGATAACAAAACAACGGAAGAAAATACCGGAGCGAAGAAGCACGGTTGTGGTTTTTCACTTCTTTTTCAAGAAGTACATTTTTTTTACATGAGAAAACACAGTTGTGCTTCTCGCGAAAGCAAATCCGTACTTCTCGTGAAAGCATACATTATTTGTTTCAAGAAGCATAGTTGTGTTTCTCGTGGAAGCAAATTTGTGTTTCTCGTAAAAGTACACATTTTTTCCTTTTTCGAGAAGCGCGACTGTGCTTCTCACGAGGCAAATCTGTGATACCACGAGAAGTAAATCTGCCGAAATTTTTATTATTGATAATTAATATTCTAGTAATTCTAAAACTAATAAACATTAATGAGAAATTTGAAAAATAGGAAGGACGCTAGGAATAACAACGTCCAGGGCTGGACGCCACTACCAACAACGTCCAAGGCTGGACGCTCTTATAAACAGCGTCCACTCTTTGGTTTGACCAGACCCCGCGTGGCTACCTCCGGCCTTCAACTTGTACCCTCAGCCACCTCCACAGGACCAAAGCTAGACTCCGCCGCCTCTAGCCCGCCAAACATGGCGCTCCAGCAGCGCACCACCCTCCTTTCACTCGCCGTTATCCCTCTTTGCCCATTCCCATCGTCGTGCCTTGCTTGCGATGGTGATCCGCTGAACCCCCTTGCCGTCGGGGCCGCAGTTGTCCAACTCCGGCAGTCATATTCTCCTCGGGAAGGACCACCCCGACCTCTTCCCTATTACGCTCGGAGTCATCTCTAGCAATACTGACTACTAACACATCATCATGAGCCCTCTCTCCACCCTTCTCGCTCTCGTACACTAGGCATGCGCAACCGTGTGAGTGGATGTGTTGTGAATTTGTGCTTGAATATCTGTGCATGTTGCCCTGAACTCGACTTGTTTTGCACCGAAAAAGGCTCGCGCCCCGCTTTTTAGATACATCAACTATCATACAACTCGACACCACACCGCATACACCCGGGACAGGACACAACAATGCAAAAGAACAACGACACCACCACAACCCACTCCAAGCTCACAACAAGAATACAAAGAGAGTCCCGTGAGAAGCGGTCGGAGTGCTCCACGGTGACAGAGGCGTCACAAAGAGACGATGTTGCGCCCGACGAACCGTGGACTCCAAGACAGTGCCTTCAGGAAGGGTACGACACTGGAGCACTGCCACCGCTTATCCAAAAAGATCATGGTTTTCACCTGGAGCAAACCTAAGGGGGAGAGTAGCCGCAAGCCGTCTTCAGGAAGGTAATGATGTCCACGTCTGCCGCCGCCGTCGGCCTGGCGCAAGCCATGCAGTGATTACCCTTTGGCACGCACTCACCACCTCCGAGACCACCATTGGTTGCCGAAAACCGGACACCGTGCGGAACACCTCACATATTAAATCTATTACAGGAAATACTCTCAGTATAGTTAAATAAGAGCACCTGATCAAACCACATAACTGACATTGTTTATAATAGCATCCAACCGTGGACGTCATTCGCAATAACGTCCAGCCTGGACACCATTGCACACAGCGTCCTTCTTATTTTTAAAATTTCGGCCCACCCAATATCAATTTTCTAATTGCTGCAGTACTAATTACTACTAATAAAAAAAATCATGTAAATCTGCGTTTCTCATGCAAACACTTTTTTTTCGAGAAGCACAATTGTGCTTGAAACAAAATATCCAAACCGTAGAGAAAATCAGGCAAAACCCGAAAAGTACAAAAAAAACTCATCTATAACCTAAAAACACGAACAAGATAAATAAATAAATCATTCAAAATCCAGAGGGAGCGTCGTGAACGCGCCATGTGGCGGCGGCTGAAATTGTATAAACATTTTTTAAATCTTCACGGGCGTTTTATGAAAAAAGCAATTATTTTTAAATGTCACGTAATTTTTTTAACGGAACAAACATTTTTTAACCCATCAGAACATTGTTTTTATTGTATATAACATTTTTACTAAATGATATGATTTTTTTGAAGCTCGGGAATATTTCCATAAAATGTAATGTACTTGTTTATGATAAGAATAAATTTTTTACACTGTATACAAATTTCCTAAAAATTTCGTATATTTTTTTGAAAAACGGGAACATTTTGTCATTGTCACAAACTTTTTTTGCTGAAAATTATCAACATATTTTAAAACTATGCTAACAAATGTTTTATACTATGTTAAATTTTATTCAAATTAATATTTAAATTTCTTAACTATTTTGTTTCTATATGTGCATTTATTTAAATGTAAAATAAAAGTAAAAGGAGGAAAAAATAAATTCTAGTGACGCCAGCATGATGTGCCACGTCCTACTGGGCCAGCCCACCACCGCGCCCTGCAGGCGAGGCACCGATGTGCCTCGCTGTAAGCGACACATATTGCTAAAAAAAAAGTAAATGGCACATAGGCCAATATTTGGACTTCGCTTGTTTTTAATCATCAGTAACATGGAGATAGTAAGCTAAGAAAAAATCTCTCAAAAAAAAACTAAGAAAAACTAAAACGAGGATGCCCCATTACCGTGCCCACCCATAATCTAAACTGAAATAATAGTAATATAATACTCCCTTCATTCCATATTCTAGTGCACAATGATTTTTTAGAAAGTCAAACCTCACAAACTTTGACCAAGTTTTTGAGGAAATCATTTATATCTAGAATGTCAAACATATAAGATTAGATTCACTATAAGGATTAGTTTCGTATTTTATATATTTGGTATTTTAGATAAATAGTTTTCTCTATGATCTTGGTCAAAATTTGCAAAGTTTGACTTCTCAAAAAATCTACGCGCACTACAATATAGAGACCATGGCGAATATGCAAAGCATGTCTATCTTTCCATTGATAGAAGAAAAGAGAATGAGTACAAGTAAAGTACTCCCTTGGTCCGATAATATAAAAGCGTTTTTGATACTGGTGTAGTGTAAAAAACGCTCTTATATTATGAGACTGAGGGAGTACAACACATGCGCAAATACAAGGTGGCGTGAACACGGTACCCAGACAAGAGGTGCTCAGCCCGAACAGCAAACAACACAGCTACACCCCTAGCTTAGGGGCAGTCTGGACCTACATGACGTCCTACATCCACTAGTCTAACGCCGGGTATGTCATGAGCACACAAAACAACGCCATAAAGAAGGATAACAACGCAGAGCACCGTCACTACCCGATCTAAAGAATCAACCCAAGGTTTTCCCTGGTGCTAAAAGAGGGGCTCGGAGAGAGGCCATGACAACGCCTCCAAGGAGGAGACGACTCTCATGAGTGTCGTCGCTGCCAGCATCGGCAAGCTGAGCAAGAATTTCTCTCGACCTGAGTCTTTGCAATACCATAGCCATGGGATCAGAAACCGGGAGTCAAAAGTCAAAAGTAGGTAAAAAACCACAACCAAGAAGGAAAGCCACGCTGGACACTCGAGCCTTGGATATGACATGGGGCAGCGAGGTTGTCGGGCTTGGGGAGGCGGTGGGGCGAGGGGGCCAATGAAAGGGCACGACGAGGACCTACCATGTCGGCAAGCCAGGAGCTGGAAGGGGCGCAGATCCGGGCAGCAGGGGCTGAGGTCACCCGGATACCGACAAGTCATAGAGGCTAGAGGAGACATAGCCTCCAGAGCACTGGAGCGAGCCGAAGGCACGTCGCTGTCATCGCCCCTCCTTCGTCGGAGTCGAGCAAACTTTGTTGTAGTAGACGATCGAGAAGTTGTCGTGCTAAGACCCCAAAGAACCAGTACACCAAAACAAAGGTCATTGGCCATGAAGAGAAGTGTAGTTCGGAAGGATGCAACCTGTAGAGACAGGAACACAGACGGACAAAGACCAGATCCAAACAGATCCACCGAAGGCAAACACTAGCTGAATCCCACAAGATCCACCAGAAACACACCTCCACATGCCCTCTAACGATGCTAAACGCACCACCGGGACGGGTGCTAGGTGTGGAGAACCTCATTCCATATTCAGGAAGCCGTCGCCGCCTCGTCTTCCAGAGCATAAACACACCCCCTAAAGGAACTCAAAAAACACATAAAACAGAGCAGGAGCCCTCACGCCGGCAAAGGGCCGAGATCCATCGCGCCTGCATGGCCCTAAGGCCACAGAAGGTGTGGCTAACCGGCGACGACGCCGGCGGGAGGCGGGGAAAACCTAGTCCCCTGAGAAATCTCTCATGGAGGAAAACGTCGTGTGTCCCAGTCAATTTGAGATATCTAAATTGTTAATAATCAAGAAAAAAATGTCAAAACACAAACCGTGTTGATAAATTGTGTGCAAGCCTAACAAGTACCAATCATGAAATTTGTTTCCTGTACTTGCACACAATTATCAACACGGTGTTGATAATCATGAAACCGTGTTGATAATTTTGTTTTCCTCAAGATCATAAAATTTGTTTCAAATCCAGGAAACACTTGACTTTTTTCAATTTCTATCTCTCTCTCTCTCTCTTTCACACACGCGCGCGCGCGCACACAGTACATGTATTAATATCAACCCTTCATTCAATTAAAGGTGAAGCTTTCATGGCTTGGTACAATTTTAGGGCATGTTTTTAGAAAGCCAAATACCCAAAGACGTCTCTAAATGGTACTCTAAAAATATGTACTCCATCTATTATCATCCATAATATAAGACCAAAACGTGGAGTTGTCTACTAGTCTTTCGAACCCCAGATCCTATTTGATGTTTCACGCGCTTGTTAAAGGGCACATGGTAAATAGCGCACACCCCTCCCCTTGATATATTGAAAACTAGATGAAACCCCGCACGTTGCTGCGGGATGTTTAGTTAATATTTTTTATAGAGTCCATCAAATTTGAATGAGATCATTTTGAAAATGTTGGGTAGGTTGTTATCTTGTGCACTCAAAACTAACGTATAGCTGCTGAATGAACAACAAATTCAGTTGTTTATGAAGTCTGAATAATATTTGCGTCTATAATGATCAAATAGGAGTTTCTTCCTATGCAATTTTGGCCCTAAATCATTTATTGCCTATCTGGGTTTGGCTCAATGGTACAACATATTAATAGATAACGAACTTGGCAATCAGCTTGTGTCTGTTGGACTCAAATCAGCCCAAAAAATGATAACATGAGTCCCAGAAGACAAAGTACAACTCTTTAGTGGAATTAGCATGGAAACATGACTTGAGAAGGACAAACATAATATGCAAGCCGTAAAACAAATACAACATGAAGCGATAAATTATGTGCACTTTCAGGTTACAACATGAAGTGACAATGTAGAAGAACGCACAAGTTACAGTGACACTCAACACACAACTACCTAAAATCTTTGCATGTGGTGACTTAGACACCATCAGGGTAAAAGTAATATCATCTGAGTATATCAATGATACCCACTTTCAAATCCTACTATCTTCACTGTAGATTGCGAATAATTTGCAAGGATCATTATCGAAGACATTGAACTGAGTTACAATACTCTATGGCCGTGCAGGTGCAGCTAACATTCTCAAGACATAACATCAAAACCTCCCCTCTCCTGAAGGAACATATATATCAAGTCAAATTAAGAAGTATTTTACGAAATGCAAGAGAAAAGGAAACCTGCTTAACAAAAGTGTATAGTTTAATTTCTCTAACAGAAATAATCCAGTAATAGGGATTCAGAGTTTAGAATAGCATACCTATCTCGAAGCTAATTAATCAGGCTTAGAATTTCATGGACAGAGAATCCTTACATTATTATATCTCACAATATTAACTTCTCAATGTTTAACCATCTACAGTGGAAAACTGGGAGGGGAATATAGATGCATCTTTAGGATATACATGATAAGCTGTTCCTTGAAGTACATGGATGTTCATATGTGCCATGAATCACCCATGATGGATTTCTACAAAAAAATCTGCAAAAAAGGCTAATTTCGCCTAATGAGAAGAAGAAAAACAAAACTAAAAACAAATATGAAATATTCTATTCAAATGTAGAAAGCCAACTGTCCTGACTCGATTTATAAACGAATACACTGTGATATGTGAACACTGCATAATCCCATAAAAACCGGAGTAAAAATTAATGGTTACGCACAACATTGATCCTTCTTGATCAAAATCTTTGTTAAAATCGTTGTATGCCTTCATGAAAGTAAATAAGTTTATTGAACTGTAAGCGTGCACATCATACTGAACAAAACTATAACGGCATGATGTGTAGATGAATTAATCAATCCTGGTGGTTTTGCCATAACAGTATGAAGTATACAACATTACCTGTGTATTGTACTGGATTCTTGGTCCTTCCCCTATGTTATCCTAAACATTATTTTACCATCGTTGTTGTTTTCCTGTCAACATCCTCTAAAACAGCAATCAATGGATAAGACATCAAAATCATGCTAATCGAATTACCTGTTGTGTAGGTTATCACCATGATGAACCAATAATTAAGCAAGCACAATTAGTTGCTTGTTTCTAATTATATTGCAACAATGGGGACGGTGTCCAAATCACATGGCATAAATTTTGAACAAAATGTTTTCAGAAAAATAAACTACGGGATCTCTCACCTTCTCAAATTCCAGATGCTCATGATTCTACAACACCTGACAAACTAAGGACCAAATCTTCCAATGACACAGCAGAAAAAATCTCAAAAAAAATTCTCACCTTTTCAACCGAGCTCGGTTGCGGTCAGCGCAGTTCCTCATTGTCGAATCCGACGGTGGCATGGGTGATTGCAGCTCCTTGCCGTCGAATCCAGCGATCGGGGAGGTCACCCAGGTCAGATGCGGAGTCATGGCCGTCTAGGTAGCAAAGAGTTGAAGCCATCCGCAGATTCGAGATAGAGAAAGAGAGAGCTGCGGAGGTGTCGTCGCCGGAGCCGTGAGCCGCCGCTGCCATTGGCAGCCATGCCGCGAGATGGCCACGTCTGATGCAGTGAAAGGCCGAGGGCAGCCAGGCCATGCGCCGCGCGCCGTGTATGGCCGTGGACGTTTGCCGTCGGAGCCGCTGACAGGAGGCGTAGGGGGAGATTTGCTGGAGACCGGGTCAACGTCGCGTCCACGTGAATATCTTGATATTCGCCGCCGCTGCCATGGAAAGACGTTTGGCGGCTGGATATGCCGGAGGGCGCTGCGTCAACGCACGCCTAGGAGCGCAACGCTATTGCTCTCGGGCTGCTCTTGTGGAGATTGGCATTGACGACACTTGATGGCCAATATGGGAGGGGTGGTGGGGAGTGGAGGATAAGACCATCCGTCTCTCCTCTTAATTCTCTCATCGGTTACAGAATAGGAAGAGGAACAGAAACCGCACTATTAGCTGAAATAAAAGTAAAATAATCGGTAGAGCAGTCCGGGAGAGACGCTGGTCAGGGTAGTTGTGAACTTGTGATTGGTTGATATCTGATGACATGGCATGCTGAGTTGGACCATTTGCATGTTAAGAGAATACCTTGTAGTGGGGAGCAACTTCTTAAGAAAGGTAGATGGGTCGTAATAAGCACGAACTAGAACCTCCATCTCACTCCCTGTTTTCGGAAGCTCCTAGAAGCTTCCTTGGGCCGGTTTTTGAAAGCTTCTAGAAGCTTCCAGGGCGATTTTTTTCCTTTTCTTCATTTTCAGATGTTTTTCTTTCTTTTTCTTTTTCCCTTTTTAAAATGCATGAAGTTTTTAATTCAAAACTTTCTTCAAACTCGTCAACTTTTTCAAATGCTCGGACTTTTTTCAAATGCGTGAATTTTTGTGATCTCATGAACTTTTTTGAGTTGGTGAATTTTTTTCAAATCCGTGATTTTTAAAAATCTGTGAACATTTTTTTCTAAATTTGTGATTTTGTTTTCCTCAAGATCATGAAATTTGTTTCAAATCCAGGAAACACTTGACTTTTTTCAGTTTCGTCAAACTTTTTCCAAATGCATGAACTTTTATCAATTGTGTGAATTTTTTTGAACTCGTGAACTTTTACGAGTTCGTGACTGTTTTGAAATCCATGAACTTTTTTTGAACTCGTGAAATTTTTCTAGTTCGTAATTTTTTTTCAAATCCATGATTTTTTTTGAACCTGTGAATCTTTTTGAATTTGTAAACAATTTTTAGATAAGTGAAGAATCAACGGCAAGTCATGGTCAATCCAGTGACTAGGGATCGAGCAACCCGAATGAAATCAGCCATTTTTTTTTGTTCTAGGGAACGAACCCAACGAGAAAGTATCCTATGGAAACCGTTCTCACTGGAAACTTGGAAACCCCAACCTGTGCTGTTGGATCTGAAATATGCGGGCTGGATCACCTTTGTATCTGTACCACGTCTTTTTGCAAAAAAGCGCCCGCCGGTCAGGTTGTTTCTTTGCAGAAAACACCCTAGTTTTTCTCTCTATCAAATCAAGGTCTTGTTTGAGCTGACATGGAATTCCCATCCTGTTCCTCCAGATATAAGAGCGGCGGTGCCGTCTATTTCGGCAGCCACGGCGATGTGTTCTGAAGTTCTGGCGCGGATAGCAGCATCCCTTCGGTCCTGCTTGCCCTCGAATCCGACATCTTTGCCGAGGTCCTGCGCGTTGTGCGTCGTCGGCGACGTGATCCAGAGTCCTTGGTGCAGCAATTCAGTTCCCGGCGGGCGTCACAAACTCTTTGGTTTACTCCGGCGATCCATGTAATGGCTAGTATCTGCATTAGTGCGGCATCAGCGACTACTTGAACGAAAACTGGGCGCACATATTCTTCCACCCTGATGCATGGGTGCTGATTTTCTCAGTCTAGAATTCCCTGGTACTGTTAGATCCATAGCAGTAGTTGATAATTTGTATTTTTACTGTACGCCGGGTTTATGAAGCATCCAACCATGTGTTTGTGAGTACTGAGTTGGTGCATTCGTGAACAAATTTCAGTGAAGATGATAATGACATTGTAATATTATGCATGGAATCTGTTGAAAGTAATCTGAGCGCTGCTGGATCAGTCAAGAGTCATGTAGGAATGAGTCTGATAAATCAAGTGTATAAAGACAAAATCTTAACAGATTACTCAAAGAGTCAAAGTCTTGAGCTTGCTAGACAAAACTAAAGTGGTTCCTTGTGCGTACTAACTGAGCACAGCTAATTTCAGAATTCAGACTAAGGTTAGACATTCAGTACGCCGGGTTTCCTGAGCACAACTCAAGTAGTTCCCGGTACCTAAGTAGTAACTGAGCAATGCTGAAAATCAGATTATATCAATCAAGAAAGTGGACAATATAGATGAGATTATGATCTCAGAAACATCATACACTAAATCGTAGTAGTCGGCTAACTACCATGTACTAAACATCTGAAAATAGTAGAATCTGGCTGGTACAGATTGTGAGAAAGAAGGAATACAAAGGGTGCTTTTTGCAAAAGATCACAAAGCAATCTGGTGGGCCGAAGTTGATTGATCTGGACCGCAGATTTCAGATCGGACGCCAGTTTCCATGTTTCCATTGAAACTGGGTTTCATAGGATACTTTCTCCGAACGAGAACCCAACCGAGCGATGGAACCCCACTACTGCACGGGATTCATTCGTAGTTTAACTTACTAGTATCTGCAAAGATGTATGGGCTTAGCCCAGATGCAGATGTTTGCGTATTTGTAAGTCGGACACGTATGTAGCTACTGATTATTTCTAACCAAAACGGTTAGTTTAACTGGCTTGTTTGGTTCATGGTTATGTGTGTGGTTTCTTTTTTTTTTTCCGATAAAGGATGCTTTCATTAACTCTGAATGTAGCATCAAGTGGATACAAAGCATAATAAGTGACACCCGGTCTGTGTATAGCTAAGATGCACACAGCGTTAAACGAACAGTCTAACAAAGTATATAAAAAAATGACACGCTGGCAACAGTAAAGCTATATGAGTCTGAAAAGATGCAAATGTCGACGGAGGAGGCGGACCGATCTGGAGATTATGTTGCCACCCATGTTGGGTAAAAACCTCCCTGGCACCCGCTTCAACCACATACACAATGCATTGAACAACGATTGATACTCCGTTCGCTGTAGCGTAGACCACGTACGAAGCCAGTGCGTACAACGATAAATAACCGGCATAGGAGAAGATGTTTTGCCATTAAAAACACAATCATTTCTACATAGCCAAAGCGATCATAATAAGGCTAGCGCTCCCATCCGTATTAGCGTACTAAAAATATTTGGTATTCCATCAAGCCAGTGACCATATATATTGGCAACACTTGTGGGCGGATACAAATTGGACGCTATTTGGATGACTAACCATATAGAACACGCAAACTTGCATTGAAAGAAGAGGCGTTTAATTGTCTCGTCATGAGTATAAAAGCTACACTTCTTACTTCCTTGCCAGTAGCGTCGAGCAAGGTTGTCTTTTGTTAGCACACCTCCTCTTCAAAGATACCACATGAAAATCTTAATTTTTAATGGCATCTTTGAATTCCAGATTAGTTTATTATTATTCGCGGGAATTTCTGAATGCGAGAGTGCACGGTACATAGAGTCAACTGTGGAGGATCCCGATGTAGTGAGATTCCAACGAAACACATCCCGCCCTTGTGTCAAGTTAATCGAATCCAAACGGGATAGAAGATGTTGCCATGACGCAAGGCAGAGGCCAATCAAATCCCTCCTAAATGATACATTCGGCGGGGAGGAGCTGGACACGTGCGCAAGAGTATCATTCTTATCGCGTACAATGCGATACAAGGCTGGATATTGTTCTTCAAGAGTGGCGTTTCCTAGCCACCCGTCCTCCCAGAAACGTACCTCGGAGCCGTCCTTTATCGTGAATGATCCAAAGCGGAATAGATGTTTCTTTACCGCCATCAGACCAGACAAAAAATGCGAGTCACCAAGTTTACAATATGCCTGGGACAACGCTTTTTGGCCTAGATACCTATTGCGCAACAGGGTTTGCCAAACACCATCCTCGGTAAGTAGTTTGAACAACCAATTACTGAGAAATGCGTCATTCTTGACCTGCAGGTCCTGAACACCTAAACCTCTTGGTCTTTTGGTCGACAAACCACACTCCATTTGGTTAGCCTATACTTTTCATTTTCACTGTCTCCTTGGCAAAAGAATCTGAAGTAATCCAGTCTTTGCAGAACCCGTTTCAGAATTTGGAAAAATGAAAACATGTAGAGAACCATGCTTGTGAGAACGTAATTGATCAAAACTAGTCGCCCTCCAACGGAGAGCAACTTGCTTTTCCAACTGCTCAACCATTTCTCCAATCGCTCTTCAACATGTTTCCACTCCGCATTAGTGAGACGCCGATAATGAATCGGAATCCTCAAATATTTAATCGGGAATTGGCCTTGCGCACAACCGAACAAGTCAGCATATTGTGCAGCCGCCTCCTTGACTTCTCCGAAACAGAACAATTCACTTTTATGGAAGTTAATTTTCAGACCTGACATTTGCTCGAAAGCTGAAAGCAATAGTTTCAGATTTTTAGCCTTATCTAGGTCATGTTCCATAAAAAGAATTGTATCATCGGCATATTGCAAGATAGAGAGCCCCCCATCCACAAGATGTGGCAATACTCCAGCAATTTGATCGTCCTGTTTGGCGCATTTGATCAAAGTAGGCAACATGTCAGCGACAATGTTAAATACCATTGGAGACACTCGGTCACCCTGTCGTAATCCCTTTTTTATCTGGAAGTAATGGCCTACATCATCATTGATTTTGGTAGCCACACTACCTCCAGTAACAAAATTTTGGACCCACTCGTGCCATCTATTGGAGAAACCTTTCATTTTTAGGGTCTGTTGGAGAAATGACCATTTGACTTTGTTGTATGCCTTTGCAAAGTCGATTTTAAATACTACTCCACTCATGTTCTTCCGGTGCAGCTCGTGAACGATCTCGTGAAGGATTACTACTCCATCGAGTATATTTCGTCCTTGCATGAAAGCCGTTTGGGATGGTTGAACAACATGATAACCGCGTTGAGCCTATTAGTCAACACTTTGGTGAAAATTTTGAAGCTGAGATTAAGGAGGCAGATCGGTCTGAACTGTTGAATCGGTTCGGCTTCGTTAGTCTTTGGCAACAAAACAATCTCGCCAAAATTAAGCCTGGATAGGTCTAGTTGTCTGGCATGAAAAAAATGAACAACTCCATTAGGCCAGTCTTGATGACATCCCAGAAGTTCTGATAGAACTCCGCGGGGAAACCATTAGGGCCTGGAGCTTTGTTATGTTCCATTTGGAACATCGCAGCTCACACCTCCTCTTCAGAGAAAGGTGCCGTCAGGATATCATTCTCTTTTGCCATGACATGCGGAATGTCATCTGTTCGGGTCTCATCTAGAGTGAAGTTCCCTTCCTCTAGAGCCCCAAACAGACACTTGTAGTATTTGGTTATATAACGCTTGAGCTCTGCCTGACCCTCGATCCGTCCCTCATCCTGTTGGAGGCTAAAAATACACTTGTTTCTATGCTGCCCGTAGGCGACCATTTGGAAATATCGTGTATTGTTGTCTCCCTCCAAAATGAATTGGGCACCCGATCTTTGATACCACATGATTTCCTATTCTCGCAATAGACGTGCAATCTACTCATTGGATTGATTTTTTTATATCAATCTCCTGTTGAGACAAAAATGCGAGTCTCTGCTATTTTGTCGAGGTCATCTATAATATGGAAAGGCGTTGCTTTTATTTTTTATATATACCACTAGTGTGTTTGGCCCATCCAGTTAGGAACCGCCTCATGGCTCGAATTTTGAAGTTCAATCTTTGAATCGGTGTGCGACCAACGGCAGGCCTCTTCCATACATTCTTAACTATATCCGCAAAGCCATCCCGATGTAACCATCCCAATTCAAATTTGAATGGGCGGCGAACAGTGGGAGAGCTAGTAGAGTTAGAATCAAGAATGATGGGTGCATGGTCCGAAAGTGACTCAATACGCTCTAGGGCACGAACTGTTACCATAGGGAATTTTAATTCCCATTCGGTATCCGTGAGTACCCGATCAAGTTTCTCGTATGTCGGCACCAGACGGTTGTTGGCTCAAGTGAATTGTCGCCCCGACATACTAGCTTCTCGAAGATTTAAACTGTCAATTACAGCGTTGAGTAAGAAAGGCCAGTGCGTGTCAAAATGATCATTATTTTTCTCTTCCTGGTACCTAAGGATATTCAAGTCGCTGCCAATAAGCATTGGATGTGGGTTATCCTTAGCCAGGTTCACCAATTCTCGAAGGAAAGTGGATTTATTCTCATCTTGGGCAGCCCCATAGACTACGACTAGGCTCCATCTATAATTATCAGCTCTATTTCATAGGTGGAATTTGATGTGAAATTCACTAACCGAAAAAGCTAACAAGTCCATGGTTGTGGTCTGTATCCTAAGTAAGATTCCTCTGGACCTTCCACGTGGTGGTAAGTGATAACCCACAAGTATAGGGGATCGCAACAGTTTTCGAGGGTAGAGTATTCAACCCAAATTTTTTGATTCGACACAAGGGGAGCCAAAGAATATTCATGAGTATTAGCAGTTGAGTTGTCAATTCAACCACACCTGAAAGACTTAATATCTGCAGCAAAGGATTTAGTAGCAAAGTAATATGGAAGTAACGGTAACGGTGGCAAAAGTAATAGTAGCAGTTTTGTAGTGATTGTAACAGCAGTAGCAACAAAAGTAACTTAGCAAAGATCAATACGTGAGAAGCTCGTAGGCATTGGATCGGCAATGATAATTGTGTAGGATAACATTCATCATGTAGCAGTCATAACCTAGGGTGACACAGAACTAGCTCCAATTCATCAATATAATGTAGGCATGTATTCCGTATATAGTCATACGTGCTTATGGAAAAGAACTTGCATGACATCTTTTGTCCTACCCTCCCGTGGCAGTGGGGTCCTAATGGAAACTAAGGGATATTAAGGCCTCCTTTTAATAGAGAACCGGACCAAAGCATTAACACTTAGTGAATACATGAACTCCTCAAACTACGGTAATCACCGGAAAGAATCCCAATTATTGTCACCTTGGGGTATGCGGATCATAACTCGTAATAGGTGTCTACAACTTGCAAGATAGGATCAAGAACTCACATATATTCATGAAAACATAATAGGTTCAGATCTGAAAACATGGCACTCGGGCCCTAGTGACAAGCATTAAGCATAGCAAAGTCATAGCAACATCAATCTCAGAACATAGTGGATACTAGGGATCAAACCCTAACAAAACTAACTCAATTACATGATAAATCCTATCCAACCCATCACCGTCCAGCAAGCCTACGATGGAATTACTCACTCCCGGCGGTGAGCATCATGAAATTGGTGATGGAGGAAGGTTGGTGATGATGATTGCGACGAATCCCCCTCTCCGGAGCCCCGAACGGACTCCAGATCAGCCCTCCCGATGAAGAACAGGAGGCGGCGGTGGCTCCGTATCGTAAAACACGATGGTTCCTACTCTATGATTTTTTTCTCCTCGAATAGGTACTTATAGAGTTGGAGTTAGGGTCGGAGGAGGTCCAGGGGGCCCACAAGCCTGCTAGGCGCGCCTCGGGGGGGCACCCCCAGGGCTTGGCCTCTGGGTGGACCCCCTCTGGTTACTTCTTGCGCCAGTATTTTTTATATATTCCACAAAAATTCTCCGTAAATTTTTAGGTCAATCCGAGAACTTTAATTTCTGCACAAAAATAACACCATGGCGATTCTGCTGAAAACAACGTCAGTCCGGGTTAGTTCCATTCAAATCATGCAAATTAGAGTCCAAAACAAGCGCAAAAGAGTTTGGAAAAGTAGATACGATGGAGATGTATTAACTCCCTCAAGCTTAACCCATTGCTTGTCCTCAAGCAATTCAGTTGACAAACTGAAAGTGACAAAGAAAAACTTTTACAAACTCTGTTTGATCTTGTTGTTGCAAATATGTATAGCCAATATTAAGGTTTTCAGCAAAGATTATGAACTAACCATATTCACAATAACATTTAGGTCTCACATTTACTCATATCAATGGCATAATCAACTAGCGAGCAATAATAATAAATCTCGGATGACAACACTTTTTTCAAAACAATCATGATACAATATGACGAAATGGTATCTCGCTAGCCCTTTCTAAGACCGCAAAACATTAATGCAGAGCACCCCTGGAGATCAAGGACTGACTAGACATTATAATTCATGGCAAAAGAGATCCAGTCACACTCATACTCAACATCAATTAATAACAAAGCATACAAATGACAGTGGTGCTCTCTAACCGGTGCTTTTTATAAGAAGATGATGACTCAACAATAAAAGTAAATAGATAGGCCCTTCGCAGAGGGAAGCAAGGATTTGCAGAGGTGCTAGAGCTCAGAGCTTTTAAAACAGAGATGAATATAATTTTGAGCGGTATGCTTTCATTGTCAACATAACAACCAAGAGATCTCACTATCTTCCATGCTAGATACATTATAGGCGGTTCCCAAACAGAATGGTAAAGTTTTACTCCCCCTCCACCAACAATCACACTCCACGGCTAGCCGAATCCATGGGTACCGTCCATACCAACAACAGTCCTGGGGGAGTTTTGTTTCATTATTATATTTTGATTTGATTTTGAGCATGGAACCGGGCAACCCGAATACCAACCACTTTCTCATGAATGACAAGTGAATAAACACTCATCGTGAGAATAGCCCACCTAGCATGGAAGATACTGACAGCCCCCAGTCACTACATGAGCGATTCGGGCATACAAAACAGATTATTATTTGAAGGTTTAGAGTTTGGCACATGCAAATTTACTTGGAACGGCAGGTAAATACCGCATAGAGGTAGATATGGTGGACTCATATGGAACAACTTTGGGTTTAAGAAAGTGGATGCACAAGCAGTATTCCCGCTTAGTACAAGTGAAGGCTAGCAAAAGATTGAGGAGCGACCAACTAGAGAGCGACAACGGTCATAAACATGCATTGAGATTAATCAACATTGAGTGCAAGCATGAGTAAGATATAAATCACCATGAACATAAATATCATGGAGGCTATGTTGTTTTTGATTCAACTACATGCGTGAACATGTGCCAAGTCAAGCCACTTGAATCATTCAAAGGAGAATACCATCCTATCATACTACATCACAACCATTTTAAAATGCACGTTGGCACACAAGACAAACCATTATCCACTCCTAGCTAATTAAGCATGGCATGAGTAACTATAATCTCTAATTGTCATTGCAAACATGTTTCATTCATAATGAGTTGAATCAGGAATGATGTGCTAATCATATTTACAAAAACAAAATAGGGCGAGTTCGTACCAGCTTTTCGTCATCTCAGTCATTTCATCATATATCGTCATTATTGCCTTTCACTTGCACGACCGAACGGTGTGAATAATAATAAGAGTGCACGTGCATTGGACTAAGCTGGAATCTGCAAACATTTATTCAGAGGAGAAGACATGGTAATATGGGCTCTTTGTTAGATCAACAATAATGCATATGAGAGCCACTCAACATTTTCATCGTGGTCTTCTCCTTACAACCCAAAGAAAAAGAAAAAGAATTTCAAAGAAACACACTGAAATATTTTTGGAGTTTTTGTTTTTCTGAAGAAAGTAAAACGAAAACGAGAAAAACTATTTACACGGGAAAGCTCCCAACAAGCAAAAGAAGAACGAGAAATCTTTTTGGCTTTTCTTTTAATACTACAACTAAATAAACTAGAAAGAGAAACTAAAAAGAAGTGAGAACTAATTTTTTTTGGATTTTCTCAAAGTTTTTCAAAGTCACAAGAAGAAAGCAAGAAAAATAAACTAATCATGGATAATACAATGAAAAAGTATGAACACTGACAACTGGAATGAGTGTGAACATGAATGTAATGTCGGTGAGAAATACGTACTCCCCCAAGCTTAGGCTTTTGGCCTATGTTGGTCTAGGGCCACGGCTCAAAATAACCCTCTCCTCGATACTGCAGAGGGTCCTGAGGGTTCCACTCGTTGGTGAGCTCCTGTGGCTCCCACTGATAAACAGGCTCCTGATACGGCTCAGGAACCGGTGCTGGCTCAGGTGCTGGGGGTTGTGAAAGACCCCAAAATCTATAGATGTCCTCGGGCATAATAGTGTACCTGCCTAAATGAATATCGAACAAAGAAGGTGCAGGCAAGGTAATAATCTCACAAGTACCCTGACTAAAAACTAGGTTGTAGAGGAGCCGCTTGTCATCGTCTTTTTTAATAAAATCATGTGCTATCATACTAGCATAGTTTAAATATTTAGTGGGTAACAACATCTCCTCCTCCTCATCATGCCTAATGGGTATCTCAAAATGTTTAGCCAGGCGGGAGGCATAGACACCTCCAAAAATAGCACCCTTCGAGCGGTTCATGTTCAACCATCGAGCAACAATAACGCCCAAACTAAAAGTTCTCTCAGCATATAAAGCATGGCGCAAAATGGTAAGGTCAGGGGCACTAAGGCCCCCACTCTCCCATCGACCAATCAAACATCTCCCGGCAAATAATGAATAATAGCGTAGAACCGGAAAATGTAAACTAGCCACTCTCACCTCTGACACTCCTCTCTCTTCCCCCACATTAGTGTCAGCAATGAAATCCTCCACATCCCTCGGACGTGGCTCATTGATGCTGCCCTCATAAGGTATTTTGCAAACATCGCAAAAATCATAAAGTGTCATTCGCTTAGGCACATCATACAAGTGAAATTCTACCATGGGAGGATCCTTCCTAGAATGAAAGTGAAAATTTTGCACGAAGGTATTAGTGAGTAAGAGGTATTGGTCACACTTATCTTGGAGGAAGGCAGTGATGTCGGCATTCTTCGCCAAATAATAGAAATCATCATAAATTTCTGCCTCCCTCAAGAATGTATTACTTGGCCAAACCTCCGCAGCGCGAGGAAGGTTGTACTTGGGCTTCTTCTTCTCCTCATTCTCATTTCCCTCGAAGTTGCGGCTCGAAGAATCCCTTAACCACCTCCTCATCGTTTCTCTTTTCTCTGAAATTTTTAGTGACTCAAAATAAAAGTGAACCAAACTCAACAAAACTAATAGCAACTACTCCTACAAGTGTCTAGAGGCTATATCATGCAACAAAACTACTTTGGACCATATAAATTTGACATGCAAGCTCAAGAACAGGGTCACCACAGCAGCAAAAATTTGCAATATATAAAGCACTATAGCAAAAACTAATTGGACCAACGCAGGAGTCACATACCGATGAACAATCCCCCGAAACAGTTTCGGAAACGGAGTTCCGAGCAAAGAGATCGAAAATGGCAGCAAAATGAGCAAGAACACGGGTTTGAGCAATGGTGGGATTTTTTATGGAGGAAGACGAAGTGGATGGGTGCTGGAATAAGTGAGGGGGACCCACGTGGGACCCACAAGCTTGCTAGGCACACCCTGGGGGGTGGGCGCGCCCTGTGGGCTTGTGGCCCACTGGTGCACCCCCCTGAGTTGTGTTCAGTGCAAAAAATTCTTAAATATTGCAGAAAAAATCATACTAAATTTTCAGGGCATTTGGAGAACTTTTATGTTCTAGTCATTTTTATTGCACGGATAATTCAGAAAACAGAAAAATAATAGTATTTTTGCTTTATTTATTCTAAATAACAGAAAGTAAAAAGTGGGTACGGAGAGTTGTGTTTACTAAATCCATCCATCTCATGCCTATCAAAAGGAATCCATTAACAAGGCTGATCAAGTCTTATTAACAAACTTCTTCCGAATGACATGAAACCGAAGAATCTTCGTATAACACTAGGTTACCTCAACGGGGATATGCATGTCCCCAACAATAAGAATATCATATTTCTTTTTGACAGTAGGAAGAGGGAATTTAAAACCTCCAATAGTAATTGTTGAAATTTTTCCAATAGAATTGATACTATTCACTTGAGGTTGTTTCTTTGGAAAGTGTACCATATGCTCATTACCATTAACATGAAAAGTGACATTGCCCTTGTTGCAATCAATAACAGCCCCTGCAGTATTCAAAAATGGTCTACCAAGTTTGATCGACATACTATCGTCCTCGGGTATATCAAGAATAACAAAATCCGTTAAAATAGTAGCATTTGCAACTACGACGGGCACATCCTCACAAATACCGATGGGTATAGCAGTTGATTTATCAGCCATTTGCAAAGAGATTTCAGTTGGTGTCAACTTATTCAATTCAAGTCTACGATATAAAGAGAAGAGCATAACACTAACACCGGCTCCTAGATCACATAAAGCAGTTTTAACATAGTTTCTTTTAATGGAGCATGGTATAGTTGGTATTCCTGGATCTCGTAGTTTCTTTGGTATTCCACCCTTAAATGTGTAATTAGGAAGCATGGTGGAAATTTCAGCTTCCGGTATCTTTCTTTTATTTGTAACAATATCTTTCATATACTTAGCATAAGGAGACATTTTCAGAATATCAGTCAAACACATATGCAAAAAGACAGGTCTAAGCATTTCAACAAAGCGCTCAAAGTCCTCATCATCCTTTTTCTTGGATGATTTAGGAGGAAAGGGCATGGGTTTCTAAACCCATGGTTCTCTTTCTTTACCATGTTTCCTAGCAATGAAGTCTCTCTTATCATATCTTTTATCTTTAGGTTGTGGGTTATCAAGATCAACAGCAGGTTCTATCTCCACATGATTATCATTACTAGGTTGAGCATCATCATGAACATAATCATTAACATTATCACTAGGTTTATGTTCATCACCTGATTGTGTTTCAGCATCAGAAACAGAAATATCATTTGGGTTCTCAGGTGTGTCTATAACAGGTTCAGTAGGAGCATGCAAAGTACTATCATCATTCTTTTTATTTTTATTAGAAGGACTAGGTGCATCAGTATTAATTCTCTGAGAGTCTTGTTCTACTCTCTTAGGATGGCCCTCAGGATACAAAGGTTCCTGAGTCATTTTACCACCTCTAGTCATAACTCTAACAACATTATCATTCATCTTATTATTCATCTCATTCAGCAAATCATTTTGTGCCTTGAGAACATGTTCTACTTGAGGTTTTACCATGGAAGCATGTTTACTAACAAACTTGATATCATTAACAGTTCTACACATATAGTCACTCAAGTGTTCAAGCATATAAGCATTTCTTTTCAATTGTCTACTAACATAAGCATTAAAGTTTTCTTGTTTAACAATAAAGTTATCAAATTCATCCAAGCATTGACTAGCAGACTTATTATGAGGTATATCCCCTTCATCAAACCTATAGAGAGAATTTACCTCTACTACCTGTGTCAGGTTATCAAGACCATGTATTTCTTTAATAGGTGGTAAATTCTTAACATCTTCAGCTTTAATACCTTTTTCTTTCATAGATTTTTTTGCCTCTTGCATATCTTCAGGACTGAGAAATAGAATACCTCTCTTCTTCGGAGTTGTCTTAGGTGGTGGTTCGGGAAGAGTCCAATCATTATCATTACTCAATATATTATTCAATAGTACCTCAGCTTGTTCCATAGTTTGTTCCCTGAAAACACAACCAGCACAACTACTTAGGTGGTCCCTAGAAGCATCAGTTAGTCCATTATAAAAGATATCAAGTATTTAATTTTTCTTGAGAGGATGATCAGGCAAAGCATTAAGTAATTGGAGAAGCCTCCCCCAAGCTTGTGGGAGACTCTCTTCTTTAGTTTGCACGAAGTTAAATATTTCCTGTAAGGCAGCTTGTTTCTTATAAGCAGGAAAATATTTTTCAGAGAAGTAATAAATCATATACTGGGGACTACGCACACAACCAGGAGCAAGATAATTAAGCCATATCTTAGCATCACCCTTTAATGAGAAAGGAAGCAACTTAATAATATAGTAGTAGCGAATTTTTTCCTCATGAGCAAATAGGGTGGCTATATCATTCAATTTAGTAAGATGTGCCACAACAGTTTCAGATTCATAACCATGGAAAGGATCAGATTCAACCAAAGTAATTAACTCAGGATTGACAGATAATTCATAATCCTTATCAGTAACAAAGATAGATGAAGTAGCAAGCTTAGGATCATATTGCATTCTAGCATTCAAAGATTTTTCTTTCCACTTGCATAATAATTTCTTATGGTCATCTCTATCCTTACAAGCAAGAAAGTCCCTAGCTACCTCTCCATCCATAACATAACCCTCAGGTATAACAGGCAATTCATATCTAGGAGAGCTAGGTCTGATGGGTGTTTCAAAGTTTTAAGTGTCAATAATTTCATCAGTTTCAGCATTCTCAATATCTTTAGCTCTAGCAAGTTGTTCATCAAGAAATTCACCCAGTGGCACAATATTATCAAGCAAAGTAGTAGTATCATCATAAGCATCATGCATAGCAGAAGTAGCATCATCAATTACTTGCCTCGTATCAGAATGAATAGCAGGTGTAGGTGTTGCAAGCTTACTCAAAATAGAAGGTGATCAAGTGCAGAGTGTGATGGCAGTTCCATACCTCCCCTCGTAGTAGAGGGAAAAATCTTTGTTTTGGTATCTTTCAGATTCTTCATAATGATCACCAGATATAAATCCCAAGTGACTCAGAGAATAGAGCTATGCTCCCCTGCAACGGCGCCAGAAAAAGGTCTTAATAACCCACAAGTATAGGGGATCGCAACAGTTTTCGAGGGTAGGGTATTCAACCCAAATTTATTGATTCGACACAAGGGGAGCCAAAGAATATTCACGAGTATTAGCTGTTGAGTTGTCAATTCAACCACACCTGAAAGACTTAATATCTGCAGCAAAGTATTTAGTATCAAAGTAATATGGAAGTAACGGTAACGGTGGGAAAAGTAACAGCAGCAGTTTTGTAGTGATTGTAACAGCAGTAGCAACGAAAGTAACTTAGCAAAGATCAATACGTGAAAAGCTCGAAGGCATTGGATCGGCAATGATAATTGTGTTGGTTAATATTCATCATGTAGCGGTCATAATCTAGGGTGACACAAAACTAGCTCCAATTCATCAATATAATGTAGGCATGTATTCCGTATATAGTCATACGTGCTTATGAAAAAGAACTTGCATGACATCTTTTGTCCTACCCTCCCGTAGCAGCGGGGTCCTAATAGAAACTTAGGGATATTAAGGCCTCCTTTTAATAGAGAACCGTACCAAAGCATTAGCACTTAGTGAATACATGAACTCCTCAAACTACGGTAATCACCAGAAAGAATCCTAATTATTGTCACCTTGGGGTATGCGGATCATAACTTGTAATAGGTGTCTACAACTTGCAAGACAGGATCAAGAACTCACATATATTAATGAAAACATAATAGGTTCAGATCTGAAATCATGGCACTCGGGCCCTAGTGAAAGCATTAACCATAGCAAAGTCATAGCAACATCAATCTCAGAACTTAGTGGATACTAGGGATCAAACCCTAACAAAACTAACTCGATTACATGATAAATCCTATCCAACCCATCACTGTCCAGCAAGCCTACGATGGAATTACTCACTCCCGGCGATGAGCATCATGAAATTGGTGATGGAGGAAGGTTGATGATGATGATGGCGACGAATCCCCCTCTCCGGAGCCCCGAACGGACTCCAGATCAGCCCTCCCAACCAAGAACAGGAGGCGACGGCGGCTCTGTATCGTAAAACACGATGATTCCTTCTCTCTGATTTTTTTCTCCCCGAATAGGTACTTATAGAGTTGGAGTTTGGGTCGGAGGAGGTCGAGGGGGCCCACAAGCCTGCTAGGCGCGCCCAGGGGGCGGGGGCGCCCCCAGGGCTTGTGGCCTCTGGGTGGACCCCCTTTGGTTACTTCTTGCGCCAGTATTTTTTATATTCCACAAAAATTCTCCGTAAATTTTCAGGTCAATCCGAGAACTTTGATTTATGCACAAAAATAACATCATGGCAATTCTACTAAAAACATCATCAGTCCGGGTTAGTTCCATTCAAATCATGCAAATTAGAGTCCAAAACAAGGGCAAAAGAGTTTGGAAAAGTAGATACGATGGAGACGTATCAGTAAGCAATGCCATGTGTAGTCAAAACCACCTGATAGGTGACCAAAGACATGTGCACGAAAGTCACATTTACCAACCTCGAGAATCATCACAAAATCTAACCCATGGTCACACACACAGTCACCGACGTGTTTATGTTTAGCCAAGTCTGAAAGACCTCTACTATTCCAAAACATGCCTCTCATGTGGAAACTCGGCTCAGGGTGGATACCTTCACCTTCTTGGAAGGTTTTTGTTTCTTTTTTGAGGAATAGGATTTTGATTTACGCGAGGACACTGTGAAGTCACAAAACAAGGACCCAGGCCGTGCGTCATCTAATCCTACCTCAGTTACCGAACCAACCAAGTGGGAGAGAAGCGGACCATCATATACAGCTGCCGGTTCCTCCTCCTCAGTTTAGCCGCTGGAGCCTCGGTTTGTTTGGTGCTTATCGAACGGGGAACGCCCAACCCAAGTTACACTATTTTTGTACCTTATTGTTGGTTGCGTTTTGCTTTTTGTAATTGGATTTTCCCCACTGTGGAGTAGCTAGCCGTGTATGCATTGGGCATCATACTTTGACTTATGTTTTCTTGTTTTTCCACGAAGAACTTTCGACCCATTCACCAATTGTCATGGAATACAAAAAATATTAGAGATAACAAAAATCTCTACTCCTAATGAAGGAGTCTGCGACGGTGACGGTACATCGTTCATTTGGTTTGGTTTCATTCGTTTTATTCGACCGAATGATGGATCTTAATTGATAGTTTCCAAAGATAGCCCACCTCATTTTTTTGATATTTCCTATGATTTTCTGCCAAAACGAACTCCCGAAAAATCAGCCCACCCCACCCGTTCCTCCCCCTTTCGTCGGAGACCCATGGACGATCTGTTAGGAAAAAGAGAACACACATGATCGATTCCGCCGTTGCCCCAGTCCTACTCTCCCTCCCCTCATGATAGTAGCATTAGGGGAGAGCCACACGAAGCAACAATGGGATGACAACCGCGGCAAGCAGCAGGTGGTCGGATGACTCTCTCCCACAGGATCGTTCATTTCTCACCCTTTTTTTTTCTCCATATTGAAATTGAGATATCAAACTATAGATGTAGAGCGGCTGACCAGGGGCGATGCTGATGGGGCAAAAGATGTATGTGGCAGTATGACTGGAGCGCGAGAGGGGCACAGGCACAGTGATGGTGGAGGCTGACCGCGTCGTGAGTCATGACCAAGAGTTGGTGAGGCTACTGGTGTTGGGAACGCGGTCGGCGGCCTCCTCTAGTAGAGTTAGGTGGCGGTTGGGTCATGGCTACCGCCTCCTTCCACCGACCACTAGCAGCAGCTCCCCCTGCACGGCCTCACCTTCTCCATCAAGGAGATGTACTATGACACAGCTCGCTCCCTCCCTCCCTCGATCACATCGATATTCAGCAATTTCACTAACTGACTGACTGGTCGATTGCAGCTTCGACATAGCCGGCCGCGTCAGTAGGTTCAGCACCACGGACTCAGCACGGACGCATGCACTGGCCGCCGCCATGGTGCCCACTGTGCTGGCTGCGCTCACCGTCGCCGCCACGGGCGTGGCCAAGACCGTGATGGATGAGATGGCCTACAACATCAACGGCGAGAACACACACTACGGCACTCCCTCCAACCCCTGTGCTCTCGGCCACGTCCCCGTCGGCTCCTCCAGCGGCTCAGCCACTGCCGCCGCCAGCCTCGCCGACTTTGCCCTCGACACCGACACCGATGGCAGCGTCAGGGTGCCAGCCGCAAGCCTCACCGGCTTCGCCCTCGGCACCGACACCGACGGCAGCGTCAGGGTGCCCGCCACCAGCCTCGCGGACTTCGCCCTCGGCACTGATGACCCACAAGTATAGGGGATCAACTGTAGTCCTTTCGATAAGTAAGAGTGTCGAACCCAATGAGAAGCAGAAGGAAATGACAAGCGGTTTTCAGCAAGGTATTTTCTGCAAGCACTGAAATTATCGGTAACAGATAGTTTGGTAGTAAGATAATTCGTAATGGGTAACAAGTAACAAGTGTAACAAAGGTGTAGCAAGGTTGCCCAATCCTTTTTATAGCAAGGGATAAGCCTAGACGAACTCTTATATAAAGCAAAGCGCTCCCGAGGACACATGGGAATTGTTGTCAGGCTAGTTTTCATCATGCTCATATGATTCACGTTCGTTACTTTGATAATTTGATATGTGGGTGGACCGGTGCTTGGGTGCTGTCCTTACTTGTACAAGCCTCCCACTTATGATTAACCCCTCTCGCAAGCATCCGCAACTATGAAAGAAGAATTAAGATAAATCTAACCATAGCATGAAACATGTGGATCCAAATCAGCCCCTTACGAAGCAACGTATAAACTAGGGTTTAAGCTTCTGTCACCCTAGTTTATACGTTGCTTCATAAGGGGCTGATTTGGATCCACATGTTTCATGCTATGTTTAGATTTTATCTTAATTCTTCTTTCGTCGTTGCGAATGCTTGCGAGGGGGGTTAATCATAAGTGGGAGGCTTGTTCAAGTAAGAACAACACCCAAGCATCGGTCCACCCACATATCAAATTATCAAAGTAGCAAACGCAAATCAAACCAACATGATGAAAGTGACTAGATGAAATTCCCGTGTGTCCTCGAGAACATTTTAATTATTATCAGAGACCGTTCCGGCCTGTCCTCTACTACCCCTTGCTACACTTATAATTACTATTGTTACTTGTTACTTGTTACAAATTATCTTGCTATCAAACTAATTGTTACTGACAATTTCAGTGCTTGCAGAAATTACCTTGCTGAAAACCACTTGTCATTTCCTTCTGCTCCTCGTTGGGTTTGACACTCTTACTTATCGAAAGGACTGTGATTGATCCCCTATACTTGTGGGTCATCAAGACTCTTTTCTGGCGCCGTCGCCGGGGAGTGAAGCTCTCTTGGTAAGTGGAAATCGATAAGGAAAATTTATATAATGTGCTGAAATCTACTGTTACTTGTTACTATGGAAAACAATCCTTTGAGGGGTTTGGTCGGGATATCTTCACCTCGACCGGAAACACAAAGAGTTTCCCCTCAACATACTACACCTACTAAAAATATTTGTTATGAAATTCCTTCGGGTATGATAGAGAAACTGCTAGCTAATCCTTATGTAGGAGATGGAACACTACATCCTGATTTGCACCTAATCTATGTGGATGAAGTTTGTGGATTATTTAATCTTGCAGGTTTACCCAGAGATGAAGTCAAGAAGAAGGTTTTCCCTTTATCTTTGGGGGTAAAAGCATTGACATGGTATAGGCTATGTGATGATATTGGAGCTTGGAATTGGAAACGATTGAAATTGGAATTTCACCCAAAAATTTATCCTATGCATCTAGTCCATCGTGATCGGAATTATATATATAATTTTTGGCCTCGTGAAGGAGAAAGTATCACTCTAGCTTGGGGTAGGCTTAAATCAATGTTATATTCATGCCCCAATCATGAGCTCTCGAGAGAAATTATTATACAGAACTTTTATGCTCGGCTTTCTCGTGATGATCAATCCATGCTCGATACTTCTTGTACTGGTTCTTTTATGAAGAAAACTATTGAATTCAGGTGGGACCTGATACGTCTCCAACGTATCTATAATTTTTTATTGTTCCATGCTGTTATATTATCAATATTGAATGTTTTACAATCATTTTATAGCAACTTTATATCATTTTTTGGGACTAACCTATTCACATAGTGCCCAGTGCCAGTTGCTGTTTTTTGCTTGTTTTTTTACTTCGCAGAAAACCAATACCAAACGGAGTCCAAACGCAGCGAAACTTTTTGGTGATTTTTTCTGGACCAGAAGACACAAGTTGGGCCAAGGAAGTACCAGAGGGGTGCCCCAAGGGGGGTACAACCCACCTGGGCGCGCCTGGAGGCCCAAGCGCGCCTTGGTTGGTTGTGCCCACCTCGGTGGACTCCCGCACCGCCCCTTTGCTCTATAAATACCCCAATATTCTAGAAACCCTAGGCGAGTCAACAAAATACAATTCCAGCCGCCGCAAGTTCCAGAAACCACAGATCCATTCTAGACACCATCACGGAGGGGTTCATCATCCTCATTGGTGCCTCTCCGATGATGCGTGAGTAGTTCATTGTAGACCTACGGGTCCGTAGTTAGTAGCTAGATGGCTTCCTCTCTCTCTTTTGATTCTCAATACAATGGTCTCTTGGAGATCTATTTGATGTAACTCTTTTTGCGGTGTGTTTGTTGGGATCCGATAACTTTGAGTTTATGATCAGATCTATGTTTTTATCCATGAAAGTTATTTGTGTCTTTTGATCTCTTATATGCATGATTACTTATAGCCTCATATTTCTTCTTCGAATCTTTGGTTTAGTTAGGCCGACTAGATCGATTTTTCTTGCCATGGGAAGAGGTGCTTTGTGATGGGTTCGAACTTACGGTGCTCAATCCCAGTGACAGAAGGGGAAATGACACGTATGTATCATTGCTATTAAGGATAACAAGATGGGGTCTATTCCTACATGAATAGATCTTGTCTACATCATGTCATCGTTCTTATTGCATTACTCCGTTTCTCCATGAACTTAATACACTAGATGCATGTTGGATAGCGGTTGATGTATGGAGTAATAGTAGTTGATGCAGGCAGGAGTCGGTCTACTAATCTTGGACGTGATGCCTATATAATGATCATTGCCTGGATATCGTCATAATTATTTGAAGTTCTATCAATTGCCCAACAGTAATTGTTTACCCATCGTATGCTATTTTTCTCGAGAGAAGCCACTAGTGAAATCTACGGCCCCCGGGTCTATTTTTCCATCATATACTTTCAGATCTATATTGCTATTTGCCTTTTTTATTGATTTGCATCTTTTATTTTCAGATCTATATTTCCAAAAACCCAAAAATACCTTGCTGCACTTTATTTTATTCTCGTTTTATCATGATCTTTTTATCCAATCTATTACATTTAGTCTCCCGTCAACATGACAATTTCTGGCACCGTTACCCAAAAGGGATTGACAACCCCTTTAACACGTCGGGTTGCAAGTATTTGTTCTTTGTGTGCAGGTACCGTTTACGTAGTGTTGCCTGGTTCTCCTACTGGTTCGATAACCTTGGTCTGATCACTGAGGGAAATACCTACCGTAGCTGTGCTACATCATCCCTTCCTCTTTGGGGAAATACCGACATAGTTCAAGCCGCATCAAAAGGAATTTCTGGCGCCGTTGCCGGGGAGACATCATCAACATCTACCAGGTTCCTAATCACAAATCTCATCTCCTTGCAATTTACATTATTTGCCATTTGCCTCTCGTTTTCATCTCCCCCACTTCACAAAAATTTGCCTTTTTATTTGCCTTCTTTTCGTTTGCCTTTTTCTTGTTTGATCTTTTGTTTGCTTGTGTTGCCATGTGCCTTCTATATGCTTGCATCTTCGCTTGCTAAAAATCTATTGATATGGATCCCCATCCACTTGCTAATATTTTTAAAAGATCCAATCATGATGAACCAATTGCTAGTGATTTGAGTGTACTAGATTATCTTTATGAAGTTTTGCTTGAGATTCGTGAATCTAAAAATTGTGATGAAGAAATTTATGAAGTGATTCATGATAGCTCCTTGAATGAAAAGCATGATTGTAATGATTTTACTATAAATTATATTAATGTCAATTGTGCTAATAATATGCAAAACCACAAGCTTGGGGATGCTAATTTTGATATGATCACTACTTATTGCAATGATCATGATTGGGGTGATTCTTCTTGTGATCTTGAAAATTTATTTAAGACTCATGATGAATATGTTTGCAATAATATTGAAAGAAGGTTTGGAAGAGTGTCAACTCTAGGTAATAATGATCCCACTACTTTGGAGAATGATCAATCTTATGAAATTTTTGATAAAAGTGGGCTTGGAGAGGTCATGACTTTATTTGATGATCCCACTATTTTGGAAGAGTGTCAACTTTGCATGCATGTGGATCATGAAGAGAAAATTTTATATGATAGCTATATTGTTGAATTTGATTATGATCCTACATGTAATTATTATGAGAGAAAATTTGGTTGTAGAAATTTTCATGTTACTAATTTACCTCTCGTTATGTTGAGATTGCTATTATTTCTCTCTTCTTCCTTGCATATGCCATATATTTCTTGTCTTGATAATTTGTTTGCTTATAAAATCCCTATGCATCGAAAGTATGTTAGAATTAAATGTGTTTGTCAAAAGTATTATGATCCTCTCTTTGTGTTTCAATTCTTGTCTTTCATGCGAGCATAATCAAAATTATTATGCCTAGCTAGGGGCATAAAACGATAGCGCTTGTTGGGAGGCAACCCAATGAATAAAATTTATTTTTGTCTTTTTCTTTCTGTTCTTGAGTGTTTGCACAATTATGCTACTGTTATGATTGTGTTTTTTATGTTTTAATTAGAGTTTGTGCCAAGCAAAGCCTTTGGGATCATGTTGGGTGATAGTTGATTTGATCTTGTTGGAAATCAGAAAATTTTGCATCCAGTAAAATAATTTTAGAAACTCACATAAGTGACGAAACATTCTGAATTTGTTACATAAGATTGATATACGAATTTCTTCTGTTGTCCTAATTTTTCAGAATTTTTGGAGTTACAAAAGTATGAGAAAAATTCGTATCTTTACAGACTGTTCTGTTTTTGACAGATTCTGTTTTCTTTGCATTGTGTGCTTATTTTGATGAATCTATAGTTAGTATTGGAGGTTATAAGCCATGGTAAAGTTAGAATACAGTAGATATAATGCAATAACAAAATTTGAATGGGTTTTCTACAGTACTTAAGGTAAAGATTAGTTTTCTTATACTAACGGATCTCACGAAGGTTTTGTTGAGTTTTGTGTGATTGAAGTTTTCAAGTTTTGGGTGAGATCACGATGGATGAAGGAATAAGGAGTAAGAAGAGCCTAAGCTTGGGGATGCCCATGGCATCCCAAGCTATTATCTAAAAGATAAGCAAGCAACTAAGCTTGGGGATGCCCGAGTGGCATCCCCTCTTTCTTCTAACGACCATCGGTATTTTACTTAGAGCTATATTTTTATTCGTCACATATCATGAGTTTTGCTTGGAGCGTCTTGTATGATTTGAGTCTTTGATTGTTTTACTTTTATTTTTAGTCAAGTATCCTTGCTGGACACACCTATTTGAGAGAGCCAAAATTATGCTATGGTTTGTTAGAATTACTCTCTATGCTTCACTTAAATCTTTATGAGCTATGGAATTGCTCTAGTGCTTCACTTATATCTTTTTGAGCACGGTGTGCTTTAATATTTTTGAAGAAATGCTCTCATGCTTCACTTAGATTTATTTGAGAGTAGTAATTTTGAATAAATTCTCTCATGCTTCACTTAAATTATTTTGGGAGAAGGAAATTTTTATGCTCATGTTCTTCACTTAGATTTGTTTGAGCTATCAAAAGCTACACATTAAACTAGTCCCAAAGTGATAGATATTCAAGAGGGATATAATAAAAACTTTCATGAAGATCATTGGACAAAATAAACTTGATTCCTTGTAATAGTTTTGCGATATGATGATATAATATGTGAGTCATGTTGATGAGTAATTATGCTTTAGTATAAATATTGATGTTAAGGTTTGTGATTCCCTATGCAAGCACGAAAAGTCAATAGTTATACAATGAAATTATATCCTACTTGTGGTGCATTATTCAGTGTTAGTTATGCTTAATGCTCGCTTATGAGATTTTTTGTTTCGGTTGGATGCTTCTCAATCTTTTGCTAGCCTTCATTTGCACTAAGTATGATCACTACTTGTGCATCCAAAATCCTTAAACCAGTTTTGCCATATGAGTCCACTATACCTACCTATATGCGGTATTTCCGTGTCGTTCTAAGCAAATTTGTATGTGCCATCTCTAATTTTCAAAATAAATTTCTCTTTTGTGTGCTCGTACCGCTCATGAAACGGTAGGGGGTGGCTGATATTTTTCCATGCTAGATGTGTTATTCTCAAGATGAGTGTTTATTCACTTGTCATTGCACGAGAGTACGGCAAAGGTATTTGGGATGCCAAGTCCCGAAATGAAAAACGAATTTACTTTATGTTGTCAAATAATAAATTCCTTGGAAAGTGTTGGTATGGACGGCACCCGTGGATTCGGTTAGCCGTGGAATGTGAAAGTATGGTGGAAAAAGGAGTAAACTTTATTTTCTGTTTGGGAACCGCCTATGATATATCTAGCATGGAAAGTATTGGGAACTACTCGATCGTTTTCGTTTACAGGAAAAGCATGCAACCCAAAATGTTTTTATCTCTATCTTTTTCGCTTTGAGCTCTGGCACCTCTACAAATCCCTACTTCCCTCTGCGAAGGGCCTTTCTATTTACTTTATGCAATTTTTATTTTTGAGTCTCCATCTTCTCTTATAAAGCACCAACTAAGGGGCACTATGATCGTACTTGAGCATTGGGTGTAGCTAATATGCGAGTGTGTTTCATGAATGGATCAATGATTGAGCATAATGGGCTAGGCATAACTTGCTTTAGTGTTGATATTTTGAAAGACATGGTTGCTTGTTGATATGCTTGAGTATTGAAATCTTCATGTCAAAACTAGACTATTGCTTTGAATCATATAAAGTCCAAATGTCCATGCTACAAAGAAAAGATTATGTGATGAACATGTTAGGCAGCATTCCACATCAAAAAATCGGTTTTTATCATTTATCTACTCGAGGACGAGCAGGAATTAAGCTTGGGGATGCTGATACATCTCCAACGTATCTATAATTTTTGATTGTTCCATGTTGTTATATTATCAATCTTGGATGTTTTACAATCATTTTATAGCAACTTTTTATCATTTTTTGGGACTAACCTATTGACATAGTGCCCAGTGCCAGTTGCTGTTTTTTGCTTGTTTTTTTACTTCACAGAAAATCAATACCAAACGGAGTCCAAACGCAGCAAAACTTTTTGGTGATTTTTTCTGGACCAGAATACACAAGTTGGGCCAAGGAAGTACCAGAGGGGTGCCTCGAGGGGGGCACAACCCACCTGGGCGCGCCTGGAGGCCCAGGCACGCCCTGGTGGGTTGTGCCCACCTAGGTGGCCTCCCGCATCGCCTCTTTGCTCTATAAATACCAAAATATTCCAGAAACCCTAGGGGAGTCGATGAAATACAATTCCAGCCGCCGCAAGTTCCAGAAACCACATATCCAATCTAGACACCATCATGGAGGGGTTCATCATCCTCATTGGTGCCTCTTCGATGATGCGTGAGTAGTTCATTGTAGACCTACGGGTTTATAGTTAGTAGCTAGATGGCTTCCTCTCTCTATTTTGATTCTCAATACAATGGTCTCTTGGAGATCTATTTGATGTAACTCTTTTTGCGCTGCGTTTGTTGGGATCCGATGAACTTTGAGTTTATGATCAGATCTATGTTTTTATCCATGAAAGTTATTTGAGTTTTTTGATCTCTTATATGCATGATTACTTATAGCCTCGTATTTCTTCTTCGAATCTTTGGTTTAGTTAGGCCAACTAGATCGATATTTCTTGCCATGGGAAGAGGTGCTTTGTGATGGGTTCGATCTTATGGTGCTCAATCCCAGTGACAGAAGGGGAAATGACACGTATGTATCATTGCTATTAAGGATAACAAGATGGGGTCTATTACTACATGAATAGATCTTGTCTACATCATGTCATCGTTCTTATTGCATTACTCCGTTTCTCCATGAACTTAATACACTAGATGCATGCTGGATAGCGGTCGATGTGTGGAGTAATAGTAGTAGATGCAGGCAGGAGTCGGTCTACTAATCTTGGACGTGATGCCTATATAATGATCATTGCCTGGATATCGTCATAATTATTTGAAGTTCTATCAATTGCCCAAAAATAATTGTTTACCCACCGTATGCTATTTTTCTCGAGAGAAGCCACTAGTGAAATCTACGGCCCTCGGGTCTATTTTCCCATCATATACTTTCAGATCTATATTGCTATTTGCCTTTTTTATTTATTTTCATCTTTTATTTTCAGATCTATATTTCCAAAAACCCAAAAATACCTTGCTGCACTTTATTTTATTCACGTTTTATCGAGATCTTTTTATCCAATCTATTACATTTAGTCTCCCGTCAACGTGACAATTTCTGGCACCGTTACCCGAAAGGGATTGACAACCCCTTTAACACGTCGGGTTGCAAGTATTTGTTCTTTGTGTGCAGGTACCGTTTACATAGTGTTGCCTGGTTCTCCTACTGGTTCGATAGCCTTGGTCTGATCACTGAGGGAAATACCTACCGTAGCTGTGCTGCATCATCCCTTCCTCTTTGGGGAAATACCGACATAGTTCAAGCCGCATTAGGACCTTTTGGAAAGAATTAAACGCAACTCTGAAGATTGGGAACATGACGAAGGTAAAGAGTCAGGTTTAAAGCTTGAGTTTGATTGTGTTAAATCTTTTATGGATACTGATGCTTTTCATAAGTTTAGCACTAAGTATGGACTTGACTTTGAGATAGTAGCCTCTTTTTGTGAATCATTTGCTGCTCATGTTGATCTCTCTAGGGAGAAGTGGTTTAAATACCACCCCCTATTAAAGAAAAGATTGAGGAACCAGTTATAGTTAAGGATGAGACTATCATTTATAATGTTGATCCAGTTGTGCCTACTGCATATATTGAAAAACCACCTTTCCCTGTTAGGATAAAGGAACATGCTAAGGTTTCAACCGTGGTTAACAAAAGTAACATTAGAGCATCTAAACCCTCTGAACAAATTAAGGTAGAACCTAGTATTGCTATGGTTAAAGATCTCTTGGTCGATAATATTGATGGGCATGTTATTTACTTCTGTGATGAAGCTGCTAGAATTGCCAAACCAGATACTAAAGATAAGAATAAGCCTGTTGTTGGCATGCCTACTGTCTCAATTAAAATAGAAGATCGTTGTTATCATGTCTTATGTGATATGGGTGCTGGTGTCAGTGCTATCCCTTTTGCTCTTTACCAAGAGATTATGAATGATATAGCACCCGCTGAAATAGAAGATATTGATGTTACTATTAAGTTTGCAAATAGAAATACTTTCACACCACTTGGGATTGTTAGAGATGTTGAAGTCTTGTGTGGAAAGATAAAATACCCAACTGATTTCCTAGTTCTTGGTTCCCCACAAGATGATTTTTGTCCCATTATCTTTGGTACACCTTTCTTGAACACTGTTAATGCTAAGATAGATTGCAAGAAAGAAACCGTCAGTGTTAACTTTGGTGATATGTCTCATGAGTTTAATTTCTATAAGTTTCGTAGGCAACCTCGTAATAAAGAATTGCCTAGTAAGGATGAAATAATTGGTCTTGCTTCTATTGCCGTACCTCCTACTAATCCCCTAGAACAATATTTGCTCGACCATGAAGATGATATGCACTTGCATGAAAGAAATGAAATAGATAAAATATTCTTTGAACAACAACCTATTCTCAAATATAATTTTCCTATTGAAACTCTAGGAGGTCCTCCTCCACCTAAGGGTGATCCGGTGTTTGAATTGAAACGATTACCTGATACTTTGAAATATGCTGGTCTAGATGAAAAGAAGACATATCCTGTTATTATTAGTGCTAACCTTACAGAGCATGAAGAGAAAAGATTATTAAGAACTCCGAGGAAGCACCAAGCTGCTATTGGATATACTCTTGATGATCTTAAGGGCATTAGTCCCACTCTCTGTCAGCACAAGATTAATATGGAACCTGATGCTAAACTTGTTGTTGGTCATCAACGACGATTAAATCCTTAGATGAAGGAAGTGGTAAGAACTGAGATACTAAAGCTTCTGGAAGCAGGTATAATCTATCCCATAGCTGATAGTAGATGGGTAAGTCCTGTTCATTGTGTCCCTAAGAAAGGAGGTATTACTGTTGTTCCTAATGATAAAAATGAACTCATTCCACAAAGAATAGTGACTGGCTATAGAATGGTAATTGATTTTAGAAAATTAAACAAAGCTACTAGAAAAGATCATTACCCTCTGCCTTTCATTGATCAAATGTTAGAAAGACTGTCAAAGCACAAACACTTTTGCTTTTTGGATGGATATTATGGTTTCTCTCAAATACCTGTATCACAACCTGATCAAGAGAAAACCACTTTTACTTGTCCTTTTAGAACTTATGCTTATAGACGAATGCCTTTTGGTTTATGCAATGCACCTGCTACCATTCAAAGATGTATGACTGCTATATTCTCTGACTTTTATGAAAAGATTGTTGAGGTTTTCATGGATGATTTCTTTGTTTACGGAACTTCTTTTGATGATTGCTTAAGCAACCTTGATCGAGTTTTGCAGAGATGTGAACAAACTAATCTTGTCTTGAATTGGGAGAAGTGCCACTTTGTGGTGAATGAAGGAATTGTCTTGGGGCACAAAATTTCTGAACGAGGTATTGAGGTGGATAAAGCTAATGTCGATGCAATTGATAAAATGCCATGTCCTAAAGACATTAAAGAAGGAGTAGATGGTATTATTAGGCGTTGTATACCTGAGCATGAACAGGAACAAATCCTACGAAAATGTCACTTCGAAGCTAATGGAGGGCATCATGCGGGAGATAGAACTGCACATAAGGTATTACAATCTGGTTTTTATTGGCCTACTCTTTTTAAGGATGCTCGTAAGTTTGTCCTTTCTTGTGATGAATGTCAAAGAATTGGTAAACGTCAGGAAATGCCTATGAATTATTCACTTGTTATGGAACCATTTGTGCTTGGGGTTTTGATTATATGGGACCCTTTTCTTCCTCTAATGGGTATACACATATTTTGGTTGCTGTTGGTTAAGTTACTAAGTGGGTAGAAGCTATTCCAACTAGTAGTGCTGATCATAACACATCCATTAAAATGCTTAAAGAAATTATATTCCCGAGGTTTGGAGTCCCTAGATATTTAATGACTGATGGTGGTTCACATTTTATTCATGGTGCTTTCCGTAAATTGCTTGCTAAATATGATGTCAACCATAGAATTGCATCATCCTATCATCCTCAATCTAGTGGTCAAGTTGAACTTAGTAATAGCCAAATAAAATTAATATTACAAAAAACTGTCAATAGGTCCCGAAAGAATTGGTCTAAGAAACTTGATGATGCACTTTGGGCCTATAGAACAGCTTATAAAAATCCTATGGGTATGTCTCCATACAAAATGGTTTATGGAAAAGCTTGTCACTTGCCTCTTGAGTTAGAACATAAAGCATATTGGGCAATTAAAGAACTCAACTATGACTATAAACTTGCTGGTGTAAAGAGGTTATTTGATATTAGCTCACTAGATGAATGGAGAAGCCAGGCCTATGAAAATGCCAAACTATTCAAAGAAAAAGTTAAAAGATGGCATGAGAAAAGAATCCAAAAGAGGGAATTCAAAGTTCGTGAATATGTTCTATTGTACAATTTTTGTTTTAGATTTTTTGCAGGAAAATTTCTTTCCAAATGGGAAGGACCATATATCATCGAAGAAGTTTATCACTCTGGAGCTATTAAGATCAATAATGCCGAAGGTGGTCAATGCACAAATAATTAAGCACTATATTTTAGGTATACCTATTAATGTTGAAACTAATATTATTGAAACCATGACACCGGAGGAATACATAAAAGAGGACTTCCAGAACACTCCAGAACCCTAAAAAGGAAGAAGTACGTGATACCGTAAGTAAACGGACTCCAAAAATTCTGCAAAAATATTTTCTTTCAGTTTTGGAATATTAGAAAAAAATAAAAAATAAGAAACAACTGGGAAGGCAACCCAGGTGCCCACTAGGCACCAGGGCGCGTGTAATACCCCGAGAATCATGCTACAATAATCTTCCCTCTTGCCAAGTCATCATATTTTCAAGCTTAAGTACCACTTGCTCAAAATCAAACTCAAATTCAAATTGAAATTAAAAGTCAAATTTCTATTTCTTCAAGCTGTCCAATAAAGATGTTCGTTGGGTTGAAAATAATCACTAAGTCATTTTCATGAAGAAGCCAACCTAAATGGAATTATTAAAAGGCCTCCAACATATTTTAAACTATGCCAATAGCATTTAAAATTAACCATTTAAGTGTAAATAAATAGTTAATATTTCCAAAAATAATTTGTAACTCTGTGTGCTAACTCAAATTATTGCCTAGTAATTATGGGATAAATTTCATAGCCAACTAAAATCATTTAGTGGCGAAAGAATTTAGGAAACACAAAAATCCCAAACTGGTGCTGGGTAATTTGGCCCCTTTTAGCAACAGGAGGAGGAGTTCCAGCTGACAACCACTCTCCTTCCACCTCCCGCTACAGTGGGAGGCAGGGGGCTGCATGGCGGCCATCCATGGCGCCTGGCCACGTGTCGGCCATCCGCGTCATTGCTCTCATCCCCACACGCGCCCGAGCTTCACCATGGCCGCATCGTCGTCGCGATCGCGGCTGGAGTCATCTCGGAGCCACGAGGAGTTGTCCAGGAGGTGTGCCATTGTCGCCTTCATTGAGTTCCTCGCCGGATTGAGGTAGTGAAGCCTCATCGACATCGCCACGCCGTTCCCCTCCGTCGGCGAACCGCCTCTGCTCGTCTTCGATCCGTGCTTCCTCGACCCCTCCGGCATCCCTGAGCCATCCACAAGCCTCGCAGTGAGCTCCACCGCTGATCCCCACCTCTTCCCCGTTCTGTTTCCCCATCGTATCCTGCCGCACCACTACGCCCGTTACTCCCAGCGAGCTCGCAGTCCCCACGTTTGGTGACGGCCTGCCTTTGCCGTCCGCGCGCCCGGCTATCCCCTGACCCCTGCCCGCTCGCGCTCACCCCACGCGATGCCCTGGCCGCCCCTTGGTCGTGCCCGCGTGCCATCCCACCCCCCGCGCGCACCGCCGCCTTCCCCGTTGGCGCTCCTGTTGGGCCGCCTCTGCCGGCGCGTGCAGTCGCTGCTGCTTGGCTGCTGCCGCCACTGCCTAGCCCTACCGCCAGCGCCCCCCGCTGTGCCTGCGAGCGAGCGCCCGCTCGCGTGTGGCCTGCGCTGCCTGCTGCTACTACCACTGTTATCGGCTATCGCCGCACCCGCTCCGCTCGGCTGTGCTCGCTTCCGCCAGCCGTGCCGGCTCCGCCCGGCCGCACTCGCACTCCACCAGCGCGCGCCGGCAGCCGCGCCTCACGGTCGCCCCTCCCGTCTCGCTTCGATGCCACGGCCATGGCTGGCCTGTGCACCGTGTGCTGCGGTGTTGGGCACGGTTGTGCCCCTGACACGTGGGGCCGACCTTTTATTTTATTAGGCTTAGTTATTTTAGTACTAACCACAACACTAACCCTGTATGATGAGTGAGCCCTTGTGGTTAAATAAACCTGTTAAGTAAACATGTGACACTGACTGGTGGAGCCCGCCTTGCTAATTAACTATGTAAATTAACCTTTTTATTTAACAGTCACTTACATGTGGGCCCCCTTTGACCCTGTTGACCAGTCAACATTGACTGGTCAACTGCTGACCATACCAGGTGACTGGACCCCTGGGCCCCGTCTATCATACACCTAGTCTAGCCAACTAGTGTGTGCAAAAAGTGTGCTATTTCAGATCCGGCTCCAGATGACAAAAAGCCAGCCGAGTCTACGTTGGCTACTAAGGGCAAGAAAGTGAGGCAAGTAACTTTCAAGGATCCAATCACCGAGTTTGGACAGGCCAAGCCAGAGGTGCCCAAAGTTAGGAAGAAATTGCCAGTGCATAAAGTAAAATCACAGCCGGGATGCTCACTCGGCTTATCACATTGGCAAGAGAAAAAGCTGAATCGGCTTAGGGCCAAAGAACTGGAGAAGAGGAACATGGCTTGGGTTCCCAAGGGAAATCCTCAAGTCAAGAACGGCATCACATCTCCTATTGTGAAGCTGGCATGAGTAAAGGAGGACAAGTGTGAAGCCAGCAGGCGGAGTCGATAGTTTTCATCTCACTATAGGGGACTCCAAATGGCACATCGTCCATGTTCTTCAGCCGTTCCATCAAAGGAAGCGTCCCGGAACTTATCCCCAGCTGAAACATCAGAATTTTTTTGGCTATTCACACTTTGGTGGACGGGTTCTCCAGGTCCTATGAGATAAGGACGTATGGCCGATATTTACATATCGCCCTAAGGGTACATTCTGTTGACAAAGCTGGCATCTGGCTAATTTTGTTCATTGTGGTGTATCTCATATTCCCAAAGCCAATTCTTAGTTTTGCCAACTGGAAGGCCGACTAATTATTCGGCCACTAATCAATGGTCTAGTGCATAAAAAAGCTCTGACTACTGGTGCTAGTTATCTGCAGGAACCAAGTCAGGAGACAGACGTTGTTCGGTGGGAGGCTTGATGGTGTACTTTGATAAAAAATGAGTTGAGTCACCGAACGGTTGACGATATTCCTTTGAGGTGCATGGTCATAATCGTTTGACAACCAGCTTCGTCAAATGGTTCTAATATTCCCAAGGAGTACCTGGGCAAAGCAAGGTCGGGATTGATATGAGAAACTTACGTGGAGGCCCTTATGACATCAAATGATTGTTCTCAGACGACTATTATCTGAAGAGCCTCTACCCAAGCAGCAACAAGCCTAAGCATATGGCCGATAAAAATTATCGTACTCAGCATGCGCAGCCGATGCAGTGTTGACATCGTGCTTAAACTTTGCCCTGGGCAAAGTATTTTCTGGCACGCAAGCTCTGCCAGAAAACATGGGGGCATGTGTTGACATCAGATTTTGGCACGACATAAATGGAAAATAAGATGACCTCGAGTGAAAGGGTTTTTAGCATGAAAAGTTTCACGTCGCCGAGTGGAACAACTTTGAGGTTTAGGTTATCATCATCCGAACCCATCTCAGGGGTCGAAATTGTACTCCAAGTGGCAGAATTCAGTGTTCCGATCGGTTTTTGGCCGATCACGCCTTCAAGACGACCTCGGATGAAGGAGAACTCTAAAGGAATTGTCTTCGTATCGTCGAGGCAATCGATTTTTATATATAAATCATCTCAATCCAAGTTCGTATGCAAAAGTTAGAGACAATACACTGCAGACCGAACCTAAACGGAAATATGGCGCGGGGTACCAGACACCCTGTCTGATGGGTCGCGCGAGCAATTCAGCCCTCAAGAAGGCCTTGAATTGAAAAGCCTTCAACACGGAAAAGTTTTGTCTCGTTGAGCCGATTAATTTTCATAAATAATTCCTCTCAATCCGAGATCGTATGAAACCTGGAGAGACAAATCAAGACCAGGCTATGTTTTCAGTCGGGAAATCCGAGTGACAAGCTTACCATCCGAGTGAAAACTTACCGATCGAGTGAAAGCTTACCATCCTAGTGAAAACTTACCGATCGAGTAAAAGTTTGCCGTCCAAGTGAACTTATTATCATCCGAGTGAAAATATAGTCATCCGAGTGAAAAGATTACCGTCGGAATGAAAACTTGTCGATCGAGTAAGAGATTGCCTTCCGAGTGAAAATATAGTCATCCGAGTGAAAGATTGTCTTCCGAGTGAAATTTTTGCCATCCTAGTGAAAGTTGCCGTCCAAGTGAAAGATTCTAATATCCGAGTGAAAAAGTCCAGTCGGACGATCCGAGTGAAAGACTCTAATATCCGAGTGGAGAGATCCGAGTGCTCCGACCAGAAGCTGAAGATGTGCCCGAAAGGTTATCTAGATGACCTCAGATGGAAAAGTGTTCAACACGGAAGTTGTGTGTACCGTCAAAACAGTAAACTTTGATTTTGGAGTTGTCATCGTCTGAGATAGTATACGGCCTGCAAATTCACTACGAGACTCGGACAGTCCAGTCTGCTGCAAGACCGAGTCCGACTGGAAGGTAAAGATGACCTCGTAAAGTATTCAAGATGGCCTTGTTTGGAGAAGTGATCAACACGAGAGTTGTTTGTCTCATCGAGGCGCACAAATTTCATATTTGGGCCATCTTGATCGGAGTTCATATGCAAATTCTGCGGCCCGCGCAAGAAGGAAGACAGAGTTTGGGCCAGATTCAGACTGAATCCGAGTTGGAATAGAACTAGCACTCTAGGACGTGAAATGATGTAATTTTTCGTGTAAGGAACGCCTAGATGAATCCTTTACTTGTACAGGAAGTCCAGCTGCCTCTTATTCATGTTGGGGGTGACGGCCGATTGAACAACACACAATCGACATATCAATATACTACTTTTTCAATCTACGTTTTATCTCTCCATCGTTTATCTCTCTCATTTTTCACTGTTCCTCGAGTTTGAGAGCTGCGAATCCCGAGGCTCTAGGGGCGAGCGAATCGACCTAGGGCAGCCCATAGCCGCCGCACTCCCTGACGGGGTCCCTCCCGGGCGTGCGGGGTTTCGGGTCTACAAAAGCGCCCGCCGACTGTCTTGCGTATTGCGCTGTCGGTCGGGTCTCCTTCGACGTGAGCTACGGTGCATCACCCCCGGCGTCGAGGGTACACGTGACATGTTCGTGTGTCAACACAGTCATTATGCACTGATAAGATAGCAAACAGTGCTATCATACCTAACTCCGCGGGCTGACAGGGCGCATTAAATGCACTGCTCAACGTCACATCATTGGTTGCCCGGCAAGGCTTGCCGGGCTATCTCGCCAGCTCCACGCCTGCTCGCCTGACACATCGTAGGACAGGTGTCATCTACAGGTGTTTCCTATAGGGAGAGGCTGCCATGTGGTGAATGGCTACCACTTAGTCACTATGCGGTTTGACACCGCACTGATTGACGACGTGGGTCGTGGTGGAGTAGTTGGTGAGGTGGTTTTGCCTTCGTGTGCCCCGGCAGGCCCTGCCGGGACGTCTTGGACGTCATCTTCCAAGGGTGGCCTCGCCCCTTGCTGAGCTCGCCTGCCCGGCAAAGGAGGCCCTTCTCCTGGTGCTGTCTCGCTTTTCTGGCTTGATCTGGGTCCCTCTGATCTGCATGTTAGTCCTTTGAATCTCTTAGTCCCTTGTATTCTGACTTGGGTTGGTGCTTCAATCTCGTCCCCGTGCCTGTGCACAGTCTGGGCAACAGACCCAGGGTTTGTTGTACCGACACCATCACTTTGACCAACAACAAGAGAGAGGTTGTACGACCAAGGTGGATTATTCTTGGTCCGTTTTACGATCCATCTTGGTGAGATGCCTCTCTGGCCCGCCAACTGAAAGTGTGTGTGTGGGGGGGCTGCTACTTCGCACTTTGCTAGGTGAACCTAGGTGGGGGGGGGGGCATGCATTCATAGCTAGGATTCCCTTCGTGCCGACACGAGGGGGGGGGGGCTGCTAGCTACTCGCACTTTGCTAGGTGAACCTCGGTTGGGGGGGGGCATGCATTCATAGCTTAGGATTCCCTTCGTGCCGACACGAGGGAGGGGGGGCTGCTAGCTACTTCGCACTTTGCTAGGTGAACCTCGGATGGGGGAGTGGGCATGCATTCATAGCTTAGGATTCCCTTCGTGCCGACACGAGGGGGGGGGGGGGTGGGGGGGCAAGCAATACCTTGCACTTTGCGAGATAGGTGCCACATCGAAGTTGCATTTGGTATTTGAAAATCAAACCACCCTTTTCATACATAAATTTGGTCCACTTGCAAGTGAGTTCGTGTTCTGACCCTCTCCCACGTCATTTTTCGCCAAATTTATGAACATTAGACAAGTCAGGTGACGCAACAGACACGGTTCACTCAAACTAACCATGTGCATTGGGCTCCATGAGGCTTCCCCTGTCAAAAATATCTACCCGCCTGTAGCTTTTTTCTGTTTGATAACACACGGTTATTGTGTTTCGACCGTGTGTGATGTTTCTTGTTCCCAATCCCCCCTGCATCCCTCGAAAATATCTGCCCGCCTCGAGGGTTTTTCTGTTTCATAACACACGGTTGTTATCTCCGGACCGTGTGCGATGCACCATCATCAAAATTTTAAAGAGCCCTAGCATTTCACTCCCGCGTTGACTCCCGCCCCACGTAGTAAAATTTTCAGTACCCGCGTCATTTCCTCAAACACACCCCCGCCCCCCCTCCACACACACACACACACACACACACACCGAAACCTCCTTAGGCGTGCGCACACGTACACACACCCTGCCTCGCTCGAAACCCTAGCAAGGTCCCCGCCACCGCCGCCGCAAGGCCTCCATTGTCAACATCTGCCGGTTTGCCCGTGCAGCTTACCCATCGATCTCCATACCTAGGCCGCCCTGATTTTCTTAGATGACGCCTGCCAAACGCCCCCTTTCCCACAGATACCCATCCCCATCCCCATCCCCATCCCCCACTCCAGAGCGTCGCAGCCTAAGCCCGGCTATGCTTCCCATGGAGCTCGAGGAGCGACTGGCCCAAAAGAGGTGTATCGCGGTCTCTTCGCCCGACATCGCCGAGGAAGCTGACGACCATTACTGGCCGCAGACACTCAATCAGCGGGCTAGAGTATGCGGGTATGTCGCGGACGCCGGTTATGACATCGAGGTCATCGATAGTGACGACCTGAAGCGGGCTATGTCACAGGTTAAGTGGCCCACCCCCAACCCCTCGGGTTCAACCGCCGTCGATCTCATCCATGGCCCCGCCGCTGATCTCCTCTGGCTCGCTGTCAAGAATTTGCCGTCCTACATCGCCATCGAGCCCCTTTTATCATTTCTGAAGGACACGTTCTGCGACGCTGGCTTGGGATCCACAGCTTCCAAGTCAGACCTCATCGACGGCGACCACGAGGAGGGCACCCTCTCCGGCTCTTCCAAGGGGAAAGCGCCCGTCTGCGACATCAGGGAGGGCACCCTACAGCCGTGCTCTTCCAAGGGGAAGGAGCCCATCTGCGACAACATGGAGCGCATCCAGGGTCCGTGCTCTTCCCACGGGAACAAGCCCATCTGTGACAAGTGAGTAAACCCATGATTTGTTTTGCCGTGCCTCTTCACAGGGGGAAACCCATGATTTGTTTTGTCGAGTCCCTTTTGTAGTGTAGTGAGAATATGTCTAGTTTTAATTGCTATATCTGGTTGTTTGCAGTATGACTTGTTTATTTCAGTTGTTCACAATGTGATGCTCTATATGTGCAATTATTTACTGTGCAGTACATTTCATCAATCCAGTTTTAAACATACCGATAGGAATGCATATATTTGCTTGCTGTTAAGCCTGTTATAGCTAGCATATGCCTCTTTTAAAGTTTTTTGATTGTTCGGTTGTTTGTAGTTAGCATATGTCCAGTTTCAAATGCTAACTTTGGTTGTTCGTAGTATGCCTTGTTTATTCCAGTTATTCACAATGTGATGTTCTATATGTGCAAGTATGAACTGTGCAGTTCAATTTCATCAGTACCAGTTTCAACAATACCACTATGAATGACTAAATTTGGTTGCTGCATCTTGTAGTGAACACGCCTTTCCATTTTTATTTAACAATAACTAGTGTACTTAGACCGGCACAATACCAGTTTGAATGACTATGTTTGCTTGTTGTTAAATGTTAGGCCTGTTGCAGTTAACACACCTTTCCACTTGTTTTGCTTTACTAGCGTGCTTAAACCTGCACACTGAAGCTATCTTTTGGAGATTATTTTGTCTGCCATGGATAATTTTGATTGATGTTTAGCCTGTTGTGCTTAACATGCTTCTCGATGTACCTACACAGGACAATTTTGGGAACGACTGTTGTTTTCCATCGAGGTTAGTTTCATCCCATGGCTTATATATGCTCACTGTTCAGGATATCGGTAGCTGGTACCATATAGGCCGGGGGCTGATAAGGGACTAATCGGTGAATCAGACTTTTAACTGAATATATCTGCAACCCATTTATCGTTAGGTTAACTAGGGCCATATGTAATATATCTGAGGCTACATAGCAACATGCACTGTACTTAATGTCTAAATATGCAATCCTAGGCTACATAGCAACAAGGAAGAGTGTTACATCAATGTTCTGATGATGTCTAGATATACGTAGAAGAGCAGCAGCAGCAATAACAACAACACAACCCTGTTTGGATACTCAACTTAGCTAGAGGTTAGAGTTAGTTTCTAGCTCATGACTAACCCTGAACTAACTCCATCCAAAGAGTTGTTTGGATGGCAGGGTTAGATTGACAATAAATGCACTAGGAGAACTAGCTCCAATTAGCACCTCTTTGGTTGGATAGTTTTTTTGGGTGGGTTATAGATGCAACTAGCTCAAACTAGCCCTCATGTTTAGATATACTTTAGGGCTATTTGAGCCCAAACTAGCTCAAACTAACTGTAACCCATGGATACAGCAGCAGTTAATCAGCCGATAATTTGTAAGAATGCAATAAACTCCTTCTGGCCCATAATATAAGATGTTAATTCATCTAATATGTGAGTATATTGGATGTTATAAGATATTATAAAAGAGTGTTGTACTACATCATTGTGCAATTGCTGTTTAGCTTCTAATATTAACTTGGTGCTTTTAGGTACATATGTCATTGGTAAAGATCCGCGCTTCGACCCTTTCTGCGTATGGGGCAATGAGATATCGATGAACCAGCATCAAGTGAGGAAGCTGATAAAGATTGTTAGTAAAATGGGTCCAAAGATGGCAATTAAACTATTTGTTTACACTTTATCCAAGACAACTGCGAACTGCAGGATGGTAAGTAAGAACTCTGCAGCCTTCTTTTTACTGCCCATAATGAGTTGTGTTAGATGACAATGTCTGAATCTTTTTCCTTTGCAGTGGTTGCCAAAGCATTTTACTCAAGATTACCTCTCAAACTACATGATTGGTGGGCACGCAAAGGTTAAAGTATTTCTACCAGAACACGATGATTATGTAGATGTTTTCATGAAGACCGTGAAGGATGGGCGGTCGGCCATCACAAGGGGTTGGGCTAGAGTCGTGCGTGCCTTCTGCATGGAGGAGGGCACAATATGGGCATTCCGTTTCACCTTGTTCAGCAACCAGAATGTATTTCGCCTCTTTCTTTACCGTCTTTAATAGTACAAGTATACAACTGTGGTTCATCATTCTTTATTTGGTTCTTATGTAATTCTTGAACATATGTACCTATGAATCGAATAATGCATTGGTTGTTTGAACCTGATGGATATGAATAAAGCTATAGCATACATTCAAATTCAAATTCAAATCCGGTACAATTTGAAATAGCAGCAATTAAATTACGGTGAAATTACACTCTACAGGTCATTACGGCACACACGGTTGGTAAAACACAAACGTTTGCGATATACACCATAATCCAAGATGGTTCATAGAGAGGAAACGTGTGCAAGCATGCACACAGTTGCCATTTGCAAAGCGTGTGCGATGTCAGACAATATCACAAACGGTGCGGGCAAACTAAACGTTTGTGATAGTTGCCTTATCATACACGATTCGCAACCATGAACTATTTCTGATGAAGTATGCATCGTAAACATTGCACCACAGAATAGCGTGTGCGATAGTTGTTGTGTACGACGATGTTACGACGGTCCGATGTTTCGTAATCCTATCCGACACTCGTACGGCGATTAGCTAATATTCTTAATTAGTTATCGCATACGGTTTGGGACAAGCGAATGTGTGTGATTGTATGCTTATCATACACGTTCTATAATAGTGAACCATTTGTGATGGGTCGCGCATCGTAAACGTAGCACCACAGAATACCGACTGCGATGGCAATGCGAGCACAAACGAGTAGGAGTACTATATATGCATCTTGGCTCCCTATCCCCGACGGTTTCTGGGTCGTGTGGGAAGGACCCCCCTATCGCCCACACTCACTTGGCGAGGGTTCCAAATGCCGTCACGGAAAGGGGTTAAAAACCGTTTGTATAGCACTGACGCGTACTAGTGTCACGCCGTCGTGCTGTCGGAACTCATCCACTACCTCGCCGTCTTGCTGGATAACCGCGTTGTGAAACGCTTCCGCTTACGGTCTACGAGGGTACGTAGACACACTCTCCCCCTCTCGTTGCTATGCATCTCCTTGATCGATCTTGCGTGTGCATATAATTTTTTTTGTTTTCCATGCAATGTTTCCCAACAAGCTGAAGCTTTAGCATGTTCTTTTACCCTAACAGGAAAAGGTGGTTTCTCAATGTAAGCAGTACAAATAACTGGATCAACATTATAAGTAGTAGTTTCTTCTACAGCTTCAATGGGTTCTACTATTTTTACTTCAATAGGAGGATGATATTTAAACCACTTCTCCTTAGGGAGATCAACATGAGTAGCAAATGATTCACAGAAAGAAGCTACTATCTCAGAGTCAAGTCCATATTTAGTGCTAAAATTATGAAAAGCATCGATATCCATAAAAGTTTTAACACAATCAAATTCAAGCTTTATACGTGACTCCTTACCTTCGTCGAGCTCAGAATCTTTAGAGTTGCATTTAATTCTTTCCAAAAGATCCAATCTGAATTCAATAGTCTTCTTCATAAAAGAACCAGTACAAGAAGTATCGAGCATGGATTGATCATTACGAGAAAGCCGCGCATAAAAATTCTGAATAATAATTTCTCTTGAGAGCTCATGATTGGGGCATGAATATAACATTGACTTAAGCCTCCCCCAAGATTGAGCGATACTTTGTCCTTCACGAGGCCAAAAATTATATATATATAATTTTGATCATGATGAACTAGATGCATAGGATAAAACTTCTGATGAAATTTGAATTTCAATCGGTTGTAATTCCAAGCTCCAATATCATCACATAGCCTATACCATGTCAATGCCTCTCCCTTCAAAGATAAAGGGAAGACCTTCTTCTTGACTTCATCTCCGGGTAAACCTGCAAGCTTAAATAATCCACAAACTTCATCCACATAAATTAGATGCATATCAGGATGCAGTGTTCCATCTCCTGCATAAGGATTAGCTACCTGTTTCTCTATCATACCCAAAGGAATTTTATAATAAAAAATTTCAGTAGGTTGATACGTCTCCATCGTATCTACTTTTCCAAACTCTTTTGCCCTTGTTTTGGACTCTAATTTGCATGATTTGAATGAAACAAACCCGTACTGACGTTGTTTTCAGCAGAATTGCCATGGTGTTATTTTTATGCAAAAATCAAAGTTCTCAGATTGACCTAAAAATTTATGGAGAATTTTTGTGGAATATATAAAAATTACTGGCGGAAAAAGATACCAGAGGGGGGCCACCCAGGAGCCACAAGCTCTGGGGGCGCGCCTACCCCCCCCCCCCCAAGGCGCGGCTCCTAGGCTTGTGGGACCCCTGGAGCTCCAGAAACCCTAAGTCCAACCCCATATATACCTATTCACAGAGAAAAAGAATCAGAGAGAAGGGTACATCATGTTTTACGATACGGAGCCGCCGCTACCTCCTGTTCTTCATCGGGAGGGTTGATCTGGAGTCCGTTCGGGGCTTCGGAGGGTGGAACCCGTTGCTGTCGTCATCATCAACCTTCCTTCACCGCAAATTCCATGATGCTCACCACCGGGAGTGAGTAATTCCTTCGTAGGCTTGCTGGACGGTGATAGGTTGGACGAGATTTATCATGTAACTGAGCTAGTTTTGTTAGGGCTTGATCCCTAGTATCCACTATGTTCTGAGATTGATGTTGCTATGCCTTTGCTATGCTTAATGCTTGTCACTAGGGCCCGAGTGCCATGATTTCAGATCTGAACCTATTATGTTTTCAAGAATATATTTGGGTTCTTGATCCTATCTTGCAAGTTGTAGACACCTATTACGAGTTATGATCCGCATACCCCCAAAGTGACAATAATTGGGATTCTTTCCAGTGATTACCGTAGTTTGAGGAGTTCATGTATTCACTAAGTGCTAATGCTTTGTTCTAGTTCTCTATTAAAAGGAGGCCTTAATATCCCTTACTTTCCTTATGGAACCCGCTGCCATGGGAGGGTAGGACAAAAGATGTCATGCAACTTCTTTTCCATAAGTACGTATTACTATATACGGAATACATGCCTACATTACATTGATGAATCGGATCTAGTTCTGTGTCGCCCTAGGTTATGACTGCTGCATGATGAATATTATCCAACACAATTATCCATCGTTGATCCAGAGCCTACAAGCTTTTCACATATTGATCTTTGCTAAGTTACTTTCGTTGCTACTGCTGTCACAATCACTACAAAACTGCTACTGTTACTTTTGCTACGGTTACCATTACTATCATACTACTTTGCTACTAAATACTTTGCTACAGATATTAAGTATTTCAGGTGTGGTTGAATTGACAACTCAACTGCTAATACTTGCGAATATTCTTTGGCTCCCCTTGTGTCGAATCAATAAATTTTGGTTGAATACTCTACCCTCGAAAACTGTTGCGATCGCCTATACTTGTGGGTTATCAAGACCATTTTCTGGCGCTGTTGCCGGGGAGCATAGCTCTATTTGCTGAGTCATTTGGGATTTATATCTGTTGATCACTATGAAAAATCTGAAAGATACCAGAACCAAGATCGTTCCGTCTAGGACGAGGGGAGGTAAGGAACTGCCATCTTGCTCAGCACTTGATTCACCTTCTGTTTTGAGTAAGCTTGTGATACCTACACCTGCTATTAATCCTGATATGTTGTAAGTAATTGATGATGCTACTTCTGCTACGAATGATGCTTATGATGATACTAGTACTTTGGTTGATAAGACTGTGCCACTGGGTGAATTTCTTGATGAACAACTTGCTAGGGTTAATGAAATTGAGAATGCTAAAATTGATGATATTTTTGAAACTGATGAAATTATTGAAACTGAAAACTTTGAAACACCTATTAGACCTGGCACCCCTAGATATGAATTGCCTGATATACCAGAAGGTTATGTTATGGATGGAGAGGTAGCTAGGGATTTTCTTGCTTGTAAGGATAGAGATGATCTTAAGAAATTGCTAGTCAAGTTGAAAGAAAAATCTTTGAATGCTAGAATGAAATATGATCCTAAGTTTGCGACTTCACCTATATTTGTTACTGATAAGGATTATGAATTCTCTGTCGATCCTGAGTTAATTACTTTGTTTGAATCTGATCCTTTCCATGGTTATCAAACTGAAACTTTTGTGGCACATCTTACTAAATTAAATGATATAGCCACCCTATTTTCCCATGAGGAAAAAAATTGCTATTACTATATTCTCAAGTTTTTTCCTTTCTCATTAAAGGGTGATGCTAAGACATGTATAATTCTCTTGCTCCTAGCTGTGTGCGTAGTCCCCAGGATATGATATATTACTTCTCTGAAAAATATTTTCCTGCTCATAAGAAACAAGCTGCTTTACAGGAAATATTTAAGTTTGTGCAAATTGAAGTAGAGAGTCTCCGACAAGCTTGGGGGAGGTTTCTCCAATTACTTAATGCCTTGCCTGATCATCCTCTCAAGAAAAATGAAATACTTGATATCTTTTATAATGGACTAACCGAAGCTTCTAGGGACCACCTAGATAGTTATGCTGGTTGTGTTTTCAGGGAACGAACTGTTGAACAAGCTGAAAAATTATTGAATAATATATTGAGTAACGATAATGATTGGACTCTTCCTGAACCACCGCATAAACTACTCCGAAGAAGAGAGGTATTCTATTTCTCAGTCCTGAAGATATGTAAGAGGCAAACAAATCTATGAAAGAAAAAGGTATAAAGCTGAAGATGTTGATAATTTACCACCTATCGAGGAAATACATGGTCTTAATACCCCGACACAGGTAGTAGAGGTAAATTCTCTCTATAGATTTGATGAAGGTTATATTCCTCATACTAAATCTGCTAGTCAATGCTTGGATGAATTTGATAACTTTATTGTTAAACAAGAAAATTTCAATGCATATGTTAGTAGACAATTGAAACGAAATGCTTATATGATTGAATGCTTGAGCGACTATATGTTTAAAACTGCAAATGATGTCAAGGTTGTTAGTAAACATGCTTCCATGGTAAAAACTCAAGTAGAACAAGTTCTCAAGGCACAAAATGATTTTCTTAATGAAATGAACAATAAGATGAATGATCATGCTGTTAGAGTTACGACTAGAGGTGGTAAAGTTACTCAGGAACCCTTGTATCCTGAAGGTCACGCTAAAATAATTGAACAAGATTCTTAAAGAATTAATATTGACGCACCTAGTCCATCTAAAAAGAAAAAGAATGAGGATAGGACTTTGCATGCTTCTAGTGAACCTACTGTAGACATACCTGAGAATTCAAATGATATTTCTATTTCTGATGTTGAAACACAATCCGGTGATTAACATGAACCTACTAATAATGATAATAATGATGTTCATGTTGATGCTCAACCTAGTAATGATAATGATGTGGAGATAGAACCTGCTGTTGATCTTGATAACCCACAACCTAAGAATAAAAGATATGATAAGAGAGACTTCATTGCTAGGAAACATGGTAAAGAAAGAGAACCATGTGTCCAGAAACCCATGCCATTTCCTCCTAAAGATTCAAAGAATAAAGATGATGAAGAATGTGAGCGCTTTGTTGAAATGCTTAGGCATGTCTTTTTGCGCCTTTGTTTGTCTGATATTCTGAAAACGTCTCCTTATGCTAAGTATATGAAAGATATTGTTACAAATAAAAGAAAGATACCAGAAGCTGAAATTTCCACCATGCTTGCTAATTACACATTTAAGGGTGGAATACCAAAGAAACTAGGAGATCCAGGAATACCAACTATACCATGCTCCATTAAAAGAAACTATGTTAAAACTGCTTTATGTGATCTAGGAGCCGATGTTAGTGTTACGCCTTTCTCTTTGTATCGTAGACTTGATTTGAATAAGTTGACACCAACTGAAATCTCTTTGCAAATGGCTGATAAATCAACTACTCTACCCATCGGTATTTGTGAGGATGTGCATATCGTAGTTGCAAATGTTACTATCTTAATGGACTTTGTTATTCTTGATATACCCGAGGACGACATTATGTCGATCATCCTTGGTAGACCCTTTTTGAACACTGCAGGGGCTATTATTGATTGCAAAAAGGCAATGTCACTTTCCATGTTAATGGTAATGAGCATACGATACACTTTCCGAGGAAACAACCTCAAGTGAATAGTATCAATTCTATTGGAAAATTTTCAACAATTACTATTGGAGGTTTTGAATTCCCTATTCCTACTGTCAAAAAGAAATATGAAATTCTTATTGTTGGGGACATGCATATCCCCGTTGAGGTAACCTAGTGCTATACGAAGATTCTCCGGTTTCATGTCATTCGGAAGAAGTTTGTTAATAAGACTCGATCAACCTTATTGATGGATTCCTTTTGACGGGCATGTGATGGATGAATTAAGTAAACACCAACTTTCTGTACCCACCTTTTACTTTCTGTTATTTAGAATTATTAAAGTAGAAATGCTATTATTTTACTGTTTTATGAATTATCCGTGCAATCAACAAATGACCAAAAAATAAAAGTTCTCCAAATACCCTGAAAATTTTATATGATTTTTTCTAGAATATTTGAATTTTTTTGGCACTAAACACACCCCAGGGGGGTGCACCTGTGAGCCACAAGCTCATAGGGCGCGCCCACCCCCTGGGAGCGCCATGCAGGCCTATGGGGCCCACGTAGGCCCCCTCACTTATTCCAGCCACCCATGCTCTTCTTCTTCCTCCAGAAAAAATCACAAACTTGCTCAAACCCGTGTTCTTGCTTATCTTGCTGCCATTTTTTATCTCCTTGCTCGGAGCTCTATTTTCGAAACTATTTTAGGGGATTGTTCATCGGTATGTGACTCCTCCGTTGGTCCAATTAGTTTTTGCTATAGTGCTTTATATATTGCAAATTTTTGCTGCTGTGGTGACCATGTTCTTGAGCTTACATGTCAAATTTATATGGTTCAAAGTAGTTTTGTTGCATGATCTGGCCTCTAGACACTTGTAGAAGTGGTTGCTCTCAATTTTGTTGAGTTTGGTTCACTTTTGTTTTGAGTCACTAAAATTTCAGAAATTTTCAGAGGGAGAGAATGTTTAGGAAGATGTTCCAAAGTGGTTCCTCGAAGAAGAAATCCCAAAGGCTTGTGATACGTGAGCCGGTCATTGAACCACCACAGGACGCTCTAGTGCGAACTTGCGAATGGCTGTCAGATCATTTCATGACTCGCGCAGGTTTCAAGGAAGAATTTGATATGTACGTGAGTAACGCCAGCCTGACGAACTTCTTGTCAAATAAGTTCTTGCAATACTACAATCTTACTGATTCCTTTGTGCGGAGATTTGAGTATTCAGTCCATCGCAATACACATTCTGTTTTATTTGATCTCTATGATAAATCATTTTGCTTGGACCTTGAAGAATTTAATGAAGCATGCAAAATTCTGCAATGGGGCATTTATACCGAACCTCGTAAATCTGATTGCGTTGAATTCCTTGCTAGCATCACTAGGGGAGAAACTAGAAGCGTAACACAAGCTACCATAGGGAGCATTCACTTTCCTGCTTTACATTATTTTTCTCTCTTTATAGGTAGATGCATTAATGGGAAACATGACCATAGCCTCCTTTGCTCTCCTGATTTAAGTATCCTCAAGGGTGCGGTAATGGATGATAAACAATATAACTTGGGGGCTATTGTTGCAAGGCGGTTACATAATAATGCTTTAGATGGAGATTTCTTTGGTGGAATTTATGCCACTCGTTTAGCTAATTATCTTGGGGTTCCAATTAAAGAAAATGATGCTCAATTGCCACCTGCTTACCTTGATTATTACGCTATGGAACGTTTCTAATTTCTTGAGAGGGGTGATCTGCCTTTTCAGTATAGACTAATATTTGACAGGCAACGCATTTTCCGTATGACGTTTCCTGCTCCTGCCTTCTTTAGCTTTTAGGTAAAACGAAGACACTTCATACTTAGAGAGGAGGCAGAGGAGTATGAGAGGGCGAGGGAGACCGCTTGCCTCAACGAGGCAGCCCTCCAAGCGGTGGCAGTTGCAATCCAGTTCAACCCCAACTATGACTTTGGATATGACCCCGGCCAGCCGTGACCCTAGACCAACTTAGGCCAAAAGACTAAGCTTGGGGGAGTATGTATCTCTCACCGACATTACATTTATGCATCACACATTCATTCCAGTTGTCGGTGATCATCCTTTTCATTGTATAATCCATGTTAGTTTATTTTTCTTGCTTTCTTCTTGTGTGTTTTAAAAACTTTGATAAAATCCAAAAAATATTAATTTCTCGCTTCTTTTTAGTTTTTCTTTCTAAGTCCAATTTAGTTGTAGTATTAAAAGAAAACCCAAAAAGATTTCTCATTCTTCTTTTGCTTGTTGGGAGCTTCCCCCTATAAATAGTTTTTCTTGTTTTCATTTTTTCTTTCATTAATTTGCTTCCTTCTAAAGAAAAACAAAAACACCAAAAATATTTCAGTGTGTTTCTTTGAAATTCTTTTCTTTTCTTTGGGTCGTAAGGAGAAGACCACGATGAAAATATTGAGTGGCTCTCATATGCATTATTGTTGATCTAATAAAGAGCCCATATTACCTTGTCTTCTCCTTTGAATAAATGTTTGCAGATTCCAGCTTAGTCCACGTCACATGCACTATTATTATTATTATTATTATTATTATTTTTATTATTATTATTATTATTCACATCATTCAGTCGTGCAAGTGAAAGGCAATAATGGTGATATTTGATGAAATGATTGAGATGAGGAAAAGCTGGTATGAACTCGACCTATTTTGTTTTTTTAAATATGATTAGCTCATCATTCTTGATTTAGCCTATTATGAATGAAACTTGTTTGCAATTACAATTAGAGATTATAGTTACTCATGCCATGCTTAAATAGCTAGGAGTGGATAATGGTTTATCTTGTGTGCCAACATGCATTTAAAATGGTTATGATGTAGTATGGTAGGATTGTATCCTCCTCTGAATCATTCGAGTGGCTTGACTTGGCACATTTTCACGCATGTAGTTGAATCAAAACCAACATATCCTCCATGATATTTATGTTCATGGTGATTTATATCCTACTCATGCTTGCATTCATGTTGATTAATTTCAATGCATATTTATGACCGTTGTCGCTCTCTAGTTGGTCACTCCTCGATCTTTTTACTAGCCTTCACTTGTACTAAGCGGGAATACTGCTTGTGCATCCACTTCCTTAAGCCCAAAGTTATGCCATATGAGTCCACCATACCTACCTATACACATATTTACCTGCCGTTCCAAGTAAATCTGCATGTGCCAAACTCTAAATCTTCAAATAATAATCTATTGTGTATGGCCGAATTGCTCATGTAGCGACAGGGGGCTGTCAATATCTTCCATGCTAGGTAGGTTATTCTCACGATGAGTGTTTATTCGCTTGTCATTCATGAGAAAGTGGCTGGTAATTGGGATGCCCAGTTCCATGATCAAAATCAAATCAAAATATAATAATGAAATAAACTCCCCCGGATTGTTGTTGGTATGGAGGGTACCCGAGGATTCGGCTAGCCATGGCTTGTGTTTGTTGGTGGAGGGGGAGTAAAAATTTACCATTCTGTTTGGGAACAACCTATAATGTGTCTAGCATGGAAGATAGTGAGATCTCTCGGTTGTTATGTTGACAATGAAAGCATACCTCTCAAAATTATATTAATCTCTATTTTAAAAGCTTCGAGCTCTGGCACCTCTGCAAATCCCTGCTTCCCTCTGCGAAGGGCCTATCCATTTACTTTTATTGTTGAGTCATCATCTTCTTATTAAAACACCAGCTGGAGAGCACTTATGTCATTTATATGTTTTGTTTTTAATTGATATTGAGTATGAGTGTGACTGGATCTCTGTTGCCATGAATTACAATGTCTAGTCAGTGCTGGAACTTCAGGGGTGCTCTGCATTTATGTTTTGCGGTCTTGGAAAGGGCTAGCGAGAAACCATTATGTCATATTATATCATGATTGTTTTGAAAAAAAAGTGTTGTCATCTGAGATATCTTATTATCGCTCGCTAGTTAGTTACACCATTGATATGAGTAAATGTGAGACCTAAATGTTATTGTGAATATGGTTAGTTCATAATCTTTGCTAAAAACCAGAACATTGGTTAGACATATACGCAACAACAAGATCAAACAGAGTTTGTAAAAGTTTTTCTTTGTCACTTTCAGTTTGTCAACTGAGTTGCTTGAGGACAAGCAATGTGGGTTAAGCTTGGGGGAGTTGATACGTCTCCATTGTATCTACTTTTCCAAACTCTTTTGCCCTTGTTTTGGACTCTAATTTGCATGATTTGAATGGAACTAACCCGGACTGACGGTGTTTTCAGCAGAATTGCCATCATGTTATTTTTGTGCAGAAATCAAAGTTCTCGGATTGACCTGAAAATTTACGGAGTATTTTTGTGGAATATATAAAAAATACTGGCGGAAAAAGATACCACAGGGGGCCACCCAGGAGCCACAAGGTCTGGGGGCGCGCCTCCCAGGCTTGTGGCCTCCCTGGAGCTCCGACAACCCTAAGTTCAACTCCATATATACCTATTCGCGAAGAAAAAAAAATCAGAGCAGGATTCATCGCGTTTTACAATATGGAGCCGCCGCCACCTATTGTTCTTCATCGGGAGGGCTGATCTGGAGTCCGTTCGGGGCTCTGGAGGGTGGAATCCGTCGCCGTCATCATCATCAACCTTCCTTCACCGCCAATTCCATGACGCTCACCGCCGGGAGTGAGTAATTCCTTCGTAGGCTTGCTGGACGGTGATGGATTGAATGAGCTTTATCATGTAATCGAGTTAGTTTTGTTAGGGCTTGATCCCTAGTATCCACTATGTTCTGAGATTGATGTTGCTATAACTTTGCTATGCTTAATGCTTGTCCTCAGGGTCCGAGTGCCATGATTTCAGATCTGAACCTATTATGTTTTCATGAATATATTTGTGTTCTTGATCCTATCTTGCAAGTTGTAGACACCTATTACGAGTTATGATCCGCATACCCCAAGGTGACAATAATTGGGATTCTTTCCGGTGATTACCGTAGTTTGAGGAGTTCATGTATTCACTAAGTGCTAATGCTTTGTTCCGTTTCTCTATTAAAAGGAGGCCCTAATATCCCTTAGTTTCCTTATGGACCCCGCTGCCACGGGAGGGTAGGACAAAAGATGTCATGCAGGTTCTTTTCCATAAGCACGTATGACTACATACGGAATACATGCCTACATTAAATTGATGAATTGGATCTTGTTCTGTGTCGCCCTAGGTTATGAGTGCTACATGATGAATATTATCCAACACAATTATCCATCGTTGATCCAGTGCCTACGAGCTTTTCACATATTGATCTTTGCTAAGTTACTTTCGTTGCTACTGCTGTCACAATCACTACAAAACTGCTACTGTTACCATTACTATCATACTACTTTGCTACTAAATACTTTGCTACAGATATTAAGTCTTTCAGGTGTGGTTGAATTGACAACTCAACTGCTAATACTTGCTAATATTCTTTGGCTCCCCTTGTGTCGAATCAATAAATTTGGGTTGAATACTCTACCGTCGAAAACTGTTGCGATCCCCTATACTTGTGGGTTATCATAGGTGCAGTAGGTTGAGGGGCAACTCTTTGTTCTTCCGGTCGGGGTGAATATACCCCGAACAAGCACCTCAAAGGATTATTTTCCATAGTGACTAGTGACAATAAATTTCAGCTTGTAATATAAATGTTTCCTTACCAAATTCCACTCACCAAAGGCGCTTCACTCCCCGACAATGGCGCCAGAAAAGAGTCTTGATGACCCACAAGTATAGGGTATTAATCATAGTCCTTTCGATAAGTAAGAGTGTCAAACTCAACAAGGAGCAGAAGGAAATGACAAGCGGTTTTTAGCAAGGTATTTTCTGCAAGCATTGAAATTATCGGTAACAGACAGTTTGGTAGTAAGATAATTCGTAATGGGTAACAAGTGACAAGTGTAACAAAGGTGCAGCAAGGTGGCCCAATCCTTTTTATAGCAAAGGATAAGCCTTGACGAACTCTTATATAAAGCAAAGCGCTCCCGAGGACACATGGGAATTGTTGTCAAGCTAGTTTTCATCATGATCATATGATTCACATTCGTTACTTTGATAATTTGATATGTGGGTGGACCGGTGCTTGGATGCTGTCCTTACTTGGACAAGCCTCCCACTTATGATTAACCCCTCTCGCAAGCATCTGCAACTACGAAAGAAGAATTAAGATAAATTTAACCATAGCATGAAACACGTGGATCCAAATCAGCCCCTTACGAAGTAACGTATAAACTAGGGTTTAAGCTTCTGTCACTCTAGCAACCCATCGTCTACTTATTACTTCCCAATGACTTCCCCTTGGCCCAAATCATGGTGAAGTGTCATGTAGTCGACGTTCACATAACACCACTAGAGGAAATACAACATACATCTTATCAAAATATCGAACGAATACCAAATTCACATGATTACTTATAACAAGACTTCTCCCATGTCCTCAGGAACAAACGTAACTACTCACAAAGCATGTTTATATTCAAGATCAGAGGGGTATTAAATATCATTAAGGATTTGAACATATGATCTTCAAGCAAATAAACCAACTAGCATCAACTACAAAGAGTAATCAACAATACTAGCAACCCATAGGTACCAATCTGAGGTTTTGGGACAAAGATTGACTACAAGAGATGAACTAGGGTTTGAGAGGATATGGTGCTGGTGAAGATGTTGGTGAAGATTGACCCTCCCACAATTAGAGGATCGATGGTGATGACGATGGCTTCGATTTCCCCCTCCCGGAGGGAAGTTTTCCCGGCAGAATCGCTCTGTCGGAGCCCTAGATTGCTTCTGCACAGGTTCGGCCTCGAGACAGCGGCGCTTCGTCCCGAAAGATTCCTTCTCATTTTTTCTAGGTCAAAACCCTCCATATAGCAGAAGGTGGACACCGGGTGCTGGCCAGGTGGCCCAAAAGCTCGGGAGGCGAGCTCTGGGGGTAGGGCGCGCCCCCAGGCTTGTGGCCACCTGGTGGGTCCCCTTCTGTTGTTTCTTCGCCCAATATTTTTTATATATTCCAAAACAATTCTTCGTTAAGTTTCAGGACATTTGGAGTTGTGCAGAATAGGTATCTCAGATTTGCTCCTTTCCGGTCTAGAACTCCAGCTGCCGACATTCTCCCTCTTCATGTAAACCTTGTAAAATAAGAGAGAATGGCATAAGAATTGTATCATAAAGTGAAATAACAGCCCATAATGCAATAAATATCATGATAAAAAACATGATGCAAAATGGATTTATCAGGCACCGACACTGACGGCAGCGTTAGGGTGCCCGCCGCCTACTGCGGCATCTTCGGCCTCCGCTCTTCACATGGACTGGTCTCCACCGAGAGCGTTGTCCCCATGGCGCAGATGTATGAAACCGTCGGTAATTTCAGTCTAGCCGTGCTACTGTCAGTATTCAGCAGACAAAATTATTCATCTGTTCAAGTGTTCATTCAGTTGTATGAGAGCGTCTGATTGTGTTTTTGCTTACAGGGTGGTTTGCCAGAGATCTGGCTACATTGTCTGGTGTCACCGATGTGCTACTGCCGCCTGTGGCTGCCGACGCCTCCGATGCCGAGCTGTGATAATCAAGCCGTGTCATCATTCCTGCAGACTGTTTCAAGATCTTGGGACAACACCTATGAAATCCTCAACGCTTCAGCGGCCAAGGTATTCGGAAGTAAGTAGCTACCATGAACTCGAACTGATCCGTCCTTGGTATCCCTTGATGCAGAGTAGAGCAGAGCAGGGCTGGGCTGGGCAGCTCACATATATAAGTTTGTGAACCTTGTGAGGTATGTTTCTTGACTGACTGGCAGATGATGAAGTGGTGAACAATGGCAACATTGGTGTTTTCGTCTCTAGCAACGTTCTGAGCATCGGGAAATTCATGACCGACTTGTCTGCGGTCCAAGCATCATCACCTTGTGTGCCCTCTCTGTCTGCCATCTCACGTGTCATGTGTGTCCTTCAAAGGTATGTTGCTTTCCTGTTAGTCATTTACATACCTACTTACTCACACTAAGCGCAACCACAGATATCATAAAATTGTGTGCCCCTTAATTGAAGCCATGCCATCTTCATAATTCCACAGTCATATGAACTCGATCGTCTTTGTAATGGAAATGCCAGCAGTTTACTTCAAATTGTATGTATGCAAAAGGATGAGATTAAATTTGTGAAGATGTACCACATGTTTTTCTGGTCTGAATTCAAAGCAAACCACATGGAGTGGGTGAACATGGTGAAGCCCAACCTGGGCACTGGCATCCGAGAGCGAGTGTAGGAGGCCATTGCGTCGGAGGATGAATCTACCATGGATGATCTTCACGCCGTCAGGGTCGAATTCAATTCTGCACTTGCCACTCTCCTCAAGGTAAATTCAACAATCAACAGTTCAGAAAATCTTAACCCCATTGCAGCATGCATTTTCTGAACCCGCAGGCAATAGGTAGGAGTTGATCATTGCTAATTTCTCCTAAATGAATCTGTGTCTATAGGAGGATAGTATCCTCGCGATCACTACGGTCCCTGGTGCACCACCAAAGCTGCACATGGATGCAGCGCTGCTGGAGGACTTCCGGGCGAGAGCCTTCTCCCTGTTGTCCATCGTTGGCCTGTCGGGGTTCTGCCAGGTCAGCATCCCATTGGGCACCCATTGCGGTGTCCCTGTGTCAATGTCGCTACTCTCCCGTGATGGTGCCGACCGTTCGTCGTTGCCGTTGCCGTTGCCCAAGAGCTCCAGGAGGCGCTCCAAGATGAGTCCGCTGCAGTCTGGGGCTCGTCAGGTTAGCCTAATTCGGTCATATCTTGCTGAATGCTCCAGTATAGGAGGTTATATTATTTTGTTTGAACATATGCAATATATACCGTGAAGAGCAAAGCTGATGGAGCATGTGTAGTAAGTAGATTTTGACCATTATGCAAACAAATTAAGACCATAACTTAATACTCCCTCTATCCCACAATGTAAGACCTTTTTGCAAGCTACTATGTTAGCTTGCAAAAAGGTATGGGAGTGAGGAAGTACAAACCGAAATATTCACACAACACAACAACACATACTATGCACTTAAGAGGCGAGAAGTGATCGATCTCTGCATTAGTTTGGACTTTAGAGTAAACCTGGTCATGGATAGCCTGGCTCGAAAAACCTGTACTGGCCATATTTACCTTTCGAAACGGGAACTTGATCAATTGGTTCCTGTCGGTGTCAAAACCGGCAGACCTTGGGGTAGGGAGTCCCAAGCTGTGGATATAAGGTCGATGGGGAATAAGGGACGATGAACACGATGGTTACCCAGGTTCGGGCCCTCTCGAAGAGGTAATACCCTACGTCCTGCTTTATTTTATTGGATGTATAGTATGGTTACAGAGTAGATCTACCTCAAGATCAGCATGAGCTAAACCCTAAGGTGATGAGATGATGAATATAGCTCTAGCCCTAAAGACTACAACCCTCGGTTTATATAGACACCGGTAGGGTTAGGGTTACCGAAGATAGATTACAACAAGGGATAAAGAGATCCCGCACATTCTTGACTTGGAGGGCACACCACGGCTTCATAGATCTCCTGTCACTATACGGCTTCTCCAGTCCGGCCCATGTTCAATGGGTCGGCACCTCGAGGACCCCTTAGTCCATGACTCCCTCAGTAGCCCCCAAACTTGCCTCCAACGCCGGGGATCGTCCTCTGGAATCTTCACATCATTGGCTTGCGAGACGAGTTCTTCCATTCCTTTATTTAGTTTGGAGCCGTGTCAATCTCGCTGAACAATATCCAGAGCCCGAACTAATGTACTCAGGCTCGGATAGTTTCAAGATTCTGGGATCCGAAGATATCTCGAGATTGAGGTGGGACCATAAGAGTTTAATGCCATCCCTCGGGGCAAGGGCTTCACGCACCTTTTCAGAAGGCATGTGGCCCAATGCCATCCTTCCACGAGCCCGTCCTTCTAGCTTCACGGTGAGACGCTTATTTATAGATCCGAAGGTGCGGGGGACAGCTTACCTCCCCCCTTTCCCAAAAACTACCCCGAAAAAAGTCCACGACGCCATGGCCGACCTCCCAGGTTCATCCTCACGCCCACATGGCCCACTCCCAGGTGATTGGTCAAGCTGTTAAGTTTCGCACCTTCATTTGAGGCGCTTGCAGACGCAGTGCTTCCTCCCTCCGGCTGATTTGTTCCCAGTCCGCGCTGGTCTCATCTCCGTCGATGGCTGCGCCCTTGCCGAGAACTCCCCCGCTCCGAGCAAGGAGGAGAGGGTATGTCTCGTGCCCTTCCTTCTAAGAGGTTTGGGTTTTCCCATCCATCCCTTTTTAAGGGTTTGCTGGAGTTCTATGGGATCTAGCTCCACAACCTCACCCCGGGGTCCATATTGCATATCTCGGGCTTTGTAGCCCTTTGCGAGATATTTTTGAGTTGTGAGGCCCACTTTGATTTGTGGAGGAAGTACTTCTGTCTTGTCCCTCACCACCAGGGGGATCCATATTCGAGGTGGGCGGCGCCGAAGTATGGTGTATGGCTGGGACAGGGTACCCAATTGGAACCCCATGAAAAGATCCCGAAGGATGGACCTCGGAGTGGTTTTATATTGAAGACGTCCCCCTCACTGACCCAATTCGGCAAGGGTTGCCCGAATATTCAAATGGCCTGCCTATAAAGCGGTTCAACTGGCGGCCCAAAGGCCCTTCCCAACAGGATAGCGAAGAGGTGCGTTCATTGGCGGCCAAGATTAGGCTGCTAACTAGCAGTAAGGTGGCCATGATCGAAGTGATGGCCATCGCTATTACCCGATACGTGCAACCCCTCCAGCAACGGGGTCTTCCTTATGGTGCTATAACGGGACCAACGATGTAACCCGCTACCAGCGACAAGGGCCAGACAATAAGGCGGCTCTGGCCAAAATATTGGCCGATCTCTTCAGGGGAGAGGAGGCGGATTTCGCTCGAATGAGTATTTGGGAAGGCTGCTCCGGATACAATCCGGCGGACTGGGTAAGCCACAATCCATTGTTTTGAGTTCACAGATTACGCCCGAATTCTAACTGATTGTAATTGAACAGGGATGGAGGCGTCAAGTTGCGTCCATTAGTTGCCCTCCTCCCCAACCAGAGGATCATTCCCATGACGACGATCCTGGGTATCATGACGACCCAGAGACGTCGATTGACTTTGAAGATGGGGTTTTTTTTATCAGGAGAGCCTTGACGGCGCCAAGGTCGCTCTGATAGCCGATCATCCTGCGGCTCTTCCCTCTTCCACAGTAAGTGAAAAGAAGACCATCTCCCGAACCGAGCGCTCATCTCGTGCTATTCCCCATGTGCTAACTTCTGCTCCCAAGGTTCGCCGCACTTCGCGTCGGACTGTCTTGGGGGGAGCGCGGACCGCACCAGCTTCGGCCCCTAATGGGGGATCAAAGCGGAAGGCTTCCGCCGAAGTTGAAGCACCTGCTTCCTCGGCCCAAAGGTAACGTATTTCGGAATCACAGCGAGGGTTGCTTTTAATACCTTTTTGTTAAAACTTTCTTAATTTTGCAGAAGACGTGTACCCCTGCATCAGTCCGAAGATTCCCCGGGTGCGCCGAATCACCACCTCGGTCCTAAGTCTTCGGTATGAGACGGAGCTTCCTCCGAACACGCGGTAGCCAGCGCGCCTCCGGCGGATTCCGATAATGTTTCGGTTACCAACTCTGAAGTAGAGAGCGTGATGAATCATCGCCGCCGGAGGGAAACTTTACGTCATACTGCCATTGCCGACTAGGAATTTAGTGCTTTCAATTCGATGGACGCATACCTTGGAGCAGCCCGGACAGGTCTTGAAGGGATCGCCGGTCTATTTGCCGCCAGAATGTAGGTGTGTAACTAAAATGGCTTGAAAGCAGATCATGTTCCCTAGCCAAGTAGCCCCCAAGCCTTAATTTGGGCGGGACGGCCGAGTTAAGGGTTTCTCATGATATTATATTTTATAGGCCACATGAGAGCAGAGCAAAAAGCTGTCCGAGGACCTTGAGGTGAGCCGGGCACAGTTGGTTGAAGCCAAGGCCGAACTGGATGCGGCTCGAAAAGCCTGCAGCGGATTGTCCGGTAAGTAGAAAGAACTTTTTCCCAACGCGTAGAAAGGTATATGGTGTATTCTATGCATTAACACCTTGTTTTCTCCATGTAGCCGCGAAGGCCGTAGGCGGGTTGCGAAAGGAGCTAGAGGCTAGTAAACGAGTGCCGACGCAAAGTCAAGAGGAGAAAAATGAGCTCAAGGAGGAGAATCGGCGGAAAGCCGAGGAAATTGAGAGCTTGAAAACTCAGCTGGCGCAAGCCTTGGAGGAAAACCATAAGCTGAAAGGTGGCATGTTTGGTAAGCACTGATCTGACCGGTACGTTCGTCCAGTACCATAGGCATTTTAATGACGATGTGCAACACCTGCTTGCTAGGTTTTCTGACTGGGCGGCCCGCGGAAGACCTACGAGAGGGCCCGAAAGGCCATGAAGAGTATGACGAAGGCGTTATGGCCAATAGAGGTGCCGCCAGAGAGCATGGCCGAACCAGCCAATCTCTTTAAAGGAGCTCGGCGAAGGTTTGAATTGTGGAAGATCTTGTCTTGCCGAGAAGGAGCGCGCGAGGCGTGGGCTATGGTAAAGACCCGTTTCACCAAGCTGGACTCGGAGCATATGGCCCGGGTTGGTCCTGTGGGCCCTGATGTCCAAGAGATACCTCTAAGCTTGGTGTATGATGATGTGATGCCGGCCACTCGTCATTCTCAGAAGGATTACGCTTTAGAGCAATTAATAGACAATGTGGATCAAGAGTAGTTTTGTCAATTCTATGTATCTATGTACTGTACATTGACCGAGCTCAATCCGCAGTCTTATTTTTAAAAGAATGTTGTCTTAACCGGCCATCGGCTACTACCTCCCCGATCAGTGATCAGGAAGTGTTCCGTACTACGTGCCGTGGGAAACAAGGCAGCACTTCGAGAACCAGGCAATCCGGCCATTTGGCTCGAACGGACGAAACATGTGCGGAGAGTTATGTTATATTACTGTTTGACGTAAGAAACATATTCCGATGAAAATAGTTCCTCCAAAGGTTCCTTTCTTCGGGTAAATTCATAGTACGGATACATGAAATCAACGGAGACCAATGGCTGCGAAAAAACCCTGGTGATAAGCGCGAGGCTATATTCACTTCCCTTAGGCCGACTTATTGTATTCTGTAAGAACACTAGCTTTCGGCTTCACTCGTCTGAGGTACGGTCCCGGATGACCCGATCGTAACAATTGCAGAGGTGCTCCCTTTACTCCCTAGCCGAACAATCGGGAATGTAGGGGTAAACACAGGAGCCAGGCAACCCAGCTTGGTAAAGATCTTAGGTCAAATAAGTGCATATGTTGGCTTGAAAGATATGAGAAGGCTGCAGACGAAACGAATGCGATGTATGCTGATTATATTATTCGGCTCCTCTAAGGGAGCCCCCATGCAAAGCTGGGTGTTACATTCCATGACGTATACGGTATTGGCTTGGTATGTTTCGGTTCAGCCGAACACCTGCCATGTTAAGGAAAATAAAAAGAAGGAACAAAGAGAGGTGAGGATGTATGCGGGTGACAATGTCTAACTCAGGCGTAAAAGTGCCGTAGCCAATCTGCGTTCCACGGGTTCGGCTCGAGGCGATCGTCGGACGGGCGGCGAAGGCGGTATACTTCACCTGCCAGTACTTCGTCGATGATGTACACACCCTCCCATTTGGGTGAGAGCTTATGCTTCTATTTTTTGGGGAGCCGGAGGACGAGGTCGCCCATGTTGTATGTCTTTGCCCGGACTTCGCGGTGTTGGTAGTGCCATGCTTGCTGCTGATAAAGTGCGGATCGAGTCCGAGCTATATGCCGTTCTCCTTCAAGAGCGTCCTAGTCATCCTGCCGATCCAACTCGGCTTCCTTTTCTTTGTACATGCGCACTCGAGGCGCGTCGTGGCGCATGGGAGAACGGCTTCCGCACCATATACCATAAAAAATGGTGTGTATCCGGTTGACCGGTTAGGAGTAGTGCGCAACCCCCATAATACGGAATCAAGTTCCTCGACCCAATGGCAGTCTGATTGTTCCAGTGATCGGATCAGGCGGGGCTTGATGCCGCTTATAATGAGCCCGTTGGCCCGTTTGACCTGTCCATTGGTCTGTGGGTGGTACACTGAAGCGTAATTGAGCTTAATGCCCATTTTGCCGCACCACTCCTTGACTTCCTGGGCGGTGAAGTTAGTACCGTTATCGGTAATTATGCTATGGGGGACACCATAACGGTGTACGGCGTCAGATAAGAACTCGACGACAAGTCCAGATTCTGCCGAAGTGACGGGCCTTGCCTCAATCCACATGGTGATTTTTTTCGACCATGACCAATAGGTACTTCTTTTTCTTTGTGCCCCCTTTGAGTGACCTGACCATGTCGTGACCCCAGACCGCGAAAGGCCATGTTATCGGTAATGTCCGAAGGGCTGTGGGGAGCATGTGGCTTTGATTTGCGAACAGCTGACATCCAACGCAACGTTGGACGAAAGCCCGGGCATCTTCACGGGCGGTAGGCCAAAAGAATCCTGCTCGGAAAGCCTTGCTGACCAAGGCCCGAGCTGCCGCGTGGTGGCCGCCGATGCCCGCGTGTATTTCTGCCAGGAGTTGATGCCCCTCTTCTTCGGAGATGCACCTTTGCAAGATTCTTGTGGTGATTTTTTTGTAAAGCTCGCCGTCATGGACCTTGTATGGTTTGGAACGCCAGACTATACGTTGTGCCTCCGTTTGGTCCTCCGGGAGCTGTTGCCGAATGAGGTAGGCAAGCAGAGGTTCTGTCCAGGGGGCAATTATGGCCATGATTTCATGGGCGGAAGGTGTTTCCTCGATTGCGGAGCCGCCAATGATATGGTCGTCGAGCTCCTTGTCCGGGGAGGCATTGTGAGCAGGCTCATTAACTAGTGTAACAGCGTCACCATCCTGCCATACTACGGAGGGCTTGAAGAGCCGCTCGAGGAAAGTGTTTTTAGGAACCGGGTCGCGCTTGGCGCCCATGCGGGCGAGTACGTCCGCGGCTTGGTTGCTGTCCCTAGAGACATGGTGGAATTCTAGGCCCTCGAATCGGGCCGATATCAGGAGAACCGCATTTCTGTATGCCGCCATCTTGGGGTCCTTGGCATCGAATTCGCCGTTGACTTGAGAGATAGCTAGGTTTGAATCTCCCCTTACTTCGAGGCGCTGTACCCCTATTGACGTGGCCAGACGAAGACCATGTAGTAGTGCTTCGTATTCGGCTGCATTATTGGAGTCCGTGTACATTATTTGTAGGACATACCGAACAGTGTCGCCTGTAGGGGAGATTAGGATGACCCCAGCCCCCAGTCCGGCTAACATTTTTGAGCCGTCGAAATACATCATCCAATGTGAATATGTGCTGTGTTCTCGGGGTAGTTCGGCTTCAGTCCATTTGGCTATAAAATCGGCCAGTACCTGAGATTTAATAGCTCGCCGTGGTTTGTATGATATCTCGAAGGGAAGGAGCTCTATGGCCCATTTGGCGATCCGGCCTGTGGCGTCCCTGTTGTTGATTATGTCGTTCAAGGGGACCTCTGACGCCACTGTGACCAAGCATTCTTGAAAGTAGTGTCATAGCTTTCGGGATGCCATACAAACCGTATAAGCTATCTTTTGATAGTGGGGGTATCGTGATTTGCATGGCGTAAGTACCTCGGACACATAATAGACCGGCTTCTGGACTTGGAACTTGTGGCCCTCAGACTCCCGCTCCACGACAAGCACCGCGCTGACCACCTGATTGGTGGCTGAAATGTATAGTAGCATGGGCTCGCCGACGCTAGGTGCGGCCAGGATGGGGTTGCCAGCGAGAAGTGTTTTAATCTCCTCGAGCACCGTAGTTGCTTCATCTGTTCATTGGAAGTTCTTGGTATTTTTAAGCAGTCTGTAGAGTGGGAGCGCCTTTTCTCCGTGGCGAGATATGAAGCGGCTCAAAGCTGCCACGCATCCGGCCAGTTTCTGGACGTGCTTGAACTCTGTTTGTATTGCGAGCTGGGATAGCGCACTAATTTTGGCTGGGTTGGCCTCAATTCCTCTATGGGAGACTATGAATCCGAGCAACTTTCCGGCGGGGACCCCAAAGACGCATTTTTCCGGTTTGAGTCGTATATCATTGGCTCGTAAGTTATCAAAGGTTTGGCGGAGGTCGTCTATCAGCTGGTCGATGTTTTTGGTTTTGACAACCACGTCGTCCATGTATGCCTCCACCGTTCTGCCGATTTGGTTTTCGGGGCATGCTTGAATCATGCGTTGGTATGTAGCTCCTGCATTTTTCAGTCCGAACGGCATGGTGTTGAAGCAGAAAGGTCCGTAAGGAGTGATAAATGCGGTTGCTGCCTGGTCGGACTCCTTCATCTTGATCTGGTGGTATCCGGACTATGCGTCCAGGAAGCATAGCGAGTCGTGTCCGGTGGTGGCGTTGATGATCTGGTCTATTCTTGGCAGGGGAAAAGGGTCCTTAGGGCAGGCCTTGTTAAGGTCTTTAAGATCGACACAGATCCGCCAGGATTTGTCCTTTTTGGGTACCATAACCAGATTTGCTAACCACTCGGGATGCTTGATCTCGCGGATGAATCCGGCCTCCAACTATTTTTATAGCTCTTCGCCCATGGCCTGCCTCTTGGGTTCAGAAAACCGGCATAGAGTGTGTTTCACCGGCTTGAAGCCTTTTAAGATGTTTAGGCTGTGCTCTGCCAGCCTGCGTGGGATTCCTGGCATGTCTGAGGGGTGCCAGCGAATATTTCCCAGTTTTCATGCAGGAACGTTCTTAACGCCTCGTCAACTGCGGGGTCCAGCTGTGCTCCTACAGATGCCGTTTTATTGGGATCTGTTGGGTGCACTTGAAATTTTACTATTTCATCTGCTGGCTTGAATGATGTGGATTTTTGTCTTTTACTCAGGACCACATCATCCCTGTCGACTGTAGTGCATAGTGCTGTCAACTCTTCGGCTGCGAGGGCTTCAGATAGTGCCTCTAGGGCGAGGGATGCCGTCTTGTTTTCGGCTCGTAAGGCTTTGCTTGGGTCACTTTTAAGTGAGATTACCCTGTTGGGCCCTGGCATTTTGAGTTTCATGTACCCGTAATGCGGTATGGCCAGAAATCTCGAGAATGCCTCATGTCCTAGGAGCGTGTGGTATCTTCTACGAAAGGGCACAATGTGAAATAGCAAGGGTTCGGATCTGTAGTTATCGGGTGTGTCGAACACAACATCCAGGGTAATGCATCCCGAGCAGTGTGCCTCCCTATTGGGTATTATACCTCGGAATGTGGTGTGGCTGCGTTCGATGCGAGATCTGTTGAGCTGCATCTTGTCGAGAGTGTCCTCGTAGATGAGGTTGAGGCCGCTGCCTCCGTCCATCAGTACTTTAGTCAGCCGAAAACCATCGATAATGGGGTCAAGGACCAGTGCGGCCGGTGCATGGTTGCTGCGCGGACTTGGCTTGTCCTTCTCGTCGAAGGTAATAGGAGTAGCTGCCAAAGGCGGTGTGGCCGTCACTTGATATATCTGACTGAGCTCTCGAAGAGCCGTTTTCCTTTTATTGTTTGAGGCGAACGTCTCGTATACCGTAAGGACATTATGGTCCTGTGGTGAAGCCGCGAACTGCTTATCTGGAAGTGTAAAGCCCAAGATTGGCTCGCCATGTTTGTCCACTTGCCTTACCACCCAACAGGCTCGAAGTCTGCGGGTTGGGTTCACGTCCAGCAAGACTGAGTGTATTGGGCATGGTTTATCCAGTAACTCGTCCAGCACTGATCTAGGCCTAGTCTTCTTTTCGCCAGGCTCACGTTCCGGTGACTGATTTGTATATGCCCGTTTAGAGCGAGACCTTCCATGCTGCGCGGCGGGCGGTGGCCCCATGTTCATCTGTTGCGCCCTCCACGTGTTCTCCATGGCGCAATACTTGCGTACAATGTTTGATAGTTCGGTGAAGCTTTGAATTCGGCAACACGCGAGGGTGTTTAAGAGGCCCTCGTCCTTGCAGTTGAACTGGAAGGCTTTAATTATCTCTTGGTCACAGCAAGGCACCATCCTGTTCTTCACCAAGGGGAATTTAGCCAATAATGATGGATTATCTCATTTTGCAGCTGTTTGACATACATGAGGTCCCATATGTCTGGGTTTCTCGAATCTGGGGAGTATTCCGTGTGGTGGGTGGGTGGGAAAATTTTGAGAATTCCTTCCTGCAGTGGACCCGGACTATCCTTGATGGGTGGTTGAGTCGTGTCTGGTTCTGATTGTGCAGGACTCAGGTCCGGACTAGTGCACGGCTGGATCGGCTCGAGGCCGGATCTAGCGTTGGGGCTCGAGTCTGGGCATATCTCTGGGCTGGTGTCTGACTCCGAACTGGAGACTCAAATGTACACCGTTCTTAGCTTGTAAGGCTGCGGCCCCTCCTGGTCCTCTTCAATGGTAGCGACGAGGTGAGTGTCCGGAGGGGTGTTGATTTATCGGTCGTCGGGTTTAAGCCCGATCCGATCATAGGCTGTGGGCCTGATAAAGGAGATTCCCATATTGCACGGAATAGACTTACCAAGTAGTCTGCCGGCTAGGCACACGGGGGTGCCGGACACTCCGGCGATTCGGCGAGAGATCTTGCGGACGGTCTGTCGGGGTTAGGCTTCAAAGCCGGACTCTAAGAGATACCTGATTCTTGTAAGTCCGTTGGTCCCGGGGTCGATGCCCCCGAACCGGTGAGTTCCTCTACGGGGACGAAGCCTTCGATCTGGTCGAGGCGACCACTGGGATCGGCGCGCACCAATATGCCGCCAAAGACGAGGAGATGACCAGGGGTGGGGAAGCCCTCGGAGCGGGTGTGGTCTCCAACAACCGGTTGAGCCATAGATCCTTTGGGTGATCCAACAACAGAACTCTCAATGAAAGCATCAATGTCGGTATGAAAACCGGCAGACCTCGGGGTAGGGGGTCCCGAGCTATGGATCTAAGGTCGATGGGGAACAAGGGACGATGAACACGATGTTTACCCAGGTTTGGGCCCTCTCGAAGAGGTAATACCCTACATCCTGCTTGATTTTTTTGGATGTATAGTATGGTTACAGAGTAGATCTACCTCGAGATCAGCATGAGCTAAACCCTAAGGTGATGAGGTGATGAATATAGCTCTAGCCCTAAAGACTACAACCCTCGGTTTATATAGATACCGGTAGGGTTAGGGTTACCAAAGATAGATTACAACAAGGGATAAAGAGATCCTGCGCATTCTTGACTTGGAGGGCACACCATGGCTTCATAGATCAACCGTCACTATACGGCTTCTCCAGTCCGGCCCATGTTCAATGGGCCGGCACCCCGAGGACCCCTTAGTCCATGACTCCCTCAGTTCCTCTCGGGACGGGATGCGGTGCTTGGTGATGGGCGATGCAGTGGGGTTGGAAGTCCGGAGTTGGCTGGCAACGATGTCGTGGCGGTGGTGCGACGGTCGGCATGGAGGTGGTTCGGGCTTGAGGCTGGTGACAGCGGCGGCTACATCGCGATCGCGCGTCCAAATCTACCTCTGGCGTCATGGGTAGCCTCCCTTGTCGTGGCTTGCTGGGGGGAGGGGCAGATGTGTGCTCCCTCTGTCAAATAGAGCTGATGTACCCACTTTCAACATTTCATTCTCTTTGGATATATAGAACAGAGGTGAAGCTAAGGAGGTGACGAGATCCAGTGCTTAATGTGGAAATAGTGCTATTTGATCTAACATGAAAAATAAAGTGTTGCGTAGGGACCTCACCTAGAGGGTCAACCGAAAAGATTACAACTGCAAAAGGAGGGCATAATTTACAATTGCATGGAGAGTGTGGTTAAGGAGACATGATGACTGCCAAGAAGAAAAGTGAATCTACATTTGTCGCTATAAATGAAAGTCACATACATGCTCGACTATGATTTCTGAATTAGAACAATTTTCACATGTATGGATATTTTTTTGTTATTCCTTGGCAAAAAAGGCATATTTGTCGCTATATTATATATTTATCTTTGTAACAAGTTCTTACATGTTTCTCTTTGATAATTCTACAGCAAGCAAGCATCTATAGAATTGATGACGATCATTGACATTTTGTCACATTGCTTAGAAGAATGATCTTCTGATAAATATCTTTCTGTATCTTCTGGATGTCTCTATTATTAAAATCTCTAATATCCCTACTATTCTCTACTAATAAAGGAAGTCTATACGTCGTGTTCATTTTGCTGCGCTTCGTAACACCAATGATCAATCGAAGAAAAAAAAATCACCCTCTCTCTCGATCCCACCAGAGTGCAAAAAGAACGAGTTAAAAAATCAACGGTAGAAACCCATGCATGCATGCCGACTCCACCCTTGAATCCTCGAGCAGCCTCTCTCCAATCAACACCTTCCAATCTTCTATCCCCACACCGCCGCCCCACTCACGCTCCTGTCCCGTATGAGTCCCCTCACACACGCACGCCACCACCAGCCATGCCCCGGGCGCCATTGGCCCTTCCCTATTCCGCCTCTGTGGCTAGCTCAGCCCTCCATTACTGGTTGGCTGGCTGCGCCCTCCACGCAGTTGTGGAGCAGGTCACAAGAGAGGCGGACGACTGGCTGCGGGCTGGATGGGAAAGTGATGTCGGTGATGGAGACCTTCACAGTGTTTCCGAGTGAGAGAGAGGCATCCGCCATCACGCAGCCAGAGAAGTCGAAACCCAGGCCAAGGTTGGCCACCGTCGCCGGCGTGAAAGTTGATGGGCCTGAAGGCCGACGGCGGTTCCGCCACTGTCGCACCACTTCTGAACTTGGGGGAGATACGGAAGGAGAGCGGTGGAAGTGTGAAGACCCCGACGCCTCCTCTCGCGACCACGACCACAATATCTGTAAGAAAGATACTAACTTTATACATATTTGCCAGCTTCAAAAGCATTGACATCATTTCTTATGCGGTCAACCCAGACTAACCATGAACAACCATACTGAACACTACATGGGTTGGACATATGTGATTTATATATAGTAACGATTCATATGAAAAGCTAGCCATGGGTGTCGTGGCTAGGTAGTATCAGAATTCAGTCTTTCAGTTTCTTCAAGCTCGAGTCTTCTATTTAATGAAGCTTTGTGTACCTTGTAATAGTGACACATATGGACGCATGAAGTTCAATGATATTAATATTATTTTCATGGGCAACATATATCCAGTAATAAGTTCTTCGGTGGCGAGTGATTTGCCTGTTTAAGGTGACAGAAAGACTGCCGAGAAGGAAAGAAATGAAAGAGAGTTTTTATTTGTCGTTGTATGATGGAAACCACATGTCACCATGCTTAACACGTATTTCAGAGTTAAATGAATAATTTGATTGATGTGTCCATATTTTTATTATTTTATGACAACACATAGGCATTTGGTTTCTGCCTGTAGCAACGCACGAGTATTGTCCTATTCTGACTAATGAACCATATATTAGATGTTGGTATTTATTTGAGATTGATTTGCAGCCTTGGTTAGGAAGGTGATCCCATAGCAGAAATTGCAAAGTTATTGTGCATTACAAAGGGAAGAATAAAACCATTATTGCAAAGAAAAAAATATGTTATTGCCTCACTATACATGGCAGCCATATATTGGTGATTGAAGGGGCTATCAGCATACATGAAAAGTTGGATGAAGGTGTCTCTGCTTGCAGGAAAAGGAACATTACTTATTTTTTCTAAGTAGGTATAGAGAGTAGAGATAGGAATGGAAACCACAAGCTGTCATGTTCGATGCACATTTCGCAATTAGAACATTTTTTATCATTGTGTTTTTGTTGTTCCGTGGCCACGCATGACAATTAACTATATGTTACAGTGTGACAATGGCTTAGGAGACATATGATTTGACTCCTTGGCTCAGGGGCATCATGGGCGGTGCATGACTCCCACCCTGATGGCAGTGGTGGATCGGCACAAACACGTGGGGATGGGACCAGGGCGGAGAGCGGGCCGGTTGGCGGGGGACTCCTCCTTGGTGGTCCGTGAGGAAGTATAGTGTGAAGGAGAGAGGGTGCCATGGAGAAGGTTAGGTGGGCGTCATCCGTTTTTAAAGAAGAGCGCTCCAACAAGAAATGTCCTGACATGGCGGGAAACCAAGCAAGAAGGGGAGGTACCGAAGGAAAAGGGAAGGGTGCGTTGTTAGGTGGGGTTTTTATGTTGGGACCACATGTTGAAGATTACATGACAGATAATTCAGACAACCATTCCCTCCCCGTATGATTTGGATTTGGGGGTATCTGGACATTCCAGATGGTTGAATTTTGGGGAACCTACTGGGCGCCAATTTAATCCAAACACGACATGACGTTGTTCGCACACGAACACGTCACCGTGTACCTCCAACACCGAGGATGATGCACCGCAGTTCACGTCGAAGGAGACCCGTCCGAAAGTGCGGTACGCAAGCAATCCGGCGGGTACTTTTCAGGACCTAAAACCCCACGCGCCCGGGAGGGACCCCGTCTGGACGCACGGAGGCTATGGGCTGCCCTAGGTCGACCTGATCGCCCCTAGGGCCTCGAGGTTCGCCGCCCTGCAAACGAAGAATGAACGAAGAACGAGAAGAAAGATACAAGGATAGGGGATAGATGAACACGAAAAAGTAGTAGATATGTTTGTTCGATTGTGTGTTGTTCAATCGGCCGTCACCCCTTAGGTATATAAGAGGCGGATGGACTTCCCATGCAATAAAAAGGCTTGGATTCACGTCCAAAACCCTAGTCAAATTCGGATTGGTTTTGTCCAAACTTTCCAAAACTGTTCAGTTTAAAACTAGCTGCACCTTGCGGGTCTTTTTTGAGGTGTTAAACAACCTCGGATGGAAATGAGCCCAAAAGCAATCTTGACCGTTTCGATGAGACGAACAACTTTCATGTTGAATGTTTTTTTATCAGAGATCATCTTGAGGGACAAATTGCTCGCGCAAAATAGGCTATTATTCGCGCTACCCATCAGACAAGGTGTCTGGTGGGGCGCGCCATATTTTGCCTCCTGACAGGGCTGCATTCTGATGGCTCTAACTTTTGCATACGAACTCGGATTGGGACGATTTTTATATCAAAATCAACCATTTTAATGAGACGCACAACTTTCATGTTGAATCTTTTTCCACTTGAGGCCATCTTAATTGGTTTTAAATCCATTCTTTAATATGGTGTCAACATGAGCATCTCCGAACTTGTCATAACTTTTGCATCCGAGCTCTGTTTTAAAACACCTTCATATCCATCTTGATCTTCTAGAAGAAAGCCATCCCATGGTGACTTCCAATCATAAGTTTGAATTAATCTTGACATAGCTTAAAGCAACTTTTACGATTGTGCCACTTTTGAGCGTCAACACATGCCCCCCTGTTTTTTGGCAAAGCTAGCGTGCCGAAAAATAACTTGTACCATGTTTGTTCTAAGGACGATGTCAACACTCCATCGGCCATTTATATGTGCTTAGGGCAATAATTGTGTATCGGCCATGTCTTTGCTTAGGCGATATTTATATATCAGCCGTTATTTGTTTGAACCCTTGATTGCAAACTTGGGTGAAACCTTCTCAACTTCATTAACAATCCGATGATAAGGTTCCATATATATGTATCTCAAAGCCATCTTCTGAACCATATTAATCACCATTTCACTAGGATTTGCAGATAATCAAGAATGAACTTCCTATAATCCTTGCTTCGCTTGCATAAAAGTTTCATTAGTGGCCGAGGTGGTGAGCTCCAATTCGGCCTTACCTATGTTGGCAAGAATAAACAACGGCTATTGATAGATGTGCAATACACCATGACCGACATGGTAGCCGGATGCTTGCTATGCCAACTCTCTCCAATTGTCATGTCTAGATATATGAAGAATATTAAAACAACCCAAGGTAAATTTTGCATCTAGACATACCCCAAGATAAACTATAAGTGATTCGTCAACACATTGATAACCCTTGGATATTTATTGCACTACTCATAAGGAATCACCGAAAGCCTCAATATGTATAGCACCTATAGCAAGTAAAAGATCCTAACCGAATAACAATTCATATTCGGCTTTGATTATTGTGCAATAAATATTTTAAGAGGCATACGAGGCTTGTTTTGGTCTCCAATTGAACTAAGGACGATGTTAGGATACTACACCGGCCATGCTTTGACATATTCTTAGGGCGATAGATAAATATCGGCCATTATCATGAGGTCCATGTAGAATTCACCCACCAAAGTTTGTATAGCGGAAATAAACAAATAAAATAGCAATAAAATATTTTGGCCCCTTTGTATTAGCAAAAAAATGTAACTAACCAAATATATAGTGATTTGGTAATACCTTGTCATGATATAGAAAATTATGTTGCATCCATGGATCAAATTAGTCCATGGAGGGTAACTGATCATACCTACGGATGAATTCCATGGCAAAGGCATCAATGGCATGGTTGAAGAAAATGAATGATGTGCTAACCAAATATTTTGATGTTGTGATGCACACCTTCGGCTTAATTGTTTGTTGCTTCCATCCTTCTCTTTCTTCACTTTTATTGTACTTGTTGCAATAGAAGCATGCACATCATTTTTGTTTTGATTGATCCTCTTGGGAACCCATGCCATGTTCCTCTGTCTCAGCTCTTGTGCACTAAGATTTTGTAATTCCTCCTTTTGCCAATACGATAAGCCGAGCGGGCATCTCGGCTGTGATTCTGTTTTGACCAATGGCAATTCCTTTTTGGCCTTGTGCACTCTCAACTTCTTTTCTTCAGATTTGGCACTTTTATTTTTAACAATTGATTGCTCCACTTCTTTGCCTTTTGTAGCCAATGTCAACACTTTAATTGGCTCTTTGTTATTTGAGATCAAATGTGAAGTAGCACACTTACGACCATCTTTCTTGACCCGGTATACTTGCTTGACCACCTCTTTCTTCGTCCATGGGGTCCGGACCGATTCCTTATGATTGAAACAGTCTTTAACATGTGATTTTTCAAATGTTGATCTTCTCGGAGCTGCATAATATTGGTGAGATGGTCTAAAATAAGATGGAGAATGTGCCCTTGTATCATACCTGTCCCATGCTGGATATGGATCTATATGAGCATAGGGAGGCATCCACGGCATTGGCATTGGTGGCCCAAAATAAAGATATGAATATGTTGCATTAAAATTCTCACTTTGCCAATACCGATCCTCATATTTGCGCCTTGGGGGTGATCTTGGTTTCTTTGCATGATTTGGCCGATAAGTATTCTTCTCTTCACTCTTCTTTTGATATTTATCCAATAGTTCAGCGAAGGTGATTTTTGATCTCTTACATTTGCGCTTATTTCGGCCTTTGTTTTCTTTTGGTTTGCTTTCATCAATCATTGGATTTGCTTGCTGCCCCCCAGTCCTTGGCGTCTCCATTGTAGCTTCAATGGAATTCTTGCCCTCAAGATTATGTTCATTATGCTCTTCAACAACTTCTTTACTTGAAAGCTTCATCCCATCACCTGCAGTTTTTACCTTCTCTTTAAATGGATCGGCTTGAAGCAGCCGATGCAAAAACTTTCTGCCATCGAGACCAATCGGAATAGACTGGTCATCTCTTGGTGTCTCAACAAATTTCAATCGTCCTTTTGTCAATGGCCGATTTAACTATTTGACGAAACATGTTGCAATCCTTAAAATTATGCTTGGACGAATCATACAACTTACAATACATTCGTCCCTGGACAGATGGCTCAACATGGTGATCAAGAATTCTAATATAATTATTTCTCAACAACAAATCAAAGATTTGATCACACATGTTTGAATTGAAGGTAATTTTTTTATTTTCTAGCCGATCTTGCTGTGAAAACGGCTTTGGAGTTAAGCAAACGAATGGTTCAGATTTTGTATCACCCCATTCGGCTATGATTTTTATTTTGCATTCTTTTACCTATGTCATCGGATAAGATATTATACTAGCATCGGTTTTTTGAAAAGAATCTAACCTTGGCTTTATGTTTCTGAAACAAAAATAGTTAGAACATGCATGCCTCAATTGAGACCAAGAGTAAGCCAAGTATGAAACAAGCAAAGCTACCCATGTACATACGAACTTTAAATAAAGCAACGGGGAAAGCTTTGGCTGCAACAGTAAGTCATTATCGGTCTTTATAAATGGCGCAATGGGTTGACCGATATGTTCTATAACGATTTTATTGCTAACAAGTAAATTACCCTTCTTCATTTGTCTTTCAAAATTACTTATGAGGATTTTTCTAATAGATGCATCAACAATAAAGTTTTGACCAAATCTGAAAACAGGTAAATTATTTGCAAGCCATACCTCTTCAAATATGTTGGGAGAGCATGATGGTGGTGCGACTTGAAGAACATCTTGCTCCGTCTTTGGATGGCTCCCCAACGCGTTATCATCATCTTTTTCTTGATTCCGTGCATCATTACTTTGAAGATCCTTGTCAGCCGAACTTTGTTCGTCTACTTGCTCTTGTCCATTAGGCTTGTCAATTTCTACGGCACGGAACTCATAGGGCAGGAAGTAGATTCCATTAACTTCAGAAAAATCAAGCACCGCTGTTTTCCTACGCTTACCATGCCCTTTCTCAGTGATGTTTGCCTCTTTGGATTTGATGGATTCGAAATATATACTACTTGATTCGGCTTTTTCAACTGAAGTACTTTTAGTTTCCGAATCATCATTCTTTTCATCGGTTATATCAATTGGCAAGGCTTCTTTCCTTTCAGCCAATTCCCTATCAATTCTCTCTTGGCGAAGTACTTGCACCCTATCGCGCAAAGCTTTAACTCCCCTCTCAATTTCAGCCCGCTCTAGATCAGTTTGCCCCCCAATGCTTTTAGGATCTTTCGGCAATGAACTGTTAGTGTTGCCGAAATTTTGCAACTGTGTAGGGGGTGTATAATATGCTGCGGTACTAGGTGGAGGTGTATGCACTGGTGTATAACAATATGCTCTCTCACCAATTCTCTCAATTGATGAAGTTTCGTCTTCTTGCAAAACTCTAGCCTTTATTGCAGCATAATCAGGAAACAACCCCTTTTCATATTGTTCAAGGCAAAGAGCACTATTCCTCTTATTTTGTGCCAAGCTCTTTTTTAACGCAGCCACAACCGCTTCTGGAAGGGATTGCTCCACAATACTTTCAGATTCTTTCGGCAATGATTCGTGAGTGTTGCCGAAATTCTCGAATTGCGTAGAGCATGCATTATAAGCTACAGTATTAGATTACGGCACGTGTGTTCCTGTAAAATTTTCACTTATTCGGCTATGACCATGAAGGTGCGGGGCCGAATTATGAACATCTACAGTTGCATATGGTGCTGAAAAATTATTAACATGAGGTGTAGCATATGATGGTTGAGAGTAACTGGCCGAATAGCTAGTAGTAGCATAGCCAATTCTCCCATCCATCGGCAAGGTTGGATTCACATATTGCAAATTAGTTGCCGATAAATAAAAGGGTGAACCACTTTCTTGTATGCTATTGGACATTTTTACATGAGGTGTTTCAAATTGATTGCCTAAACCCATCATGTTGTTCATCGGCATATGAATTTGTGGGGTTGCCGATGGATGAGAGTTAGGATACATATGTTGTATATTGCTAAAATCATAAGAATTTGAAGCATGAAGATTATTTTGCATCGGCCCTTGCACGTAATTAGATGCATTATTGATAAAACTAGGGCTAGCCGATACATTATGCTCATTAGGCGATCTAGCAACAACATATGAATTATTTGCATCTATATAGGGGAATTGAGTGTTCATATTACCTTTGTAGATTGCAAACCCTAGATGACGATCTCTTCGTAGCAAGAACGGGTTGGAGACCGTTTAAAGCTTCGTCCCCAGCGGAGTCGCCAAAAAGTGTGTTCGCACACGAACACGTCACCGTGTACCTCCAACGCCGAGGGTGAAGCACCGCAGCTCACGTCGAAGGAGACCCGTCCGGAAGCGCGGTACGCAAGCAATCCGGCGGGTGCTTTTCAGGACCCGAAACCCCACACGCCCGGGAGGGACCCCGTCAGGGCGTGCGGCGGCTATGGGCTGCCCTAGGTCGACCTGATCGCCCCTAGGGCCTCGAGGTTTGCCGCCCTGCGAACGAAGAACGAACGAAGAACGAGAAGAAAGATACAAGGATAGGGGATAGATGAACACGAAAAAGTAGTAGATATGTTTGTTCGATTGTGTGTTGTTCAATCGGCCGTCACCCCTTAGGTATATAAGAGGCGGCTGGACTTCCCATGCAAGAAAAAGGCTTGGATTCACGTCCAAAACCCTAGTCAAATTCGGATTGGTTTTGTCCAAACTTTTCAAAACTGTTCGGTTTAAAACTAGCTGCACCTTGCGGGTCTTTTTTGAGGTGGTAAACGACCTCGGATGGAAACGAGCCCAAAAGCAATCTTGACCATTTCGACGAGACGAACAACTTTTATGTTGAACGTTTTTTTATCAGAGGTCATCTTAAGGGTCAAATCGCTCGCGCAAAACAGGCTATTATTCACGCTACCCATCACACAAAGTGTCTGGTGGGGCACGCCATATTTTGCCTCCTGACAGGGCTGCATTCCGATGGCTCTAACTTCTGCATACGAACTCGGATTGGGACGATTTTTATATCAAAATCAATCGTTTCGATGAGACGCACAACTTTCATGTTGAAACTTTTTCCATTTGAGGCCATCTTAATTGGGTTTCAATCTATTCTTTAATCTGGTGTCAACATGAGCATCTCCGAACTTGTCATAACTTTTGCATCCGAGCACCGTTTTAAAACACCTTCATATCCATCTTGATATTCTAGAAGAAATCCATCCCATGATGACTTCCAATCATAAGTTTGAATTAATCTTGACATAGCTTAAAACAACTTTTATGATTGTGCCACTTTTGAGCGTCAACAGACGTATGAGGGAGAAATGATACCCAACCTTGGAGACAACTTTAATTATTGGCTTGATCTATTTATATGCATTTTAGCCTGTATCAACGCACGAGCGTTCTACTAGTTACATTCAGTTCCGTAGACTATCTAGCTACGGCAAAAAACACTGGAACGAGCTAAAGAGGAGCAACACTCATCGCCCCTCCCTCATCGAAGCCGGACAAACATTGTAGTAGTAAACAAACGGAAATATCATGCTAAGGCCCTACAAGATGAGTGCACAAGAGCAGCAACCGTCACCGATGAAGAGAAACCTAGATGGAAATGATCCAACACATAGTTAGACACGCGAACGCAGGTGAACGAGGACCGAAGCAATGCAGATCCACTGAATACAAATACAAATCTCGTGAGATCCACCATAGACACACCTTCACACGCTCTCCGACGATGTTGGACGCAACGTCGGGACATGGGCTAGGTCGGGAGAACGTTATTCTATCTACAGGGAGCCGCGTCCGCCTCGTCTTTTAGAGCAGGACATAAACCATAACCAAACTTAAAAAACAACTAAAAAGAGCATCATCCATCCCGCCGACCGAGGTCCATCACACCTCCGTGATCTTAAGGCCACAGAAGATGAGGCGGTCTGGAAATGGCGCGGACTGGACGCAGGGAACCATAATCGCATGTCCGCTCGAGTGTCTCGAGACAAGGAGGTCGTAGCATTTGTTAAACAGTTGCACAGTACGATACGTAAAAAACCTGCCTGGTAATGCTACCTGTTTTCATCTTCCATGTGTTCGGTGCTCCGGGTTTGATTAAGCACAATATCCTATACAATCGCATGTTGATGTTTTGCTAATGTTAATTGTAGAGCGGCAACCCCGGTTAAAATGCCCTTTGTCACGCGAGAATTCATAGTTGTGCCCAAGCGCATCTACACCTGAGTGAGTAGTAAATTCAAAAGAAATAGCAAAATAATTCAAAAATACCTGAAAATACACTAAAGATGCATGAATGTTTTAGGTGCTTGCAAATGTTAGTTTCGAGATGATTTCAAGAGGATCTTCGTCAAATAAAAAATTTGAAGCTCCAAAATGTCCAAAGTTGCTTGAGTTCTCCGAGCACCTCCGATGCCATCTCGCCATGGAATTAGCAAGCGCCTAGGAAATTTGAGCCTCTTTGGCGTAAAAAGTTGTTTTTTTTTAATATTTTAATTCACTATTCTCGCTCGGGAGCAGAAGCACCTGATGCAGCAACACCTGACAATGTAATGTCATTTTGTGTTGTCCTAGCGACGAAATACCAAAAGAAAAACAAGAGAAAGAAATGCCAGCAGCACCGTATCGACGAAAGTTGTAGTATCCCGTAACCGCTGTGCCCACCGGATACATCAACCACGCTTCAATGCCACCGAGTCGCCGCGTATCAAGCAACACCTTCAAAAAGGACCGCGACGATGGCGACGCTGTTGCCCGGACGAATCCTAGGATTTCTCCTGGTACACGGAGGGAAGCGGAGGAGAGGTACACCTGACGCCCTTCAAGAAGGTTGGTGGCGCCCGCAGGCGTCACCGCGTCGGTGCCGGCCAGACCCGAGAGGGATTTCGCCCTACCCCTCACACCCACAACCCAGGACCAACCGGCGGCTCCACCATGCCAACCGCCCACCAACATGTGCCACCACAGTCATGAGGACACCACCGACATCTCTCCACCGTGGATGCTGCGAGGTCGGCCGAACCAAACAAGGCCACTGACGACAGGGACCGGTAGTACTGCAGCCACGTGGGAGGGGACAACCTCCACTAGCACAAGCAGTAGCAGAGCGGACGCAGGAGCAGGAGCACGCCGGACCCCCTGCCTAGCCGGGACCCGATCAGGCCTGCTAAGCTCCCGCCGCCGCGCTGCAGCCGACGCAGCAAGTAGCCGCCATTCCCAACGTCTATATCTTGCCAGCCCAGCCGGAGACGACCCGTCGGAGACCAGAACAACCCGCCCTAACCCAAATCAGGCCCAAAAGGGCCCAGATCTGGGCCTCCAGGGCTCCGGCGGCCGACCCCCACCACGAGCCGCCACCACCGCCAAAGGGTCACGCCACCGCCACGCCTGCGCCTGTTCTACATCGGGGCACCACCCGCCGAGGCGCACCGTCACCGGAGACCATCGCCCGAGTCGGGGAACCGCGAGGGGAGGAAGAAGGGGGCTGCCACCGCCTGCCTAGCCAAGGCGCTGCGCGGGCAACGCCTGGCCACGACAGTCGGCGGCAGCGGCGGGAGGAGGAGTGGAAGGCGGGGGCTAGGCGGCGAGGGGAGGGAGGGCCACCCTGGTCGCCCCGCTCGGGGGGGGGGGGGGGGGCAGGGGGCACCCGGGGGAATGGGAGGGAGGGTGTTGTCCTACCAAGTAGACTCAAAATTCGTGTCAAGTTTGATTAGTATGGTATTTCTCAGAATCATACCAAAATATTTCGGTACTCCCTCTATCCCTATTTACATGACTCAAATGTATTTTGAGGTTCACTTATGAACATCAGTTTGCCCAATGGAACATGCAAAAATATACTATTTAATTTGTAGTAAATGTTGTTTTCACTAGCATCATTTTTCACCCCTTCACAAGCAACGACTTCACACGCAACCGAATGAATCTCATAACACTAAGTTTAAGTAGTTTTCTTTTTGCAAAAATGACTCAGATCTACTATAAAGTTTAGCAGTTTGCTAAAAGTATAAAGCACCTCAAATATAAAAAGAAATACCTTGAAGTCCTTGGACCACTCCCGATGCTAGAACGAGTCGTTATCACCACCGTCATACCAGAGTCTGCTTAACCTTGTCGATGACAGTCGGAATGTTTTCAGGCATGTGCCCCAAGGACCATCAACCTGGAGCCGCAATTGTTGCGTTGAACCCAGGAATCAATTGAATAACTCATATGTCTCCAACGTATCTTTAATTTTTTATTGTTCCATGCTATTATATTATCTGTTTTGGATGTTTGATATGCATTAATATGCTATTTTATATTATTTTTTGGACCTAACCTATTAATCTAGAGCCCAGTGCTAGTTTCTGTTTTTTCCTTGTTTTTGAGTTTTACAGAAAAGGAATATCAAACGGAGTCCAAACGGAATAAAACTTTCGCGATGATTTTTCTTGGACCAGAAGACACGTACGTAACTTGGAGAGAGGGCCAGAAGAGTCCCGAGGAGGCCACAAGCCTCTAGGGCACGCCCCAGGGAGGGCGCCCTGAGGGCTTGTGGGCCCCTCGGGTGTCCTCCAACCCTAATTCAACCTCTATAAATTCCAAAATGTTCCCCAAACATCAGAAGCGTCCACCAAAACACTTTTCCGCCGCCGCAAGCCTCTGTTCCCATGAGATCCCATCTTGGGGCCTTTTTCGGTGATCTGTCAGAGGGGGATTCTATCTCGAAGGGCCTCTACATCAACCTTTCTGCCCTTCCGATGATGTGTGAGTAGTTTACCGCAGACCTATGGGTCCATAGCTAGTAGCTAGATGGCTTCTTCTCTCTCTTTGATTTTCAATACAATGTTCTCCTCGATGTTCTTGGAGATCTATTCGATGTAATACTTTTTGCGGTGTGTTTGTTGAGATCCGATGAATTGTGGATTTATGATCAGATTATCTATGAATATTCTTTGAGTCTTCTCTGAACTCTTTTATGCATGATTAAGATATATTTGTATTTCTCTTTGAACTATCGGTTTGGTTTGGCCAACTAGATTGGTTTTTATTGCAATGGGAGAGGTGCTTAGTTTTGGGTTCAATCTTGCGGTGTCCTCACCCAGTGACAAAATGGGTCGCGAGGCACGTATTGTATTGTTGCCATCAAGGATAAAAATATGGGGTTTATATCATATTGCTTGAGTTTATCCCTCTACATCATGTCATCTTACTTAAGGCGTTACTCCGTTCTTATGAACTTAATACTCTAGATGCATGCTGGATAGCGGTCGATGTGTGGAGTAATAGTAGTAGATGCAGGCAGGAGTCAGTCTAGTTGTCACGGAGGTGATGCATATATTCAGGATCATTGCCTTAGATATCGTCATAACTTTGCGCTTTTCTATCAATTGCTCAACAGTAATTTGTTTACCCACCGTATGCTCTCTTCAAGAGAGAAGCCTCTAGTGAAACCTATGGCCCCCGGGTCTATTTTCCATCTTGTATTTTCAGATCTATAAACCAAAAAACCCAAAAATACTTTGCTGCACTTTTATTTATATTTACTTTAGTTTGCTCTTTTATTTATCTTTTATACCTATCTCTATTAGATCTCACTCTTGTGCGTGACCGTGAAGGGATTGACAACCCCTTTTTCGCATTGTGTGCAAGTGTTTGTTAGTTTGTGCAGGTGCATAGATTGGAGACTTGCTTGTGCCTCCTACTAGATTGATACATTGGTTCTTAACTGAGGGAAAAACTTATCTCTACTTTGCTGCATTTCCCTTTCCTGTTCAAGGAAAAAATCAACGCAAGCTCTAGAAGTAGCAGGAAGCATTTCTGGCGCCATTGCCGGTGAGGTTCTACATCAAGCCTACCAAGTACCCATCATAAACTCTCATCTCTTGCGCTTACATTATTTGCCATTTGCCTCTCGTTTTCCTCTCCCCCACTTCTAAAACGTTTTCAGAAAAACACAAAAATATTTACCTTTTTATTCGCCTTTTTTTCATTCGTCTTTTCGTTTGCCTTTATGTCTTACTTGGTTTGTTTGCTTGTTCGCTTGTTATAATTGTGTGTTTATTGAAAATCAGAATGCAAAAAGTTTATGGATCCTCATCGACTTGCTAATCTTTTTAAAGGATCCAATTATGATGAACCAATTGCTAGTGAGTTGAGTGCACTAGATTATCTTTATGAAGTTTTGCTTGAAATTCATGAATCTGAAAATTGTGATGAAGTGCTAAAGGAAGAAATTTATAAAGTAATTGATGATAGCTCCTTGGAAGAAAAGCATGATTGCAATGATGTTATTATAAATTCTATTAATGTCAATTGTGCTAATAATATGCAAAACCCCAAACTTGGGGATGCTAGTTTTGCTATGTCCACTACTTATTGCAATGATCATGATTGGGGTGATAATGCTTCTTAAGATCTTGAAAATTTATTTAAGCCTCATGATAATAATGTTTGAAATAATATTGAAAGTGGGTTTGGAAGAGTGTCAACTTTAGGAAATAATGATCCCACTACTTTGAAGTTTGATAAGAGTGGGCTTGGAGAAGTAATGACTTTATTCTATGTTAATCCCACTATTTTGGAAGAGTGTCAACTTTGCATGCATGTGGATCATGTAGAGAATAAGTTATTTGATAGCTATATTGTTTAATTTTATTATGATCCTACATGTATTTATTATGAGAGAGGAAAATATGGTTGTAGAAATTTTCATGTTACTAAATTACCTCTCGTTATGTTGAGATTGCTATTGTTTCTTTCTTCTTCCTTGCATATGCTAGTTTTTGCTTGTCTTGATAATTTATTTGCTTATAAAATGCCTATGCATAGGAAGTATGTTAGACTTAAACTTAATTTTCACATGCTATATGATGCTCCCTTTGTGCTTCAATTTTTTGTCTTTCATGTGAGCATCATTAAAATTACCAATGCCTAGCTAAAAGGCTTTAAAGAAAAGCGCTTGTTGGGAGACAACCCAGTATTTTTATTTTATGTTTTTATGAAAATACACATTATTACCTCTGTAATAATTGTGTTTTGGAGTTTTAATTAGTGTTTGAGGCAAGTAAGACCTTTGGGATGGTCTACGGTGATAGTTGATTTGATCTTGCTAAAAACAGAAAATTTTGTGCTCACTGTCAGAAATTTAGAAAATCACATAAACGTGCTTTCGATCTGAATTTTTTACACAATATTTATATAAAAATTTCCCAGGCTGTCCAAAATTTTCAGAATCTTCAAGTTACAGAAGTATACGAAATTTCCAGATTACTACAGACTGTTCTGTTTTTGACAGATTCTATTTTCTATGTGTTGTTTGCTTATTTTGATGAATCTGTGGGTAGTATCGGGGGGTATGAACCATGGAGAAGTTTTAATATAGTAGATATAACACCAATATAAATTAAGAATGACTTCACAACAGTACCAAAAGTGGTGATTTATTTTATTATACTAACGGATCTTATGAGTTTTCTATTGAGTTTTGTGTTGTGAAGTATTCAAGTTTTGGGTAAAGATTTGATGAAAAACGGAATAAGGAGTGGAAAGAGCCTAAGCATGGGGATGCCCATGGCACCCAAAGGTAATATTCAAGGACAACCAAGCATCTAAGCTTGGGGATGCCCCGGATGGCATCCCCTCTTTTGTCTTCAATCCATCGGTAAATTTACTTGAGGCTATATTTTTATTCACCACATGATATGTATTTTGCTTGGAGCGTCTTGTATGATATGAGTCTTTGCTTTTTATTTTGACACAATCATCCTTGGTGTACACACCTTTTGAGAGGGACACGCATTAATCGTGAATTTATTAGAATACTCTATGTGCTTCACTTATATCTTTTGAGCTAGACAGTTTGCTCTAGTGCTTCACTTATACTCACTCCGTTCCTTTATATAAGGTGTATTTGTTTTTGATAAAATTTCAGAATGTAAGGTGCATTTCTTCTAATTTCTCATAATTCCCTTGTTAGCCCTCCTGTAAAAGGGAAAGTATCTCTCTCCTGATTGTTTGTATCTCTCCTTGTAGCAAAAGAAAGAAAGTATCTCTCTGTCGATTGCATGTATCTCTTACTTTCCTAGACTAAGTCATTTACTTGCCACTAACCAACAAATTTGCCAAGGCTAATTTCGTCCTAACATGTCTATAATTCCGTGCCTTGGTCATCATGCCAAAAATAACACACCTTACATAAAGAAACGGAGGGAGTATCCTTTTAGAGCACGGCGGTGGCTTTATTTTATAGAAATTATTGAAATCTCATGCTTCATTTATATTATTTTGAGAGTCTTAAACAACATGGTAATTTGCTTAGGTTATGAATTTAGTCCTAATATGACGGGCATCCAAGAGGGATGTAATAAAAACTTTCATATAAAGAGCATTGAATAGATGAGAAGTCTGATTCCTTGCATTTATTTTGAGATATAAAGATGGTGATATTAGACTCATGCTAGTGAGTAATTGTGGATTGGTAGAAATCCTTGTGTTAAAGTTTGTGATTCCTGTAGCATGCACGTATGGTGAACCGTTATGTGATGAAGTCGGAGCATGTTTTTTTTTATTGTCTTCCTTATGAGTGGTGGTCGGGGACGAGCGATGGTCTTTTCCTACAAATCTATCCCCCTAGGAGCATGTGTGTAGTACTTTGTTTCGATGGCTAATAAATTTTTGCAATAAGTATGTGAGTTCTTTATGGCTAATGCTGAGACCATGGATTATACGCACTCTCACCCTTCCACCATTGCTAGCCTCTCGAGTACCGCGCAACTTTCGCCGGTGCATTTAACCCACCATATACCCTTCCTCAAAAAAGCCACCATACCTCCCTATTATGGCATTTCCATAGCCATTATGAGATATATTGCCATGCAACTTCCACCATTCCATTTATTATGACACATACCATCATTGTCATATTGCTTTGCATGATCATGTAGTTGGCATAGTATTTGTGGCAAGGCCACCGGTCATATTTTTTATACATGTCACTCTTGATCATTGCACATCCTGGTACACCGCCGGAGGCATTCATATAGAGTCATATCTTGTTCTAGTATCGAGTTGTAATTCTTCATTTGTAAGTAAATAATAGTGTGATGATCAGCATTGTCCCATGTGAGGAAAGGATGATGGAAGCTATGATTCCCTCACAAGGTTGGATGAGTCTCCGGACTTTATAAAAAATAAAAGAGGCCAAAGAAGCCCAAACCAAAAAAAAGAGAAAAGAAAAAATGAGAGAAATGAGAGAAGGGACAATGCTACTATCCTTTTTCCACACTTGTGCTTCAAAGTAGCACCATGATCTTCATGATAGAGAGTCTCCTATTTTGTCACTTTCATATACTAGTGGGAATTTTTCATTATAGAACTTGGATTGCATATTCCAATGATGGGCTTACTCAAATTGCCCTAGGTCTTCATGAGCAAGCAAGTTGGATGCACACCCACTTAGTTTCTTTTTGAGCTTTCATACACTTATAGCTCTAGTGCATCCGTTGCATGGCAATCCCTACTCACTTGCATAGATATCAATTGATGAGCATCTCCATAGACCATTAATTTGCCTAGTTGATGTGAGACTTTCTCCTTCTTTTTGTCTTCTCCACAACCACCATATTCTATTCCACCCATAGTGCTATATCCATGGCTCACACTTATGTATTGCGTGAAAGTTGAAAAAGTTTGAGAACACCAAAAGTATGAAACAATTGCTTGGCTTGTCATCGGGGTTGTGCATGATGAAATACTTTGTATGATGAAGATGGAGCATAGCCATACTATATGATTTTGTAGGGATAACTCTCTTTGGCCATGTTATTTTGAGAAGACATGATTGCTTTATTAGTATGCTTGAAGTATTATTGTTTTTATGTCAATATTAAACTTTTGTTTTCAATCTTATATATCTGAATATTCTTGCCACAATAAAGAAGATTACATTGATAAATATGTTAGGTAGCATTCCACATCAAAAATTCTGTTTTTATCATTTACCTACTCGAGGACGAGCAGGAATTAAGCTTGGGGATGCTTGATACTTCTCCAATGTATCTATAATTTTGTATTGTTCCATGCTATTATATTATCTTTTTTGGATGTTTTATATGCATTAATATGCTATTTTATATTATTTTTGGGACTAACCTATTAACCTAGAGCCCAGTGCTAGTTTTTGTTTTTCCATGTTTTTGAGTTTTACAGAAAAGGAATATCAAACGGAGTCCAAACGGAATAAAACTTTCGCGATGATTTTTCTTCGACCAGAAGACACCTACGTAACTTGGTGAGAGGGCCAGAAGAGTCCCGAGGAGGCCACTAGCCTCTAGGGCGCGCCCCAGGAGCGGCGCGCCCTGAGGGCTTGTGGGCCCCTCAATTGTCCTCCAACCCTAATTCCACCTGTATAAATTCCAAAATATTCTCCAAACATCAGAAGCATCCACCAAAATACTTTTCCGCCGCCGCAAGCCTCTGTTCCCGTGAGATCCCATGTTGGGGCCTTTTTCAGCGATCTGCCAGAGGGGGATTCGATCACGGAGGGCCTCTACAGCAACCTTGCTGCCCTTCCGATGATGTGTGAGTAGTTTACCACAGACCTACGGGTCCATAGCTAATAGCTAAATGGCTTCTTCTCTCTCTTTGATCTTCAATACAATGTTCTCCTTGATGTTCTTCAAGATCTATTCGATGTAATACTTTTTTGCGGTGTGTTTGTTGAGATCCGATGAATTGTGGATTTATGATCAGATTATCTATGAATATTATTTGAGTCTTCTCTGAACTCTTTTATGCATGATTAAGATATCTTTGTATTTCTCTTTGAACTATCGGTTTGGTTTGGTCAACTAGATTGGTTTTTCTTTCAATGGGATAGGTGCTTAGTTTTGGGTTCAATCTTGCGGTGTCCTCACCCAGTGACAGAAGGGGTAGCGAGGCACGTATTGTATTGTTGCCATCAAGGATAAAAAGATGGGGTTTATATCATATTGCTTGAGTTTATCCCTCTACATCATGTCATATTACTTAAGGCGTTACTCCGTTCTTATGAACTTAATACTCTAGATGCATGCTGGATAGCGGTCGATGTGTGGAGTAATAGTAGTAGATGCAGGCAGGAGTCGGTCTACTTGTCACGGACGTGATGCCCATATTCATGATCATTGCCTTAGATATCGTCATAACTTTGCGCTTTCCTATCAATTGCTCAACATTAATTTGTTTACCCACCATATGCTATCTTCAAGAGAGAAGCCTCTAGTGAAACCTATGGCCCCCGGGTATATTTTCCATCATATATTTTTAGATCTATAACCTAAAAAACCCAAAAATAATTTGCTGCACTTTTATTTATATTTACTTTAGTTTGCTCTTTTATTTATCTTTTATACCTATCTCTATTAGATCTCACTCTTGTTCGTGACCGTGAAGGGATTGACAACCCCTTTTTCGCGTTGTGTGCAAGTGTTTGTTAGTTTGTGCAGGTGCATAGATTGGAGACTTGCTTGTGCCTCCTACTGGATTGATACCTTTGTTCCTAACTGAGGGAAATACTTATCTTTACTTTGCTGGATCACCCTTTCCTCTTCAAGGAAAAAATCAACGCATGCTCAAGAAGTAGTAATAGCATGATACCAAATTTCGTCATCGCGTACGCACAACAAGAAACCCTAACTTTGCCACCCCAAGGAGCTGGAATCTACTATGGAGCTCTATCTAATACATCCCGAAGACGGACTTGAGAAGGAACGATCCCTGGAGACCGGATTGAAGAGGAAGGAGTGATGCTATTCACCCGAGCGTTGCCCCTACGAGGACTAGAGCACTAACCTATCTACTAATTGGAGCGATGCAATAGGATTCTCCTCCCCGCCATGGGCTCGCTAACGAAGATCGAAAGGAGAAAAGGTTTGCTCTAGCCACCTTCCGAGAAAGGTAAGAAAGTGGTTGAACTGAGATAAAAAAGTTTAAGCTGTTAATCTAGAAGAATTGTTTTCACGTTTGTCCATAAATTTGTCTATATAAACAGGCCTAGAACTTCTTTTCATGTGGGTTGCCTATATTATTTATATATTTTTTCTAAAAAGAACAATTTTCTCTGTCCAAAATTAGTTGACGCTCAAACAGAGTTTTTATACATATTTTCTATTACATGGTGCCGTGAACCTTAGGCCAACTCCAACGCACGATCCCAAACGGACGTCCGTTTGGGGATGGCAATGGGGCCATGTCCGCCTGGTTTGATGATGTGCCGGCCGTGCGCCTAACGCGCGGCCGCATCTCGTCCGTTTTGCATGCAAATATGAAAAAGAACAAAGGATGTAGCAAAATGGCAATGACCATAGATTACGCCAACGGCCACGTTCACGCAAGTTCATGCTACCGGCAACAAAGCCAGCAGCCTACAGAATGGTCACCCAAGTTTTACGCCGACAACAAAGCCAGCGGCCGACACACTAGCCATCCTTCAAAATGGACATGTTTTTTACACTGGCAAAAAAGCCAGCGGCTAGCACACGAGCCATCCTTCAAAATGGACATATTTTGGGGCTGGCAACAAAGCCAGTGGCTGGCACACTAGCCAGCCTTCACAATGAATGGACATCGCGGTCGCCGTTTCACCTAGTTCAGGCCGTCATGGACGAACATCTCCTTCTACCGGTTCGTGAACCAAGCTTTCCTCTCTGGTGACATGTTGTTCTTGTCGATGCTCATGAATGCGAGTGCCACCTCTTTTGCTTTTGTCGGCATTGGTGGCCTTGATCTTGAGCTTCTTGAGTTCAGCGGCCTCCTTGATGTCAAGCTTCCTCCTCTTCACGGCCTCCTCCAAGTCAAGCTTCTTCGTTTGTAGATCTAGGTATATCTTCATTTGCTCCTCCTCTCCTCCCTCACTTCGTTTTGACTCATCATGTTCTCCAAAGTTCCTTGCAAGGCTATGGAAGACGCATCACACTTCTCATCGGCCTTCGAGCTTGTCTTGCCCTTCGGCCTCTTGAGCAAGTATCCCTCATCAGCCATGGTCGTCTTCCCTCCTTTCTTCTTATGAGCGGCATATTGATCTTTGAACTCGGGGCAATCTTTGATGAGCGACCAACAATGCGTGAGGGTAAACGAATTGTTCTTGTGCCGGGCCTTGAAGGCTTCCAAAGATTGGAATGCCTACACAATCAAAGATTCGGCCACAATTGTAACATGTAAGGACACAAAATGCATCAAACATAAATGACATGTGCGACTTCTTGAGCTTGCATTGGTTTTTTCCTTGAAGAGGAAAGGGTGATGCAGCAAAGTAGAGATAAGTCTTTCCCTCAGTTGATAATCAAGGTATCAATCTAGTAGGAGGAACACACAAGTCTCCAATAGTTGTACCTACACGAACAAACAAATACTTGCACCCAACACGATAAAGGGGTTGTCAATCCCTTCACGGTTACTTGCAAGGATGAGATCTGATAGCGTTAGATATAAAAGATAAGTAAAAGTGCGAAATAAAACAAAAGTAAATAAATTGCAGCAAGGTATTTTTGTGTTTTTGATTTTATTGATCTGAAAATAATATGATAAAAGATAGACCCGGGGGCCATCGTTTTCACTAGAGGCTTCTCTCTTGAAAGAAAGCATACGGCGGGTAAAAAATTTACTGTTGAGCAATTGATAGAAAAGCGCATAGTTATGATGATATCTAAGGAAATGATCATGTATATAGGCATCACGTTCGGGACAAGTAGACCGACTCCTGCCTGCATCTACTACTATTACTCCACACAGCGACCGCTATCCAGCATGCATCTAGTGTATTAAGTTAACAAGAACAGAGTAACGCCTTAAGCAAGATGACATGATGTAGATGGACAGGTCCAATCAATATGAACAAACCCAATCTTTTTATCCTTAATGGCAACAATACAAACATGTGTCATGTCCCTTTATGGCACTGGGATTGAGCACCGCAAGATTGAACCCATTACAAAGCACCTCTCCCATTACAAGAAAAATCAATCTAGTTGGCCAAACCAAATCAATAGATTTGAGAGAAATACAAAGCTATATAAATCATGTATAAAAGAGTTCAGAGAAGACTCAAATAATATTCATAAATAATATGATCATAAACCTATAATTCATCGGATCTCAACAAACTCACCGCAAAAGAAGATTACATCCGATAGATCTCCAAGAACATCGAGGAGAACATTGTATTGAAGATCAAAGATAGAGAAGAAGCCATCTAGCTACTAGCTATGGACCCGTAGGTCTGTGGTAAACTACTCACACATCATCAGAAGGGCAGCAAGGTTGATGTAGAAACCCTCCATGATCGAATCCTGATACGTCCATTTTGCATCATGTTTTCCAACTGTTATTTATAATGTTTTTATGCATAATAACACTTTATGGAGTAATTCTAATGCCTTTTCTCTCATAATATGCAAGGTTTACACAAAGAGGGAGAATACCGGCACCTGGAATTCTGTACCTAAAAAAGCTATGTCAGAGATACCTATTCTGCACATCTCCAAATGAGCTGAAATTTTACGGAGAATTATTTTGGAATATTTAATAAATATTGGAGAAAATAACTACCAGAGGGGGGCTGCCAGGTGCCCACGAGACACCAGGGAGCGCCAGGCCCCCAGGCGCGCCCTAGTGGGTGGTGGGCAGCCCGGCCAACCTCCGATGCTGATCTTCTGGTATATGAGGTCTTTTGACCTAGAAAAAACTAAGGAGAGGACAGTCGGGACGTAGCACCGCCATCTCGAGGCGGAACATGGGCACGAGCACTTTTGCCCTTCGGCGGAGTGATTCTGGCGGGGGTACTTCCCTCCCGGTGTGGGAAATCGAAGCCATCGTCATCACCAACAACCCTCTCATCTTTGGGAGGACAATCTCCATCAACATCATCAACAGCACCATCTCATCTCAAACGCTAGTTCATCTCTTCTGTTCAATCTTTGTACCGGAACCTCAGATTGGTACCTGTGGGTGACTAGTCGTGTTGATTACATCTTGTAGTTGATTACTATATGGTTTATTTGGTGGAAGATTATATGTTCAGATCCATTATGCTATTTAATACCCCTATGATATTGAGCATGAATATTATTTGTGAGTAGTTACCTTTGTTCTTGAGGCCACGGGAGAAGTCATGTTGCAAGTAATCATGTGAATTTGATATGTGTTCGATATTTTGATGATATGTATGTTGTGATTCCCTTAGTGGTGTTATGTGAACGTCGACTACATGACAGTTCACCATCTTTGGGCCTAAGGGAATGAATTGTGGAGTAGTTATTAGATGATGGGTTGCTAGAGTGACAGAAGCTTAAGCCCTAGTTTATGCGCTACTTCGTAAGGGACTGATTTGGATCCATATGTCTAATGCTTTGGTTAGATTTTATCTTAATACTTCTTTCGTAGTTGCGAACGCTTGTGAGGGGGTTAATCATAAGTGGGAGGCTTGGTCAAGTAAGAACAGCACCCAAGCACCGGTCCACCCACATATCAAATTATCAAAGTAGCGAACGCGAATCAAACCAACATGATGAAAGTGACTAGATGAAATTCCCGTGAGCCCTCAAGAACTCTTTGCTTATTATAAGAGACCGTTCCAGCCTGTCCTTTGCTACAAAAAGGATTGTGCTACCTTGCTGCACTTTATTTACCGTTACCGTTACTTGTCGGTTACAAATTATCTTGCTATCGAACTACCTGTTACCTACAATTTCAGTGCTTGCAGAAATTACCTGGCGGAAAACCACTTGTCATTTCCTTCTGCTCCTCGTTGGGTTCGACACTCTTACTTATCGAAAATACTACGATTGATCCCCTATACTTGTGGGTCATCAAGACTCTTTTTTGGCGCCGTTGCCGGGGAGTGAAGCGCTCTTGGTAAGTGGACATCGGTAAGGAAAGACTTATACTACATGCTGAAATTTATTGTCATGTGTTACTTTTTAAAACAATTTTTTGAGGGGTTTGTTCGGGGTATCTTCACCCCGACCGGAAACAGAAAGAGTGGACCCTCAACCTACTGCCCCTACTGAAAATATTTGCTATGTAATTCCTTAGGGTATGATAGAACAACTGCTAGCTAATCCTTATGCAGGAGACAGAACGAAACATCCTGATATGCATTTCATACATGTGGATGAAATTTGTTGATTGTTTAAGCTTGCAGGTTTACCCAGAGATGAAGTTAAGAAGAAGGTTTTCCCTTTATCTTTGAAGGGAAAAGCATTGACATGGTATAGGCTATGCGATAATATTGGATCTTGGAACTGGAATCGATTGAAATTGGAATTTCATCCAGAAAAATTATCCTATGCATCTAGTTCATCGTGATCGGAATTATATATATAATTTTTGGCCTCGTGAAGGAGAAAGTATTGCTCTATCTTGGGGGAGGCTTAAGTCAATGTTATATTCATGCTCCAATCATGAGCTCTCAAGAGAAATTATTATTCAGAATTTTTATGTTCGGCTTTCTCGTGATGATCAATCCATGCTCGATACTTCTTGTACTAGTTCTTTTATGAAAAAGACTATTGAATTCAGGTGGGATCTTTTAGAAAGAATTAAACATAACTCCGAATATTGGGAACTCAACGAAGGTAAAGACTCAGGTATTAAGCTTGAGTTTGATTGTGTTAAATCTTTTATGAATACCGATGCTTTTCACAAGTTTAGCACTAAATATGGACTTGACTCTGAGATAGTAGCCTCTTTCTTTGAATCATTTGCTAGTCATGTTGATCTCCCTAAGGAGAAGTGGTTTAAATATCATCCCCCTATTAAAGAAGAAATTAAAGAACCGGTAATAGCTAAAGATGAAACTATTTTTTACAATGTTGATCCAGTTGTGCCTACTGCTTATATTGAAAACCACCTTTCCCTGTTAGGATAAAGGAACATGCTAAGGTATCAACCGTTGTTCGCAAAAGTAATATTAAAGCACCTAAACCTTCTAAACAAATTAAAGTGGAACCTAGTGTTGCTATGGTAAAAGATATCTTGGTCAAAAACATTGATGGCATGTAATTTACTTCTGTTGAAAAAGATAAACATAGACATGTTGTTGGCATGCCTGTTGTCTCAGTTAAAATAGGAGATCATTGCTATCATGGTTTATGTGACTTAGGTGCTAGTGTGAGTGCTATTCCTTTTACCTTATACCAAGAAATTATGAATGACATAGCACCCGCTGAAATAGAAGACATAGATGTTACTATTAAACTTGCAAATAGAGACACCATCACACCACTTGGGATTGTTAGAGATGCTAAAGTCTTGTGTGGGAAAATAAAATACCCTACTGATTTTCTAGTTCTTGGTTCCCCACAAGATGACTTTTGTCCCATAATTTTTGGTAGAACTTTCTTGAACACTGTCAATGCTAAGATAGATTGTGAGAAAGAAACTGCCAGTGTTAGCTTTGGTGATGTGTCTCATGGTTTTAATTTCTTTAAGTTTCGTAGACAACCACATGATAAAGAATCACCTAGTAAATATGAAATAATTGGTCTAGCTTCTATTGCCGTACCTCCTACTGATCCTTTAGAACAATACTTGCTAGACCATGAGAATGATATGCACTTGCGTGAAAGAAATGAAATAGATAAAATATTCTTTGAACAACAACCTATCCTTAAACACAATTTGCCTATTGAAACTCTAGGAGGTCCTCCTCCACCTAAAGGTGATCCTGTGTTTGAATTAAAGCAATTGCGTAACACTCTGAAGCATGCTTATCTTGATGAGAAAAAGATATATCATGTTATTATTAGTGCTAACCTTTCAGAACACGAAGAAGAGAGATTATTAAAAATTCTGAGGAAGCACCGTGCTGCTATTGGATATACTCTTGATGATCTTAAGGGCATTAGTCCCACTCTCTGTCAGCACAAAATTAGTATGGAACCTGATGCTAAACCTGTTGTTGATCACCAATGACGTTTGAATCCTAAGATGAAGGAAGTGGTAAGAACTGAAATACTAAAGCTTCTGGAAGCAGGTATAATCTATCCCATAGCTGATAGTATATGGGTAAGTCTTGTTCATTGTGTCCCTAAGAAGGGAGGTATTACTGTTGTTCGTAATGATAAAAATGAACTTATCCCACAAATAATTGTTACTAGCTATAGAATGGTAATTGATTTTATAAAATTAAAAAAAGCTACTAGAAAAGATCATTACCCCTGCCTTTTATTGATCAAATGCTAGAAAGATTATCTAAACACACACACTTTTGTTTTCTTGATGGATATTTTGGTTTCTCTCAAATAGATGTTTCACAACCTGATCAAGAGAAAACCACTTTTACTTGCCCTTTTGGAACTTATGCTTATAGATGTATGCCCTTTGGTTTATGTAATGCACCTGCTACCTTTCAAAGATGTATGACTGGTATATTCTTTGAGGTTTTCAAGGATGATTTTTTCGTTTAGGGATCTTCTTTTAATGATTGCTTAAGTAACCTTGATCGAGTTTTGCTAAGATGTGAACAAACTAATCTTGTCTTGAATTGGGAGAAGTGCCACTTTATGGTTAATGAAGGCATTGTCTTGGGGCATAAAATTTCTGAACGAGGTATTGAGGTGGACAAAGCTAAAGTTGATGCAATTGAGAAAATGCCATGTCCTAAAGACATTAAAGGCATTCGTAGTTTCCTTTGTCATGCTGGTTTCTATAGGAGGTTTATTAAAGACTTCTCTAAAATTTCTAGGCCTCTCACTAATCTTTTACAAAAGGATGTTCCATTTGTTTTTTATGATGATTGTGTAGAAGCCTTTGAAACACTTAAGAAAGCTTTAACTTTTGCACCTATTGTTCAACCACCTGATTGGAACTTGCCTTTTGAAATTATGTGTGATGCTAGTGATTATGTTATTGGTGTTGTTCTAGGACAAATAGTTAATAAGAAATTAAATGTTATCCATTATGCTAGCAAAACTCTAGATAGTGCCCAAAGAAATTATGCTACTACTGAGAAAGAATTTTTAGCAGTTGTATTTGAATGTGATAAATTCAGATCTTACATTGTTGATTCCAAAGTAATTGTTCACACTGATCATGCTGCTACAAAATATCTAATCGAAAAGAAAGATGCTAAACCTAGACTCATTAGGTGGGTTCTCTTGCTACAAGAATTTGACTTACATATCATTGATGGGAAAGGGGTTGAGAACCCTGTAGCTGATAACTTGTCTAGGTTAGAAAATATTCTTGATGACCCACTACCTATTGAGGATAGCTTCCCTGATGAACAACTAGCTATAATAAATGCTTCTCATAATACTCCTTGTTATGCTGAGTATGCTAATTATATTGTTGCTAAATTTATACCACCAAGTTTCACATACGAGCAAAAGAAAAAAATTCTTCTATGACTTAAGACATTACTTTTCGGATGACCCACATCTTTATAAAGAAGGGGTAGATGGTATTATTAGACATTGTGTACCTGAGCATGAACAGGAAAAAATCCTACAGAAATGTCATTTCGAAGCCTACAGAGGACATCATGCAGGAGATAGAACTGCGCATAAGGTATTACAATCTGGTTTTTGTTGGCCTACCCTTTTCAAGGATGCCCGTAAGTTTGTCTTGTCTTGTGATGAATGTCAAAGAATAGGTAATATCGGTAAGCGTCAGGAAATGCCTATGAATTATTCACTTGTTGTTGAACCATTTGATATTTGGGGCTTTGTTTATATGCAACCTTTTCCTTCCTCTAATGGGTATACACATATTTTGGTTGCTGTTGATTATGTTACTAAGTGGGTAGAAGCTATTTCAACTAGTAGTGCTGATCACAACACTTCCATTAAAATGTTTAAGAAGTTATTTTCCCAAGGTTTGGAGTCCCTAGATATTTAATGACCGATGGTGGTTCACATTTTATTCATCGTGCTTTCCGTAAAATGCTTGCTAAAGATGATGTTAACCATATAATTGAATCACCCTATCATCCTCAATCTAGTGGTCAAGTTGAACTTAGCAATAGAGAAATAAAATTAATATTACAAAAATCTGTCAAAAAGTCCCGAAAGAATTGGTCTAAGAAATTAGATGATGCACTTTGAGCCTACAGAACAGCTTATAAAAATCCTAGGGGTATGTCTCCATATAAAATGGTTTATGGAAAAGCTTGTCAGCTGCCTCTAGAGTTAGAACATAAAGCATATTAGGAAATTAAAGAACTTAATTATGATTTTCAACTTGCCGGTGAAAAGAGGTTATTTGATGTTAGCTCACTAGATGAATGGAGAAACCAAGCTTATGAAAATGCCAAACTATTTAAAGAAAAGTAAAAAATGGCATGACAAAAGAATCCAAAATTGGGAATTCAAAGTTGGTGAATATGTTCTATTGTACAACTCTCATTTTAGATTTTTTGCAGGAAAACTTCTTTCCAAATGGGAAGGACCATATATTATCAAAGAAGTTTATCGCTCTGGAGCTATCAAGATTAATAATGCTGAAGGTACTAACCCGAAGGTGGTCAATGGACAAAGAATTAAACACTATATCTCAGGTACACCCATTAATGTTGAAACCAATATTATTCAAACCATGACACCGGAGGAACACATAAAAGAAACCTTCCACAACACTCCAGAACCCTGAAAAGGAAGAGGTACGTGATATGGTAAGTAAACGGAGTACGAAAAATCCGCAAAAATATTTTCTGTCAGTTTTGGATATTAGAAAAAATAGGAAAATAAGAAATAACCGAGAAGGCAACCCAGGTGCCCACAAGATACCAGGGCGCGCTTGCCCCCTGGCGCGCCCTGCACGCCCTGGTGGGTGGTGGGTCCTTCGGGCACCTTCCCGACTCTGTTTTCCTTCCGTATGCTTGTTTCCCAAGATAAAAAAAATCTCTATATATATTCCCGGACGATTTGACCATCGTATCGTGAAGAAACCCTCTGTTCTTGTTTCGTGGTGTTTTCTGACAGATCAAAAAATATGACGTCTCAAGATTCAGATGGAGAGGGCTATGTTACCCACCGCACTCTAGATCCTAATATCTTTAAAGATAATTTCCCCTATTTGTGGCTCATAGATGAGGAGGAGGACACCGATCCGGAGGAGATGGAGGATGCATCCTCAGATGAAGATGAAGTCCCACTACCTCAACCTGGGGATACAGACACGGAGTCTAAGAAGTCAAGTCTCTCCAACAAAGCAAACAAATCTAAGGCCCAATCTATCCTTTCTCGTTTTCTGTAGGAAAGCAAGGCAACATTATGCAAGAGGATATTAAAGCTTGAGCAAGAGAACGATGATTTGAGGGAGGATAATTTTAGCCTCCGACGCAAGCTGGAGAAGTAGAATGCATCATCACCAACATCTTCCCCATTTAAGGAGATTTGAGTACACAGGTATGGGCACTCCCCTTGGCTTTTGCCAAGCTTGGGGGAGATGCCCCGGTATCGTATCACCATCACTTTTCTTACCTTTACCTATCCTAGTTCGATCCTTAGCTATTTCATGATTTAGTTGAATAAAAGTTTAGTATGATCTATTTTCATGTGCTAGTTTCGTGATCTATCTATCTATGTAATCGAGTGAGAGTTATATAATAAAGTTTAGTGTGAGTTTTTGCATCTTTACCTTTATGTTTCAATCAAAATAAAAGGAAATAATGAAAATTATCATATGCTAATCTTATGGTAAATAATGACATCACATAAGGAAAAGTACAAGTGGTAAAATTTGTTGTAAGTTGACAAACATAGGATTGGTCAATGATGCAATTCATGAAAGAATTAATAAGGGAAGAGAAGATTCACATGCAAATACACTATCTTGGACATCTTTTATGATTGTGAGCCCCCACTAAATATCTTATGCCAAACTGTTGACATTGGACAAGGAAGACAACGTAATGATTTATGTTTGTTCATATTCACATAGAAGTTATATTGTCATAGATCCTTCAACATGTGGTGCTTGCTCAATATCTTTGCTAGCCAAAATTCCGCACTAAGTAGATATACTACTTGTGCATCCAGAAACCTTAAACCCAAACTCATGTTTTGAGAGTCCACCATACCTACCTATGGATTCAGTAAGATCCTTCAAGTAAGTTGTCATCGGTGCAATATGGTAATAAAAATTGCTTCTAAATGTGTTTGAGCATTTAGTGTAAGAGAAATTAAGCGTTGTACGAACTTGTGATGGCAAAGTAATAAAAGCGACAGACTGCATAATAAAGGTTCCTATCGTAAGGGGCAATATAACATGACGTTCTTTTGCATTAAGAGATTGTGCATACAAAACCAAAAAGCGCATGACAACCTCTGCTTCCCTCTACGAAGGGCCTATCTTTTACTTTTATGTATTTACATTTTATGCAAGAGTCAAAGTATTTTCTTCTTTTCCTTTTTATTTTCTCTTTGGCAAGCATCATGTGGTGGGGAAAGATCTAGGCACATATATCCAGTTGGATGTGAGTGATCATGAGTTATTATTGCTGACATCACCCTTGAGGTGAATGAGTTGGGAGGCAAAACTATAAGCCCCTATCTTTCTATGTGCCCGGTTAAAACTTTTTGCTCATATATATGTTGTGAGTGTCAGCAATCATAGAAGATTAAATGATGGTTGAGTACGTGGACTTGCCAAAAGGCTCCGATACGTGACCCTTCCTGAAAATATGATGAATTGTAGTTGCAAAGTTGACTAAGAACATAGTTTGTTGGTTTTCAATGAAGTTTATGCTTTTTACTTCGATGTTGTGATGAATTGTTACTTGTTCATGAGAAGTTATATGATAAAGCTTTATGATAAAGTTTGTTGTTGTTATAAGAATAATCATGATGCTACTATGTCCGTATTTTGTTTTTATCGACACCTCTCTCTCTAAACATGTGGACAGGATTTTTGATATCGGCTTTCGCTTGAGGACAAGTGAGGTCTAAGCTTGGGGGAGTTGATACGTCCATTTTGAATCATGTTTTCCTACTGTTATTTATAATAATTTTATGCATAATAACACTTTATGGAGTAATTCTAATACATTTTCTCTCATAATATGCAAGGTTTACACAAAGAGGGACAATACCAGCAGCTAGAATTCTGGACCTGAAAAAGCTATGTCAGAGATACCTATTCTGCACATCTCCAAATGAGCTGTAATTTTACGAAGAATTATTTTGGAATATTTAATAAATACTGGAGAAAAGAACTACCGGAGGGGGCTGCCAGGTGCCCATGAAACACCAGGGCGCATCAGACCTCCCAGACGCCCCCTGGTGGGTGGTGGGCAGCCCAGCCCACCTCCGGTGCCCATCTTCTGGTATATGAGGTCTTTTAACCTAGAAAAAATAAGGAGAGGACTTTCAGGACGGAGCGCCGCCGTCTCGAGGCGGAACTTGGGCAGGAGCACTTTTGCCCTCCGGCGGAGCGATTCCGCCTGGGGAACTTCCCTCCCGGAGGGGGAAATCGAAGCCATCATCATCACGAACAACCCTCTCATCTTTGGGAGGCTAATCTCTATAAACATCTTCAACAACACCAACTCATCTCAAACCCTAGTTCATCTCTTCTATTCAATCTTCGTACTGGAACCTCAGATTGGTACCTGTGGGTGACTAGTAGTGTTGATTACATCTTGTAGTTGATTACTATATGGTTTATTTGGTGGAAGATTATATGTTCAGATCCATTATGCTATTTAATAGCCCTCTCATCTTGAGCATGAATATTATTTGTGAGTTGTTACCTTTGTTCTTGAGGCCACGGGAGAAGTCATGTTGCAAGTAATCATGTGAATTTGATATGTGTTCGATATTTTGATGATATGTATGTTGTGATTCCCTTAGTGGTGTTATGTGAACGTCGACTACATGACACTTCACCATCTTTGGGCCTAAGGGCATGCATTGTGGAGTAGTTATTAGATGATGGGTTGCTAGAGTGACAAAAGCTTAAACCCTAGTTTATGTGCTACTTCGTAAGGGACTGATTTGGATCCATATGTCTAATGCTATGGTTAGATTTTATCTTAATACTTCTTTCGTAGTTGCGGACGCTTGCGAGGGGGTTAATCATAAGTGGGAGCCTTGTTCAAGTAAGAACAGCACCAAAGCACCGGTCCACCCACATATCAAATTATCAAAGTAGCGAACGCGAATCAAACCAACATGATGAAAGTGACTAGATGAAATTCTCGTGAGCCCTCAAGACCGCTTTGCTTATTATAAGAGACCGTTCCAGCTTGTCCTTTGCTACAAAAAGGATTGGGCTACCTTGCTGCACTTTATTTACCATTACCGTTACTTGTCCGTTACAAATTATCTTGCTATTGAACTACCTGTTACCTACAATTTCAGTGTTTGCAGAAATTACCTTGCTGAAAACCGCTTGTCATTTCCTTCTGCTCCTTGTTGGGTTCGACACTCTTACTTTTTGAAAGGACTATGATTGATCCCCTATACTTGTGGGTCATCAAATCTCCCTCTGACAGAGTACCGGAAAAGGTCCCCAGATGGGATCTCATGAAGACAGAAACTTGCGGCGGCGGAAAAGTATTTTTGGTGTGCTCTCTAGTCATTGGGGAATATTTGGGTATATATAGAAGAAAAATTAGGGTTGGAAGTGCCACGAGGGGCCCACAAGCTTTGCGGGCGCCCCCTGAGCTTTAGGTCACCTCGTGGCTCTTCTGGCCTCCTCTTGAAGCTTACAGGGTGTCTTGTGTTCCAAGAAAATTCCTCAAAAAGTTTCGTTCCGTTTGGACTCCGTTTGGTATTGATTTTCAGTAAAGACAAAAACAAGGGAAAAAACAGCAACTGGCATTGGCACTAGGTTAATAAGTTAGTCCCAAAATTTGCTATAAAATAGCATAATAATGCATATAAAACATCCAAGGTTGATAATATAATTGCATGGAACAATAAAAAATTATAGATACGTTGGAGACGTATCAAGCATCCCCAAGCTTAATTCCTACTCGTCCTCGAGTAGGTAAATGATAAAAAATAGAATTTTTGATGTGGAATGCTACCTAAAAGTTTAGTATTGACATAAAAACAATAATACTTCAAGCATACTAAAAAGCAATCATGTCTTTTTAAAATATCATGGCTAAAGAAAGTTATCCCTACAAAATCATATAGTCTTGTCATGCTCCATCTTAACACAAAGTGTTTATCATGCACAAGTCTGATGACAAGCCAAGCAATTGGTTCATACTTTTTAACGTGCTTCAGCTTTTTCAACTCTCACGTGATACATGAGCATGAGCCATGGATATAACACTATGGGTGGAATAGAGTACGATATTGGAGGTTGTGTGGAGAAGACAAAAAGGAAGAAAGTCTCACATTGACAAGGCTAATCAACGGGCTATGGAGATGCCCATCAATTGATATCAATGCAAGGAGTAGGGATTACCATGCAACGGATGCACTAGAGCTATAAGTGTATGAAAGCTCAAAAGAAAACTAAGTGGTGTGCATCCAACTTGCTTGCCCATGAAGACCTTGGGCATTTTAGGATGCCCCTCATTGGAATATACAAGCCAAGTTCTATACTGTAAAATTCCCACTATTAGTATTTGAATGTGACAAAATAGGAGACTCTCTATCATGAAGAACATGGTGCTACTTTGAAGCACAAGTGTGGAAAAGGATATTAACATTGTCCTTCTCTCTTTTCTCTCATTTATTTATTTTAATCCTTTTTGGGCTCTTTTTGGCCTCTCTTTTTTTCGTTCGGAATCTCATCCCGACTTGTGGGGGAATCATAGTCTCCATCATCCTTTCCTCACATGGGACAATGCTCTAATAATGATGATCATCGCACTTTTATTTACTTACAACTCAAGAATTACAACTCAAAAATATGACTCTATGTGAATGCCTCCGGCGGTGTACCTAGATGTGCAATGATCTAGCGTGACATGTATAAAAAATATGAACGATGGAAAGCCACAAATACTATGTCAACTATATGATCATGCAAAGCAATATGACAATGATGATACGTGTCATAATAAAACAGAACGGTGGAAGTTGCATGGCAATATATCTCGGAATGGCTATGGAAATGCCATAATAGGTAGGTATGGTGGCTGTGTTGAGGAAGATATAAGGAGGCTTATGTGTGAAAGAGCATATCATATCACAGGGTTTGGATGAACTGGCGAAGTTTGCACCACAACTCAAGGTGAGAAGGGGCAATGCACGGTACCGAAGAGGCTAGCAAATTACGGAAAGATAAGAATGCGTATAATCCATGGACTCACATTAGTCATAAAGAACTCACATACTTACTGCAAAAGTTCATTAGACCTCGAAGCAAAGTACTATTACGCATGCCCCTAGGGGGATAGATTGGTAGGAAAAGACCATCGCTCGTTCCAGACTGCCACTCATAAGGAAGACAATCAATAATAAATCATGCTCCAATTTCATAGCATAACGAGAGACCATACGTGCATGCTTCGGGAATCAGAAGCCTTAACACAAATATTCTTAATAAACCACAATTACTAACTAGCATAACTCTAATATCACCATCTTTATATCTCACAACAAATGCAAAGAATCAAACTTCTCATATATTCAATGATCTTCACGAAAGTTTTTATTATATCCTCTTGAATACCCATCATATTAGGAATAAATTCATAACCCAAGCAAATTGCCATAGTATTTATAAGACTATCAAAATAATATAAGTGAAGCATGATAGTTCATCAATTTCTTTAAAATATAACCATCGAAGTTCTCTAAAAGATATAAGTGATACACTAGAGCAACTGCCTAGCTCAAAAGACATAAGTGAAGCTCAAAGAGTATTCTAACAAATTCACGATTAATGTGTGTCCCTCTCAAAAAGGAGTGTCCAGCAAGGATGATTGTGGCAAACTAAAAAGAAAATAAAGCAAAGACTCGTATAGTACATGACGCTCCAAGCAAAACACATATCATGTAGTGAATAAAAATATAGCATCAAGTAATTTATCGATGGATTGTTGACAAAAGAGGGCATGCCTTCAGGGGCATCCCCAAGCTTAGATGCTTTGTTGTCCGTGAATATTACCTTGGGGTGCCATGGGCATCCCCAAACTTAGGCTCTTGCCACTCCTTATTCCTTAGCTCATCGAAACTTCACTCAAAACTTGAAAACTTAACAACACAAAACTCAACAGAAAACTCGTGAGATCCATTAGTATAATAAAGCAAATCACCACTTTAGGTACTGTTGTAAACTCATTCCAATTTTATATTTGCATTATATCTACTGTATTCGAACTTCACCATGGTTCATACTCCCTGATACAACCCATAGATTCATCAAAAGAAGCAAACAACACAGTGAAAACAGAATCTGTCAAAAACAGAACAGGCTGTAGAAACCTGAATTAAGCTCATACTTCTATAACTCCAAAAATTCTTAAAAATTAGGACGACGTAGTAAAATCTTGCGTAAAAAATTCAGAATTTTTCCATGTTCCAGAAAATTTTAACAATTCTCCTACTGGACGCAAAAGTTTCTATTTTTTCTCAGAATTAAATCAACAATCTTCCAAATCATTCCAAAGGTCTTACTTGGCACAAACACTAATTAAAACAGTAAAACCCAATCATAACAGAAATGTGATGGTGTATTTATTCAAAAACATAAGAAAAGGCAAAAACATAAAATAAAATTGGGTTGCCTCCCAACAAGCTCTTTCTTTATAGCCATCAAGATAGGCTTGAGATTTCAATGATGCTCACATGAAAGATAATAGTTGAAACACAAAGGGAGCATCATGAAGCATGTGAAAAACACATCTAAGTCTAACATACTTCCTATGCATAGGCATTTTATAGGCAAACAAATTAACAAGGCAAGCAAAAACTAGCATATGCAAATGAAGAAAGAAACAATAACAATCTCAACATAACGAGAGGTAATTTAGTAGCATGAAGATTTCCACAAACATATTTTCCCCTCTCATAATATTACATGTAGGATCATAATGAAATTCAAAAATATAGCTATCATATAAAATTTTCTCTTCATGATCCACATGCATAAAAGTTTTGTAATCTTCCAAGATAGTGGGATTAACATCAATTAAAGTCATGACCTCTCCAAACCAACTTTCATAATTATTGCAAGCATTTTTATAAATATTATATTCATCATGAGGCTGAATTAAATTTTCATGATCATAAGAAGCATTATCACCCCAATCATGATCATTACAGTAAGTAGTGGACATAGCAAAATTAGCATCCACAAGCTTGGGGTTTAGCATATTATTAGCACAATTGACATTAATAGAATTTATAATATAATCATTGCAATCATGCTTTTCATTCAAGGAGCTATCGTGAATCACTTTATAAATTTCTTCTTTTAACACTTCATAACAATTTTCAGATTCACAAATTTCAAGCATAACTTCATAAAGATAATCTAGTGCACTCAACTCACTAGCAATTGGTTCATCATAATTGGATCTTTTAAAAATATTAGCAAGTGGATGAGGATCCATAAACTTTTTGCTTTCTGATTTGGAATAAACATACAATTATGCCAAGCAAACAAACAAACAAAGCAAATAGGACATAAGGGGAAACGAAAAAGAAGGCAAATATTTTTGTGTTTTTCTGAAAACATTTTAGAAGTTGGGGAGAGGAAAACGAGAGGCAAATGGCAAATAATGTAAATGCAAGAGATGAGAGTTTATCATAGGTACTTGGTAGGCTTGACGTAGATCCTCCCAGGCAACGGTGCGAGAAATTCTTCCAGCTACTTCTTGAGCTTGCGTTGGTTTTTCCCTTGAAGATGAAAGGGTGATGCAGCAAAGTAGACATAAGTATTTCCCTCAGTTGAGAACCAAGGTATCAATCCAGTAGGAGGAACACACAAGTCTCCAATAATTGTACCTACATGAACAAACAAATATTTGCACCCAACGCGATAAAGGGGTTGTCAATCCCTTCACGGTTACTTCCAAAGAAGAGATCTCATAGCGATAGATATAAAAGATAAGTAAAAGTGCGAAATAAAACAAAAATAAATAAATTGCAGCAAGGTATTTTTGTGTTTTTGATTTTATAGATCTGAAAATAATATGATAAAAGATAGACCCGGGGGCCAAAGTTGTCACTAGAGGCCTCTCTCTTGAAAGAAAGCATACGGCTGGTAAACAAATTACTGTTGAGCAATTGATAGAAAAGCGCATAGTTATGACGATATCAAAGGAATGATCATGTATACAGGCATCACGTCTGTGACAACTAGACCGACTCCTGCCTGCATCTACTACTATTAATCCAGACATCGACCGATATCCAACATGCATCTAGTGTATTAAGTTAACAAGAACGGAGTAACGCCTTAAGCAAGATGACATGATGTAGAGGGATAGATCCAATCAATATGAACAAACCCCATCTTTTTATCCTTTATGGCAACAATACAAATGCGTGTCATGTCCCTTTCCGTCACTGGGATTGAGCACCGCAAGATTGAACCCATTACAAAGTACCTCTCCCATTGCAAGAACAATCAATCTAGTTGGCCAAATCAAATCAATAGATCGGAGAGAAATACAAAGCTATATAAATCATGCATAAAAGAGTTCAGAGAAGACTCAAATAATATTCATAGATAATCTGATCATAAACCCACAATTCATCGGATCTCAACAAACGCACCGCAAAAGAAGATTACATCGAATAGATCTCCAAGAACATCGAGGAGAACATTGTATTGAAGATGAAAGAGAGAGAAGAAGACATCTAGCTACTAGCTATGGACCCGTAGGTCTATGGTAAACTACTCACACATCATCGAAAGGGCAGCAAGGTTGATGTAGAAGCCCTCCATGATCGAATCCCCTCCGGCAGAGTACCGAAAAAGGTCCCCGGATGGGATCTCACGAAGACAGAAACTTGCGGCGGTGGAAATGTATTTTACGTGTGCCCTCTGGTCTTCGGGGAATATTTCGGTGTTTATAGAAGAAAATGTAGGGTTGGAAGTGCCATAAGGGGCCCACAAGCTTGGGGGCACGCCCCGGGGGCACCCCCTGAGCTTGTGGCCACCTCGTGGCTCTTCTGGCCTCCTCCCAAAGCCTCTAGGGTGTCTTGTGGTCCAAGAAAAGTCATCAAAAAGTTTCATTCCGTTTGGACTCTGTTTGGTATTGATTTTCTGCAAAGACAAAAACAAGGAAAAAAGAGCAACTGGCACTAGGTTAATAAGTTAGTCCCAAAAAATAATATAAAATAGCATAATAATGCATATAAAACATCCAAGATTGATAATATAATAGCATGAAACAATAAAAAATTATAGATACGTTGGAGACGTATCAACATGCCAACATGAAAGGACACAAGATGAAAAACTGAGAGGTTCATACCAAGTCACCAATGCCTAGGCCACTCACGGGACGGGCTTCAATGCTCTCAAGGGCGGCACAATATTTGTTGCACTCTTGTTGGATGAATGTAACACCCCATGTCATTAGCCACAGTAATCACTTTTGATAATGACAAGTCAGCTAGATTAACAGTGCATAATCATCATTTGCATCATATTGCATTTCAACTCCTAACTCAAAATTCAAATTAAATTAAAGTGGAAAATAAAAGTTGTTTAAATCAGAAATTAAATTGTTCATTAAATAGCAAGTAAAACAGAGACAATTCTAAAATTGAAACCAACATTATTGGAATTGGGTAAGTGACTCAAACATCCTCAAACAGTGACGAAAGACAATATTTAATAACCTTTTATTTAATCTAAATTAAATATGAAATTATGTTTTGCCCAAACTAGTTTTTGTAGATAGGGTATAATGCACTGCTAATTTTGAGATAGGTCACTTATTTTGTAAAAGTCATTTAGAGGCCTGACTATTTGCGAAACAGGAAAATATGAGAAAACAAATAAGAAAAAGAAAATAAAACAAAATGAAAAGAAAAGCAAAACCCCTTGGCCCAACTGGGCCACAGCCCAGCCAGGCCGGCCCATCCCTTGGCCTATATGACCTGCCCCTCCCCCCACCCGAGCGAAACCCTAACCCAACCCGCTCCCCATTCCCCCCTCCCGATCCAGATCGGGCGCTGCCCCGCGCCCGACCCCGCGCCTCGCCGGAGCCACCTCGCCCGACCGCCTCCCCGTCTCCATCAACGCCGTCGTCCCCGTCTACCTCCCCGAGCCCGCTGCCCTTGACCCTGCGCCCCACGGTGAGGCCACCGGCCTCCGTCGCCCGCCCCCTCTCTCTCCTCTCGGTCACCGCCGCCTCCGCTCGCGTCCACCACGCCCGCGCCGCGCCCCTGCTCGCACCCTGAGCGCGCCGTCCGTTTCTGCCCCCGCCGCAGTCGCACTCTGAGCGCGCCGCCCGTCCGTGCCGCGTCCCCGCTCGCAGTGCTCGTCGCGCCCCGCCTACCGAGCCCGCGCCCCTCGCGCCGCTTCAGCGGCAGCCGCCGCTCGCGCGCGCGCGCTGCCCCGCTCCCTGCCGGCTAAGCCGCCCGCGCACACGCACGCGCGCTTGGCTCCTGCCTGCGCCGCTCGCCCGCGGACCCCCTTGCTGCCACTCGCCGGCCACGCCCCCTCGTCGTGTCGATCCGGCGCCGGCCTACGCCGCGCGCGCCCGCTATGGCCCCTGGGACACAGACGGTTGGGCCCCGCCCCCCCTATGCCAATGACAAGTGGGGCCCAGCCACAAAACGTTAAATATATATATATATATATATATAATGAAACTGGATTAATAAAATTAATAATTAATTAATTAGTGAATTAATTAAGTTAATTAATTATGTTTGATTAAACTAATTAATTAGTTAGTCTAATTAAATAGTAGTTAGATTAGTTAATCCCTAATTAACCTAAACAGTCTATGACAATGGGACCCACACGTCAGTTTGACCCAGTCAATGCCCTGTTGACTGCTGGCGTCATGCTGACATCATGATGATGTCAGCCTACACTATTCTGGATAATGTTGATTTAAAATGATTAAATAAATTTCAGAAAATAATTAAAACTTTAGAAATTAATATAAAATAAACCGTAACTCCGATGAAAATAATTTATATATGAAAGATGCTCAGAATTTCGAGACGAATCCGAATACGTGTTCCGTTCATCTGTCAGATGCCCCTAGCTACCTAAACATTGAACTTTTAGACCGATTTCAATAAATGAATAGTGCCCAACTTTAATTAAATAAATCCAAATAAATTCCTAATTTAACTAAATCATTTAGTTCGGCAGTAGAACACCTCTGCATAGCATTTAGGCATGTCATACATATTGTTTGCATTTTTGCCGTGGATTTATTGTTTCTCTCCCCTCCTTCTCTCTCGATAGACGCCGAGACCGACGACGTTGCAGCTGGGTACGACTACGCTACAGACGAGCAGCCCGTTGACAACCCCTCTTTCTTGCCAGAGCAACCAGGCAAGCCCACCCCCCTTGAGCATCCAGATATCACCCATTCAATTCTCTCCTGCTTGCATTAGATTTTGTTACTGTTACTGTTTGCTCCTATTCTGTTGCATAGCCTACTTTTGTAACCTGTTTATTGTTAGGGATAATTAGATTTATGCCCCTAGTTGTGTCCCACTCGTTTGTTTTACCCCTAGTTCCCAAAAGTCACCGGTTCTGTCCAAGTCACTTTGCTCCTCTTATGCTTTTGCCCTTTGACCGTTTGACCGTCAGTTTGAAAACTTCATAACTAATACATATTAAATCAGAAAAATGCAAATAAGATACAAAATTGTTCAGAAAAACATCACCTATATGTGAGTGTCATTTGCATTCATGAAAAAAGTGTTGGAAAGTGCCCATCCGAATTTTAGCTCTTATGCTACCACCATGAATAGTAAAATTTAAAAAAGTTCAAAAAATTCAAAAAAAATTTGGTGGCAAAGAATGACAAATGTTTTAAGTGTCTGCCAAGTTTCATCAAGGAATAACATTCGTGGGGGCCGCGGCAAAAAAAAACAATTAGCACTCCAAAATAGATTATTTTTTTGCCACGACTTCCACGAATGTCGTTCCGTGATGAAACTTGGCAAGCACTTAGAACATTTGTCGTTCTTTGCCACCATATTTTTTTTGAATTTTTTTGATTTTTTTTGATTTTACTATTCATGGTGGTATCAAAAGAGCTAAAACTCGGATGTGCATCTTCCAACACTTTTTTCATGAATGCAAATGACACTGACATATAGGTGATGTTTTTGTGAACATTTTGGTATCTTATTTGCATTTTTCTGATTTAGTATGAATTAGTTATGCAGTTTTCAAACTGACGGTCAAACGGTCAAAGGGCAAAAGCATAAGAGGAGCAAAGTGACTTGGACAGAACCGGTGACTTTTGGGAACTAGGGGTAAAACAGACGAGTGTGACACAACTAGGGCCATAAATCTAATTATCCCTTATTGTTACCTTACCTGCCTATGTTAAACTGCTTAGTATAGCTTGGTAGTGAACCATCAGTGACCCCCACCACCTAACCCTTGTTGCCCCTGCTTGATCATCGACGACTCGATCGATGTGATCGTCGACCAGAGACCGACACATCACTTCACCCCCCTTAGTTGTATGACTCTGCATAGTAACTATCGAGTGCCGAGGGTGATACCTCTTAACGCACTCCTGATGAATACTCTGTAGTGTAGCTGTTCGGTCCTGGTCATCGTGGGTGATTCCACCTTCTCCACTTCCGATACGACTCTGTCGTGCAACCCCTCCGTGTGAACCTCGAGGGTGATGCCTCATACATTCACCCTGATGATTTCATCAAGTCGAATCCACCGAGGGTGATTCCTCGGAGTTTCCCCCTTGATGTTATGACCACACGGTTACTTTGACCTTTGTTACAGGCGGGTCGACCCTGGTGGGTACCCGCAGGGGATCTATGATGTCGGGTGTGCCGGAAGGGCACTCGAGTGTGATATTGTGGCGGAGCTCCAGGAACTCTGATTGTCTCCGCGTGTTACTAAATGAGCCTATTGGATTTGGGTGTGTGATCTGAGTGGGTCGACGTGCCCTATACGCACTACCACCACGCGGGATAATGGCTATGGGGCCCTCTGCGATGTATGTTTCTCCCGAAAGCTCTTCAGACGTCATGTTTCACCGTGCGGGCTGATCGTCGGGAATGGGCTGGATACTTCACTGACGAGTTCAGTGTCGCGCCTGCACCCCGGCCAGCCACGCAACGCGTAGGGTGCCCAGGGCGATGGCCCAAGACCTCTGGGTGCATAGGTTAGTCTGGCGTGCTGACCTCTCTGCTGAGCCTAGGTAGGGCGCTGCTTCGTGTTGATCTCCCGAGGCCGGGCATTACCCAGCAAGTGTGTCCGGCCAGAGGTGATCGAGCGTGTTGGGTAACTGTAGTGCACCCCTGCAGGGATGAATAATCTATCGATAGCCGGTCCTACGGTAAAGGATGCTCAGTTTGTGTATCCCGATCTACTACTTGAACTGGATACTTGTTACTTAATTGAAGCTTCGGGATCGCTTTCTCGCAGGGAGTCGAGGAAGGATCTCTAGGCTATGCTTCAACATGTTTGCTTAATAAAATGCTATTCTACTCTCTTCTATTGCTGCAAGATGGTGGCTCGTGAAGATGTTTGAAGATGCTAGTCTTCGATAGGACTAGGCCTTCTCTCTATTCTGGCATTTCTGCAGCCCAGTCCACATATACAGCCTTTCCTATTTGATAATGTTGCATGTGTAGTGTAGATCCTTGCTTGCTGAGTACTTTGGATGAGTACTCATGGTTGCTTTGTTACTTCTTTTTCCCCATACTCCACTTTGATGATACATTAGACGATGGAGCCCCGGAGCTAGATATCACCTCAGGAACTTACTACCAGGAGGGTCCAGACGGCACGTACTACTGGATCGAGCCAGCCGACCAGGAGTAGGATCGGAGGCTCCCAGGCAGGAGGCCTACGCCTTTCGATCTAGAGTCGTTATTTGTGCTAGCCTTCTTAAGGCAAAACTTGTCTAACTATGTTTGTACCCAGATATTATTTGTATGACTGACTTATGTATTCGGAACCTCGTGATCCCTGGTCTGTAATATTGTGGATCTCCGGTTATTTGTGTTAGAGTTGTGTTGTGATATCTTCCCGTGAGTCCCTTTGCTTGATCGTGCATGTTTGCATGTATGATTAATGCACAATTGAGTCGGGGGCGTCACATGTTGGTATCAGAGCCGACTGCCTGTAGGAAGCCCCCTTCCAATTCCTTGGCCGAAGTTGAGTCTAGACATCGAAAAACTAATTTACTAATTTGGTTGTGTAGCTTACGGGCCCACGTCGCCAACTGGGTGGTATTAGGATCTTTTATTCCTCGTCTATACTCTAGGACTCTGATCTCTCTTCTATTCGGGTTAAATGAATTTACTAACGCCGACACTTAGGATCTTGTAAATCCCGTCTACCCGGAGAGCTTGATATCTGTGCGATTTCACTATCATTGATCTGATTAGTCCCATAATCATTTTCCCTTCCATTGTTTTGTTTAACCTTTCTCTCTGAGTTGTAATAAACTTCTCACTGTCATTTGACAATCCTAAATTTCCTCAGTTTCAGATGGATCGTTTGTTTCCACCACGTCCTACGACGCAGCTTGTGCTTCGCACTTGGGCTCGTGATGTCCCTGGTTTTCCAGCTGTCCTGATCGCCCTCCTGACCAGACTTGGCTACCGCTAGTACCCCGAGTACATGGTCTACGAGGATTACCGCGAGTTCAACCAGGAGCAGTACCACGCTGATGTTCGTATCTATGATCAACAAGATGACTCAGACACTGAGCTGCACCTTTTCCATGGTATCGGCGTGACGATGGAGATGGCAGTCCATGATGCGGCCTACTCTGCTGTCGCACGTCTCCGAGGAGAGTTTAGCGATATATTGGATGACTCTGAGTTCCGATACATTCCTTATGCCCCTACTGGAGATGCTACTGGATACTACACAGCTATCTGTGCCCTGTACGAGCCTCGTCGCTACGACCCGCGCGTTCTGATTCAGTGCACTCAGGCTCTGGATCGCACTGCTCGGGCTCTTGCCATCGAGTTGGTTGCCACTCGAGCACGTCTCTACGATGCTAGGAAGTAGTTGCTACCCGTTGTTCGTGCAGGGATACATCCGGAGCACATCCTTTATCCGCACAGGACTCAGATGTATGCTGGTATTGATTGGCCTGCTGTTGGAGGACACACACCTACACGTGGACCTCTTCTTACAGCTCGAGACCGGGTTCTGCATCAGAGTGCACATGGAGCGCAGGATCCTACCGCGATGAACATTCGTCGTCCGCACTCGCAGTTACCCCATTTCAGTGGTTTTCTCCGACGTTGATGTAGCCTTTGCTATGTCTCGTTGTGTACTTCCTTACCGCGTGCCTACGCGCCGCATAGTATGTCTAGTTCTAAATTTGCGCCGTTATGCCGTCCGCATGTACCCGACTCTGTGTATGGATCTATATGTCTTAATTGACTACTGTTATGTATCTGTTACACTGCTTAAATTGTTGTCGAGTTACATCTTGCTTGTCGCTAAACACTCACAATTTATTTTACTAAACTACCCCTGTTGATACTTAGCAGGATGGTTAGACCAGGTGGTCGTGGTCGTGCCCCTGAACGCCCACCACCGCCAGACTATATGGCAGCTATGATGCAACAATTCGAGCTCAACCGCCAGTTCATGACTGGGATTATGGCTCAGTTTCCGCATCAGAACAACCAGAACCAGAACCCTCCTTCAATAACTTTGACAGAGTTTATGCGACTCAACCCCACTCAATTCCGCAACTCTGACAAGCCAGTGGATGCTGATGACTGGGTCCGCGACATCACTCACGAGATGGTGTCTGCTAATGTCGCCCCTGCCAACTTCGTCACCTTCGTGGCCTTTTTCCTAAAGGGTCTCGCTGCTCAATGGTGGGACACCCACAAGCGTACATTGCCTGCTGGAACAGTCGTTACCTGGTATGAGTTCCAGGCTGCTTTCCGTGCCCGTTATATTCCTCAGGGAATTATGGAACGGATGAAGACCCAGTTCCGCAACCTCACTCAGGGCAACAAGACTGTCGAAGCTTATCAACGGGCATTTCTTGACCTCTCCTGCTATGCTGAAGAAGACATCGCCACGGATGCTCGTAAACAAGGGAAGTTCTGTAATGGACTCCACCCAGACCTCGAGCTTGCACTTGCTGCTCAAGACTTCAACGACTTTTCTACTCTTGTGAACAAGGCTATTCTGGTTGAGACCGATCAGATGAAGCACAAGGACTCGCAGAAGCGCTACTGTGATGCTGGCTCATCTTCGGGCTCAGCACAGAAGCGTCGAGTCTGGATTCCCAACAACGTGTTCCGTCCAAATGCCCCTGTGCCAAAGAACAACTATGCTGCATCACGTTTGCCTCCTCCACCACCGAGGCAGCCAAGAGCTCAAGCTATTCAACACAATGCTCCTCTTCGTCCTGAAGATGGTCTATGCTTCAAGTGCCGCAAACCAGGTCACCTTGCTAAGGACTGCCGCCAGACTCAGAATTAGTTGGCTTTTCCTCGTACTGGCCGTGGCAATGGTCGTGGCAACAATCAGGCCCGCAACTATAATACCAGGTCTGCTGCACATGGTCGTGGACAAGCTTACAACATTGATATTGAAGAAGTCCAGGATCAACCTGCTACTGTGATGGGTACCCTTCTCGTTAACTCAGTACCCGCTTCTGTATTATTTGATTCAGTAGCATCGCATTCATTCATGTCAGAAGCATTTGCATTATCGCATGACATTGCATTCCAAAAGATGAATCTGCCAGTAGTTATCCGCACCCCTGGAGGCCAGTGTCAAACCACTATGATGGCACACAATGTCCCCGTTGAAATTAAAGGGATGGAATTCCTTGTTTCGCCCATTATACTGAAGTCTTCCACCATAGACCTCATCCTCGGAGTGGATTGGTTGAAAGCTCATATAGCTTCGATCAATTGTGCCACAAAAGTCATCCAAGTTCTTCACTCCTCTGATGAGATAGTGAACTACACCGCCCGAATTACTCAAGATGCTGAAGCTCAGATATATGCTCTGAATGCTTTGAACGCCTCACCTCTAGAAGGAATCGAGAACGTTCCTGTCATTCGAGATTTTCCGGACGTTTTTCCAGAAGAACTTCCAGGAATACCCCCAGTTAGGGCTGTCGAGTTTGTCATTGACTTGAAGCCTGGCACTACCCCTATTGCGAAGCGTCCTTATAAGATGCCTCCGCACCACCTTCTCGAGCTTAAGGAAGAAATCGACAAGTCACTTAAAAAAGGTTTCATCCGCCCCAGTTCCTCTGCTTGGGGAGCACCTTCACTCTTCGTTAGGAAGAAGGATGGAACTAACCGATTGGTTCAAGATTACCGGCCCATTAACCAAGCCACAATCCAAAATAAATACCCACTGCCCCGGATCAACGATCTTTATGATCAGCTTGCTGGATCCTCTGTCTTCTCGAAACTCGACTTGAGGTTGGGTTATCATCAGATCCGTGTTCGCGAAGAGGATATTCCGAAGATTGCCTTTGTTACTCGATATGGCTCTTATGAGTACACCGTCATGTCATTTGGCTTAACAAATGCTCCTGCAACCTTCTCCCGGTTGATGAACTATATCTTCATGGATTACCTCGACAAATTCGTCGTGGTTTATTTAGATGATATCCTTATATATTCCAAGAATGAAGAAGAACGTGTTGAACATCCTCGGCTTGTATTGGAGAAGCTTCGAGAACACCAGCTTTACGCCAAGTACTCTAAGTGTGAATTCTGGTTATCTGAAGTGACCTATCTTGGTAATGTGATTTCCAAGGATGGAATTGCTGTTAACCCGGAATGAGTTCAAGCCATTCTTGACTGGACTCCCCCGAAGAATGTTAAGCAAGTCAGAAGTTTTCTCGGACTCGCTAGTTATTGCTGTTAATTCGTTGAGAACTTTTCCAAGACTGCAAAACCATTGACGAATCTGCTCCATAAAGGTGTTAAATTTGACTGGACAGAAAAATGTCAAGAAAGCTTTCAGACACTAAAAGATAAGTTAACATCTGCCCCAGTGCTAGCACCCCCGAATTCCCAAAAGGATTTCGTGATGTATTGTGATGCATCTCGTCAAGGATTAGGCTGTGTCCTAATGCAAGAGCGCAAACTGATTGCTTATGCCTCTCGACAATTGCGTCCTCATGAAGAAAATTATCCAGTGCATGATCTTGAACTTTCTGCGGTTATTTATGCCCTGAAGCTATGGCGACATTACCTTCTCGGTAACCGTTGCGAGATATACACGGATCATCAAAGTTTGAAGTATTTATATACTCAACCAGATCTGAACCTTTGTCAACAAAGATGGCTCGAAACAATTGCCGATTATGATATGAATATCTCATATACCCCTGGCAAGGCTAATGTAATGGCCGATGCTTTGAGTTGCAAGGCTTATTGCAACAATCTTATGGTTCAGGAAACGCAACCTCTTCTCCATGAAGAGCTTTCCAAATTGAACCTCCATATTGTTCCACAGGGTTATCTTAATACCCTGGTTGTTGAACCAGATTTAGAATACAGCATTAAGACTATGCAACGGTATGACTCTGAAGTTGAAAGGATTAAGTGATACCTCGAAAGAGGAAAGCCGTCGGAATTCCATCTTGATGATGATGGGATCCTATTCTTCCAACGCCGTCTCTTTGTACCCAATTTCAAGGATGAGAGCGAACATGTTATGAAAGAAGCTCATGACACTCCTCTGTCCATTCATCCTGGTGGCCTAATATGAAGCGAGACATTGCTCGTTATGTTTCTGAGTGTGACATTTGCCGCCGCATTAAAGCAGAAGATCAAAGGCCTGCTGGAACTCTGCAACCACTTGATATTCCTGAATGGAAATGGGACAAGGTCCAAATGGATTTCATTACTGGTTTTCCCAGATCTCAAAAGGGTCATGATGCTATCTTTGTCGTCATTGACCGATTCTCAAAGGTTGCTCACTTTCTGCCAGTTAAGGAGACAATCACTGCTAGTCACTTAGCAGACTTGTATGTTTCCCGAATTGTGTCACTCCATGGTGTTACGTTGGAGATCAGTTCGGATCGTGGCAGCCTCTTTACCTCCAGATTCTGGCAAGGTTTCCAAGAAGCTATGGGAACTCATCTGTCCTTCAGCACCGCTTTTGACCCTCAGTGACAGAGTCCAGTCGAACGAGTTAATCAAGTGCTCGAAGATCTGCTTCGAGCTTGCGTCATCTCCTTCGGTAAGAAATGGGAGGAATCTCTCTCGTATGCCGAATTCTCTTACAACAATAGCTATCAAGCTAGTCTGAAGATGGCACCGTTTGAAGTTCTATACGGTCGTAAGTGTTGAACCCCTCTGAATTGGTCAGAAACTAGGGAACGCTCACTCGTCGGACCGGACATTATTCAGTAAGCTGAAGAACAAGTCCGCATCATCTGTGAACATCTGAAAACTTCTCAGTCTCGTCAAAAGAGCAACTAGGACCGAAAGCACCAGGAAATGGTCTATCAGCCTAGCGAGCTTGCTTACCTTCGCGTCACTCCGTTGAAAGGCACTCATCGGTTCGGAATCAAAGGCAAGTTAGCTCCTCGCTACATTGGCCCGTTCCGTATTCTAGCCCCTGGGCCACAGACAGCTGGGCCCCACCCCCCTGTGCCAATGACAAGTGGGGCCCAGCCACAGAACATTAAAAAAAATATAAAATGAAACTGGATTAATAAAATTAATAATTAATTAATTAGTGAATTAATTAAGTTAATTAATTCTGTTTAATTAAACTAATTAATTAGTTGGTCTAATTAAACTGTAGTTAGATTAGTTAATCCCTAATTAACCTAAACAGTCTATGACAGTGGGACCCACACGTCAGTTTGACCCAGTCAACGCTCTGTTGACTGCTGACATCATGCTGACATCATGATGACGTCAGCCTACACTATTCTGGATAATGTTGATTTAAAATGATTAAATAAATTTCAGAAAATAATTAAAACTTTAGAAATTAATATAAAATAAACCGTAACCCCGATGAAAATAATTTATATATGAAAGATGCTCAGAATTTCGAGACGAATCCGAATACGTGTTCCGTTCATCTGTCAGATGCCCCTAGCTACCTAAACATTGAACTTTTAGACTGATTTCAAAAAATGAATAGTGCCCAACTTTAATTAAATAAATCCGAATAAATTCCTAATTTAACTAACTCATTTAGTTCGGCAGTAGAACACCTCTGCATAGCATTTAGGCATGTCATACATATTGTTTGCATTTTTGCCGTGGATTTATTGTTTCTCTCCCCTCCTTCTCTCTCGATAGACGCCGAGACCGATGACGTTGCAGCTGGGTACGACTACGCTACAGACGAGCAGCCCGTTGACGACCCCTCTTTCTTGCCAGAGCAACCAGGCAAGCCCCCCCTTGAGCATCTAGATATCGCCCATTCAATTCTCTCCTGCTTGCATTAGATTTTGCTACTGTTACTGTTTGCTCCTATTCTGATGCATAGCCTGCTTTTGTAACCTGTTTATTGTTAGGGATAATTAGATTTATGCCCCTAGTTGTGTCCCACTCGTCTGTTTTACCCCTAGTTCCCAAAAGTCACCGGTTCTGTCCAAGTCACTTTGCTCCTCTTATGCTTTTTCCCTTTGACCGTTTGACCGTCAGTTTGAAAACTTCATAACTAATTCATATTAAAACAGAAAAATGCAAATAAGATACCAAAATGTTCGGAAAAACATCACCAATATGTGAGTGTTATTTGCATTCATGAAAAAAGTGTTGGAAAGTGCCCATCCGAGTTTTAGCTCTTATGCTACCACCATGAATAGTTAAATTTAAAAAAGTTCCAAAAATTCAAAAAAAATTGGTGGCAAAGAATGACAAATGTTTTAAGTGTCTGTCAAGTTTCATCAAGGAATAACATTCGTGGGTGCCGCGGCAAAAAAAAACAATTAGCACTCCAAAATAGATTATTTTTTTGCCACGACTTCCACGAACGTCGTTCCCTGATGAAACTTGGCAAGCACTTAGAACATTTGTCGTTCTTTGCCACCATATTTTTTTTGAATTTTTTTGAATTTTTTTAGATTTTACTATTCATGGTGGTATCAAAAGAGCTAAAAATCGGATGTGCACTTTCCAACACTTTTTTCATGAATGCAAATGACACTGACATATAGGTGATGTTTTTCTGAACATTTTGGTATCTTATTTGCATTTTTCTGATTTAGTATGAATTAGTTATGAAGTTTTCAAACTGACGGTCAAACGGTCAAAGGGCAAAAGCATAAGAGGAGCAAAGTGACTTGGACAGAACCGGTGACGTTTGGGAACTAGGGGTAAAACAGACGAGTGGGACACAACTAGGGGCATAAATCTAATTATCCCTTAGTGTTACCTTACCTGCCTATGTTAAACTGCTTAGTATAGCTTGGTAGTGAACCATCAGTGACCCCCACCACCTTACCCTTGTTGCCCCTGCTTGATCATCGACGACTCGATCGATGTGATCGTCGACCAGAGACCGACACATCACTTCACCCCCTTAGTTGTACGACTCTGCATAGTAACTATCGAGTGCCGAGGGTGATACCTCTTAACGCACTCCTGATGAATACTCTGTAGTGTAGCTGTTCGGTCGTGGTCATCGAGGGTGATTCCTCCTTCTCCACTTCCGATACGACTCTGTCGTGCAACCCCTCAGTGTGAACCTCGAGGGTGATGCCTCATACGTTCACCCTGATGATTTCATCGAGTGGAATCCACCGAGGGTGATTCCTCGGAGTTTCCCCCTTGATGTTATGACCACACGGTTACTTTGACCTTTGTTACAGGCGGGTCGACCCTGGTGGGTACCCGCAGGGGATCTATGATGTCGGGTGTGCCGGAAGGGCACTCGAGTGTGATATTGTGGCGGAGCTCCAGGAACTCTGATTGTCTCCGCGTGTTACTAAATGAGCCTATTGGATTTGGGTGTGTGATCTGAGTGGGTCGACGTGCCCTATACGCACTACCACCACGCGGGATAATGGCTATGGGGCCCTCTGCGATGTACGTTTCTCCCGAAAGCTCTTCAGACGTCACGTTTCACCGTGCGGGCTGATCGCCGGGAATGGGCTGGATACTTCACTGACGAGTTCAGTGTCGCGCCTGCACCCCGGCCAGCCACCTAACGCGTAGGGTGCCCAGGGCCATGGCCCAAGACCTCTGGGTGCATAGGTTAGTCCGGCGTGCTGACCTCTCTGCTGAGCCTAGGTAGGGCGCTGCTTCGTGTTGATCTCCCGAGGCCAGGCATTACCCAGCAAGTGTGTCCGGCCAGAGGTGATCGAGCGTGTTGGGTAACAGTAGTGCACCCCTGCAGGGATGAATAATCTATCGATAGCCGGTCCAACGGTAAAGGACGCTCAGTTTGTGTATCCCGATCTACTACTTGAACTGGATACTTGTTACTTAATTGAAGCTTCGGGATCGCTTTCTCGCAGGTAGTCGAGGAAGGATCTCTAGGCTATGCTTCAACATGCTTGCTTAATGAAATGCTATTCTACACTCTTCTATTGCTGCAAGATGGTGGCTCGTGAAGATGTTTGAAGATGCTAGTCTTCGATAGGACTAGGCCTTCTCTCTATTCTGGCATTTCTGCAGCCCAGTTGAGGGAGTCCTGGATTAAGGGCTCCTCGAGTGTCCAGGCTACGTAACATGTTCCAGACTGATGGGCCATGAAGATACAGGACAGAAGACTCTCTCCCGTGTCCGGATGGGACTCTCCCTGGCATGGGCGGCAATCTTGCCGTTCGGATATGAAGATTCCTTTCTCTGTAACCGACTTTGTACAACCCTAGTCCCCTCCGGTGTCTATGTAAACCGGAGGGTTTAGTCCATAGGGACAATCATAATCAGACAGGCTAGACTTCTAGGGTTTTAGCCATTACGATCTCGTGGTAGATCAACTCTTGTAATTCTCATATTCATCAAGATCAATCAAGCAGGACGTAGGGTATTACCTCCATAGAGAGGGCCCGAACCTGGGTAAACACCGTGTCCCCCGTCTCCTGTTACCATCGAGCTTAGACGCACAGTTCGGGACCCCCTACCCGAGATCCGCCGGTTTTGACACCGACATTGGTGCTTTCATTGAGAGTTCCGCTGTGTCGTCGCTAGAAGACTCGATGGCTCCATCAATCATCCACAACGATGCGGCCTTTAGGGAGGTTTTTCTCCCCGGCCAGATCTTCATATTCGGCGGCTTCATACTACGGGCCAACTCGCTTGGCCATCTAGAGCAGATCGACAGCTACGCCCCTGGCCATCAGGCCAGGTTTGGAAGCTTGAACTACGTTGCTGATATCCGCGGAGACTTGATCTTCGACGGATTCGAGCCCATGGCAGCTGCTCCCTACCACCGCGATGAACATGACCTAAATCTGTCATCGGACCATACCCGGGAGATAGCGCCTGTAACTGCCCTGGCCTTACATCCGGAGCAGATTGCGCCATCCGAGGACGGGAAGCTCAACCCCGCCACGGAAGCCGCAGACTCAGCGGCGTTGGAGCCGCACACAGACCCAACTTCGAACGGGATCTGTGTCACCGGAACCTCGGATTCGTCTCCGGCCACAGGTTTCGAACCGCGTGCGTCCGCGCCCATCGAGCTCGATCGGGCGCCGATCGTCGAGTTCAGCTCCGCGGACATCTTCCGACACTCACCTTTGGGTGATGTGTTAAAATTATTAAAAACCCTCTCCTTAGCGGGGGACTCACAGCCGACTTATATCCGGTTTGAACTGGAGGCTGATGACGGAGAATTTCGCTTCCCACCCACTGCCCACTTCATTACCACTATCGAAGACTTAACCGACATGCTTGATTACGACTCCAAAGACATCGACGGTATGGACGACGATGCCGGAGAGGAGCAGGCCCAAAACCCGCAGTTTACTGGGCGCTGGACAGCCACCTCCTCGTATGACGTGTACACGGTGGATACTCCCAAAGAGAATAACGGCGATAACAAGAAAGATCCATTCAAGAATAAACCTCCTGAGACACAGCCAAAGCACCGACGTCAGCGGCACCGCTCTAAATCACGCCGTGGAAAAGACAGCAATACCGGCACCAGAGAAAACAATACTCCGGACGATGCCGAAGACAAAGAAGATCCCGCCGAGCCGACTTCCAAACAGGACGGTAGGGAAGATGGGCAAGTCAGCCCTGATGAACAGGCCATAAACAAAGCCTCGGAGGACAGCAACTATCTTCCACTCTCCGAAGATGATGTGAGCCTCGGCGATGAAGACTTCATCGTGCCTGAGGAACCCGTCGAGCAGGAGCGCTTTAAGCGCCGGCTAATAGCCACTGTGAGGAGCCTGAAAAAGAAACAGCAGCAGCTTCAAGCTGATCAAGATCTGCTCAACGACAGATGGACTGATGTCCTGGCAGCCGAGGAATACGGACTCGAGCGCCCCATTAAAAATTACCCGAAGCGCAAATTGCTACCCCAATTTGACGACGAGGCACTTGAGCCCATGCCATCAACACGTAATGTGGCTGACCGACCACCACGTGGCCGGGACAAAGAGGCAACTCAAGCCAAACACCTGCTCATACTACCTCGCCGTAAAGCCAAAGACACCACAGCTCGGGAACACACATATGACCTACAGCAAAAACTGGAGAACAGAGCAGGTCAGTCCAGATCGATCTACGAATCACGGGGGGATGCCCTGGCGCGTGACGACGGCTATCAAGCCAGACGTACCGAGCATAACCACGTCCGGGCTGAAAATCGCAGACGGACTACATCCGCACTACGTCGCGACTTGGCCCGATACAGAGGCGCCGCACATCCCCTCTGCTTCACTGATGAAGTAATGGAACATGAATTCCCAGAAGGGTTTAAACCCGTAAATATCGAATCATATAATGGAACAACAGATCCCGCGGTATGGATTGAGGATTTTCTTCTCCATATTCATATGGCCCGCGGTGATGACCTTCACGCCATCAAATACCTCCCGCTAAAACTCAAGGGGCCAGCTCGGCACTGGTTAAACAGTCTGCCTGAAAACTCTATTGGCAGCTGGGAGGACTTGGAAGACGCCTTCCATGATAACTTCCAAGGCACATATGTACGACCTCCGGATGCCGATGACTTAAGTCACATAGTTCAACAGCCTGGAGAGTCGGCCAGGAAATTCTGGACTAGGTTCCTAACTAAAAAGAACCAGATCGCCGACTGCCCGGATGCCGAAGCCCTAGCGGCCTTTAAGCATGGCATCCGCGACGAATGGCTCGCTCGTCACCTCGGCCAAGAAAAGCCGAAGTCCATGGCAGCCCTCACGGCACTCATGACCCGCTTTTGTGCGGGCGAGGATAGTTGGCTAGCCCGTAGCAATAACACTGCAAGCGATGCCTGTACCTTTGAAGCCAAGAGTAGCAATGACAAGCCCCGACACAACAGGCACAAGCGCCGAAGCAATGGTGGCACTACCGATGACACGGCGGTCAACGCCGGTTTCAGCGGCTCCAAGTACGGCCAATGGAAGAAGCCATACAAAAGAAACAATCCGGGCTCATCCAGCTTGGACCGCAAACTCGATCGTCCATGTCAGATCCACAGAACCCCTGATAAACCAGCCAATCATACCAACAGAGACTGTTGGGTTTTTAAACAGGCCGGCAAGTTAAATGCCGAAAACAAGGAGAAGGGGTCGCAAAGCAAGGACGACGACGAGGAGTCCCGTCCGCCGAACACAGGAGGACAGAAGAAGTTCCCTCCCCAGGTCAAAACGGTGAACATGATATACGCCACTCATATCCCCAAAAGGGAGCATAAACGAGTGCTCAGGGACGTCTATGCGATAGAGCCAGTCGCCCCAAAGTTCAACCCATGGTCGTCTTGCCCGATCACCTTCGATCGCAGGGACCATCCGACCAGTATCCGTCATGGCGGTTCAGCCGCACTGGTCCTCGATCCAATTGTTGATGGATTCCATCTCACACGTGTCCTCATGGACGGCGGCAGCAGCCTGAACCTGCTCTATCAGGATACAGTGCGCAAAATGGGCATCGATCCCTCAAGGATCAAACCCACAAAAACTACCTTTAAAGGAGTCATACCAGGTGTAGAGGCCCGCTGTACGGGCTCAATCACACTGGAGGTTGTCTTCGGATCCCCAGACAACTTCAAAAGCGAAGAGTTGATCTTCGATATCGTCCCCTTCCGCAGCGGCTATCACACACTGCTCGGACGAACCGCATTTGCTCGATTCAATGTGGTGCCACACTATGCTTATCTCAAGCTCAAGATGCCGGGACCACGTGGCGTCCTAACAGTTAACGGAAACACGGAGCGCTCCCTCCGTACCGAGGAGCACACCACGGCCTTGGCAGCGGAAGTACAGAGCGGCCTTGCCAAACAGAATCTTAATTCAGCGGCCAAGCTCCCGGACACTGTCAAGCGGATCCGGACTACTCCGCAGCATAACAGTCCGTCTCGTCAGGAGTTAGACTAGCAATCCGGCCTCCATCACCGTCCCGGCCAAATGGCGGCATACGTACCACGCGTACATAACTACGCACTTAAAATACGATGGGCATAGACGGAGGCATAACCAGATTGTGGTCCATAATACGGCTCGACCTCCCCTGGACACACGTACTTTCACTTTTTCTTTTTTATCCTTTTCAGGTTTCTTTTCCACAAGCCCCTCAAGACGGCCTGATCATCGGTCCTTCGAAGGATAGGTACACCAAGACAGCAAGAAGCATTGAGGTATACGGGAATCTTTAGGAGGTCTTTTTGACGATCACTCCACCCATTCTCAAGACCCGCACACAGCTCTCCCTTGGTCATGGCATGTTAAATAGCCCTGTTGCTTATCGCACTACTTATACGCTTTGACATATCAATAAAATTATAATGGAAACAGTTCACGGCCCAACTTCTGCGGCACTAGCTTACTACTTCATTTTTTCTTGATAATCTTATCAATTGCACCCGTACACTTTGGTACGGCTTAAGTTCGCCAGGGGCTTTATTGCGCCCCGCATTATGGAAACGAAGTCCGAACACTTTTTACAGTATAGTTCGGCACCCCGAATGTAGCATTATATGCATTGGCTCCGAATCATGTCTTTGGTCAATAGTTGGGTTGCCCGACTCCTGTGCTTACTACCTTACGTTCCGCTATATCGGCTAGGGTAGTAAAGGGAGAACTACTGCGATTGTGCCCTCGTTCGTCCGGATGAGCACCTCAGTAGAGAAAGCCGAAAACTGACTGTCATGATGCGGAGTGAGCCGGTCAGCTCTTCGGAGGTTATAAATCTTTTGCGATTTTTTCCGCATTATGCGACGAATCGGTCTCTACCCGATCAGATGTTTACAGCACCCTAGTTCGGACTCACGAATACTAGGGGCTGCGCCTAAATTTCTATTATAGAACTCCTATGGCTAAGTGAGGGTGATAAAGCCACATAGTCTGATTGCCTAGTTCGTTGCGCTAAACACCTCCTTCAAGGACCAAACTTTGGATCAAGTGTGTTTAGATTTTATCCCGAACACCCTCGTACTACCTACGTGGGGGCTGAAGCCGACGACTGGCCAACTCTCAGATTTTATAAAACAGCCGCACAGGAGGAAAAATCTTTATATAAACAACTAATATTATATATTTTGCTCCATTATACAGGACAGGATAACACGAATATATTCATTCAAAGATAATGTCTTTCGCACACTGCTCCGCTACAATGCGGGATCCCTCCAGGACATCGTCAAAATATCGCTCGGGCGTGCGGTGCTCCTTGCCCGCGGGCGGTCCCTCGGTCGTGAGCTTGACGGCGTTCATCTTCGCCCACTGTATCTTGACACGGGCGAAGGCCATCCGCGCACCTTCAATGCAGACCGACCGCTTGATGGCATCAAGCTGAGGGCAGGCAGCAACCAGTCACTTCACGAGCCCAAAGTAGCTGTTGGGTATGGCTTCGGCAGGCCATAGACGGATTATCAAATCCTTCATGGCCAATTCAGCCGCCCTATGCAGTTCGGTCAACTGTTTCAGCTGATCACTTAAGGGCACCGGATGCTCTGGCGCAAGGTATTGCGACTAGAACAGCTTCTCTGTTGAGCTCCCCTCTTCGGCTCGGAAGAAATCCGCGGCATCAGCAATGCTGTGCGGCAGATCCGCAAACGCTCCTGGAGAACTCCAAATCCGGGTCAGTAAGAGGTACCTTTTCTTCACAAATTTGCTTTGCATTATAAAGGCCTTACCCGCCGTGATTTTTCTGGCCTCTTGGATTTCCTGGAGGGTGCCCTGGGCTTCGACCCGGGCCTCTTGTATGCTTTGGTGGGCCTTAGCAAGCTCGGAGTCTCGATCCGTAATCTTGCGCTCCAAGGACTCACATTTCTTTACAGCGTCCTGGAGCTCTTGTTGGACCTCACCGACCCTGGCCTCGTGCTTTTTGCGGACGGATTGTTCCTCCGCCGCTCTCTTCTGGGCCTAGGCCAGCGCCTTTTTAAGGGCCTCCACCTTAGTCACCGCTCCTACAAATATCATGGCACTCTGGTCAATATAAATCATCTATCCTTTCTGATATACAGATGGTCATGGCATACCTTGCTTGTCCTCCTGCTGCTTATTCACACGGCCGAGTTCTTCCTCGACCCGCTCCAGACTCTGCTTCAGTCCGGAGACTTCGGCAGCATGGGAGGTCGCAGCCAACAGCGACGCCTGCTTTTTCACATAGACATGTATGGTTAGTCTCCTGCGAAAATTGTTTGATCCTCTGTCCGGCTTTTCTTTTTGACAACCGGACAGTGTCTCAGGGGCTACTGCCTATACTGTGATATTCTTTTTACATAATTGCATTTCATACCTCAAAACCTGTTAGAAGGTTTGTGCAGGCTTCGGTCAATCCACTCTTCGCAGACTGAATCTTCTCAATCACCGTACCCATGAGGGCACGGTGCTCCTCTACAATGGAAGCACTTTGCAGCGCTTCCAGTAGGGTGTCCGGTGCCTCTGGTTGGACAGAGGTCACCGGCGAAGTAGGCACACCTCCTTCTTTCGAAGGAGGTTGCTTGCCGGATTCCGGAGCCATATAGGTCTCCGGGACCATATTCGGCTGGGGGCCGAATTGGACCTGGCCCCCATTGCTAGTCTCCATCGGGATTTGCTCCCCCATGTGTCTGGCGGCCGAGGTTTCGTCCTCTGGCGCCGCACTGACGGCCTCCTGCATCTCTCCCTGGCCTGGGATCCTTCGGGACAACGCCTCGGTGTCATCCTTGACCTTGGAAGAGGAGGCCGTCGGAAGGGACCCGCTGTCCATCACCTTCGGGTCCATCGAATTCCCCGAAGATGAGGATCGCTCGAGGTCGGAACAAGCCGGACTGCAAGTACATGATTCAACATGTTAACACTATGGAGAAAAGTGGCTGGATATATGAATGCGTCAGGGTCTTTGAGTACTCACGACTCGGCCAGGGGCTTATCTCGGGGGCGCCGCTCTGGGCTGCTGTCGATGTCCCACGCGGAGTTATCCGTGAGGGAGACCTTCCCCTTCTTGGACGCCTCTGCCTCCAGATTTATGGGGGCCGCCCTTTTCTTCCTACCCCCCTCAAGGGGAGAGTTGCTTTCCTCCTCCTCCTCGTTGTCCTCTGCGGCGGTGGAGTGAGTCTCGGCATCTTCGGACGTTGCGTCCGAAGTTCCCTTGCGACGGATCCCACTTCTGGTCTCCTTGGCCTTTTTCTTGGCCTTCTTCTCCTGCGCCCGGTAGGGCGCCGGAACCAGCATCTTCATCAGAAGCGGGATGGCTGGTTCCTCGGGCAGCGGAGCCGGACACTTAATCCGCTCTGCCTTCTTCGTCCAGCCCTGAAAAAATAAATAGGGAGGCTCAGGCATTTTCCCTGAGTAAGCAAGTAAAGGATACACCTTGAAGCACGAAAGACTTACCGGACTAGCAGGATGGGCCAGGTCGTGCCCACGGTCCTCGGTCGTCTCCGGCCATTTCTCGTTGGCCTTAAAAAGCACCTTCCAGATGTCTTCGTGCGTAGTTCCGAAGAACAGTTGCAAGGTCTAGTGCTCGGCCAGATCGAACTCCCACAAATGGCAAGTCCGGCTTTGGCACGGAAGGATCCGGCGAACTAGCATCACATTGACAAGCTTGATGTTCTTGTCCACCATACTCTGGATACGCGCCTGCAGCGCTACCAGCTCCTCCGACGACGCCCAGTTCAGGCCCTTCTCTAGCCAGGAGGTGAGCCACATTGGGGCTCCGGACTTGAATTCAGGAGCCGCGGCCCAGGTGGCGTCGCGGGGCTCTGTGATATAGAACCACAGTTGCTACCACCCTTTGACGGTCTCCGCAAAGGTACCTTTTGGCCATGTGACGTTGGGCATCTTGCTCACCATGGCGCCTCCGCACTCTGCGTGTTGGCCATCCACCACCTTCGGCTTCACATTGAAAATCTTGAGCCACAGTCCGAAGTAGGGTGGGATGCGGAGGAAGGCCTCGCACACGACAATAAATGCCGAGATGTTGAGGAAAGAATTTGGGGCTAGATCATGGAAATCTAGCCCGTAGTAAAACATGAGTCCGCGGACGAAAGGGTGGAGAGGAAAACCTAACCCGCAGACGAAGTGGGGGATGAACACCACCCTCTCATGAGGCTCGGGGGTGGGGACGATGTGTCCCTTGGCCAGAAGCTGGTGGGTGATTTCCTTGGCCAAATACCCCGCCTCCCGGAGCTTCGTGATGTCCTTCTCCTTGACAGAGGAGGCCTTCCACTTGCCTTGCGCTCCGGATCCGAACATGGTCGAAGTGCTTCTTTGAGGCGGAAATGATGAGAACTTGGGCGCTAGAGCTCAGGAATGGAGAGGCAGAGAAAGAGAAGGCGTGGGTGAAAGGGGTGAATCCTTATCTCCTTATAAAGGCAGTGAATATCAAGCCCCTCCCCACTCGCCTATTCCCACGGGCCATGCAAACGGCACGGTTGGATTACCCATGCCCGTATTGACGAGGATCCCATAATGAAGGGACACGATCTCTATTATGACAAGACGTGCCACTGGAAACCGCATCTTAAAGCGTGGAGCGGGAGACTAAAGTACGGTTCGAAATAATTACCGTGCAGGAACGTGGTGTCGCGTTACAAAAAGTTGTCAGCAGATTGGACTCGTGAAATATTATACTCTCTGCGGTTGTGTGTGGTACTTGTTTTGCAGAGCCGGACACGCTTTCTGTGCTCGAAGTCTGTTCTGGAGTATTCGGAGGAGGAACCCGCCTTGCAATGCCGAAGACAATCTGCGCGCCGGACACATCGTCATTGAAGCCTGGTGGCTCGTGAAGATGTTTGAAGATGCTAGTCTTCGATAGGACTAGGCCTTCTCTCTATTCTGGCATTTCTGCAGCCCAGTTGAGGCAGTCCTGGATTAAGGGGTCCTCGGGCGTCCAAGCTACGTAACGTGGGCTGGACTGATAGGCCATGAAGATACAAGACAGAAGACTCTCTCCCGTGTCCGGATGGGACTCTCCCTGGCGTGGGCGGCAAGCTTGGCGTTCGGATATGAAGATTCCTTTCTCTGTAACCGACTTTGTACAACCCTAGTCCCCTCCAGTGTCTATATAAACCGGAGGGTTTAGTCTATAGGGACAATCATAATCAGACAGGCTAGACTTCTAGGGTTTTAGCCATTACGATCTCGTGGTAGATCAACTCTTGTAATTCTCATATTCATCAAGATCAATCAAGCAGGACGTAGGGTATTACCTCCATAGAGAGGGCCCGAACCTGGGTAAACACCGTGTCCGCCGTCTCCTGTTACCATCGACCTTGGACGCACAGTTCGGGACCCCCTACCCGAGATCCGCTGGTTTTGACACCGACACCAGTCCACATATACAGCCTTTCCTCTTTGATAATGTTGCATATGTAGTGTAGATCCTTGCTTGCTGAGTACTTCGGATGAGTACTCACGGTTGCTTTGTTACTTCTTTTCCCCCATACTCCACTTTGATGATACATCAGACGATGGAGCCCCGGAGCCAGATGTCACCTCAGGAGCTTACTACCAGGAGGGTCCAGACGGCATGTACTACTGGATCGAGCCAGCCGACCAGGAGTAGGATCGGAGGTTCCCAGGCAGGAGGCCCACGCCTTTCGATCTAGAGTCGTTGTTTGTGCTAGCCTTCTTAAGGCAAAACTTTTCTAACTATGTCTGTACCCAGATATTATTTGTATGACTGACTTATGTATTCGGATCCTCGTGATCCCTGGTCTGTAATATTGTGGATCTCCGGTTATTTGTGTTAGAGTTGTGTTGTGATATCTTCCCGTGAGTCCCCGTGCTTGATCGTGAATGTTTGCATGTATGATTAGTGCACGATTGAGTCGGGGGCGTCACAATGAACCCCCATCTTTTTTGGATTGAATTGATGTCAAGGGTGCTCGCAAATTGGTAGGGGGTAAACTTCGTTCGCTCATGTAAGTTCTTGTGAACTCTTGTCCCAAAGACGGATCCTGTTTGCTCAGAAGCTTTCATGGGATCTTGGCCTATCTCCATCCAACTCTCACAAATCAAAGTGTCCTCCTCTTGGGTGTATGATCCCGTGTGAATGCTTTGCCTCCTGTTTTGTGCCTCGGCCCTTTGTGTGAGCTCATCGATAAACACTTCATGCCATGAGTTGCCATGGTCGTCCTCATCTTCACATTGGCCGTGAACTGAGTCTCATCATAGTGGTCGTGGCCGTATTGGCTTTGGGTCGCATTGGGATCGAAAGCTTGGCCTTGTCCATCGATATGGAAGGCCTCACCACGGCCCTCGAAGATGACTTTATCCATGAACGCCGTGTAGTCAGGGTCGTCGACCATCGGCATTGGCATTTCGTCGAACAGCCTGCTGGCGTCGGCCATGTTCGCCGAAGTGAACGACCGGGCCTGCTTCCTTTGCGTCCCGTCAGATGGCTGGCCAGTGCGACTGTACCACACTGTGACCTTGAGGTCGATGACGCCCGCGGGCGTGGCCGGAGCGACCACGCTATAGTTCCGCGACGTGGAGAACCGTGTCTGCCCATGGTCGTGCAGCGGCGCGCATGATACTCTGGCGTCTCGGCTATGACCGACGAACTTGGGGAATGGTGCTGCGGAGGAAGAATGGCCGACGAGCCTGTGCTGACTGCGGCCATGGCAGCGACCAAGAGAATGGCCGGTGGGGGTCGACACAACCCTAACATGAGGAGGGCATGCGCCTTGGCAATGAAGGACTCCTTGTCGTCGACGTCGGCCTGGTGTTGCGCAGCATGCAGCGAGGTCGCCTCAATGGCGTAGTCGGCGGCAGCCTTCTTCTCCGTGGCATTTGTCTGCCGGTTCCTCGTCTTGGCCGATTCGGCGTCGAGCTTCGCGAGCTCCGCCGGCGTGAGCTACGACTGCGGCTTCTTCGGAGCCTTCTTCTTCGACGCGGGGCGCGCGGCCGCGGCCGGGTTGCGGGGATTCGTCAGGCCGCCAGCCAAGGTGGAGGGAGGAAGGAGAGGGAGGGCACAGGTGGGTTTTGGGTGGAATGGAGGGAATGTGGGCGGTTGTGTCCCCGACGGGCGGGTGATAACCCACAAGTATAAGGGATTGCAATAGTTTTCGAGGGTAGAGTGTTCAACCTAAATTTATTGATTCGACACAAGGGGAGCCGAAGAATATTCGCAAGTATTAGCAGTTGAGTTATCAATTCAACCACACCTGAAAGACTTAGTATCTGTCGCAAGGTGATCAGTAGCAAAGTAGTATGATAGTAACGGTAATAGTAGCAACAGTAACAGTAGCAGTTTTGTAGTGATTGTAACAGCAACATCAGTGAAAGTAACTTAGCAAAGATCAATATGTGAAAAGTGTAGGCATTGGATCAGCGATGGATAATTGTGTTGGATAATATTCATCATGTAGCAGTTATAACCTAGAGCGTAACATAACTAGCTCCAATTCATCAATGTAATGTAGGCATGTATTCCGTATATAGTCATACGTGCTTATGGAAAAGAACTTCCATGCCATCTTTTGTCCTACCCTCCCGTGACAGCGGGGTCTGTAAGGAAACTAAGGGATATTAAGGCCTCCTTTTAATAGAGAACCGGAACAAAGCATTAGCATTTAGTGAATACATGAACTCCTCAAACTACGGTAATCACCGGAAAGAATCCCAATTATTGTCACTTTGGGGTATGCGGAACATAACTCGTAATAGGTGCATATAACTTGCAAGATAGGATCAAGAACGCACATATATTCATGAAAACATAATAGGTATAGATCTGAAATCATGACACTCGGGCCCTAGTGACAAGCATTAAGCATAGCAAAGTCATAGCAACATCAATCTCAGAACATAGTGGATACTAGGGATCAAGCCCTAACAAAACTAACTCGATTACATGATAAATCTCATCCAACCCATCACCATCCAGCAAGCCTACGAAGGAATTACTCACTCCTGGCGGTGAGCATCATGAAATTGGCGGTGAAGGAAGGTTGATGATGATGACGACGATGGATTCCACCCTCCGGAGCCCCGAACGGAATCCAGATCAGCCCTCCCGATGAAGAACAGGAGGTGGCGGCGGCACCGTATTGTAAAACATGATGAATCCTTCTCTCTGATTTTTTTCTTGGTGAATAGGTATATATGGAGTTGGAGTTTGGGTTGCCGGAGGTCCAGGGGGGCCACAAGCTCACTAGGCGCGCCTTGGGGGGGTGGGGACGACCCCCGAGCTTGTGGCTCCTAGGTGGCCCCCCTCTGGTATTTTCTTCTGCCAATAATTTATATATATTCCACAAATATTCTCCATAAATTTTCAGGTCAATCCGAGAATTTGATTTCTGCACAAAAACAACACCCTGACAATTCTGCTGAAAACAGCGTCAGTTCGGGTTAGTTTCATTCAAATCATGCAAATTAGAGTCCAAAACAAGAGCAAAAGTGTTTGGAAAAGTAGATACGATGGAGACGTATCAACTCCCCCAAGCTTAACCCATTGCTTGTCCTCAAGCAATTCAATTGACAAATTGAAAGTGACAAAGAAAAACTTCTACAAACTCTGTTTGATCTTGTTGTTGCAAATATGTCTAGCCAATGTTCAGGTTTTCAGGAAAGTCTATGAACTAACCATATTCACAATAACACTTAGGTATCATATTTACGCATATCAATAGCATAACCGACTAGCGAGCAATAATAAGATATCTCGGATGACAACACTTTTTCCAAAACAATCATGATAGAATATGATATAATGGTATCTCGCTATCCCTTTCTGAGACCGCAAAACATAAATGCAGAGCACCTCTGAAGTTCAAGCACTTACTAGACATTGTAATTCATGGTAAAAGAGATCCAATCACACTCATACTCAATATCAACTAAACACAAAGCATATAAATGACAATAGTGCTCTCCAGCTGGTGCTTTAATAAGAAGATGATGACTAAACAATAAAAGTAAATAGATAGACCCTTCGCAGAGGGAAGCAGGGATTTGTAGAGGTGCCAGAGCTCGAAGCTTTTAAAACAGAGGTGAATATAATTTTGGGAGATATGCTTTCATTGTCAATGTAGCAACCGAGAGTTCTCACCATCTTCCATGCTAGACACATTATAGGCGGTTCCCAAACTGAATAGTAAAGTTTCACTCCCCATCCACCAACAAACACAAACCATAGCTAGCCGAATCCTTGGGTTCCATCCATACCAACAACAATCTTGGGGAGCTTTGTTTCATTATTATATTTGATTTTGATCATAGGACTAGGCATCCCAATTACCAGCCACTTTCTCGTGAGAATAACCCAACTAGCATGGAAGATACTGACAACCCCCTGTCGCTTCATGAGCGATTCGGGCATACAAAAAAGATTATTATTTGAAGATTTAGAGTTTGACACATGCAAATTTACTTGGAACGGCAGGTAAATACCGCATATCGGTAGGTATGGTGGACTCATATGGAATAACTTTGGGTTTTAGGAAGTGGATGCACAAGCAGTATAACCGCTTAGTACAAGTAAAGGCTAGCAAATAGATTGAGGAGCGACCAACTAGAGAGCGACAACGGTCATAAATATGCATTGAGATTAATCAACATTGAATACAAGCATGAGTAGGATATATATCACCATGAACATAAATATCGTGGAGGCTATGTTGTTTTTGATTCAACTACATGCGTGAACATGTGCCAAGTCAAGCCACTCGAATCATTCAGAGGAGGATACCATTCTATCATACTACCTCATAACCATTTTAAATGCATGTTGTCACACAAGATAAACCATTATCCACTACTAGCTATTTAAGCATGGCATGAGTAACTATGATCTCTAATTGTCATTGCAAACATGTTCATTCATAGTAGGCTGAATCAACAATGATGAGCTAATCATATTTACAAGAACAAAATAGGTCGAGTTCATACCAGCTCTTCTTCATCTCAATCATTTCATTACATTTCATCACATTTCATCATTATTGCCTTTCACTTGCACGACCGAACGATGTGGATAATAATAATAGTGCATGTGTCGTGGACAAAGCTGGAATCTGCAAACATTTATTCAAAGGAGAAGACAAGGTAATATGGGCTCTTTGTTAGATCAACAATAATGCATATGAGAGCCACTCAACATTTTCATCGTGGTCTTCTCCTTATGACCCACACAAAAGGAAAAGAATTTCAAAGAAAGACACCGAAATATTTTTGGAGTTTTTGATTTTTGTTGAAGAAAGTGAAATGAAAGAAAAATGAAAACGAGAAAAACTATTTACACGGGAAGGCTCCCAACAAGCAAAATAAGAACGGGAAATCATTTTGGGGTTTCTTTTAATATTACTACTAATTTAAACTAAAAAGAAAAACTGAAAAGAAGCAAGAAATATTTTTGGATTTTATCAAACTTTTTTAAAACACACAAGAAGAAAGCAAGAAAAATAAACTAGCATGGATTATACAATGAAAAAGGATGAACACCGACAACTAGAATGAATGTGTGATGCATTAATGTAATGTCGGTGAGAAATACGTACTCCCACAAGCTTAGTCTTTTGGCCTAAGTTGGTCTATGGCCACGGCTCAAAATAACCCTCTCCTGGATACTGCAGAGGGTCCTGAGGGTTCCACTGCCCAGCGAGCTCCTGTGGCTCCCACTGATAAACAGGCTCCTGGTATGGCTCAGGTGCTAGTGCTGGCTCAGGTACTGGGGGTTGTATCAGACCCCAGTAAGCATAGATGTCATCGGGCATAATAGTGTACCTGCCTGAATAAAGATCGAACAAGGAAGGTGCAGGCAAAGTATTAATCTCACGAGTACCCTGACAGAATACTAAGTTGTAAAGGAGTCGTTTGTGCTTATCGTTGTCAATAAAATGATGTGCTACCATGCTAGTTAGTCTAAATATTTAGTGGGTAGCAGCATCTCCTCCTCCTCCTCATGTCTAATAGGAATCTCAAAATGTGCAGTGAGGCGGGAGGCATAGATACCACCGTAAATAATACCCTTCGAACGGTTTGTGTGTAACCGCTGAGCAACCATGGCACCCAAACTAAAGTTCTATCAGCATATAAAGAATGGCACAAAATAGCAAGGTCAAGTGCACTGAGAGATCCACTCTCCCACCGATCGATCAAACATCTCCTGGTGAATAATGCATAGTAACATAAAACGGGAAAATGTAAACTAGCCACTCTCGCTTCCGACACTCCTCTCTCCTCTTCCACAGTAGTTTCAGAGATGAAATCTTCCATGTCTCTACCACGTGGCTCACTGCGACTACCATCATAAGGTATTTTCCAAACATTGCAAAAATCATATAATGTCATTTCCTTAGGCACATCATACAATTTAAATTCTACCATGGGTGGTTCCTTCCTAGGATAAAAGCAAAAACTTTGCAGAAAGGTATTAATGAGTAGGAGGTATTGATCACACTTATCTTCGAGGAAGGGGATGATGTCGGCATTATGTGCCAAATAATAGAAATCCTCATAAATTCCCGCTTCCTAAAAAAATGTGTCACTCGGCCACTCGCACGGTCGAACCTCCGCCGAACACAGAAGATGGTATTTGGGCTTCTCCTTCAGAGTTTTCTCCGAATTACGACTTGATGATCCCCTTAACCACCTCCTCATGGTTTTTCTTTTCTCTGAAAATTTCTGAATTTTTTAGTAACTCAAAATAAAAGTGAACAAAGCTCAACAAAATCGATAGCAACTACTCCTACAAGTGTCTACAGGCCATATCATGCACCAAAACTAGTTTGAACCATATAAATTTGACATGTAGCTCAAGAACATGGTCACCAACAATAGCTAAATGTGCAAATAATAAACCACTAGAACAAAAACTAATTGGACCAACGGAGGAGTCACATACCGATGAACAATCCCCCAAAACAGTTTTGAAAACGGAGTTCTGAGCAAGGAGATCGAAAATGGCAACAAGATGAGCAAGAACACGGGTTTGAACAAGTTGGTGATTTTTTCTGGAGGAAGCAGAACAGCATGGGTGGCAGCCATAAGTGAGGTGGCCTACGTGGGCCACACAAGCTTGGTAGGCGCGCCCTTTGAGCTTGTGGCTCATAGGTGCACCCCCCTGGGGTGTGTTCAGTGCCACTAATTTTTAAATATTGCAGAAAAATCATATTGAATTTTTAGGGCATTTGGAGAACTTTTATTTTCTTGTCATTTTTTATTGCACGGATAACTCAGAAAACAGCATAATCATGGCATTTCTACTTTATTAATTCTAAATAACAGAAAGTAAAATGTGGGTACAGAAAGTTGTGTTTACTAAATTCATCGAGCACATGCCCGTCAAAAGGAATCCATTAATAAGGTTGATCAAGTCTTATTAACAAACTTCTTTCGAATGACATGAAACCGGAGAATCTTCGTATAGCACTAGGTTACGTCAATGGGGATATGCGTGTCCCCAACAATAAAGATTTCATATTTATTTTTGATAGTAGGAATAGGGAATTCAAAACCTCCAATATTAATCATTGAAAATTTTCCAATGGAGTTGATACTATTCACTTGAGGTTGTTTCTTCGGAAAATGTACTGTGTGTTCATTACCATTGACATGAGAAGCTACATTGCCCTTGGTGCAATCAATAACAGCCCCTGCAGTGTTCAAAAAGGGTCTACCAAGGATGATCAACATACTGTCGTCCTCAGGTATATCAAGAATAACAAAGTCTGTTAAGATAGTAACATTTGCAACTACGACAGGCACATTTGCAAAGAGATTTTAGTTGGTGTCAACTTATTCAACTCAACTCTACGATACAAAGAGAAAGGCATAACACTAACACCTGCTCCTAGATCACATAAAGCAGTTTTAACATACTTCCTTTTAATGGAGCATGGTATAGTTGGTATTCCTCGGTCTCCTAATTTCTTTGGTATACCACCTTTAAATGAATAATTAGCAAGCATGGTGGAAATTTTAGCTTCTGGTATCTTTCTTTTATTTGTAACAATATCTTTCATTTACTTAGCATAAGGAGACATTTTCATAATATCAGTCAAACGAAGGCGCAAAAAGACAGGTCTAAGCATTTTAACAAAGCGCTCAAATTCTTCTTCATCTTTATTCTTTGAAGCTTTAGGAGGAAAAGGCATGGGTTTCTGAACCCATGGTTCTCTTTCTTTACCATGTTTCCTAGCAATGAAGTCTCTCTTATCATATCTTTTATTCTTAGGTTGTGGGTTATCAAGATCAATAGCGGGTTCTATTTCCACGTCATTATCATTATTGGGTTGAGCATCAACATGAACATCATCATTTCATTGTTTCTAGATTCATGGTCATCACCAGATTGTGTTTCAGCATCAGAAATAGAAATATCATTGGGATTCTCAGGTGTGTTTATAGTAGGTTCACTAGAGGCATGCAAAGTGCTATCATCTTTCTTTTTCTTTTTAGAAGGACTAGGTGCATCAGTATTAATTCTTTGAGAATCTTGCTCAATCCTCTTAGGGTGACCTTCAGGATACAAAGGTTCCTGAGTCATTTTACCACCCCTAGTCATAACTCTAACAGCATGATCATTGATCTTATTGTTCATCTCATTAAGCAAATCATTCTATGACTTGAGGACTTGTTCTACTTGAGTTTTTATATTGGATGCATGTTTACTCACACCCCTAGCATCATTAACAGTTCTAAACATAAATTCACTCAAGCGTTCAATCATATAACCATTTTGTTTCAATTGTCTACTAACATATGCATTAAAATTTTCTTGTTTAACAATAAAGTTATCCAATTCATCTAAGCATTGATTAGTAGATTTAGTATAAGGAATATCACCTTCATCAAATATATAAATAGAATTTACCTCTACTACCTGTGTCAGGGTATTAAAGCCATGTATTTCTTCAATAGCTGGTAAATTCTTGACATCTTCAGCTTTAATACCTTTTTATTTCTTAGATTTCTTCGCCTCTTGCATATCTTCAGGACTGAGGAATAGAAAACCTCTATTCTTCGGAGTTGTCTTGGGCGGTGGTTCAGGAAGAGTCCAATCATTATCATTCCTCAATATATTATTCAATAGTCCTTCAGCTTGTTCAATAGTTCGTTCCCTGAAAACACAACCAGCACAACTATCTATGTGGTCCCTAGAAGCATCGGTTAGTCCATTATAAAAGATATCAAGTATTTCATTTTTCTTGAGAGGATGATCATGCAAAGCATCAAGTAATTGGAGAAGCCTCCCCCAAGCTTGTGGGAGACTCTCTTCTTCAGTTTGCACAAAGTTAAATATTTCCTGTAAAGCAGCTTGTTTTTTATGAGCAGGAAAATATTTTTCAGAGAAGTAATATATCATATCCTGGAGACTACGCACACAATCAGGAGCAAGAGAATTAAACCATATCTTAGCATCACCCTTTAATGAGAAAGGAAACAACTTAAGAACATAGTAGTAGTGAATTTTGTCCTAATGAGCAAATGGGTGGCTATATCATTCAGTTCAGTAAGATGTGCCACAACAGTTTCAGATTCATAACCATGGAAAGGATTGGATTCAACCAAAGTAATTAACTCAGGATCGACAGGGAATTCATAATCCTTGTCAGTAACAAATATAGGTGAAGTAGCAAACTTAGGATCATATTTCATTCTAGCATTCAAAGATTTTTCTTTCAACTTGACTAGCAATTTCTTAAGCTCATCTCTATCCTTACAAGCAAGAAAATGCTTAGCTACCTCTCCATCCATAACATAACCCTCAGGTATATCAGGCAATTCATATCTAGGGGAGCTAGGTCTAATAGGTTTTTCAAAGTGTTCAATTTCAATAATTTCATCAATTTTAGTAATCTCATTTTCTTTAGCTCTAGCAAGTTGTTCATCAAGAAATTCACCCAGTGGCACAGTTTTATCAAGCAAAGTACTAGCATCATCATAAGTATCATTCATAGTAGAAGTAGCATCATCAATTACTTGCGACATATTAGGATTGATAGCAGGTGGTGGTGGTGGTGTCGCAAGCTTACTCAAAATATTAGGTGAATCTAGTGCAAAGCTAGATGGCAGTTCCTTACCTCCCCTCGTCTTAGAGGGAATGGTCTTGGTTCTGATATCTTTCAGATTCCTCATAGTGATCAACAGATATAAATCCCGAGTGACTCAGCAAATAAAGCTATGCTCCCCGGCAATGGCGCCAGAAAAAGGTCTTGATAACCCACAAGTATAGGGGATCGCAACAGTTTTCGAGGGTAGAGTATTCAACCCAAATTAATTATTCGACACAAGGGGAGCCAAAGAATATTCGCAAGTATTAGCAGTTGAGTTGTCAATTCAACCACACCTGAAAGACTTAATATCTGTAGTAAGGTGATCAGTAGCAAAGTAGTATGATAGTAACGGTAACACTAGCAACAGTAACAGTAGCAAATTTATAGTGATTGTAACAGCAACAGCAGTGAAAGTAACTTAGCAAAGATCAATATGTGAAAAGCGTACGGATTGGATCAGCGATGGATAATTGTGTCAGATAATATTCATCATGTAGCAGTTATAACCTAGAGCGACACAAAACTAGCTCCAATTCGTCAATGTAATGTAGGCATGTATTCCGTATATAGTCGTACGTGCTTATGGAAAATAACTTGCATGACAACTTTTGTCCTACCCTCGCATGGCAGCGGGGTCCATAAGGAAACTGAGGGATATTAAGGCCTCCTTTTAATAGAGAACCGGAACAAAGCATTAGCACATAGTGAATACATGAACTTCTCAAACTACGGTAATCACCGGAAAGAATCCCAATTATTGTCACTTTGGGGTATGCGGATCATAACTCGTAATAGGTGCATATAACTTGCAAGATAGGATCAAGAACACACATATATTCATGAAAACATAATAGGTTCAGATCTGAAATCATGGCACTCAGGCCCTAGTGACAAGCATTAAGCATAGCAAAGTCATAGCAACATCAATCTTAGAACATAGTGGATTCTAGGGATCACGCCCTATCAAAACTAACTCGATTACATGATATATCTCATCCAACCCATAACCGTCCAACAAGCCTACAAAGGAATTACTCACTCCCGGCAGTAAGCATCATGAAACTGGCGGTGAAGGAAGGTTGATGATTATGACGGCGACGAACTCCACCCTCTGGAGCCCCGAACGGACTCCAGATCAGCCCTCCCGATGAAGAACAGGAGGTGGCGGCGGCTCCGTATCGTAAAACACGATGAATCCTTCTCTCTATTTTTTTTTCTTGGCGAATAGGTATATATGGAGTTGGAGTTAGGGTTGCCGGAGGTCCAGGGGGCCCACAAGCTCACTAGGCGCGCCCTGGGCAATTCTCCTGAAAACAACGTAAATCCGGGTTCGTTTCATTCAAATCTTGGAAATTAGAGTCCAGAAAAAGAGCAAAAGTGTTTGGAAAAGTAGATATGATGGAGATGTATCAGCGGCCCATGGGACGACAAGGGTGTGTGTCTCGGCCGTTAGCGCGCTGTCCTTTTAGCCGCAAACGCGTCCCAAAGTTGGGCTGGGAAAGTGTCTAATGCTGACCAAAACAGACATTGGTCCGTTTGTTCCCACGCGTTTGGCCGTCTGTTCTATCCGTTTACCCCTAAACAGACGCAGCTGGACCATCTGGGGTAGTGCGTTGGATTTGGCCTTAATTTAGTGCTTTATAAGATTCATAACAACATATAGCAAAATCTTTTTTTAAAAAGGAGGTTAAACCCCCGGCCTCTGCATCAATCAACGCATGCAGCCATCTTTATTAATTATTCCACAAAGATCTGACAAGAACATACATCAATTCACCCAAAGCTACCACTCGCACCTACTTACTCGATAACGTGGAGTGCTCTCACTCCACATATCTAAAACTGGTGTCTTCGCCGATCCATCCACATAACGTATCGAGACCAACAGTCGGTGCAGCCTACCTAAAGCGCACACCACATGCACACTTTTGAGAAGCCGCCATCATCATCGGACCACTGATCCATCTTCAGGAGAGAGATTCGCATCATCCATGCCAGTCCGGACCTCCGTCGATGCCACCACGGCGCCCAACGGTGCCACCTCCCTGCGCTCGTCCGTCCAGACGCGAAAATTCTGGAAGATTTGTCGTGCGTAGCACCTACCAACCAGGCATGACTCAACGTAGCACCTGTCGGCCAGGCATGACTTGACAGATCCACCGAAGCTCCATGCAAGACGAAGCTGCTCCACCTCCTGCCTCTGTCTTCCAGCGCTGCTCCACAAACGATGCTCCCGAGAGAGAAATGGCAACGTAGTACCGCCATCGTCCGATCTGGAAGACCAAATCCTAGGGTTTCCTCTGAAGCAGCATGAGTGGGTCGACAACAGTTACACGATAAAGCTTTCATCAAGGTAACGGCACAAAACACCGCCATCGCCTGCCAACGGCTCGGTTTTCACCGGCAAGTATGTCTCCCTAACTCGTAGCCGGGACTAGATGACAAGTCTCAATATCTGACCACCCAGCCGCAGGCCGAACACCTCTGACGGAAGAGATGACCACCACCGCCAGCTGCACCGGTCAGAACAGATCTGACCGGAGGTGCCGCCGACGCGACCACCAGGCCCTCCACGCTGCCGCCACCGATCCAAAGGCAGATGGCGCGCCGCCGTGATACGTCTCCGTCGTATCTATAATTTTTGATTATCTCATGCCAATATTATACAACTTTCACATACTTTTGGCAACAATTTATATGATCTATTGGACTAACATATTGATCCAGTGCCCAGTGCCAGTTCCTGTTTGTTGCATGTTTTTGGTTTCGCAGAATATCCATATTAAATGAATTCCAAACGCGATAAAAATTTACGAAGAATTATTTTGGAATATATGTGATTTTTTGGGAGGTGGAATCAACGCAAATAGAGGCCCACGACCTCCAATACCGACCAGGGTGCACCCAGGTGTGTTGTTGGCTCCCCGTAAGTTGGTTGGGGCTCTTCTTCAAGCACAAGAATGATAATTTATGTAAAACAAATCGTGTAAGTTTTTTAGCGCAATCAGACTTACGGATCTCTGGGAATTTAAGAAACGGTGAAGGGGCCAGAAAACAGGAACGCGAAACAGAAGAGAACAGAGAGATAGATCCAATCTAGGAGGGGATCCTGCCCCTCCGCCACCATAGGGGCCATGGACTAGAGGGGGAACTCTCCTCCCATCTAAGGGGAGGCCAAGGAAGAATAAGAAGGAGGGGGGCACTCTCCCCCTCTCTCCCGGTGGTGCTGGAGCGCCGCCGGGGCAATCATTGTGACAGCGATCTACTCCAACAACTTTGCAGCCGTCAACACCAACTCTCTCCCCCTCTATGCAGCGGGGTAAACTCTCTTCTACCCTCTGTAATCTCTACTTAAACATGGTGCTCAACCCTATATATTATTTCCCAATGATCTATGGCTATCTTATGATGTTTGAGTAGATTCGTTTTGTCCTATGGGTTGATTGATGATCGTGATTGGTTTGAGTTGTACGTTTTATTTTGGTGCTGTTCTATGGTGCCCTCCGTGTCGCGCAAACGTAAGGGATCCCCAATGTAGAGCTTTGCAATATGTTCAAAATTCGTTTATGGTGGGTGGCGTGAGTGAGAGAAGCACAGACCCGAGTAAGTGGGTTGTTGTGTATGGGAGTAAAGAGGACTGGATACTTAATGCTACGGTTGGGTTTTACCTTAATGATCTTTAGTAGTTCCGGATGCTTGCTAGAGTTCCAATCATAATTGCATATGATCGAAGTAGAGAATGTATGTTAGCTCATGCCTATCCCTCATATAAAATTGCAATAATAATAACCGGTTTCGTTATCGATCACCTAGGGACAAATAACTTTCATGTGTGAAAAAAAGCTCTCTACTAAACAACTAACTTTTATTATCTTGCAATTTATTCGTAGTTTTATTCTTGTAAAGTAGTTCTAGCATCATGCCTACAAAATAGTTTCATACTTGTTCTAGGTAAAGCAAACGTTAAAGTGTGCGCAGAGTTGTATCGATGGTCGATAGAACTTGAGGGAATATTTATTCTACCTTTAGGTCCTCGTTGGGTTTGACACTCTTATTTATCGAAAAAGGCTACAAAAGATCCCCTATACTTGTGGGTTATCAAGACCTTTTTTGAAGCCATTCCTGGGGAGCAATAGCGTGGGGTGAATATTCTCGTGTGTGCTTGTTTGCTTTATCACTAAGTAGTTTTTATTTTGTGCTCTTGTCTTCTATCTTTAGTTATGGGTAGGAAATGTAAAATACCAAAAAAATTAGTTGTACCTACTAAACCAATGGTTCAAGGACCACCCAAAATCTATCATACTGCTGAAGCTTTCTACTTGGATCATCTTCGATCCCTTTGTGCTCGTGCTGTAACCCCAACTAGCTTAGTTGAGGGCAAATCATTAGATGAGCATGCTTATTATGTGCGACACCGCTTATATCAAAAAGCGAAACTTTTATGGCATCAAATTAATGCTATGCATTGCTATGCTTGGAATTTATGCGAAATACATGATTTTACTTGTTGTTCTGAAGACCCTAAGAAACACCTTCCCTACCAATGTGAGTTTAGTGATAATGGAATCATATCTTCTTATGCTAAGGATGTTTATAATTACTATGATGTTGAACAAATTGAAGAATTTGTTGCTTTTAAGGGTGCTTATGAAATTGCTTCTATGATTGAAAAGCATGATGGTACTCTTTACAAATCTGAAAATTTAGCTATGGTTGAATATTGCTATAAAAATTATGCCTTTAATGCTTATGTTAAATCATATATTGAGGACTCCTCCATTGTCCAAGAAGAGACTAATATTTTGCAGGACTCTATGGAAGAAGAAATTGATGAAACCGAGAACTCATTGGATGAAAAAGATGATGAGGAGAGCGAAGAACAAATGGAGGAAGAGCGGATTAGCTACCCGTGCCCACCTTCTAATGAGAGTAACTCACCAACTCATACACTGTTTAATGTCCCTTCATTCTTACCGAAGGATGAATGCTATGATAATTGCTATGATCCCTTGGATTCGTTTGAAATATCCCTTTTTGATGAAATTGATGATTGTTATGCTTGTGGCCATGATGCCAATATGAATTATTCTTATGGAGATGAACTTGCTATAGTTCCTTATGTTAAAAATGAAATTGTTGCTATTGCACACACGCATGATAGTCCTATTATCTTTTTGAATTCTCCAAACTACACTATATTGGAGAAGTTTGCACATATTAAGGATTACATTGATGGGTTGCCTTTTACCGTTGCACATGATGATTTTGATGAATATAATATGCATGTGCTTGCTGCTCCTACTGGCAATTATTATGAGAGAGGAACTACATCTCCACCTCTCTATGTTTCCAATACAATAAAATTGCAAAAAACTGCTTATGCCATGTATTGGCCTTTACTTGATGTGCATGAATTGTTCTTATATGACATGCCGATGCATAGGAAGAGAGTTAGACTTCGTCATTGCATGATATATGTTACTTTGTGCTCACTACTAAATGCCAAATAATTGTTAATTAAAATTGGCTTTGATATACCTTGGGATCCGGGTGGATCCATTACTTGAGCACTTTATGCCTAGCTTAATGGCTTTAAAGAAAGAGCTGCCAGGGAGACAACCCGGAAGTTTTAGAGAGTCATTTTATTCTATTGAGTGTTTTTATAAAGTTTAAAAAAATGTAGAGGGGAACTTAAAACTTTACAAAAGGAAAAGTGAAAGTGAGAAAGATGAACACCGTTGAAGTGGGGGACGTCCTTGAACTTTCTTCATGCCCATGGAGACTTTGTGATCTTGATTACAGAAAATTTTCAACAAAAATAATTATCCCCTTGTACAAATCCATTGTATTATAAAAATAATGTGCCAAGATTTGCCTTTAGAATAATTTGATTGCTTGTTGGTATGTGCGGTGCAAAAACAGAAACTTTGGCTGTAGTGCGTGAATTTACATTTTTTACTGGAACGTAAAAAATTATTGAAAATTTTACATAGTACTGCTATGCAAATTGTTTATTTTTTTCCTAATCTTTCAGAATTTTTGGAGTTACAGAAGTATGGTCAATGTTCAGATTACTTTAATGACAATTCTGACAGATTCTGTTTTTGATGCATTGTTTTTGACAGATTCTGTTTTTGATGCATTGTTTTGCTCGTTTTGATGAAACTATCGATCATATCGGTGGTATAATCCATGGAGAATTTACAATATAGTAGCTATAATGCAAAAACAAAATATGAATCGGTTTGCAACAGTACTTAAAGTACTGATTTGCATTATTATACTAACGGATCTCACGAGTTTTCTGTTAAGTTTTGTACGTGTGGGTGAAGCTTTCAAAGATCGAGGAGGTCTCGATATGAGGAGAAGGAGGAGAGGCAAGAGTTCAAGCTTGGGGATGCCCAAGGCACCCCAAGTAAATATCCAAGGAGACTCAAGCGTCTAAGCTTGGGGATGCCCCGGAAGGCATCCGATCTTTTTTCAACAAGTATCGGTATGTTTCGGTTTTTGTTTCGTTCACGTGATATGCGTAAATCTTGGAACGTCTTTTGTGTTTATTTTTCCCTTTTATTTTATGCACCATGCTAGTATGAGATAGTCCTTGGTTGATTTATAGAATGCTCATTGTACTTCACTTATATCTTTTGAGTATGCCTTTATAGAATGTTCATGTGCTTCACTTATATCATTTGAAGTTTGGATTGCCTGTTTCTCTTCATATAGAAAACCGTTATTTGTAGAATGCTCTTTAGCTTCACTTATATTTATTAGACCATGGACTTTTGTAGAAAGAATTAAACTCTCATGCTTCACTTATATCTATTTAGAGAGCTAACAGGAATTGGTCATTCACATGGTTAGTCAAAAAATCCTACATGAAACTTGTGGATCACTGAATATGATATGTTTGATTCCTTGCAATAGTTTTGCGATATAGAGATGATAATATGTGGGAGGTACTAGTAAACGGTTGTGGTTAGTAGGAATATTTGTGTGAAGGTTTGTGATTCCCAAAGAATGCACGTATAGTCTCTCGTTATGCTATGAAGTTGAAGCTTGATTTATTATTGATTGTCTTCCTTATGAGTGGCGGTCGGGGACGAGCGATGGTCTTTTCCTACCAATCTATCCCCCTAGGGGCATGCGTAGTAGTACTTTGCTTCGAGGGATAATAAACTTTCGCAATAAGTATATGAGTTCTCTATGACTAATGTGAGTCCATGGATTATACGCACTCTTACCTTTCCACAATTTGCTAGCCTTTACGGTACCATGCATTGCCTTTTCTCACCTTGAGAGTCGGTGCAAACTTTGCTGGTGCATCCAAAACCCGTGATATGATGTGACGCCCCCGGCTCAATCGTGCACTAATCATACTCGCAAATGCACACGATCAAGCCTAAGGACTCACGGGAAGATATCACAACACAACTCTAAAACATAAATAAAGTCATACAAGCTTTATATTACAACTCAGGGGCCTCGAGGGCTCGAATACATAAGCTTGTGTACAAGTGTCAGCGGAAGCATCAGATATCTGAGTACAGATATGAAACAGAAACAGAGATAAGCCTTTAAGAAGGCGGGGCAAAACAAAAGCTACGATCGAAAGGCATAGGCCTCCTGCCTAGGACCCTCCGAATCTACTCCTAGTCGTCGGCAAGCTCGTAGTAGTATCCATCCTTGGGGTAGTAGTAGTGATCGTCGGCGGGGGCAGCTGTCTCAAGGGCTCCGTCATCTGGTTGCATCAAAAGGGGTATATGGGGAAAAAGAAAGCAAAGCAACCATGAGTACTCATCCGAAGTACTCAGCAAGCAAGGATCTACACTACATATGCAACATTATCAACGAGTGGCTATATATGTGGACTGGGCTGTAGAAATGACAGAATAGAGAGGAAAGCCTAGTCCTATCTAAGACTAGCATCTTCAGTGGTCTTGCAGCAATAGAAGAGAGTAGATCAGCACAGTATAATGTAGTAGTATCATTAAGTCCCATCCTCACCCAGAGATCCTTTCTCGACTCCCTGTGAGAAAGCAATCCCAGAGCCATAATATCCAAGTATCAACCTCGGCCAGAGATCCTTTCTCGACTCCCTACGAGAAAGTAATCCCAGAGCCATACTCATCACAAGTATCCAGTTCTAGTTGTATCGATTAGGATACAACTCCGAGTGTCCTTTACCGTAGGACCGACTATCGATAGATGTTTTCTTCCCTGCAGGGGTGCACCAACTTACCCACCATGCTCGCTTAACTCCGGCCGGACACACTTTTCCGGGTCAAGCCCGGCCTCGGCCAAACGATACACCGCAACCCTACCTACAGCTCAGCAGAGAGGTCCCCGTCGGTCTATATCCTAAGTGCTCAGGTGTCTTGGGCCATCGCCCTGTGCACTCCGGATCGGTGTGTGCAGGGTCGGGACGAGCACCACCTCAGTCCTGGATGGTACTGGCCCGGCCCGACCACGAGGCTGAACTGGACGTCTGACAGAGCTTTCGGCTGATGCTACGATGCAGAGTGCCCATAACTCTTCCCACGTCATGGTTAGTGCTATCAGGCCAGAGGCCTGCTCAGATCAAATATCTAAATCGTTAGTGGACTAGGGGCTTGCGGTAACGAGCAGAGACTCATGATCGATATGACCCCGTCGCCCCGTCTCGAGGACTTGCTGCAAGGGCTAAGAATGCCCGGCCGCGCCTCGTATTCATATCTCGGGCAACCTCCAGGTCAACCCGTCTCCACAACACTCGCCACTTAGGCTCACGCGGGTACCCCTCAGGATCGACCCGCCTTTCCAAGTAATAGTGTAAAGTCCAATTATCCATGTGTCCATAACATCAAGGGAATCCGAGGTATCACCCTCGATGGATACCCACTCGAGGTAACTATCAAGGTGAACTTAGGAGGAATCACCCTCGATGGGTTCACACTTGATGTGTTGCACAACAGGGTCGTATCGGAAGTGGAGAAGGAGGAATCACCCTCGATGATCCCGACCAAATAGCTACTCTACAGAGTTAACATCTGAAGTGCTACACGAGGTATCACCCTCGACACTCTATAGTAACGCTGCAGTGTCGTTACAACTAAGGGGCTGAAGTGCGGTGCCGGGGCCTATCTTCGATCCCGTCGATCGGGTCTTCTGATAATCCAGCGGGGCAGTCGGGACTAGTGGGGTCATTGATAGGTCTCTACCCAGCCTATACTAGACAGTTTAGGATAAGCAGGTAAGGTTTCAATAGCATGTTACAATAAACAGGCTATGCATCAGAATAGGTAAAGCAATAGCAGCAGCAATTCTAATGCAAGCATGAGAGAGAAAGAATAGGTGATATCAGTATGCTCAAGGGGGGGTGCTTGCCTGGTTGCTCTGCGGCAAAGGCAAGGTCGTCAACGGTGGTGTCGGACTCCCGAGCTGCGTCGGTACCGGGAACTGCGTCGGGGTCTAACGAGAGAGAAGAGGGGGAGGAAACAGTATAAATACACAGCAAACCTAAGCAACACAATGTACGACATGACAATATGCACTGCCGGGTGTGTCCTAACGTATGGTTGCACGTCACCGAGGAAGGGGGAATCCATCCGGGAAAGTTTTCCCGGTTCCGGACATTTGTCAGACAGATGACCGGAGGGGAACGGTTCCATGTTCGGGTAGTTAGGGACGTGTGACGGACGAACGGACCGCGTATTCAATTTGGAATGTTTTACAATTATTAGCTAAGCATCTATGCATTTTGTTTGAATTGAGTGGCATTTGGAAATTTCAGAGGCATTTGAGTTTTATCTCACTTTGAATTCAACTTGGCATTTGAAATTTATTTCAAAAATCCCTGATAAATACTTGTTCAAAAGTACGAGAGGAGCTAACATGACACTCCAAAAAGTCAGAAGAAAACAATGCCAAAAGTTTTGAATTCAAATTTGAGTTTCATTTGGATTTTTTCAGAAAAAATGTTTTTTATAAAGTTTTTATTTAGCCTCTGTAAAATAGTTTATCTTGTAGGATTTATTTTTCTGAATTTTTTAATATATATATATGTCCTATATAAAAATATTTTTATTTTCTCTCTTTATATTTTTTTCTCTATCTAAAAAAAAGAACAACAAGAGCCCGCCAGGCCAGACCAACCGGCCCAGCCAGCCGCTAGCGAGGCCATGGCCCAGCCAGGCCGATCGCCCGACCTGCCAGTCCCAGCGTGGCCAGAGGCCACCAGCGCCCACGTAAAAAAAATAGAAGGGCGAGCGCACCAGCGCCCAACTCCCCTCGTTCGCTCTCCCTCACGTAACCCTCTCTCTCCCTCATTGACTTCTTTCCCTGCGCCTGGGCCCCACCCCATCTCTTCTACTTCCTCCCACTACAGAGAAACGTACACGTACACCCGACGCCGTTTCGTTTCGAATTCTTGAAAATCTTATCTCTAGCCAATCCCACGCCCAAGCAATATGTCCTATAAATAGCCACGACCCCCCTCGTTCGATTTAGTCAAAACTCCCTCGCCAGAACCACCTCTAGACGACGCACTCAACGTTCCAATCTCGCCTCAGAAGCCGCAGTTCATCATCAGTTTTCGACACCGGTGAGCCATCCCGAGTCTTCTCCTTTTGTGATCCGGCTTCCCTTGATCCCTACCATCATTTTGACAAGGTCTCGCGTTCTCTCTCCCTCTACAGAGGCCATCCCGACCACGTTGTCTTCACCGGAGCACCCGGAGCACCGATCTTCGTCACCTCGCCCCGCAGCCTTCCGACGTTCCCAAGTTACCCCGACCCCACCACCAGACGAGCCACACATCGCTGCATCCTCCCGACATCACCACCGCCCCTGAAGATTGCCGGAGCCGCTGCCACCATCACGCCTTCGCCGCCCCAACTCACGTACTTCTCTATAAAGTGCACGAACACCTGTTCATTGGTTCAGTTAAAAAAAAGTTTTGTTCAGTTAGATCGGTTTTCTTCAGTTGATCGAACCGGCCTTTGGTTTTGTTTTTAGCCACCATGATCCGGTTTTCCTACGGATCGGCCGTCCTCTAGCATCAAACATGCGCAGCCAATCCAGCAGTGCCGTGTGGCACCTCAGCCATATTCGGCCGAAATTTAGTATTTTCACGTTTTTTTCAGATTCTTTTCCAATCTTGTTTTTATCATATCTTTTAATCTATAGATCTGATTTAGTTGATTCTTTTTCCTACTAGTTCATAAAAATATCTTCTATCCAGAGAACCAAACAAAAAATATTTTTTGAAAGTTTTAAAATTTGAATTCAAACTTCATTAGGCCATAACTTGAGTTTCGTAACTCGGTTTTAGGTGATTCTTTTTGCAAATCGAAGCTTGTGACATGTACTTTCTGTTAAAACCAAAACCATTTATTTTTGTTGCTGTAAAAATTACGTTCTGTACAGAAACTTTATTTGGTTGTTTTTGAAGTTTTTCGAAGCCTTTTATTTGTTTTCTTTTTGGATCTTTGCTTGTATGCTTCTGTATGTTATTACTTGCTTATGTTAGATCATCCGGAGTGCGAGGCTTGCTACTACAAATCTTTAGAGTTCAACGAACGTCAGCAAGGCAAGTTCACACTTTGATCATAATTTTCAATACCCAATTTTTACTATGCATTAGTTTAACCCTCAAAGATTGCATGAGTAGGATTAGGAACATGTGGTTATGCTTTATAGTTCATGTGGTAGGAACCTATGACCTTTGATCACCCCGGGAATATTCGTTATGTCATATATTGCTTAGCCATGCTAGTAGACGGAGATTGGTATGTGTGATCCATGCAAGTTGCGAGAGATAATAATTTTGGGAGAACATAAGGTGGCAACTTTAATACACATCTGGGTGGATTGTTTGGGGCACCTGGAGAAACCAGTGGTTGCCCAAGGGGATCTCGGAGTACCCGTGCGATTACCCTAGGTCCGCCACCCAGGCTCAAAGGGATCATAAGATATTTCATGCCTAGAAACTTTCGTGTGCAGCCACAAGCCATTATGGGCTCTGGCATAGCTGAGTAAGTTGTGTGACCTCTTTCCGTGGTAAACTAGCTGATGTAGGGGAAAGTAGGTGTATCGGTCTACCCAGGGTTTGGAGGAAATACTTCAGAAAGGCTATGTCTCGATCTTCCGATCATGGAGGTGGTCGAGTCTTGTGGGGAAAAGTGCGCAAACCTCTGCAGAGTGTACAAACTAATCATGATTAGCCATGTCCCCGGTTATGGACAACTTGAGTATCTAGAAGTGAATTATTGGTTGATCTCATCACTCTTTTTAATGAAATTATTGGGTTACTAATAACTTGGGAATTTTGGGATTGAGTTGGAGGAACCTTCTCAATAATGGCATTTTAATTTAGTAGAAGTTAAAAATTTATTCCTTTGTTGTAGGAAAAAATTAGCTTTATGCAGAATTAAACTTAGAGCCTCCACCAGCCAGATATGCATGTAGTGATAAATATTGTTCATTATTATTCTATGGTGTGAAACTGCCAGCATATTCCATGTGCTGACCTACACGGCTGCAACGTCTCATGTTGCAGACTTTTCCGACGAGGATTAAAGGTGCGATAGGTCGTTGTTCTGCACTCAGTTTGCTGTGGAGTTGGATGGACTCATTTACCTTCGATGCTTCCGTAGTTATTTTTATTTAGATGGCCTTTGGCCATATTATTGTAATAAATACTCTTTTGAGGACCTCGATGTAATAAAGTGTGTGCTTGAACTCTGTTATAATTCCTCGAGTACTATGTGTGTCAGCATACCGATCCAGGGATGACACTTAAGCACAGAGACTTCAATCCTTTTGGGTCGGGTCGCTACAAGATGGTATCAGAGCACACGCTGACTGTAGGACGCGACCACTAGGAAATGGAAAGCCATAGGAAGAAAACTCTATTTTACGACTTCCTTATATATCAGTTGGTCTATACTCTTCTCTATTCATTTCTATCTCTTCTCTACTTCAATAAAATAGTTGTTGAACCTCATCACCAAGTTGCTCAGCCCGATAAGACCATGACCTATGAAGACAACATTGATGAAGAAGAAGCTAGAGTTGACATGGATTTGAGGAGATTTAGTTCAGACCACCACTACCAAGTTGAGTCCAACTAATGATTTGCGGTAGTATGAAGAGATCATATCTCTTGTGGATATGACCTTACCTGTAGGTTTTGCTTTTGTGGTGTGATCTGTGTGAATTGGTTGATTTGAAGTTTTCTTGCTATCATAAGCATATGGGTAGTGATTTCTCTCATTAGGCCCTTATTCTATTCTAATTTCTCATCCACTCTAAACCGAACAGATGCCTGCGAGATGTGACCCGGAATTCCCACCGGAACTTACCCAGTTGATCCAGAACCAGAATGCCCTCATGCAGATACTCATCCAGAATCAGAACCAGAACAACAACAACAACAACAACAACCCACCGCCACCACCCCCGGTCGACAACCTTACCCGTTTCCTGAGGTTGAACCCACCCATGTTCTCTAGCAGCACGGAGCCGATCGTCGCAGATGACTAGCTTCGCAAGATCGGAAGAGAGCTGACCACCACAGGATGCACTGACGCTGAGAAGGTGCGCTTTGCCGCACATCAACTGGATGGACCAGCAGCTTCATGGTGGGAGAATTACACCACCACATTCCCCATAGCCAATGTGACTTGGGATTAGTTCCAGCAGGCGTTCCGTACCGCACATGTTTCAGCTGGAGCTATGAGTCTGAAGAAGCGTGAGTTCCGCAACTTACGCTAGGGAAATCGTTCTGTTGGTGATTATGTGGAGGAATTCAGTAAGTTATCCAGGTATGCTCCCGGAGATGTGGCTGATGATGCCGCTAAGCAGGAGAAATTTTTGGAGGGACTAAACGATGATCTGGGACTTCAGTTGACCGTGGCTACCTTTAACAATTATCAAGAGTTGGTCGACAAGGCTCTAATTCTGGAAGGCAAGCAGCAGCAGGTGGAGAACCATGAGAGGAAGTACGGACAGGGAAAGTACAACTCTGGAGTTCAGCAGAAGCCCCGCTATACCCCGTACTCGGGAAATAATGGATCAGGATTCGGCAAGTATGGTGGACACACTCACCATAACCATGCAGGACATTCACATCATGGAGGGAATGGACGCATCCATAAGGGCCATAGGAATGGCAATGGGAATGGAGGAACCAACAATCAAAATCGCTCCAACCCCGCTACACCGACAAAGAAAGATCTGAGTCACATTACCTGTTTCAAGTGTGGGAAGACCGAACACTACGCCACCGAATGCCCCGAAGCGAAGAACGGGAATGGCAATGGAAGCTCTGGAAAGAAGCCCAATCCCTTCACCAGAGGTCAGGTGAACCATGTCGATGTGGAGGAAGTTTATGACCAGCCTGACATCGTTGTTGGTAAGTTCTTGATTAATTCATTTACAGCCCTTGTTCTTTTTGACACTGGTGCATCGCATTCATTCATATCAAGAGGGTTTGTGGATAAGTTTAAGTTGCCGACCGTAGCCCTTAAAACACCAATGTTAGTGAGTTCCCCAGGAGCAGAGTCTTCGGCTAGTCGGGGATGTTTTCAGTTGCCATTGACCATAGGGAGACACGTTTTTCCCACCGACCTCATCATCCTAGAATCACAAGGATTGGACGTAATTCTAGGCATGGACTAGCTATCCAAGTATGAAGGGAATATTGATTGTGCCTGTAAGTCGATTCTTCTCACCACCCCAGATGGAAAACAGATCAAGTATGTGTCGAGGCATACGCCAAGGAGGACTCAGGTGAATTCTCTTTCGGGAGTTGTTCAGGAGGAAGTACCAGTTGTGAAGGATTATCCCGATGTTTTCCCAGAGGAATTGCCCGACATGCCATCGGATCGAGACATTGAGTTTTTGATTGAGCTATTGCGAGGCACAGGACCGATATCCAAGAGACTGTATCGGATGCCCGCCAATGATTTGGAGGAAATTAAGAAGCAGATTAAGGAATTACTAGAGAAAGGGTAAATCTGACCGAGTTCGTCACCTTGGGGAGCCCCAGTTCTTTTAGTGGAAAAGAAGGACGGAACCATGAGAATGGTTGTGGATTACCGTTCGTTGAACGAGGTGACCATCAAGAACAAGTATCCCTTACCGATGATTAATGACCTGTTTGATCAGTTAGTCGGAGCTAGTGTTTTCTCCAAGATCGATCTTCGCTCAGGATATCACCACTTGAAGATCTGAGAGCAGGACATACCCAAGACAACCTTTACCACGAGATATGGACTTTATGAGTACACGGTCATGTCTTTTGGTTTGACAAACACCCCTGCCTATTTCATGAGCATGATGAACAAGGTATTCATGGAGTTTTTGGATAAGTTCGTCGTCGTGTTCATTGATGATATACTGGTTTACTCGAAGAATGAAGAGGAACACAAGGAACATTTGCGCTTGGTGTTGGAGAAGCTCAGAGAACATCAGTTATATGCAAAGTTCAGCAAGTGCGAATTCTGGTTGAAGGAAGTCAGATTTCTCGGACATGTTATATCAGGGAAAGGAATAGCAGTGGACCCTTCGAAGGTTGAAGCCGTCACCGAATGGAAGGCACCCACCTCAGTCGGAGAGATTCGTAGTTTCCTTGGACTTGCAGGATATTACCGGAGGTTTATTGAGAATTTCTCCAAGATCGCGAAGCCCATGATGGGGTTATTGAAAAAAGACGCTAAGTTTGTTTGGACCTACGAATGTGAGGCCAGTTTTCAGGAGTTGAAGAAACGTTTGGTCATAGCCCCAGTGCTAATTCTTCCGAATATACGCAAGGATTTTCAAGTGTATTGCGACGCTTCACGTTAGGGACTTGGAAGTGTTCTTATGCAAGAAGGAAAAGTAGTATCCTATACCTCACGTCAACTTCGACCTCATGAGTTGAACTACGCAACACATGATTTGGAGTTAGCAGCCGTAGTGCACGCACTCAAGACCTGGAGATATTTTCTTATCGGAAATAGTTGCGATGTTTACACGGATCATAAGAGTTTGAAATACATCTTCACGCAGAAGGAGTTGAACCTCAGGCAGAGGAGATGGTTGGAGCGCATAAAGGATTAGGACATGAGATTGCATTATCACCCAGGAAAGGCCAATGTTGTGGCAGATGCATTGAGTCGCAAGAGCTATGTTAATACCCTCACAGCAGGAGGATTACCTCAGGAGTTAATTGATGATCTCAGAGATCTCCGATTGGAGATAGTCCCATGAGGTTTTGTTGCCGCAATGGAAATTCAATCCACTTTGTTGGGAAAGATCCGAGAAGCCCAGAAGTTAGACAAAGGTATTGCGGAGATAAAGGGAAGGATGTACCAAGGAAAGGCAGCAGGATTTCGTGAGGATGAACATGGAACCTTATGCTTTGAGCAGGGTATTTACGTGCCAAATGACCCAGAGATTAGGAAGTTGATTCTTTAGGAGGCTCATGATTCGCCTTATTCGATACATCCGGGCAACACCAAGATGTATTTGGACTTGAAGGAAAATTTCTGGTGGATAGGTATGAAGAAGGATATTGCCGAGTATGTAGCAGTATGCGACGTATGTCAGAGACTTAAGGCAGAGCATCAGAAACCAGCAGGATTACTTCAGCCCTTGCCGATACCCGATTGGAAATGGGATAAGCTTGGCATGGACTTTATCACCGGATTACCCAGGACTCGTTCAGGATATGATTCCATCTAGGTTATAGTTGATCGCTTGACCAAGGTAGCTCACTTCATCCCCGTGAAAACCACATATACAAGTGCTAAGTTGGCCAAGATATACATGACCAGGATCGTATGTCTACATGGAGTTCCGAGGACCATCATATCAGATAGAGGAACACAGTTTACCTCGAAGTTTTGGAATCAATTACATGAAACTTTGGGTACCAGGCTAGAGTTCATTACAGCCTTTCATCCGCAGACAGATGGGCAGACTGAGAGAGTCAATCAGATTCTGAAGGACATGTTGAGAGCTTGTGCGCTGGATTATGGATCTAGTTGGGATGACAATCTACCTTACACAGAGTTCTCATATAACAACAACTATCAAGCTATTTTGAAGATGGCCCCTTTTGAAGCCTTGTACGGAAGGAGGTGTAGGACACCGTTGATGTGGGATGGAGTTGGAGACCGTAAACTGTTCGGACCCGATTTAATCTGAGATTTGGAGGAGAAAGTCAAGTTGATCCGTGACAAACTCAAAGTAGCCCAATCCAGACAGAAGATTTATGCCGATGCTAAACGCAAGGAAGTAACTTATGAAGTCGGAGACAGAGCATATCTTCGTGTGTCGCCACTTCGAGGAGTTAAATGATTTGGAGTCAAAGGAAAGTTAGCACCACGATTTGTGGGGCCGTACCGGGTTTTAGAACTCATGGGTGAAGTTGCCTACAAATTGGAATTACCCGAGGCCTTGTCTGGAGTTCATGATGTGTTTCACGTCTCCCAGTTGAAGAAGTGCCATGCAGAGATGGCCGATATTCCTTTGAGAGATACAGTGCCACTGGAGGCCATACAGTTGGATAGTGATCTGACCTATGAGGAGAAGCCCGTCAAGATTCTCGAGACTGCAAGCAGGGTTACCCGCAGCAAGGTCATCAAGTTCTGCAAGGTTCAGTGGAGTCATCATACCGAGGAAGAAGCCACCTGGGAACGAGAAGAAGATCTACGACAAGACCACCCACACCTTTTTGCTAGCCAACCCGAATCTCGAGGACGAGATTCATCTTAAGGGGGGTAGGTTTGTAACATCCCAAATTTTCAATTTGGAATGTTTTACAATTATTAGCTAAGCATCTATGCATTTTGTTTGAATTGAGTGGCATTTGGAAATTTCAGAGGCATTTGAGTTTTATCTGACATTGAATTCAACTTGGCATTTGAAATTTATTTCAAAAATCCCTGACAAATACTTGTTCAAAAGTATGAGAGGAGCTAACATGACACTCCAAAAAGTCAGAAGAAAACAATATCAAAAGTTTTGAATTCAAATTTGAGTTTCATTTGGATTTTTTCAGAAAAAATGTTTTTTTATAAAGTTTTTATGTAGCCTGTGAAAAATAGTTTATCTTTTGGATTTATTTTTCAGAATTTTTTAATATATATATATGTCCTATATAAAAATATTTTTATTTTCTCTCTTTATATTTTTTTTCTCTGTCTAAAAAAAAGAACAACAAGAGCCCGCCAGGCCAGACCAACCGGCCCAGCCAGCCGCTAGCGAGGCCATGGCCCAGCCAGGCCGATCGCCCGACCTGCCAGCCCCAGCGTGGCCAGAGGCCACCAGCGCCCACGTAAAAAAAATAGAAGGGCGAGCGCACCAGCGCCCAACTCCCCTTGTTCGCTCTCCCTCACGTAACCCTCTCTCTCCCTCGTTGACTTCTTTCCCTGCGCCTGGGCCCAACCCCATCTCTTCTTCTTCCTCCCACTACAGAGAAACGTACGCGTACACCCGATGCCATTTCGTTTCGAATTCTTGAAAATCTTATCTCTAGCCAATCCCACGCCCAAGCAATATGTCCTATAAATAGCCACGACCCTCCTCGTTCGATTCAGTAAAAACTCCCTCGCCAAAACCACCCCTAGACGACGCACTTGACGTTCCAATCTCGCCTCAGAAGCCGCAGTTCATCGTCAGTTTCCGACGCCGGTGAGCCATCCCGAGTCTTCTCCTTTTGTGTTCCGGCTTCCCTTGATCCCTACCATCGTTTTTACAAGGTCTCGCCCTCTACAGAGGCCATCCAGACCACGTTGTCTTCACCGGAGCACCCGGAGCACCGATCTTCGTCACCTCGCCCCGCAGCCTTCCGACGTTCCCAAGTTACTCCGACCCCACCACCGGACGAGCCACACATCGCTGCATCCTCCCGACATCACCACCGCCCCTGAAGATCGCCGGAGCCGCCGCCACCATCACGCCCGAGCCGCCCCAACTCACGTACTTCTCTGTAAAGTGCACGAACACCTATTCGTTCGTTCAGTTAAAAAACACCGTTTTGTACAGTTAGATCGGTTTTCTTCAGTTGATCGAACCGGCCTTCGGTTTTGTTTTTAGCCGCCATGATCCGGTTTTCCTACGGATCGGCCGTCCTCTAGCATCAAACATGCGCAGCCAATCCAGCAGTGCCGTGTGGCACCTCAGCCATATTCAGCCGAAATTTAGTATTTTCACGTTTTTTTTTCAGATTCTTTTCCAATCTTGTTTTTATCATATCTTTTAATCTATAGATCCGATTTAGTTGATTCTTTTTCCTACTAGTTCATAAAAATATCCTCTATCCAGAGAACCAAACAAAAAATATTTTTTGAAAGTTTTAAAATTTGAATTCAAACTTCATTAGGCCATAACTTGAGTTTCGTAACTCGGTTCTAGGTGATTCTTTTTGCAAATCGAAGCTTGTGACATGTACTTTCTGTTAAAAACAAAACCATTTATTTTTGTTGCTGTAAAAATTATGTTCTGTACAGAAACTTTATTTGGTTGTTTTTGAAGTTTTCCGAAGCCTTTTATTTGTTTTCTTTTTGGATCTTCGCTTGTATGCTTATGTATGTTATTACTTGCTTATGTTAGATCATCCGGAGTGCGAGGCTTGCTACTACGAATCTTTAGAGTTCAACGAACGTCAGCAAGGCAAGTTCACACTTTGATCATAATTTTCAATACCCAGTTTTTACTATGCATTAGTTTAACCCTCAAAGATTGCATGAGTAGGATTAGGAACATGTTGTTATGCTTTGTAGTTCATGTGGTAGGAACCTATGACCTTTGATCACCCCGGGAATATTCGTTATGTCATATATTGCTTAGCCATGCTAGTAGACGGGGATTGGTATGTGTGATCCATGCAAGTTGCGAGAGATAATAATTTTGGGACAACATAAGGTGGCAACTTTAATACACATCTGGGTGGATTGTTTGGGACACCTGGAGAAACCAGTGGTTGCCCAAGGGGATCCCGGAGTACCCGTGCGATTACCCTAGGTCCGCCACCCAGGCTCAAAGGGATCATAAGATATTTCATGCCTAGAAACTTCCGTGTGCAGCCACAAGCCATTATGGGCTCTGGCATAGCTGAGTAAGTTGTGTGACCTCTTTCCATAGTAGACTAGCTGATGTAGGGGAAAGTAGATGTACCGGTCTACCCAGGGTTTGGAGGAAATACTTCAGAAAGGCTATGTCTCGATCTTCCGATCATGGAGGTGGTCGAGTCTTGTGGGTAAAAGTGCGCAAACCTCTGCAGAGTGTACAAACTAATCATGATTAGCCGTGTCCCCGGTTATGGACAACTTGAGTATCTAGAAGTGAATTATTGGTTGATCTCATCACTCTTTTTAATGAAATTATTGGGTTACTAATAACTTGGGAATTTTGGGATTGAGTTGGAGGAACCTTCTCAATAATGGCATTTTAATTTAGTAGTAATTAAAAATTTATTCCTTTGTTGTAGGAAAAAGTTAGCTTTATGCAGAATTAAACTTAGGGCCTCCACCAGCCAGATATGCATGTAGTGATAAATATTGTTCATTATTATTCTATGGTGTGAAACTGCCAGCATATTCCATGTGCTGACCTACACGGCTGCAATGTCTCATGTTGCAGACTTTTCCGACGAGGATAAAAGGTGCGATAGTTCGTTGTTCTGCACTCAGTTTGCCGTGGAGTTGGATGGACTCATTTACCTTCGATGCTTCCGCCGTTATTTTTATTTAGATGGCCTTTGGCCATATTATTGTAATAAATACTCTTTTGAGGACCTCGATGTAATAAAGTGTGTGCTTGAACTCTGTTATAATTCCTCGAGTACTGTGTGTGTCAGCATACCGATCCAGGGATGACACTTAAGCACAGAGACTTCAATCCTTATGGGTCGGGTCGCTACAGGATTCGTCTCGTCGTTCTGAGCAACTTTCATGTACAAAGTTTTTTGATTCGAGCTACGGTTATTTTTATATGATTTTCTAAAGTTTTAATCATTTTCTGAATTTTCCAGAATTAATTTAATTCAAAATTATATTAAATATTAAATGCTATGGGTACGCAGAGGTGTACCCAGATATGTGCAACAGAGGCTGACAGTGGGCCCCAGTTGACTAGTCAACTGCACAGTCTGCTGGCCCAATCAGCAGTCAACAGTGACTGTTGACTGGATCAACTGGGCCCACATGTTAGTGCCTATTAGGGTTAAATAAATCTTATGCATCTAAACTGTGCATCGGGCCCACATGTCAGTCTCTAGTTAAATATTAGGATTTATTTTAACAGGGGGGTTAATTTGCTGGTGGGGCCCGCTGTCAGTGGACCTGTGGGGGTGGATTAGCAACTAATCTAAAAGCAACAATGAGCCGGGCCCGGTTTAACTTAAACACGCGCACGCACACGGACGCCGGCGGCGAGGCCCGACACGGCGGCGGTCCACCGGAGACGCGTTCCGGCGACCAAATGAAACGGCGGCAACGGCAAAAGGCTCGGGCGCGAAGCACTGCATCCACTGGTGCACTAGGTGAAGATGGGGGACGACCGAGGCGGCGGCTACGGTCGAGCCCGACGGCGGCCGGAGCTCGGCCTTGCGGCAAACTGCGTCGGAGCTCGAAATCGAGCTCGGGCTAAGGGGAAAAAGATGCGTGCGTGCTCACAGAGATGGACGCCGAACTCGAAGAAGCGCGGGGAGGACGGCGTGGAGCAGATCGACGGCGACGTCCGGTGAGGGGAACGGGACGATGGCGAGGCGTAGGGGCGCTCCAGCTCGGTCAACCACTTCGGGTCGATGAGGACGATGATGATGGGGCTCCAGGACCGCTAGAAACGGAGAGGGGAGCCGGTGGCCGCGCTGCTCACGGAGGCATGGCCATGGCGGCGATCGGAGGTGGAGACAGAGAGGGAGAAGAGAGAAAGCGAGGTCAGAGGGGGCTCGGGGGGGCGTAGGGGGGTGGCCTTATCCCTCCACAGCGGGCGCGGGGCTCGCTGTCGAGCGAAGCGAGGGGGGCCAGGTGCGGATGAGTGCGAGTGCGCAGTGGAGGCGACAGCGTGCGAGGGGGAGGAGCAGTGGGGGTAGGGGATGGCGCCAGGCGGGATGGGCCTCCCTGTGCACTCGAGGCCCAGGCACCGTGGCCTTTTTCTTTTTATTTTCTTTTCTTCTTTGTTTTTCTTTTGTTTCTATTTTTGCAATAATGTGTGGCCTCCAACACTGTTTTGTAAAATAGGTAACTAGTTCCAATAAATACAGTGCATTATTAGTCACTGTTAGGAAATGGTTTGATGCCAAGGTGATTTCATTTGCATTTTAATTAATGTTAAATGGATTAAATATTTATGTTTTCTTGCTGTTAGAGGCACATAATTAATTTAGTATATGTTGATTACAATTTTAGAATTGTCTCTGGATTATTTACCATATTATGAACATTTTAGTTTCTGGATTTGAACAACTTTTATTTTCACTTTTAGTTTGAGTTTCCATTTGAATTGAATTGAAAAGAGGTATGATCCTAATGATGTTTAAGCACTGTTGATCATGATGACTTGGCATAATCAAAAGGGTGATCACTGTAGCTTAATACATGGGGTGTTACAAATCTCCTCCACTAAAAGAAATTCTCGTCCCGAGAATTCAGGAGGTAGAAGGAAAAAGGTCAGGGTATTCCTTGCGGAGATGATCCTCGCTTTCCCAAGTGGCTTCATCTTCAGTATGATTCGACCACTGCACTTCGAGGAACTTGGTAACCTTCTGATGGGTCCGACGTTCAGCTTCATCGAGAATGCAGATCGGATGCTCCTTATAAGATAGATTATCTTGCAATTCGAGCATCTCGTGATCCACTACGCGGTGTGGAGATTCCTTCAAGCAACGACGAAGTTGCGACACATGGAAGACATCATGGATATGAGAGAATTGCGGTGGCAACTCCAGTTTATATGCCACCTGACCATGTCTAGCAACAATGCGGAAAGGACCAATGTAGCGTGGAGCTAACTTTCCCTTGATTCCGAAGCGGTGAGTGCCCTTCATAGGAGTGGCATGCAAATAAGCTTGATCACCAGGTTGATAAGTTAAACCCCATCATTTGCGATCATAGTTGCTCTTCTGGCAGTCCTGAGCCGCCTTGAGGTTTTCTCGAATGATACGGACTTGCTCTTCGGCGTGTTGAATAATATCCGGAACGACGAGCGGTCGTTCCCCAGTTTCTGACCAATTCAGAGGGGTTCAACACTTACGTCCATAAAGTACTTCAAAGGGGGCCATTTTCAAGCTGACTTGATAGCTGTTGTTATATGAGAATTCCGCATAAGGAAGAGATTCTTCCCACTTCTTGCCGAAGGATATAACACAAGCTCGAAGCATGTCTTCAAGCACTTGATTGACTCGCTCGACTTGGCCTTGGGATTGAGGGTGATAAGCTGAACTCCAGGTAATATGAGTTCCCATAGCTTCTTGGAAAATTTCCCAGAACTTTGAAGTGAAAAGGCCGCCACGGTACGAACTGATCTCCTTCGGAATACCGTGGAGTGATACAATTCTGGATATATATAATTCTGCTAACTGACTAGCAGTGATAGTTTCCTTGACAGGCAGAAAATGTGCAACTTTAGAAAGTTGGTCGACGACGACAAGAATAGCATCGTGTCCCTTCGGTGACCTGGGAAGGCCAGTAATGAAATCCATCTGAACCTTATCCCATTTCCATAAAGGAATACGAAGCAGTTGCAGAATTCCAGCACGCTTCTGATGTTCTGCTTTAACGCGATGACACACATCACATTCAGCAACATATCGAGCAATGTCCTGCTTCATTCTAGACCACCAGTACCTTTGACGGAGATCACGATACATCTTGGTGCTACCCGGATGAATAGACAGCGGGGTATCATGTGCCTCTTTCATGACCTTGTCGGTCATAAGCTCGAAGCGAGGTACCACAATGCGGTCTATGAAATACAAGGTTCCATCTTCAGACAGCCAGAAATCCCTGTACTTTTCAAGGTGAAGATCTTTCTTCATGAGATCAATTTCAGCATCTTTAGCTTGCGCATTCTTAACAGCTTTCTCAAGATCTGGTTGTATCACAAGGTTATTAAGAGAACCCTGTGGAACAATACACAGATTCAGCTTGCGCAGTTCTTCAAAAAGACGAGGTTGAGCTCTCCTAACCATGAGGTTGTCGCAATAGGACTTCCGGCTTAAGGCATCAGCCATCTGAAAGGATCGAGAAGAGGTGTCTAGAGGGGGGGTGATTAGACCCTCAACAAAGAAAAGTAGCAGTTTTTAATTTCTTCAAGTTAAGGTGGAGTTTTAGCACAAGTTTAAACATTCACAATACATTTCAAGCAAGCATGGCAAGAGTATATGAGCAGCGGAAAGTAAAGCAAGCAATTTGCGAGAATGTAAAGGGATGGGATTGGAGTGTGCAAACGCAATTGGAGACACGAAGATTTTTGGCGTGGTTCCGATAGGTGGTGCTATCGTACATCCACGTTGATGGAGACTTCAACCCACGAAGGGTAACGGTTGCGCGAGTCCACGGAGGGCTCCACCCATGAAGGGTCCACGAAGAAGCAACCTTGTCTATCCCACCATGGCCATCGCCCACGAAGGACTTGCCTCACTCGGGTAGATCTTCATGAAGTAGGCGATCTCCTTGCCCTTACAAACTCCTTGTTTCAACTCCACAATCTTGATGGAGGCTCCCAAGTGACACCTAATCAATCTAGGAGGCACCACTCTCCAAAAGGTAATAGATGGTGTGTTGATGATGAACTCCTTGCTCTTGTGCTTCAAATGATAGTCTCCCCAACACTCAACTCTCTCTCATAGATTTGGATTTGGTGGAAAGATGATTTGAGTGGAAAGCAACTTGGGGAAGGCTAGAGATCAAGATTCTTGTGGTTGGATTGGAATATCTTGGTCTCAACACATGAGTAGGTGGTTCTCTCTCAGAAAATGAATATTGGAAGTGTAGGCACGTTCTGATGGCTTTCTCCATGAATGAAGAGAGGGTGGAGGGGTATATATAGCCTCCACACAAAATCTAACCGTTACACACAATTTACCAAACTCGGTGGGACCGAATCATAAAACTCGGTCAGACCGATTTAGTTCAAAATGTGAACGTTAGGATTTTCGGTGGGACCGATATGATCAACTCGGTGGGACCGATGTGCTAGGGTTAGGGTAAAACCTCATCTCGGTTTGACCGATTACACAAACTCGGTGGGACCAATTTTGGTAATAAGCTAACTAGAGAGTTGGTCAAGCAAACTCGGTGGGACCGATTGCATATTTCGGTGGGACCGAAATGAGTGCAATAGGCAATAGAGAGTTTGCAAGCCCATCTCGGTGAGACCGGGATCCCATCGGTGAGACCGAACTGATTAGGGTTTCTGGCAGTGGCTATGTCAAATGAACTCGGTGGCGCCGGATAGATCAAATCGGTGGGGCCGAGTTTGACTTTTGGTTTGGGACATATGTGGATATGAGAAAGTGGTTGAGGGCTTTTGGAGCATATCACTAAGCACTTTGAGCAAGCAAGCCATAAAGCAACACCTCATCACCTTTTAATAGTATTGGCTTTTCCTATGGACTCAATGAGATCTTGGATCACTAAAATTAAAATGTAGAGTCTTGAGCTTTAGAGCTTGAGCCAATCCTTTGTCCTTAGCATCTTGAAGGGGTTCCACATCCTCTTGTCCACGCCACTTCACTGTTGAACTCATCTGAAATATACTAGATAAAAGTATTAGTCCAACAAGATATATGTTGACATTAATTACCAAACCACCCAGGGAGCACTTGTGCTTTCAATCTCCCCCTTTTTGGTAATTGATGACAACATACATCAAAGCTTTAGATAAAGATATAGAGAATAGCAAGTAAAGCTTTGGAAAGACATGTAACATGCATAGGCTTCCCCTACATGTATGCAATCATGTAAATATGGAATGTAAGAGCATGTGAATGCATGAGCATGATAGAGCAAGCAACGAGTTACATGTATCTTGGCTATATGCTTCAGAGCAAAGGATGTAAATATAGGAATTTGTACCTTCATGTTCATAAGTCCTTCTTGCAAACAATATGTACATTAGCAAGATATCTTCATGGACATGAGTGTGATGCATATACTTACCTTGTGGTCTTGAGCTGGCTTAGGAAGAGATGAACCTGAATAAACAAGGTTAGATAACACAGGAATATCTACTGAACAGAGCAAACTGCAAACCACAAGACTACCAAGATTGGGATGACATGTAGAGAGTGAGTACCAAGTACTCTATTTGATATAGACATGTCCCCAAAGGTAAAAGATATGCAATGAATTCGAAGATTTCCTTCCCTTAGATGTCTTTCTCCCCCTGAATCTTATGTTGGATAATGGGAGAATATAGGGAAAAGAAAATCAGAGCACAGAAATCATAACACAGACTAACATGTCTTTCCCCTCTTAAAGACATGTGACTTCTCTCCTCTTGAATACCAAGCATCTGGGGTCTTTGATGTGATTAAGCTTTGATGTGAGCTCTCTCTCCCCTTTTTGATGTGATTAAGCTTTGATGTGAGCTCTCTCTCCCCCTTTGACATCAATTTCCAAGAAGGGATCTTCTGGAGTGTGAGTCAAAATAGGTTTGGTCCTTGAGTCACATAGCAAAGCAGCATGTAGAATGTGATGCAGGTAGAGGACAAGAATCATCGAGTGGAGCTGGAACAAATATGCAGGATGCAAATGGCAACTTGTCTTCTCAGCATTGAAATCGGTAACACCGAGTTGATTTCTTCGGTTGCACCGAAATGGTTCGGTTTGACCAAAAGAGACAAAATCGGTGTGACCGAGTTAAACACAGAGAGAGAACAATGGTCATCATAGCTCACTAGGCAAATAAGATCTCACAAGGATTTGCAAGGAATTAACTGAAGGATTTGCAATGAATTAAATGCAGGGAATGCAGAACAAAACCGAGAATAGAAAAGAAGTCTAGATGAAGTTTTTTTTTTTTGAAAAAGAAGGGGAACAAATATGCAAGGAACAAATGCAAGAACACAGAAACACACTAGAGAACTTCATCTAGAATTGGGCGGCGACAAAGTCACCTATGTTAGAGTATATTGACTGAGGAGTCAAGTGAGAACACTTGATCATAAGTCATACTCATCGTTATTGCTCAAAATGGGGTTACCATTTTTCGTTTAAGCATTTTGATGTATTCGCATCTTGTTGAGCTGCTTTGACCCATGAATTTGGATAAAGCTTCTCTAAGATGGAATGTCATACCTTCGGTGGTGGTGTTGATCTTGATCATGTAGTTGATCTTGTGTGGGATGCTCAAGGTTGATGTAGCTCATCAATGGTTTGGGGCACCGCTAGTAGTTTGAGTTCATCTACCTACATGGGTTAGTCTTGCAAGGAAGAGCACTTGTGTATCCAAAATGACAATCATGAAACTTGATACTAAATGAAATTTGATATGTAAAATTTGTCAAAGGATATGTTGAAGGGTTTCATGCTTCCTTGAGTTCAACCACCATATTGTAGAGACTTGGTGATGTAGAGATTGCTCATGATGTGAGTGATTTGCAATCTCATTGATTTAGATTCATCCAAGTACCTACAAGGGTTAGATAGCATGCAAGGGTGCAAATATATCCAAGACATATGAATATCATCATAAGAGAAATATCAAGGATTAGTCATAGGCTCATGCTTTGCATGAATCCAAATGGAGTATCTACTCCAAGTTTGAAGCATCAATGATGTTCAATTCACCTCTCAAATGGCAAAATACTTTCTCATCAAGCGGTTTGGTGAATATATCCGCCAATTGCTTATCGATACAAACATGCTTGAGATCAATGTCTCCTTTAGCAACATGATCTCGAATGAAGTGATGACGAACTTCAATATGCTTAGTTCAAGAATGTTGTACAGGATTATGAGCAGTCTTAATAGCACTTTCATTGTCACAAAGCAAAGGAACATGTTTCACATTGATCCCATAATCCTTAAGAGTTTGGGTCATCCAAATAATTGAGCACAACATGAACCGGCGGCAATGTATTCCGCTTCGGCGGTCGATAAGGATACCGAGTTTTGTTTCTTGGAGGACCAAGACACAAGATATCTACCAAGAAATTGACAAGTACCCGAAGTGGACTTTCTATCAACCTTGTCACCAGCATAGTCCGAATCGGAGTAGCCAACAAGATCAAAAGAAGACCTCTTAGGATACCAAATGCCAAAATTTGGTGTGTGAATTAAGTATCTCACTATCCTTTTCACAGCCTTAAGATGACATTCTTTGGGGGCCGCTTGATATCGTGCACACATGCACACACTTAGCATAATATCGGGACGAGAGGCACATAGATATAACAATGAACCAATCATAGAACGGTAAACCTTTTGGTCAACCGATTTGCCATCCTTGGTCAAGTCAAGATGTCCACTAGTAGGCCTGGGTGTTTTCATACCTTTGCTTTCTTGCATGTTGAGCTTCTTGAATAAGTCATTGGTGTACTTTGTTTGAGAAACAAAGGTGCGTTCCTTAGTTTGCTTGATTTGCAAACGAAGAAAGAACTTGAGTTCACTCATCATAGACATCTCAAACGTCTTCGACATTAGCTTCCCAAACTTTTCACTAAAATGAGGGTTAGTCGAACCAAATATGATATCATCCACATAAATTTGGCACACAAATAATTCACCATTAACCCTTTTAGTAAAAAGAGTAGAATCAATTTTTCCAATTTCAAAGCCTTTTTCAATAAGGAACTTGGTCAAGCATTTATACCACTCTCTAGGAGCTTGTTTAAGACCATAAAGAGCTTTGTGAAGTTTGTAAACATGGTCGGGTTTCTTAGGATTGACAAAGCCGGGAGGTTGTTTAACATAAACTTCCTCCTCAACTTCACCATTTAGAAAAGCACTTTTAATGTCCATTTGGTACAAAGTGATATCATGGTGATTAGCATAGGCAAGTAAGATGCGGATGGACTCAAGTCTAGCAACGGGGGCATATGTCTCACCATAGTCCATACCTTCGACTTGTGTGTAGCCTTGAGCGACGAGACGTGCTTTGTTGCGAACGACTTGTCCATCTTCGTCTTGCATGTTGCGAAACACCCATTTGGTACCGATGATGTTGTGGTTGTTGTCGGGCTTCTCGACCAATGTCCACACTTGGTTTCTCTTGAAGTTGTGCAGCTCTTCATGCATGGCATTTATCCAGTCTGGATCTTCCAATGCTTCTTCAACCTTCATAGGTTCAATGCTAGAGATAAATGAATAATGTTCACAAAAATTATCCAAACGAGTTTTAGAGCGAGTGATTCTCCCGGTTTGGATATCATTGAAGCTATGTTCGACGGGATGGTCTCTTGAGACTCTTGCTCGAACTCGTGAGAGCTTTTGCTTAGGTCGGGGTGGAACATCTTCTTCATCATCTAGTTCTTCTTCTTGGCCTTCTTCATCGTTGACGTTGTCGTTCTCTTTCCGAGGTGGAGAGGAAGGTTGATGAGGTTCATCTTGGTGTACTTCCTCGTTTCCTTCTTCTTGGCGTGTCCCACTTGTGGATGCTTTCGTGTCAACTCTTGGTTCACCTTGTCGTGAGGTGGAAGCTTCCACTTGGACGGACGAGGTACTCTCCTTCACCTCCGTTGGACGAATCTTGCCAATAGACAAGTCTTGAATTGCTTCCGAAGGATCTTTGTCTCCTACATCAATTGGCAATTGCTCTACTTGCGAGCCGTTAGATTCATCAAACTTCACATCTACCTTCTCTTCAACCTTTTGGGTGAAACTGTTGTAGACACGGTAAGTGTGAGAGTTTGAGCCATAACCAAGTAGGAAACCTTCATGAGATTTAGGAGCAAATTTAGAACAACAATGCTTATCAAGAATGTAACACTTTGAGCCGAATACTCGAAAGTATCCAACTTGGGGCTTGTTACCGGTGAGAAGCTCGTATGTCGTCTTGCCGAGTAGCTTGTGGAGATACAAGCGATTTGTTGCATGACAAGACGTCTCAGTTGCTTCCACCCAAAAATGTTTTGGCGTTTTGTACTCATCAAGCATCGTTCTTGCCATCTCAATAAGAGTTCGGTTCTTCCTCTCAACAACTCCATTTTGTTGAGGTGTGTACGTAGCCGAGAACTCGTGTGAAATCCCTTCTTCGTCAAGAAAGGTATCCACATTTGCGTTCTTGAACTCCGTTCCGTTGTCGCTGCGAACCTTCTTGATCTTCACTTCAAATTGATTTTGGGCCTTCCTAGCGAAGTTCTTGAAGATCTTTTGGACCTGCGTTTTATCATCAAGAAAGAACACCCACGTAAATCTTGACAAATCATCAACAATGACTAAACCGAACGAGTTACCACCGAGACTTTTGTAGGCATTGGGACCAAAGAGATCCATATGAAGTAGTTCAAGCGGTCTTCTCGTGGTCATGATGTTCTTCACGGGGTGACTCCCTCCAACTTGTTTTCCTGCTTGACAAGCACTGCACAATCTATCCTTGTCAAATATAACATCTTTCACTCCAAGGATATGATCACCTTTAATAAGCTTATCAAGATTTCGCATGCCCACATGACCTAACCTTCTATGCCACAACCAACCTTTAGAGGATTTAGCAATAAAGCAAGTTCTAGGTTGAGCCTTTTTAGTGAAATCAACAATGTATAGATCACCTCTACGTATACCGGTAAAGACCATATTGTGATTATCTCTACGAAACACTTGGCAATCTACTTCATTAAATAGGACATTGAATCCAAAGTCAGCAAGTCTAGATACGGAAAGTAGATTATAGCCAAGAGATTCAACGAGCATAACATTTTGTATGGAGCTATCATGTGAGATGGCCACCTTACCAAGGCCAACCACCTTACCCTTTGAGTTATCACCAAAAGTGACATACTTTCAAGGGCCGTCGTTTTCAGCTAGCTCACGAAACATACCCTTGTCTCCGGTCATGTGATCGGTACATCCACTATCAAGAACCCATTCCTTTCCTCCAGCCATGTAGCCGCAAAGATTAGCCATAAGACCAAAGTGTCTCATAGACTCATCGAGATCAAAGTCACTATCATCATCCTCATCATAGTATCCGTGTTCAACATCGTCTTGTGATGGATCAATTCCTAGAGAGAGTGATTCATTAGATAAATGATCATCACAATGTTCATCTTTATGAATTCTAATGACTTCGGAAATGATATTGCTAATAATTCCAACATCTCCTTTGGCCCGCATAAGGTCACGAAGCTCAAATAGACAATCACCAAACTTAGGATCATTTGGACTCATCTTATTTAAAGCAATGGACTTATGAAGAATCTCATCTATGTTTTTCAAGGAGTAGTTTGGAAATCTTTCCTCAAGAAATCTCCATATGGTATAGGCACAATCAAGAGCAGGCAAGCAACCTATCAAGTTTCTAGGCAGTCCTCTAATGATAAGATTGATAGTTCTAAGATTGCGAATCAAGTCAATAGACTCATCAAGGGTAGGATGCAAAGGATCAACAATGGGTGCACAAGGGCTAGTAATGTACTTGCTCAAATGATATTCATTGAAAATCACAAGCATCTCATTTTTCCACTCATGAAAGTATTCTCCATCAAGTATAGGCACTCTATGTCTAAGACTCCCCAACATAGACTCATCCATCTTCCTCCAATGGTGATTAAACCAAAGCAATGGAAACCAAAGCTCTGATACCAATTGAAAGGATCGAGAAGAGGTGTCTAGAGGGGGGGTGATTAGACCCTCAACAAAGAAAAGTAGCAATTTTTAATTTCTTCAAGTTAAGGTGGAGTTTTAGCACAAGTTTAAACATTCACAATACATTTCAAGCAAGCATGGCAAGAGTATATGAGCAGCGGAAAGTAAAGCATGCAATTTGCAAGAATGTAAAGGGATGGGATTGGAGTGTGCAAACACAATTGGAGACACGAAGATTTTTGGCGTGGTTCCGATAGGTGGTGCTATCGTACATCCACGTTGATGGAGACTTCAACCCACGAAGGGTAACGGTTGCGCGAGTCCTTGGAGGGCTCCACCCACGAAGGGTCCACGAAGAAGCAACCTTGTCTATCCCACCATGGCCATCGCCCACGAAGGACTTGCCTCACTCGGGTAGATCTTCACGAAGTAGGCGATCTCCTTGCCCTTACAAACTCCTTGGTTCAACTCCACAATCTTGACGGAGGCTCCCAAGTGACACCTAATCAATCTAGGAGGCACCACTCTCCAAAAGGTAATAGATAGTGTGTTGATGATGAACTCCTTGCTCTTGTGCTTCAAATGATAGTCTCCCCAACACTCAACTCTCTCTCACAGATTTCGATTTGGTGGAAAGATGATTTGAGTGGAAAGCAACTTGGGGAAGGCTAGAGATCAAGATTCTTGTGGTTGGATTGGAATATCTTGGTCTCAACACATGAGTAGGTGGTTCTCTCTCAGAAAATGAATACTGGAAGTGTAGGCACGTTCTGATGGCTTTCTCCATGAATGAAGAGAGGGTGGAGGGGTATATATAGCCTCCACACAAAATCTAACCGTTACACACAATTTACCAAACTCGGTGGGACCGAATCATAAAACTCGGTCAGACCAATTTAGTTCAAAATGTGAACGTTAGGATTTTCGGTGGGACCGATATGATCAACTCGGTGGGACCGATGTGCTAGGGTTAGGGTAAAACCTCATCTCGGTTTGATCGATTACACAAACTCGGTGGGACCGATTTTGGTAATAAGCTAACCAGAGATTTGGTCAAGCAAACTCGGTGGGACCGATTGCATATTTCAGTGGGACCGAAATGAGTGCAATAGGAAACAGAGAGTTTGCAAGCCCATCACGGTGAGACCGGGATCCCATCAGTGAGACCGAACTGATTAGGGTTTCTGGCAGTGGCTATGTCAAATGAACTCGGTGGCGCCGGATAGATCAAATCGGTGGGGCTGAGTTTGACTTTTGGTTTGGGACATATGTCAATATGAGAAACTGGTTGAGGGCTTTTGGAGCATATCACTAAGCACTTTGAGCAAGCAAGCCATAAAGCAACACCTCATCACCTTTTAATAGTATTGGCTTTTCCTATGGACTAAATGTGATCTTGGATCACTAAAATTAAAATGTAGAGTCTTGAGCTTTAGAGCTTGAGCCAATCCTTTGTCCATAGCATCTTGAAGGGGTTCCACATCCTCTTGTCCACGCCACTTCACTATTGAACTCATCTGAAATATACTAGATAAAAGTATTAGTCCAACAAGATATATGTTGACATTAATTACCAAAACCACCCAGGGAGCACTTGTGCTTTCAATCTCCCCCTTTTTGGTAATTGATGACAACATACATCAAAGCTTTAGATAAATATATAGAGAATAGCAAGTAAAGCTTTGGAAAGACATGTAACATGCATAGGCTTCCCCTACATGTATGCAATCATGTAAATATGGAATGTAAGAGCATGTGAATGCATGAGCATGATAGAGCAAGCAACGAGTTACATGTATCTTGGCTATATGTATCAGAGCAAAGGATGTAAATATAGGAATTTGTACCTTCATGTTCATGAGTCCTTCTTGCAAACAATATGTACATTAGCAAGATATCTTCATGGACATGAGTGTGATGCATATACTTACCTTGTGGTCTTGAGCTGGCTTAGGAAGAGATGAACCTGAGTAAACAAGGTTAGATAACACAGGAATATCTACTGAACAGAGCAAACTGCAAACCACAAGACTACCAAGATTGGGATGACATGTAGAGAGTGAGTACCAAGTACTCTATTTGATATAGACATGTCCCCAAAGGTAAAAGATAGGCAATGAATTCGAAGATTTCCTTCCCTTAGATGTCTTTCTCCCCCTGAATCTTATGTTGGATAATGGGAGAATATAGGGAAAAGAAAATCAGAGCACAGAAATCATAACACAGACTAACATGTCTTTCCCCTCTTAAAGACATGTGACTTCTCTCCTCTTGAATACCAAGCATCTGGGGTCTTTGATGTGATTAAGCATTGATGTGAGCTCTCTCTCCCCTTTTCGATGTGATTAAGCTTTGATGTGAGCTCTCTCTCTCCCCTTTTCGATGTGATTAAGCTTTGATGTGTGCTCTCTCTCCCCCTTTGACATCAATTTCCAAGAAGGGATCTTCTGGAGTGTGAGTCAAAATAGGTTTGGTCCTTGAGTCACATAGCAAAGCAGCATGTAGAATGTGATGTAGGTAGAGGACAAGAATCATCGAGTGGAGCTGGAACAAATATGCAGGATGCAAATGGCAACTTGTCTTCTCAGCATTGAAATCGGTAACACCGAGTTGATTTCTTCGGTTGCACCGAAATGGTTCGGTTTGACCGAAAGAGACAAAATCGGTGTGACCGAGTTAAACACAGAGAGAGAACAATAGTCATCACAGCTCACTAGGCAAATAAGATGTCACAAGGATTTGCAAGGAATTAACTGAAGGATTTGCAATGAATTAAATGCAGGGAATGCAGAACAAAACCGAGAATAGAAAAGAAGTCTAGATGAAGTTTTTTTTTTGAAAAAGAAGGGGAACAAATATGCAAGGAACAAATGCAAGAACACAGAAACACACTAGAGAACTTCATCTAGAATTGGGCGGCGACAAAGTCATGTATGTTAGAGTATATTGACTGAGGAGTCATGTGAGAACACTTGATCATAAGTCATACTCATCGTTAATGCTCAAAATGGGGTTACCATTTTTCGTTTAAGCATCTTGATGTATTCGCATCTTGTTGAGCTGCTTTGACCCATGAATTTGGATAAAGCTTCTCTAAGATGGAATGTCATACCTTGGGTGGTGGTGTTGATCTTGATCATGTAGTTGAACTTGTGTGGGATGCTCAAGGTTGATGTAGCGCATCAATGGTTTGGGGCACCGCTAGTAGTTTGTGTTCATCTACCTTCATGGGTTAGTCTTGCAAGGAAGAGCACTTGTGTATCCAAAATGACAATCATGAAACTTGATACCAAATGAAATTTGATATGTAAAATTTGTCAAAGGATATGTTGAAGGGTTTCATGCTTCCTTGAGTTCAACCACCATATTGTAGAGACTTGGTGATGTAGAGATTGCTCATGATGTGAGTGATTTGCAATCTCATTGATTTAGATTCATCCAAGTACCTACAAGGGTTAGATAGCATGCAAGGGTGCAAATATATCCAAGACATATGAATATCATCATAAGAGAAATATCAAGGATTAGTCATAGGCTCATGCCTTGCATGAATCCAAATGGAGTATCTACTCCAAGTTTGAAGCATCAATGATGTTCAATTCACCTCTCAAGCGTTGTGAAATCTGTGCAATCATGGATAGCAAGTGCAAGGTTTATATCAGCAGTCCTTCACGGAATTTCTCCTGCTTGCGTGCGTCAGTGCAGACGTCATCTTCAGCATAGCGGGACAATTCAAGAAATTTCCTCTGATATTCATCCACAGTCATTGTGCCCTGTGTAAGTTTGCGGAACTCCTGCTTCTTCTGGTCGATCAGACCTTGAGGAATGTACCGTGCATGAAAAGCTAACTAAAATTCTTGCCAAGTGGTTACTGTTTCAGCAGGCAACATACCCTTGTGGCTTTCCCACCATTGAGCAGCTGATCCCCTCAGGTGATACGTCGCATAGGTGACGTAACTGTCAGGAATAACATTGGCCGACTTCATCTGGAAGGCAATGTCACAGAGCCAATCATCAGCATCCATTGGATCAGTCGAGCTGCAAAAAGTGGACGGATTGAGGCGCACGAATTCCGGCAGAGTTATTAGGGTAGGCTGTTGATGAGCATTCTGGTTTGGGAACTAAGCCAATATCCCAGTCATAACATGACGGTTTAATTCAAACTGCTGCATCATTGCGGAAACATAAGGTGGAGGTGGAGGATCATCAGCCATCCTGCCAATTCAACAGGGGCAGTTTAGCAAGAAAAACTGCGAGTGAATGGAGTTATTCATGATGTAACATGAGTAATGAATAAGAAGGCCTCAGGTGCATATTAGTAGTCATTAAAGACATACAGAATGATGCATGGAATTGGACACAAATGGCGGTAGGAGTTCGGAAATGCATGCGGCTAGACAAGCTAGGCGGCGCGCAGGCACGCGGTGAGGAAGTACACAACGAGACGTAGCAAAGGCTACATCATGTCGGAGAAAACTGCTGGAGCGAGGAATCTACAAGTGACAACATAGGGTGCCCTCGATAAAAGGATCCTGCAAGCAGAACTTGGCCCGCAATCTTGAAGGAAGGGGAAATTTCAGAACACCGGGTGGATGTGATCACGAGAACCTAATGTTGGAGTTAGTAAAATTTTAACCCGAGTAGAAGAGAGATCAGAGTCCCAGAGTAAAGGTCGAGTAGTAAAAGATCCTAATACCACCCATTTGGCGACATGGGCCCGTAAGCCACACTGTCATGTTAGTAAAACGGTTTTTGGATACTAGACTCAACTTCGGCCAAGGAGTTAGAAAGAGGGGTTCCTACAGGCAGTCGGCTCTGATACCAACTTGTGACGCCCCCGGCTCAATCATGCACTAATCATACACGCAAATGCACATGATCAAGCCTAAGGACTCATGGGAAGATATCACTACACAACTCTAAAACATAAATAAAGTCATACAAGCTTTATATTACAAGCCAGGGGCCTTGAGGGCTCGAATACATAAGCTTGTGTACAAGCGTCAGCGGAAGCATCAGATATCTGAGTACAGATATGAAACAGAAACAGAGATAAGCCTTTAAGAAGGCGGAGCAAAACAAAAGCTATGATCAAAAGGCGTAGGCCTCCTGCATAGGACCCTCCGAATCTACTCCTAGTCGTCGGCAAGCTCGTAGTAGTATCCATCCTTGGGGTAGTAGTAGCGATCGTCGGCGGGGGCCGCTGTCTCAGGGGCTCCGTCATCTGGTTGCATCAAAAGGGGTATATGGGGAAAAAGAAAGCAAAGCAACCGTGAGTACTCATCCGAAGTACTCAGCAAGCAAGGATCTACACTACATATGCAACATTATCTAAGAGTGGTTGTATATGTGGACTGGGCTGCAGAAATGCCAGAATAGAGAGGAAAGCCTAGTCCTATCAAAGACTAGCATCTTCAGCGGTCTTGCAGCAATAGAAGAGAGTAGATCAGCACAGTATAATGTAGTAGTATCATTAAGTCTCATCCTCACCAGAGATCCTTTCTCGACTCCCTGCGAGAAAGCAATCCCGGAGCCATAATATCCAAGTATCAACCTCGGCCAGCGATCCTTTCTCGACTCCCTACGAGAAAGTAATCCCAGAGCCATACTCATCACAAGTATCCAGTTCTAGTTGTATCGATCGGGATACAACTCTGAGTGTCCTTTACCGTAGGACCGGCTATCGATAGATGTTTTCTTCCCTGCAGGGGTGCAACAACTTACCCACCACGCTCGCTTAACTCCGGTCGGACACACTTTTCCGGGTCACGCCCGGCCTCGGCCAAACGATACACCGCAACCCTACCTACAGCTCAGCAGAGAGGTCCCTGTCGGTCTATATCCTAAGCGCTCAGGGGTCTTGGGCCATCGCCCTGTGCACTCCGGGTCGGTGTATGCAGGGTCGGGACGAGGACCACCTCAGTCCTGGATGGTACTGGCCCGGCCCGGCCACGAGGCTGAACTGGATGTCTGACAGAGCTTTCGGCTGATGCTACGATGCAGAGTGCCCATAACTCTTCCCACGTGATGGTTAGTGCTATCAGGCCAGTGGCCTGCTCGGATCGAATATCCAAATCGTTAGAGGACTAGGGGCTTGCGGTAACGAGCAGAGACTCACGATCGATGTGACCCCGTCGCCCCGTCTCGAGGACTTGCTGCAAGGGCTAAGAATGCCCGGCCGCGCCTCGTATTCATATCTCGGGCAACCTCCAGGTCAACCCGTCTCCACAACACTCGCCACTTAGGCTCACATGGGTACCCCTCAGGGTCGACCCGCCTTTCCAAGTAATAGTGTAAAGTCCAATTATCCGTGTGTCCATAACATCAAGGGAATCCGAGGTATCACCCTCGATGGATACCCACTCGATGTAATTGTTAAGGTGAACGTAGGAGGAATCACCCTCGATGGGTTCACACTTGATGTGTTGCACGACAGGGTCGTATCGGAAGTGGAGAAGGAGGAATCACCCTCGATGACCACGACCAAATAGCTAATCTACAGAGTTAACATCTGAAGTGCTACATGAGGTATCACCCTCGGCACTCGATAGTAACGCTGCAGTGTCGTTACAACTAAGGGGGTGAAGTGCGGTGCCGGGGCCTGTCTTCGATCCCGTCGATCGGGTCTTCTGATAATCCAGCGGGGCAGTCGGGACTAGTGGGGTCACTAATAGGTCTCTACCCAGCATATACTAGACAGTTTAGGATAAGCAAGTAAGGTTTCAATAGCAGGTTACAATAAACAGGCTATGCATCAGAATAGGTAAAGCAGTAGCAGCAACAATTCTAATGCAAGCATGAGAGAGAAAGAATAGGCGATATCGGTATGCTCAAGGGAGGGTGCTTGCCTGGTTGCTCTGCGGCAAAGGCAAGGTCGTCAACGGTGGCGTCGGGTTCCCGAGCTGCGTCGGTACCGGGAACTGCGCCGGGGTCTAACGAGAGAGAAGAGGGGGAGGAAACAGTATAAATACACAGCAAACCTGAGCAACACAATGTACGACATGACAATATGCAGTGCCTGGTGTGTCCTAACGTATGGTTGCACGTCACCGAGGAAGGGGGAATCCATCCGGGAATGTTTTCCCGGTTCCGAACATTTGTTAGACAGATGACTGGAGGGGAACAGTTCCATGTTCGGGTAGTTAGGGACGTGTGATGGATGAACGGACCACGAAATCGGATTCATCTCATCGTTCTGAGCAACTTTCATGTACAAAGTTTTTCTATCCGAGCTACGGTTATTTTTATATGATTTTCTAAAGTTTTAATCATTTTCTGAATTTTCTAGAATTAATTTAATTCGAAATTATATTAAATATTAAATGCTATGGGTACACAGAAGTGTACCCAGATATGTGCAACAGAGGCTGACAGTGGGCCCTAGTTGACTGGTCAACTGCACAGTCAGTTGGCCCAATCAGCAGTCAATAGTGACTGTTGACTTGTCAACTGGGCCCACATGTTAGTGCCTATTAGGGTTAAATAAATCTTATCCATCTAAATAGTGCATCGGGCCCACATGTCAGTCTCTAGTTAAATATTAGGATTTATTTTAATAGGGGGGTTAATTTGCTGGTGGTGCCCGCTGTCAGTGGGCCAGTGGGGGTGGATTAGCAACTAATCTAAAAGCAACAGTGAGCCGGGCCCTGATTAACTTAAACGCACGCGCGCACACACGGACGCCGGCGGCGAGGCCCGACACGGCGGCGGTCCACCGGAGACGCGTTCCGGCGACCAAATGGAACGACGGCAACGGCAAAAGGCTCGGGCGCGAAGCGCTGCATCCACTGGTGCACTAGGTGAAGACGAGGGACGACCGAGGCGGCGGCTATGGTCGAGCCAGACGGCGGCCGGAGCTCGGCCTTGCGGCAAACGGCGTCGGAGCTCGAAATCGAGCTCGGGCTAAGGGGAAAAAGATGCGCCCGTGCTCACAGAGATGGACGCCGAACTCAAAGAAGCGCGGGGAGGACGGCGTGGAGCAGATCGCCGGCGACGTCCGGTGAGAGGAACGGGACGATGGCGAGGCGTAGGGGCGCTCCAGCTCGGTCCACCACTTCGGGTCGATGAGGACGATGATGATGGGGCTCCAGGACCGCTCGAAACGGAGAGGGGAGCCGGTGGCCGCGCTGCTCATGGAGGCATGGCCATGGCGGCGATCGGAGGTGGAGACAGAGAGGGAGAAGAGAGAAAGCGAGGCCAGAGGGGGCTCGGGGGGGGGGGGGGGCCGCAGGGGGGGGTGGGGGGGGTGGGCCTTATCCCTTCCACAGCGGGCGCGGGGCTCGCTGTCGAGCGGAGCGAGGGGGGCTAGGTGCGGATGAGTGTGAGTGCGCGGTGGAGGCGACAACGCGCGAGGGGGAGGAGCAGTGGGGGTAGGGGACGGCGCCAGGCGGGCTGGGCCTCCCTGTGCACTCGAGGCCCAGGCACCGTGGCCTTTTTCTTTTTCTTTTCTTTTCTTCTCTGTTTTTCTTTTGTTTCTATTTTTGCAATAATGTGTGGCCTCCAACACTGTTTTGTAAAATAGGTAACTAGTTCCAATAAATACAATGCATTATTAGTCACTGTTAGGAAATGGTTTGATGCCAAGGTGATTTCATTTGCATTTTATTTAATGTTAAATGGATTAAATATTTCTGTTTTCTTGCTTTTAGAGGCACATAATTAATTTAGTATATGTTGATTATAATTTTAGAATTGTCTCTGGATTATTTACCATATTATGAACATTTTAGTTTCTGGATTTGAACAACTTTTATTTTCACTTTTAGTTTGAATTTCCATTTGAATTGAATTGAAAAGAGGTATGATCCAGATGATGTTTAAGCACTGTTGATCATGATGACTTGGCATAATCAAAAGGTTGATCACTGTAGCTTAATACATGGGGTGTTACATATGATACGCTCTATCACACATAAGCCTTATTATATCTTCCTCAAAACAGCCACGATACCTACCTATTATGGCATTTCCATAGCCATTCTGAGATATATTGCCATGCAACTTCCACCGCTTCCGTTTTGATGACTTAACCATTCATTGTCATATTGCTTTGCATGATCGTAAGATAGCTAGCATGATATTTTCATGGCTTGTCTATTTTTTGATATCCTTGCTACGCTAGATCATTGCACATCCTGGTACACGGCCAGAGGCATTCACATAGAGTCATACTTTGTTCTAGGTATCGAGTTGTAATATTGAGTTGTAAGTAAATAGAAATGTGATGATCATCATTATTCATTATTAGAGCATGTCCCAGTGAGGAAAGGATGATGGAAACTATGATTCCCCACAAGTCGGGATGAGGCTCCGGACAAATATAAAAAAAGAAAAAAGTGAGGCCAAAAAGAGCCCAAGAAAAAAGAAAAAAAAGTAAAAAATGAGAGAAAAGAGAGAAGGGTGTCGGCGTTCTGGGACCGGGGGTACCAAGACCGTCTGCTTGCGGCCCAGCGCATGGCTCCGCCAAGGGCCAGTGCGGCCCAACCCCAAGACTTCACAAGCAAGACCCTCGCGAGGGCCCCCGCCTCGAGAGGCGAACGACATCAAGTCCTCTCGAGGCACCCCGAGGCTGCCTCCCGAGGAGTGGATATCTCTAGGCAAGCACCCCACCTCGCGAGGCACGCGGTGACGTGAGTCGTGATGACCAAGGCCAAGAGGGCGCCAGCGGGCACAGTCCAGGACAGTTTCCTCTTCGGTGCTAAGGAGTCAAGGACGTACATGGGTTCCCAAGGAATCCCCCAAAGGTTTCCATTCCGGTGCAATGAGACCAAGACCACGGGCTCGGCAGGACGGAGGTCATCACCGAGTCCACCATTGCATCATGACCAGAGGCTTTGCAGACAAAGACCACCTTTAGTCAGGATAGGGCGTACTCCTGTCCCCCTTCAAATTGGCTGTTGTGGTATCCCTTCCTGCCTAAGCTATGAGGGGAGAGGACCAAGGCCACTATAAAGATATGCTTGCCTCCACCGTAGAGATGGATCGAATCCCTCGGCCATTGAGCTCCCCCGAGGTAGCCTGCACTTGTACTAGTTCATCCTCATCCTCCTCGCAAGCCAATCCACCACAAAGAAGGAGTAGGGTTTTACACCGCAAGGTGGCCCGAACCTGGGTAATCCACCGTGTCCACCTCTTCTCCCCGCTCGCTCGAACGCGACGTAGCTAGGCCGTAGGGTGGTGAGCACCGAGCCGTAGCTTGGCAGGATCCTTCACACACGCCCCAGAGTTCGAACCTTGTTTGGATCTGCGGAGCCTCGATCCCGACATTTGGCATGCCAGGTAGGGGCGTGTCAAAGTTCTTCCTTCCGCTTCATCCCATCCTTGCTTTGCTGCTCCCATGGACGATGCTCGTTGAGCTCATGCTGAGCGCCGGGCTGCCCGTGTCGCCCAGACGGCACCGATGGGCCGCGACGCCCCCCGACGCTCCAGTTCCCCCGCGGCCAACGCCGCCACCGACCCTCCCGCCCACGAGCAGCAGGACTCCTCGTTGCCGCCTTCCGTGCAGCGTGATGGCCGCACCGCCACACCTTCCCTCACTCCCGCCACGTCCTCGTCGTCCCACGCTCATGCGGGCCAGCGAATGCGCAGGCTGCGCTGGCCATGGCACGCGAGCTGCTGCGCTACCGTCCCACCAACAAGGGCTATGACGCCTGGCTTGGCCGCATCATCGAGCTCGTCAACGCCGCCGAAGAGGCCCCGGCGCGTTCCAACTCGCTCCGTCCCCCGCCGTCTTGTGCGGGCAACGTGGCTCATGGCGCGCCTCCGCCTCCTCCCCTGCACAGTGCTGACGCCGAGCCGAGGCGCGACGCGCGTTTGCGCAACCCACCTCGTGGAGCGCCGGCGCCGGCACGGGACGAGGCCAGCTGCCAGGTTATGCAGCAGCCGCAGTACGACGCACATGCGCTCCCTGCACTACTGCGTCAGCACCAAGACCGGGCCGCTCTGGAGGCTGCCGCGCATGGGCGTCAGGACCAAGCCCCGCTCGCACGGCCACGCCATGAGCGCGGTGGGCTGCCGCGCCTTCACTCATGAGCCGCGCAGTGTTATCAGGCCGGCCAAGTTCAAGCCAGATCTGCCCCCGCGCTATGATGGCGTCCTCGACCCTGCGGATTTCCTCCAGCTCTACTCGCTGAGCATCGAGGCGGCCAACGGCGACGACAAGGTCATGGCAAACTGGTTTTCCATGGCTCTCAAGGACGGCGCGCGCTCTTGGCTCATGCACCTCCCGGAGGGGTCAATCTCCTCTTGGGATGAGCTCCGCGAGCGGTTCATTGCCAACTTCCAAGGCACCCGTGACTGCGCCCTCACCGTCAATGACTTGCGACGCATGAAGCAGCAACCGGGCGAGACTCTTCGCAAGTACATTCAGTGCTCACTACAACAAAAAAACCACTTCCTTGATGATACGTGTTTGTCACAGTAGGTCACATTTTCTGTCATGCATGTACATCCATGACGATTTTATGACAAAATCAAGATAGTCATACCTGTGCTGTCGTAGAAGTGTTCCATGACAATACCAAAATTATCATCACGGAAGTGTCCACTTCCATGACGATAAATGGCGCGTCATGGAAGAGGTTTCGTCAAGGGTAACCGACATGTGGCATCCACCATAATGGGTCGTCGTTAAGCTATCAGGTTCCAGTTTGGATCCGATGACCACTTAACAGCCCAGACCAATGGGGATTTTCCACGTGTAAAATTCTGATTCACCGGAGTATCCACGTGTCAGCTCCGCGTTGGGACATGGGTCATCCAGCAAGTGGACGGGACGCACCTATGGTACATCGACACGTCGCTCGGCCTAACAGTGGCCCGTTTAGGTTAAAAGGCCGAGCTTGTCAAAATAAGCGGGTCGGCCCATTACAGCCTACTTGAGTCAGGCCCATTCACAAGCACGGCCCATATGAGTTACACAGAATCGGCCCATCAAAGGCCCATTCTGGATTTGACAATTTCTAGCCCATCGTCAGTTCCAACCCATTAATGGCCCGCTACGTCTTTGGGCTCAATTACGGCCCGACCTTCTTTCAGCCTGTTAGCAGCCCATTATAGATATGGACCAATATGCCGCCGGTACATCTTTCGGACTTTTCTCGGCTCAATCTGTAGTTGGGCTAACTTCTAGCCCGTTGTGACTTTCGGCCTTTCCTAGGCCCATTCTGTACATGGGCCAACTTCTAGCCCATTTTGTCTTTTGGCCTGTTAACGGCCCGCACAACAGTTGGGCATTGGCGGTGCCACCTGATTTTGGGTCCATTGGCGGCCCATGTTCCGCAGGGCATAATTTCAGCCCGACGCGACTTTCGGCCTATTAAAAGCCTAGTTTGTAAATTGGGCCTCTTTTGGCCCAAAACACTTTCGGCCTCTTACTAGCCCGTCAAGTAAAAGGGCCGAGACAAAATTGACATTTATTTCGGCCTACTAGAGGCCCGCGGGCCATTTCCATTTATACGGCCCTATCGAGCTTCGGCGTGTTAACGGCCTACTAAGAGCCGTTGTTACGGTGGGCCACATCGATTGGGATCCACTAAATATTAAGTTGACCTGCCAAATTAAGGCCCGCTTTGACTACACATGTTTGTTCGTTCGGATGGCGTCCAGGTAATGTTTGGGCATGTTGGCCCCCGTTTGAATGATATAGCATATACAAAGAATTATCCTACTCTATACTATCGCCTCTAAAAAACCTACACTATACAATAAAGAGACTAAGGCATAGAAATGAAGAACAATCCTACACTATACAATAAAGAAATTATAGTAGATTATATCCACTGGGCATTATAGTTCGGCACCAGTGATAATAAAGCATACACAAACAGCAAATTACATACACTGGGCAAATAAAGCTCATACATCATGGACACGCATCAACAGAACTTACCATTTGAACTATAATCTCTTCAAAAAATAGGATTGGCCGGATTCAGATAGCACAAATTTCAGTTTGCAAAATCTCCAACTCCTTTGTGGTTACCTCAGTGTCTTGTTTCATTTTTTGACTCCTACATCTAATACCTGCAACTCTAGTCTCAACATGTTGATTACATGTTGAGAATCATATACACGTTGTCTTGCCATCTCTAGTTGATGCTTGAGAACATCAGCACATTCCAATTCCAATCCATAATCATTTGGTAACGGCCATGCTGCACTTCTCTCAGATCTTTGTGTTGATGTCACTTCATCCTGAAATGTTTCTGTAAGTACACATGACTAGGGCAAAAATATAGTTACAACAGTGAAGCAAGCAAGACAGACTATCTTGTACATGGAAAACAGGACTAACAATAATGTTACACGTCATGAAGCAGAAGCAGATGATATTTTAAAAATTATAAAAATGGTAGTCTGTGCAGCCCGCATACAAAAATCTCTCTTAGCTCACCAGAGGAGCATGATGTTGGGGCCAAATCCAAAACACAGACAGGTTACAAATTTAGACCACATGCAGCTACTGAGCATTATATATCTTGTGTATAAGTAAGCAAGCAGTTGGTGATTCTGTAGCTCAATTAAAGTCTTAGGGATAATAATGAACAGCAGAGGGATTCATACAAACCTACTACAGCAAGCAAAACTATGAAATCATTAGCCTCGTATAAACTAGATTATGAGCCTCATGCAGTAATAGTTGGTTAATAGACTTCAAAGCTTCAGGCACACTTCGCCAGAGTAATTAAATGGTAAGGCCTTTAATTATGTCAACTAATAGTTATACAAGTACCCTACATGAGGCATCATTGTTTGGGCATCTCATTAACTGAGGACAAATAAAGCAATTGAAAAGAGCAATTTAACTATGCCTGAAACAAATGAGCAATTGAACTGTTGAGTTGGCAGCATGCATACATGCACGCCTCAATAATATCCATGGCCTACCTACATTTACTATACAAAGGAACAAGTAATGTAATATTGTTTGCCCCCTATGAAGTATCTCGACTAGTATGTAATCAAGATCCTAGTAATGATAGGGAGGCTAATGATGTGAATATGCGTTTGGTTATGACATTCATGACATCGACAACTCTACCATAGCAGGAAGCAGTTTCACACTGTCCACTACTATAAGATGTTTTAGATATTTAAAAGTAGACTACATCCGTAATGAGTGAACAGGCACATTAAAATGTGTTTACATACATCTGATTTACAAAAAAGTTAGAACATCATATAGTAGTGAGTGGATGGAGTTTTAATCAATGGCCCAATGATTGGGTTACACGTGAAGAACCCTACGCAAGCACAATGTCAGACAAATGGGATGTCCTGGTAATTGTAATACAGTGACTTACCATAACTAGTTGAACAGGCTCAGCGCTGCTCCTCCTTCTCTTGCAAGGCCCCTTCCTAACATCTTGTACTTGGAAATCCTCAATCTTATCTTCATTGCTCCCCCTCTGCAAGGTGACACAAACTAGTTACTAATCTCCTTGGAAGATAAATATGCATACTTTCCATTCTGTGAACAACACCAAAGGATGAGTTTATAACAAAACAACACCACATAATGAAACATGCAACATCTCTTGCACACAATGAAATGAGCATTTACTATGTGTGCTGTGTAAAAACTAGGCATACCTTCGAACTGGACCTCCAGGTACTCTTGGAGAGCCTACTTCAGTGTACAGCCAAACCTTTATGTCACCTATGAGTTATACAAGCCCCCACTACAAAATCCCTTAGTGTTTAAATTGTTGACAAGTTCTGTTAGGTCTAGAACAACAAGTAATCAAAGCAAACAGTCCTAGTAAGGCTGACTGATACAAACAAGCAATTGAACAATTGTGTGAGCAAATCTTGCACAACACTGAATTACATATCAAGAAAAGAAGCATAGAAGGAGGCTTAAAGACCATCACTTGACTGACCAGATTTAAGGGGCATTTAAACATCATGTGCAACGTATGAACCAACATAAACATTCCATATTTCAGATTCTATAATGAAATGCACATGTATTAGGTTATGCCATGTATGATGCCTAAATGTACACTATAGCAGGCAGGAGTGATTCATCATTGCACGCACAATTGAATTGCAGGTTAAGGGCCACTTCTATTCCGCCTTTTTAGAGCTTATTGTCAAAATAAGCCATAAAAGATGTAAAGAACTCATTTTTGAGTTATGGGCTTGGGCTCAACTTATTTCGCTTGGGGGGTGCTTCGCGTAGAAGCTCACTAAAAATTGAAGGGAAGGGGAATAGCAAAATGACTCTCTTGTCTGCCTATATTACACTCAAAATGCCACTGCTCACGCCCGCGTAACACCTGACCCTCAAGTAAAAACAAACACACAAGCGTTCATTGCCTTGCCCGCTTGCATCTCCTCTCCCCTTTCCCTCTACCTCGATCTCCTGCCTGCAGCGCTAGGGTTCCTCCAGCGAGCCGCCGCCACAGGTCCCATCTGGCCTGCTCCTCGATGATGCTCTGTCCAGCTAGGCTACATGGCCGACGGGTAGGGCCCAATCTCCCTGGTTGCTCCTCCCTCTGGCGCCGCCCCTCACTCTCATGGTCTCCAGCAGCTGCTCCGCTATGGTCCGTCCAACGCACTACTCTGGCGGTTGCCGCACAACCACGGCCGATGCTCCACTCCGGCAGAAGGCACCTCGTTCCCCCTCCCCTCCTCCCAGGTCGTGGCCTTGAGGTGCTATTGAAGGATGAGCTCATCCAACAAGGTGAGGATCTCCTCTGATTTTTTGCCAAATTTTCATTCTGATCCGCTATATGATGAATTACTATTAGCTGCTACTGCTACTATATGATGCACTGCTATGAGCTGCTGCTGCTGCTATATGATGAATTACTATGAGTTGTTGCTGCTATATGATGAATTGCTATGAGCTGCTGCTGCTACTATATGATGAGTTGCTCCTGCTGCTGCTATATGATGAATTGCTATGAGCTACTCATGTTGCTGCTATATAATGAGTTGCTACTGGTACATGATGAATTGCTAGCTGTTGCTGCCGCTGCTGCTGTATGATGAGTTGCTATGAGCTACTGCTACTATATGATGTTTTCAGGTGGTGCTGCTTTATGATAATATCCATCCACTTGGACCATCGAATTTCGATAAATAATGGTTCTTCATTTAAATTTAGGCAATGTGTTCTCCATTTAAATTAGGCAATGGGCTCTCTATGGGAGGCATTGACCAAAGTAGATTGTGCCAAGTAGATGGTATCTTTGTATTTGTATTTTGAACAAATATTGATGGTCTGTTTTCCTATCATGTTAATTACTACACTGGGTTCAATTTGTGATGTTTGCAAGTCAAATTAATTTCATAAGGGCAGCAAAATGACAAAATATAATGCAATCTAGACTTTTCACTGATCATACCACAGATAAGCTGAAAAAGCAGGCAATGAAAAGAACTGGTTGGCTTATTATCTGGAGCTTATATTCAAAGGGGCTTATTTTCTTAGGAGAACTCGAAATAACTGTCCCTAAGAATGCTGGCCAATAGCACTGACATATAAATAACATATCACGATGATTGCAATGGAGTGACCTACCATAGCACACTATATAGGCTCACCGCTGCCTCTCCTTTTTTGCGATGTTCCATGAAATTGCCACATACATCTTGGACTAAGAAATCTTGTACTTTTTCATTGCGGCACCCCATCTGCAAGTTAACACAGCTAATTTGAGATATCTCTACATGATAATACATTGCATATCCCTTGCGCATATTTAAACCACCAATTAACGATTGTGTGCGTAGCTTAAACTAGCCATGACTCTGTGTACTGGACTAGCAGGCACTCTAAGGGAGCCTAATGTAGTGCACTGGAATTCCTACATGCCACCTATGATTTTGTTTAATGTACTACCTCTGTTCCTAAATATATGTCTTTGTAGAGATTCCACTATGGACCACATACATATGTATATAGATGCATTTTAGAGTGTAGATTCACTCATTTTGCTCTGTATGTAGTCTATAGTGGAATCTCTAGAAAGACTTATATTTAGGAACGGAGGGAATATCATGTATGACATCTACATCTCTAATTTAGTAGCCAGTAGTCGAAATCATTGTCTGAACAAAGGGATTACTGGTCAAAAATCCTAGCAAAGCACACTGGCAGGCACACAATAATACAAGAGAGAGACGCACTTACAAGATCATAGCAATGCCTATGTCCAGGATCTTGGTTGGCCAAGCTGCTATATCTAGAAGAAACATCGTCCTTGTAGTTCTTGCCAGCTGCATAACATGTAACAGCGACCTGTTAGTATATTTGAAGTATATCGGGCAGGTGATGCTGGACGGGTTTAAAGGTGACAAGTACCTAGGCCACGGCAGGTGCTTGGCATCTTGCCAGACGGTGGGAATTAGGTTAGAAACATCAAGGGTGATGATGTTACGCTGCCTGTCGGGGTCTGGTAAGGAGATCTAGAACCGTGGAGTAGGGTGTTTGTGGAGCGGCTCCGGTAGGGTGGACTACGGTGTGGGCGAAGCGGATCTGAGGCCGTGGATGAGGGCGTCGGTCAAGCTGCTCCGGTGGTTGGGTTCAGGATGGTGTCGATGATGCGGATCTGCGTTCATGGACAGGGCGTCAGAAGCTGCTCCGGTAGGTTGGACGAGGGTGCGACAAAGCGGATCTGAGGCCATGTACTTGGGCGTTGGCAAAGCGGCCCCGGTAGGGTTGAGAATGGTATAGGCGAAGCTACTCAGTTAGGGTTGAGGATGGTGTCGGCAAAGCGGTTCCGGTAGGGTTGAGGAAGGTGTCGGCAAAGAGGATCAGAGGCCGTTGACGGGGGTGTCGGTGGGGCGGCTCCGGGGGTGTGGACGAAGCATCTCCGGTGGGGAGTACGAAGGAGCCACTGCAGATGCGCTACGGTTGACGAGAATACCGGTGAAGCAGATCCGGCGCCGTGGACAAGGCCGGCACTGAATGGGCTGTGGTACAATGGTGGATGAGCAGTCTACTTGTTTCCAGGGGAGGTGGGAGGGGTAGATGCGGCCGCAGAAGCAGATTCGATGAGGTGGACGACGCTAGCAGTGAATGGGCTCTGGTACGCCGGTCGATGAGTGGTCTAGGGTTTCGAGAGGGGAGGGGTAGAAAGGCCGATGAAGTACGGACGGCATGATGTAAGATGCGCTGGTGTTGTGGAGTAGTCATTTTTGTGGGAGGGGAAGAGGAAATGGGGGTGCCCTGTGGTGGGGGGAACTAGAAGTTACCAAAGCAACCCCGACCTATTATGTAAATGAGGGCCGTATTATAACTATTGTTCACTGTGCACCAAGGACAAAAGGGGAATTTCGCATGCTAAAGACTAGGTGGCGGAAATTTTAGGAGGCGGGAGATTTTGCCGCCCGCGGGATCATTCGTATCTAGTTTCAACTAATTTTGGACAGTGCTAGCGGGAAGGTCATGCGAGACTGTGTACACGGGGCGCACGTCAGCATTTAATAACTGGTATGAAGTCCACCCCAGAAAAAAAAACAATAACTTGGGATGATGCACCGATAACTTGGACGTTCACATGGGTGCGACCAATCATACGGGTGTAGAGGCGCGTTCACAAAAAAATGGATCAAACGCTCAGCCTATGTATTTCTTGTGTAAATATATAATTTAGTGCCATTGGTTATTTATTTTAAACACAATGCATTGATGTGTTAATTTTAATTATATTGCACAGTAACAAATGGATAATTTAGATGCACAAAAGAAATGGATATTGTAGTCCGCTACTTAAAAGTGTTACCTCATATGATTACATGGCCTCCATTTCATAAATTGCGTACCCGTTGAATTCATATATGAATATTACATATATTACTTCATAATAGAACCTTAAATCATCCAAGACTAATGAATTTGAATGCAAAACTAACAATGGTGCATGTACATGATAACTATTGTGGTTGTTTGAAGAAACATCACTATAACTTTGGCATGCACAATTGAAAAAGACTATTTGAAAAAAAAATGCGATATGTGAGTGTCCAATCTTTGTAGCGTTGAATCGATATTGTATCGTTGGCCACAATACGAAGTTGATATTGATTATGTTCAAGTGATGCACATCCACGATTGCTAGATAGTGATACGTGAGTGAATTGTGCAATCTCTCTCACACGCATACATATCTCACTTCTACGTGGGCATCGGAATCACACACGCGCACTTCATGTATTTCTCTCCCTCCGTCAAGGTTAGAATTCGTCTTTCTACCCCGTCCTACAAGTCTCTCACACAAAAACACACACGCTCTCTCTGTTGAACACGCCCACCCCTTTAATTCCGCCCACCCACCGCCACTAATGTCTCAAAGTATAACTATGTCTCGCACACATATGTGTAAGGTTAACTCGAGTCCCGGAACCATATGAATACATAAAATGGGATTCCAGCAGAGCATGTTTTTTTCGGATTTCGCTCACACACACACACACACCCACGCACACATTGTTTCTCTCTTCATTTTTTTCCGGCACTTGCATGCACCCCGCTTGTTTATCTCCGTGATGCTTTAAGTATGCCTCGCACACATGCTATCTACCTATCCCTTAATATAGATATGTATCACACAAACTCCTTCTAGCTACTAATCTATCTACTGGCTTCTCTCTCAAACACACACACACACGTTAGTTGTACCTCTGTGCCTACCACGCGCACTCTTGATACGTCTTTCTATCCCTCCCCCCTCCCCACCCCCCCCCACCCCAACAATGACAGCAAAAGGGTGACACCTCGATCTTGATCTTAATCTATCCATTGGCTTTTCTCTCAAACACACACACACACTCGCTAGTTGTGTCTCTGCCTCACTCACACACACTCGATACGTCTTTCTCTCTCTAGCCCCCCTCGATATGTAGATTTCTCCCGCGCGCATAGCTGTAGTGACGATGACACTGAACCCAGTGTGCCTTGTTTTTACCGGCCTCATGTGATAGTTTTCACCCTGTTTTCTTTTAATTAACAACGCAACTTTTTCTTTGTTACTACTAGTGAATTTGAGATCATTCGGGGCAAACATGAAATATATCACTTCAACCCAATTATCGCAGTAACTATTTAAAAAGAAATATATCTCCTGCATTATCCACAATGAACATTTGGTGGAATGGTTAGCACCGGATGCTCGCAACCCGATGACCTGAGTTTGAATTATGTCTTAAACTTTAGATTTTTATTTTTATTTTATATATACTTCTTTCGCTATTGTGCTGACAGTGGAACCCACAGAGTACTTAGAATACAAGATTAAGGATGGATTTATTTCTTTTTAACTTTCTGCACGAATCTGTAGCCACCCTGCAAGTCATGTACACTGTACATGCAATTAACTTTTTATAGAGGGAGAATCATACACGCAATTAACTCAAATGGATTGGATGTGACTCTATTATTTCCAGCATAAGAGCATCTCCAACGGCAACCGGCAAATTTCCTCCCGCTTCCTTCCGCGGAGGACGACATCCAACGCCAGTGGCATACATTTTCACAACTCAAACCAACCAGAGGAAATTCATGCAAACACGGACTGATTTCATATAAGCATGAAGGATTTCATATAAAAAGGTGGATCTTCATATAAACATGATGGATTTTATTACATTTACATGAACTAAGCGGTGCTAATCCAGCTCTCATGGTATAATTAATATCTAATCTAAATGGCCGCCTGCGGATCCCTTTGTCTTCCTCATGTCTGGCAGACACTTGCGGGGTCAACGAAGGTCCTCGCAAGAGACGAAGCAGGCAAAAGACCACTTGTATACGCAGTCGTCACCTCGGCGGTGGCCTTCATAGGACCTAAGCGGCGGCGGCCTCCCGTGTTCAACTTCTCCTCGATGAAGGAGCGGACATGGAGAAGCTGGCCACCGACTCGTCGCTCTCCGCACACCCGACTTCTGTTTCTGCCTGCATGGCGCTGCCGCAGGCACGGGAGGCGCGGCCACAAACATGGGAGGCGTGGCCACCGCAGACATGGGAGGCGCGGCCGCAGACACTGGTGGCGCGGTACGACGCGGCAGCGATGACTCCCGTGCCGCCGTGCCGGCTTGGGGCAACTCGACACTCCTCATCGAGCTGAACTGGAGCGGCGAGTTGCTGAACCAAGTGCCGGCTTGGGGCGGCAACTGGCTCCGTTGGGCCAAGCGAGGTAGGTGAAGTACCGAGCAGCCTCGCTCATATCCGGAGGGCTCGGCGGGCCACCCAGCCAGCTAGTATGCCGGAGAACGGCTCCTTGGAAGCCATCGGAAGAGTGGAGAAAATGGTGAAGGAGGAGATGGGGGAGTGGCAGAGGGGTGCGATTCTTGCCCGCCATTTGGCCTCGTTTAAATAGAGGGCGGACGGTAGGACCTTGGTCGGCGTCTGGCCTCGTTTAAACAGAGGGCGGACGGGAGGAGCTTGGCCGACATTGCAATTAATTCCGACCCGCTCATGAACGGACATGTGGCCGGTGTAGGTTTCTCGGTTTGCATGCGGGTTTAACGGAGGCGTTTGATGGAGGCGACGAGGCATGTTCAGCCGGGCGTGCAGCGGGCGGTGCAGTACTATTCGATTTGATAGCTAGTACTAGTGAACCAGGAAGGTAAAAATATACTATTGAGTTAACTAGGACAGTTCCCGATACGGCTTTAATGCAGACGAGGGAGAGGGTAGCGGTTCCCGAAATGTTGAACAGCCAATGATGCATCCTCCTTCAATTAGTATCATGCTGAGGGAAGTAGGGAGGAGGACGCAGAAAGGAGGCGGCACGATGTGAATGCAAAGCAGTTTGCACTCATATAAAGGCACCCCTCCATTCCAATGCTTCCACCACATTGTACGCACCTACGCACGTACACTAAGCGCAACAGTACTCACTTCGTAACCATGGCGGCGATGCGATCGACCGGCCAGCGTCTATGCCAGATGGTCCATGACGCCGGCCTGCGGCATGGCACCGAGGATTGTCTCCAGAGGGTGTAGACGACCGGCTGGTTTATGGCCATCATCAACGCCAGCTATGACTCTCGGTTGGACAAGATGATCGTTGCCACCATCAACAAGCTCACCATCGTGAAGAAGCTCGCGGACGACATCGCCGTACTCCTCCAGCCTGCACGCCCAGGATCCTCATTGCTTGCCACCCTAATCGGCCTCCATGGTGAGAAACTCTTTCAAGTACTGGTGGCCCTGCGACTGCCCGCCGATGCAATGAAGAATGTCCACCTCGAGGTCACGCTCGCCGCTAGGCGCCTTGCCCTGCAAGAATTCATCAACCTACACATCCACGTGTATGAGGAAGTCGTGTACATAGGCATCTACAAGTCCGGTGCGGACGCTATGATGTTGGCCTTCGTCAACTAGCTGGAAGCCTTGGATGCCTTGACCTCGCCAGAAAAGCCAATGCTCCTCAGCCGCCGGTCGGTGGCCCGGTACACTGAGTCGAGGAGGAGGAGGTCGTTGATGGATGCATATTTCTTCTTGCCTCCTGTAATCACCACTGCGATCGCGCCATCGTGGCCTTAATTCTTATTGTACTATTGCATTGTCGTTCCAGTCGATAAAGACATTTGTGATCCCTATGCTCACATTTGGCGTCAATTGTATGTATCACTGTAACTAGTACTCCCTCCATCAATTTATAAGTTGTGCTTACCTTTTGCATCAACTTCGTAATTTACGTACGATGCTTGACCCGACCTATGAACTACTCGTAAATTCAAAAACTGCGACCGAGCTTATAAATTCAAAACTACTCGTGCAGCACGCCTGTCATGTTCGCAAGTTCGAAACAAGAAACTGGAAAACGTACAAGAAGCATGTCCCTTCCCCATCGCATACCACACTATCGTTCCGGTCCCCCGGTCAACACGCATTGGCTAGGCTTTATATCACTACAACATGTGGGACTGCATGTGACCAAACCGATGATGCGCCAACCTAGCTACTACCTTGCTTATCGGGCGAGAAAAGCCCCGCCCTAGTGTTTCCAATCGTTATTTCTATCTATCAATCGTGCGCAGAACCAAATGTTACAATTTATACGTGTTTAAAAGGAAAAGGTATGCCGCGTTCGCGTCGCACCCCCACACACCCGCGAATCGGGAGTACTCCATGGTCCATCCGGCACGCCACATAGCTAGGGAAGGTGTGTTGCCTAGCATTTTCACTTCCGTGTGGGACCGTAGTTGAGCAAACCGACTATCGGCAAACCGCACCCCACCTGCCGTGTTGGAAAACAGAAACGATGAGGGGAAGATCTAGCTGTAGCACGGAAGCCAAGAAATTTGGTGTCAGATGGGACTCATTGATAGAGTAGGAGCACTCCGTATTACTCCTACTACGAAGTTTGTACTACTGCTACTACTACCACTATACAACTAGGTACGTGCATGGCACAACATCGTAGGTACAAAAAATGGGAAGATCTTGTTTTGGGTGATTTATCTTTTTTTCAGTCAACGTAGTATAAATAATATGATGTGGGGGGCACCCATGAAGCAACGTGGCATGTCTGAAGGGCTTATTTAGAGCTTCTTGTGTGGATCAATCACACTGTCATGCTGCTCGTTCGAGAATAACATGTATGGGTACAATTAGGTTATAATAGATACGAATCGCAGCCACCTGGACCATTGGATCAACATCAATCAACGGTTTATATCGTGTACGTGCAAATACATGCATTGACTTTGGAAAAATAATGAATATAGAATATATAATACATAATACCGCATATTGGGTTCTCTAAAGTCAAACTTTGTATACTTTCAACACTTTGTAGGAAAAAGTATTAACATATACACCACCAAATATATATCATTTGATTCATCCTTGCTTTTATTTCCACATCGCACACTGAGTTGAAGAGGAGCAGGTCGTTGATGGACGCATCTTCTTCTTGCCTCCTGTAATCACCACTGCGATCGCGTCGTTGTGGCCTTAATTCTTATTGTACTATTGCATTGCCGTTCCTGTGGATAAAGACTTGTGTGATCCCTTTGCTCACATTTGGCGTCAATTATATGCATCACTGTAACTAGTATTCCCTCCGTCAATTTATAAGTTGTGCTTACCTTTTGCATCGACTTCGTAATTTACATATGATGCTTGACACGACCTACGAACTACTCGTAAATTCAAAAACTACGACCGAACTTATAAATTCAAAACTACTAGTGCAGAACGCGTGTCACGTTCGCAAGTTCAAAACGAGAAACTGGAACACGTACATGAAGCATGTCCCTTCCCTGTCGCATACCACACTGTCGTTCTGGTCCCCCGGTCAACGCGCATTGGCTAGGCTTTATATCACTACAACATGTGGGACTGCATGTGACCAAACTGACGATGCGCCAACCTAGCTACTACCCTGCTTATAGGGCAGGAAAAGCCCCGCCCTAGTGTTTCCAATCGTTATTTCTATCGATCGATCGCGCGCAGAACCAAATGTTACAATTTATACGTGTTTAAAAGGAAAAGCCCTCCCACGTTCGTGTCGCACCCCCACACGCCCGGGAATCGGGATACTCCACGGTCCGTCTGGCACGCCACATAGCTAGGGAAGGCGTGTTGCCTAGCATTTTCACTTCCATGTGGGACCGCGGTTGAGCAAACCGACTATCGACAAACCGCACCCCACCCGCCGTGTTGGAAAACAGAAATGAGGAGGGGAAGATCTAGCTGTAGCACGGAAGCCAAGAAATTTAGTGTCACATGGGACTCGTTGATAGAGTAGGAGCACTCCGTACTACTCCTACTACGAAGTTTGTACTACTACTACCACTATACAACTAGGTACGTGCATGGCACAGCATCGTAGGAACAAAAAACGGGAAGATCTTGTTTTGGGTGATTTATATTTTTTTCAGACAACGTAGTATGAATAATATGATGTGGGGGGCACCCATGAAGCCATGTGGCACGTCTGCAGGTCTTATTTAGAGCTTCTTGTGTGGGTCGATCACACTGTCGTGCTGCTCATTCGAGAAGAACATGTACGGGTACAATTAGGTTATAGTAGATCCGAATCGCAGCCACCTGGACCATTGGATCAACATCAATCAACGGTTTATATCGTGTACGTGCAAATACACGCATTGACTCCGGAAAAATAATGAATATAGAATATATAATACATAATACCGCATATTGGGTTTCTCTAAAGTCAAACTTTGTATACTTCAACAATTTGTAGGAAAAAGTATTAACATATACACCACCAAATATATATCATTTGATTCATCATTTATTTTATTTCCACATCATGTAAATTTGTTAGTGTAAATGTTCATGTTGTTTTCACCAAATTCGGTCAAGCTTTATAAAATTTGGCTGCAGTCAAAGCTATATATGTGCGGTGTAAATTACAAATGGAGGGAGTGGATTAGATATAGATATAACTATACAAATAAAAAATATAATAATATAGTCTATAGATATAAATAAGGCTACTACCCTTTTTCTAGGTTAGAACTCGCGTTGTTGTGTACACATTGTTTTGCTTCGCTATAATTTGCATTTGTGGGGTGTGTGTAGGACTACCGCCTTGTTCAGATCCTATACCAGCAACCCCACCATTATACTTAATTACTTCATATTGGCAATCATGATTGCATTATCTTAGTTCTAGCCGGTTCTTCGGTTGCTTGGAGGAACTCCATCTCGTTATTCAGGTTGATTTTATGCATACGACAAGATCATCAACCATCGAAGATTTGTTTAGTAACGATTGTTGATTTGTATCATCGGGTATGATATAGCTGGATCGTCAACGTCAAAATCCACCAAATCGGTACTTATCCCCACTCTTATTGAAAGATTGGGTCGCCGTCATAAGACTACCACGTAGACAATTCCTTCCCTATAACATACACATGAGCACCCATCTCATTATTCAGGTCCACGCCTCCCTCTCTCTCTGGAAACACACACACCTCTCCACACGATGCGTGTCTCTTGGTCTCTCTTCCATCACATGACAAAAAGGCACACCGCCATTCTCTTCTTCTTGCTACCCCCCATCTATGTAGTTAGGTCTCCTTGCAACAAACAAGCATTCATCTCTCTTTCTACTATCTCTTTGTACCACACATAACCTTCCACCCCTAGCCAGTCGTGCTGTCGAGGTCTATCCAGCTCTCTCACACGCAAACAGATGCTGTCTGTGTGTCCCTTCATCGCACACACATTATCGCCCTCCCATATCCGCAACCTCGTAACCTTGTCGATCCCGGCGTTACACACACCTCTCTCTCTCTCTCTCTAACACACACACGCACACACCCTCTCTCTCCCTTTCGAACACTCCTCTCTCTATGACACATACAGTCTTTCGAACACGCATATGCCCCTCTCTCGTTAGGTATCGATGCCCCCGCCCCCCCCCCCTTTGTCACACAAATATTCTCTCTATATCTATCTCTCGCAATAATACATGCATAGTCTAAATTGAAACAAACTACAAAAATGAGCTCCGGTTACAAATCAAATCCACTCCCAAACAGAATATGAAAATAGGGTGAAATCATGCACACAAATGTTTGTTGCGTGCATGAATGCAATGATATGGATGTACTACTCGTACATCCACACAGACCCATTTCACACAAAGTACATTAAACCCTTCTCAAAATATGGTGAGCATGTGATGTTTGTTGTACTGCTTCTTCCTCCGACACGTTCCAACATATTGTGCTACTTCCGATTCTATTTTTCTCCTCAGGCCATGTGAAACCACGAAAAGGTCACCCCCCCCCGCCCCCACTGGTACTGTAGCTCGAAGCTCCCGTATGGACACAACACCCACCGGAGCACGCAGTCGTTGCCGAAGTGGACAGCGCTGCGGCCTGGGAAGAGGACGGAGTCTCCGACATCGCCGAGGTGGAGCACGCCCTCTACGGCCGCAAGTAGCGCGCGCTGACTATCCATGCGGAGGACAGTGTGATCTACTGGCTCGCCCTCGTCAGCCACGAGGGGTAGTTGTGCTCCAGCAGCACGCCCTGGTCGGTTACGAGGAGGTGCATCGCGCCTCACCACTCACAATGTGGATGAGCACGTTCTCTAGCAGCATGCCCGCGAGCATCGCATCGTCGAGAGCACGCCTGCAAACATCGCATCGTCGCCGCTCTCGACGTGGACGAGCGCGTGCTCCGGCAGCATGATACGTCTCCATCGTATCTACTTTTCCAAACTCTTTTGCCCTTGTTTTGGACTCTAATTTGCATGATTTGAATGGAACTAACCCAGACTGACGTTGTTTTCAGCAGAATTGCCATGGTGTTATTTTTGTGCAGAAATAAAAGTTCTCGGAATGACCTAAAACTTCACAGAGAATATTTTTGGAATAAATAAAAAATATTTGCAAAAGAATCAATCGAGGGGGACCCACCACCTGTCCACAAGGGTGGGGGGCGCGCCCCCTGGCTTGTGGGTCCCACGAAGCTCCACCGACCTCAACTCCAACTCCATATATTCACGTTCGGGGAGAAAAAATCAGAGAGAAGGATTCATCACGTTTTACGATACGGAGCCGCCGCCACCTCCTGTTCTTCCTCGGGAGGCCAGATCTGGAGTCCGTTCGGGGCTCCGGAGAGGGGAAATCATCGCCATCGTCATCATCAACCATCCTCCATCACCAATTTCATGATGCTCACCGCCGTGCGTGAGTAATTCCATCGTAGGCTTGCTGGACGGTGATGGGTTGGATGAGATTTATCATGTAATCGAGTTAGTTTTGTTAGGGTTTGATCCCTAGTATCCACTATGTTCTAAGATTGATGTTGCTATGACTTTGCTATGCCTAATGCTTGTCACTAGGGCCCGAGTTCCATGATTTCAGATCTAAACCTATTATGTTTTCATGAATATATATATATGTGTTCTTGATCCTATCTTGCAAGTTATAGTCACCTACTACCTGTTATGATCCGGCAATCCCGGAGTGACAATAGTCGGGACACTTCCCGGTGATGATCGTAGTTTGAGGAGTTCATGTATTCACTAAGTGCTAATGCTTTGGTCTTGTTCTCTATTAAAAGGAGGCCTTAATATCCCTTAGTTTCCATTAGGACCCCGCTGCCATGGGAGGGTAGGATAAAAGATGTCATGCAAGTTCTTTTCCATAAGCACGTATGACTATATTCGGAATACATGCCTACATTATATTGATGAATTGGAGCTAGTTCTGTGTCACCCTAGGTTATAACTGTTGCATGATGAATGCCATCCGACATAATTATCCATCATTGATCCATTGCCTATGAGCTTTTCATATATTGATCTTTGCTTCGTTACTTTTCCATTGCCACTGTTATGATTGCTACAAAACTGTTACTGTTACTTCTACCACCGTTACCGTTACTTCCATACTACTTTGCTACTAAATACTTTGCAGCAGGTATTATGTCTTTCAGGTGTGGTTGAATTGACAACTCAGCTGCTAATACTTGAGAATATTCTTTGGCTCCCCTTGTGTCGAATCAATAAATTTGGGTTGAATACTCTACCCTCGAAAACTGTTGCGATCCCCTATACTTGTGGGTTATCACAACACGCCCGCGAACATCGCATCCTCACTGCTCACAATGTGGACGAGCGCGTTCTCCAGCAGCATGCCCGCGAACATCACATCGTCGCCGCTCTCGACGTGGATGAGCGCGTGCTCCGGCAGCACGCCCGCGAACATCACATCCTTGCCGCTCAGGCGCACAAGCGTGTGCTCCAACAACACGACCACGAGCATGGAATCCTTGCGGCTCACGAGGTGGTTGAGCGCGTGCTCCAGACAGTACCCCAGGAGTCAGGACGCGAGCACCGCGCCCCCGGCTACGAGGAGTACTGCATGGTGCCCATCGTGGTTTAGGAAAATCTCGTGACTCCATCACTCCTTGGAGGAGCGCGAGCTCTAGTGGGCGCTCGAGGAGTCCCACGTCGATATGCAGGTGGCGGCGGATGTGCAAGATTGTCCTTTGAGCTCTCCTCCTCTTACGATACCGCCCCCATCATACGTCCTCTGCCTCGGCTCCGGCGGACATTTGGAGTTTAGTTTTATGGAACATTAATATTTGGATTAATCATACCTCTACCTAACTGTGAAGGATCAAGACTAATACAAAAAACAACTTATGACTAACAGGCATAAATAGATGATGTGGCAACATTGCATGCTGGAGTATATTGCAATTTATGGATTGCATGTGTGACTAGCTTATGTGGCTTGGTTGCATGGCTAGGAAAGGCTAGAGAAAAATAAATAGATAATGTGTTTAGAGTGCACTCCACTAAATGGGAGCATCTAAATATCTTTAGAGTGCACTCCAATTTTTTTCCAGACGCTTAGTTGCACCAGATGTCGTGCCATGCTACAAAATGTTAGAAAAAATCTGCTCCAATGTTTTAAAAATCTATTATCATCCTGAAACCAGCCACACTCACCCCTCACCTCATCAAAACAGCCTGAGGAATATGTCTTCAATGAAGCATAATTTATTTTTACTGATATATGTATATCAAAACTAGAGTGTTTATATTTCAAGTTTGTGAACAAGTATTATTCTACTACTTTGGATCCATTGCAACGCACGGGCCGGTACATTGGTAGTAGTAAGAAACAAATTCCGAGTTTGGCACGAGTTCGTACTGCGGGAGCACCACAAGGCCTGGCGCAGGAGTTACATTTCCCTCTCGGGGACCACGGGACCGAGCTTCAGCGGCTTAGTGCACCTGCCTTTGAGTCAATGACATGTGGACCCTAAATGCGGCTGGCCCACATGTCATTCTCATAAAAGCAGAGGGGCAGTGGGACCGAGAGGGGTGAGGCGCAGGTCGGGGGACGTGTGGTGTCATGGGTTCGACCGGTGTCGTGGGAATCATGTGTGGCGGTGGTAGAAACTTGATGGTCGTCGCAGTTCAGCTGGCCCGCATGTCATGCACACAAAGGCAGAGGAGCAGTGGGGCCGAGAGGGGTGAGGCGCACGTCAGGGGACGTGGTGTCGTGGGTTGGAGCGGCGTAGTGGGAATCGCGTGTGGCAGTGGTAGAAACGTGATGGTCACCGTAGTTCAACTTCCATGGACAAGCTGTGATGTCCACTGACACATGCATTGCATACCGCCACTGCAAGGAGTAGTAGTAGAGAAAACTAGGCGGATAAATAGTTCATTATAGTCAAGGAGACCTATATCAATGTACATAGAGTACACTTGTTCCAAAGACATGCACACCAGCGAAATAGTTCATCTATATCAATGTACACAGAGAGGAAATATAATTTTTACAAGAGAGGAAATAGTTCATCCATCTATAATGCCCTGCTGCTGGTGCAGCTTCTTCTTCCTCTTTCTTCTTCTTCTTCTTCTTCTTCTTCTTCTCATTTTCTGTGGGAGACGGCTTCACAACAAGCTCTTTCGACCTTGCACTATCTCGAAACTCACACGGGCATCGAGGGCAGCATATTTTATCCGCTCGTAGGTCAAGGGATAATTCTCCCATCCAGACGACCTTAATCCCAGCGTCTCATCACCCTTCTCAAGATTTGTTCCGAGCATAGAATTTGCTACGTTGAATAGGGATGGTGTTTCTTTATCACAATCGTCTACAGGAATTCTAGTTTGTAGGTCAGCGATGTTTTTCAAGTCAATGTTGTACATCGCCAGCTTCTCTTTGTCCCCTTTGATGGCTGCCCCATAGAAGTATATGTCCTCCCGAGACATGAAATTGTGGAGCTGACTTGGTATGGAGGGCGCGTGTATGATGTGATACACCAAAACTTCATCTTCGAGGCACAGCTAAAGGACGGCGGCACGTTGGATCTTCCCATTGGCACGCTCCGTGTACTCTGTGTCGAGACCGAAGACCTTCATCTCCACCTTTTGGAGGGAGTTGGATACATTGTTGATCCACTCCTGAACAACCCTTGGGTGGTCGTTGACGGTGGTAACTATGCTCAACGAGCCTTCGACGAGGACATGTTTGACGCTAAAAACTTGCATAGGGATCTCTTTCGCCATTTGGAACCGCTGGACCGGAGGGCTATGGTTTGGAGAATTAGGATTAAGATGGCTAGTCTAACTGAAGAAGATGATTATTTAAAGGGGTTCGGAATTACTCCAGGAGGATTTGAATCCAGTGGGGTTTGAGTGCAAATGAAGGAGAGGTGAAGAAGCCGAGGAAAATCGGTTCCCGATGGAGAAGTAAATGGGAGAAGTGGCATGCAGGCAGTTGATTAGATGGCTAGGTAGACCAACCTGCAAAACAAAAAGGATATGCGGGTAGCGTACTAAGGAGTGGTCCATGTACGTGCCCATCCTTCTATCGCTACATGTGCCACTAGTTAGTTGAGGTCACTCTTTCGAATCACCGTGGCGAAACATTTTTATGATTCGTTTTTATTTCTGCACCCCTCCTGATAGGTGGGACCTACGCAAAACCCACTTGGCTGGACAAACAGATATACAAACATATCCATCTCTTTGCACACACAAAATGTGTCATAGCTGGTTCGGATTGATATTGGCGCGTGTGTGCGAGACACAACCTTTTCTGGTTAAGGAATATGTGGTTATCCTAAAAACAGAAAAAGCCCTTCTTCGTGCTTCCGCATGCACGAGAATTTGGTTCTGCTCGCAATATGGATGCTACCTGGAGGATGAAGTGAACCAAGAGGCATACTAGCACGGGAGACCTATTTCCGCTATACAGTACTACTCCGTATGTTACTACTAGTTGTAGTACAACTGTGGTACACCTGATGGTCAAAATATTATTCATCTGGTCCTCACAGTGAAGTGACAAGACCCTGCACCCGAGGTGACACTAGTCCACGCGGCGTGTTCGGGTTACCAAAGTCAGTCTCACCTTATGCACTATGAAGTCACTATCACCGCCGCTATATAGCATGCCTCGCCTCGTCTCCCTCTCCCCTAGCACCACTCCATATCCATCTCCGTCTCGCCAGAGATCCTGAGGTCACTCTTCATCATGTCACTGTGCCCCCGCGTACCCTCACCTCGCTCACCTCCCCCAGTACCACTATTCCCTCGCTAGCCGCTCCAGCACCGAGAGCCTTCTCCCCCGTAAATCAAGCCCCAAAAAACCCCACCTTCCAAACTCCACCATGGCCGAACCCGAACCGCACAACATCCATATGAGCCGCGACTGGAGCGATCTCCCCAGTGACATCCTTGACCTCTGTTGTTCGTGTATGGATATGTTGAGCGTCGTGCGGCTGGCTGCATGCTCGAGGGACATGCACGTGGCCATCGTTGAAGCGAGACCTGAGCTTTTCAAGACACCCTGCTAGCTGCTATCTGGTCTTGTGAGATTTGCTCACCATGATACGGAGGCATACATGATGCCCCTCGACTTCAATCCGACCTCTATTAGCCGAAACTTCTTTGCAGGTATGTACTGGGTCGCCGTACATCATGCCCCTCGAGTTCGATCCGATCACCATCGCCCGAAACTTCTTTGCAGGTATGTACTGGGTCGGCATGAACTCCCACTGGATGGTTGCCGCCGTCAGAGAAGACCAGAAAAAGTTGGTGCTCGTGAACTTCCACACCTCCCATGAGATTATCCTTCCTACGTTGGATTAAATAGGGTTTTACCATCACGATCCAAGTCATCTAGATTACGTCGTTAGTTGGACGGACCTTGTTTGGAAGAAGATTGTAATCTGCCAAGTGTCCACACGATATGCGGATTACGCAGACTTCAAGCTAATTGCCTTGTTCGACCGCGGACTCGCCTATCTTTCCGCCGGTGCCTTCTTTAGCTGGAGACAAATCACCTCGCAGTGGATCGTCAAAGCTGATACACACTTCTGTGATGCTATTGAACACAATGGCATCATCTACGCGATCGACAAAGCAGATGGCACCATGCATTGCTAGGACAGCGCGTGTAAGTTGTTTTCGTCTAATGTTAATGATAACGCCATGACACTGTTTGAACTATTTGTGATGATTGGCATATCCATGTTTGAGCAAAATTTGAGTAGAACTATGGCAATGTATTAGACACGCCGTAAATCAGCTATATTTGGAATGAGTTAATTCAGGCGATTGTGACCATGTCATTACAGCCAATTTGTAGCCTTGAATAATCAAACGGTTAGGAAGATATGGATATTCTCCTAACTTTATAGTAATAGTAATCTATATACTACTCCCTCCGTAAAGAAATATAAGAGCGTTTGGGTCACTACTTTAGTGATCTAAAAACTCTTATATTTCTTTACAGAGGGAGTAATAAATATGAGTGTGTATCAATAGCCATGTTAGTTTCCTCATTTTCATGATATAGAAACATGCATCACACTGTTGGCTTCATGTAACCATACATTAGGGAAGTAAATGTGCATATGGAGAACTCTATATTTGGAAGTAGTGAAATCCTGTAATGCTTACCATGTGTACAAACCTATATTCGCCCTTCAGCAATCAATGGCTAGAATAATATCCTCACAAGAATTTTTCCCACAGAACATGAGTATATAACAATGCATGGTCTATTAGTTTCCTTGAAGAATTTGTTTGTGAGGACAGAACATGATTACATAACATGCATGGCATGGTAGTTTCCTGTGAAGAATCGATTGCGAGATAACATGAGTATAACCATGCATGGCACTTCTATATTTTCAAACCCAGTATACATTTCCCTGTATTTTCCTCTCAGTTCCAATAGGTATATATCAATGTTGTTTCTTGCATTATCCTACTCATACTCTGAAAAATGCTGATCTTACATTAACAATGCCTGTCCTTTTTGATATGATGCAGTGTCCCTACAGTTACTGCCCTTTGTAATCACACCACCTTTGCCAAAAATAGGGAAGCACAACTGGTTCCTCGGTCGATCAGACGACGGCAAAAGACTGATGATCATTCGCACGCATGAGCCGGAAAAGCTACATTGCAAAAAACCCACTGTGTACAAGCACCGTGAAATATGTGAGTATCCGGAGAGTGGCTTTTACGTCTATGAGCAGGGTACCAGCTTCTTGGGGCCTTCAGGATTTTTGAGTTGGAGGCAGGTAAACAGCCTTGGTTCACACTCTCTGTTTCTCGGACTCAATTATCCGATTAACCAGGAGATCACCGTTTGCAAGGACCTTGATGGCAGAGAGGCTCTATTTGCTAGGGAAAATGGTGTCTACACGGCGAGCCCTAGGACTTCGGGAGCAAACTCCCCTGATTGTCAACGATACAGCCTGCAGCCAAAAGAAGGTGAGAATGACAAAGGCATCTGGATTAACTTTGATCCTTGGATGTCTCAAGTCCGACAGGCAGTGATGTGGTTCAAGCCTTTAGATTGATAGGTAATTGGGCTATTGCGTTGAAAGTGTGGAGTTCTGGTGTCTCTAAATCACTGCTGACTGAAGCGGGGCTGCAAATTATGATGGTGTTGGATCATCCCTCTTCGACTGACTTGTTGTCTTTGCTGCTTGTTCTGGATGGGTAGTTCTCTCTTTTGTTATGCAGACTCCTTGTCATTTGGTCATCCTCGTCATCATCCCTCTTCGAATGACTTGTTGTCTTTGCTGCTTGTTCTGGATGGGTAGTTCTCTCTTTTGTTATGCAGACTCCTTGTCATTTGGTCATCCTTGTCTATGTCACTTACTATGTAATAGTTGCCTCTCTTTAGAATGTAATTCTCGTCTGGATCACGAGAGTCTGAGCGCTGCAGATGGGTGCGTTTTGGTGGTGTAGCAAGACTTCTTATGAACTATCATGTCTTGATGTTTATGTCAGTAGTAGTCACTAGTCAGTGTTTGAATGTTGTATATATCGTTGTTTCGAACTGTTTATTGCCTCGAACTGCTGGTGGGCTAAATGAGGGCATCACCATTCTCCAGTGTTCAGAGTATATCTCCTTTTTTCAAGTTATAATTTGAGCTCAGCGTCTTTTCGATGATGTACACTTGTTTGGGCCAGTGAGGTGTCGTTGAATATGGGCCGAGTAGTAACGCAATGCCAAAAAGGTTAATTATGACTCTCAGGCCGGGCACTCAGAAAAAGAAAGAAAAAGGACTCTTAGGCCGACATGTGGGCACCACCGGTGTTTTCGTGCGCTTGTGTGCCGAGAGCGTAATGGCACGTGTTCGAAATTGATGCTACTACCTTTTCATCCCCAATCCCCCGCCCCTTCCCTACCTCCGGAATCTTGATTCCTACTCCAGTTCCCCCAAATCCCCCTCCTATACTCCCTGTACTCAAGCGCACTATCATGACGCCGGTCAATGCGTATCTCCGAGCCGGGGATCCTGAGGTCCGTCCTGCCTTCGGGCGCTGCATGCTGTCACTCAATAGTGGCATGGCGGCGCTTGACGACCAGTTTGCCAGCAAAGTGCTGATGGTAACCATCAACGGCGACCGGCCTCCCGTCTCACCGGACGACCTTGTCAAAGCTCTTGGCATTGTGCACGGCATCCAAATAAGTGACTTGCTCGTCGAAGTCTGTCAGCCACTGGCTGATTTCTTCGTCAGGTTCTGGACAACTTTTGACTGCAGTCGTGTGTTTGAATCTTCCTGGCATTTGTTCTACGATGGCGTGTTGGTGAGCTTTGATCGGTGGCACCCAGGATGGGGCTCAGTGCCCTCTGAGCTTGAGTTTTTAACAAAGCTTACCTTCCACGGCATGCCTCGACGTGCTTGGAATAGCGAGTCCATGAATGAGCTTATCAACGACCTAGTAGGTGAGCTCGTAAGTATGTTTGTTCCTCCAGACAGCTGGGCTCTGACGGTTATGGAATGGATGAAGAAGTCGTCCACCATACCGAAGGTGATTGGTGTTGAGATATCGGTGCAGGAACCGGGGTTGTATTATTTGTCGCCACCAAGGCTGCCGCAGACCACGTTAGGGATGTACATGTATCGAGTGTTCGTGCATGTCGAAGAAGTGGTCAATCCATCAATCGAAGTCCTGCCGCCGCCGCTGGTGCCAGGTCTGTCGACAACGTCCATTACAGCAGTCAACGTCAGACTTTCCCCGTGTTGCTTAGAAAGATGGATGGCACAGGGCCTACTCCATCACATGGCGGAGGCCACTGCTTCTTTGGGAGAAGAGGCAGGGTTGGCTGCCTGGATGTGCTCTTATTTGAGGTAACAACTGAATCTTCTCAGATACTAGTTAAATCCGAGCTATTAGTGTGAAGCACTAATGTGCCAGTACATTTGATTGTGACCTGTTCTATTTTTGGACCTGAACTTTTTTTCAGAAAGGGGTGTACGTCAACTTAATGTGCTAGCAGAACTTATTGTGTTGTCTGTCTGTTTTCTTTGCACAACATTCAAGATATTTCCTTGTCATTGATAAAGATGATGAACGGTTATGTACGAGTTTGTTGGTTTCAACATAGCCCGACCCGTAGCGATCCACTGCTTCCACCCTGATTGTGCCGCCTGCGTGAAATTTTTGTATGCAAGTTCAATGTGCTATGATGTTCTATATGATTGTGTCAACTATATAAGTTTTTACTGACCATCAGCAATGCATATGGTTGAAAGATGTATTTACGAGCATCGACCGATGGGTCTCTCTCTCTCTCTCTCTCTCTCTCACACACACACACACACACAGACACAAGTGGGACCCGTTGAATTATTTCTTCGCTCGTGACAGCTTTTAATTAGGTTCCACTATACTCTAACTTTTTTCTTAAGTTATTAATTGAGCTCAGTGACTTCAAAACGTTGTACAGAAGCCTTGTTTGGGCCTTTTCTGGCGTTGTTGAATGTGGGCTGAGTAGCTATGTAAAGTTGTATTGTACTACATAGGCCTTTTTCGTTGAACATCAGCAATTCAACTGGGCCGACAATTGTACACAAGATCCTAAAATGAGCGTAGGCTAGCCTATGTTTCTTTTAATAAAATATACAGCTCAGTTTATTTTTTATATAATAAGATTACCAAGCCCAACTTAACTTTTTTTAATAATATACCTATCTCAATATTATTTTTTATATGAACTGCTCAGTCCAGACCATCACTGTTTTTTCACCCATCCTAGAAAGTGGGTCCATTTCTACTAAAATCAAATGGCTTGTAAATTATCAGAAAATGGTAAATGGGCTACAAGTACGCAATATTATTTTTTCACCCAGTCCAATAAATAGGTGTATTCGAATAAATAATCAAATGCGCTGTAAATTATCATAAATAGTAAATCAGGTATTATTATTTTTACCCAGCCCAGGAAATAGATGTATTGGCAAACAAAATGAAATGGGCTGTAAAACCTAAATAAATGGGCTGCATACCGCCACAGCTTTCGAAGCTGACTTTGTTGGCCCACTAGACGAAGCCTACGCAAATTGTTGTCCATTTAGTGAACAAAACGATTTAATGGTCTAAAACAAAAAGTCGACAAATTATTCTGACATATGTAGTCGTTGGATTGACATCCAACGGCGATCCTGCTTCTTCAATCTCTGATCTAGTTGCTCTTGCTCAAGCCGACAAAACCATCGTTGGCTGGAGCGTCTACATCTGTCTCCCGTGGCCGGTTGTGCTGCCGCGCCGGCCTCGCCGCCCCACCCTACTCCCAACTGTGGCCAGATCATACCTGTACTCACCCACACCTTCTGTTATTCTCCGGCGACGGTAGCCTCACCCGGCAGCCGAACCAGTCCCTCCTACTCCCCTCCGCTAGGGACTACAGTGCCCCTTGTTCCACGACTCCAGATCGTTCCCATCTTAGGCCTCGCCGTGGTCCGCTCGACGATGCATGGTCAACAACAAGAGTCAGCATGGAGTACGTCGAGAGTCTGACAGCTCGGAACCACCAGCTACATCTTCGCACGCAAGCTAGTGCCTCCTTATTATGCGGGAATAAACGATTCCTCCCCCTGACAGGTTGGACCCACCAGCTACAATCTTCACACGCAAGGATGTTCATTCTTATTACGTGAAAAAAAGTCCCCCCCCCATGACAATTAGGACCCACGAGCTACATCTTCGCACGGAATAAAGTGCCCCCTTATTACGCGCAAGAAAAATGATTCCTCCCCCTGCTAGCGCGGACCCACCTGATTTGGAGGCTGACTTGTGGGCCTACTAAGTTGACACGTACGTAGGGCTTTGTCAACCTAGTCAACAAATGATTCTAGCAGCAGTGACCGTTGGATTAACATCCAACGACCGCGCTGCTTCTTCAATCTCTGATCTTCTTGCTCCAGCCGCCGAAACCAGCACCGGCTGGACCGCCTGCTCCTACCTCCTGTGGCCGGCTGTGCTGCCACCGCTGGCCATGCCATCCCTCTACTCACCCACACCTCCTGTTATTCTCCGGCGATGGCAGCCTCACACCGCAGCCCAAGCAGTCAACCCTCGTACTCCCCTCCGCGTGGGCATCCACTGCCGCGTGTTTCCCGGCTCCGCGTCATTCCCTTCCTAGGCCTCGCCGTCGTCCACCGCCTTGGTGCTCTCGGCGCGGCGTGGTCAACATGGTCAATGAATGACAGCCATCGGAAGAGGACTTTAGGAGGTGAGGCTGATAGCTGGACCCACCAGCTACATCTTCGAACACAAGGAAGTGCCTTCTTATTACTCACAAAATAAAAATGATTCTTCACCCTGACAGCTGGGACCCACCAGCTATATCTTCGCACGCAAGGAAGTGCGTCCTTATCCTCCCTGATAGCTGGGACCCACCCGATCGAAGTGTATGTAGCGTTGTCTGTCTGGTCAAGAACGTGTACGTACATACTGGTCAATCGGTCTCTCTGCAACGATGAACCGTGGCCGAGCAAGCAGCGGCACATGTAGTAGTAGACCCCCCGATGTAGCAGTTCAGGCAGTCCAGTCTAAACCATGTACACATACGTACAGCCACATGCCAAAAAATACGGCCACGAACGTACATACGGGCGGGGTCTCGAATGCCTACTCGCGCATACGTACAGCCAGGGCTCGTGTACATGGAGAGGCAGCGGATGGCAGCAATGGCTTCCTGTTCATCGGGAGCGAACTGGCTGGGTCAGAACGAAGAAATTGCGTCGTGTTTACCGGGAGGCAACAAAGCGCGTCATGTTCATCGGGAGCCAACCGGCTTGGACGGAACAGCCGAAACGGGGCCTGGCGTACCGCAGAGCAAAGGAAACGGCCTTTTGTTCGACCACGTATGGTCGAAACGGGGTCATGTTGATCGGGAGGGGTGTGGCGTACCGCTAAACGGAGGAAACAGATTTGTGTTGGAGCGCCTACGGTCGAAACGGGGTCCTGTTCATTGGGAGGGGTGTGGCGTACCGCAAAACGGGACTCCACGGGCTACTGTCCATCCATCATCTACTACCTCGCTCCAGCCTTCACAGGTACTGTTCATCCACCGTCGACTTCCTCCAGCCTCCACGTGCTACTGTTCATCCAACGTCAACTTCCTCCTGCCTCCACCAGCTGCTGTTCATCCATGGTCTACTGTTCATCCAGCCTCCACCGCCTACTGTTCAACCAACCCTCCACGAGGTCCTGTTCATCTACCCCCAACCGGCTCGGGTGTGGCGGCCTCCTCGATCGGGATCCTGTTCATCCAGTGGCAACGGCCTACTACTACCACGGGTCCTGTTCATCCAACGCCCACCGGGAACTGTTCATCCAACCCCCAACAACGGTCACTGTTCATCAAGAGGCAACAGGTTCGATCGGCTTCAGTTAGCAGCAGTAGCGAAGGAATCGCTCGGGTTCGGTTAACAGCCAAGGGATCGATTACTCGGGTTCAGTAACGTAGCTAGTCCAATAGCTCAGGTTCAGTAAGTGAACGCCTCGCTCGGGTTCAGTTAGAGCCCAATGCCTCGCCCACACGCGCGTACGTGTATGAGAGAAACGCGCAAACCTCTATGCATCGCTCAGCCCTGACCACCCACCGTAATAGGGAACTCCCCGAAATTTTCCTCGCCCTCGCTTCTACCACGATTTTTTCCGTCATGGGCGGCCCAAAGAATGTCATGCAGGTGCGTCCCCGACCCGCCCAGGACGAAAAGCCCATTTTCTGTCATGATTTTTTGTCATAGAAGTAGGAGCCCACCACATCTATAACGTGGTTTTGTCACAATTATTGTCATAGAAGTGTCATAAGCATGACAGAAAAAAAATTGTTCGGCCCATAATGTCACGGATGTGTCTTTTTTTTTTGTAGTGGCTTCACCCAGGTCCACCTCAAGATCCCGAAAACCTGGGACGAAGCCATCATCTCGGCGTTCACCGAGGGCGTCACGGACGTTAAGATGAGCGAGGAGCTCGCCATCCATGATGCTTATGCAAGGCGCTGGAAATATTCAACCTGGCGGACAAGTGCGCCAGGGCGGAAGAAGGCCGCCTCTCCCTCCTCAAGCACCTAGACGTCAAACCTGAAGACAAGAAGGCCAAGACCAAGGAAGCAAAGCGCAAGGGCCCCACCGTGCTGGCAGCAGAGCCCGAGTTGAAGCACGGCCGTGATCGCGGCGAGGCCCCCAAGGACGCTCGCCCGTTCTGCGTCTTCCACAACGTGCACACCCACAACACCGACGATTGTCAGGAGCTCAGGGCGCTTCGAGACGAGCGCCTGGGCCGCCGCCCCAAGCGCAGCGACCGAGGGCTTCGGACGTGGAGGAGGTCACGGTGGAGGCCGCTGGGATAGCCGCAACCCCAGCCAGGGCTGGCGTGATCAGCCTCGCAAGGGTGGCTGGCGTGACCAGCCTTGTGACGGCGCCTGGCGCAACCAGCCTCGTGAGGCCCATCCTCAGGGCAACGCTGGCCTTCCGCCTCTGCCACCGCCGCCCAGGAGGAACAACAACAACCAGCAAGATGATCAGGTCAGGGGCTACCAGGAGCCTCGCGCAATTGCCTGCATCCTCGGCGGAGCTCAGGCGCCCGCCTCAAACCGCATCTTCAAGTAGTTCTCTCGCGAGGTGAATGCTACCCTCCCGAAGATTGAAGCTGTGCGTCCCCTCAAGTGGTCACAGTACGCCATCACCTTCGACTCCAAGGACCACCTCAGGTGTTCAGCTACTGCTGGCGCACTCCCCATGTCGTGCACACCCACCATCAGCAACGTCTCCATCACTAAGACACTAGTACAGTGAGGTGCTATACAAACTGTTTTTAACCCCTTTCCACGATGGTGTTTTGAACCGTCGCCAAGTGAGGGTGTGCGATAGGTGGGTCCTTCCCACACGTCCTAAAAACCGTCGGGGATAGGGAGCCTTGATGCATACAGTTGTCCCTATAAAACTGTTTTTGATATCTCGAATATCCCAAACGCTTCATCCTTGCAACTCGTTTGTGCTCACATTGCCATCGCAGTCGGTATTCTGTGGTGCTACGTTTATGATGCGCGACCCATCACAAACAGTTCACGATTATAGAATGTGTATGATAAGCAGACAAACACACACATTTACTTTTCCTCGACTGTATTCGATGTAAGAGCGCATACAGTTGTCCCTATAAAACTGTATGCGAAGCTTGAATACATCACACACGATTCATCCGTCGTTCCCGCGTCAGATGAAGACCTATCGCACACGTTCTTCTATGACAAAACGTTTGCGATGCGCACAACATCATAAACTGTCCATAATTGCCAAGCGTGTGTGATAAGGTGACTTTCGCAAACATTTAATAAGAAGGAACTGTGTGCGATGCTGTTATTAATCACACACGTTTTTTCTTGGCTGATCGTGTGTGCAGTAGAGATTGATCGCACACGTAGTGGATCCAAGAAACGTGTCTGATCTCCACGTCTATCACAGACATTTTGCTTTCGCAAATCATGTGCAGTGTAATCCCTAATTTAAAAATCACAGATTTTGAATTTGAAAGTAGGCAATCACTTATTTCATATCGAACCATGTTTATTACAAATATAGGTTCAACCACGAATGCATAATTCGATGCACATGTACATATACTGAAGAACTACAGAAGCACCAATTAAAGAATGATGAACCATAGTTGTACTAAAGACTGTAAAGAGATAGGCGAAAGACATTCTGGTTGCTGGAGAAAGTGAAGAGGAATGCCCATATTGTGCCCTCCTCCATGCGTAATGCGCGCACGACTCTAGGCCAACCCCTTATGATGGCTGCCCATCCATCCTTCACTGTCTTCATTAGGACTTCTCGATGCTCATTGTAGTCTAGATGAAATACTTTAACCTTCATTGTGTGTCCACCAATCATGTACTTTGCAATGTAATCTTGAGTAAACTGCTTCGGGAACCACTGCGAATGAAAAAGATTCAGACATTGTTGTCTAACAACTCATTATGGGCAGTAAAAAGAGAAGGCTGCAGAGTTTGTAGTTACCATCCTACAGCTCACTGTTGTGTTGGATAGAGCATAAACAAATAATTTTCTTGCCACCGTTCGTATCTTTTTGCTGATAATCCTTATCAGTTTCCTCAATTGATGCTTGTTCAAGAATATCTCATTGCCCCATACGCAAAAAGGGTCGATGTGTGGATCTTTGCCAAGGGCATATGTACCTGATACGTCCCTTTTGCATCATGCTTTTATATTGATATTTATTGCACTGTGGGCTGTTATTACACATTATGGTACAATACTTATGCCTTTTCTCTCTTATTTTACAAGGTTTACACAAAGAGGGAGAATGCCGGCAGCTGGAATTCTGGACCGGAAAGGAGCAAATCTAAGAGACCTATTATGCACAACTCCAAAAGTCCTAAAAATTTACAGAGAATTTTTTTGGAATATATAAAAAAATATTGGGTGAAGAAATATCAGAGGGGGACCCACCAGGTGGCCACAAGCCTGGGGGGCACGCCTATCCCCCTGGGCGCGCCCCTAGGGCTTGTGGGCCCCCTGGCAGGTCTCCGGTGTCCATCTTCTGCTATATGAAGGGTTTTTACCTGGAAAAAATCATAAGGAAGCTTTTGGGATGAAGCGCCGCCGTCTCGAGGCGGAACATGGGCAGAAGCAATCTAGGGCTTCGGCGGAGCTATTCTGCCGGGGAAACTTCCCTCCGAGAGGGAGAAATCGAAGCCATCGTCATCACCAACGATCCTCTCATCGAGAGGGGGTTAATATCCATCAACATCTTCACCAGCACCATCTCCTCTCCAAACCCTAATTCATCTCTTGTATTCAATCTTTGTCCCAAAACCTCAGAATGGTACCTGTGGGTTGCTAGTAGTGTTGATTACTCCTTGTAATTGATGCTAGTTGGTTTATTCGGTGGAAGATCATATGTTCAAATCCTTAATGATATTCAATACCCCTCTAATTATGAACATGAATATGCTTTGTGAGTAGTTACATTTGTTCCTAAGGACATGGGAGAAGTCTTGTTATAAGTAATCATGTGAATTAGGTATTCGTTCGATATTTTGATGAGATGTATGTTGTCTTTCCTCTAGTGGTGTTATGTGAACGTCGACTACATGACACTTCACCATGATTTGAGCCTAAGGGAAGGCATTGGGAAGTAATAAGTAGATGATGGGTTGCTAGAGTGACAGAAGCTTAAACCCTAATTTATGCGTTGCTTCGTAAGGGGCTGATTTGGATCCACATGTTTCATGCTATGGTTAGATTTATCTTAATTCTTCTTTCGTAGTTGCGGATGTGTAACACCCCCGGTGATTAGCAACAGTAATCACTTTTGATAATGACATGTTAGCATGATCAACAGTGCATAATCATCATTAGCATCACATTGCATTTCAACTCCTAAGTCAAATTCAAATTTAAATGAAAGTGGAATATGAAAGTTGTCCAACATAGAAGCTAAAATGTCAGATAAATAACAAATATTCCAGAGGCTATTCTAAAATTGAAACCAACATCATTGGAATTGGATAAGTGACTCGAACAACCTCAAACAGTGGATAAAATATATTTAATAACCATTTATAAATCTGAAATAAATAGGGAATTATGTTTTGTCCAAACATTTTAGGTGTTATGGAATAATGCACTGGTATTATGAGCTAGGTCTCATGTTTTACAAAAACCATTTTGAGGCCTAGCTATTTACTAGATTGAGAAAGGAGAATAAAGAAAAAGGAAAAAAAATAGAAAACAAAGAAGAAGAAAAAAAAAGAGCAACCCCCCCCCCCCCCCCCACGCCCAACGGGCCGAAGCCCAGCCGGCCGGCCCACCTGCACTGCCCCCCTGGCTATAAGGCCCCCGCCCAAACCCTAGCCCCACCGACACCCCACTCCCCCCCCCCTCCCCCCACTCGTTCGCCCCCCCCCCCCCCCCGACCAGAAACTGATCGGCGACGCCCGCGCGCCGCCCCCTCCCGCGCCGGTCGTCCACCGCCGACGCCGCGCCACACCGACGCCGCCCCGTCTCTCCTCTTCCCCGACCAGCCGCCTAGCCGCGGCGCCCCCCCCCCCACCCGTCGCTGCTCGACGCCGCCACCCGGATCGCCCTCGCTGCCGTTCGCCGGTCGCACTCCACCTCGCCGGCGCCGCCTCCCCGCCGGACTGCGTCGTCCTCGTCCCCTCCTCGAGCCGCTTCTCCGAGCCACGCCGCCCGTTCCCCTGCTGCGTGGGTGAGGGACCCTCTCGACCCGCCCCCTTCTCCGCCCGTTCACCGCGGCCGAGCCACGCTCGCCATCCCTGGACCACGCGCGCACGCACTCGGCCACGCCGGGCCTCGCACACGCGCGCGCGTGCCCTGCCTCGCTACTGCTCGCGGACCTTGCCCCGCTTCGCCCCGCCGTGCCCGCTGTGCCGCGCCGCCTCTCGCTGCTGCTCCGGCCACCCCGCTGCCGCTGCTACTCTGCTCCGCCGCGCTCCGGCCCCGGCCGCGCCCAGCGCCCGCTCGCCCCCTGCCACGCTCACCGCGCCCGCCTGGGCCGCTCGCCCGTGCCCCGGGTTCGCCCGACGGGGCGCCGCGCCCGCACGCCTGTGGCCCCCCTGGGCCACTGCCCAGTGGGGCCCGAACCCCCTGTGACGCTGACGAATGGGGCCCACGGCCCTGAAACGATTTTAAGAAAATAAAAATAAAAATAAATAAAATAATTAATTAGTTAATTATTAGGTTAATTAACCCTAATCAGACTAATTTAATTAATTAATTACTTAGTTAATTGTTAATTAGTTAATTAAACCTAATTAACCTAACAGCCTATGACAGGTGGGACCCACCCTGTCAGGTGGCTGCTGACGTCAGCATGATGTCATGCTGACGTCATCAATCACTGTTTCGGATAATGTTGAATTAAATAATTAATTAAATTTCAGAAATTAATAAAAACTTTAGAAAATCATATCTTTTAAACCGTAACTCCGATCAAAATATTTTATACATGAAACTTGCTCAGAACGACGATACGAACCGGGATACGCCCTCTGTATTCCCGTCAGACGCCCGCAACTATAAGAACGTTGAACAATTAGACCGATTTCGATAAATGAATAGTGTCCAACTTTAATTAAATAAATCCAAATAAATTCCTAAATTAACTAAATCGTTTAGTTAGGCAGTAGAACACCCCGGCATATCATTTAGGCATGTCATACATATTGTTTGCATTATTGCCGTGAAATTTATTGTTTCTCTCCCCCTCCTTCTCTCTCGATAGACGCCGAGACCGACGACGCTGCACCAGGTTACGACTACTCTACCGACGAGCAGCCCGTTGACGACCTCCCTCTCTTGCCAGAGCAACCAGGCAAGCCCCCCCCTTGAGCATTCCAGATATCGCCCATTCTATTCTCCTGCTTGCATTAGATTTCGCTACTGTTAATGTATGCTCCTATTCTGATGCATAGCCTGCTGTTGTAACCTGTTCATTGCTACCTTACCTGCCTATGATAAACTGTTTAGTATAGGTTGGTATGAACCATCTGTGACCCCACCACCTTACTTTGTCACCCCTGCTTGTTCATCGACGACTCGATCAACGTGATCGTCGATCAGAGACAGACGCCTCACTTCACACCCCCCTTAGTTGTACGACTCTGCTTAGTTACTATCGAGTGCCGAGGGTGATACCTCGTAACGCACTCACGATGAATACTCTGCAGTATAGCTGTTCGGTCGTGGTCATCGAGGGTGATTCCTCCTTCTCCATGTCCGATACGACTCTGTCGTGCAACCCCTCAGTGTGAACCTCGAGGGTGATACCTCATACGTTCACCCTGATGAATATGACCACACGGTTACTTGACCTTTTGCACAGGCGGGTCCACCCTGGTGGGTACCCGCTGGGGATCTATGATTTCGGGTGTGCCGGAAGGGCACTCGAGTGTGACATTGTGGCGGAGCATCAGAGACTCTGATTGTCTCCGCTTGATACTAATTGAGCCTATTGGATTTGGGTGTGTGACCTGAGTGGGTCGACGTGCCCTATACGCACTACCACCACGCGGGATAATGGTTATGGGGCCCTCTGCGATGTACGTTTCTCCGAAAGCTTATCAGACGTCACGATTCACCGTGCGGGCTGATCGTCGGGATTGGGCTGGATACTTCACTGGCGAGTTCAGTGTCGTGCCTGCACCCCGGCCAGCCACGCAACGCGCAGGGTGCCCAGGGCGATGGCCCGAGACCCCTGGGTGCATAGGTTAGTCCGGCGTGCTGACCTCTCTGCTGAGCCTAGGTAGAGCGCTGCTTCGTGTTGATCTTCCGAGGACGGGCATCACCCAGCAAGTATGTCCGGCCAGAGTTGATCGAGCGTGTTGGGTAACAGTAGTGCACCCCTGCAGGGATGAATCTTCTATCGATAGCCGGTCCTACGGTAAAGGACGCTCAGTTTGTGTATCCCGATCTACTACTTAAAACTGGATACTTGTTACTTAATTGAAGCTTCGGGATTACTTTCTCGCTAGGAGTCGAGGAAGGATCTTTGAGCTGTACTTCAACATGTTTGCTAAATAAAATTGCTATTCTACTCTCTTCTACTGCTGCAAGATGATGGCTTTGAGAAGATGTTTGAAGATGCTAGTCTTCGATAGGACTAGGCCTTCCTCTCTATTCTGGCATTTCTGCAGCCCAGTCCACATATACAGCCTTTTCTCCATTGATAATGTTGCATATGTAGTATAGATCCTTGCTTGCTGAGTACTTCGGATGAGTACTCACGGTTGCTTTATTTTCTCTTTTCCCCCATATACCCCACCTTGATGATACACCAGACGATGGAGTCCAGGAGCCAGACGCCACCACCGGAGCCTACTACCAGGTGGGTCCAGAGGGCACGTACTACTGGATCGAGCCAGCTGACCAGGAGTAGGATCGGAGGCTCCCAGGCAGGAGGCCAACGCCTTTCGATCTAGTGTCGCTGTTTGTGCTAGCCTTCTTAAGGCAAAACTTGTCTAACTATGTCTGTACCCAGATATTATTTGTATGACTGACTTACGTATTCGGATCTTCGGATCCCTGGTCTGTAATATTGTGAACCTCCGTTTATTTGTGTTTAGAGTTGTGTTGTGATATCTTCCCGTGAGTCCCTGGGATTGATCGTACACGTTTGCGTGTATGACTAGTGTACGATTGAACCGGGGGCGTCACAGGATGCTTGCGAGAGGGGTTAATCATAAGTGGGAGGCTTGTCCAAGTAAGGACAGCACCCAAGCACCGGTCCACCCACATATCAAATTATCAAAGTAACGAACGCGAATCATATGAGCATGATGAAAACTAACTTGACAGTAATTCCCATGTGTCCTCGGGAGCGCTTTGCCTTATATAAGAGCTCGTCCAGGCTTATCGTTTGCTACAAAAAGGATTGGGCCACCTTGCTGCACCTTTGTTACATTTGTTACTTGTTACCTGTTATGAATTATCATCATAAAACTATCTGTTACCGATAATTTGAGTGCTTGCAGAAAATACCTTGCTGAAAACCGCTTGTCATTTCCTTCTGCTCCTCATTGGGTTCGACACTCTTACTTATCGAAAGGACTACGATAGATCCCCTATACTTGTGGGTCATCAAGACTATTTTCTGGCATCGTTGCCGGGGAGTGAAGCGCCTTTGGTAAGTGGAATTTGGTAAGGAAACATTTATATTACATGCTGAAATTCACTGTCACTTATCATTATGGAACATCATCCTTTGAGGGGTTTGTTCGGGGGTATCTTTACCTCGACCGGAAGAGCAAAGAGTTGACCCTGAACCTACTGCACCTACAGAAAATATTTATTATGAAATTCCTTCGGGTATGATAGAGAAACTGCTAGCTAATCCTTATGCAGTAGACGGAACATTACATCCTGATATGAATCTAATCTATGTGGATGAAGTTTGTGGATTATTTAAGCTTGTAGGTTTGCCCGAGGATGAAGTCAAGAAGAAGGTCTTCCCTTTATCTTTAAAGGAGAAGGCATTGACATGGTATAGGCTATGCGATTATATTGGGACTTGGAATTACAACCGATTGAAATTGGAATTTCATCAGAAGTTTTATCCTATGCATCTGGTTCATCGTGATCGGAATTATATATATAATTTTTGGCCTCAAGAAGGAGAAAGTATCGCTCAAGCTTGGGGGCGGCTTAAGTCACTGTTATATTCATGCCCCAATCATGAGCTCTCAAGAGAAATATTATTCAAAATTTTTATGCTCGGCTTTCTCGTAATGAATCCATGCTCGATACTTCTTGTACTATTTCTTTTACGAAGAATACTATTGAATTCAAATGGGATATTTTGGAAAGAATTAAACGCAACTCTGAAGATTGGGAACTCGACGAAGGTAAGGAGTCAGGTATAAACCTTAAGTTTGATTGTGTTAAATTTTTTATGGATACCGATTATGGACTAAGTATGGACTTGACTCTGAGATAGTAGCTTCTTTCTGTGAATCATTTGCTACTCATGTTGATCTCCCTAAGGAGAAGTGGTTTAAATATCATCCTCCCATTGAAGTAAAAATAGTAGAACCTATTAAAGCTGAAGAGGAAACTATTACCTATAATGTTGATCCTGTTATTCCTACTTCTTATATTGAGAAACCACCTTTCCCTGTTAGGATAAAAGAACATGCTAAAGCTTCAGTTGTGGTTCGTAAGAGTTATAATAGAACACCTACACCCCCGGAACAAATTAAAGTTGAACCTAGTATTGCTATTGTTAAATATCTCTTGGTCGATAATATTGATGGGCATGTTATTTATTTTTGTGATGAAGCTACTAGAATTGCTAAACCCGATAATAAAGATAAACATAGACCTGTTGTTGGCATGCCTATTGTTTCTGTTAAAATAGGAGATCATTGTTACCATGGCCTATATGATTTGGGTGCTAGTGTGAGTGCAATTCCCTTTACTTTATATCAAGAAATTATGAATGATATTGCACCTGCTGAAATAGAAGATATTGATGTCACTATTAAGCTTGCCAATAGAGATATTATATCACCAATTGGGATTTTTAGAGATGTTGAAGTCTTGTGTGGGAAAATAAAATACCCTACTGATTTTCTAGTTCTTGGTTCCCCACAAGATGATTTTTGTCCCATTATATTTGGTAGACCTTTCTTGAACATTGTTAATGCTAAAATAGATTATGTGAAAGAAACTGTTGGTGTAAGTTTTGGGGATGTGTCTCATGAGTTTAATTTCTCCAAATTTCGTAGACAACCCCATGATAAAGAATTGCCTAATAAAGATGAAATTATTGGTCTTGCTTCTATTGCCGTGCCTCCTGCTGATCCTTTAGAACAATATTTGCTAGACCATGGGAATGATATGTTCATGAATGAAAGAAAGGAATTAGACGAGATTTTCTTTAAACAAATGCCTGTTTTGAAACACAATTTGTCTGTTGAGACTCTTGGAGATCCTCTACCACCCAAGAGTGATCCGGTGTTCGATCTTAAACAATTACCTGATACTTTGAAATATGCTTATCTCGATGAGAAAAAGATATATCCTGTTATTATTAGTGCTAACCTTTCAGAGCATGAAGAAAAGAAAATATTGAAAACTCTGAAGAAGCACCATGCAGCTATTGGATATACTCTGGATGAACTTAAGGGCATTAGTCCCACTCTATGTCAGCATAAAATTAATATGGAACCTGATGCTAAACCAGTCGTTGATCACCAGTGACGGTTGAATCCAAAGATGAAAGAAGTGGTAAGAAATGAAATACTAAAGCTTCTGGAAGCAGGTATAATTTATCCTATTGCTGATAGTAGATGGGTAAGTCATGTTCATTACGTCCTTAAGAAGGGAGGTATTATCGTTGTTCCTAATGATAAAAATGAATTGATTCCTCAAAGAATTGTCACCGGTTATTGAATGGTTATTGATGTTAGAAAGTTAAACAAAGCTACTAGGAAAGATCATTATCCTCGACCTTTTATTGATCAAATGCTAGAAAGACTATCAAAACATACACACTTTTGCTTTCTAGATGGTTATTCTGGTTTTTCCCAAATACATGTGTCACAAGAGGATCAAGAAAAGACTACTTTCACTTGCCCTTTCGGTACCTTTGCTTATAGACGTATGCCTTTTGGTTTATGTAATGCACCTGCTACCTTTCAAAGATGTAAGACTGCTATATTCTCTGACTTTTATGAAAAGATTGTTGAGGTTATCATGGATGATTTCTCCGTTTATGAAACTTCTTTTGATGATTGCTTAAGCAACCTTGATCGAGTTATCCAGAGATGTGAAGAAACTAATCTTGTCTTGGATTGGGAGAAGTGCCACTTTATGGTTAATGAAGGTATTGTCTTGGGGCATAAAATCTCCGAAAGAGGTATTGAAGTTGATAAAGCTAAAGTTGATGCTATTAAAAAAATGCCTTGTCCTAAAGATATCAAAGGTATAAGAAGTTTCCTTGGTCATGCTGGTTTCTATAGGAGGTTTATTAAAGACTTCTCTAAAATTTCTAGGCCTCTTACTAATCTCTTGCAAAAGGATGTTCCATTTGTTTTTGATGATGATTGTGTAGAAGCATTCGAAATACTTAAGAAAGCCTTAATTTCTGCACCTATTGTTCAACCACCTGATTGGAACCTACCCTTTGAAATTATGTGTGATGCTAGTGATTATGTTGTTAGTGTTGTTCTAGGACAAAGAGTTGATAAGAAATTAAATGTTATCCATTTTGCTAGTAAAACTCTAGACAGTACTCAAAGAAATTATGCTACTACTGAAAAAGATTTTTTAGCAGTTGTATTTGCTTGTGATAAGTTCAGATCTTATATTGTTGATTCCAAAGTAACTGTTCACACTGATCATGCTGCTATTAAATATCTTATGGAAAAGAAGGATGCTAAACCTAGACTTATTAGATGGGTTCTCTTGCTACAAGAATTTGATTTGCATATTATTGATAGAAAGGGAGATGAGAACCCCGTAGCAGACAACTTGTCTGGTTAGAAAATATTCTTGATGACCCACTACCTATTGACGATAGCTTTCCTGATGAACAATTAGCTGTCATAAATGCTTCTCGTAGCATTCCTTGGTATGCTGATTGTGCCAATTATATTGTTGCTAAATTTATACCACCTAGTTTCACATACCAACAAAAGAAAAGGTTTTTCTATGATTTAAGACATTACTTCTGGGATGCCCCACACCTTTATAAAGGAGTAGATGGTGTTATTAGACATTGTGTACCTAAGCATGAGCAGGAACAGATCCTACGCAAGTGTCACTCCGAGGCCTACGGAGGACACCATGCTGGTGATAGAACTGTACGCAAGGTATTACAACTTGGTTTTTATTGGCCTACTCTTCTTAAGGATGCTCGTAAGTTTGTCCTCTCTTGTGATGAATGTCAAATAATTGGTAATATTAGTAGATGTCGGGAAATGCCTATGAATTATTCACTTGTTATTGAACCATTTGATGTTTGGGGATTTGATTATATGGGACCTTTTCCTTCCTTTAATGGGTATACACATATTTTGCTTGCTTTTGATTATGTTACTAAGTGGGTAGAAGCTATTCCAACTAGTAGTGTTGATCATAACACCTCCATTAAAATGCTTAAAGAAGTTATTTTCTTGAGTTTTGGAGTCCCTAGATATTTAATGACTGATGGCGGTTCACACTTTATTCATTGTGCTTTCCGTAAATTGCTTGCTAAATATGATGTTAACCATATAATTGCATCTCCATATCACCCTCAATCTAGTGGTCAAGTAGAATTAAGCAACCGAGAAATAAAGTTGATTTTGCAAAAGACTGTTAATAGATCTAGAACGAATTGGTCTAAGAAACTTGATGATGCATTATGGGCTTATAGAACTGCTTATAAAAACCCTATGGATATGTCTCCATATAAAATGGTTTATGGAAAAGCATGTCACTTACCTCTTGAACTAGAACATAAAGCTTATTGGGCAATTAGAGAGCTCAACTATGATTTCAAACTTACCGGTGAGAAGAGGTTATTTCACATTAGCTCACTTGATGAATGGAGAACTCAAGCCTATGAAAATGCCAAACTGTTTAAAGAAAAATTTAAAAGGTGGCATGATCAAAGGATACAAAAGCGTGAATTTAATGTAGGTGACCATGTCTTGCTATACAATTCGCGTGTAAGATTTTTTTGCAGGAAAACTTCTCTCTAAATGGGAAGGGCCTTACATTATCGAGGAGGTTTATCATTCCAGTGCCATCAAGATCAACAACACCGAAGGTAATAACCCGAAGGTGGTAAATGGGCAAAGAATCAAACATTATATCTCAGGTACTCCCATAAATGTTGAAACCAATATTATTAATACCATAACACCGGAGGAGTACATAAGGGATATCTACCAGAACGTTCCAGACTCCGAAAAGGAATAGGTATGTGGTACGGTAAGTAAACCGACTCCAAAAAATTTCCAAAAGCAATTTTACTCCGTTTTGGAATATTTAAAAAATTAGGAAAATAAAAAGTAGTCCGAAAAGTGCACGAGGAGGCGACAAGCCTTGGGGGTGCGCCCTACCCCCCTGGGCGTGCCTCCCGGGCTTGTGGCCACCTCGTGTGCCCTCCGGACTCCGTTTTCTTGTAGTACACTTCTTTTGGTTGGTAAAAAATCATTATACAATCTCCCGAAGGTTTTGACTACCGTACCACGGCAATATCCCTGTTCTTGTTTCGAGCTGTTTTTTTTCTGACAGATCTAGATCGCCATGACATCTCCAAGCGCCCTCAAGGACAAGTTTTTCGAGAAGGTCATCAGCCCTTACCTTGCGGAGGTGCTGCAATACCCTCAAGCCATCGAGATGCATGAGGGTGTGCTTCACATCCGTGATGTTCAAGGGCCAAGGAGGACCGGAAGCATGGAGTCCAGGCTCAAAGCGGTGGAGCAAGAGGTGTTCAAGTGCAAAGGGATGGTGGAGTGCAGACTCAATGCCAATCACTCCATGATCACGGACTTTACACGTGACCACAAGCTGGATGCTAGTGAGATTGGGAAGGCCATCTTCAAGCTTCATGAGAAAAATGAGCATCTCCAAGCCCAGATCTATGACATGCAGAACCAAAACTGTGAGTATGAATATAGATTTAAGAGGATGAGTTTGGTTGTAGATTTGAGGATTCCGGAGACTCGTTCATCCTTCTATGATGGTGAACCTATGCCCTGGAAGATGGAGGACAAGCCCACAACATCATAAACTCCATCATCACCACCTCTGAAGAAAGAGACCTAAGTACATGGGTATGGGCACTCCCCTTGGCAACTGCCAAGCTTGGGGGAGGTGCCCCGGTATGGTATCACCATCACATCTTTACCTTTATCGTTTTTCTTAGTTCGATCCTTTTGGTTATATCTCGGTTTAGCAGAATAAAGTTTTAGTATGATCTAGCTTTGAGTTTTGCTTTGTGTTCCCTCTATGTAATCGAGTCCGAGAGTTATATAATAAAGATTAGTTTTGAGTTGAGGGCTTTGCTTTCTTGCTATGATCTTGAGTAAAAGAAATAAGGAATAAAAGAAATAAAAAGATTATATAATGATCTTATGGGAAGTGATGACTTCACATATAAGGAGTATGTCGCATGAAATTTGTTGGGAGTTGACAAACATAGTTTTGGTCGTTATTGCAATTAATAGGAAGTAATAAAGAAAGAGAGGTCTCACATATAAATACACTATCTTGGACATCTTTTGTGATTGTGAGCACTCATTAAAATATTATATGCTAAAAGGTTGAGGTTGGACAAGGAAGACAACATAATGGGTTATGTTTCTTTATATCCGAACAGAAGTTATATTGTCATGGATCCTCCAACATGTTGAGCTTGCTTCTCATACTATGCTAGACAAATCTTTTGTACCAAGTAGAGATACTACTTATGCATCCAAAATCCCTTAACCCAGTTTTGCCATGAGAGTCCACCATACCTACCTATGGATTGAGTAAGATCCTTCAAGTAAGTTGTCATCGGTGCAAGCAATAAAAATTTCTCTCTAAATATGTATGATCTTTTAGTGTGAGGACAATAAGCTTTATACAAACTTGTGATATGGAAGAAATAAAAGCGACAGACTGCATAATAAGTTCTTTATCACAAGCAGCAATATAAAGTGACGTTCTTTTGCATTAAGATTTTGTGCATCCAACCATAAAAGCGCATGACAACCTCTGCTTCCCTCTGCGAAGGGCCTATCTTTTACTTACCTTCTACCTTTATACAAGAGTCATGGTGATCATCACCTCTTCTTTTTATATTATTTTCTTTTTGGCAAGCACTATATGTTGGGGCAAGATCCAGATATATGTATCCACTCGGATGTAGATATTCATAAACTATTATTTTTGACGTTACCCTTGAGGTAAAAGGTTGGGAGGCGAAGTTATAAGCCCCTATCTTTCTCTGTGTCCGATTGAAACTTTGATCTCATAAGTATCGCGTGAGTGTTAGCAATTATGAAAGACTAAATGATAGTTGAGTATGTGAAACTTGCTAAACAAAAGCTCTTACATTGACTCTTTCCGATGTTAAGATAAATTGCAATTGCTTCAATGACTAAGATCATAGTTTGTTGGTTTTCAATAAAGCTTTTCATTCATACTTTACCTTGTGAACGAATTGTTACTTTAACATAAGAAATTATATGACAATATATGTTGCTGTTCTAATGATGATCAAGATGCCTTCTGATTGCGGCTAGAACTACGTCGGTATTTACCCAAAGAGGAAGGGATGATGCAGCACAGCTACGGTAGGTATTTCCCTCAGTGATGAGACCAAGGTTATCGAACCAGTAGGAGAACCACGCAACACTACATGAACGGCACCTGCACACAAAGAACAAATACTTGCAACCCGACATGTAAAAGGGGTTGTCAATCCGTTTCGGGTAGCGGCGCCAGAAATTGGCAAACGGACGTGAGAAGTTGTAATAGATTGATAGATGAAAATAAAAGCAAATAAAATTCAGCGAGATATTTTTGGGTTTTTGATAATATAGATCTGAAAATAAAAGATGCAAATAAATAAAAAGGAAAATAGCAATATAGATCTGAAAGTATATGATGGGGAAATAGACCCGGGGGCTGTAGATTTCACTAGTGGCTTCTCTCGAGAAAAATAGCATACGGTGGGTAAACAAATTACTGTTGGGCAATTGATAGAACTTCAAATAATCATGATGATATCCAGGCAATGATCATTATATAGGCATCACGTCCAAGATTAGTAGACCGACTCCTGCCTGCATCTACTACTATTACTCCACACATCGACCGCTATCCAGCATGCATCTAGTGTATTAAGTTCATGGAGAAACGGAGTAATGCAATAAGAACGATGATATGATGTAGACAAGATATATTCATGTAGGAATTAGACCCCATCTTGTTATCCTTAATGGCAATGATACATACGTGTCATTTCCCCTTCTGTCACTGGGATTGAGCACCGTAAGATCGAACCCATCACAAAGCACCTCTTCCCATGGCAAGAAAAATCAATCTATTTGGCCTAACTAAACCAAAGATTCGAAGAAGAAATATGAGACTATATGTAATCATGCATATAAGAGATCAAAAGATTCAAATAACTTTCATGGATAAAAAGATAGATCTGATCATAAACTCAAAGTTCATCGGATCCCAACAAACACACCACAAAAAGAGTTACATCAAATAGATCTCCAAGAGACCATTGTATTGAGAATCAAAAGAGAGAGAGGAAGCCATCTAGCTACTAACTACGGACCCGAAGGTCTACAATGAACTACTCACGCATCATCGGAGAGGCACCAATGAGGATGATGAACCCCTCCGTGATGGTGTCTAGATTGGATTTGTGGTTTCTGAAACTTGCGGCGGCTGGAATTGTTTTTCGTCGACTCCCCTAGGGGTTTTGGATGACCAGGGTATTTATAGAGCAAAGAGGCGGTGCGGGAGGCGGCCGAGGTGGGCACAACCCACCTGGGCGCGCCTGGGCCCCCAGGCGCACCCTGGTGGGTTGTGCTCCCCTCGGAGCCCCCCTCAGGTACTTTCTTGGCCCATCATGTGTCTTCTGGTCCAGAAAAAATCACCAAAAAGTTTCGCTGCATTTGGACTCCGTTTGGTATTGATTTTCTGCGAAGTAAAAAAAAGCAAAAAAACAGCAACTGGCACTGGGCACTATGTCAATAGGTTAGTCCCAAAAAATGATATAAAGTTGCTATAAAATGATTGTAGAACATCCAGGAATGATAATATAACAGCATGGAACAATAAAAAATTATAGATACGTTGGAGACGTATAAGCATCCCCAAGCTTAATTCCTGCTCGTCCTCGAGTAGGTAAATGATAAAAACAGAATTTTTGATGTGGAATGCTGCCTAACATGTTCATCACATATTCTTTTCTTTATAGCATGGACATTTGGAGTTTTATATGATTCAAAGCAATAGTCTAGTTTTGAGATGAAGATTTCAATACTCAAGCATATCAACAAACAACCATGTCCTTCAAAATAGCAATACTAAAGCAAGTTATTCCTAACCCATTATGCTCAATGATTGATCCATTCATGAAACACACTCGCATATTAGCTACACCCAATGCTCAAGTACAATCATAGTGCCCCTTAGTTGGTGCATTATAAGAGGAGATCGAGACTCAAAATAAAAATTGCATAAAGTAAATAGAAAGGCCCTTCGCAGAGGGAAGTAGGGATTTGTAGAGGTGCCAGCTCAAAGCGAAAAAGATAGAGATAAAACCATTTTGGGTGGCATGCTTTTCCTGTCAACGAAAACGATCGAGTAATTCCCAACATTTTCCATGCTAGATATATCATAGGCGGTTCCCAAACAGAAAATAAAGTTTATTCCTTTTTCCACCATACTTTCACATTCCACGGCTAACCGAATCCACGGGTGCCGTCCATACCAACACTTTCCAAGGAATTTATTATTTGACAACACAAAGTAAATTCATTTTTCATTTTGGGACTGGGCATCCCTGATACCTTTGCCATACTCTCGTGCAATGACAAGTGAATAAACACTCATCTTGAGAATAACGCATCTACCATGGAAAATAGTGGCCACCCCCTGCCGCTTCATTAGCGGTACGAGCACACAAAAGAGAAATTTATTTTGAAAATTAGAGATGGCACATACAAATTTGCTTAGAACGGCAAAAGAATACCGCATATAGGTAGGTATAGTGGACTCATATGGCAAAACTAGGTTTAAGGATTTTGGATGCACAAGTAGTGATCATACTTAGTGCAAATGAAGGCTAGCAAAAGATTGAGAAGCATCCAACCAAAAAACGAAAAATCTCATAAGTGAGCATTAAGCATAACTAACACCGAATAATGCACCACAAGTAAGATATAATTTCAGTGCATAACTATTAACTTGCGTGCTTGCATAGGGAATCACAAACCTTAATAACAATATTCTTACTAAGCCATAATTACTAATTAACATGACTCACATATTATATCATAATATCGCAAAACTATTACAAGGAATCAAGTTTATTTTGTCCAATGATCTTCATGAAAGTTTTTATTATATCCCTCTTGGATATCTATCACTTTGGGACTAATTTTATATGTTGCTTTTGATAGCTCAAACAAATCTAAGTGAAGAACATGAGCATAAAAAATTTCTTCTCTCAAAATAATTTAAGTGAAGCATGAGAGAGTTTCTTAAAAAATTACTAACTCTCAAATAAATCTAAGTGAAGCATGACAGCATTTCTTCAAAAATACTAAAGCACACCATTCTCAAAAAAGATATAAGTGAAGCACTAGAGCAATTCCAAAGCTCATAAAGATTTAAGTGAAGCATAGAGAGCATTTCTAACAAATCATGGCATAATTTTGGCTCTCTCAAATAGGTGTGTCCAGCAAGGATACTTGACTTAAAAAGAAGAGCAAAACAAGCAAAGACTCATATCATACAAGACGCTCCAAGCAAAACTCATGATATGTGATGAATAAAAATATAGCTCCAAGTAAAATACCGATGGTCGTTAGAAGAAAGAGGGGATGCCACTCGAGGCATCCGCAAGCTTAGTTGCTTGTTCCTATTTTGGATAATAACTTGGGGTGCCATGGGGCATCCCCAAGCTTAGGCTCTTCTTACTCCTTATTCCTTCATCCATCGTGATCTCACCCAAAACTTGAAAACTTCAATCACACAAAACTCAACAAAACCTCCATGAGATCCGTTAGTATAAGAAAACTAATCTTTACTTTAAGTACTGTAGAAACCCATTCAAATTTTGTTATTGCATTATATCTACTGTATTATAACTTTACCATGCCTTATAACCTCCAATACAAACCATAGATTCATCAAAATAAGCACACAATGCAAAGAAAACAGAATCGTTCAAAAACAGAACAGTCTGCAAAGATACGAATTGTTCTAATACTTCTGTAACTCCAAAAATTCTGAAATATTATGACAACAGAGGCAATTTGTTTGTCAATCTTTTGTAAACAATTCAGAATTTTTCATCGCTACTGTGAATTTTTAAAACTATTTTACTGGACGCAAAAGTTTCTGTTTTCCAACAATATCAAATCAACTCTCACCAAAGCTATCCCAAAGGCTTTGCTTGGCACAAACACTAATTAAATCATAAAAAACACAATCATAACAGTAGCATAATTGTGCAAACACACAAAAACAGAAAGAAAAAGACAAAAAATAAATTTTATTCATTCGGTTGCCTCCCAACAAGCGCTATCATTTTATGCCCCTAGCTAGGCATAATGCATAGATCCAAGTGTTGTCATCTTTATTCATAGATCCATAAGATGCCCCCATGATTGATTCATATGGTGGCTTAATTCTTGTTCTAGGAAAGTGTTCCATACCCTTTCTCAAAGGAAATTGGAATTTGATGTTCCCTTCTTTCATATCAATCACGGCACCTATAGTGCGTAAAAACGGTCTACCAAGAATAATTGGACAAGACGGATTGCAATCAATATCAAGAACAATAAAATCTATGGGCACATAATTCCTATTTGCAAGAATAAGAACATCATTAATTCTTCCCATAGGCTTTTTAATAGTAGAATCCGCCAAGTGCAAATTTAAAGAACATTCTTCAATATCGGTAAGACCAAGCACATCATATAAAGATTTCGGAATTGTGGAAACACTAGAACCCAAATCACACAAAGCAAAACACTCATAATTTTTAATCTTGACTTTGATAGTAGGTTCCCATTCATCATGTAATTTTCTAGGAATTGAAATCTCTAATTCCAACTTTTCTTCCAAAGCTTTCATCATAGCATCAACATTATGTTTAGTGAAAGCTTTATTTTGTTCAAAAGCATGGGGTGAATTTATCATGGATTGCAACAAAGAAATACAATCAATCAAAGAGAAATTATCATAATTAAAGTCTTTGTAGTCCAAAAGAGTGGGCACATCACTAGTTAAAGTTTTGACCTCTCCAAACCCACTTTTATCAATTTTCTCAACAAGATTTTCACCCTCCGAATTATCGGGACGCCTTCTAACTAAAGTTGACTCTTCTTCAGTCCCTTTATCATCAATATTAATTTTACTAAACAAGGAATCAATAGAATAAACACCAATCACTTTAAGATCTTCATCATTTTTATGAAAGCAATCACTCGAAAACGCTTTTTCTAAAAATTCTCTTCTAGCTCTAAGCATAGCGGTTCTTTTCTTACTTTCATCCATAGAAACATATAAAGCTTTAATTGATTCCTAAACCTTAGGCACAAAAATTTTCATCTTGAGATTTTCTACATCATGAGAAATTCTATCGATGCTTCTAGACAAATCATCAATCTTACTAAATTTTTCTTCCATCATAGTATTAAAATTCTTTTGAGCATTGATAAATTCTTTAAAATTATTGTCAAGATCAGAGGTGTTCCTATTATTATTATAAGAAGTATTACCATAGGAATTACCATAATTATTAGAGGAATTACTAGGTAAAGGCCTAGGATTAAAATTACCTCTATAAGCATTGTTATTAAAATTATTGCGTGAAACAAAGTTCACATCTATGGCATCACTATTTTTCTCAATAAAAGTAGACAAAGGCACATCATTAAGATCAATATGGGCACTTTTATTAGCAACCAATTTCATAAGAGCATCAACTTTTTCACTCAAAGTAGAAATTTCTTCAACCGAATTAAGTTTTTTACTAGTAGGAGCTCTTTCGGTATGTCATTGTGAATAATTTGCCATAATATTATCAAGAAATTAAGTAGCTTCTCCCAAAGTAATTTCCATAAAAGTACCACCCGCGGCGGAATCTAAAAGATTTCTAGAAACAAAATTCATTCCCGCATAAAAAAATTGTATGATCATCCAAAGATTTAAACCATGGGTAGGACAATTTCTTAGCATCAATTTCATTCTTTCCCAAGATTGCGCAACATGTTCATGATCAAGTTGCTTAAAATTCATGATTTTCGTCCTAAGGGAAATAATTTTCACGGGAGGAAAATACTTAGTAATAAAAGCATCTTTGCACTTATCCCAAGAATCGATACTATTGCGAGGCAAAGAAGAAAACCAAATTTTTGCTCGATCTCGCAAAGAAAACGGGAATAATTTCAACTTCACAATATCATTGTCCATGTCTTTTTTATTTTGCATATCGCATAATTCCACGAATGTGTTAAGATGGGACGCGGCATCCTCACTAGGAGTACCGGAAAATTGATCTTTCATGACAAGATTCAACAAAGCGACATTAATATCACAAGACTCCGCACTAGTGGCGGGAGGAGCAATAGGAGTGCTAATAAAATCATTGTTGTAGGTATTGGAGAAATCACACAACTTGGTGTTCTCTTGAGTCATCGTGACTACGCAACAAGATTGCACTCAAAAATAAATCTGACGAGAAAACGGCGAACGAAAAGGAGGGCGAATAAAACGGCAAATTTTGGTGAAGTGGGGGAGATGAAACGAGAGGCAAACGGCAAATAATGTAAATTGCAAGGAGATGAGATTTCTGATTAGGAACCTGGTAGATATTGATGATGTCTCCCCGGCAACGGCACCAGAAATTCCTTTTGATTGCGGCTAGAACTACGTCGGTATTTCCCCAAAGAGGAAGGGATGATGCAGCACGACTATGGTAGGCATTTCCCTCAGTGATGAGACCAAGGTTATCGAACTAGTAGGAGAACCACGCAACACTACATGAACGGCACCTGCACACAAAGAACAAATACTTGCAACCCGACGTGTAAAAGGGGTTGTCAATCCCTTTCGGCTAGCGGCGCCAGAAATTGGCAAACGGACGCGAGAAAGTTGTAATAGATTGGTAGATGCAAATAAAAGCAAATAAAATTCAGCGAGGTATTTTTGGGTTTCTGATAATATAGATCTGAAAATAAAAGATGCAAATGAATAAAAAGGCAAATAGCAATATAGATCTGAAAGTATATGATGGGAAAATAGACCCGGGGGCTGTAGATTTCACTAGTGGCTTCTCTCGAGAAAAATAGCATATGGTGGGTAAACAAATTACTGTTGGGAAATTGATAGAACTTCAAATAATCATGACGATATCCAGGCAATGATCATTATATAGGCATCATGTCCAATATTATTAGATCGTCTCCTGCCTGCATCTACTAATATTACTCCAAACATCGACCGCTATCCAGCATGCATCTAGTGTATTAAGTTCATGGAGAAATGAAGTAATGCAATAAGAACGATGACATGATGTAGACAAGATCTATTCATGTAGGAATTAGACCCCATCTTCTTATCCTTAATGGCAACGATACATACGTGTCATTTCCCCTTCTGTCACTGGGATTGAGCACCGTAAGATCGAACCCATCACAAAGCACCTCTTCCCATGGCAAGAAAAATCGATCTAGTTGGCCTAACTAAACCAAAGATTCGAAGAAATATGAGGCTATAAGTAATCATTCATATAAGAGATCAAAAGATTCAAATAACTTTCATGGATAAAAAGATAGATCTGATCATAGACTCAAAGTTCATCGGATCCCAACAAACACACCGCAAAAAGAGTTACATCAAATAGATCTCCAATAGACCATTGTATTGAGAATCAAAAGAGAGAGAGGAAGCCATCTAGCTACTAACTACGGACCCGAAGGTCTACAATGAACTACTCACGCATCATCAGAGAGTCACCAATGAGGATGATGAACCCCTCCGTGATGGTGTCTAGATTGGATATGTGGTTTCTGGAACTTGCGGTGGCTGGAATTGTTTTTCGTCGACTCCCCTAGGGGTTTTGGACGTCCAGGGTATTTATAGAGCAAAGAGGCGGTGCGGGAGGCAGCCGAGGTGGGCACAACCAACCTGGGCATGACTGGGCCCCCAGGCGCGCCCTGGTGGGTTGTGCTCCCCTCGGAGCCCACCTCAGGTACTTTCTTGGCCCATCGTGTGTCTTTTGGTCCAGAAAAAATCACCAAAAATTTTCGCTGCGTTTGGACTCCGTTTGGTATTGATTTTCTGCGATGTAAAAAAACGAGCAAAAAAACAGCAACTGGCACTGGGTACTATGTCAATAGGTTAGTCCCAAAAAATGATATAAAGTTGCTATAAAATGATTTTAAAACATCCAAGAATGATAATATAACAGCATGGAACAATCAAAATTATAGATACGTTGGAGACGTATCACCTTCATGTCCGTATTTTATTTTATCGACACCTCTATCTCTAAACATGTGGACATGATTATCGATTTCGGTTTCCGCTTGAGGACAAGCGAGGTCTAAGGTTGGGGGAGTTGATACGTCCATTTTGCATCATGCTTTTATATTGATATTTATTGCATTATGGGCTGTTATTACACATTATGGTACAATACTTATGCCTTTTCTCTCTTATTTTACAAGGTTTACACACAGAGGGAGAATGCCGGCAGCTGGAATTCTGGACCGGAAAGGAACAAATCTGAGAGACCAATTCTGCACATCTCCAAAAGTTCTAAAAATTTACGGAGAATTATTTTGGAATATATAAAAAATATTGGGCGAAGAAATACCAGAGGGGGGCCCACTAGGTGGCCACAAGCCTGGTGGCGCGTCCTACCCCCCTGGGCGTGCCCCTAGGGCTTGTGGGCCCCCTGGCAGGTCTCCGGTGTCCATCTTCTGCTATATGAAGGGTTTTTACCTGGAAAAAATCATAAGGAAGCTTTCGGGGCGAAGCGCCGCCGTCTCGAGGCGGAACCTGGGCAGAAGCAATCTAGGGCTCCGGCGGAGCTATTCCGTGGAAACTTCCCTCCGGGAGGGGGAAATCGAAGCCATCGTCATTACCAACGATCCTCTCATTGAGAGGGGGTTATTCTCCATCAACATCTTCACCAGCACCATCTCCTCTCCAAACCCTAGTTCATCTCTTGTATTCAATCTTTGTCCCAAAACCTCAGATTGGTACATGTGGGTTGCTAGTAGTGTTGATTACTCCTTGTAGTTTATGCTAGTTGGTTTATTCGGTGGAAGATCATATGTTCAGATCCTTAATGATATTCAATACCCCTCTGATCATGACCATGAATATGCTTTGTGAGTAGTTACGTTTGTTCCTGAGGACATGGGAGAAGTCTTGTTATAAGTAATCATGTGAATTTGGTGTTCGTTCGATATTTTGATGAGATGTATGTTGTCTTTCCTCTATTGGTGTTATGTGAACATCGACTACATGACATTTCACCATGATTTGGGCCTAGGGGAAGGCATTGGGAAGTAATAAGTAGATGATGGGTTGCTAGAGTGACAGAAGCTTAAACCCTAGTTTATGCGTTGCTTCGTAAGGGGCTGATTTGGATCCACATGTTTCATGCTATGGTTAGATTTATCTTAATTCTTCTTTCGTAGTTTCGGATGCTTGCGAGAGGGGTTAATCATAAGTGGGAGGCTTGTCCAAGTAAGGACAGCACCCAAGCACCGGTCCACCAACATATCAAATTATCAAAGTAACGAACGCGAATCATATGAGCATGATGAAAACTAACTTGACAGTAATTCCCATGTGTCCCCGGGAGCGCTTTGCTTTATATAAGAGTTCGTCCAGGCTTATCGTTTGCTACAAAAAGCATTGGTCCACCTTGCTTCACCTTTGTTACATTTGTTACTTGTTACCCGTTATGAATTATCTTATCACAAAACTATCTGTTACCGATAATTTCAGTGCTTGCAGAAAATACCTTGCTGAAAACCGTTGGTCATTTCCTTCTGCTCCTTGTTGGGTTCGACACTCTTACTTATCGAAAGGACTACGATAGATCCCCTATACTTGTGGGTCATCAGTACCTACAAGCAACAAGCCAGTATTAGAAGCTAACAAGTGTCCAGGACTGGATCTATATGCACTACATTAAGGAACGACGGGGGGAGTACAAGCCGAGGGATGAAACTAACCTCGGCGGAAAATGCTGGCCACTCCCGTTGTTGTCCTACATAAGTAGTGGAAAGGCATGATAAGCACAGCAATGTTAACATCAAACAAATATAGCAAAGGTAAACATCATCATCTCCAAATGATAGCTTGAATGTGTTGGTTTCAGCATGCTATTAAAGCAGATATAAAATGGAAGGGATTGTTACCTACAATAAGCTTAACAGCCATCAAATATTGCAATCCAAACAGGTATTGTTGAAAATGAATAGAACGTAGGTCATGCTTAAACATCACACTGGATAAATGTGTAAAACTGAAATAAAGGGCATGTGTTAACTACACCAGGCATAACTGGAACCAAATATAGCCATTCAAACTGGTATTGATGAAATCGAGCGGCACAGTTCCGACTTGCACAAAATGAACATCACATTGTGAATGACTGAAATAAACAAGGCATAAATGACCAGTATAACAACCAAATATAGCCATTGAAAGCTGGACAGTCTCACTGTAACATCCTAACAAGCAAATACAGATAAACAAGGCATATGCTAGAAAACTAGACAAATGCTCACTGCAACCAACCTAACAAGCAAATACAGACAAACAAGGCATCTGCTTGAAAACTGGACAAATGCTCACTGCAACCAACCTAACAACCAAATACAGATAAACAAGGCATCTGCTTGAAAACTGGACAAATGCTCACTGCAACCAACCTAACAACCAAATACAGATAAACAAGGCATCTGCTTGATAACTAGACAAATGCTCACTTCAACCAACCTCACAACCAAATACAGATAAACAAGGCATCTGCTTGATAACTGGACAAATGCTCACTTCAACCAACCTAACAACCAAATACAGATAAACAAGGCATCTGCTTGATAACTGGACAAATGCTCACTGCAACCAACATAACAACCAAATACAGATAAACAAGGCATCTACTCACTATAAACAACCAAATATAGCCATTCGTGAAACTGAAGTGGACAATTCATACTTAAACATCACATAGCCCTATTGAACATTACATTTTTGCATAACTAAAATAATTAAACACGGCACAGTTAAAACACCGCATGGCAAAAGCTACTACAACAAAGGGTACGGGTTGGCAAGCTAGAAAAGGTAAGATTAACTGATAGGATGTTGCCTCACATATCATGGATGGGATCCTTCCAGTTGGAAGAGCACAGACCCATGGTGTGCTCTCTGATGTCACAGATGGGCTGTCTCACCATGGAAGAACCTTTGTGGGTGCCCTCCCCATGGTCGTGGTCGATGAGATCTGACTTGGCAATTGAGGACCCCAAGCCGCCGCCGTAGAACATGTCCTTCAGAAATGACAAAATGGGCTCGGTGGAGTACAAGGATCGTAATTCCTTGACCGCGTGGCGGAGGAGATCAGCGGCAAGGCCGTCGAAGAGATCGACGACGGTTGAACCAGAGGGGTTGGGGATGGACCACTTACCTGTGACATGGCCCGCGTGAAGCCGTCGCTGTCGACGAGCTTGATGTCGTAGCCAGCTATCCTGAGATACAGTAATACGCTAGCCCGCTGACGTGAAGCCTTCGGCGTGGCAATGTAGTCAACGTCTTCGCCGGCTTCTGCGGTGAGGTGTTGCTCCAGGATCGAAAGGTCGGGGCGAACGGCCGCCACCTCGCCAACATCCGTCGGAGATGCCATGATAAACCTCTTCTTGGCCGAACGCTCGTCCGGCTCCCCAGGATACATGGTCGGGCTTAGGCTGCGACATTCTAGAGCAGGGGATGTGGATTTGGCGGGGAGGGACACTGCAGACCTCATCTAAAAACTCAGGGGAGTGGGGCGACGGTATGGGAATTGCTGGGTAACATGAACTTTATTATCTAAGCTAGGAGGAACGGACAGACCGGCAGGGGTTAGCAGCAGCGGCGCCGGCGGTGGCGGCGAGCTAGGGTTCGAGGGGAGGAGGGGGCGGGTGGGGGACTGTGGAGGGGGGGTGGTGTTTGACGATACGCCGCGGCTACTGAAAATTTTAGTAATGGTGGGTGGAGATGGTGGTGGACGAGGGAGGGCGACGGTTCAAATGCCTCGGCTACTGCAATTTTACTATAAGGTCGGTGCTGGAGGAGTGGGGGCGACGGTTGAAGTACTACGGCGGCTACTAAAATTTGGGTAAAGGAATTGATGCGGAGCGGGTGTACCCAAGATCGCACACGGTCCAATAAGAATATGTGTGTATGATAATAAGGAAAAGCGGCGGAACCGCCGACTTTTGCAACGCTCAAGGCGGGTAGTTTGTTTTTAGATTTGACATGGAATTCATTCTAAATAAACTTCCCGCCTTTAGCTTGCGCAGGTGGTGATTTTACAGCGCAGTAGCATCGCACACGGTTAAGCCAGTACCTCCACCTTTGCTCGCGCTTGCGCAATCGAGGTGATTCACAGCGCACTTGCATCGCACACGGTTAAACCACTACCTCCACCCCTGCTCGCGCTTGCGCAGTCGTGGTGATTTCACATCCCACTAGCATCGTACACGGTTAATCACTACCTACACCCTTGATCGCGCTTGCGCAGTCGTGGTGATTTCACAGCGCACTTGCATCGCACACAGTTAAGCGAGTACACCCGTGTCCGTTGAGCGTCATCCGAGTCTTTGCAGCAAAAAAAGTCAGAGAGGGTTAGAAGATAGCCACACCAGCATGTGGCTCAAATATATACGAGTGAAAAGGGTGGTCTGTGATGTTCAAAATTCCAATGCACAACTTTGACTGCACAGGCCCACAGTTGGGCGCATCGTCGAAGATCGATGAGAGGGGCCAGAAGTCAAGAACCACCTTGAAGTGGCCAAATATATGTAGGAATATAGGGTGTGATGTTTAAGACTTTAAATACACAATGCACAACTTTGGTGGCACCTGCCTCACAAATCCGAAAGCACCCTTGGATATATCTATAATGATATAATGTCATAGCTACCTAGCTAGGGTGCTTGACCCACCTCCCAATTCGTGTTAGTGGGGCGGATGCACGTAATGATACTTTGGTCATACATGCATGTCGCCATGACCTACCATAAGACGGACCAGCAAATCTATTGCTTGGTCAAACGACAACTGTTGTTGTCGATAAAAAAATGGATATAATATATATATAAACCGCGTGGGCCAATAGATTGAACCATCATGAAAAATCGCACGAGAGGTACCACAAAACCAGCACCGCCTGCATGGGGCCCAAAATGATGTACGTTGGAAGGGGTGATGTGTGTTTTCAGTATTGAATAATGTACAATTTAGATGTGGCGCGTGCCTCTTGATATAGACAACAACCATGAAAGCCAGGTAATTAAGGACGAGATACGCAGGGTACGGTGTTGGTCGAACCCACCAATCCGAGCGTGTGGGAGGGAATCCTGATAACACATGAGCTCGAACTTTGGTTGAACGACATGTGACGGTGACCGGCCCTAACACGAACTAGGAGGAATCCTTTCATGGCCAACACATACCCCTCATTATCAGTCAAAGGGATGATATATATACACTCTGGGAGCCCACAGATATGCGTGTCATCACAAAAAACCGCACAAGGGAGACGTGGTCGATCATAAGACCCCCTATACACTGCATGCGGCCCGAAAATATGTATCGGTGGTGTGTGATGTGTTCAAATCCCCAATGCACAACTTCGTTGGGGCACCAACTATATTACAAACCGAACACCATACCCGACCCCAAGCCAGGTTCAGTATGTACGATGTCGGTTCCCCAACTTCGAGGCGGGGGGGTGTCGTCCAACGCATGCACTCAAACTTTATTTGGTCAAACATGGCACACATAGCAACAGGAAACCATCATGGTCAAACCCTTCTCATATGTTGGGTCAAATGGATAGATTGTGTGGGGCCCCCTCATTACCTCGGGGAGCCCACAGATATGTGCGGCGTCTATAAACCGCACAAGGAAGACGTGCTCGATCAGAACACCCGGCCCCTATACCCTGCATGCGGCCCGAAAAAAATGTATGGGTCTGGTGTGTGATTTGTTCAAATCCCGAAAGCACAAGTTCGATGGGGCACCAACTACATGAGTAACATTACCAATTAAAAAACATATTCTACAAATTAGCAAAACAAGGATCCCAAGGTTTATATAATCGTCATGACAGGTCATGATAGAGACATTTAGATGATAAATGTCTATAATGACCGTATCATGGTGTTTAAATGAAGCTTGAGATATGCAACTTCCCACCGGGTCACCCATCCAGAGACTACTCCAGCCCGAGCACGCTTAACTTATGTGTTCTATTCGACTAGGTTAGCGGATGGGAAGCCACCCCTTGCTGATAAGAATTGCCTCCTTGCCTTTAAGGCGTTTCACGCTGGTCACCCTATGGGACCTACTCCCTACTATCACACATGTTTGTGCTTTTAGAAACTGTGTGCAATATTTACATGGCCGGTGTGTCGCTGCCTAGCCTTCTATGAGCACTGACACTGGTAGCGGGAAACTGATGGGAGAAGAGGCCGAAAACCGATGGGAGGAGTGACGGGAAACGGTAGCGTGTTTGGATATATAACAACATTAATATGGAAAACTTAGTAGAGAAGGAAGCATGAGCTAGCACGACGCATGCGCATAGTGCTTACCCACGGGTGACAGACGGTTGACCAGAACTGCTTTAAATATTTAGGGTTCATTTGGCCTTTTATATACATTATAATTAAGTTTTATAAGCATTAATTTAATGTGCATAATTCAAATTAGTGCACCAAAATGGCTACAAAAATAATACATGTGTCCTTGGATGCATGTTTAGGTCCCATGCAAAGAATGAGAATGAATTACAACTGTCTCGGTGTCTGGCTCGGCCTCGGACATTGAGAATCTCGGTTTTTAAATCCCCGTAAATCCAAAACTCACCCGAAAATCATGAAACTTGGCATGGTGTCACGACATGGCACATATATGTCGAGGAAAAAAATTGTCCATTTTGGGGCATGTTTTATTACAAACCTCTTACAAACCGGAGCTTCTCTCAAGAAGCCTCGTGGTTTCGATAGGGAAACGTATCCCCCTTGTGGGCAAAACGATAATCACTGCCTCTTTTCTCCTTGTATTTTTTTTTCTACAGGCAACATGGAACGACAGGATATCCGTGCTGAAATTTAAAATTATTCAGGGTTCGTTTGGCCTTTTTATACATTAATTGAGTTTCCTAGGCATTTAATGTCCATAATTCAAATCTGAACTACAGATACATGCTCCAGTTCACCAAAATGGCTAGAAAAATCATACATGTGTCCTTGGGTGCATGTTTAGGTCCCATGCAAGGAATGGAAATGAATTACAACCGTACCGGCGTCCTGGCTCGTCCTCAAACATTTGGAATCTCGGTTTTTAAATCCCTGTAAATCCAAAACTCACTAGAAAATCATGAAAGTTGGCATGGTGTCACGTCATGGCACATATATGTCGTGGTAAAAACATTGTCCAATTTGGGCCAAGCTTTATTACAAACCTCTTACAAACCGAAGCCTCTCGCAAGAACCCTTGTGGTTTCGATAGGGAAACGTGTCTCCTTGTGGGCGAAATGATAATCGCTCCCTCTTCTAGCCTTGTATTTTCTTCTACATGCAACATGGAACAACGGGAGATTCGTGCTGAACTTTGAAATTATTCAGGGTTCATTTGACCTTTTTTATTCATTAATTGAGTTTTCTAGGCATTTAATGTCCATAATTCAAATCCGAACTACAAATACATGCTCCAGTGCACCAAAATGGCTAGAAAAATCGTACATGTGTCCTTGGGGTGCATGTTTAGGTCCCATGGAAGGAATGGGAATGAATTCAACCATCTCGGCGTCCTGGCTCGGCCTCAAACATTGCGAATCTCTGTTTTTAAATCTCCGTAAATCCAAAACTCACCAGAAAATCATGAAACTTCGCAGGGTGTCATGACGTGGCACATATATGTCGTCGTAAAAAAATTGTCCAATTTGGGCCAATCTATATTACAAGCCTCTTACAAACCGAAACTTCTCTCAACCCTCGTGGTTCCGGTAGGGAAACATGCCCCTCTTGTGGGCGAAACGATAATCGTTGCCTCTTCTCGCCTTGTATTTTGTTTTCTACAGGCAACATAGAATAACAGGAGTGTCGTGCTGAAATTTGAAACTGTTCAGGGTTCATTTGGCCATTTTATATATTAATTGAGTTTTCTAGGCATTTAATGTAGTCCATAATTCAAATTTGAAGTACAAGCACATGCTCCAGTGAAGCAAAATGGGTGGAAATCGTACATGTGTCATTGGGTGCATGTTTAGGTCCCATTGAAGGCATGGATTTGAATTACAAACATCTCGTCGTCCTGAAACATTGAGAATCTCGGTTTTTAAATCCTAGTAAATCAAAAACTCACCCAAAAACATGAAACTTGGCATTGTTTCATGACATGGCACATATATGCCGTGGTAAAAAAATCATCCAGTTTGAGACAAGGCGCACATATTAATAGCCAACAAAGTCCTTTTGAAACAAATAGTTGTCACATTAATATCACAAACGGTTGTATTCTATGAACCGTGTGTTCCCGTAACCATTTAAGTGCGGCCACGCGTCCCTCTTTTTTATGGGATAGTACTACCTCCATCCTTGTTCATTGGTCATCTTTGTATTCTGTGCCAAAATTTAACCATACTTGGTGGCGTGCGTCCAGCTGTTTGATTAGACAGGACGAGCGCGAGAAGTCCGCCGTGCAGGCTCGACGGGACGCGTGCGAGCAGTCCGCCGCACAGGCTCGACGGGACGCGTGCATCCTGTCCACCTCGCAGGCTCGAAGGGACACGTGCGAGCAGCAAGGTCGCCCATGCTCACCGGGAAGCAAGCTCTTTGACCTCCATCCACCAGCCGCCCGCCTCACTCAAAACTTGTCCATTAATGGCGGCCGAGCCACTGTTTAACACATGGTTAATTAAAGCACCTGGACGGAGGATATTTGCTTGTGATCCCATGGCCCCGTTCAACGTTAGCATTTGCTTTGTTCATGATTTCAACTCGTATTCCGGATAATTTAACATGCCACATAGGGCAACGGATAATACGACGACAAATAAAATGGCAACGGATAATACGATGACAAATTTACAATGGCGCGGATAATAATTGTCTTACATATTCCGGATAATTTAAAATGCCACATGCGGCAAAGCCCGGAAGACACGGAGGCAAGAGAAGAAGGAAATCGCAGACAACGATCTGGGTCGCTACTATCTCCACTCCTCGATGGATTGTCGGGCGACGACATCCTCCAGCTCTTTCTTCAATTCCTCACAACTTTGCTTTACAGCAGCCACAGATTCCTCCACCTCCTGCTCGCGCTTGATCTAGAGCTTCCTCAAGTCACCCATCAGTTCCTCGATGGCCGCTTTCAACGTCATTGCCGAGGCACTGCTCTGGTCATGCAGCATCTTGCAGCCGGTGGCCTCCTCCTCCTTCTCGGCGAGCGCCTTGAGGAGCTCTGCATTGTCACCCATGAGTTGCTCGACGAGGCCGGTCGCCATGAGTTGCTCGACGAGGCCGGTCACCTTCTCAACCGAGGCATCGCTGATCTCGAGCAACTTCATCGAGCCGTCGACCAGCTCCTGCTGCTTAATGAAGCCAACGAGAATGTCATCGTCGCTGGCCAAGGACTTCAGCAACGCCAGCTCGTCGCGATAGCCGATGTGGCGAGCGCGCTTGTGAGAGCCCTCGCGTGCCGGTGAGAGCTCATTCAAAGGCTCCGCGGTGCGCCAGGACATCTCTGCAGCGGCTGCCGCGTAGCGGCGGGACCTCTCTAGTGCTTCCGCGGCATTGGTCTTTGCTCCCTGGTTATATGTCCACCCGAAACTCCTCCTACCATTCATGGCGGAACGACTTGACAGGAAAGACCTGTTTTGTGGGTGATGAGGAGAGGAACTGTGAAGTAATTTTTGAGTGGGTAGTTTTTATAGCCCGGTGCTAAGTGTGAACACATTTAGGTTTGATCGGTGTGAATAGATTTGCAATTACTTATTGCTTTGTAATCTGGAATGTGAAGAGAAACAAGGTCAAAATTTATTGATGGTTCTGGGCTCGAAGCCCGAAACACAACTTCATATGGCTGCACATTTCTGTTGTTCTGGCTCATCGCAAACAGTTCTTATGGATCAACCGTATGCCACGCATCGCACATGCATCGGAAGCCCAAAACGGTTCCCGGATGGCGTACATGGGCCCACGTTCTCGGATGTACGTGTACGTGTCTACCCACTATCACACACGGTCCAGATAACACCATCGTGTCTGATGGATGCACCGTCGTGCCTCCCACGGGGTGCCAGAAGGTTGACCAGAATTGCAATATGCAGGTGTGGTTGCTCACCGTTGAGGCGGCCGTGGCGCACTCTGCTCGTCGTTGAGGCAGCCGCGGCGTGCTCTGCTCGCGTCTGTCCGCGCGTTTTGCTCGCCATTGAGGCGGTCGCGGCGCGCTCCGCTCTGGCGTCCCTCCGCGCGCTCTACTCGCCGTTTAGGTGCCCTCAGGTCGTGTCCCTCTGCGCGCTCTGCTCGCCGTTTAGGCGCCAAGGCTCGCTCAGGTCGCGTCCCTTCGCGCGCGCTCTGCTAGCTGTTGGGGCCAGCGCACCATCACATTGGAGAAGCTTTAGTTATTTGATCTTAGATTATGTTAATTAATTATACCTCCAGAGCCGGAATCATCCGGCTCTTGAGGTATAATTAATTAACCTAAACTATGATCTCCGGCGCCCGTTCCCGGTGCGCAACTCCGTCCTGTCGTCGGCCGTTGGGGGTATGCTGGTATGTGTGGGTAACTAGCTAGCAAGTGGATCAGTAGCGAGTCGCCGGCGGTGGCCATTGATGTGGTTATTTATAGCTAGCAGCTGGCTAGGGGATTGGGGATTTTATAATTCACCCCTGTGGAGCGCGGGAAGCCTTTGCTGGAGCGCGGGAAGCTTTCACCGGAGCGCGGGAAGACTAAGTGGAGCACATAACCCGACAACCATATGCGGTGTCACGTGTTACCACACACGTGTTAACATAAGGAAACGTATGTGTAACTTACTAATCATCGCACACGAGTACTCGCACACGCATCATGTGCGATACTCCTAGCCATCGCAAGCAACTAGTATGCATTTTTCAAAGTTTTTACTACACACAGAATCGCACACGAATTAACTCTAGTAACCGTCTATGTTATATTTTCTCATCGCAAACAGTTCATCCGAGTGGGCTGTTTGCCGCGTATCACACACATCTTGTTTACACGAATCGTTTGTGTTCTTTTGGCTCATAGCAAACATTTCATCTATGTGAACTGTATGCTGCATATCACACACATCTTGTTAAACTGAACCATTTCTGTTGTGTTCCTAATCGAAAACAGTTCGTCTGAGTGAACCGTATGCCGTATATCGCACACACCCTGATCTGGCTGACCGTTTCTGTTGCATTCCCTAATAGCAAACAGTTCATTCGAGCGAACTGTATGCCGTGTATCGCACACACAATGATATAGCTGCCCGTTTCTGTTGTTCTATCTCATCGCAAACAGTTCTTATGGATTAACCGTATGTCACGCATCACACACGGAATTAGAATATGTACCATGTTTGATGTATCTGCCATCGCAAACATTTTGCATCTTTTTTGACGGTTTTTTTACATCACCGTTTGCGATTAATGCATCGCACACAGTTTCGTCGAAGGGTCTCTGATTGTAGTGTCACGTTAGCAGCATCCTGCAGTTGTGAGACCCTCATCGACGGCAGCGCCGGCCTCAATGTCCTCTCTATGGAGACCTTCGAGATGCTTCAAGTGCCATACGACCAGCTAATGCCCACCAAGGCCTTCTTCGGAGTGACCGATGGCTCCACCACCCCCTGGGGCAGGTGCGCCTCCCCATCACCTTCGGCAAGCACGACAACGACCACACTAAGCTCATCGATTTTGACATGGCCCACATTGGCCTCCCGTACAATGCCATCCTGGGGTACCCTGCGCTCGCCAAGTTCATGGCGGCTACTCATCATGGCTACAACGTCCTCAAGATGCCAGGGTGCAGTGGCGTCATCACCATCGCGTGTGATGAGAAGGATGCGGTCTGCTCCCTCGAGCATGCCTACCGGGCTGCCACGGCAGAGAACTCAGATGGCGAGGGTGACGCCGTGCCCCCTGAGGATGCCCCTGCGAAGAAGAAGCAGCTCCTCCCCAAGAGCCGTCCAGAGGCCAAGAAGTCCACCGGCGACGCCTCAGGCTTCGCACCTGCTGTCGGGGAGCCCCTTCCTTTTGCATAGGAAGGCGCGCCCGGTGCCTCCCTCAGGACAGGCTCGGGGGCTTCCGCTTGGAGAGCCTCTGACCTGACCAGTGCAACGACGAAGGTGCTCGGGCACCACTTGGAGGCGTGCCTGTACGCGCGCCCCCGCAAGCAAGGAACAAGGCGCGAGGCGCCAGGAACAAGAGAGCTCATCACCAAGGCGATCGAGGAATTTCAGGAAGCGCAAGCCATGCGCGGTGAGCGCCGCCCCGCGCGCCCCACTAGTGCAGCCACTGCGCCTGACGTGGGTGACGGGCTGCCCGTCTGCGTCAACATCCCGGGCCTCAACAGGGCCGCTTCTCAGGACCTCTTCTGGCTGACCCACGTCGGTCGGAGTGGGGGCTTCCCCTACAGCTCTGTCTGCATGCCGTTCGGCCTGCTGAACATTGGCACCTTGTACCAGCACCTGGCGCAGCGCGCAATGGCGTCTCACGAGGCTTGATGCTCAGCGGTGGCGTCTCAGGAGGCCCCGAACCCTCGAGAGCCCACTGGGCCTCACGAGCCTCTCGAGCCTCCGGCGCAGTCCGGCTCATGAGCAGCGGGCCTCCGCGACGCACTTCATCAACAACTTCGACGCCTCTGCAGCATCATTGCCAGGTGACTTTTTGGTTTGTTCAATTGAGGGTGCCCCGCGGGCTGCATTATCCTCAAGCTGTAAGGGTCCAACCCTACGGTTGCATTGTTTCATTTATGTACCTTGAACCAGTTATGCTTTCATGAGTTACTTTGGCTGTTGACCCCGTGCTCGATGTCACATCATCTCCGGAGTCGCCGCCCCATGAGTTGCACGTGTTGCCAGCTCTCCTCCTGAACTTCCCATGAGAGGGGGCTACCGGCACGGCGCCTGTGCTTGGGTCCATCCCTGCAGCGCTGATAAACCTAAGCGACTGAGCTCTGGCTCGCGGGCCGGCCCCGTGCACGGCACCTCACCAGGTCCTTAGTGTCGTGCCTTCTCACGGAATAATCATGAGCAGATCAGCAAGCGCGCGCCACCCCTCGTATCTTGTGATTGGTTAATACGTAGGAACTTTAGGAGACAGGCGCTCAAGCGGCCCCTCGACGACACCTTGACACCTCATGACACCGCCTCGATCAGGCAGCGGTTTGATCCGCAAAAGGCTAAGTAAAATTGTCTCATACACTATGTGCCACCAGCCCAAGCCCCTTTCCTTGCAACCCCCACGAGGTGAACTACTCCTTTTGCGCGCAAGCCGCTTGCACGTTAAAAGGGGGGCTCTTGAGCATCGCGCCTTAGGAGCCCCTACTGGCTCTCGGACCCTCACCCCCTGGCCTTGTCCCAGGCATCGCAACCTGACATACCAGCGGCAGCTGAGCTCCGCTCGAGGGCCAGGTCCTGAGGACATAGAGCACCATGGTGAGCAAGGAAATGAGGGATAAACCTCGCGAGGGAGTACAGGAAGAAGGGCACGGTCCGGTAGCACGGGCATTGCTTGACATTTAAAGGACACCAGTCGTTTCACGCACCCCGAGTGGGACTTGTGGTTATTCGTTGCAGAACAGAAAGCGTGCAGAGAGTCAAAGCTCCATGGAGGCGCACCCTCACGACGCAGGAATCCCTCACGGGCCACAAGCATCTAAAGCTAAGTCATCTCATTCGCGCCTGGCCTGAGCTTTACTATCAACACTTCATCTCCATTTTCGCAATCTCGTCTGGGCGGAAAACCCACCTTTTCTCTCTCGAAAGCTGCTTGCGCGTCAAGGGGGACCTCTTGAGCCTCGCGCCTCAAGAGCTCTTACCGGACCTCGGGTCGCCCACCTCCTGGCCTTGCACACGACATCCCGACCAAGCATACCACCGACGACAGAAGCTTGCCTGGGGACTGGGTCTCACCGACGCAGAGCACTAAGCTATCGTGGAGAAAAAAGGGGGGCTCGAGCCCAAATGAGAAATGCCAGCTTGACTTAAAACGCAAATAAGGGCATTAAGATATGGGTGCAGACGCCGCAGTTCCTTACACGCCCCCACGGGGCCCTTCATGGTTTCGATGCAGGAAATAAAAGAACAAAAGAAATAGCCTCCCGGAGGTCGCAGCTCTTGAAGCTCCGATTCCGGCGTCGCCGGCGCTTAGTCGGAGTCCTCCTCCTCCTTGACCCGGCGATGCTGCGGCTTGTCATAGTCGTCGTCACTCGAGCTCCCCCCGGAAGAAGCGCCGTCGCCGCTGGAGGTGTCGCGGCCGTCGCCAAGGGTAAGTTCGCCGCCGCGGCCATCATCGTCGGAGGAGATGTTGTCGCCGCCACTGCTGTCGCTCTCTGGGCAGCATCCCAGGCGCCTGCCGTCTTCCCCGAAGAGCATCGCCACCCCGTCGTACTTGAAGTGGAGGGTGTGCCTCCCCTTCAGGCCGCGAGCGCGGGCGAACGACTGCCACCATCGGGTCAGGTACACATAGCCGAAGGGGGTGACCTCGACCTTCGCCCATGAGGACCTGTTGCAGCAGCCGTCAGGCTGCAGCCACAGCCCGACGGGGTCCTCCCGCCGGAAGCTCCTCTGCAAAGGAGCACGGAAGTCGGATCCAGGTGCAGGGTGGACTCCCTATCCACACTACAAACTCTCGGGCCATGTCGTCTGAGTGGGCCCGCGGGCGAGGTGGCTGGGCGGCCACCGCACGCCTTCCCCCTCAGCCACGGCCGCCACAACTTCTGCGGCCACTCCCGCGGGTGGGGTTCTTCCAACGGCTACTGGAGCTAGCACAAACCCCTAACAGAGCACACTCGCGCCCCTAAGGAGCCGCCACGGGCGTTGCGGCAGATTTGCGGGGGCGGCCGCGCCCTCTCTTGGGCAGCGGCTGCTCCGGCTCTTCCCGTGGCACCTTGCCCTTCTCCATGGCGGTGAACCTCCTCACTGGTGCCATGGCTGTTGTGGCAAAGGTTGGAGGCAAACGGGCGAGAAGACAGAGATGAGTTGGGACTCTCCCCCTTCGTCCTCTTATAGGCGATCAGAGAAGGCCAACCGGCGCCCTTCCCCCTTCAAGCAATGATGGCCCCGCGGCACGCGCCAGGCTTTTGTCAGCCTGGGCGGTTGTCGAGGCGACATGGGGAAGTGGGGGCGTCCATGTCCCTTCGTGCGCCACGCGTCAAGCCTGGCCCGTAGGCGGTTAGAGCCCGTGTCTCTTTGCCCTTCCCTCTCTGCCTTCGCCTCGAAGCCAAGCCGAGCGCGCCTTGGGCCCGGGGGCTACTGTCGGCGTTTTGGGACCGGGGGTACCCAGACCCGTCTGCCTGTGGCCTAGCGTGTGGCCCCGCCAAGGGCCCAGTACGGCCCAAGCCCAAGACTTCACAAGCAAGACCCTCATGAGGGCCCCCGCCTCGCGAGGCGAACGACATCAAGTCCTCCCGAGGAGCGGCCCCCCGAGGCTGCCTCCCGAGGAGCGGATATCTCTAGGCAAGCACCCCACCTCGCGAGGCGCGCGATGACATGAGCCATGATGACTAAGGCCAGGCGCCAGCGGGCGCAGTCTAGGACAGTTTCCTCTTTGGTGCTAAGGAGGCAAGGACGTACGCGGGTTCCCAAGGAATCCCTCAAAGGTTTCCATTCTGGTGCAATGAGACCAAGACCACGGGCTCGGCAGGACGGAGGTCATCACCGAGCCCACCACTGCGTCACGACTAGAGGCTTTGCAGACGAATACCACCTTTAGTCAGGATAGGGCGTACTCATATCCCCCTTCAAATTGGTCGTTGTGGTATCCCTTCCGGCCTAAGCTATGAGGGAATAGGACCAACACCACTATAAAGATAGGCTAGTCTCCACCATAGAGAGGGATCGAATCCCTCTGCCATTGAGCTCCCCCGAGGTAGCCTACACTTGTACTAGTTCATCCTCATCCTACTCGCGAGGCAATCCACCACAAAGCAGGAGTAGGGTTTTACACCGTAAGGTGGCCCGAACCTGGGTAAACAACCATGTCCACCTCTTCTCCCTGCTCACTCGAACGTGACATAGCTAGGCCGTAGGGAGGCGAGCACCGAGCCGTAGCTTGGCAAGATCCTTCGCACACGCCCCAGATTTCGAACCTTGTTTGGGTCCGCGGAGCCCCGATCCCGACAAAGGGGCATGCTAATTCCACACTTGTGCTTCAAAGTAGCACCATGTTTTTCACATAGAAAGTCTCCTATGTAGTCACTTTCATATATACAAGTGGGAATTTTTCATTATAGAACTTGGCTTGTATATTCCGATGATGGGCTTCCTCAAATGCCCGAGGTCTTCATGAGCAAGCAAGTTGGATGCACACTCACTTAGTTTTCATGTTGATCTTTCATACACTTATAGCTCTTAGTGCATCCGTTGCATGGCAATCCCTACTCCTCGCATAGATATCAATTGATGGGCATCTCCATAGCCCGTTGATTAGCCGCGTCAATGTGAGACTTTCTTACTTTTTTTTCTTCCCTATATTTACCCCTATCATCATACTCTATTCCACCCATAGTGTTATATCCATGGCTTGCGCTCATGTATTGCGTGGGGATTGAAAAAGATGAAGCGTGTTAACCAGTATGAACCAATTGCTTGGCTTGTCATCGAGGTTGTGCATGATAAATACTTTGTGTTAAGAAGATGGAGCATGACAAGACTATATGATTTTGTACGGATAGAATTCTTTAGCATTGATATTTTGAAAGACATGATTGTTTGTTGGGATGCCTGAGTATTGATGTCTTTATGTCAAATTATAGACTATTGCTTTGAATCACTCGTGTCTTAATATTCATGCCATGATTAGATATATGATCAAGATTATGCTAGGTAGCATTCCACATCAAAAATTATCTTTTTTATCATTTACCTACTCGAGGACGAGCAGGAATTAAGCTTGGGGATGCTGATACGTCTCCGTCATATCTATAATTTTTTTTGTTTCATGCCAATATTATACAACTTTCACACACTTTTGGCAACAATTTATATGATTTATTGGACTAACATATTGATCCAGTGCCGAGTGCCAGTTCCTGTTTGTTGCATGTTTTTTATTTGCAGAATATCCATATCAAACAAAGTCCAAACGCGACAAAAATTTACGAAGAATTATTTAGGATTATATGTGATTTTTGGGACGTGGAATCAACGCAAACGGAGCCCACGAACTCCACTACCCACCAGGGAGTGCCTAACACCCCCTGGCGTGCCCAGGTGTCTTGTGGGCTCCCCATAAGTCGGTTGGGACTCTTTTTTGGGCGCAAGAAAGATAATTTATGGGGGGGGGGGATCGTGTAAAAAATTCAGCACAATCGGAGTTACGGATCTCCAGGAATTGAAGAAACGGTGAAGGGCCAGAAAACAGGAACGCGAATCAGAAGAGAACAGAGAGATAGATCCAATCTAGGAGGGGCTCCTGCCCCTCCGCCACCATGGAGGACATGGACCAGAGGGGGAACTCTCCTCCCATCTAGGGGGAGGCCAAGGAAGAAGAAGAAGGAGGGGCTCTCTCCCCCTCTCTCCCAGTGGTGTCGGAGCGTCGCCGGGGCAATCATCGTGACGGCGATCTACTCAACTAACTTCGCCGCCGTCAACACCAACTCTCTCCCCCTCTATGCAGCGGTGTAACCTCTCGTCTACCCACTGTAATCTCTACTTAAACATGGTGCTCAACGCTATATACTATTTCCCAATGATCTAGGGCTATCTTATGATGTTTGAGTAGATTCGTTTTGTCCTATGGGTTGATTGATGATCGTGATTGGTTTGAGTTGTATGTTTTTTTGTGCTATCCTATGGTGCCCTCCATGTCCCGCAAATGTGAGGGATCCCCGCTGTAGGGTGTTGCAATACGTTCATGATTTATTTATGGTGGGTGGCATGAGTGACAGAAGCACAGACCTGAGTAAGTGTGTTGTTGCGTATGGGAGTAAAGAGGATTTGATACTTAATGCTATGGTTGGGTTTTCCCTTAATGATCTTTAGTAGTTGCGGATGCTTGCTAGAGTTCCAATCATAAGTGCATATGATCCAAGTAGAGAAAGTATGTTAGCTCATGCCTCTCCCTCATATAAAATTGCAATAATGATAACCGGTTTCGTTATCGATCACCTAGGGACAAATAACTTTCTTGTGTGACAAAAAGCTCTCTACTAAACAAGTAACTTTTATTATCTTGCAATTTATTCATAGTTTTATTCTTGTAAAGTAGTTCTAGCATCACACCTACAAAATAGTTTCATACTTGTTCTAGGTAAAGCAAACGTTAAAGTGTGCGTAGAGTTGTATCAGTGGTCGATAGAACTTGAGGGAATATTTGTTCTACCTTTAGCTCCTCATTGGGTTCGACACTCTTATTTATTGAAAAAGGCTACAAACGATCCCCGATACTTGTGGGTTATCAAGACCTTTTTCTGGCGCCGTTGCCAGGGAGCAATAGCGTGGGGTGAATATTCCCGTGTGTGCTTGTTTGCTTTATCACTAAGTAGTTTTTATTTTGTGATCTTGTTTTCTATCTTTAGTTATGATTAGAAAATGTAAAATACCAAAAAAATTAGTTGTACCTACTAAACCAATGGTTGAAGAACCACCAAAATCTATCATACTGCTGAAGCTTTCTACTTGGATCATCTTCGATCCCTTTGTGCTCATGCTGAAACCCCAACTACATTAGTTGAGGGCAAATCATTAGATGAGCATGCTTATTATGTGCGACACCGCTTATCTCAAAAAGGGAAACTTTTATGGCATCAAATTAATACTATGCATTGCTATGCTTGGAATTTATGTGAAATACATGATTTTACTTGTTGTTCTGAAGACCCTAAGAAACACCTTCCCTACCAATGTGAGTTTAGTGATAATGGAATCGTATCTTCTTATGCTAAGGGTGTTTATAACTACTATGATGTTGAACAAATTGAAGAATTTGATGCTTTTAAGGGTGCTTATGAAATTGCTTCATTGATTGAAAAGCATGATGCTACTCTTTACAAATCTGAAAATTTAGCTATGGTTGAATATTGTTATAAAAATTATGCCTCTAATACTTGTGTTAAATCATATATTGAGGACTCCTCCGCTGTCCAAGAAAAGACTAATATTTTGCAGGAGTCTATGGAAGAAGAAATTGATGAAACTGTGAACTCATTGGATGAAAAAGATAATGAGGAGAGCGAAGAACAAAAGGAGGAAGAGCGGATTAGCTACCCATGCCCACCTTCTAATGAGAGTAACTCACCAACTCATACATTATTTAATGTCCCTTCGTTCTTACCGAAGGATGAATGCTATGATAATTGCTATGATCCCTTGGATTCGTTTGAAATATCCCTTTTTGATGAAATTGATGATTGTTATGCTTGTGGCCGTGATGCCAATATGAATTATGCTTATGGAGATGAACTTGCTTTAGTTTCTTATGTTAAAAATGAAATTGTTGCTATTGCACCCATGCATGATAGTCCTATTATCTTTTTGAATTCTCCAAACTACACTATATTGGAGAAGTTTGCACTTATTAATGATTACATTGATGGGTTGTCGTTTACCGTTGCACATGATGATTTTGATGAATATAATATGCATGTGCTTGCTGCTCCTACTTGCAATTATTATGAGAGAGGAACTACATCTCCACCTCTCTATGTTTCCAATACGATAAAATTGCAAAAAACTGCTTATGCTATGTATTGGCCTTTACTTGATGTGGATGAATTGTTCTTATATGACATGCCGATGCATAGGAAGAGAGTTAGACTTCGTCACTGCATGATATATGTTGCTTTGTGCTCACTACTAAATGCCAAATCATTGTTAATTAAAATTGGCTTTGATATACCTTGGTATCCGGGTGGATCCATTACTTGAGCACTTTTTGTCTAGCTTAATGGCTTTAAAGAAAGCGCTGCCAGGGAGACAACCCGAAAGTTTTAGAGAATCATTTTATTCTATTGAGTGTTTTTATAAAGTTTAAAAACAAAAAATATAGAGGGGAACTTAAAACTTTACAAAAGGAAAAGTGAAAGTGAGAAAGACGAACACCGTTGAAGTGGGGGACGTCCTTGAACTTTGTTCATGCCCATGGAGACTTTGTGAATCTCGATTACAGAAACTTTTCAACAAAAATAATTATCCCCTTGTACAAATCCATTGTATTATAAAAATAATGTGCCAAGATTTGCCTTTAGGATGATTAGATTGCTTGTTGGTATGTGCGGTGCAAAAACAGAAACTTTGGGTGTAGTGTGTGAATTTACATTTTTCACTGGAACGTCAAAAGTTTTTGAAATTTTTACATAGTACTGCTATGCAAATTGTTTATTTTTTTCGTAATGTTTCAGAATTTTTGGAGTTACAGAAGTATGATCAATGTGTAGATTACTACAGATTGTCCTGTTTTTGACAGATTCTGTTTTTGATGCATTGTTTTGCTCATTTTGATGAAACAATCGATTGTATCGGTGGTATAAGCAATGGAGAATTTATAAACAATAGCTATAATGCAAAAACAAAATATGAATGGGTTTGCAACAATACTTAAAGTAGTGATTTGCATTATTATACTAACGGATCTCACGAGTTTTCTGTTAAGTTTTGTGTGGGTGAAGTGTTCAAAGATCGAGTAGGCCTCGATATGAGGAGCTTGGGGATGCCCAAGGCACTCCAAGTAAATATCCAAGGATACTCAAGAGTCTAAGCTTGGGGCTGCCCGGAAGGCATCCCATCTTGCTTCAACAAGTATCGGTATGTTTCGGTTTTCATTCGTTCACGTGATATGCGTAAATCTTGGAGCGTCTTTTGTTTTTATTTTTCCCTTTTCTTTTATGCACCATGCTGCTATGAGATAGTCCTTGGTTGATTTATAGAATGCTCATTGCACTTCACTTATATCTTTTGAGTATGGCTTTATAGAATGCTTCATGTGCTTCACTTATATCATTTGAAGTTTGGATCGCCTGTTTCTCTTCATATAGAAAACCGTTATTTGTAGAATGCTCTTTAAATTCACTTATATTTATTAGAGCATGGTCTTTTATAGAAAGAATTAAACTCCCATGCTTCACTTATAGCTATTTAGAGAGCCAACATGAATTGGTCACTCACATGGTTAGTCAGAAAATCCTACATAAAACTTGTGGATCACTGAATATGATGTGTTTGATTCCTTGCAATAGTTTTGCAATATAGAGATGATAATATGTGGGAGGTACTAGTAAACTGTTGTGGTTAGTAGGAATACTGGTGTGAGGGTTTGTGATACCCGAAGCATGCACGTATAGTCTCTTGTTATGCTATGAAGTTGGAGCATGATTTATTATTGATTGTCTTCCTTATGAGTGGTGGTCGGGGACAAGCGATGGTCTTTTCCTACCAATCTATCCCCCTAGGGGCATGCGTAGTAGTACTTTGTTTCGAGGGCTAATAAACTTTCGCAATAAGTATATGAGTTCTTTATGACTAATGTGAGTCCATGGATTATACGCACTATTACCTTTCCGCAATTTGCTAGCCTCTACGGTATCGTGCATTGCCTTTTCTCACCTCGAGAGTCGGTGCAAACTTCACCGGTGCATCCAAACCACGTGATATGATACGCTCTATCACACATAAGCCTTATTATATCTTCCTCAAAACAGTCACCATACCTACCTGTTATGGCATTTCCATAGCCATTCCGAGATATATTGCCATGCAACTTCCACTGCTTCCGTTTTGATGACTTGAACATTCATTGTCATATTGCTTTGCATGATCGTAAGATAGCTAGCATGATATTTTCATGGCTTGTCCATTTTTTGATATCCTTGCTACTCTAGATCATTGCACATCCTGGTACACTGCCTGAGGCATTCATATAGTCATACTTTGTTCTAGGTATCGAGTTGTAATATTGAGTTGTAAGTAAATAGAAGTGTGATGATTATCATTATTCATTATTAGAGCATGGCCCAATGAGGAAAGGATGATGGAAACTATGATTCTCCCACAAGTTGGGATGAAGCTCCGGACAAATATAAAAAAAGGAAAAAAAAAGAAAAAAGTGAGGTCAAAAAGAGCCCAAGAAAAAAGAAACAAAAAGAAAAGAAAAAAATGAGAGAAAAGAGAGAAGGGGCATGCTAATTCCACACTTGTGCTTCTACCTTGTTTTTCATATAGAAAGTCTCCTATGTAGTCACTTTCATATACTAGTGGGAATTTTTCATTATAGAACTTGGCTTGTATATTCCGATGATGGGCTTTCTCAAATGCCCGAGGTCTTCATGAGCAAGCAAGTTGGATGCACACCCACTTAGTTTTCATGTTGACCTTTCATACACTTATAGCTCTTAGTGCATCTGTTGCATGGCAATCCCTACTCCTTGCATAGACATCAATTGATGGGCATCTCCATAGCCCGTTGATTAGCCGCGTCGATGTGAGACTTTCTTACTTTTTTGTCTTCTCTATATTTAACCCTATCATCATACCCTATTCTACCCATAGTGTTGTATCCATGGCTTGCGCTCATGTATTGCGTGTGGGTTGAAAAAGCTTAAGCGCGTTAAAAAGTATGAACCAATTGCTCGGCTTGTCATCGGGATTGTGCATGATAAATACTTTGTGTTAAGAAGATGGAGCATGACAAGACTATATGATTTTGTAGGGATAGCGTTCTTTAGCATTGATATTTTAAAAGACATGATTATTTGTTGGGATGCCTGAGTATTGATGTCTTTATGTCAAATTATAGACTATTTCTTTGAATCATTCGTGTCTTAATATTCATGCCATGATTAGATATATGATTAAGATTATGCTAGGTAGCATTCCACATCAAAAATTATTTTTTTTATCGTTTATCTACTCGAGGACGAGCAGGAATTAAGCTTGGGGATGCTGATACGTCTCCGTCGTATCTATAATTTTTATTGTTTCATGCCAATATTATACAACTTTCACATACTTTTGGCAACAATTTATTTGATTTATTGGACTAACATATTGATCAAGTGCCCAGTGCCAGTTCATGTTTGTTGCATGTTTTTTGTTTCGCAGAATATCCATATCAAACGAAGTCCAAACGCAATAAAAATTTACGGAAAATTATTTTGGAATATATGTGATTTTTGGGAGGTGGAATCAACGCAAACGAAGCCCACGGCCTCCACTACCCACCAGGGCGTGCCTGGCACCCCCTGGCGCGCCCAGGTGTCTTGTGGGCTCACTGTAAGTCGGTTGGGGATCTTCTTCGGGCGCAAGATAATTTATGGGAAAAATCATGTCAAAATTTCAGCGCCATCAGAGTTACGAATCTCCGGGAATTTAAAAAACGGTGAAGGGCCAGAAAACAGAAACGCGAAACAAAAGAGAACAGATAGATAGATCCAATCTAGGAGGGGCTCCTACCCCTTCGCCGCCATGAAGGCCACGGACCAGAGGGGGAACTCTCCTCCCATCTAGGGTGGAGGCCAAGGAAGAAGAAGAAGAAGGGGGCTCTCTCCCCCTCTCTCCCGGTGGCGCCGGAGCGCCGCCGGGGCAATCATTGTGACGGCGATCTACTCCAACCACTTCGCTGCCGTCAACACCAACTCTCTCCCCCTCTATGCAGCGATGTAACCTCTCTTCGACCCGTTGTAATCTCTACTTAAACATGGTGCTTAACGCTATTATTTCCAATGATCTATGGCTATCTTATGATGTTTGAGTAGTTTCGTTTTGTCCTTTGGGTTGATTGATGATCGTGATTGGTTTGAGTTGTATGTTCTATTTTGGTGTTGTCCTATGGTGGCCTACGTGTCGCGCCAACGTGAGGGATCCCCGTTGTAGGGTGTTGCAATACGTTCATGATTCATTTATGGTGGGTGCCGTGAGTGATAGAAGCATAGACCCGAGTAAGTGGATTGTTGCGTATGGGAGTAAAGAGGACTTGATACTTAATGTTATGGTTGGGTTTTACCTTAATGATCTTTTGTAGTTGGAGATGCTTGCTAGAGTTCCAATCATAAGTGCATATGATCCAAATAGCGAAAGTATGTTAGCTCATACCTTTCCCTCATATAAAATTGCAATAATGATAACCGGTTTAGTTATCGATCAACCAGGTCAAATAACTTTCTTGTGTGACAAAAGGCTCTCTACTAAACAACTAACTTTTATTATCTTGCAATTTATTCGTAGTTTTATTCTTGCAAAGCAGTTCTAGCATCACACCTACAAAATAGTTTCATACTTGTTCTAGGTAAAACAAACGTTAAAGTGTGTGTAGAGTTGTATCGGTGGTCGATAGAACTTGAAGGAATATTTGTTCTACCTTTAGTTCCTCGTTGGGTTCTACACTCTTATTTATCGAAAAAGGCTACAAACGATCCCCTATACTTATGGGTTATCACGTTGCCGCCACCCGAACAGGGCTTGCCGCCGCGCCCGCAGCCCACGCCGCCTCCGTCGCCGCCGCGCCACAGCCATCGCTGTTGCCGATCGAATCGAACGCGCCTACGCACGATTTGGGGCCCCGCACAACCCCAGATCCGCGAGAGAGAGGCGATGTCCTCCGCCACCGCTGTTGGCCCTCGGGCTTAGACCGGCGACGTCCCCCGATGGCAGCGAAGGGAGGGGAGGAGGAAGTGTGCGCCCTCGATGGCTGGGTTTAGGGCGCCGCTCGAGTCAGCCCTAACGGGGCCGACGTGGGGGCTCTCTCACCTGGAAAGCGGCACCTCTGATAGCTGAACCGAATGCATGGGCAGCATCCACATATAGCACAATCTATTTTGGGATTCTTTAATATTGCTTACCACGTCCACATGTACCATATGGTGTAGCATAATCTAGACATTGTCCATCTTGATATAAACGAAAAAAACAGATCGTGTAGAACTATTCCCCCCCTGATTTTCGCACCCCATGCATGAGGGCCTACGTAGACGTGGAGTTTTCAAAGAGCAGACATTCCCCAAGCACGAAGTGTAGGGTTTAGCTCCCCGCAAAAAAAGTATAGTAAACTAATCGGCCTAGATTCGATTAAACAAAACGTAGCGCTGCGTCTGCGTCTGCCCTGCACTGCACTAGGCCGTGCCGTCCTACTTCAGTATCCTATGCGTGCCCGTGTCGCCTTGCTCGTCAGGGAGATGCCTCACCCTAGGTCTCCCCACACACGTCTCCATGCTTAGGCCAACTCCAACCCTAAATGGTCCGCATATGTCCGTTTGGAGTAAAACTGTTCTTTTGGACGATTCTCCCATAATCTTGAGAATCACCCCTTCCCTCAGCTTCTTCTAGAATCTTGAACCTATGTTTTTTTGACAATCCTAGTTATATACATCCTAATTAGTTAGGATTGTGAAAGAAATATGAGTTCAAGATTCTGGGAGAAGCTGGGGGAAGGGGTGATTCTCAAGATTCTGGGAGAATCGGTCAAAAAAAACTGGGCCTAGGGCTTGTTTGGATGACAGCCCGGGGATGCCTGGCGTTGACCCCAACGCTTGACTCATGTTTGGTTGGCTTCCAAATTTTCTGATCCCTACCAATATTTTGGTCATCCCGTGTTATTCTGCGCCCGTAGCTGGCGATTCCCGTGGCGGTGTTTGGATTGAGCCCGTGCTCGCCCTGCCAAAACGAGGGCACGCCAAATTATTGGCGAACGTTTTCACCGCAACGGGAATCGCCAGCTGCGGGCGCAGAATAACGGCTGTTTGGATTGAGCCCGTGCTCGCCCTGCCAAAACGAGGGCACGCCAAATTATTGGCGAACGTTTTCACCGCCACGGGAATCGCCAGCTGCGGGCGCAGAATAACACGGGATGACCAAAATATTGGTAGGGATCAGAAAATTTGGAAGCCAACCAAACATGAGCCAAGCGTTGGGGTCAACGTCAATAAATTGGCAGGGCATCCCCGAGCTGTCATTCAAACAAGCCCAATGCTCCCAAACAGACAGAAACAGACGCTTTCCTCGTCCCTCTCGTCCGCTCGTGCCCGCACTCTGGCCCACAAATCAGCGAGAGCAACAACACTTGACACTAGCCGCAGCTTGCCCCGCGCGGGTGTCTCCGTATCTCATCCCGCAGCGCGCCGCCGTAGCTCGTCCCACCCCCGCGCCGCCTCAGCACATCCCGCGCGTCGCTGCCGCATCTCGTCCCGCCGCGTTCCGCCGCCGCAGCTCGCCACGCCCGCGCGCCGTCGCGACATCTCGTTGCCGCGCCCAGGAAACTAGGCTGATGGCCGGAGCCGCGCGCGCCGTGAGTGGCCGTGGTCGTTGCCTGTGGAGCCGAAGACGTGGGTAGGTCGAGCGCTAGAAGTCGGGTGGGTGCTAGTCGTCGTGTCTTGACGGTCGCGCATCTGCGTGGTCGCACCGTTGTGTAACCGTCTAGTTGCACGCATGCAGGACGGGTGCGCCTCATCTCCATCGCGCCGGCGACGGCGCCACCGCGTGGCCTCGTCGTCACGGGCGGGGCGGGCACGACGTGAGCGAGCTCCGACGAGCTGCGCGGGCAGCACAGCGAACAGCACGGGCGTGGGCAGCAGGCGGGGCGGGTGGGGCAGCGCAAGCGGCACGGCCAGGACGGACCGTGTGAGGTCGGGGCCTCTTTTGTGCGTTGGGCGCAGATGCGTCGGCGGACCCCCCCCCCCCCCCGACGCTGCCTATTTCCCACCACAAACGGACAAATGTCCGCGTCCATTTAGGGCCTTATCTAACTTTCTCTGTTTTTATTTAGTCAGTGTATTAGCTTTGATCAAAGTCAGGTTTTATAAACTTTGATAAAATTTATAAATAAAAATATTTAACATATACAATAACAAATCAATACCATTAGATTCTTTATTGAATGTACTTTCACATCATATAGATTTTTATGGTAGATATTTATATTTTTTATAAATTTGATCAAACTTTATGAAATTTGACTTAGTCAAACTTAATATGCAGAGTAAATAAAAACGGATGGAGTATCTCGAGAACGATGTTTTAGAGAAAGGAAGTACTCCCTCTAAAGAACGAAGGGAGTTCGTAGTTCTCTCCCAAAAAGAAAAACTACACCTTCAACGAACGAAGTGGTGGCATCCTGTGGTTGGATGGTTAGAGGGACAATTGTATCCCAGCCCACGAGGGTTCAAGTCCTGATGCTCGCATTATTTCTGGATTTATTTCAGAATTTTCGGCGATGCGTTTTTAGTGGGAGGAGACGGCCCCGTCGACGACGAGGCGCCTATGATGACTTCATAAATCTCAAGATGATATGCCGGCTCAGTCTCTCGAAGGTGCTCATAGGGATAAGGTGTACGTGTATGCGTTCATAGGGTGAATGTATACGCGGATGTACGAGCGCTTTGCGTCTGTATTGTGTTAAAAAAATGAAGGGACTGGTGTTTTTTTTGCGGGAAGAAGGGAGTGGTGGTTATTAGTCAGTGAGTTAGTTAGAGCATCTCTAGCAGACCCCGTATAACGCCGACCCGCAAAACGCGTTTGCAGTTTACGGAAAAACAGTTTTACGGGCCGGCGCGGGCGGCCGCAGAGTCAGACCCCACAAAACGGACCGTTATAAAAGGATATTCACGGAATATGCTCTTTTACGGGTCGGCTTTGCGGGGTCTGCTCTTGCGCCACTCCTGCCGGTCCGCAAATATCAATACCACACCACAAATACAGCAATCATCCACATTACAAATAATTATTCAGAAAAAATATCAATACCACAACACAATACAACAATCATCCACATTACAAATAATTATTCAAATCACCGACGCAAACTAAATAATGCAATATAAAACTTGTCCTGAATACAAATCACACATGAATTAAATGAAAATGAATAGAAAAATGAGTTTTGTTACTATCCAGCCCTTTGCCAATGGTGCTCAATGAGATCCTTCTGAAGCTGAAAGTGGGTGTTTGCATTTTCAATCTCCTTGCATGTCTAAAGAAAAGCTCTAATGCGGTTAGGGTCTCTAGCTGGTTTGACACGGCTACCCACATTGTCATAGAAGAACTCCAAGTTCATGCCTCTCTCATCTTCAAGAATCATATTGTGAAGAATAACACAGCATGTCATGATGTTTTTCAAGGTCCGCTTGTCCCAAAAACGAGCAGGACCAATAACAATGGCAAACCTAGATTGCAAAATCCCGAATGCTCTTTCAATATCTTTTCGGGGTTCCTCTTGCACCCTTGCAAATTCACATTGTTTTTTAGTTTTGGGTTCTTTGATGCTCTTGACAAATGTGCACCAAGAAGGGTATATACCATCTGCAAGATAGTATCCCTTTGTGTATTCATGCCCATTGATAGTGTAGCTGCAAGCAGGAGCATCACCACTAGCAAGCCTAGCAAACAAATGAGACCGTTGCAACACATTGATATCATTGAGAGTACCCGACATATCAAAAAAAGCAATGCCAAATCCATAAATCCTCGGATGCTACGGCATCTAGCACAATTGTTGCATCACGAGACTTGCCACGATACATTCTCTGCCATGCCTTCGGGCAATTTTTCCAATTCCAATGCATACAGTCAATGCTACCTAGCATGCCAGGCCAACCTCTCCTCTCATTAGATGCCATTTATTTTTTTGTGTCATCCTCGTTGGGTGCCCGAAGATATTCAGGACCAAAAACACGGATGATCACTTTGGCAAACCTACGCACTGACTCAATTGTGGTATCTTCACCAATGCGAAGGTACTCATCGGCATAGTCAGCCGGAACATCGTATGCAATCACCCGCATAGCTGCCGAGATTTTTTGATATGCACTAAATCCCTTCAAGCCCGCGGCATTTCTTCTTTGAGTAAAGTACCGACAATTTGCCTCGCAAGCTTGAACAATTTTCACAAAGAGAGATTGTCGCATTCGGTACCTTCTCCGGAAGAGGTGCGGCGGATATGTTGGATTCTCCGTGAAGTAGTTTTGCATCAACATCTCGTTCCCGAGCTGGCGATTTCGAGGAATGCAAAGACAGCCGACGGTCGATCCTCGCCGCCTCTTTTGGTTCTCATCTTCATTCTCCTTCACGGCAAGGGACATCACCAACGTCTGTTGCCGATAGTTTGCAAGCAGCGTCTCAACATCCGAGTCGTCCGAGTCGGACGAATCGTCGAGCAAAAACTTCTCGCATGGGCTCAATTCCATTTTACATGAACAAAAATCGCACGCCGCGTCAACCAACTATGCATAGCGCTCGGCACAAAGCACAAGTAAACACTCATCGGCTGCTCGAGGGCGGTGGCTCTCCGGCGGTTCGGGGGCGGGCGATCCCGGGCGGCGACGGCGACTAGGGGCGGCTCGGGGGCGGTCGATCCTCGGCGGCGACGGCGACCAGGGGCGGCTCGTGTCGCCGGATCCGAGGGGCGGTGAAGCGTATCGGTGGAAGAGGGTGGGGGCGCCCCCGCGGCGCGATTCCGCCCGCAGATTTGGCCGGAATCACCGGCGGCGGACGGGCGGAACCAATGGAGGTGGGGAAAGGACGCGGGCTGAAATGTCTCTCCCGCCAACCACTTCCCTGGGATACGGGGCACCATAGGGACAAGGCAGAAACCTGCGTATTCGCGGGTTGGGGCTGAGATTTTGCCGCGTCCCTCAAAAATGTTTACGGGCCGAACGCGTTTGCGGGGTCTGGCCTGACAGGATTTTCTGCGCCGACCCGCATTTTGACGGTTATTTTGCGGGTCGCGGCGTTATACGGGGTCTGCTAGAGATGCTCTTACAACATCACAAGTACCAAATCTGATGGATTTTTACAAGTCCGCTTTCTACTGCGGAAATTGCTGGGGCACACGAGTGCAGGGCACTCACCTGTCAAGTCCCATTGCCCGCTTATTTTACCTCGCGGTTCACACAGATAATAAATTTTAAGCTTTAATGTTTGAAACTTACGTTTTTTTGCATTTAAAATGTCAAGTTTTAACCAGTTTTAGAGATATAATTTTAAGTTATATTTTATGTCGATCGTGGACACAAAATAATGGGTTTTTATCGACCAACCGTACTAAGTTTTAAGCAGTGAAACATAACATATTTTTAAAGTCATCAAAATATATTTAAAATAAATCTTATTTGAAAGTGCTGCTCATGAGAAACACGAATATAAAAACAAAACTTAATTTGATTTTTTGTTCGAAAGATATAAAACTTTTAAATCAAAGCCAAAATAAAAATCAGGCATCAGGGGCATGAGTGCCCCGCACCCCGCACTTCCGTGTCACAGATGCTCTCGTCTTTTCACGGGCATGTGCGGAGAAGGAAAATGGATGAGCATGCATGAACCTTGTCCAGGGTACACTGTGGCCTGGCCAGCATGCGTATAGCTGCGATGCAGTGTCAGTGCACCATGCCTGCACTATGAGGCACAAAATGACACGTGCAAATCACCATTTTTACCGCCACCAACTGCATGCGCCGTCTGCGTAACGGTAACATTTCGCGCACACAAACAAACAAGTAGTACTGTCTACTCACACGTTACACTTTTTTTTTTAACAAGGGCAGGGTCCAAAAGGACCCCAAACTTTATTTGATATTACAATACGGTACAAGCCAGAGCAACAGGACACACAACAAACTGAAAATTACAAAGCAGTCCCTCAAATATGCAGAAAGGACCCCAAAGATCTGAAGAGGAACGCAATCAGGTCCAAGCCACTCCCGATCGACTCCAAACTCGCCGGCGCCGGGGACATCACCACTTGGTCCGGCGAGTTCTTCACCGCAGCAAGCCGTGAACATCGAGCTAGAGTAGCACTGCCTCCCATATAGCTTCAAGGCTAGGAGGAAGAGGTTTGGCCGCCCTTCGGCCAGAGGATTCGGTGGCGCGGTGGCGCTGCAAGCCGGCTGTCCGCCGGGAGCGCCAAAGCTCAAGCACCATCGATGATTTGCTCTGGAACCGGTCGCAAGAACCGTCTTCATACCTGTCCCCATCGACTTGACCACCACCATGGTGACTACCGTCAGCGAGAGCGAGGGAAGGGGATTCCTGCATAGCAGGGAAGACATCGAGCTTATTTCCGAGGATTCCAGCGCGCCTCCTTCCAGCAGCAGCGAGCCAACCGCCGCCACCAACAAGGGCATCGCCAGGAACCACCGAACGCGGCTCGGGCGCGCCGGCGGCAAAATCCTCATCGGCATGACGCCAATCTCCAGCACGAGGCCAAACTCCTCTAAGGAAAAGCAAGAACTACACCTACTAGATACTATAGAGCACCGCGCACCTCCCCCATCACCTCTCCAACCGGCATCGCCGGCGGCGAAGATCCGGGATCGGGTCGGGCCCGAGCCGCTTTCGTTTTCGCCTTTCCCGAATAGTACCAAGGAAAGGAGGTCCTCAAGATCACGCATCTTCAACGCCGACCTTTTTTTTAATATACATGAGTGTGCATATCATATATTATAGAAGAAAGGGGTGAAGAGACCCTCCACAAGTTTACAACCACATATTTACAAGGCCGACCCTCAACCCATTTGCAACCGTCCAAAACGCGTCGTGAAAGCCATTCAACACGGGTCTGTGTCGATCTGGACGTGATTTCTTCCACAAACAGGAGACAAACATGGGGGTTTTGCGGGAGTCCGGACCGATCCCACTCCCGCTTCAGACCACCCTAGCCCACCAAAAACACCTCCCTCCCACGCGTTTTTGGGTAAGCGCCATTCCAGAGCGTCAGCGCCCGTATTCATGCCCAACGAGAGCGGATGCGACCGCTCACTGACGGCGACATTGAAGCGGCACGCCGGCGGAGAGAGCGTCGCCCGCACCGTTTCCCGGTGCACGCAACTGTCGTGCGTTCAATCGACACGATGGCCGCCCGTCCGTCCGTCTGCCGCCCACATTGATGGCACTCGGTTGCCGAGGCGTCTCCTCCGATGCCACCCGTCTGTCCCTCTGTCGCCCACTATTGCTATAAAAGTCGGTGCCCCGGCCATAGCTGCAATCATCCACCTCCGATCCCTCTCCGCACCACTCCCACCATGGATTCCTCCTCGCCAAAGCTCTTTGAGACGGGTTGAAGTCGGACCAGAAGAAGGAGATGGCCGCCATTGCTGTCGGCTGGCTGGCCGGCAGACAGGCAGCCGAAGGACGACGACGTCCCAATGGAGGACGTTGCCGACGATGAACCGGCGCCACCCTCCTCCTCCTCCGCGCCATCCTCGTGCGGTGCATTGCACCATGACCATCGGCGAGGCCCGTGCCCATCACATGGACACGGCGCGGGAGGAGCAGTTTCGGGAGGCGCAAGCCGACGCTGCCTACAACAACCATCTTCTGTAGGAGCACGTGCAGGCGGAGGAGGAGCTCGCCGCCGGCCGGGCTGTCGCGCCGGACGCGGACCTTGCGGAGCAGGAGGCGCTACTCGAGTCCTACCGCTCCACCCGCGAGATCCACCTCGCCTGCTGGCGGTACCGCCAGTGGGTGGCGGAGGTGGCGACCGTCTACAATGAGGGCAACGACGCAAGCGAGGTAGTGTTCGGCGAGACTGATGAGGAGGAGGAGGACATCATCGAGTCCGTGCCCCGCCGCGACAACCACGAAACCGGCACGTCCACGGGCACCGCCGGCAGTGAGGAAGAGTAGTGCACGGTAGGTCACTGCCGCTCGGGTCCCAGGAAGGTCACCGCTCCTCCCATCTCGTCGACGCCAAGCTTGGTGGGCTGAACATCGTCGGCCGATTAGCAGCTTGGCGTCGACAGGAAGCGGACAGCTTCGCTTCCCGTGGCTCCGGAGGCGGAGATTACGGAGGCAGAGCTAGAGAGCGCCGATGCGGAGCTGGAAAATGTGAAGCTTCAATTCTCTTGGTTCATGGCCGGACACGGGGAACGGGCCCCGGCGCCATTTAGACCTAGCCGGATGAGTTCTGCTTAGTTGATGTAAATGTATGAAATCTGTCATGTTAAAATGAAATCCGGCTTGTTTATATGAAATCCGGCCGTGTTTATATGAAATCCGCCGTGTTTATATCAAAACTCGCCCGATTTGATCGGATTTCGTCTGGTTAGTTTGAATTGTTGTCAAAATGTATGCGACTAGCATTGGATGTCGTCCTCCCGCATCCGTGTCCATGGACTGGTGATACGTCTTCAACGTATTTATAATTTTTTATTGTTCCATGCTATTATATTATTCAACTTGGATGTTTTATATACATTAATATTCTATTTTATATCATTTTTTGGGACTAACCTATTAACCTAGTGCCCTGTGCCACTTGCTGTTTTTTTTCTTGTTTTTGCCTTTACAGAAAATCAATACCAAACGGAGTCCAAACGGAATAAAACTTTACGATGATTTTTCTTAGACCAGAAGACACCTAGGAAGCTTCGGGAGGAGGCCAGAAGACCTACGAGGAGGCCATAAGCCCTAGGGGCGCGTCCCTAGGCTTGTGGGGCCCTCCTGGCTCTCCTCGCCCTAATCCTGGCTCCATAAATCCTCAAATATTCCCCCTATACTAGAGGGCACACCAAAAATTCTTTTTCGCCGCCGCAAGCTTCTGTTCTCGTGAGATCCCATCTTGGGGCCTTTTCCGGCACTCTGTCGAAGGGGGATTCGATCACGGAGGGCCTCTACACCAACCTTGCTGCCCTTCGAATGATGTATGAGTGGTTTACCACAGACCTACGGGTCCACAGCTAGTAGCTAGATGGCTTCTTCTCTCTCTTTGATCTTCAATACAATGTTATCCTCGATGTTCTTGGAGTTCTATTCGATGTAATCTTCTTTTGCGGTGCGTTTTTTGAGATCCGATGAATTGTGGACTTATGATCAGATTATTTATGAATATTATTTGAGTCTTCTCTGAACTCTTTTATACATGATTAAGATAGCTTTGCATTTCTCTCCGATCTATCAATTTTGTTTAGCCAACTAGATTGGTTTTTCTTGCAATGGGAGAGGTGCTTTGTGATGGGTTCAGTCTTGCGGTGTCCTCAGCCAGTGACAGTAGCAGTAGCGAGGCACGTATTTGTATTGTTGTCATTAAGGATAAAAAGATGGGGGTTTTACCATATTGATTGCATCTATCCCTCTACATCATGTCATCTTACTTAAGGCGTTACTCTGTTCTTGTTAACTTAATTCACTAGATGCATGCTGGATAGCGGTCGATGTGTGGAGTAATAGTAGTAGATGCAGGCAGGAGTCGGTCTACTTGTCACGGACGTGATGCCTATATTCATGATCATTGCCTTAGATATCATCATAACTTTGCGCTTTTCTATCAATTGCTCAACAGTAATTTGTTTACCCACCATATCTTTTCTTCAAGAGAGAAGCCTCTAGTGAAACCTATGGCCCCCGGGTCTATTTTCCATCATATATTTTCAGATCTATAAAACCAAAAATCCAAAAATACCTTGCTATAATTTATTTATATTTACTTTATTTTGCTTTTTAGTTACCTTTTATATCTATCTCTATTAGATCTCACTCTTGCAAGTGACCATAAAGGGATTGACAACCCCTTTTTCGCGTTGTGTGCAAGTGTTTATTAGTTTGTGCAGGTGCATCTATTGGGGACTTGCTTGTACCTCCTACTAGATTGATACCTTGGTTCTTAAGTGAGGGAAATAATTACCTCTACTTTGCTGCATCATCCTTTTCTCTTCAAGGGAAAAATCAACGCAACTTCAAGAAGTAGCAGGAAGAATTTCTGGCGCCATTGCCGGGGAGGTTCTACATCAAGCCTACCAAGTACCTATCATAAACTCCCATCTCTTGCACTTACATTATTTGCCATGTGTCTCTCGTTTTCCTCTCCCCCAATTCTGAAACGTTTTCAGAAAAACACAAAAATATTTGCCTTTTTATTCGCCCTCTTTCCGTTCGTCTTTTCTTTTGCTTTTTGTTTGCTTGTGTGCTAGATTGCTTGCTTTGTCACGATGTCTCAAGAAAATACCAAGTTGTGTGATTTTTCCAACACTAATAATAATTATTTTATTAGTACTCCGATTGCTCCCTCCACTAGTGCAGAATCTTATAAAATTAATGCTGCTTTGTTGAATCTTGTTATGAAAAAACAATTTTCTGTTAGTCCTAATGAGAATGCCGCATCCCATCTAAATACTTTCGTTGAGTTGTGTGATATGCAAAAGAAAAAAGATGTGGATAATGATATTGTTAAATTGAAGCTATTTCCGTTCTCACTACGAGATCGTGCTAAAACTTGTTTTTTCTTCTTTGCCTAAAAATAGTATTGATCCATGGAATAAGTGTAAAGATGCTTTTATTTCCAAGTACTTTCCTCCCGCTAAGATCATCTTCCTTAGGAATGATATAATGAATTTTAAGCAACTTGATCATGAACATGTTGCACAATCTTGGGAGAGGATGAAATTGATGATAAGAAATTGCCCTACTCATGTTTTAAGTTTGTGGATGATCATACAAAATTTTATGCTGGATTGAATTTTGCATCTAGAAATCTTTTAGACTCCGTTGCGGGAGATACTTTTATGTAAATCGCATTAGGAGAAGCTACAAAACTCCTAGATAATATTATGACAAATTACTCTCAATGGCATACCGAAAGATCGTCTACTAGTAAAAAAGTGCATGCAATTGAAGAAATTAATACTTTGAGTAGAAGGATGGATGAACTTATGAAATTGATTGCTAGTAAGAGTGCTCCTATTGATCCTAATGATATGCATTTGTCCACTTTGATTGAGAATAATAATGAATCTATGGATGTGAATTTTGTTGGTGGGAATTTTTTTGGTAATAACGCGTATAGAGGAAATTTCAACCCTAGGTCGTTTCCTAGTAATTCCTCTAATAATTATGGTAATTCCTACAACATTTTTTATGGAAATTATAATAATATACCCTCTGATCTTGAGAACAATATTAAAGAATTTATTAATTCTCAAAAGAATTTCAATGCTATGGTAGAAGAAAAATTGCTTAAGATTGATGATTTAGCTAGGAACGTTGATAGAAGTTCTCACGAGATTGATTCTTTTAAGATTAGATCTATGACACCCAAGATTGATATTAATGAGTCTCTGAAAACTATTAAATTTTTTATGAATAAAAGTAGAAAGAGAACCGCTAGGATGCGTGCTACGAGAAATTGGCTAGAAAAAGCATGTTCTTCTAGTTTTTGTGAGAATAATGATGAAGATCTTAAAGTGATTGGTGTGACTCCTACTGAATCTTTGTTTGATAATATAAAACTTGATAAATATGGGGTTGGAGAAGAGTCAACTTTAGCTAGAAGACGTCCCAATAATTTAGAGGGTGAAGATCTTAATAAAAAATTGATAAAAGTGGGATTGGAGAGGTGAAAACTTTAAGTAGTGATGAACCCACTCTTTTGGATTTCAAGGACTTTAATTATGATAACTATTCTTTAATAGATTGTATTTCCTTGTTGCAATCCATGCTTAATTCACCTCATGCTTAGAATCAAAATAAGGCTTTTACTAAACATATTGTTGATGCTATGATGAAATCTTTTAAAGAAAAACTTGAGTTGGAAGGTTCAATCCCTAGAAAGCTTTATGATGAGTGGGAACCTACTATTAGAATTAAGATTAAAGATTCTGAGTGCAATGCTTTGTGTGATTTGGGTGCTAGCGTTTCAACTATCCAAAAAACTTTATGTGATGTGTTAGGTTTCCATAAACTTGATGATTGTTCTTTGAATTTGCATCTAGCGGATTCCACTATTAAAAACCTATGGGAAGGATTAATGATATTCTTATTGTTGCAAATAGAAATTATGTGCCCGTAGATTTTATTGTGCTTGATATAGATTGCAATCCTACATGCCCTATTATTCTTGGTAGACCTTTTCTTAGAACGATTGGTGCAATTATTGATATGAAAGAAGGAAACATTAGATTTCAATTTCCGTTAAGGAGGGGCATGGAACACTTTCCAAGAAAGAAAATTAAGTTGCCATATGAGTCTATTATGAGGGCCACTTATGGATTGCATACCAAAGATGACAATACCTAGATCTATGCATTATGCCTAGCTAGGGGCATAAAATGATAGCGCTTGTTGGGAGGCAACCCAATTTTATTTTATGTCTTTTTGTTTTTACTCCTATTTTTTAATAAATACACAATATTTCCTCTGTAGTAATTGTGTTTTAGTGTTTTAATTAGTGTTTGAGTCAAGCAAGACCTTTGGGATGCTTTGGTTTATCATTGATTTGGTTTTGCTGAAAAACAGAAACTTTTGCGTCCATTAACAGAATTGTTAAACTTCACTGCACCGTGGAAAAAAATTCTTAATTTTTTTACACAAGATTTATATATGATTTTCCTATGTTTTTCTAATTTTTCAGAATTTTTGGAGTTACAGAACTAGTACTAATATTCTGGTCTTTACAGACTTTTCTGTTTTTGGCAGATTCTGTTTTCGATGTGATGTTTGCTTTTTTTGATGAATTTATGGGTAGTATTGGGGGATATGGACCATGGAGAAGTTATAATACAGTATATATAACACCAATATAAAATTGGAATGAGTTCACAACAATACCTAAAAGTGGAGATTTGTTTTATCATACTAACGGATCTCACGAGTTTTTTTGTTGAGTTTTGTGTTGTGAAGTTTTCAAGTTTTGGGTAAAGATTTGATGCACTATGGAATAAGGAGTGTCAAGAACCTAAGCTTGGGGATGCCCAATGCATCCCAAGGTAATATTAAAGGACAACCAAGCATCTAAGCTTGGGGATGCCCCGGGTGGCATCCCCTCTTTTGTCTTCAATCCATCGGTAAATTTACTTGAGACTATATTTTTATTCACCACATGATATGTGTTTTGCTTGGAGCATCTTGTATTATTTTAGTATTTGATTTTTAGTTTGCAACAATCATCCTTGCTGTACACACCTTTTGAGATGGACACACATTAATTGTGAATTTATTAGAATACTCTATGTGCTTCACTTATATCTTTTGAGCTAGACAGTTGCTCTAGTGCTTCACTTATATCTTTTTAGAGCACGGCGGTGGTTTTATTTTATAGAAATTGATGAACTCTTATGCTTCACTTATATTATTTTGAGAGTCTTCAAAATAGTATGGCAATTTTCTTAAGTTATGAATTTGGTCCTAATATGATGGGTATCCAAGAGGGTTATAATAAAAACTTTCATAAAGAGCATTGAATATATGAGAAGTTTGATTCCTTGCATTTGTTTTGAGATAAAAAGATGGTGATATTCGAGTCATGCTAGTTGGTAATTGTGGATTAGTATAAATACTTGTGTTAAGGTTTGTGATTCCCGAAGTATGCACGTATGGTCTATCGTTATGTGATGAAGTTGGAGCATGATTTATTTTTGATTGTCTTCCTTATGAGTGGCGGTCGGGGACGAGCGATGGTCTTTTCCTACCAATCTATTCCCTTAGGAGCATGCGTATTAGTACTTTGTTTTGATGGCTAATAATTTTTTGCAATAAGTATGTGAGTTCTTTATGAATAATATTGAGTCCATGGATTATACGCACTCTCACCCTTCCACCATTGCTAGCCTCTCTAGTATCGCGCAACTTTCGCCGGTGCATTAAACCCACTATATACCCTTTCTAAAAACAGCCACCATACCTACCTATTATGGCATTTCCATAGCCATTCCGAGACATATCGCCATGCAACTTCCACCGTTCCGTTTATTATGACACATAAAATCATTGTCATATTGCTTTGCATGATCATGTAGTTGGCATAGTATTTGTGGCTTGGCCACCGTTCATATTTTTTATACATGTCACTCTAGATCATTGCACATCCCAGTACACCACTGGAGGCATTCATATAGAGTCATATTTTGTTCTAGAATCGAGTTGTAATTCTTGAGTTGTAAGTAAATAAAAGTGTGATAATTATCATTATTAGAGCATTGCCCCATGTGAGGAAAGGATGATGAAGACTATGATTCCCCCACAAGTCGGGATGAGACTCCGGACTTAAATAATAAAAAAGAAAAAAAGGGAGAGAAAAGAAAAAAATGAGAGAAAAAGTGAGAAGGGACAATGTTACTATCCTTTTACCGCACTTGTGCTTCAAAGCAGCACCATGATCTTCATGATAGAGTCTCCTATTTTATCACTTTCATATACTAGTGGGAATTTTTCATTATAGAACTTGGCTTGTATATTCCAATGATGGGCTTCCTCAAATTGCCCTATGCCTTCGTGAGCAAGCAAGTTGGATGCACACCCACTTAGTTTTCTTTTGAGCGTTCATACACTTATAGCTCTAGTGCATTCGTTGCATGGCAATCCCTACTCACTCGCATCGATATCAATTGATGGGCATCTCCATAGCCCATTAATTTGCCTCCTTGATGCGAGACTTTCTCCTTTTACCTTCTCCCCACAACCTCCACCATATTCTATTCCACCTATAGTGCTATATACATGGCTCATGTTCATGTATTGCGTGAAAGTTGAAAAGGCTTTAGAACATTAAAAGTATGAAACAATTGCTTGGCTTGTCATCGGGGTTGTGCATGACAAATACTTTGTGTGATGAAGATATAGCATGACAAGATTATATGATTTTGTAGGGATAACTTTCTTTAGCCATGATATTTTGAGAAGACATGATTGCTTTATTAGTATGCTTGAAGTATTATTGTTTTCATGTCAATATTAAACTTTTTGTTTTGAATCTTATGAATCTGAACATTCATGCCACAATAAGAAAAATTGCATTGATAAATATGTTAGGTAGCATTCCACATCAAAAATTCTGTTTTTATCATTTACCTACTCGAGGACGAGTAGGAATTAAGCTTGAGGATGCTTGATACGTCTCCAACGTATCTATAATTTTTGATTGTTCCATGCTATTATATTATCCATCTTGGATGTTTTATATACATTAATATGCTATTTTATATCTTTTTTTGGGACTAACCTATTAACCTAGTGCCAGTTGTTGTTTTTTTTTCTTGTTTTTGCCTTTACAGAAAATCAGTACCAAACGGAATAAAACTTTACGATGATTTTTCTTGGACTAGAAGACACCTAGGAAGTTTCGGGAGGAGTCCAGAAGACCCCCGAAGAGGCCACAAGCCCTAGGGGCGCGCCCCTAGGCTTGTGGGCTGCTCGTGACTCTCCTAACCCTAATCCTGGCTCCATAAATACTCAAATATTCCCCGTAACCAGAGGGCACACCAAAAATATTTTTCTGCCACCGCAAGCTTCTGTTCTCGTGAGATCCCATCTTGGGGCCTTTTCCGGCACTCTGTCGGAGGGGGATTCAATCACGGAGGGCCTCTACACCAACCTTGCTGCCCTTTCGATGATTTGTGAGTAGTTTACCACAGACCTACGGGTCCATAGCTAGTAGCTAGATGGCTTCTTCTCTCTCTTTGATCTTCAATACAATGTTCTCTTCGATGTTCTTGGAGTTCTATTCGATGTAATCTTCTTTTGCGGTGCATTTGTTGAGATCCGATGAATTGTGGATTTATGATCATATTATTTATGAATATTATTTGAGTCTTCTCTGAACTCTTTTACGAATGATTAAGTTTGCTTTGTATTTCTCTCCGATCTATCAATTTGGTTTGGCCAACTAGATTGGTTTTTCTTGCAATGGGAGAGGTGCTTTGTGATGGGTTCAATCTTGTGGTGTCCTCACCCAGTGACAGTAGGGGTAGCGAGGCACGTATTTGTATTGTTGCCATTAAGGATAAAAAGATGGGTTTTTTACCATATTGATTGGGTCTATCCCTCTACATCATGTCATCTTACTTAAGGCGTTACTCCGTTCTTGTTAACTTAATTTACTAGATGCATGCTGGATAACGGTCTATGTGTGGAGTAATAGTAGTAGATGCAGGCAGGAGTCGGTCTACTTGTCACGGACATGATGCATATATTCATGATCATTGCCTTAGATATCGTCATAACTTTGAGCTTTTCTATCAATTGCTCAACAGTAATTTGTTTACCCACCGTATGTTTTCTTCAAGAGAGAAGCCTCTAGTGAAACCTATGGCCCCCGGGTCTATTTTTCATCATATATTTTCAGATCTATAAACCAAAACCCAAAAATACCTTGCTGTAATTTATTTATATTTACTTTATTTTGCTTTTTAGTTATCTTTTATATCTATCTCTATTAGATCTCACTCTTGCAAGCGACCGTGAAGTGATCGACAACCCCTTTTTTGCATTGTGTGCAAGTGTTTGTTAGTTTGTGCAGGTCCATCTATTGGGGACTTTCTTGTACCTCCTACTGGATGTATACCTTGGTTCTTAACTGAGGGAAATAGTTATCTCTACTTTACTGCATCACCCTTTTCTCTTCAAGAAAAAATCAACGCAAGCTCAAGAAGTAGCAACTGATCCCCTGTCTGCGGAAGGATGCCGGAGAAAATTTACGGGTTGCCGTTGTAGATGCCCTTCGAGCATCTACAGCAGGACTTGGCAACTTCGGCCCCCTATACGTCCGCGGACGCTCTTGGGCACGCCCGCAGACGCATCCGGACGTGCCCTCATATTTCGCTCCTGGTATCCACATATCTCAAATCCGGACTCTCAAATACATGCACGTCGATCATACAAGCCATTGTTGCACGTAAATAACAAATGTTGGTACCGAACATAAATAGTGTTTACATGAAATTTATTTTAAGTGCACAACTCAAACATCAGCTCTTTGGTTTCAATTGTGGATCCACATATGCTCCACAAGATCATTGAGTAGCTACGTGTGCACGTGATGATCTCAAAGATTCTGATGCATCTGCGAAAACGGCGACGAAACGGCACAAATCATCCGGGAAAGTAGGCTTCGGAGCAAAGTAGTCCCTTTGCAGTAGCCAAGCTCCGAACACCCTATCCCGATTGATCACTCTTCTCCCTTTGAGTGAGCCCTTGAGGTTGAGAATATGCTCCACTTGCCGGTCCATTTCCTCTTGCATGCTAATGAGCATGATCATGTCCACTTCTTCGCCCGAATCCGAGGAATCGAAGAACTCATCTTGAATCATTTGACCAAGCTCCGTAGGTCCATACTCCTTGTCCGATGAAGCATCAGAATTCATTGTTTTCCCTAATAAAATCATGAAAAATTCGGTCAGGCAATGTGTCGAACACATCAAGCGCAAAAGGGAGCTAGAGAGTTGCCGGACGTACCACGGTGGCGTCCGGATCGGCGAGGACGGGAGAAAGGACTGCTCTGCCGGAGCTGGGGGCGCAGAGGATAGAAATGGCTATGGAGCGCGCGTGGCGGCGGAGCTGCGAGATGGACGACGCGGAGGAGGAAGAAGAGACTAGAGAGCAAATGGATCTGGCAGTTCTCGGGGGTGGATTTGATGCAATTTGCGGTGGGGTCAGACTGTTGGGTCAGACATGGAGGGCGCGCCCGGAAGCCTCTATATCCGCTCCATATTTGAGCTAGATCTGAGGGGTGCCAATCAGACCGGGTGTTTGAGGCCCGTTTGAAACGCCCGTGTGAATCAAAATTTCATGACGGGTCAATGACCAGGCTGGCCGCCCAGGCGTTTGACGCCGGCTTGAGACACCCGGCTATAGATGCTCTTATGTACACAAGACAACACTAGACTTTTATTCATATGGTACGTTCTCCTGCCTATGGCAACGATTTCTCACAACTGCATGCAAGATCGAGCAAGGACCAGTCTACACGGTTCAGTTCACACCGGCGTCGACCTTTAGTGACAAGTACGACGTGGTAACAGTAAACAAATTACAGTTTGTAAGAGTATCTATAGCCCAAATCTTCCTCAAACGTCCGGGTGGCCCTTCCGGTCATTGGCCGGTCACGATTTTTCGACACAGACGGACGGCTTAAATGAGCCTCAAAAGTCTGAGCTGACTGACACTCTCATATCCAACCCAAATATGGGGCGGATATGGCGGCGCCGGGCGCGTCCGTCACGTCGGATCCGACCCACAATGACCCACCCGACCTCACATATATTCGTCCCTATCCGCTTGCTGGACCAAACCCTAGTCACTTCACACTCCTCTCCCCTCGACCCCCTCCGCCATCCGAGCTCACCTCCGGTGATTTCTGGCCATCTCCGGCATGGCGGGCAGCGTATCTGAGTTCGACCAGTCCGGATCCATCGACTGGGGTGTCATCCCGTGCGGGTTGGAGGCGGCAATGACGGCCCGCATTGCACTCCGCCGCTCCTAGGAGGACATCACCCGGCATGTCCGGCGCGACTCCATTGCGTCGGCTCAACGGGCGCTCGGGTCCTCTAGCGCTGGATCATCGCGGTCCCGGCAACCGGAAAATCTCTCCTTCCCCATCACCGGTCGGGCAGACTATGAGTCCCACTGGGAAAGGGCAACCCGCTGTGGGAAGGAGAGGATAAGGGGCGCCGAGGCCCGTATCGCGGCGGAAATGGCGGAGGCGGAGACGGCTGATGCAGCGGCGCGGGCGGCTGTGGAGGAGGAAGCCATCCGCGCCCGCATTGTGAAGAAACGGCAGCGGAGGAACACGCGCGCCCTCGCCCGAGAGCAGAATGGGCGGTCTGTGCCATGGCCGGACTGCCACCGAAGGAGGAGAAGGATGACAGCTCCAGTGGTGAGCAGATCCGGCTCGATCCCTACTGCGTCTTCGACTGGTACTTCTGTGAGAAGGACGACAAGGGCACCAGGAAGGGCAAGGGCAGCCGTGGATGATCTCCATCATATCCAAACATGCCAAATTTTCGTAGTTCGATGGCATGTTTAGTGTAGTGTGATAGAGTAGCTGGACGATGTGTGTGCATCGACGTAGTTGCATGAGTTTGTATGGATTTGAGATATGATATTGAGGTGTCCAGATGTGAATTGCATTATTTGAGAGTGACCGGTTAGTGCCCACGGACGCACCCGGACGTGACCGCGGGCGTTTGAGGGGCCGGATTTGCAAAGTCTGACTGTAGATGCTCTAATCACTTCCCAATTCCTCCCCCTTCCATTTCCTGTAAACAAATTATATGGAAGCCCTGACTGACGATGACATGTACCTGGGGTAGGGTAATAGGCCTGACCTAGACACCCTTCCCAAGGACATTACCTTAAAGTCAGGGATATTCAAAGGACAATACCATTCACTCGACCAGAAGCATTCCACTCGGAAAACCCAATTCCATTCGACCGGAGCGTACTCACTCGACCACATCAGAAATCACTCGGAAGACAGAAGACCTAAAGTCACTCAGAATGGCAACGGTCAGGCGTTCACTCCGGAGTCTTAATGATCATTTATATGCCTTTATTGCTGGCGTTACCAGTAACGTCCCATCTTTATGTACCTTAAATCCTGTGTAACTGAGGGCTGGAGGGGTCTGGCGAACTCTATATAAGCCACCCCCTCCTCAGGCACAAGGGTTCGCACCCCCTGTAACCTCACGCATAATTCAGTCGACCGAGCCTCCGGGCACCGAGACGTAGGGCTGTTACTTCCTCCGAGAAGGGCCTGAACTCGTAAATCTTGCGTGCACAACCTCATCGTAGCTAGGATCTTGCCTCCTCATACCTACCCCCTATTCTACTGTCAGACTTAGAACCACGACAGTTGGCGCCCACCTTGGGGCGGTGTCTTAGCGACTTTCCGGTGAGGTTGTGATTTTTTCCGATTCCCAGCATCATGGTTTCTGGTGGAGGTTTGGCTGAGGACCGCGAGATCCATCTCGGCGCGCTCGTCTTCATCGCCGATGACTCCGCCTGGCTCCAGGAGGCCCCCCTCGACGTCGAGACACTCCCCGTCCGCGGGGCAACGCACTTTCGCGCGTGTGTTCGCGGCGTCCTCCTGCGGCAGCCGTCGACCCAGTATTGGTCGGCTCCCGCAGTAACTTCGTCCCCTGCCATTCGTCGTCGCAAGCGATCCGGTTGGTCGCGGCTTCAGCGGTGGGTGAAGCATGCGGTGGCGCGTCAGTCGGCCACCCCTCAAGTCGCGGCGATCGAGCCTGATGAATCTCTCTACGGCCTGTTCGATCTGTCGACTGGCTCCGTCGAGACCCTGTCCAAGTGCGACAGCAGCGACCCTGCAGCGAAGGTCCTGATGGTCGACACACCGCGCGGCCCACCTGGCATGTGTCGCAATGGTGGCGGCGACGGCGGTGGCGATCCATCGCATGTTCACGAGGAATATCACCCCGAAGCCCTCTCTTTGCAGCGGAGGGAGGAACTCCACCGCCGCAACGAGGAGGCACTCCACACGCCCATCGTCGGAGAGACCTCTGAGGATTGGGCCTTGGAGGCAGCGCGCTTGGCCACTTTGGCTGAACGCACTCGACTGGAGAACCTTCAGCATGCACTCGATGAACGTGCTCGGCAGCAGATTCCTGAGTCCAGTCGACAGCGGCAATTGCTCCCGCCTCAACCTCAGGTATACCGCACTCCTATTCAGAATCTTATGGCCGCAGCTCGTATAGCAGAGTCCATCCAACCATCCCAATCGGAGGCTGGACGAGGTTTGATGCAGATCCGGGCTCTGCTCCGGGCAGCAGGAGAGCAAAATACTGCAGTATCTCAGTCGCGTAACAGAATCCATAGCAGATCTGTGGTGGCCGACACAGTTCAATCGGCTCACAGCCCAAGATCGCCTCCGCGGCATGAGGGACGTGGGCATCGCCAAGAACAGTACTTGGGTCGGAACCACGAGCAGTACGATCATCGGCTCGGCCGTGGTGACCACCGTCGAGTGCCTACGCCCCCTCTGAGAGGCGGATCATATGTGCCCCAGCGTTATGATGACAGGCGCCCGAACACCGAAGAGCGGAGGGTTCCAGTCGACCCAAGAGAGCCAGGGTTTGATGCGAGGTCAATTTTGGTGCAAGGTTTGGTCGACAGGAACCGAGCACACAGAGAAGGGCGAGACAGAGATCACCCGAGTGGGAGCAGAGTACATGTTTCAGGCCCCGAGTGTTTTAGCAGGGCCATCAGAGCTGCTGAGATCCCCCCCAACTTCAGGTTGGCGACTGGGGTTAGTAAGTTCACCGGTGAGTCGAAGCCTGACACTTGGCTGGAAGATTACCGGGTAGCTGTTCAGATCGGTGGTGGAAATGATGAGGTAGCTATGAAACATCTTCCTCTCATGTTGGAAGGATCGGCCAGAGCATGGCTGAATCAGTTGGCTCCAGGCAGTATATTCAGCTGGGAAGAGTTAGCTCGAATGTTTGTCCAGACATTCGAGGGCACATGCAAACGACCTGAAGGGTTGACAGAATTGCAACATTGTGTACAGAAACCGAATGAAACTCTGAGGGATTACATCCAAAGATGGACCACTTTACATCACACAGTAGAAAATGTATCCCATCACCAAGCAGTTTGCGCCTTCAAGGAGGGCGTTCGGTATCGAGAGCTTAACCTGAAATTTGGTCGGACAGGAGATATGTCTCTGACCCGAATGATGGAAATAGCCACTCGATACGCTAATGGTGAAGAAGAGGATCGACTCCGCAGTGGAAAGGGCAAGCTAGTCGCCCAAGACAACGGAGGAGGTCGGAAGTAGAAACGCAAAGCCGAGCCAGCAGGTCCTGGTGAAGCTACAGTTGTAACTCAAGGAAAATTCAAGGGGAAGCCCAAAGGGCCCTGGATCCCCAAGAAGGTGAAAGATCAAGCAGGGAATGATGTGTTGGATTTGCCATGTCACATTCACACCAAGAAGGATGAAGAGGGTAATCTGATTTATCCTAAACATACCACTCGACAATGTTGGCTCCTAATCCAGCAGTTCCGAGAGAAATAGCCCAATGAGAAGGAAAAAGAGTCTGACAAGGATGAGGACAAGGAAGAAGATGATGACGGTTTTCCTAACGTCAATTCCACTTTGGTGATTTTTGCTGACATTGAAAGCAAAAGTCGACTGAAAGTCATCAACAGAGAAGTAAACATGGTTGCTCCGGCAACGACGACATATTTGAAATGGTCAAAGACTCCCATTACATTCGACCAATCTGACCACCCACCGCATGTTGCCACCCCCGGGAGGCAAGCGTTGGTGGTCGACCTAGTCGTCGGGGGCACCCGACTGACCAAAGTCCTGATGGATGGTGGCAGCGGCTTGAACATTTTGTATGCTGAGACCCTCCGTGGGATGGGCATTCCGATGTCCAAGCTCAGTGAGAGCAACATGCGATTCCACGGTGTCATTCCAGGAAAGAAAGCTGATTCACTCGGCCAGATCGCTCTTGACGTGGTTTTTGGTGATTCAAAGAATTACCATAAGGAGAAGTTGACATTTGAAGTTGTGGATTTTCACAGTGCCTATCATGCTATTCTGGGCAGAACTGCATATGCCCGTTTCATGGCTCGACCGTGTTACGTGTACCTCAAGCTGAAGATGCCTGGCCCCAGGGGCGTGATCACAGTCACTGGTAATCGGCAACGAGCAGAAGAGTGCCTCCAGAAGGGCTCTAAGATAGCCGATGAACAGATGGCAGCAGTAGAAATGGATGAATATAAGAAGACTGCAGATCCGAGTGATTTGTTGCGTGCTAAGAAGCCTGCTTCAGAGTCTGCATTTCAGTCGTCCGGTGAAACAAAGCCTGTTCACATTCACCCGACCAATCCCAGTGCTGCTCCGACTCATATCTCAGCAACACTCGACAGAAAATAGGAAGAAGCGCTCGTCCAGTTCCTCCGTGAGAACTGGGACATCTTCGCATGGAAGCCGTCTGACATGCCGGGTGTACCCAGGGGACTGGCTGAGCACCGTTTGCGAGTCGATCCAAAGGCAAAACCTGTGAAAGAGCATCTCCGTCGGTCCGCTGTGGAGAAGAGAAAGGCAATCGGCAAAGAGGTGGCTCGGCTTCTGGCGGCTGTGTTCATCCGCGAAGTTTACCACTCCGAGTGGCTCGCCAATGTTGTCATGGTTCCCAAGAAGGACGATTCACTTCGTATGTGCATTGATTTCAAGCATATCAATCGGGCCTGCCCGAAAGATCATTTTCCTCTCCCCCGCATCGATCAGATAGTCGACTCGACTGCGGGATGTGAGCGATTGTCCTTCCTGGATGCATATTCCGGGTACCATCAGATCCGACTGTATGGACCTGATGAAATAAAAACAACTTTTATCACCCCATTCGGGTGCTTTTGCTACGTCACCATGCCCTTTGGTCTCAAGAATGCTAGGGCCACATTCATGCGCATGATACAGAAGTGCCTGCTAACTCAAATCAGTCGGAATGTGGAAGCATACATGGATGACATCGTGGTTAAGTCGCGTAAAAGTTCCGACCTGCTGACTGACCTTGCTGAAACCTTTGCCAATTTGAGAAGATATGATATCAAGCTTAATCCGTCGAAGTGTACATTTGGAGTTCCAGGTGGAAAGTTACTCGGTTTCCTCGTTTCCGAACGTGGGATCGATGCAAACCCAGAGAAAGTTGGTGCAATCCTCCGAATGAAACGCCCTGTGCGTGTACACGACGTTCAGAAGCTTACTGGTTGTTTGGCCGCTTTGAGTCGATTCATCTCTCGTCTCGGTGAAAAGGCATTGCCTCTTTACCGACTGATGAAGAAATCTAATAAGTTCGAGTGGACTCCTGAAGCTGACGCAGCATTTGCAGAGCTCAAAGCCCTGCTTTCCACCCAGCCGGTGCTTGCTGCTCCAATCAGCAAAGAGCCTTTACTGCTTTATATAGCAGCCACTGGACAGGTTGTCAGTACAGTACTCACGGTCGAGCGGGAAGAAGAAGGTAAAATCTACAAGGTTCAATGCCTAGTGTACTATATTTTTGAAGTCTTAACCCCATCCAAGCAGAGATATCCACATTATCAGAAGCTTGTATATGGAATTTACTTGACCACAAAGAAGGTTGCACATTACTTCTCAGATCATTCGATTACAGTCATCAGCGACGCTCCGTTGTCAGAAATTTTGAACAACAGAGATGCAACTGGTCGAGTGGCAAAGTGGGCGATTGAACTCCTTCCGCTGGATATCAAGTTTGAGGCAAAGAAAGTGATCAAATCTCAAGCAATAGCGGATTTCCTCGTCGAGTGGGTTGAACAGCAGCTACTGACCCAGATACAGTCGGAACATTGGACTATGTTCTTCGACGGGTCCAAGATGTTGAATGGTTCAGGCACTGGAGTAGTCCTGGTATCTCCACGAGGCAACAAACTCAGATATGTTCTCCAGATTCACTTTGATTCCTCCAACAATGAAGCTGAATATGAGGCACTCCTGTACGGGTTGCGTATGGCCATTTCACTCGGCATCCGTCGCCTAATGGTTTACGGTGACTCAGATTTAGTGGTTAATCAAGTGATGAAGGAGTGGGACGTCAGGAGCCTAGCTATGACTGGTTAATGCAATACGGTGAGAAAGTTAGAAAAGAAGTTTGAAGGGCTAGAGCTCCACCATATACCCCGACTGAAGAATCAAGCAGCTGATGACTTGGTGAAAATAGGTTCCAAGCGGGACCTATTCCCAGCAATGTGTTTTTGGAGCATATTCACGCACCATCAGTTCAAGGAGATCCCTTCACTGAAGAGCCCCCACAGCCTAAGAGCTCCACTGATCCGACTGAAGTTGAAGTCCCAGCTGTGGTCGACTTGATCATGGAGGTTTTAGTCTTCATTCCCGATTGGACAGTGCCATATATTGCATATATTCTCAGGAAAGAGCTTCCAGAGGATGAAGAAGAGGCTCGTCAGATTGTCCGTCGATCCAAAGCCTTCACGGTAATGGGTGGACGGCTCTACAGAGAGAGTGTTACTGGGGCCGTTCAGAAATGCATCACTCCAGAAGAAGGCCGAATGATCCTCAATGATATCCACTTAGGGACCTGTGGTCACCATGCGTCCTCTCGGACCATCGTGGCCAAAGTATACCGAGCAGGGTTTTACTGGCCACAGGCAAATGAGATGGCAAAGGAAATAGTTGACAAGTGCGAGGGCTGTCAGTTCTACTCCAACATGTCCCACAAACCTGCTTCAGCCTTGAAGACTATTCCACTCGTCTGGCCATTTGCTGTTTGGGGATTAGATATGGTCGGACCTCTAAGGACTGGCAGGAGTGGCTTCACCCATGTGCTTGTAGCATTCGACAAGTTCACTAAATGGATTGAAGCTAAACCTATCAAAAACCTGGAAGCAAGTACTGCTGTCAGCTTCATCAGAGGGTTAACATTTAGATATGGAGTTCCGCACAACATCATCACGGATAATGGGTCAAACTTTGATTCAGATGAGTTCTGAGCTTTCTGCGCTTCCCAAGGTACTTGTGTCGACTATGCTTCAGTCGCCCACCCTCAGTCGACTGGACAAGCAGAAAGAGCGAACGGTTTGATTCTCAAAGGGCTGAAACCTCGATTGATGCGCGAACTCAAGCATGCAGCCGGCGCTTAGGTAGATGAGCTACCGTCAGTCCTTTGGGGATCAAGAACAACACCAAATCGGTCGACCGGTCGAACCCCCTTCTTCATGGTCTATGGGGCTAAGGCTATGCTGCCGAGTGACTTGCCTCACAATGCACCCCGAGTAGAACTTTTTTTAGAAGCCGAAGCAGAACGGGCTTGAGAAGATGATGTTGATCTTCTGGAAGAAGAAAGAGAGATGGCCTTGATCCGATCGACCATTTATCAGCAAGACCTTCATCGATTATATGCTAGAAATGTGAAGGGTCGAGCATTTCAGGAAGGGGACCTTGTGCTCCGAGTGGACCAGCAACGGCCTCACAAACTTGCCCCCGCTTGGGAAGGTCCCTTCATCGTCACCAAAGTGCTCCACAATGGAGCGTATCACCTCTACAATGTGGAGCAGAATAAAGACGAGCCACGCGCTTGGAATGCGGAGTTACTCCGCCGTTTTTATACTTAAGTGTTCAGACTGATGTAATAAGGAGTACCTTTCAGTTCGTTTATCAAAGACATGGTTTTACAGTCTCCTAAATGATTGTTGTTACTAATACATGTGTCCAAAATCCCCCAGTGGGTGGCTTAGCCGCGAATCCGATTCGCCTAAGTTTAAAAAATCCTATCGAGTGATGAGCAACCCTCTCACTCGGGGGCTTAGCTGCAGTCCTGTACTCGCCTAAGTTTAAAAAATCCTACCGAGTGATGAGCAACCCTCTCACTCGGGGGCTCAGCTGCAGTCCTGTACTCGCCTAAGTTTAAAAAATCCTACTGAGTGATGAGCAACCCTCTCACTCGGGGGCTTAGCTGCAGTCTTGTACTTGCCTAAGTTTGAAAAATCCCACCGAGTGAAGAGCAACCCTCTCACTCGGGGGCTTAGCTACAGTCCTTATGTACTCGCCTAAGTTTAAAAAATCCTACCGAGTGATGAGCAACCCTCTCACTCGGGGGCTTAGCTGCAGTCCTGTACTCGCCTAAGTTTAAAAATCCTACCGAGTGATGAGCAACTCTCACTCGGGGGTTAGCTGCAGTCCTGTACTCGTCTAAGTTTAAAAAATCCTACCGAGTGATGAGCAACCCTCTCACTCGGGGGCTAGCTCAGTCCTGTACTCGCTCTAAGTTTAAAAAATCCTACCGAGTGATGAGCAACCCTCTCACTCGGGGGCTTAGCTGCAGTCCTGTACTCGCCTAAGTTTAAAAATCCTACCGAGTGATGAGCAACCCTCTCACTCGGGGGCTTAGCTGCAGTCCTGTACTCCCTAAGTTTAAAAAATCCTACCGAGTGATGAGCAACCTCTCACTCGGGGGCTAGCTGCAGTCCTGTACTCGCCTAAGTTTAAAAAATCCTACCGGAGTGATGAGCAACCCTCTCACTCGGGGGCTAGCTGCAGTCCTGTACTCGCCTAAGTTTAAGAAATCCTACTGAGTGATGAGCAACCCTCTCACTCGGGGCTTAGCTGCAGTCCTGTACTCGCCTAAGTTTGAAAAATCCCACCGAGTGAAGAGCAACCCACTCACTCGGGGGCTTAGCTGCAGTCCTGTACTCGCCTAAGTTTAAAAAATCCCACCGAGTAAAGAGCAATCCACTCACTCAGGGGCTTAGCTACAGTCCTGTACTCGCCTAAGTTTAAAAAATCCCACCGAGTGAAGAGCAACCCTCTCACTCGGGGGCTTAGCTGCAGTCCTGTACTCGCCTAAGTTTAAAACACGCTCCATCCTGATCCGTCAGGACAATGAAGTGCAGGTCGACTGCGACCTTCTCTTCAGAGCTACGCCACAAGTACAATGTGTGCTCCATCCTGATCTGCAAGAATGACGAGGTGTAGGTCGTCCACGATCCTCTCCTCAGAATTGCATCACAACAACAAAAGTCTGTTCCGAGTGAAGGTACAAGTTCCACTCGGAAATAAAAACAAGCATATTTAAGGGAAAACTAAGTTCGGATAAATCCCCATGAGGTTCCAGACCGCAGATTAAAGTACTCGGGCATCAGGCCCGAAGGAGTTTAATGGTTACAAAACCACTCGGCATACCGAGGCAAATTTAATCAGATCGTAAATTTTTTGTTCACTCCGCAAGAGGGCTGGCTGGCTCGACGAACTCATCCAGGTCGATTCCATCTGCAATTCGAGTAGCAGCACAGATAAAAGTCTCCATGAAGGACTGGAAGTCAAGTTTCTTGGTATTGGCAACCTTGATTGCTGCTAGCTTCTCTTCTTTGGCTTCCTTGCAATGAACACGAACCAGGGACAGAGCTATGTCGGCACCGCATCGAGCAGAGGACTTCTTCCATTCCTGCACTCGACCAGGAATCTCATTGAGTCGAGTCATCAAAGACTCGAGATCATTTTGGAGCGTTTCCCTTGGCCAGAGCGCCGTGTCGATCCGCGACACCGCAACCTTCAGTCGAGCAAGGTAATTCATGGCGCTGGCAAGGCGAGACTCCAGTCGGAGCACGTTCATGGCAGCTTCATCTTTAACAAGGGAGTTGATGGGGTCCAAGCTTGTCTCGACTCGTCCAGTCTCTTCCTCGAGGTTTTGACAGAATTCTGCACTCACAGAGAAATAATGAGTCGACAGTTATATGACGAGTCAACGAAAGCAAATCAATCGGACAGGGAAAAATACCTTCAAGCATGAGGAATAACTTCTTGGCGAGTCCCCCCAGATAATTCTCTAGCTTGTTCCTCTTGCGGGTGATGTCTTCCACTTTGTCAGTCAGGGTCCCTTTATCCTTCTTCAGTCGAGTTACCTCTTTGTTGGCGTCATCGAGAGCAGTCTTCAGCTTGGTATTCTCTTCCTCCAACTTTCCGACTGAGGCCAGCTTTTGGTCAGCGAGTGCCATTTTTTCTTCTGCTGTTTTCTTCGCAGCCGCAAGGTCAAGGTCCTTCTTCTCCAAAGCCCATCTCATTGTTTCTAGAAAGAATAACATTCGAATCAGAAAAAGGAGGAGAAAAGATGGCAAGAGAACCAGTCGACAAGCTTTCCTTACCAGCAGCGTCATCCTTAGCCTTCTGCAAGTTATTCTGAGCCAACTCCAGATCAAGATTGAGCTGGATCTGCTTCTGCTCCAAGTCAGTGAATCGGGCTCCAAGATCACAAGATTTCTGTGTTCAGAAGATAGTCAGTCGGCAGACACAAATATTGGTTGCTTCCGAGCAATAAAGTAACAAGTTCAAAGAGTTCTAAGACTACTGCCGAATCAAACATTCAACAATAGTCTCGGGGACTACACCCAGTGAGTGCACTCAGCGTGGCCCCACTGGTTCGACTTTTCAATTGACTTGGTCCGTCCAGTAAAAAAAAAACTCAGACCATAGCCGACTGCCCGCAGTCGACTACGGTCTCGGGGACTACACCCAGTGGGTGCACTCAGCGTGCCCCCACTGGTCCAGGTCCCACTCGACATGATCTGCTCAGACCGAGTGGAAAAGTTCTTTTCAAAGACCCCCGCAGAAGCAAACATTCGACGGCGGTCTCGGGGACTACACCCAGTGGGTGCACTCAGCGTGCCCCCACTGGTTCAGAGATTCAATCGACACAACCTAGTCGACTCAAGTGGAAAAACTACTCAACAGAAATTAAAACACCCAGTGTGTGTACAGACTGACAATGAGTGTGCAATTAAGGTTCCAAAACGCTCATCCATGGACGTCTTGCAGATAATAAAGCAGAAGTTTCTAAATATCATATCCTAACAGAACAAGCGTCAAGATGGAGTGCAGTCGGAAGTAAGTTAACCTGGACATTGGCCTGGAGTACTGAGCTGGCATCATAGGCAGCTTGACTGGCCTCGCGCACCACTTTCATCTGATCCATCATAATGCCTGCCTGGCGTATGGCTTCCTTGGCAGCACTCACTTGGTCTTCTGGGACGTGATGGGCGGTGAAAAGTGGAGACGGTGGATCAGCTGCAGCAGCTTGAGAGCTTGAGGCATTAAGATGCACAGATGAAGCAGGGGCCTGTGCAGTCGACGCTGAAGGACGACTACTCGACAAGGGAATCGCAAAAGTAACAGAAGCACGGTTGAGGTCCCCAGGCTGCTGGGTAGCTGGTTCTGCCGCCGGCGTCGACTGAGGCGTCTTGCTAGCTGGTGCCTTTTTGCCCAAGGTCCTGCTCCTCTTTCCCACGAGCTGCTGTGGCACATCTTCGTCGTCATCTAGAAGTTCAATAACATTTTGCGGAGCTGCAAAAGAATCGACCACAAGAGTTCAGTCGACTGTAGAAGTGGTTAGCGAAGAAAAAACAAGATAACAGGAGTCATACCCGCATTGGATGTGACCGCGTCCTCCATCTCCTCGTCGTCATCATCTTTATAAGCAGAAGTCCCAGAGGTAGCAGCACTGCAAATTTCAAGGTTCACTCGGTCAAGCAAGAGAATGGGTTGACGACTGATATAAGATTCTTGGAGCAAAGGGTGAAAATGAAACACTTACACAGAGACGACGGGAACATCAACCTTGATCTTGGGCAAGGCCTTCCGTGGCTTTGACGGCGCAGTCTTGAGCTGCTTCGGAGCTTTCTCAGTCGGCACCGGAGAAGATGTCCGAGTGCACTTCGAAGTTTGTCCAGTCGGTGCCGCCACTTTACCCCGGATACTTGCTGGGTCGTGCTTCTGTTTGGAACGCTTTTCCATGCGAGGTGGAGAATCGACCTCCTCACCACTGCTCAAGTCTTCGCGCTCTTCATCACTCTCGTCATCAGAGTTCCAATCGCCGCTGTTGCCTCCGCTCTCCTCTCCTTCCTGGATCTGCTCCCCGTTGGGCATCGAGTACATCTCAGTATATATCTGCAGAGCAAAGAATCATACAAATATCAATCAGATTGAAGCCTAAATAGGAAATCAGAGCAAAGGACATTCGGCACTGAAGATTGTACCTTATCCGGTTCGTTGGTCTTGTCGAATGGTGGGACCCTCTTAGACCCCCTGGGGTTATCTTTGTTACCAGTGATGCCTTGCAGCCACCGCTCCACTACCTCCCCGGTGACCTCCTCCGGGTGGATCCGAGTGGTGTCATCAATACCCGAGTACATCCACATGGGATGATCACGAGCCTGGAGTGGCTGGATGCGTCGACTGAGAAATATTTCAAGCAAGTCCATACCAGTCACCCCATCGCGGACTAACTGGACTACTCGGTCAACTAGCATATTCACTTCTGCTCGCTCCTCTGGGTTCACTTTCAAAGTAGAGGGCGGCTGGACTCGATCCATGGAAAAGGGAGGAAGCCCAGTCGACTGACCAGGAGTCGGCTGGTCTTTGCAATAGAACCAGGTCGACTGCCACCCTCTAACTGAATCAGGGAGCGTCATAGCCGGAAAAGTGCTCCTACCCCTCATCTGAATTCCCAGACCCCCGCACATCTGGATCACATGTGTTCTCTCATCACTCGGATTGGACTTTTCTACGGCTTGAGAGCGGCATGTGAATATATGTTTGAAAATACCCCAGTGCGGTCGACAGCCCAAGAAATTCTCACACAGGGAAACGTATGCAGCAAGATAGGTGATGGTGTTGGGGGAAAAGTGATGAAGTTGAGCTCCAAAGAAATTCAAGAAAGCCCGGAAAAAGGGGTGTGGAGGCAAGGAGAAACCACGGTCGACATGAGTCGCGAGGACGACGCACTCACCCTCTTGCGGCTGCGGCTCGGTCCCCTTCCCCGGCAATCGCCAGGACTGGTGGGCAATCAAGCCCCCTTCGACCAGATCCTCCATGTCTTCCTTCCGGATCGTGGTTCTGATCCAGTCGCCCTGGATCTAGCCAGGCGGCAGGCCGGACCTAGATGACGACCCGCCCCGACTCGTCTTCTTGCCCTTCGCTGCCGCACGCCGCCCCGTCCAAGCGCAGCCTGCTGCGATGGGAAAGGAGAAAACGGCGGCCCTGGAGCGAGCGAAGAAGGTGACGAATGCGGTGGAGAAAAAGAGGAAGAAGGAGGGGATAAAGAGCACAGTGCCAAACGCACCGGCCCAGACGCCTTATATGGACTTGTTACCGAGTGACTGACTTGTGGGCCCAAGCAGTCCCATCGAATCCCGCAGTAGTCGCGCACTCGGTACGTGGCGAGAAAGGTGGCGCGAGGATCGAGGCGTCCCTGCCAAATCTGTTCCGTTTATTGCGGGCCTCTCCGTCGCGCGCGCTTCTCCAAATTTCGAATCCCGTGAGATCCGGGAACGACAGTGCAGTCAATCACGCCAAAGATCTCATACCATGTCCACAATTGAAGCTTATCAACAAAATTCACTCGACAATTTAGGAATGGATCAAGGCGAGTGAAAATGAAGTCGAAGTCGTTTCGTGGTTCATTAATCTAAGCAAAACGCTCCCGAAGCGTGAAAACTGGGTCGGAACCATCTTCAACTCCTTTTGTCACTCGAACCCTGAACCATTCGGGGGCTAATGACGATGACATGTACCTGGGGTAGGGTAATAGGCCTGATCTAGACACCCTTCCCAAGGACATTACCTTAAAGTCAGGGATATTCAAAGGACAATACCATTCACTCGACCAGAAGCATTCCACTCGGAAAACCCAATTCCATTCGACCTGAGTGTACTCACTCGACCACATCAGAAATCACTCGGAAGACAGAAGATCTAAAGTCACTCGGAATGGCAACGGTCAGGTGTTCACTCTGGAGTCTTAATGATCATTTATATGCCTTTATTGCTGGCGTTACCAGTAACGTCCCATCTTTATGTACATTAAATCCTGTGTAACTGAGGGCTGGAGGGGTCTAGCGAACTCTATATAAGCCACCCCCCTCCTCAGGCACAAGGGTTCGCACCCCCTGTAACCTCACGCATAATTCAGTCGACCGAGCCTCCGGGCACCGAGACGTAGGGCTGTTACTTCCTCCGAGAAGGGCCTGAACTCGTAAATCTTGCGTGCACAACCTCATCGTAGCTAGGATCTTGCCTCCTCATACCTACCCCCTATTCTACTATCAGACTTAGAACCACGACACTGACTCTCGCGCCGCCCCTTCGCGGGCGACACGGGAGGTCTCAGCCGCCGCCTAGTCCTCCCCCAGCGCTCACCTTTCCTCCGTCGTTGCCTGTGGTCGGCGCCGGGTAAAGATCGTGCGTGCGGTGGCGGCGGCGGAGGGCCTCTCCTCCCTTCCCTGGATCCGCAGATGGCGCGGGCGCCCAGATCCGCGGGGTGCGGCCCTCCTGACGGAGCGGCGATTCCCGGCGGCGGCGGACTTGCGATGGTGCACGGGCGTCCAAATCCATGGGGTGTGGGTTCTCTGGCAGCGTGGCGGCTCCTGGTGGCGGCGGGCTCGGGCGGCGGCAGGCTTGGGCAACAGCGTGGTCGCACGATGGCGGATCTCGTCGCTCCGGTCATCGCGGAGGAATCCGGACCTAGGGCAGCGGCCCCGGTAGGCATGGTGATGATCGTGGGTGGTGGATGGATGGCGTCTTGACCGCATGGGCGGTGAGTTGCCGGTGGATTTCCTCCCCGCTGCACTTGGTGGCTTGTGATCCCGCCCGTCGGCCTCGGTGCATTCACAGGGGCTGGTAGAGGTGACATCGGACCGGAGGAAACTCTGGATGACTCGCTCATCCCGACGGTGGTGACGACCAAGGTTGCTGTTCTCCTCCTTGCAGGCGCCGTCAAGGTCCTTGCCCTCCACCCCAACCCCATGCCTGGGTGAAGACCCAAAATCTCGTCAGATTGGGCGGCGGCAGCACTGTGTGTGTCGTGACCTTCTTGGAGGCGCCGCCTGGGGCGTTCGGGTGCTCGGTTAGAGGAACTGCAGGCGGAGGGGATGGGACCAGTGGCATCAGGTGGTGTTCGTGAAGGAGGAGCGGCGTGGCATCGGGCACGTCGACAACGTCGAATCTCGGCGGCATGGAGCAGCGGGGTCTCAGCATGGGCGTGTGATGATGGATGAGCGCAGGATGGTGGCGTTGTCTTGCGTCGTGGTGACGTCGACGGTAGCTAGGCCTGGCAAGGTCGATGTGTCAGTACAGCTCTGAAGATGAAACGATGAAAGATGGCGACAACCTGTGAGAGTGTGCCGGACCGGTGTGTGTCCCAGACCCGACATTGTGGCTTGGTTGGGGCCTCCGGTTTTAGATGTTAGGCTATGGTGTGAAGTCTGTTTGGTATTCAGTTCGGACTATCGGCATCCCTTCATCGAGTGAATAGGAGTAGGGACATCTGCTATCAAGATGATGACTTCAGACGTACTGATGTATTACTTTGTAAAGTATTTATAAATAATTAATAAAGTGACTGCATGCATCATTCAGATGCAGAGGCCGGGGTCTTCCTTCTTTTCTAAAAATGAATAAAAAATTTACAGTTTGTAATCACTTCTTAATTTCTACCCCTGCATTCAATGAATAAGACGTGCACGTATCTTTAAAATCAGTTTTGATCATAAATTAGACCAATTAAATAGATAATAATTACATCAATGAATTCATATTATAAAGAACTTTTCAATTTTATAATTTTTAATCACATGTATAGGACGGTTTGGGACACCTAGGTGCCCAGAAATCTTGCCTACATACTGTTGAGTTCTTCCATCATTCTGATATTCAGATGGCTAGACAGATTATCAGGTTTGACCCTTTAACACATGGATTGAGATTTTGTAGTGTTTCCATATATTTCTTGCATGTGCATACCCACAGATGACACATGATTACCTTTCAAATAATTTGCATGGCGTTGCTGCTACTCCCTCCGTTTCTAAATATAAGTCTTCTTAGATATTTTCAATATGGACTACATACGAAGCAAAATAATTCAATCTACACTCTTAACATATTTTTATATACATTCATATGTAGTTTCTATTGAAATCTTAAAAATGACTTACATTTATAAACGAAGGGAGTACTAAAATGATTAAACCTTACTAATTGATTTGCATAATTAATTATCCCGTCTGAGAGAAAATTCCAAATAAAAAAAACGTGTTGCCGATGTTGGAATAGGTATGATTTTTTGTGAGGGATAAAATAGGATTAGGTATGGACGTAAGGTAAGTAATATATGATGAAATCAGAATCACCTTTATCAGTAGGTATGCGAGGATTTGTCATAATTACTCCAGATTTATCAGTAGGTATGTGAGGATTTGTCATAATTAAGCTATAGATTTTGTCTAACTAGTGAGTTTGGAGACGAGCGGCAGGGCGGCAGGGGAGCTTCAAATGGTGCGGCAGGCGGCGGTGGCGGAGCAGCGAAACGGCAACGATTTGGGGTCATTTAATGGCGTTGGGCGGCGGAGCGGTGGCAGATCCGATGGCGGCGGGGGTGGGGAGGCTGGATCTGCTAGCGGCGGGCCGACGGCGTGGTGGCGGATCGAGGTAGGCGGCCGGTCGGGGGAAGGGATGGAAAATTTTAGGGTGGTTGAAGTTCGCATGTGAGTGGCTGTTTTACAGTTGGGTTTACATCTGAGGCCGTTGGAGGTGTAAATTTACATCTCCAAATGTTGTATTTTACATCACTTGAAAGAGGTGATGTAAAAATTTATACATCTACATCCAAAGCATTTTGCCGTCCGTGATCTATGCCTTTGCCGTCCGGCATGGCGGACGGCAAAGAAGCTGATTCCAGTAGTGTTGGGTCTCAGCGGAGACGTAAAAAGCAGTTATTTATACATCTACATCATTTATTGAAAATGCTCTTATAGTAGACAGCTGGGACTCGTCGTGCTAGTCCCAAAAGACTAGAAAGAATCCAATCATTAGACACATGAACGCAAACAAATAAAGACCAGATCCATGCAGATTCATCAAAGACAAATACTACTGAATCCCGCAAGATCCATCGAAGACATACCCACCCGCTCTTCGACACAGCCAATTTAATCACTTTTTTAAGGAGGGGGACTTTTGGTCAATGGTTGTATATACACTCTATATGAAAAAATAGTAATTAAATAAAAAACAACAATTTTTGAAAATATTTTTAAAATAAACTTGACCATTCGTTGCACTGGTAAAAATTACCACAGAAAGAAATTTTTCGTTGATTTCTTTTCAAAAAAGACAAAAAATTCGATCAAAATAGTGTGATTAGTAACCTAAGTTTTTGTCTTTTTTTGCCCTGAACTCAACACTGGTTTTCTATTCGTGAAAATATATATACTAGTGCAAAAGAAAGTTGAGTTATTTATTGTAAAAAACTTCCAAACTGTTTTAACTCTTTTTATTACAGAATCTCTTCACCCGACCGACCGGCCCGACCCGGTCCCGCGAGCCGGGGGGGTGGGGGGGATCCCTACTCCGGCCGCCGCCAGACCCCTCTCTCCTCACTCTTCTCCTCCTGTTGTCACCAGAGTGCACCGCCGGGCAAAGCCTGGCCGGCGCCGGCGGGCCTTCTTCTCCCTTCGTGCGGGCAGCCACCTCGGGTGTTTGCGCGGCGTTGGGCAGGGCGTGGCGGCGCGACGACGGCAGCCGTCCCAGCGACCGTGCTGGCTCGTGGTGGCACGTGGTGGGCTGCTGGGGTTGGCGGAGTGTGCTTGCGTAAGGTGGGAGGCATCGGGGTTGTGGCGGTCTGATCCAGATCTGACGGGCTGCTCCTCCGGTGGGCTGTTCTCGCGAGCGACGTGGGCTGCGGCGGTGTGCTCCGGTCATCTCCGGCGGTCCTTGGGTGCTAGAGGTGGATGGAGCGGGGGCGTGCCATGGTGGGTGTAACACCCCCTAGTAATAAGCTCTATGACACTCTGTTAAAACTGCCAAGTCATGATCATTTGCAGTGCCAAATCATTTGGGTTAATAATCCAATTCAAATTCAAAATCTGAAAATCAAATTAAATTCCAAAGTGCAAATTGAAGTTGATCAAACTCTGCTGGAGAAATGTTATTTAATTAGCAAATAATCCAGTGGTCATGGCAAAATCATAATCATTGTTTTTGGAGTTAGCTAAGTGAGTGAAACAACCTGAAACAGCACTCAAAACAGACTATTTACATCTATTAAATTAATATCAAACTCACATGGAATCCAAATTTGTCCAAACCACTTTTTGGTGAGAGATAATATTGCATTGCAATATTTGGGCCAACTCCCACATTTTTCAAAAGTGCACAAGTGCCCTAAACATTTTGAAACAGAAAAGGAAATAAAAGAAAAAGAAAACAGAATCAGAGAAATAATTAAAAGGGACACTGTGCACTGGGCCTTAGTGCACAGTGCCCCGATTTGAGGTCCAACCGGCCCAGCCCATCTGTGACGCCCCCGGCCCGATCGTGCACTAATCATACACGCAAATGCACACGATCAAGCCTAAGGACTCACGGGCAGATATCACAACACAACTCTAAAACATAAATAAAGTCATACAAGCTTTATATTACAAGCCAGGGGCCTCGAGGGCTCGAATACATAAGCTTGCGAGCAAGCGTCAGCGGAAGCATCAGATATCTGAGTACAGATATGAAATAGAAACAGAAAGGCCTTTAGGAAGGCGGGGCAAAAGAAAACACTACGATCGAAAGGCACAAGGCCTCCTGCCTGGGACCCTCCGATCCTACTCCTGGTCGTCAGTCAACTCGTAGTAGTATCCATCCTCTGGGTAGTAGTAGTAACGATCGTCGGGGCATCTGTCTCAGGGGGCTCCGTCCTCTGGTCACGTCAAACTGATATGGGGAGAAAAAGGAAAACAAAGCAACCGTGAGTACTCTGAAGTACTCAGCAAGCAAGGATCTACACTACATATGCAACATTATCAAGGGGAGGCTGTATATGTGGACTGGGCTGCAGAAATGCCAGAATAGAGAGAAGGCCTAGTCCTATCGAAGACTAGCATCTTCAGCGATCTTGCAGCAGTAGAAGAGAGTAGAACAATACCATATAATGTAGCAGTAATAATATCAACCTCACCCAGAGATCCTTTCTCGACTCCCTGCGAGAAAGCAATCCCAGAGCCATAAATACAGGTCTCATCACAGGTATACAGTTCTAAATTGTATCAATCAGGATACAACTCCGAGTGTCCTTTACCGTAGGACCGGCTATCGATAGAAGTGTTCTTCCCTGCAGGGGTGCACCAACTTACCCAACACGCTCGATTAACTTCGGCCGGACACACTTTCCTGGGTCATGCCCGGCCTCGGCCAAACGACACATCGCAACCCTACCTACAGCTCAGCAGAGAGGTCCCCGTCGGTCTACATCCTAAGCGCTCAGAGGTCTTGGGCCATCGCCCTGTGCACTCCGAGTCGTTGCGTGCAGGGGGAAGCCAGGCACCAGGGGGGCGCCGGTCCGTCCCGGCCGCAAGGCTGAACTAGACGTCTGACAGAGCTTTCGGCTGATGCTACGATGCAGAACGCCCATACTATGCCCACGTGATGGTTAGTGCTATCAGACCAGAGGTCTGCTCGGATCAAATATCCAAATCGTTAGGACTAGGGCTTGCGGTAACGAGCAGAGACTCACGAAAGATGTGACCCCGTCGCCCCGTCTCGAGGACTTGCGGCAAGGGTTAAGAATGCCCGGCCGGGCCTCGTATTCACCACTCGGGCACCACACTGGCAACCCGCCTTCACATCACACGCGGGTACCCCTCAGGGTCGACCCGCCTTTCCAAGTAACATTGTAAGGTCCAAGTATCCGTGTGTCCATAACATCAGGGAATCCGAGGTATCACCCTCATTGAATTCCCACTCGATGTATCCGTCAAGGTGAACTAGGAGGAATCACCCTCACTGGGTCCACACTTGAGGTGTTGTACGACAGCGTCGTTATCGGAAGCGGTGAAGGAGGAATCACCCTCGATGACCACGACCGAATAGCTACTCTACAGAGTTAACATCAGAAGTGCTACAAGAGGTTTCACCCTCGGCACTCGATAGTAACGCTGCAGTGTCGTTACAACTAAGGGGGGGGTGATGTGCGGTGTCGGGTCCTGGTCTTCAATCCCATTGATCGGGTCTTCTGACGATCCAGCGCGGCAGTCGGGATAAGTGGGGTCACTGATAGGTCTCTACCCAGCCTAGACTAAACAGTTTAGGATATGTAGATAATTATTAACAGTAGGTTACAATGAACAGGCTATGCATCAGAATAGGTAAAGCAGCAGCAGCAGTAATTCTAATGCAAGCATGAGGAATTTAGAATGGGCGATATCGGGATGATCAAAGGAGGGGCTTGCCTGGTTGCTCGGCGGCAAGGGCAAGGTCGTCTATGGTGTCTTCGGGATCCGGAGCTGCGTCGGTCTCGGGGACGACGTCGGGGTCGGGGGCTATCGAGAGAGAACAGGGGGAGGAAACAGTATAAATATATAGCAAACATGAGCATGACAAATACGATACACGGTGCTAGGGGTAGTCTAACGCAGCATCACACGTAACAGACGGAGCGGGAGAATATCTGACGATATTTCCCGGGTCTTTGGAATTATCGGACAGAGGATAAGAGGGGAACGGTTGCAAGTTCGGATAGTTAGAGACGCGTGACGGACGAACGGACCGCGTATTCAGATTCGTCTCGTCGTTCTGAGCAACTTTCATGTACAAAGTTTTTCGATCTGAGTTACGGATTATTTAATATGATTTTCTAAAGTTTTTATTAATTTCTGGAATTTAATTAATTATTTAAATTAACATTATCCGAAACAGTAGTTGATGACGTCAGCATGACATCATGCTGACGTCAGCACAATCTGACAGGTGGGGCCCGCTGTCATTGACTATTAGCCTAATTAACAGATTAATTAGCTTAATTAGATAATTAGGTTAATTAAGTTTAATTAGTTTAATTAAACATGATTAGTTAAGTTAATTAATTCACTAATTAACTAATTAATTATTACTATATTTTCTTTTTCTTCTTTTTTTTTTTTTTAAAAAAAACATTCTGGGGGGCCCACTGGACAGTGGCACAGCCGGACACGTCCGCGCTGTGCCCGTCCAGAGCCGGACACATCCGCGCGGCTGGGGTCAACGCGCGCGCGCGCACGGACGAGCGGGCAGACGACGGCAAGCGACGCGCGGGCGCACGTGCGGGGCAGCTGCGGCGAGCGGCAGCAGCAGCAGCAGGCGGAGCAGCAGCTCCGCGGCGGGGGCGGGCGAGCGCGGCACGGGAGCGGTGACCGCGGCGGCAGGGAGAGCGCACGGGGAGCGGACGCGGTCCTCACCGGCGATGTAGATGAACAGGGCCGGCGAGGCTCGGTGGAGCCGACGGGGAGGAGGACGGGGAGGTGTTCGGCGACGGCGGTGGCTAGGTCTGGCGACGGCAGCGGGCGGCGGCGTCGGTGCCCCGTTGGGGAAGAGGTCGAGGACGGGGAGGCGGGCGCCGGCGACGGCGGTGCAGCACCGGGCGGCGTCGGAGAGGTGGCGGCGGGGTCAGCGTGGCGTCGACGCTGCCGGGGCAGAGACGGGGGCGTCGGGCGGAGGCGAGGGGGACCTCCCGATCCAGACCGAGAGAGCGAGAGGGAGAGGTGGATCGAGGGGAGTGGGGTGTAGCGGGCTAGGGTTTGGGGGGGGATAAGGGGAGAGCGGGAGTGGGCCGGCCTGGCGGCCTGGACGGCCTGCTGGGCCGAGGCCCAGGGGGGTTTCCCTTTATTTTTCTGTTTTCTTCTGTCTTTTTCTTTTTTTTTTCTTTACTCCTATTCTCTGTTTTGTAAATTGTGAGGCCTCAAAATGACTTTTGTAAAATATGAGACCTAGCCCATAAATACCAGTGCTTTATTTCCTAACACCTAAAATTAGTTTGGGCAAAACATCATTTCATACTTAAATTAGATTTAATAAATGGTTATTAAATATTGTTTTTAGTCGCTGTTTGAAGATGTTTGAGTCACCTACCCAACTCCAATGATGTTGGTTTCAATTTTAGAATTGTCTCTGATTTATTTGCTATTTAATGAACAATTTAGTTTCCATGTTGGACAACTTTTATTTTCCACTTTAATTTAATTTGAATTTGAGTTAGAAGTTGAAATGCATTATGATGCAAATGATGATCATGCACTGTTAAACATGATGACATGGCATAATCAAAAGGGTGATTACTGTAGTTAACCACTGGGGGTGTTACAAATCTCCTCTACTAACAAGAATTCTCGTCCCGAGAATTAAGAAGTAGAAGGAAAAAGTTCGGGGTATTCCGCACGAAGATTATCCTCGCGTTCCCAAGTGGCTTCATCTTCAGTATGATTTGACCACTGCACTTTGAGGAACTTGGTAACCTTCTGACGGGTCCGACGTTCAGCTTCATCGAGAATGCGGATCGGATGCTCCTTATAAGATAGATCATCTTGCAATTCAAGCATCTCGTGATCCACAGATCGGTGCGGAGATTCCTTGAAGCATTTACGAAGTTGCGACACATGGAAGACGTCGTGGATATGAGAGAATTGCGGCGGCAATTCCAATTTATACGCCACTTGACCACGTCTTGCAACAATGCGGAAAGGACCAATGTAGCGGGGAGCTAACTTGCCCTTGATTCCAAAACGGTGAGTGCCCTTCATAGGGGTGACACGAAGATAAGCTTGATCACGAGGTTGATAAGTCAAACCCCATCGTTTGCGATCATAGTTGCTCTTCTGGCGGTCCTGAGCCGCCTTGAGATTTTCCCGGACAATACGAACTTGTTCTTCGGCTTGTTGAATAATATCTGGACCCACGAGCGGTCGTTCCCCAGTTTCTGACCAATTCAGAGGGGTTCGACACTTACGTCCATAGAGAACTTCAAAGGGGGCCATTTTCAGACTGGCTTGATAGCTGTTGTTATAAGAGAACTCGGCATATGGAAGAGATTCTTCCCACTTCTTGCCAAACGATATAACACAAGCTCGCAGCATGTCTTCAAGCACTTGATTAACTCGTTCAACTTGGCCTTGGGATTGAGGATGATAAGCTGAACTCCAGGTAATATGAGTTCCCATAGCCTTTTGGAAACTTTCCCAGAAATGACCAGTGAATATGCTGCCACGGTCTGAACTGATCTCTTTCGGAATACCGTGGAGTGAAACAATTCTGGAGATATATAACTCTACTAACTGACTAGCAGTGATCGTCTCCTTGACAGGCAGAAAGTGTGCAACTTTGGAGAGTTGGTCGACGACGACAAGAATAGCATCGTGACCCTTCTGTGACCTGGGAAGTCCTGTAATGAAATCCATCTGAACCTTATCCCATTTCCATAAAGGAATAGGAAGTGGTTGCAGAATTCCAGCAGGCTTCTGATGTTCTGCTTTAACGCGTCGACACACATCACATTCAGCAACATATCGAGCAATGTCTTGCTTCATTCTAGACCACCAGTACCTTTGACGGAGATCACGATACATCTTGGTGCTACCCGGATGAATAGACAGCGGGGTATCATGTGCCTCCTTCATGACTTTGTCAGTCATAAGCTCAAAGCGAGGTACTACAATGCGGTCTCTGAAATACAAGGTTCCATCTTCAGACAGCGAGAAATCCCTGTACTTTACAAGGTGAAGGTCTTTCTTCATCAGATCAACTTCAGCATCTTTAGCTTGCGCATTCTTAACAGCTTTCTCAAGATCTGGTTCAACAACCAAGGTTTTTAGGTATCCTTGAGGAACTATCTCGATATTTAGCTTTCGAAGCTCTTCATACAGAAGTGGTTGCTGTAGCTGAACCTCAAGTTCGCAGCAATAGGATTTGCGGCTCAATGCATCAGCCATCACATTAGCCTTGCCAGGGGTATAAGAAATACCCAAGTCATAGTCCGCAATGGTCTCCATCCATCTTTGCTGACGGAGATTCAGAGATGGCTGAGTGAACAAGTACTTCAGACTTTTATGATCCGTGTAGATCTCGCAACGATTACCGAGGAGGTAATGTCGCCACAACTGCAGTGCATAGATCACAGCAGCTAGTTCTAGATCATGTACCGGATAATTCTCTTCATGCGGTCCCAACTGACGAGAGCCATAGGCAATCACTTTACGCTCTTGCATTAGGATACAGCCTAATCCTTCACGGGATGCGTCACAATAGATCACAAAGTCTTTGCGAGAATCTGGAGGAGCAAGTACTGGGGCAGACGTTAGCTTGTCTTTGAGTGTTTGAAAACTTTCCTGACATTTTTCTGTCCATTCAAACTTAACGCCCTTGTGAAGCAGATCAGTCAAAGGCTTAGCAATCTTAGAAAAATTCTCGACAAAACGACGGCAATAACTTGCAAGACCGAGAAAACTTCTCACTTGCTTGACGTTCTTCGGAGGAGTCCAGTCAAGTATAGCCTGAACTCGTTCTGGGTTAACGGCAATGCCATCTTTCGAAATCACATGGCCGAGATATGTCACTTCAGACAACCAGAATTCACATTTAGAATATTTGGCATACAGTTGGTGTTCTCGGAGCCTTTCCAGTACAAGACGGAGGTGTTCAGCATGTTCTTCCTTATTCTTTGAATAAACCAGAATACCATCTAGATATACCACGACGAACTTGTCGAGGTAATCCATGAAGATGTAATTCATCAGACGGGAAAATGTGGCTGGAGCATTGGTTAAGCCAAATGACATGACAGTGTACTCATAAGAGCCATAGCGAGTAACAAAAGCAGTCTTCGGAATATCCTCTTCACGAACACGGATCTGATGATAACCCAATCTCAAATCAAGCTTAGAGAATACTGCGGAACCAACAAGTTGATCATACAAATCATTGATCCGAGGAAGCGGATACTTGTTCTGAATTGTTGCTTGGTTGATTGGTCGATAATCCTGAACCAATCGGTTAGTTCCATCCTTCTTCTTAACGAAGAGTGAAGGTGCTCCCCAAGCAGAGGAACTGGGGCGGATGAAACCTTTCTTAAGTGATGTGTCGATTTCTTCCTTAAGCTCAAGAAGATGATGCGGAGGCATCTTATAAGGACGCTTCGCAATAGGAGTTGTGCCTGGTTTCAAGTCAATGACAAACTCAACAGCTCTAGCAGGGGGTATTCCTGGAAGTTCTTCTGGAAATACATCTTGAAAATCACGAACAACTGGAACGTTCTCGATGCCTTCAAGAGGTGAAGCGTTCAATGCATTCAAAACATATATTTGAGTCTCGGCATCCTGAACTGTTCGGGCTGAGTATTTGACTATCTGGCCAGACAGGTGTGTGAGCTGGACTGTCTTAGTAGCACAGTCAATCAAAGCATTATGGGCTGTCAACCAGTCCATACCGAGAATGATGTCTATGTCGGAAGGTCCAAGAGCAATAAGGGAAGCGGAGAACGTCAACCCTTCAATTTTGATCTGATTGTTGTGACTTACCATCTTGGTTTGCCACCTGGAACGGGGAGTGATAATCTCTAATGGTGTGGGCAATAACTCTAGAGGTAGCTCATGCCGCTGAGCAAATTGTTGAGACACAAAGGAATGTGATGCCCCGGAATCAAAGAGAACAGAAGCTGCAACTGAATTAACTGACAGAGTTCCCATCACGATTTTTGTAGACTCACGAGCTTCTCCCATTTTGACGTGGGTGACCTGGCCTCGGTCCATAGCAGACATCCTGGCCTTACGATTCCTACAACGATGGGTTCGATGGCCCTTCGTACGACCATCAGGAGGACATGGGGCATCCTGAGGAGAAGCCGTAACATTAGGCGGTCCATCATGAACCGATAGCTGTCTCGGCGGTGAAGGCAGACGAGGTGCAACATATGACGGCCTTGGTGTTGGAGCAGGTCGGTGATGAACATTGTGTGGGATCCAAACTCGACGTTTCTGAACAGGCTGACCCGAGGGTGAGCCTGCTTCACGAGTGCGTTTGAGCGACTCCTGGCATTCAGTCAGAGCTGTTTCAATTCGGAAAGATTTGCTGACAAGCGTTGCGAAGTCTGTGAAATCAAGGACTGCAAGTGCGAGTTTTATGTCAGTACGGAGTCCTTCACGGAATTTCTCCTGCTTGTGGGCGTCAGTGTCAACGTCATCCTCAGCATAGCGGGATAACTCGAGAAATTTCCTCTGATATTCATCCACAGTCATTTTGTCCTGTGAGAGTTTGCGGAACTCCTGCTTCTTCTGGTCTATCAGACCTTGAGGAATATAACGTGCACGAAAAGCTGACTGAAATTCCTGCCAAGTGGTTACAGTCTCTGCAGGCAACATAGCCTTGTGGCTTTCCCACCATTGAGCAGCTGGGCCCTTCAGGTGGAATGTCGCAAAGGTGACGTAACTGTCAGGGGCAACATTAGCTGATTCCATCTCAAACAGGATGTCACGAAGCCAATCATCAGCATCCATAGGATTGGTGGAGTTGCGGAAAACGGACGGATTGAGGCGCACAAATTCTGCCAGAGTTATTGGAACATTCTGTTGCTGAGCATTTTGATTTGGGAACTGAGCCAATAGTCCGGTCATAAACTGCTGCATCATTGCGGCCATATAGGGTGGAGGTGGTGGATCGTCAGCCATCCTGCCAAATCAACAGGGGCAGTTTAGCAAGAAAGACTGCATGTGTAAGGAGTTATTCAGGACGTAACACGAGAGATGAACGGGAAAGGCATTAGATGTAAAATAGTAGTCGTTGAAAGACATACCAATCCATGCACATAGTCAGGTACATGCGGACAGCACGACGACGCAAATTTAGAAGCTAGACATTCTAGGCGGCGCGCAGGCACGCGGTAGGGAAGTACACAACGAGACATAGCAAAGGCTACATCAACGTCGGAGAAAACTATTGGAGCGAGGAATCTGCACGTGACAACACAGGGTGCCCTCGATAAGAGGATCCTGTAAGCAGAACCTGGCCCAAAATCTTGAAGCAAGGGGGATATTTTCAGAACTTCGGGTGGACGTGAGCACGAGAGCCTAATGTTGGAGTTAGTAAAAGTTTAACCCGAATAGACGAGATATCAGAGTCCTAGAGTAAAGGTCGAGGAGTAAAAGATCCTAATACCACCCAATTGGCGACGTGGGCCCGTAAGCCACACAGCCAAGTTAGTAAAACAGTTTTCCGGTTTCTAGACTCAACTTCGGCCAAGGAGTTGGAAAGGGGGTTCCTACAGGCAGTCGGCTCTGATACCAACTTGTGACGCCCCCGGCCCGATCGTGTACTAATCATACACGCAAATGCACACGATCAAGCCTAAGGACTCACGGGCAGATATCACAACACAACTCTAAAACATAAATAAAGTCATACAAGCTTTATATTACAAGCCAGGGGCCTCGAGGGCTCGAATACATAAGCTTGCGAGCAAGCGTCAGCGGAAGCATCAGATATCTGAGTACAGATATGAAATAGAAACAGAAAGGCCTTTAGGAAGGCGGGGCAAAAGAAAACACTACGATCGAAAGGCACAAGGCCTCCTGCCTGGGACCCTCCGATCCTACTCCTGGTCGTCAGTCAACTCGTAGTAGTATCCATCCTCTGGGTAGTAGTAGTAAGGATCGTCGGGGCATCTGTCTCAGGGGGCTCCGTCCTCTGGTCACGTCAAACTGATATGGGGAGAAAAAGGAAAACAAAGCAACCGTGAGTACTCTGAAGTACTCAGCAAGCAAGGATCTACACTACATATGCAACATTTTCAAAGGGAGGCTGTATATGTGGACTGGGCTGCAGAAATGCCAGAATAGAGAGAAGGCCTAGTCCTATCGAAGACTAGCATCTTCAGCGGTCTTGCAGCAGTAGAAGAGAGTAGAACATTACAATATAATGTAGTAGTAATAATATCAACCTCACCCAGAGATCCTTTCTCGACTCCCTACGAGAAAGCAATCCCAGAGCCATACATTCATCAACCTCGTCCTGAGATCCCTTCTCGACTCCCTGCGAGAAGCAATCCCAGAGCCATATATACAGGTCTCATCACAGGTATCCAGTTCTAAATTGTATCAATCAGGATACAACTCCGAGTGTCCTTTACCGTAGGACCGGCTATCGATAGAAGTGTTCTTCCCTGCAGGGGTGCACCAACTTACCCAACACGCTCGATTAACTTCGGCCGGACACACTTTCCTGGGTCATGCCCGGCCTCGGCCAAACGACACATCGCAACCCTACCTACAGCTCAGCAGAGAGGTCCCCGTCGGTCTACATCCTAAGCGCTCAGAGGTCTTGGGCCATCGCCCTGTGCACTCCGAGTCGTTGCGTGCAGGGGGAAGCCAGGCACCAGGGGGGCGCCGGTCCGTCCCGGCCGCAAGGCTGAACTAGACGTCTGACAGAGCTTTCGGCTGATGCTACGATGCAGAACGCCCATACTATGCCCACGTGATGGTTAGTGCTATCAGACCAGAGGTCTGCTCGGATCAAATATCCAAATCGTTAGGACTAGGGCTTGCGGTAACGAGCAGAGATTCACGAGATGTGACCCCGTCGCCCCGTCTCGAGGACTTGCGGCAAGGGTTAAGAATGCCCGGCCGCGCCTCGTATTCACCACTCGGGCACCACACTGGCAACCCGCCTTCACATCACACGCGGGTACCCCTCAGGGTCGACCCGCCTTTCCAAGTAACATTGTAAGGTCCAAGTATCCGTGTGTCCATAACATCAGGGAATCCGAGGTATCACCCTCATTGAATTCCCACTCGATGTATCCGTCAAGGTGAACTAGGAGGAATCACCCTCACTGGGTCCACACTTGAGGTGTTGTACGACAGCGTCGTTATCGGAAGCGGTGAAGGAGGAATCACCCTCGATGACCACGACCGAATAGCTACTCTACAGAGTTAACATCAGAAGTGCTACAAGAGGTTTCACCCTCGGCACTCGATAGTAACGCTGCAGTGTCGTTACAACTAAGGGGGGGTGATGTGCGGTGTCGGGTCCTGGTCTTCAATTCCATTGATCGGGTCTTCTGACGATCCAGCGCGGCAGTCGGGATAAGTGGGGTCACTGATAGGTCTCTACCCAGCCTAGACTAAACAGTTTAGGATATGTAGGTAATTATTAACAGTAGGTTACAATGAATAGGCTATGCATCAGAATAGGTAAAGCAGCAGCAGCAGTAATTCTAATGCAAGCATGAGGAATTTAGAATGGGCGATATCGATATGCTCAAGGGAGGGGCTTGCCTGGTTGCTCGGCGGCAAGGGCAAGGTCGTCTATGGTGTCTTCGGGATCCGGAGCTGCGTCGGTCTCGGGGACGACGTCAGGGTCGGGGGGCTATCGAGAGAGAAGAGGGGGAGGAAACAGTATAAATATATAGCAAACATGAGCATGACAAATACGATACACGGTGCTAGGGGTAGTCTAACGCAGCATCACACGTAACAGACGGAGCGGGAGAATATCTGACGATATTTCCCGGGTCTTTGGAATTATCGGACAGAGGATAAGAGGGGAACGGTTGCAAGTTCGGATAGTTAGAGACGCGTGACGGACGAACGGACCGCGTATTCAGATTCGTCTCGTCGTTCTGAGCAACTTTCATGTACAAAGTTTTTCGATCTGAGTTACGGATTATTTAATATGATTTTCTAAAGTTTTTATTAATTTCTGGAATTTAATTAATTATTTAAATTAACATTATCCGAAACAGTAGTTGATGACGTCAGCATGACATCATGCTGACGTCAGCACAATCTGACAGGTGGGGCCCGCTGTCATTGACTATTAGCCTAATTAACAGATTAATTAGCTTAATTAGATAATTAGGTTAATTAAGTTTAATTAGTTTAATTAAACATGATTAGTTAAGTTAATTAATTCACTAATTAACTAATTAATTATTACTATATTTTCTTTTTCTTCTTTTTCTTCTTCTTTTTTTTTTTTAAAAACATTCTGGGGGGCCCACTGGACAGTGGCACAGCCGGACACGTCCGCGCTGTGCCCGTCCAGAGCCGGACACATCCGCGCGGCTGGGGTCAACGCGCGCGCGCGCACGGACGAGCGGGCAGACGACGGCGAGCGACGCGCGGGCGCACGTGCGGGGCAGCTGTGGCGAGCGGCAGCAGCAGCAGCAGGCGGAGCAGCAGCTCCGCGGCGGGGGCGGGCGAGCGCGGCACGGGAGCGGTGACCGCGGCGGCAGGGAGAGCGCACGGGGAGCGGACGCGGTCCTCACCGGCGATGTAGATGAACAGGGCCGGCGAGGCTCGGTGGAGCCGACGTGGAGGAGGACGGGGAGGTGTTCGGCGACGGCGGTGGCTGGGTCTGGCGACGGCAGCGGGCGGCGGCGTCGGTGCCCCGTTGGGGAAGAGGTCGAGGACGGGGAGGCGGGCGCCGGCGACGGCGGTGCAGCACCGGGCGGCGTCGGAGAGGTGGCGGCGGGGTCAGCGTGGCGTCGACGCTGCCGGGGCAGAGACGGGGGCGTCGGGCGGAGGCGAGGGGGACCTCCCGATCCAGACCGAGAGAGCGAGAGGGAGAGGTGGATCGAGGGGAGTGGGGTGTAGCGGGCTAGGGTTTGGGGGGGGGATAAGGGGAGAGCGGGAGTGGGCCGGCCTGGCGGCCTGGACGGCCTGCTGGGCCGAGGCCCAGGGGGGTTTCCCTTTATTTTTCTGTTTTCTTCTGTCTTTTTCTTTTTTTTTCTTTACTCCTATTCTCTGTTTTGTAAATTGTGAGGCCTCAAAATGACTTTTGTAAAATATGAGACCTAGCCCATAAATACCAGTGCTTTATTTCCTAACACCTAAAATTAGTTTGGGCAAAACATCATTTCATACTTAAATTAGATTTAATAAATGGTTATTAAATATTGTTTTTAGTCGCTGTTTGAAGATGTTTGAGTCACCTACCCAACTCCAATGATGTTGGTTTCAATTTTAGAATTGTCTCTGATTTATTTGCTATTTAATGAACAATTTAGTTTCTATGTTGGACAACTTTTATTTTCCACTTTAATTTAATTTGAATTTGAGTTAGAAGTTGAAATGCATTATGATGCAAATGATGATCATGCACTGTTAAACATGATGACATGGCATAATCAAAAGGGTGATTACTGTAGTTAACCACTGGGGGTGTTACACCATCTCCCCATCGTCCTCCTCGCCGCGCTGTCAAACGCGCGCGCCGACACGCCGACGAGCACGGCGCGTGTCGACCATCCTCCGGCGCCGCTGCCGCCGCGTAGGGGAATAAGAGGCCCCGCGGCCTCACTCGAACCCTAGTCGTTCCCCATTCCTGTCCCTCGCCGCTCCGCGCCTCCACCCTTCCTCCAGATCCGCCACCGAACGCCGCCGTCGCCGCGTCTTAGCACCGCCGTGGCCACCGAGCTCCTCCGGCTCCATCCTCGTGACCACGAGCTCCGGGTTCGTCGACTCCTTCGACTGGAAGCCAGAGATCGAGCCGGGGAGCACCACAACGACTACTACGCACCGCCCCCTTTCCTTTCGGCTGCCGGCGATCTTCTCCAAATCCAGCGACGGCTGCTGCTCCTAAACCGTCACCGGCTTTTCTTAGCCACCCGGTGAGCTCCCCCTCGTCTTTCCCCTCTTCGATCCGCACCTCTCTGTCGCCGTAGTGGCCGCACCCGAGGAGCCCGAACCCGCTGCCGCCGACGAGCTCGCTGCCGTGGCCAACGCCGCCGTCATGCGCAACTGAGCCCAGCTTCGAGCTCCTGGAGCTCGTGCGAGTCCAGCAAAGCCTCTAGCACCTCTCCCCGTGCCGCATAGCGTCGAACCCGACGAAGCCCGAGCTCCGGCGTCCGTTTCGCCGCTCGCCGCCGTCGAACTAACACACCTCCGGTCGGTCCAAGGCCACCAGTCGACGCGGCGCTTTTCTAGCTTTCGAATGCATCAGACCGCGCGTGAAACGGTGTCTCCTAGCGTGATTCCGGCGAGCTCCGGCGACGCGCCGCCGCTGCCTTGGTCGCCGGAGCAGTTCCGGCGCCGGCCGCCGACGTGGCCGCCACGTGGGTCGCCCTGGGTCACTGACCCGTGGGCCCCAGGGGCCCGACCGGCCAGCTGACCGGTCAGCCCTGCTGACTGGACCGGCCCAGTCGCTGACACGTGGGCCCCACCTCCCTGATTAATTAGTTAAAACAAATTAGAAATAAAAATAAACTAATTAACCTAATGTCTCACTGACATGTGGGGTCCACCCCCTAATTAATCCTGGTAATTAAACTGAATCACTGATTAAAGAAATAGAGGCTGACATGTGGGTCCCACTGGACCCACATGTCAGGTTTGACTGGTCAACCATCCTGTTGACTTGCTGACATCAGCAGCGCGTCATGCTGACGTCATAATTCATTTTCTGTTAAATAAAATAATTCCAGAAATTCAAATAATCTTTAAAAATTAATAACTTTTAAACCGTAGCTCGGATCGAAAAAGTTAAAACATGAAAGTTGCTCAGAACGACGAGACGAGTCTGATCGTGCCGTCCGTTTCTTTGTCGGAACCCCCTACGTAGAAGAACTCGTAACTCCGGACCCGAATCCGGTAGATGAATAGTGCACACACTTCGGTAAATAAATCCCAGATTAATTCTAAAAATAACTAAAATGACTTAGATGCATATTTAGGCAACCCTGCACTGCATCATAGCATCACACGCACCGTATTGCATTTGTTTGCATTATGTTTACCTGTTTCTTCCCCCTCTTCTCTCTCGATTAGACCCCGACGTTGACGTAGCTCCCGAGGCAGACGCCGCTCAGGAGTACGACTACGTCCCCGACGACACCATAGGCGACCTTGCCCTTGCCCCAGAGCAAACAGGCAAGCACCCCCATTTTGAGCATTCCGATATCGCCTACTCTCTCCCCTCTTATGCTTGCACTAGATGTTACTGCTGCTATTACTATCCTACTCTGTTGCATAGCCTGTTTACTTGTAACCTACTTTTGATACATGCCTGTTATCCTAAACTGTTTAGCATAGGATGGGTAGAGTCACGACAGAGACCCCCATTTGATCCCGACTGCCCTGTTGGATATCAGAAGACCCGATCACCGGGAATGAAGACCAGACCCTGACACGACACATCACTTCCCCCTTAGTTGCCGACGCTACTGGGTTATCGTCGAGTGCCGAGGGTGATACCTCGTCAGCACTTCTGATGTTAACCTTGTAGGTTAGTTACTCGGTCGTGGTAAGCGAGGGTGATTCCTTCTACACCACCCCCGATAACGACGTCGTCGCGCAACTCCTCAAGGTGGACCTCGAGGGTGATTCCTCCTTCGTTCACCTTGATGATAACATCGAGCGGGAATTCCATCGAGGGTGATTCCTCAGGGTTCCCTTCGGTGTCAGACACACAGTTACCTTGGATATTATGACTTGCACTAAACTATGATACTAAAGACGGGTCGGCCCTAAGGGGTACCCGCGCGAGCTTAACGCGAAGTGATGTGGAGTCGGGTTGACCTGGATGGTGCCCGCGAGATAACTACGAGGCGTGGCCGGGCATTCTTAGCCCTTGCCACAAGTCCTCGAGACGGGGCGACGGGGTCACATCGATCGTGAGTCTCTGCTCGTTTCCGCGCGCTCCTAATCCACTACGGTTTGGATATTTGATCCGAGGGGCCTCTGGCCCGATAGCACTAACCATCACGTGGGCATAGTATGGGCGTTCTGCGTCGTACACATCAGCCGAAGCTTGTTTGACGTCAGTAAGGAGCGGCGCACGCCGAGTTGGACTGGTAATGCAACCGCGCTTGTATAAGGGGTTGCTAGGTCTGCTCTCGGTGGCCCCGTAACGTGCAGGAGTTCCCGGGGCGATGGCCCAAGACCCCTGGGGGCATAGGTTTAGTCCGGCGTGCTGACCTCTCTTATAAGCCTAGGTCGGGTTGCGGCGTGTTGCTTAGCCGAGGCCGGGCGTGACCCAGAAAAGTGTGTCCGGCCAGAGTTAAGTGAGCGTGGTGGGTAAGTTGGTGCACCCCTGCAGGGAAGAAACTACTATCGATAGCCTGTCCTACGGTAACGGACACTCGGAGTTGTATCCCGATCGGTACAACTAGAACATGTGATGAGAACTGGATAGTACGGCTCTGGGATTGCTTTCTCGCAGGGAGTCGAGAAAGGATCTCAGGTCGAGGTTGATGATATTACTACTACTACTTTACATTATGTTCATCTGCTCTCTCCTGATGCTGCAAGACTGTCGAAGATTGTTGAAGATGCTATTCTTCGATAGGACTAGGCTTTCCCCCTCTACTCTGGCATTTCTGCAGCCCAGTCCACATATACAGCCATTCCTTTGACAATGATGCATATGTAGTGTAGATCCTTGCTTGCTGAGTACTTCGGATGAGTACTCACGTTTGCTTTATTTTCTTTTTCCCCCATTTTCCATTTGATGCCACCAGACGACGGAGCCCCTAAGCCAGAAGCCCCAGCCGACGACCAGTACTACTATCCGCCTGGCGAGTACTACTACTACGAAGAGCCGTTCGACGACCAGGAGTAGGATCGGAGGGTCCAGGGCAGGAGGCCTACGCCTTTCGATCGTAGTTTTTATTTTTACCCCGCCTCTGTGAAGGCTTATCTCTCTCTCTGTAATATATCTGTACTCAGATATCTAATGCTTCCGCTGACGCTTGTATGCCATCGAGCTTGTATTCGAGCCCTCGAGGCCCTGGCTTGTAATATTAAGCTTGTATGACTTTATTTTTATGTTTTAGAGTTGTGTTGTGATATCTTCAAGTGAGTCCTTAGGCTTGATCGTGCGCATTTGCGTGTATGATTAGTGCACGATTAAGCCGGGGTCGTCACAGGTTGGTATCAGAGCCGACTGCCTCTAGGAATCCCCCTTTCCAATTCCTTGGCCGAAGTTGAGTCTAGTGGTCAAAAAATTGTTTTACTAACTTGGCTGTGTGGCTTACGGGCCCACGTCGCCAACTGGGTGGTATTAGGATCTTTTATTCCTCGTCTTTACTCTGGGATTCTAATCTCTCATCTATTCGGGTTTAATAAAATTTACTAACACCGACATTTAGGTTCTCGTTAATTCTATCCACCCGGAGAACTGGATTCAGTGCGATTTCCCTGTCATTGATCTGATTAGTCTGATAATCATTTCCTTTCCATTGTTTTGTTTAACCTTTCCTTTTGAGATCGGTTATGTTTCTCAATGTCTTACGACAATCCTGAACTTCGTATTTCAGATGGATCGACTGTTTCCCCCTCGTCCTACGACGCAGCTCGTGCTTCGCACCTGTGCTCGAGACGTCCCTGGGTTTCCAGCTGTTCTGATCGCCCTCTTGATCAGGCTGGGATACCGCTGGTGCCCCGAGTACCTGGTCTATGAAGTTTATCGTGAGTTCAACCAGGAGCAGTACTATGCTGATGTTCGCATCTACGATCAGCAGGATAACTCTGACACTGAGCTTCACCGTTTTCACGGTATCGGCGTGACGATTGAGATGGCAGTCCATGATGCCGCCTACTCTGCTGTCGCACGTCTCCGAGGAGAGCACAGTGCTAACTTGGATGATACTGTGTTTCGGTACATTCCGTATGCACCTGTTGGAGATGCTACTGGATTTTACACAGCTATCTGTGCCCCGTACGAGCCTCGTCGCTATGATCAGCGAGTTCTGATCCACTATGCTCAGGCTCTGGATCGCACTGTTCGTGCACTTGCTGTCGAGTTGTTTGCCACTCGAGCACACTACTACGAGGCTATGACACAGTTGCTACCAGCTGTTCGTGCAGGGATGCATCCGGAGTACATTCTTTACCCGAGCAGGACTGAGATGCCATCAGGGATCGTCTGGCCTGCTGTGGGAGGTCACACGCCTGCACGTGGACCTCTTCTTTCTTCTCGAGACCGAGTTCTGCATCAGAGTGCCCATGGAGCGCAGGATCCTTCTGCGACGAACGTCCATCGTCCGCACTTGCAGTTACCCCGTTTCAGTGGTTTTCTCCGACGTTGATGTAGCCTTTGCTATGTCCCGTTGTGTACTTTCTTACCGCGTGCCTGCGCGCCGCCTAGCATGTCTAGCTTTTCATTTGCGCCGTTATGCTGCCCGAATGTAACCGACTATGTATGGATCTGTATGTCTTAATGACTACTTTCAGCATCTGTGCACTACTTCAATAAATGTCGAGTTACATCATGTTTATTGCTAAACACTTGCATAAGCTATTGCTGAAATACCCCTGTTGAATTAGCAGGATGGCTGACAACAATCCACCACCGCCGCCACCACCTGATTATATGGCAGCGATGATGCAACAGTTTGAACCCAACCGCCAGTTTATGACGGGAATTATGCAGCAGTTTCCTCGTCCTGATGCTAATCAGCAGCCTTTCTCCATCACTTTGCCAGAATTTTTGCGGCTCAGCCCATCCTTCTTCCGCAACACAGTCAACCCATTGGATGCCGATGACTGGCTGCGTGACATCTCCCATGAGATGGAGTCTGCTAGTGTCGCCGAAATTAACTATGTCACTTTTGCGACATATCTTCTTAAGGGTCCCGCAGCCCAATGGTGGGTCACTCACCGACAGACTCTGCCGCCTGGTACTGTCGTCACTTGGGCAGAATTCAAGATTGCATTCCGTGCCCGCTACATTCCTCAAGCTGTCATAGCTCGGAAGAAGGCCGAGTTCCGTAGCCTTGTTCAGGGCAACAAGACCGTGGAAGTATATCAGCGCGAGTTTCTTGACTTATCTCGCTATGCTGAAGAAGACATTCCTACTGATGAGCGAAGACAGGAGAAGTTCCGTGAAGGACTGCATCATGACATACAGTTGGCACTGCTTGTCCAGGATTATCCTGATTTCGCCACCTTGGTGAATAAGGCCATCATGGTTGAAACTGGACTTAAGAAGCACAAGGAAGCGTCCAGACGCACCCGTGAGTCGGGCTCATCTTCGGGCTCGTCTTCCCAGAAGCGATGCATCTGGTTCCCCAAAGGCATGTTCCGTTCAGCAGCTCCTGCGAACAGACCTTCTTATGCTGCACCACGTCTGCCACCTCCACCACCGAGACAGCCCCTGCCAGCTCCAGCACCTCGAGCTCCAACACCTCGTCCTGACAGCGGACTATGCTTCAAGTGTGGCAAGCCAGGTCATCGTGCTAGAGACTGTTCTCAGAATCAGAATCAACTAGCTCTCCCTTCTGCTGGACGTGGAATTGGCCGTGGTATTCCTCAGCAGCGCAACAATAATGCCAGACCTTCTTACGGTCGTGGGCAGTACTACCACGTCAACATGTCTGAAGCTCCAGATCAACCAGATACTGTGATGGGTACACTTCTCGTTAATTCAGTACCAGCATCTGTTTTATTTGATTCAGGAGCATCGCATTCCTTCATGTCATAACATTTTGCACGCATGCATGACATTAAATGCGAATACATGAACACACCCTTATTGGTACACACCCCCGCGGGTGGTTGCCGAACCTTTGCAGTTAGCTATAATGTTCCCGTTGAAATCGAAGAGTTGGAGTTCAGTGCGTCTCCCATTATTCTGAAATCGTCCAAGATTGACCTTATTCTGGGAATGGATTGGTTGAAGGCCCACTATGCCTCAATCAATTGTGCCACCAAAGTTGTTCACCTCTTGCACCCCTCGAATGAGATGGTGAATTACCATGCTCATATCACTCAGAACGCTGAGGCTCAAATTTATGCCTTGAATGCGTTGAATGCTTCTCCGCTTGATGGGATTGAGATTATCCCAGTTGTCTGTGACTTCCCGGATGTTTTTCCAGAAGAACTTCCAGGAATACCCCCTGCTAGAGCTGTCGAGTTCGTCATCGACTTGAAGCCTGGCACCACTCCTATTGCGAAGCGTCCCTACAAGATGCCTCCGCACCACCTCATCGAGCTTAAGGAGGAAATTGATAAATCTTTAAGGAAGGGTTTCATCCGCCCTAGTTCCTCTGCTTGGGGAGCACCTTCTCTCTTTGTTAAGAAGAAGGATGGAACTAACCGTCTGGTTCAAGATTATCGTCCTATCAACCAGGCAACCATTCAGAATAAATATCCACTTCCCCGGATCAACGATTTATATGACCAACTCGCTGGATCTTCGGTGTTTTCTAAACTCGACTTGAGGTTGGGTTATCACCAGATCCGTGTTCGCGAAGAGGATATTCCCAAGACTGCATTCGTTACTCGTTATGGCTCATACGAGTACACCGTCATGTCATTTGGTCTGACGAATGCTCCCGCTACCTTCTCCCGCTTAATGAATTATATATTCATGGACTACCTCGACAAATTCGTCGTGGTATATCTGGATGATATTCTGGTTTATTCGAAGAGCAAAGAAGAACATGCTGAGCACCTTCGACTAGTTCTGGAGAGACTTCGAGAGCACCAATTATATGCCAAGTTCTCTAAATGGGAATTCTGGCTTCCTGAAGTGACCTACCTTGGACATGTGATTTCCAAGGACGGTATTGCCGTTAACCCGGAGCGTGTTCAGGCTATCCTTGACTGGACTCCTCCGAAGAATGCCAAGCAGGTCCGAAGCTTTCTCGGTCTAGCCAGCTATTGTCGCCGATTCGTCGAGAACTTCTCCAAGATCGCCAAGCCCCTGACTAATCTGCTCCACAAAGGCGTTAAGTTTGAGTGGACAGACAAGTGTCAGGAAAGTTTCCAAACCCTCAAGGACAAGCTCACTTCTGCTCCAGTGCTTGCTCCTCCTGATTCTCGCAAGGACTTTGTCATATATTGCGACGCCTCTCGTCAGGGATTAGGCTGCGTCCTAATGCAAGAGCGGAGAGTAATTGCATATGCTTCACATCAATTGCGTCCACATGAAGAGAATTATCCAGTGCATGATCTTGAACTTGCAGCAGTGATGTATGCATTGAAGTTATGGCGACACTACCTTCTGGGTAATCGGTGTGAAATTTATACCGATCACTAAAGTCTGAAATACTTATTCACTCAACCGGATCTTAATCTCCGACAACAACGATGGTTAGAAGCTATTGCGGATTATGACTGCGGTATTTCTTATACCCCGGGCAAAGCTAATGTAATGGCCGATGCCCTGAGTCGCAAGTCATATTGCAACAACCTCATGGTTAGGCAAGCTCAACCTCGTCTTCACGCAGAACTGACTCAGCTGAATCTGCGAATTCTTCCCAGGGTTCTCTTAATAACCTTGTGGTACAGCCAGACCTTCTGAAGGCTGTTAAAGAAGCGCAAGCCAAAGATGCTGAAATTGACTTGATGAAGAAGGAGCTTCACCTTGCTAAGTATCGGGATTTCTCAGTTGCTGAAGATGGTACATTATATTTCAGAGACCGCATCGTAGTACCTCGCTTCGAGCTGATGACTGACAAAGTCATGAAGGAGGCCCATGATACACCGCTGTCTATCCATCCGGGTAGTACCAAGATGTATCGAGATCTTCGTCAAAGGTACTGGTGGTCTAGAATGAAACAAGACATTGCTCGTTATGTTGCCGAGTGTGACGTTTGTCGTCGCGTGAAGGCAGAACATCAGAAACCTGCTGGAATTCTGCAACCGCTCCCTATTCCTCTATGGAAGTGGGATAAAGTACAAATGGACTTCATCACTGGTCTTCCCAAGTCTCAGAAGGGTCACGATGCTATTCTTGTCGTCGTTGACCAACTTTCCAAGGTTGCACACTTTCTGCCAGTTAAGGAGACTATTACTGCTAGTCAGTTAGCAGAGCTATATATCTCCAGAATTGTTTCACTCCATGGTATTCCCAAGGAAATCAGTTCAGACCGTGGCAGCATTTTCACTGGCCATTTCTGGGAAAGTTTCCAGAAAGCAATGGGAACTCATATTACCTGGAGTTCAGCTTATCATCCCCAATCCCAAGGCCAAGTTGAGCGCGTTAATCAAGTGCTTGAAGACATGCTTCGAGCCTGTGTTATATCCTTCGGTAAGAAATGGGAGGAATCTCTCCCGTATGCCGAGTTCTCTTATAACAACAGTTATCAAGCCAGCTTAAAAATGGCCCCATTTGAGGTTCTTTATGGACGTAAATGTCGAACCCCTCTGAATTGGTCAGAAACTGGGGAACGACCTCTTGTTGGACCGGACATTATTCAGCATGCCGAAGAACAAGTCTGAATTGTCCGGGAAAATCTCAAAGCAGCTCAAGACCGTCAGAAGAGTAATTATGATCGCAAGCGATGGGGTGTGATCTATCAACCTGGTGATCAAGCTTATCTTCGTGTCACTCCAATGAAGGGCACCCGTCGTTTCGGAATCAAGGGCAAGCTAGCTCCTCGCTATATTGGTCCTTTCCGCATCGTGGCTAGACGGGGACAGGTGGCATATAAATTGGAGTTGCCACCGCAATTCTCCCATATTCATGATGTCTTCCACGTGTCGCAACTCCGTAAGTGCTTCAAGGAATCCCCGCACCGTGCAGTGGATCATGAGATGCTCGAGCTACAAGATGATCTTTCCTATAAGGAGCATCCGATCCGCATCCTCGACGAAGCTGAGCGTCGTACTCGTCAGAAGACGACCAAGTTCCTAAAAGTGCAATGGTCGAATCATACTGAAGATGAAGCCACTTGGGAACGTGAGGATCATCTTCGGGAAGAATATCCCGGACTCTTTCCTTCTACCTCCTAAATTCTCGGGACGAGAATTTCTTTTAGAGGAGGAGAACTTGTAACACCCCTATGTAATAGCCACCATGATCAGCTGTTAATAATGCCAAGTCATATCATATGCAGTGATTAAACATAGTGGTTAACCAAAGTAAATCAACTCCATTTTATAAAAAAAAATCAACTTAAATTCAAAAGTGAAATATAAAGTTGATCCAACTCTGCTGGAAAAATGTCCATTAATTAGCAAATATTCCAGAAGCATTAATAAAAATATAACCAAAGTTATTTGGAATAATTAACTCGCTCAAACAAATTGAAACATAACCAAAACAGAATATTTAAATCCAATTAAAGTCATATCTAATTCAAATGGAATTCAATTGTTGTCCAAACCAATTTTTGGTGAAGGGTAATATTGCATTGCAATATTTGGGACAACTCTCACAATTTACAAAATAGCAGAAGTGGCCTAACCATTATCAAATCTGAAAGGATTAAAGAAAACAGAATGAAGAAAATGGAAAAAGCCCTCTGCAGTTAATCTGGCTGGGCCTGAGTGCACAGTGCACTCAGCCCAGCCCAACTGGCTAGCCCACTCGGCGCATCGTTCCCCTCCCCAGCTATTGTCGCCGATTCGTCGAGAACTTCTCCAAGATCGCCAAGCCCCTGACTAATCTGCTCCACAAAGGCGTTAAGTTTGAGTGGACAGACAAGTGTCAGGAAAGTTTCCAAACCCTCAAGGACAAGCTCACTTCTGCTCCAGTGCTTGCTCCTCCTGATTCTCGCAAGGACTTTGTCATATATTGCGACGCCTCTCGTCAGGGATTAGGCTGCGTCCTAATGCAAGAGCGGAGAGTAATTGCATATGCTTCACGTCAATTGCGTCCACATGAAGAGAATTATCCAGTGCATGATCTTGAACTTGCAGCAGTGATGTATGCATTGAAGTTGTGGCGACACTACCTTCTGGGTAATCGGTGTGAAATTTATACCGATCACCAAAGTCTGAAATACTTATTCACTCAACCGGATCTTAATCTCCGACAACAACGATGGTTAGAAGCTATTGCGGATTATGACTGCGGTATTTCTTATACCCCGGGCAAAGCTAATGTAATGGCCGATGCCCTGAGTCGCAAGTCATATTGCAACAACCTCATGGTTAGGCAAGCTCAACCTCGTCTTCACGCAGAACTGACTCAGCTGAATCTGCGAATTCTTCCCCAGGGTTCTCTTAATAACCTTGTGGTACAGCCAGACCTTCTGAAGGCTGTTAAAGAAGCGCAAGCCAAAGATGCTGAAATTGACTTGATGAAGAAGGAGCTTCACCTTGCTAAGTATCGGGATTTCTCAGTTGCTGAAGATGGTACATTATATTTCAAAGACCGCATCGTAGTACCTCGCTTCGAGCTGATGACTGACAAAGTCATGAAGGAGGCCCATGATACACCGCTGTCTATCCATCCGGGTAGTACCAAAATGTATCGAGATCTTCGTCAAAGGTACTGGTGGTCTAGGATGAAGCAGGATATTGCTCGTTATGTTGCCGAGTGTGACGTTTGTCGTCGCGTGAAGGCAGAACATCAGAAACCTGCTGGAATTCTGCAACCGCTCCCTATTCCTCTATGGAAGTGGGATAAAGTGCAAATGGACTTCATTACTGGTCTTCCCAAGTCTCAGAAGGGTCACGATGCCATTCTTGTCGTCATCGACCAACTCTCCAAGGTTGCTCATTTCCTACCTGTTAAGGAGACTATCACCGCTAGCCAGCTAGCAGAACTGTACATTGCCAGAATTGTTTCACTCCATGGTATTCCCAAGGAAATCAGTTCAGACCGTGGCAGTATTTTCACTGGCCACTTCTGGGAAAGTTTCCAGAAAGCAATGGGAACTCATATTACCTGGAGTTCAGCTTATCATCCCCAATCCCAAGGCCAAGTTGAGCGCGTTAATCAAGTGCTTGAAGACATGCTACGAGCCTGTGTTATATCCTTCGGTAAGAAATGGGAGGAATCTCTCCCGTATGCCGAGTTCTCTTATAACAACAGTTATCAAGCCAGCTTAAAAATGGCCCCATTTGAGGTTCTTTATGGACGTAAATGTCGAACCCCTCTGAATTGGTCAGAAACTGGGGAACGACCTCTTGTTGGACCGGACATTATTCAGCATGCCGAAGAACAAGTCCGAATTATCCGGGAGAATCTCAAAGCAGCTCAAGACCGTCAGAAGAGTAATTATGATCGCAAGCGATGGGGTGTGATCTATCAACCTGATGAACAAGCTTATCTTCGTGTCACTCCAATGAAGGGCACCCGTCGTTTCGGAATCAAGGGCAAGCTAGCTCCTCGCTATATTGGTCCTTTCCGTATCATGGCTAGACGTGGACATGTGGCATATAAATTGGAGTTGCCGCCACAGTTCTCTCATATTAATGATGTCTTCCACGTGTCGCAACTCCGTAAGTGCTTCAAGGAATCCCCGCACCGTGCAGTGGATCATGAGATGCTCGAGCTACAAGATGATCTTTCCTATAAGGAGCATCCGATCCGCATCCTCGACGAAGCTGAGCGTCGTACTCGTCAGAAGACGACCAAGTTCCTGAAAGTGCAATGGTCGAATCATACTGAAGATGAAGCCACTTGGGAACGCGAGGATCATCTTCGGGAAGAATATCCCGGACTCTTTCCTTCTACCTCCTAAATTCTCGGGACGAGAATTTCTTTTAGAGGAGGAGAATTTGTAACACCCCCTTGTAATGGCCACAGTGATCAGCTGTTAATAATGCCATGTCATCATCATTTGCAGTGCCAAATCATTTGGGTTAATAATCCAATTCAAATTCAAAATCTGAAAATCAAATTAAATTCCAAAGTGCAAATTGAAGTTGATCAAACTCTGCTGGAGAAATGTTATTTAATTAGCAAATAATCCAGTGGTCATGGAAAAATCATAATCATTATTTTTGGAGTTAGCTAAGTGAGTGAAACAACCTGAAGCAGCACTCAAAACAGACTATTTACATCTATTAAATTAATATCAAACTCACATGGAATCCAAATTTGTCCAAACCACTTTTTGGTGAGAGATAATATTGCATTGCAATATTTGGGCCAACTCCCACATTTTTCAAAAGTGCACAAGTGCCCTAAACATTTTGAAACAGAAAAGGAAATAAAAGAAAAAGAAAACAGAATCAGAGAAATAATTAAAAGGGACACTGTGCACTGGGCCTTAGTGCACAGTGCCCCGATTTGAGGTCCAACCGGCCCAGCCCATCTCCCCATCGTCCTCCTCGCCGCGCTGTCAAACGCGCGCGCCGACACGCCGACGAGCGCGGCGCGTGTCGACCATCCTCCGGCGCCGCTGCCGCCGCGTAGGGGAATAAGAGGCCCCGCGGCCTCACCCGAACCCTAGTCGTTCCCCATTCCTCTCCCTCGCCGCTCCGCGCCTCCACCCTTCCTCCAGATCCGCCACCGAACGCCGCCGTCGCCGCATCTTAGCACCGCCGTGGCCACCGAGCTCCTCCGGCTCCATCCTCGTGACCACGAGCTCCGGGTTCGTCGACTCCTTCGACTGGAAGCCAGAGATCGAGCCGGGGAGCACCACAACGACTACTACGCGCCGCCCCCTTTCCTCTCGGCTGCCGGCGATCTTCTCCAAATCCGGCGACGGCTGCTGCTCCTAAACCGTCACCGGCTTTTCTTAGCCACCCGGTGAGCTCCCCCTCGTCTTTCCCCTCTTCGATCCGCACCTCTCTGTCGCCGTAGTGGCCGCACCCGAGGAGCCCGAACCCGCTGCCGCCGACGAGCTCGCTGCCGTGGCCAACGCCGCCGTCATGCGCAACTGAGCCCAGCTTCGAGCTCCTGGAGCTCGTGCGAGTCCAGCAAAGCCTCTAGCCCCTCTCCCCGTGCCGCATAGCGTCGAACCCGACGAAGCCCGAGCTCCGGCGTCCGTTTCGCCGCTCGCCGCCGTCGAACTAACACACCTCCGGTCGGTCCAAGGCCACCAGTCGACGCGGCGCTTTTCTAGCTTTCGAATGCATCAGACCGCGCGCGAAACGGTGTCTCCTAGCGTGATTCCGGCGAGCTCCGGCGACGCGCCGCCGCTGCCTTGGTCGCCGGAGCAGTTCCGGCGCCGGCCGCCGACGTGGCCGCCACGTGGGTCGCCCTGGGTCACTGACCCGTGGGCCCCAGGGGCCCGACCGGCCAGCTGACCGGTCAGCCCTGCTGACTGGACCGGCCCAGTCGCTGACACGTGGGCCCCACCTCCCTGATTAATTAGTTAAAACAAATTAGAAATAAAAATAAACTAATTAACCTAATGTCTCACTGACATGTGGGGTCCACCCCCTAATTAATCCTGGTAATTAAACTGAATCACTGATTAAAGAAATAGAGGCTGACATGTGGGTCCCACTGGACCCACATGTCAGGTTTGACTGGTTAACCGTCCTGTTGACTTGCTGACGTCAGCAGCGCGTCATGCTGACGTCATAATTCATTTTTTGTTAAATAAAATAATTCCAGAAATTCAAATAATCTTTAAAAATTAATAACTTTTAAACCGTAGCTCGGATCGAAAAAGTTAAAACATGAAAGTTGCTCAGAACGACGAGACGAGTTTGATCGTGCCGTCCGTTTCTTTGTCGGAACCCCCTACGTAGAAGAACTCGTAACTCCGGACCCGAATCCGGTAGATGAATAGTGCACACACTTCGGTAAATAAATCCCAGATTAATTCTAAAAATAACTAAAATGACTTAGATGCATATTTAGGCAACCCTGCACTGCATCATAGCATCACACGCACCGTATTGCATTTGTTTGCATTATGTTTACCTGTTTCTTCCCCCTCTTCTCTCTCGATTAGACCCCGACGTTGACGTAGCTCCCGAGGCAGACGCAGCTCAGGAGTACGACTACGTCCCCGACGACACCACAGGCGACCTTGCCCTTGCCCCAGAGCAAACAGGCAAGCACCCCCATTTTGAGCATTCTGATATCGCCTACTCTCTCCCCTCTTATGCTTGCACTAGATGTTACTGCTGCTATTACTATCCTACTCTATTGCATAGCCTGTTTACTTGTAACCTACTTTTGATACATGCCTGTTATCCTAAACTGTTTAGCATAGGATGGGTAGAGTCACGACAGAGACCCCCATTTGATCCCGACTGCCCTGTTGGATATCAGAAGACCCGATCACCGGGAATGAAGACCAGACCCTGACACGACACATCACTTCCCCCTTAGTTGCCGACGCTACTGGGTTATCGTCGAGTGCCGAGGGTGATACCTCGTCAGCACTTCTGATGTTAACCTTGTAGGTTAGTTACTCGGTCGTGGTAAGCGAGGGTGATTCCTTCTACACCACCCCCGATAACGACGTCGTCGCGCAACTCCTCAAGGTGGACCTCGAGGGTGATTCCTCCTTCGTTCACCTTGATGATAACATCGAGCGGGAATTCCATCGAGGGTGATTCCTCAGGGTTCCCTTCGGTGTCAGACACACAGTTACCTTGGATATTATGACTTGCACTAAACTATGATACTAAAGACAGGTCGGCCCTGAAGGGTACCCGCGCGAGCTTAACGCGAAGTGATGTGGAGTCGGGTTGACCTGGATGGTGCCCGCGAGATAACTACGAGGCGTGGCCGGGCATTCTTAGCCCTTGCCACAAGTCCTCGAGACGGGGCGACGGGGTCACATCGATCGTGAGTCTCTGCTCGTTTCCGCGCGCTCCTAATCCACTACGGTTTGGATATTTGATCCGAGGGGCCTCTGGCCCGATAGCACTAACCATCACGTGGGCATAGTATGGGCGTTCTGCGTCGTACACATCAGCCGAAGCTTGTTTGACGTCAGTAAGGAGCGGCGCACGCCGAGTTGGACTGGTAATGCAACCGCGCTTGTATAAGGGGTTGCTAGGTCTGCTCTCGGTGGCCCCGTAACGTGCAGGAGTTCCCGGGGCGATGGCCCAAGACCCCTGGGGGCATAGGTTTAGTCCGGCGTGCTGACCTCTCTTATAAGCCTAGGTCGGGTTGCGGCGTGTTGCTTAGCCGAGGCCGGGCGTGACCCAGAAAAGTGTGTCCGGCCAGAGTTAAGTGAGCGTGGTGGGTAAGTTGGTGCACCCCTGCAGGGAAGAAACTACTATCGATAGCCTGTCCTACGGTAACGGACACTCGGAGTTGTATCCCGATCGGTACAACTAGAACATGTGATGAGAACTGGATAGTACGGCTCTGGGATTGCTTTCTCGCAGGGAGTCGAGAAAGGATCTCAGGTCGAGGTTGATGATATTACTACTACTACTTTACATTATGTTCATCTGCTCTCTCCTGATGCTGCAAGACTGTCGAAGATTGTTGAAGATGCTAGTCTTCGATAGGACTAGGCTTTCCCCCTCTATTCTGGCATTTCTGCAGCCCAGTCCACATATACAGCCATTCCTTTGACAATGATGCATATGTAGTGTAGATCCTTGCTTGCTGAGTACTTCGGATGAGTACTCACGTTTGCTTTATTTTCTTTTCCCCCCATATTCCATTTGATGCCACCAGACGACGGAGCCCCTGAGCCAGAAGCCCCAGCCGACGACCAGTACTACTACCCGCCTGGCGAGTACTACTACTACGAGGAGCCGTTCGACGACCAGGAGTAGGATCGGAGGGTCCAGGGCAGGAGGCCTACGCCTTTCGATCGTAGTATTTTATTTTACCCCGCCTCTGTGAAGGCCTAATTCTCTCTATGTAATATATCTGTACCCAGATATCTAATGCTTCCACTGACGCTTGTATGCCATCGAGCTATGTATTCGAGCCCTCGAGGCCCTGGCTTGTAATATTAAGCTTGTATGACTTTATTTTATGTTTTAGAGTTGTGTTGTGATATCTTCAAGTGAGTCCTTAGGCTTGATCGTGCGCATTTGCGTGTATGATTAGTGCACGATTAAGCCGGGGTCGTCACAACGAGTCTGATCGTGCCGTCTGTTTCTCCTTCGGAACCCCCTACATAGAAGAACTCGTAACTTCGGACCCGAATCCGGCAGATGAATAGTGCACACATGTCGGATATTAAATCCCAGATTAATTCTAAAAATAACTAAAATGACTTAGATGCATATTTAGGCAACCCTGCACTGCATCATAGCATCACATGCACCGTATTGCATTTGTTTGCATTATGTTTACCTATTTCTTCCCCCTCTTCTCTCTCGGTAGACCCCGACGTTGACGTAGCTCCCGAGGCAGACGCCGCACAGGAGTACGACTACGTCCCCGACGATACTACTGAAGACCTTGCCCTTGCCCCCGAGCAAACAGGCAAGCACCCCCATTTTGAGCATGCCTATATCGCCTATTCTCTTCTCTCTTATGCTTGCATTAGAACTGCTACTGCTACTGTTTTCCTATATCTGCTGCATAGCCTAATTATTGTACCCTGCTTTGTTACCTTACCGGTTATCCTAGACTGCTTAGTATAAGGTGGGTAGAGACACGACCGAGACCCCCACTTGATCCCGACTGCCCTGCTGGACATCAGAAGACCTGATCATCGGGATTGAAGACTAGACCATGGCACCGCACATCACTTCCCCTTAGTTGCCGACACTGCTGGGTTACCATCGAGTGCCGAGGGTGATACCTCGTCAGCACTTCTGATGTTAACCTTGTAGGTTAGTTACTCGGTCGTGGTAAGCGAGGGTGATTCCTTCTACACCACCCCCGATAACGACGTCGTCGCGCAACTCCTCAAGGTGGACCTCGAGGGTGATTCCTCCTTCGTTCACCTTGATGATAACATCGAGCGGGAATTCCATCAAGGGTGATTCCTCAGGGTTCCCTTCGGTGTCAGACACACAGTTACCTTGGATATTATGACTTGCACTAAACTATGATACTAAAGACGGGTCGGCCCTGAGGGGTACCCGCGCGAGCTTAACGCGAAGTGATGTGGAGTCGGGTTGACCTGGATGGTGCCCGCGAGATAACTACGAGGCGTGGCCGGGCATTCTTAGCCCTTGCCACAAGTCCTCGAGACGGGGCGACGGGGTCACATCGATCGTGAGTCTCTGCTTGTTTCCGCGCGCTCCTAATCCACTACGGTTTGGATATTTGATCCGAGGGGCCTCTGGCCCGATAGCACTAACCATCACGTGGGCATAGTATGGGCGTTCTGCGTCGTACACATCAGCCGAAGCTTGTTTGACGTCAGTAAGGAGCGGCGCACGCCGAGTTGGACTGGTAATGCAACCGCGCTTGTATAAGGGGTTGCTAGGTCTGCTCTCGGTGGCCCCGTAACGTGCAGGAGTTCCCGGGGCGATGGCCCAAGACCCCTGGGGGCATAGGTTTAGTCCGGCGTGCTGACCTCTCTTATAAGCCTAGGTCGGGTTGCGGCGTGTTGCTTAGCCGAGGCCGGGCATGACCCAGAAAAGTGTGTCCGGCCAGAGTTAAGTGAGCGTGGTGGGTAAGTTGGTGCACCCCTGCAGGGAAGAAACTTCTATCGATAGCCTGTCCTACGGTAACGGACACTCGGAGTTGTATCCCGATCGGTACAACTAGAACATGTGGTGAGAACTGGATAGTACGGCTCTGGGATTGCTTTCTCGCAGGGAATCGAGAAAGGATCTCAGGTCGAGGTTGATGATATTACTACTACTACTTTACATTATGTTCGTCTGCTCTCTCCTGATGCTGCAAGACTGTCGAAGATTGTTGAAGATGCTAGTCTTCGATAGGACTAGGCTTTCCCCCTCTACTCTGGCATTTCTGCAGCCCAGTCCACATATACAGCCATTCCTTTGACAATGATGCATATGTAGTGTAGATCCTTGCTTGCTGAGTACTTCGGATGAGTACTCACGTTTGCTTTATTTTCTTTTCCCCCCATTTTCCATTTGATGCCACCAGACGACGGAGCCCCTAAGCCAGAAGCCCCAGCCGACGACCAGTACTACTATCCGCCTGGCGAGTACTACTACTACGAAGAGCCGTTCGACGACCAGGAGTAGGATCGGAGGGTCCAGGGCAGGAGGCCTACGCCTTTCGATCGTAGTTTTTATTTTTACCCCGCCTCTGTGAAGGCTTATCTCTCTCTCTGTAATATATCTGTACTCAGATATCTAATGCTTCCGCTGACGCTTGTATGCCATCGAGCTTGTATTCGAGCCCTCGAGGCCCTGGCTTGTAATATTAAGGTTGTATGACTTTATTTTTATGTTTTAGAGTTGTGTTGTGATATCTTCAAGTGAGTCCTTAGGCTTGATCGTGCGCATTTGCGTGTATGATTAGTGCACGATTAAGCCGGGGTCGTCACAGTGGGGTGGCCGGCGGCGTCAGCGGCTGGGCTGGCCTCATTCAGTGGTGCATGTCAGTAGGGCGGCGCGGGGCTCCCCCTAGGGGTCCCAACGTGGATGTGGGCTACCACGACGTGGTGGTGGCTCATGGAGGTGGTCTGGGTCATTCTCGGTCGCGGCTGGATATCTTCGGTGTCGGCCCGTCCGTGAGCGGCCTGTGTCGACCTTCGATCCTTCTCCTCGGTCCTCCGTCCGCTATATTCGTCGATGGTTGGCCCTCCCTCAGCTGCGGTCCATCACTCGTCCCGCACCCGACAGCAGGACCGAACTCGTCTTGCGCCCGACAACAGGACTGATCTTGTCTCGCGCCCGGCAGCAGGACCAAGCTCGTCTCGCGCACGGTAGCAGGACCATGCTCGTCACGCGCTCGGCAGCAGGACCGAGCTCATCTCGCGCCCGGTGCCACAGGACGGGGCAATGGAGGCTACTTTTGGCCGGCCTATTGGGTCTCGGCACTGGGGGCAGCCCAGGGGGTGCAAAAAGCGGGTCCTTTTCGCTTGTGTCTTTGGTTGGGGTAGCGGCAGATCTCGGGTAAGGTGGTGTCAAGGTCTTGGATGCCGTGGCGACGACCCTGGTGGTGGTCCGCCATGCTCATGGGCAGAGCCCGTGGCTTGGTGCTGCCCGGTTGCCATGGCCGTGTGGGTGGCATGGTAGCCAGGGTGTGGCGTTCGATGGCGGTGAGTGGTTGCCGGGGTGAAAACTTGCTCTATCTTCGGACGGACCGGCGGCGGCGGAGCTCGTTCCCTTCTTGAAGGCGTCGCCGCGGCTCTCATTTCCTGTCGTGTTGCTCCAGAGAAAACTCTGATCCTTGGATCGGGCGGTGGCGGTGCTCCGGTGTCGTCCCCTTCCTGAAGGCGCCGCCTTGAAACTCACGGTTCGTCATATGCCGCTTCACCTCTTCACGTAGTGCTAGGGATGGTGTTGTTGCACTCAGCGCCTATTTATTCTGCCTTGGGTGTGTGTGTGCGTCAGTTGTGGGGACGTGCGTTTGTACCGGGTGCTGTCGATCCTTACTTTATATATAAAACGGGGCAAAAGCCTTTTTCGAGAATTCTTTTTTATTATGTAAAAATATTCCCCATAAGAGTGTATATAGACCCAGAAACCAAAGTGTATATTTTGTGTATATAGACCCAGAAACCAAAGTGTATATTTTTTTGGGCAGTACTCTGCGTCGGCGCACCGGCGGAACGTTTCGGCCGGTCAAACCAGAGCCGCTCGATCTGGTCGCGCGTAACCGTCAGATCGGCCCCGCATCTCCAATCGTCATCCTACCCCACGGGAGAAAAGAGGAGAAAAAAAGCAAGCGCCGCCGCCGCTCGCGGGATCCCGCACGCTGGCCCGCGCTGCTCTCGCTTGGACCACCGCTGCCCCTGCTCGTCGCCGGCGCTCGCAGCCTCACCGCCGCCGGCGAACCAAAACACCACCCGCCTTCATCGCCGACACCGAAGCGAAAAATGCCGGTTCCAGCAAAATCAAAAGACGGTGGTAGCAATTTTTAGGATGGTTCCAGCAAAAACAAAACAAAAACAAGGGGTGGCAGCAAAAACTCCCTGATGCTGCCAGGAAGACTCTGGTAGTAGCAAAAACTCCGGTGGTAGGAAATGGCATCTCCAGTAGTAGCAAAAATCCGAGACGGTTGTAGCAAAAAAAAAAAAGCCATCGCCGCCGGTGAGCAACACCGCCGTGGGTGGATGTAGCAAAAAATGTCTTCAGTTCCAGCAAAAACAAAATATGGTTGTAGCAAAAAAGACAGAAAAAACAGAAGATGGATGTAGCAAAAATCGACAAACACCGGTAGTAACAAAAAATCGAGACGGTTGTAGAAAAATGGTTCATCGGTTGCAGCAAAAATCACCTGGTAGCAAAATTTGGGCGGGTGGGTGGTAGCAAAAACATGGGCCAGTTCCAGCAAAAACAACACATGGTTGTAGCAAAAAAAGAAATCCACCGTCGTCGTGGTCGATTGCAGCCCGGCCATGGCGACGAGCACTGGTTGCAGCACCGTTGTAGTTGCTGGTTTGCAACATCTGTGCGAACCATGTGCTGCATGTGCCTGAGCCCAACCTCGTGGGATCCATGGCGGACTGGGCATGGCATGAGAGAAAAAAGCAAAAAAGCACGGACGAGCTCACCCCTCTCATGGATTTATGGAGGAAAAATGTTGCGGGAAGCAGAGAAGACAACAAAAACGAGCTCAATTTCATGGGGATTAGGTGTGGATTTCGGAGAGAACACACGAAGGAGGAGGAGAGATTGAGAACTTGGGGACTGAAGGGCGAGCAGGGCGAGGATGCCTCGTGTGGTCTCCAGAAAGAGCGAGGGGATAAGATGGAAGTGATGGGGATAGAGATAAGCTCTGTGGGTGGTGGGCCTGGGCTGCCTAGCGACGCGAGCGAGGGGACCGGCCGAACGCTCAGCCGGTCGACCGGCTATAAACGTTTACCTATTTTTTTAGTGTTTATTTATATGTAGAATAACTATTCCCTACTCTCCCGCAAAAAAAAAACTATTCCCTACATCCTATAATATTTTTTTTTCCAAACTATGTTTGCTTGAATATCATATGTTGAGAAGGAGGGAGTAGCGCCAGCAGACGCTGCAACAATCTCGAACCTTCGTGCCAAGCCTTCCCTGAGTTTTTTTTTCTCTTTGAGTGGGAGCCTTCCCTGGGCCTATAAATTCCCTTCTCAGTGAGCCTTAAACCTCAGCTCAAGCCACCGGCATCAGTCACTCCTCTTCACTCCTAACCAGCGAGTAACACTCCAAACAGCCAATGGCGTTCTCCAAGCCCCTGGCGGCTCTCCTCCTCGCCGTGGCGCTGGCAGCGACTGCCATGTCCGCCGCCGGTCAGGATCCCCAAAACTGCAAGCCGAGCCGCAAGGTGACGGTGCAGAACCTGTGCGGCAAGGACCTTTACCTCGGCATCGAGCCGCTGGCCAACAGCAAGCTGCTCTACAGCCCTGGCCACCTGCTCCGCCACGGCACCCACGTGTCTTACGACGTGTGCTCGTGGACGGGGCGCGTGAAGGTGCAGGACGCCGTGGTGACGGAGTTCCACATCGGGTACGACGGCGGGGCGTGGTACCAGGTGAGCACCGACCAGTCGCACATGCCCATCCGTGTCTCCATCACCCCCCACGGCCACCCCCTGAAAGACCACTGCCCCACCGCCGGCTGCAACAGCGGCGGCCACTGCTTCGAGCACTCCGTCCCCGGCGGCAAGTGCCACGGCGTCGACGAGATCAAGATCGTCTACTACAACCCGTAGATCCAACCATGGAATGGCATCGCGGTCGATCTTAGTTAATCCTCTGCTCCAACGAGCTATTGTACTGTCGTGTCGTGTCGTGTCAGATTTGCTGTTCAATTAGTAGTTGCGGCGGTGAATGCGTGGCTAAGATGTCTCATGGCCGTGCAATGAACTGCATGTCGTCTGCTCTGTATCCGTCGTTGGTGTGTTTAGTTTCAATCTGATTTAAAATTTGGCTGGGTCACCGAACTGCTGTTTTTTTAACTTGCCATCTATCGAAAGATTCGTTCATGTTCTAGTTTAAATCTAAGAGGAGAAACATTCGTGCATGGCCGCACATGCCCCCTCTCTCCTCGTGATGGATGAATCTAATACTATGCGCGAGAGGCTGGTAGCAAAAATGATGTAAAATGTGATCTAGGAAGAGAAACTAACAGAGGTTGCCAAAGTGAAGCCCAAGAGAGAGCCAACAACAGTGTGGAATGAAGATTAATTTCTCCGGCAGTGACAACTGCGAATGAAGATTAATTTCTCCGGCAGTGACAACTGCGAACTACAGTATGCACAAGACAGAACCACAGCCGCTATATTTTCAATTTTCTACCGTAAAAGCATCTTCAATTCAACTGGGTTAATTTGGCCTCTTATTTGTTCCTAGATCAACATTTGAAGATTTGTAGGCCTCGACTGGAGACGCTCCTAGCTCATAGTATTGTACTGCAAGCGCGAGCCGGGCCGGCCCCGTCGCACCGTAAAACCAGCGGCCGCCGTTCGTCTTTGTCTCTTGCCGGAAGGAAGCACGGTAGGTTCCTAGATTCCATGGCATATCCCTTCACAGTCACCATCCTTATCCCACCACATCGAGAACCGGGCAAAGCAACGGCAGGGAAACCGGGAAATCGGAAAACGTGGCAGAGGCGGAAAACTGACAGGTGCACGCGTGTACCGGCACTGCACCTGTACCTGCGCTTTCGTGCCCGGTTAACGCTTCCTTCCATGAAAGCTTTGAGATAAATAGTTGTATTTCGGATCGCTTTAGCGTTATCATCTGCGGATTACGTGTAGGCCTCCGTCGAGCACGCATGGACCAGTAAAGAATGCACGTGAAGCACTGCCACCACTGCACTATCTTTTGCATGGGCAACGCAGGACATGGGCGGCAGAGGTGGAGCCACGATTTGGACATTGTCAGGGACCTTCCCTAGGCCATACATATGGGTCAGGCCTGGCTGCACCGCTGACCGCTACGAGCTACAAATACCTGAGACGAAGCAACGACAAACCCATCCAGTAAGCCTCCAGTTTGTGACCTCCCCTCTCGCCGTCGTCGTCCTCCCCCCCCCCCCCACTGCGCGCGCGGGCGGTCCGGACGAAACCCTAGCCGCCAGAGGAACTCCCCCGTCGGCGGCGGCGGGGCCTTTCATTTTTTCGTCTCGGGGCGCGGCGAGCTTGCGCCCGTGGATGCGGCGGGCGCGTGGCCAGGTGCGCGCAGTAGATGGGGCGGCGTGGCGCGGTCAGCCCAGCGCGTCCAGTCGCGGCTGGGTGGGGGCTTGCGCGGTGCGGCCAGGCTCGGCGTGAGCTGGCGCGGCGCAGGGGCGGCAGACACGGGCGACGCGTGCGTGCGCGCATGTTGCGCTGGCGGTCGTTCCTGACGCGGATCTGTTGGGTGCCTGGGCGTCGGCTGTTGCGGGGGTGCGCGGATCTGGTGCATTTGGCTGCGTGCTTGCGCGGCTGCCCAGATCTGGTGGTGCCCTTCGGCGCAACGCTCGGTGGGGAGGAGGCCTGATCTGGGCCAGTATGGCTGCTTCTTGGCGGCTGGTCGCGGCGTCGGCTGGCCGATGGTGGCGGTAGCGGGGGGTCGGCGGAAGATGGGTGGGCTCTTCCTCCAAGCATGGTACACGCCCGACTCCTTGGAGCTGTGGTGCCGTCCTACGTGGATGGAGCTAGAGGAGGCTCGGGCAGATCAATCCAGTACAGTTGGTCCTGTTCTTGCGCGCGGCGGTGCGAGCCACTCGGTTTTGTCTTGATTCTGCCAAGTTCCAGCGCGCGGCGGTGCGGGCCGGCAAGTTCTTGTTTTCCCTCGGCCTTTCCGTTGCGCTGCGGTGCGGGGTCTTGCCCAGTTCTGCGCACGAAGGTTGGAGGACGGCCAGATCTGGCTGGGTTTGCCCAGGTCCTGCGTGCGGCGGTGCAGACCGGTCAAGTTGGTGTGTGCGCGCCTAGTTCCTGCGTGCGGCGGCGACCAATCTGTGTTTGGTAGTGTGTGCTTGGTTTCGTTCTAACCTGAGGCGTTGGGTGGCCTCGGAACCTAAGATTGATGATGGAAGGCCTGGCTCCGGATGAAAATCTTGCATCGACTTTTTCGTTGCCGACGGTATTGGCGTCTGCGGACGTCGTCTTCCTCCCTGGAGGTACTGTTGTGGAGACTGTTTTGCTCTTCGTACCTCAAGGCGTGAGATCTTCGGATGAAAATCTAAGATGTGGCAGATCGGGTGATGACGGTGTCCTCAACATCGTTTTCCTCCTTGGAGGCGTCACCTTGGAGATCCCGTCGATGGTTTCCGATGGTGTGCTAGATTGTTGGCGGAGCTTGGGTTTGTAGTGGTGCCGATAGTGTCTTTTCTTTCTTTTCTTTTTGCGTTGCCTTTTGCGGTGTTTTCCTCCTTTGGGGGTGTTCTTGTAATACCTCTTTCTGATCAATGAATTTGGCAGTTCTCCTGCCAACGTTAAAAAAAAACCCATCCAGTGGATCAACGAACCGGCGGCGGCGGCTACCTCTCTTCCCCATCTCCTTCCTTTCCCTTTCCTCCAGTTCATGTGTTCTTCCTTCATTAGTGTAATCATTCCTTTGTAACCACCGTCATGTACTGAACCTTGTGTTGGAGTGAGATTAATCTAGAGGGAGATCGATACTCTTACATCTGGTATCGGAACCAGGCACCACCCTTCCCCCTCAAATTTCCCTCTATTTTTCTCCCAATTTCGCTGGCGACGACGCCATGTTTGCTGTCAAACCATCAGAGTGGCATGCCATGTCTGCCAATGAGCAGTTGTTGTGGTATCTCAAGAGATTATGTGCTAAGGCGGAGGAGATGAGCGCACTGTTGGGTGTTGCAAGTGCCGGTGACCCTCCTGTGGTTACCCCGCTTGCCGATCCGGCGGCCTCAACCACGACACACGCCTCGTCCACGCCCGTCCCCGGCGTCTCCTGCTCCAACGCCAAGGCCCAGGAGGTCCTCGAGGTCGTCCATGATGCGTCCCCTGCCTGCGTCGAGTTGGTTCCCAGCACATGTTCGACGAAATGCTTGCACCAGGTCACCACCACCGACATCGTCAACAAGGGCCATGGCGCACCTGCTGCCATCTTCCTCGAGCTCGTCGTCGACCTTAATGACACCATGCCCACCCCTACAATGGCCAAGCCGGAAGACCGAAAGGAGTACCAGGTTGTGGCGACGGCGTCCCGGGCTGCCGACGTCATCAAGGATTTCAAACTTGCCACCCCTGTACCTCCCATGCTCTCGAGGTATGGTCCTGACATCGCCAACAACTACCCCGATGTTCCTGTTGCGACCTTGATTTCATTGGTCACACGCCTAGCGGAATCGGTGCCTTCGGTTGCCCTTGTCCACGGCGACGACCGGGTGCAGCCAATTGCACGCCCAGAGCATCGACCACATGGCGTTCATCTTGTGATCGAGAGCAAATACTTACTCATGCCACCATTGCGAAAGGAAATCGAACAACAACCGTGGCCGCCCCCAATTCAACTGCAAATTGCAGAATATGAAGTTGTTCTGCACGGTGGCATCGCTTGTGGATGCGTCACTAGTGATTCTGGTTGTGTGTGGTGGCCACCTGATCATCAACCAAGGAGGAGTAAATTGCAGGAATGGTTCTATCATACTCCCTTGCAGACTTTGATTGTTACTTTGGTGGAGTTGCAACCATGGCCGTCTTGGAATTTTTCCCTCATAGTTCTTCCAATACTGAGAGGTCTGAGTCGTTTCAGTGCTGGTGCTGCTACTTTTTCATGCTTGAAGTCCACAGACTTTGCTTGTTGGGAATATCTGTTCTTGGTTTCTACTGAGCCGAGTGATTGGGGAATATCAATACAGGGGATAATTCAGATTATGCCTATGTCAGTGTACTGGACAATTTCGTATCAAGGGGCATTCAGAAGAAGCGGTCGTACTGTAATCAACTTACACATTGGCAATGCATGGGCAGGGTGGTTCAGTTTACTAGGAAAATGCATAAGGATACTCACAGATGTACAACTGATGGTTCAGTCAAAAAATGTTCAGCCGAAGCTACAATATGTTGCCTGCGATTGTCAAGCAGTATGTGTGAGGCCAGAACTACTCAAAACTGAGCGTTGTGATAAATTCTGTTCCAGTGTTACTAATGAGTGTTGGCCTGCAACTACATCTTCCCATGACCTTGGTTTAGTGGAATATATTAAGGATCTGTTTCCAGTTATTCATGAGCAATCACTACTGCAGGATGCTGCTAACGCGACACTACGATCAGAGACCCTTTGACGAAACTATGTGCGATGCGTTAATCGCAAACGGTGATGTAAAAAACCCGTAAAAAATGATGCAAAACGTTTGCGATGGCGGAGATATCAAACACGGTTCAGATTTTAGTTGCGTGTGCGATGCAGGACATACGGTTGATCCATACGAACTGTTTGCGATGAGATAGAACAACAGAAATGAGCAGCCATATCAAGGTGTGTGCGATATACAGCATATAGTTCGCCCAGATTAACTGTTTGCTATTAGAGAATGCAACAGAAATGGTTAGCCAGATCAAGGTGTGTGTGATATACGGCATACAGACTCGGACGAACTGTTTTCGATTAGGGAACACAACAGAAACGGTTGAACTTAACAAGATGTGTGTGATATGCGGCATACAGTTCACATAGATGAACTGTTTGGGATGAGCCAAAAAAACACAAACGATTCGTGTAAACAAGATGTGTGTGATACGCGGCAAACAGCCCACTCGGATGAACTGTTTGCGATGAGAAAATATAACACAGACGGTTATTAGAGTTAATTCGTGTGCGATTCTCTGTGTACTAAAAACTTTGAAAAATGCATACTAGTTGCTTGCGATGGCTAGGAGTATCGCACACGATGCGTGTGCGAGTACTCGTGTGCGATGATTAGTAAGTTACACACATACGTTTCCTTATGTTAACACGTGTGCGGTAACACGTGACACCGCATATGGTTGTCGGGTTGTGTGCTCAAGTCTTCCCGCGCTCCAGCGAAGGCTTCCCGCGCTCCAGCAAAGGCTTCTCGCGCTCCACAGGGGTGAATTGTAAAATCCCCAACCCCCTAGCCAGCTACTAGCTATAAATAACCACAACAATGGCCGCCGGCGGCGACTCGCTACAGATCCACTTGCTAGCTAGTTACCCACACATACCAGCATACCCCCAACGGCCGACGACAAGATGGAGTTACGCGACGGGAACGGGCGCCGAAGATCATAGTTTAGGTTAATTAATTATACCTCCAGAGCTGGATGATTCTAGCTCTGGAGGTATAATTAATTAACATAATCTAAGATCAAATAACTAAAGCTTCCCCAACGTGATCGTGCGCCAGCCCCAACCGCTAGCAGAGCGCGCGCGGAGGGACGCGACCCGAGCGAGACTTAGCGCCTAAACGGCGAGCAGAGCGCGCAGAGGGACGTGACCCGAGGGCGCCTAAACGGCGAGCAGAGCGCGCGGAGGCACGCGAGCGGAGCGCGCGGAGGCACGCGAGTAGAGCGCGCCGCGGCCGCCTAAACGGCGAGCAAGCACATGCATAACTATTGCATATAGCAGATGAACATAGCCAGGAATAGCCGTCCAACAATATTATTTTCGATGACATGCATTAATATATTCTTAGTTAAATCTAAGTTCAAAGTTTGGTACTACAAAATACGAAGGGGGCCAATAAAGAATAAACCACGACAGAGGTAGTACCTATACAAACATAGACGCCCAGTATGAAAGAAAATATGGGTCAAACCCTAGTTGAAAAGGGTAACAATGTCTAACTCCATCTTACAAAAGGTATAAAAGCACGAGGATTAATTGTTCATCAGATTTACACATAACTCGGAATCCCGGATTGAACAGGGCAATAACATCTAACTCAACAAAAGTTTTTGGCAGTCACAATCAAATGAATCGGTCCGATCCATAAAATCAAGATCCCGATACAAAAGATCTACTAGTCCATGATGACGACAAGTTGTTGTAAATATAAGCGGAGCACGATCAGAAGCCCTTAGGTCCACCTGAAACTTTTTTTATGCTGTTCCACATACAGTTCCGTGAGAAATTTCTTGTTGAAAAACTTAATTCTCACGGACAATAGTGCTCTCACATTCAACATGAAGAATATGACAAAGCTAGTGTTTGCACTGTTGGATGCATATCCTTCCAGCGTTACTGTCTTCAAACGAATGTCATGAGATATGAGAAAATCCTGGTGCTTCTTGAACCATCGATTGGTTATACCTTTTTCTCCATGTGTTAATGCCTAAATTGAGATGAAGATTGAAAACAGTTAATGTCTAAAAAAGATTATGTTGAAAGAGCGATAGCTGAACGATTAATTATAGTACATTATATATGGGCTTTCAATGTGTGTGAAATCGTCACCTTTATATACAAATTCTCCAGACATGGAAAGCATTGCAGCAAGGCAATAATGATGTTGAGATCAAAACACCAAATACTGATATATAAGGTCTTGACAGAATCCACCACTGATAGGATGGACAAACTCTTCATTGAGCATATAATATAATATTAGCACTGAAAATGTACACCAAGATGATACTTAACTTATGCGCATAAACGAAAAATGCAAATTACAAAAGTGTACATGAATAATATACAGTACCTTAATAGGTGTGGAGGCAAACACCATCTCGAACCATTTAAACGGATCACGAATTGCACCCAAGGTCTCCAGTTTAGGCGCAGAGACCACAGTTATTTGCGAAGGTTTATAACAACAATCAAGGAGCAACCTTTGAAGTGAAGGGGCATCTTCGATGATGAACTCCTGTCCTTCAAAACAAATTCCAATGCTTACAAGGTGAGGCGACTTTATTTTGAGACTAGGGATATGGATTTCATTTCCAAAAACAAGCACCAAACGCTCCAGGGCAGGGCAACTGGAGTGGATGATGCTGTGCAGTGAGGCCTTCGACAGATGAACCAACACAAGCGCAAGTTTTTTCAGCAGTGGGAGTCAAAGCATTTGTACCAGATTGTCTGCTAGATGGCACCAGGTCAAGGTGGCGGTGTGGAGAGAGGAGGAAAACCATGAGATGGGCATCGGTGGTGAGGGCACAGATGCAGCTCTTGGTGGGAACCTATCATTGTAGTAATGGTAGAACTCAAGCTGTTGGGGTTTATCGAATTGACGGGATGTCAGCCAGGCGGCCACCGTGCAGGGTATGTCCAGCAGGTAGCATGCCGGGATGCAGATGCGTTAAACGGAGCCCTGGTGGGAGGAGATGATGGCTCCGGGGAGTTCAAAATCATCATCGACAGATAGCTAATGACAATCGAGATTAAGAGGCGCGGCGCGCCACAGAGTGCGCCGCCGAGGTACGAGGACTTGTGTGCGGAAGCCATCCTTGGTGGGGAGAAGGGAGATGATCTCCCCAAGGATGCCGTCCGGGAGATCGCTGATGCGGTCCGCCGGAGATTCTACTGGTTCCTCAGGTCCAGGGGGCGTGGCCGCTTCTGGCCGCGCAGCCGGGTCCAAGATCTACATCCGGTGGCGGCGCTGGCCAGAGCCTCATCTGTGTGCATACCATGTCTGAAAGAAAAAATGGCAGAAACATACATGTAGGACATTCAAAATCAATTCTCAAGATCTGGAAGAAAAAAAAGCACAAACATATATGTAGGACATTCGAAATCAATTCTCAAGATCTGGCCACGAATTATTAGCATGCACGCTAACCCTAGTCGGATTATTAGCAAAAATAATTTGTACAGAACAAACAGTTAATCACTAACCCTATATGGATAACATTCAAACAATCAATACACTACGTGCATCTAACGGATCTTAATTACTCTGATTTCATGGACTGAGAGAACATAACCATAGGATTTGTATTCCAAAAAAATTATAGAGGGGGGGGGGGGGGGGGGTGGGGGGGGGGGTAAACCAGAGAAAACACTTGATATGTTTGCCGCACAAATGGGTATATAGATGACTAACCGGTTTTCCGTCGAAGTCGCAGTCGTTGCCGGAGTTGCTGTTGACATCCGGCTCCGGCTGGGGGGGCACGATGGCACCGACGAAGTCAAGGTCGTGCTGCTGCCCGCGCGAGACCTCGTTGGCGGCGACGACAACCTCTGTGCCCAGCTTCACGCGTTGCGCGGGTGCTTCACCAGCCCCGACGTCGCCACTCCCTCCGATGGTGCGCTTCGGCGGCATCCTCATACACTCCAGAGTCCAGATGATGGTGACCACTATGGACCGGGGGTGCGGCCGCCTATTATGGCTGGCGGCTCGGGCGTGCAATTAATACAGACCAGTGGGAGCGAGGCGGGCGGCGGTCAAAGGCTGTCTCGCCTCCCGGTGAGCCTGCGCGGCGGACTTCTGGCATTCCTACCATCATTTCACACAGCTACTCGCACGCCTCCCGGTGACACTGCGCAGCGAAAACGCCTCCCGTCAATTCACACACCTGCACGCACGCCTCTCGGTCTGCCTGCGCGGCGGACTGCTCGCATGCGTCCCGTCAACTCACGCTTGCTCGCACGGCACACGGGGCGCGTGGCAACACGTATTTTTTTTTTGTTTTTTGATGATTCATTCTGCCGCTTTACTGCTTAACCGAAGCATGGCACGGTCTAACGCACACGGTCCAAATAAATAATCCGTATGAGATATTGGTTGCCAGTTATTAAAAATCACCCATTTGTAAGAAGATTATATCAAAACGTGTCTCGAATTTGATGAAAAATACAATATCACAGTGTATTGGTGTCCATATATGACACCACGATAAGTTTCATGAATTTCAACTAAGTTTTGGATTTACTGAATTTTAAAAATCTATATTCTCAATGTTTTGAAATCTCTTGCATGGGGAAACATGCACCCAGGGACACCCATATGATTTTGCAATCCATTTTGGTGCACATGTAGCTCAAATTTGACTTTTGCACATTAAATCCCTAGGAAACCAATTAATGTATAAAAACGGTCGAATGATGTCTGTTTTTTTTATAATTTTAACACGACACTAATTTTGGTCACATGTTCACTACAGAAAAAGTTTGACATGCCTCAGAGTGGCTGTGGTGGTGTGGGATGTGTGTCCTCTCGGACACTCTCCCTCATGCGGTTATCAGTGACGTGCCCATTCGTTAGCCCGCAAAGGTTTTCAGTTTCCACCAACAACGAGAGGCATTTGACTAAAAGGTGAATTCATCTTGGCATGTCTGTGGTGTGGATCATGGTGAGATTCCATATCAGAGTTCGGGCACGTGCGTACACATGAGTCCCTCTCACCGGCTTGAAGTGAGGGGGCTACGCATCATGGTGTAGTGCGTTTCCGGTCTGCGAAGCATGTACGTGCCACGTCAAAGTTGTGCATTGGGTATTCAAACATCACATAACACATGGGCACATGCACGCTGTGGTTTTGTTCTATGACACTCACTCGCGTGTGACTCTCTCTGTGGGCCCGCGAGGTCGTCGTCGATCAATTGAACGTGCAACGAGAGAGAGGTTAATTTGACCAACAAGGATGGTTCTTTCTTGGTTTGTGTTACGTATATGCACGGTAGGAGTATGTACATGTCAAAGAGGGGGCAACATGAATACTCTACATATATGCGTACGTCATAACCTCGCTCCATGTGGGGACTTTCCGGTTCCTGAGGCAGGTGCCACATCAAAGTTGTACATTGGTATTCAAATATCACGCAATACCATGTAGGCGGTGGTTACCCTATAGGAACTCACTTACGTGTGGCGCTTCCATCTGTGGGCATGCGAGGTTGTCCTCCATCACTTTGACCCAACGAGAGAGAGGTTAATTTGACCATCAAGGAACGATTCTTTTTTGGTTTGTGCTATACAGTAGAAGTACATATATACCACGCGTCGAATGGGGGCATACATATAGCACATACCACGCATCATGAACCTCGCTCTCTGTGGGGACTTTTTGGTTTCCTATATATGTGGTGCCACATCAAAGTTGTGCATTGCGTATTCAAACATCACACAAACACCTCTTTGGGCCACATGCAGACGGTGGTATGTAGTCCTATATAGGATGCTCACTCGCGTGCGACATATGCTTCGCTTTCTATGGGCCCGCGAGTTCGTCATCCATCACTTTGACCCAACGAGAGAGAGGTATGTTTGACGAACAAGGAGGATTAATTCTTTTAGGGCTGTGTTACTAGGTGTATAGTACGTGTCGAAGGGGCGGGGGGGGGGGGGGGGGGGGGGGGGGGGGGTGGGTGGGTGACCAGCATATATATACTAGGTGTCACACGAACCTCACTCTGTGTGGGGACTTTGCGGTTTTTGAGGCAAATGCCACATCAAAGTTGTGCATTAGGTATTCAAAACATCACAACCACACACCTCTCCATATATATGTTCTGGCACACATGCAAGCGATTGCTGTTGTCCTATGGCACTCACTCACGCAGTTATCGGCGATGCTTCCATCTGTCGGCCCGCTTGGTCCATCACTTTCACCGACAGCGAGAGAGGTTAATTAATTTGACTTAGGAGGGGGCTTGATTTTTTGTTTGTCTCACGATATAGATCATGATGTGAGATTACATATATATAATAGCGCATGTGTACACATGAATCCATCCCGCTGGATCGAAGGGGGAGGGGGGCGAGCACACGACACGTCATGAACCTCTTGCTCTGTGTGGGGACCTCTGCAATTTTCAACGCATGCACCACATCAATGTTATGCATTGGGACGGGTATTCAACACATATGCATGCATCACACACCTCCATAAATATGTTCGGGACATACACATGCAATGGTTGTCTTTGGACACACTCTCACTCGCTTGGTTATGGGCGGCAAGCCTATATATATTCGTGGGCCCGTGTGGACGTCCATCATTTCGACCAATGACGAGAAAGGTTACCAGGGTGGATTCTTCTTCTTTGCTTCGAGTTACCGTATAGTAGGTCGATCATTCCAAGCCTAATTAAGTTTGAGCGCATGCTACGCATCGTGAACCCTCGCTCAGTGTGGGGATTTTACAGTTCCAAAGCATGGTGCCACATCAAATTTGCGCATTGGGTATTCAAACACCACACACACCACTTCCATATACATACTTGGGCCACATGCACAGAGTGGGTTTGTCTTCATACAGTACTCCCTCGCGAGGTTATCGGTGACAAGCTAGCCCATTTTGCGGGGCCATGTGGATGTCCATCACTTTGACCAACAACGAGCAGGAGAGGTTGTACGACCAAGTTGGATTCTGCTTGGTCCGTGTTACATTACATCTTGGTGAGATGCCCTCCCCCCGACGTGTGTGTGTGTGGGGGGGGGGGGGGGCTACTTCGCACTACCTGCAACCTCCGTGGGGTCAGGGAAGTCCGGTTAATTTGCGAGGCACACGTGCCACATCAAAGTTGTGAATGGTAGTTAAATATCACACCACACCTTTTTCATACATATAGTAGGGCCACCCGCAGGTGGTTCATATGTGGTCTCACCCATCTCGCGCCACAAGCACACATTTGTGGGTCGGCACACGGTCCACCTTTGTCGGGAAGCGAAAGGGGAAGTTTGACCATATATATGATGGACTCCTATAGGGTTTGTGTTACAGTAGGGTGAGATTTCAGACCTAGCTATTTGGGGGCATGCATTCGTAGCTAGGATTCCCTTACCGCCGACACGAAGTGGGGTTCGTAGGGGGTGGCTGACTAGCAATACTGTGCTTTTGTGCGACAGGTACCACATCAAAGTTGTGCATTGGGTATTCGAACATCAAACCACCCTTTTCATACATATATTTGGTCCACATGCAAGTGTGTTCGTGTTCTGACCCTCTCCCGGGTTATTCTTTTTGCCAAATTTATAAACAGCACACGAGTTGGATGTAGAAACCGTCTGCGATTGGGTACGCAACAGACACGGTTCGGTCAGACTACCCGCGTGCCACGCCCGTGCCCCTGCAGTCACTCACATCAGCACAGTAGATTGGGCTCCACAAGGCTTGCCTCCCGCTCTCGAAAATATCTACTGCCTCGTAATCTCAAAAATATCTACCGCCTGGAAGGTTTTAATGTGTGATAGCACACGATTAGTATGTGCGGACCGTGTGCGGTGTCTGTTACTCCCGGTCTGCTTTAATCCCTTGATTCAAATTTTCAGTAGCCCTAGCATTTTACTCCCGCCTCTGCATCTCTCGCAATCTCAAAAATATCTTCTCGCCCTTGATTCAAATTTTCAGTAGCCCCGCCTTGTTACTCCCGCCTCTGCATCCCTCGCAATCTAAAAAATATCTGCTCGCCCTTGATCCAAATTATCAGTAGCCCGGCATTTTACTCCCGCCTAGTAAAATTTTCAGTTGCCGTGGTATTTCCTCAAACACCACCTTGCCCCCCCTCCACACACACCATAGACACCACACACTCCCCAAAACCTCCGCTCACACAGACACACACCACCCCTCCCTCGCTCGAAACCATTGGTAGGTCGCCGCCATCGCCGCCGCTGCCGCTGCCGCCGCCTCCATCCTCAACCTCTGCCTGTGTGCCGGGGAGCTCGAGGAGCCTATGGCCCAAAAGAGGTTTATCGCGGACTCTTCGCCCGACGCCGGCGAGGTGGCCGCCGAGGTGTCCCCGTCGTCCTCCGTGGGCTCTTTATCGATCCGCTGTCGCCGGTCGCCCGATCCGCCCGCCGTCGCGCCCCTACGTCGGTTTGAGGACTTCCCCGTCCTACCTCGGGCCCGGCCACCGACGAGGTCCTACCTCGGGGTCCGGCAGCGGTGGTGGGGGACGTGGGTCGCCGAGATTACGGATCGGGAGACCCACACCCGCCGGTGGCTCGGTAGCTTCCACACGGTCGAGCTCGCGGCCATGGAGTACGACCGCTGGTAGGTCCGCTACCACGACGCGGCGGTTAGGCTCAATTTCCCCTTCGGCACATGTCCGGTCGACCTCGTTCCGCCGGAGCCAGGGGTGGTGAGCTCGGCTATGGTGCGGGAGGACCGCGAGGCGTGGGAGCGCCTCGAGGCCGAGGCCACCGAGGAGGCCTACATGCAAGAGCTCCGCCGGCAGCACCCGGAGCTCGTGGAGGCGGAGCGGGTGATCTTTGCCGGCGAGGAGGGCGGCGAGGTTATCGTGCTCTCCTCCTGATGACAAGGTTGAAGGCAGCGAGGACGGCGGCGCAGAGGGCGTCGAGGTGGGTGGCTAGGATGAGGAGATCGACGTCGACGAGTGGAGGAGTGTCTTCCCCAACGACCCCTACGACGGCACTGGCCCGGACCCGGCTCGCGGCACACCGTACCTGATGAGGAAGGATTGGCTCGACCTTCACTTCGATCGAAAGTAGTTTAGTTTAGTTTAAATTTATATTTTATGTTCGGTTATGCAAAACTATCTATGTTTATGTTTGAATGCATGCTACTTTCGGTTGGACCAGCTTTGAACTTGATCAAATTGAAGTTTACAACGTTAAGTTTAGGGAATCGACTAGAAACGGCCAAAAATTGCTGGATATATATATAGATATATATACATATATATATATATATATATATATATATATATATATATCCACTAAGGGTTTTAGTCCGTTAACTTTTAAAGGATCGGCTAGAGATGGCCTTATGCCTTGTTTATTTTAGTTCTTCACAATGTGATGCTCTATATGTGCAACTATTTGCCGTGCAGTTCAATTTCATCAATAACAGTTTCAACAATACCACTATGAATATCGATATTTGCTTGCTGTTAAGGATGTTGCAGTTAACATGCCTTTTTGGTTTATTAACAATAAATAGTGTACTTTAGACCTGCACAATACCAGTTTGAATGACTATTTGCTTGTTTTTAAATGTTATGCCTGATGCAGTTAACACACCTTTCCACTTCTTGTTTTGCTTAACTAGTGTGCTTAAACCTGCACACTGAAGCTATCATTTGTAGATTATGTTGTCTACCATGGATATATTTGGTTGATGTTTAGCTTGTTGTGCTTAACATGCCTTTATCTGTACTCATACAGGGCAATTATTCAGGTCTAAAACTAATCCCGAAGGTAGATGTAGAGGTAGCGTACCGACGGCGATCGCATCAACCTTGGAACCATTTCCGACGCGCATCGTCACCTCGTCCTTAGCCAATCTTCGTTTATTCCACAGCTCCTGTTTCGAGTTACAAATATGAGCAATCGAACCAGTATCAAATACCCAGGCGCTGCTACGAGCATTAGTAAGGTACACATCAATAACATGTATATCAAATATACCTTTGTTCACTTTGCCATCCTTCTTATCCGCCAAGTATTTGGGGCAGTTCCGCTTCCACTGACCATTCCCTTTGCAGTAGAAGCACTCAGTTTCAGGCTTGGGTCCAGCTTTGGGCTTCTTCCTGGGAGTGGCAACTTGCTTGCCATTATTCTTGAAGTTCCCTTTCTTTCTCTTGCCCTTTTTCTTGAAACTAGTGGTCTTGTTAACCATCAACACTTGATGCTCCTTTTTGATTTCTACCTCCGCGGCCTTAAGCATTGCGAAGAGCTCGGGAATCGTTTTATTCATCCCTTGCATATTATAGTTCATCACGAAGCCTTTGTAGCTTGGTGGCAGTGATTGAAGAACTCTGTCAATAACACTATCAACTGGAAGATCAACTCCCAGTTGAGTCAAGTGGTTATGATACCCAAAAATTTTGAGTATGTGTTCACTGACAGAACTGTTCTCCTCCATCTTGCAGCTATAGAACTTGTTGGAGACTTCATATCTCTCAACCCGGGCATTTGCTTGAAATATTAACTTCAACTCCTGGAACATCTCATATGCTCCATGACGTTCAAAACGTCTTTGAAGTCCTGGTTCTAAGCCATAAAGCAGGGCACACTGAATTATTGAGTAGTCATCAGATCGAGCTTGCCAGACATTCATAACATCAGCTTCAGCTCCTGCAGCAGGCCTTTCACCTAGTGGTGCATCAAGGACATAGTTCTTCTGTACAGCAATGAGGATAATCCTCAAGTTACGGACCCAGTCCGTGTAGTTTCTACCATCATCTTTCAACTTAGCTTTCTCTAGGAACGCATTAAAATTCAAGGGAACGATAGCTTGGGCCATTGATCTACAACATAGATATGCAAAACTATAAGACTAAGTTCATGATAAATTAAGTTCAATTAATCAAATTACTAAAGAACTCCCACTTAAATAAACATCCCTTAAGTTATCTAAGTGATACGTGATCCAAATCAACTAACCCAAGTCCGATCATCACGTGAGATGGGGCAGTCATCAATGGTGAACATCTCTATGTTGATCATATCTACTATATGGCTCACTTTCGACCTTTCGGTCTCCAGTGTTCCGAGACCATGTCTGTACATGCTAGGCTCATCAAGTTTAACCCAAGTATTCTGCATGTGTAAAACTGGCTTACACCCGTTGTATGTGAACGTAGAGTCTATCACACCCGATCATCACGAGGTGCTTCGAAACGATGAACTTTAGCAACGGTGCATACTCGGGGAGAACACTTTTATCTTGAAATTTAGTGAAGGGATCATCTTATAATGCTACCGCCGTTCTAAGCAAAATAAGATGCATAAAGGATAAACATCACATGTAATCAAAATATGTGACATGATATGGCCATCATCATCTTGTGCTTTTGATCTCCATCTCCAAAGCATCATCATGATCTCCATCGTCACCGGCTCGACACCTTGATTTCCATCATTGCGTCGTGGTCGTATCGCCAACTATTGCTTCTACAACTATCGCTAACGCATAGTGATAAAGTAAAGCAATTACATGGCGTTTGCATTTCATACAATAAAGAGACAACCATAAGGCTCCTGCCGGTTGTCGATAACTTACAAAACATGATCATCTCATACAATAACGTATATCACATCATGTCTTGACCATATCACATCACAACATGCCCTGCAAAAACAAGTTAGATGTCCTCTACTTTGTTGTTGCAAGTTTTATGTGGCTGCTACGTGCTTCTAGCAAGAACCGTTCTTACCTACGAAAAAAACCACAACGGTGATTCATCAAGTTTGTTGTTTTAACCTTCTTCAAGGACCGGCCGCAGTCAAATTCAATTCAACTAAAGTTGGAGAAACAGACACCCGCTAGCCACCTTTATGCAAAACTAGTTGCATGTCTGTCGGTGGAACCGGTCTCATGTGCGTGGACATGTAAGGTTGGTCCTGGCCGCTTCATCCCACAATACCGCCGAATCAAAATAAGACGTTGGTGGTAAGCAATATGACTATCACCGCCCACAACTCTTTGTGTTCTACTCGTGCATATCATCTACGCATATACCTGGCTCTGATACCGTTGTTGGGAAACGTTGCATGGAAAACAAATTTTTTTCTACGCACAGGCAAGATCTATCCATGGAGATGCATAGCTACGAGGGGGAGAGCATCTTCATACCCTTGAAGATCTCTAATCAGAAGTGTTTATCAACGTGGTTGATGTCGTCGTACACCTTCACGATCTATCCCGATCACATCAGCACACGTACAGCTCAATGACGTCCTCGCCTTCTTGATCCAGCAAGACGGGTGATACGTCTCCAACGTATCTATAATTTTTGATTGTTCCATGCTATTATATTATTTGTTTTGGATGTTTTATATGCATTAATATGCTATTTTATATTATTTTTGGGACTAACATATTAACCTAGAGCCCAGTGCCAGTTTCTGTTTTTTCCTTGTTTTTGATCCTCGCAGAAAAGGAATACCAAACGGAGTCCAAACGGAATAAAACTTCACGATGATTTTTCTTGGACCAGAAGACACCCAGGGGACTTGGAGTCCAAGTCAGAAGAGCCGCGAGGCGGCGACAAAGGTGGTGGGCGCGCCCTGGGGGGGGGCGCCCCCCTGCCTTGTGGGCCCCTCGGGACTCCTCTGACCTAGCCCTTCCTCCTATATATTCACATATATTCCAGAACCACCAGAACAAGCCACGAAAACACTTTTCCACCGCTGCAACCTTCTGTTCCCGTGAGATCCCATCTTGGGGCCTTTTCCGGCATCCCGCCGGAGGGGGAATCAATCACGGAGGGCTTCTACATCAACTCCACTGCCCTTCCGATGATGCGTGAGTAGTTTACCTCAGACCTACGGGTCCATAGCTAGTAGTTAGATGGCTTCTTCTCTCTCTTTGATTCTCAATACAACATTCTCCTCGATGTTCTTGGAGATCTATCCGATGTAATCTACTTTTGCGGTATGTTTGTCGAGATCCGATGAATTGTGGATTTATGATCAGCTTATCTATGAATATTATTTGAATCTTCTCTGAATTCTTTTATGCATGATTTAATATCTTTGTATTTCTCTTCGAATTATCGGTTTGGTTTGGCCAACTAGATTGGTTTTTGTTGCAATGGGAGAGGTGCTTAGCTTTGGGTTCAATCTTGCGGTGTCCTCACCCAGTGACAGTAGGGGTAGCGAGGCACGTATTGCATTGTTGCCATCGAGGATAAAAAGATGGGGTTTTCATCATATTGCTTGAGTTAATTCCTCTACATCATGTCATCTTACTTAAAGCGTTACTCCGTTCTTTATGAACTTAATACTGTAGATGCATGCTGGATAGCGGTCGATGTGTGGAGTAATAGTAGTAGATGCAGGCAGGATTCGGTCTACTTGATACGGACGTGATGCCTATATGCATAATCATTGCCTTGGATATTGTCATAACTTTGCGCTTTTCTATCAATTGCTCGACAGTAATTTGTTCACCCACCATATTATTTGCCTTCATGAGAGAAGCCTCTAGTGAAACCTATGGCCCCCGGGTCTATTTTCCATCATATTACTTTCCGATCTACTATTTTCCATCATATTACTTTCCGATCTACTATTTTGCAATCTTTTATTTTTAGATCTATATACCAAGAAAATCCAAAAATATTTTATCTTTTGTTTATCTATCTCTATCAGATTTCACTTTTGCAATTGACCATGAAGGGATTGACAACCCCTTTATCGCGTTGGGTGCAAGTGTTTGATTGTTTGTGCAGGTGTTGGTGATTTGTGCGTTCTTCTCCTACTGGATTGATACCTTGGTTCTTAACTGAGGGAAATACTTACCTCTACTGTGCTGCATCACCCTTTCCTCTTCAAGGGAAAAACCAACGCAAGCTCAAGAAGTAGCAGGAAGAATTTCTGGCGCCGTTGCCGGGGAGATCTACGTCAAGTCAAGACATACCAAGTACCCATCATAAACTCTCATCTCTTGCATTACATTATTCACCATTTGCCTCTCGTTTCCTCTCCCCCACTTCTAAAACGATTTTCGAAAAGATTTGCCTTTTTATTCGCCCTTCTTCCGTTCGTCTTTTTCGTTTACCTTTTTGTTTGCTCGTGTGTTAGATTGCTTGCTTTGTCATGATGACTCAAGAGAATACCAAATTGTGTGACTTTTCCAATACTAATAATAATGATTTTATTAGTACTCCGATTGCTCCCGCCACTAGTGCGGAATCTTATGAAATTAATGCTGCTTTGTTGAATCTTGTTATGAAAGATCAATTTTCCGGCCTTCCTAGTGAACATGCCGCATCCCATCTAAATAATTTTTTTGAGTTGTGTGATATGCAAAAGAAGAAAGATGTGGATAATGATATTGTTAAATTGAAGCTATTTCCGTTCTCACTACGAGATCGTGCTAAAACTTGGTTTTCATCTTTGCCTAAAAATAGTATTGATTCATGGAACAAGTGTAAAGATGATTTTATTTCCAAGTATTTTCCTCCCGCTAAGATCATCTCCCGTAGGAACGATATTATGAATTTTAAGCAACTTGATAATGAACATGTTGCACAATCTTGGGAGAGGATGAAATTGATGATACGAAATTGCCCTACTCATGGTTTAAATTTATGGATGATCATACAATTTTTTTATGCCGGATTGAATTTTGCTTCTAGAAATCTCTTAGATTCGGCCGTGGGAGGTACATTTATGAAAATCACTTTAGGAGAAGCTACTATACTTCTAGATAATATTATGGTTAATTATTCACAATGGCATACCGAAAGATCTTCTACTAGTAAAAAAGTGCATGCGATTGAAGAGATTAATGTTTTGAGTGGAAATATGGATGAACTTATGAAATTATTTGCTAGTAGGAGTGATCCTATTGATCCTAATGATATGCCTTTGTCTACTTTGATTGAGAACAATAATCAATCTATGGATGTGAATTTTGTTGGTAGGAACAATTTTGGTAATAACGTGTATAGAGGTAATTTTAATCCTAGGCCTTTTCCTAGTAATTTCTCTAATAATTATGGTAATTCCTACAACAATTCCTATGGAAATTATAATAAGTTGTCCTCTGATTTTGATAATAGTATTAAAGAATTTATGAGTTCGCAAAAGAATTTCAATGCTTTGATTGAAGAAAAATTGCTTAAGGTTGATGATTTGGCTAGGAACATGGATAGAATTTCTCTTGAGATTGATTCTTTGAAAATTAGATCTATTCCACCCAAGCATGATATTAATGAGTCTTTAAAAGCTATGATAATTTCTATTGATGAGTGTAAGGAAAGAACCGCTAAGATTCGTGCTAAGCGAGATTGGTTTGTGAAAGCGTGTTCTTCTAGTTCTTGTGAAAATAATGATGAAGATCTTAAAGTGATTGATGTGACTCCTATTGAATCTTTGTTTTCTGAAAAAAATCTTGATAAAGATGGGACTGGAGATGAGTCATCTTTAGTTAGAAGGCGTCCCAATGATTTGGAGTTTATAGATCTTGATGCAAAAATTGATAGAAGTGGGATTGGAGAGGTCAAAACTTTAAGTAGCAATGAACCCACTCTTTTGGATTTCAAGGACTTTAATTATGATAATTGTTCTTTAATAGATTGTATTTCCTTATTGCAATCCATGTTGAATTCTCCCCATGCTTATAATCAAAATAAAGCTTTTACTAAACGTATTGTTGATGCTTTGATGAAATCTTTTGAAGAAAAGCTTGAATTGGAAGTTTCTATCCCTAGAAAACTTTATGATGAGTGGGACCCTATTATTAAGATTAAAATAAAATATTATGAGTGCCATGCCTTGTGTGATTTGGGTGCTAGCGTTTCCACAATTCCAAAAACTTTATGTGATGTGTTAGGTTTCTGCGAATTGGATGATTGTTCTTTAAATTTGCACCTTGCGGATTCCACTATTAAGAAACCTATGGGAAGGATTAATGATGTTCTTATTGTTGCAAATAGGAATTATGTGCCAGTAGATTTCATTGTTCTTGATATAGATTGCAATCCTACATGTCCTATTATTCTTGGTAGACCTTTCCTTAGAACGATTGGTGCAATTATTGATATGAAAGAAGGAAACATTAGATTTCAATTCCCATTAAGGAAGGGCATGGAACACTTTCCTAGAAAGAAAATTAAGTTGCCATATGAATCTATTCTGAGAGCTACTTATTGATTGCATACCAAAGATGACAACACCTAGATCTATTGCGTTATGCCTAGCTAAGGGTGTTAAACAATAGCGCTTGTTGGGAGGCAGCCCAATTTTATTTTTGTTTCTACTTTTTTGGTTCTGTTTTTCAATAAATTTTTCATCTAGCCTCTGGTTAGATGTGTTTTGGTGTTTTAATTAGTGTTTGTGCCAAGTAAGACCTTTGGGATGGCTTACGGTGATAGTTGATTTGATCTTGCTGAAAAACAGAAACTTTTGCGTCCAGTCACAGAATTTAATAATCCAATGGAGTGTTGAAAAAACCTGAATTTTTTAAATGAGATTTATATACAAATTCCTATATTTTACTAATTTGTCAGAATTTTTGGAGTAACAAAAGTATTAGAACAATTCGGATCTTCGCAGACTGTTCTGTTTTTGACAGATTCTGTTTTCATTGTGTTGTTTGCTTATTTTGATGAATCTATGGGTAGTATCGGGGGGTATGAACCATGGAGAAGTTGGAATACAGTAGATATTACACCAATATAAATAAAGAATGAGTTCACAACAGTACCAAAAGTGGTGATTTTATTTTCTTATACAAACGGATCTCACGAGTTTTCTGTTGAGTTTTGTGTTGTGAAGTTTTCAAGTTTTGGGTAAAGATTTGATGGACTATGGAATAAGGAGTGGCAAGAGCCTAAGCTTGGGGATTCCCAAGGCACCCCAAGGTAATATTCAAGGACAACCAAGAGCCTAAGCTTGGGGATGCCCCGGAAGGCATCCCCTCTTTCGTCTTCGTCTATCGGTAAATTTACTTGAGGCTATATTTTTATTCACCACATGATATGTGTTTTGCTTGGAGCGTCTTGTATGATATGAGTCTTTGTTTTTTAGTTTACCACAATCATCCTTGCTGTACACACCTTTTGAGAGGGACACGCATGAATCATGATTTATTAGAATACTCTATGTGCTTCACTTATATCTTTTGAGCTGGGCAATTTTGCTCTAGTGCTTCACTTATATCTTTTTAGAGCACGGTGGTGGTTTTATTTTATAGAAATTATTGAACTCTCATGCTTCACTTATATTATTTTGAGAGTCTTTCTAAACAGCATGGTAATTTTCTTTGGTTATAAATTTAGTCCTAATATGATAGGCATCCAAGAGGCATATAATAAAAACTTTCATATAAAGTGCATTGAATACTATGTGAGTTTGATTCCTTATGATTGTTTTGAGATATAAAGATGGTGATATTAGAGTCATGCTAGTGAGTAATTGTGTATTGTAGAAATACTTGTGTTAAAGTTTGTGATTTCCGTAGCATGCACGTATGGTGAACTTTTATGTGATGAAGTCGGAGCATGATTTATTTATTTATTGTCTTCCTTATGAGTGGTGGTCGGGGACGAGCGATGGTCTTTTTCTACCAATCAATCCCCCTAGGAGCATGCACGTAGTACTTCGTTTCGATGACTAATAGATTTTTGCAATAAGTATGCGAGTTCTTTATGACTAATGTTGAGTCCATGGATTATACGCACTCTCACCCTTCCACCTTTGCTAGCCTCTCTAGTACCGCGCAACTTTCGCCGGTACCATACACCTACCTTTTACCTTCCTCAAAACAGCCACCATACCTACCTATTATGGCATTTCCATAGCCATTCCGAGATATATTGCCATGCAACTTTCCACCGTTTCGTTTTATTATGACACTCTCCATCATTGTCATATTGCTTTGCATGATCATGTAGTTGACATAGTATTTGTGGCAAAGCCACCGTTCATAATTTTTATACATGTCACTCTTGAGTCCTTGCACATCGCGGTACATCGCCGGAGGCATTCATATAGAGTCATATTTTGTTCTAAGTATCGAGTTGTAATTTTTGAGTTGTAAGTAAATAAAAGTGTGATGATCTTCATTATTATAGCATTGTCCCATGTGAGAAAAAAATAAAAGAGGCTAACGAAGCCCACAATTAAAATAAAAGAGGCCAAAGAAGCCCACCAAAAAGAAAAAAAATGAGAGAAAAGAGAGAAGGGGCAATGTTACTATCCTTTTTCCACACTTGTGCTTCAAAGTAGCACCATGGTCTTCATGATAGAGAGTCTCCTATGTTGTCACTTTCATATACTAGTGGGAATTTTTAATTATAAAACTTGGCTTGTATATTCCAATGATGGGCTTCCTCAAATTGCCCAAGGTCTTCGTGAGCAAGCAAGTTGGATGCACACCCACTTAGTTTCTTTTTGAGCTTTCATAAACTTATAGCTCTTGTGCATCCGTTGCATGGCAATCCCTACTCACTCACATCGATATCTATTGATGGGCATCTCCATAGCCTGTTGATACGCCTACTTGATGTGAGACTATGTCCTTCTTTTTGTCTTCTCCACAACAACCATATTCTATTCCACCTATAGTGCTATGTCCATGGCTCACGCTCATGTATTGCGTGAAAGTTGAAAAGGTTTGAGAACATCAAAAGTATGAAACAATTGCTTGGCTTGTCATCGGGGTTGTGCATGATTTAAATATTTTGTGTGATGAAGATGGAGCATAGCCAGACTATATGATTTTGTAGGGATAACTTTCTTTGGCCATGTTATTTTGAGAAGACATGATTGCTTTATTAGTATGCTTGAAGTATTATTGTTTTTATGTCAATATTAAACTTGTGTTTTGAATCTTATGGATCTGAACATTCATGCCACAATAAAGAAAATTACATGGATAAGTATGTTAGGTAGCATTCCACATCATGAATTCTATTTTTATCATTTACCTACTCGATGACGAGTAGGAATTAAGCTTGGGGATGCTTGATACGTCTCCAGTGTATCTATAATTTTTGATTGTTCCATGCTATTATATTATCTGTTTTGGATGTTTTATATGCATTAATATGCTATTTTATATTATTTTTGGGACTAACTTATTAACCTAGAGCCCAGTGCCAGTTTCTGTTTTTTCCTTGTTTTTAATCCTCTCAGAAAAGGAATACCAAACAGAATAAAACTTCACGATGATTTTTCTTGGACCAGAAGACACCCAGGGGACTTGGAGTCCAAGTCAGAAGAGCCGCGAGGTGGCGACAAGGGTGGAGGGCACGCCCTAGGGGGGGGGAGCGCCCCCCTGCCTTGTGGGCCCCTCGAGACTCCTCTGACCTAGCCCTTCCTCCTATATATTCACATATATTCCAGGACCACCAGAACAAGCCACGAAAACACTTTTCCACCGCCGCAACCTTCTGTTCCTGTGAGATCCCATCTTGGGGCCTTTTCTAGCATCCCGTCGGAGGGGGAATCGATCATGGAGGGCTTCTACATCAACTCCATTGCCCTTCCGATGATGCGTGAGTAGCTTACCTCAGACCTACGGGTCCATAGCTAGTAGCTAGATGGCTTCTTCTCTCTCTTTGATTCTCAATATAACGTTCTCCTCGATGTTCTTGGAGATCTATCTGATGTAATCTTCTTTTGCGGTGTGTTTGTCGAGATCTGATGAATTATGGATTTATGATCAGCTTATCTATGAATATTATTTGAATCTTCTATGAATTCTTTTATGCATGATTAAATATCTTTGTATTTCTCTTTGAATTATCGGTTTGGTTTGGCAAACTAGATTGGTTTTTCTTGCAATGGGAGAGGTGCTTAGCTTTGGGTTCAATCTTGCGGTGTCCTCACCCAGTGACAGTAGGGGTAGCGAGGCACGTATTGCATTGTTGCCATCGAGGATAAAAAGATGGGGTTTTCATCATATTGCTTGAGTTAATTCCTCTCCATCATGTCATCTTACTTAAAGCGTTACTCCGTTCTTTATGAACTTAATACTCTAGATGCATGCTGGATAGCGGTCGATGTGTGGAGTAATAGTAGTAGATGCAGGCAGGTGTCGGTCTACTTGATACGGACGTGATGCCTATATGCATAATCATTGCCTTGGATATCGTCATAACTTTGCGCTTTTCTATCAATTGCTCGACAGTAATTTGTTCACCCACCGTATTATTTGGGTTCATGAGAGAAGCATGTAGTGAAACCTATGGCCCCTGGGTCTATTTTCCATCATATTAATTTCTGATCTACTATTTTCCATCATATTACTTTTCGATCTACTATTTTGCAATCTTTTATTTCCAGATCTATATACCAAAAAACCCAAAAATATTTTATCTTTTGTTTATCTATCTCTATCAGATCTCACATTTGCAATTGACCGTGAAGGGATTGACAACCCCTTTATCGCGTTGGGTGCAAGTGTTTGATTGTTTGTGCAGGTGTTGGTGATTTGTGCGTTCTTCTCCTACTGGATTGATACCTTGGTTCTTAACTAAGGGAAATACTTACCTCTACTGTGCTGCATCACCCTTTCCTCTTCAAGGGAAAAACCAACGCAAGCTCAAGAAGTAGCAACGGGTGAAGTAGTAGATGAGTTCCGGCAGCACGACGGCGTGGTGACGGTTGGTGATGAAGAACAATCTCCGCAGGGCTTCGCCAAGCACTACAGAAACTAGACGGAGGATAAACTAGAGAGGACGGGGTTGCCGGCACATGGCTTGGTGAATCTTGATGTGTCTTGGGTGCTAGCCCTGCCCCTTTATTTATATGTTGAGCCCTGGGGTCGAAACTTGGAGTAGAAGTCTCCTCAAAGTCGGTTTTGCCCGAAAGGCAAAAGTCCTTCTCGGACTCCAGGGCCAGACGCCAAGGTTCCTGGCGTCTGGGCCTAGACGCCAGGGACCCTGGCGTCTAGCCTCTGGTCTCCTCAAAACTTCCTTTTGCACTTTCCAAAAACCTCGTGGGCTTTACCCCTTGGCCCAAATAAAGTGTTCTCGCACCAGGTCATTTCGGGAAACATCCGAAACCCCTTCCGGAGACCAAAAACTATTATCCCATATATCAATCTTTACCTCTAGACCATTCCGGAGCTCCTTGTCATGTCCGTGATCTCATCCGGGACTCCGAACAACATTCGGTCACCAACATACATAACTCATATAATACTATATCGTCAATGAACGTTAAGCGTGCGGACCCTATGGGTTCGAGAACTATGTAGACATGACCGAGACACCTCTCCGGTCAATAACCAATAGCGAAACCTGGATGCCCATATTGGCTCCTACATATTCTACGAAGATCTTTATCGGTCAAACCTTATGACAACATACGCAATTTCCTTTGTCCATCGGTATGTTACTTGCCCGAGATTCGATCGTCGGTATCTTCATACCTAGTTCAGTCTCGTTACCGGCAAGTCTCTTTGCTCGTTCTGTAATACATCATCCTGTAACTAACTCATTAGTCACTTTGCTTGCAAGGCTTCTTATGATGTGTATTACCGAGAGGGCCCAGAGATACCTCTCCGATACTTGGAGTGACAAATCCTAATCTCGATCTATGCCAACTCAACAAACACCTTCGGAGATACCTGTAGAGCATCTTTATGATCACCCAGTTACGTTGTGACGTTTGATAGCACACAAGGTATTCCTCTGGTATCCGGGAGTTGCATAATCTCATAGTCGAAGGAATATGTATTTGGCATGAAGAAAGCAATAGCAATAAACTGAACGATCAATATGCTAAGCTAACGGATGGGTCTTGTCCATCACATCATTCTCCTAATGATGTGATCCCATTATCAAATGACAACACATGTCTATGGTTAGGAAACCTTAACCATCTTTGATCAACGAGCTAGTCTAGTAGAGGCTTACTAGGGACACGGTATTTGTTTATGTATTCACACATGTATTTAAGTTTTCGATCAATACAATTCTAGCATGAATAATAAACCTTTATCATGAACAAGGAAATATAAAATAACAACTTTATTATTGCCTCTAGGGTATATTTCCTTCAATATCTGTAACCCATTTATCAGTAGGTTAACTAGGGCCATATTTAATATATCTGAGGCTACATAGCAACATGCATTGTACTGAATGACTAAATATGCAATCCCAGGCTACATAGCAACAAGGAAGAGTGTTACCTTAATGTTCTGATGATGTCTAGATATACATGTAATAAAATCTTATATAATGGGATGGAGGGAGTGTTGTACTTCATCATTTTGCAATTGTTGTTTAGCTTCTAATATTAACTTGGTGCTTTTAGGTACAGATGTCATTGCCAAAGATCCACACTTCGACCCTTTCTGCATATGGGGCAATGAGATATTCATGAACCAGCATCAAGTGAGGAAACTGATAAAGATTGTTATTAAAATGGGTCATAAGATGTCAATCGAACTATTTGTTTACACTTTATGCAAGACAACAGTGAACTGCAGGATGGTAAGTAAGAACTCTGTAGCCTTCTTTTTACTGCCCGTAATGAGTTGTGTTAGATGACAATGTCTGAATCTTTTTCCTTTGCAGTGGATCCTAAAGCAGTTTACTCAAGATTACCTCTCAAACTACATGATTGGCGGCCGACCATCACAACGGGTTGGACTAGAGTCGTGCGTGCCTTCTGCATCCAGGAGAGCACAATAGGGCCATTCCGCTTCACTTTGTTCAGCAACCAAAATGTCTGTCGCCTCTTTCTTTACCATTTGTAATAGTACAAGTATAGAACCCTGGTTCATCATTCTTTATTTGGTGCTTATGTAACTCTTGAACATATGTACCTGTGAATCGAATAATGCATTGGTTGTTTGAACCTGATGGATATGAATAAAGCTATAGCCTACTTTCAAGTTCAAATTAGGTACAATTTTAAATAGCAGCAATTAAATTAGGGTGAAATTACGGTCTGCAGGTCATTACGGCGCACACGGTCTATAAAGCACAGTGTGTGTGATATACATCATAATCTGACACAGTTCACGGAGAGGAAACATGTGTAACCATGCACATAGTTGCCATTTGCAAAGCGTGTGTGATGTCAAACAATATCACAAATGATGCGGGAAAACTAAATGTGTGTGATTGTCGACCTATCGTACACGGTTTAGAATCATGTACTGTTTGTGATGTGCCAGGCATCGTAAACGTAGAGCCAGTTTGGTACGTGCCTGGAAAACTCCCGTGCATGGAATGTGCCTGGTTTTAGGTAAAACCACAGAACTCCGACTACGATGGCAATGCGAGCACAAACGAGTAGCAAGGATGAAGCGTTTAGGACATTCGAGATATTAGAAACAGTTTTATAGGGACAACTATATGCATCAAGGCTCCCTATCCCCGATGGTTTCTGGGTCGTGTGGGAAGGACCCCCCTATCCCAGTCACTCACTTGGCGACGGTTCCAAACGCCGTCGCGGAAAGGGGTTAAAAACCGTTTGTATAGCACCTCGCTGTACCAGTGAATCCAAGAAGTTGGATACTACTAGAAGCCTCGTGTGTAAAACCCAAGGTGTTAGGGCATATTTCTCCCTAAGTGGTTTTGGTGATTGATGAAAATGCTTCTGCGGACTAATCGTGTGAATTGAGCATTGCAGATATTCCTCCCTATGGCACGAGACGATTTCTACCCCTCAGGGCTTAAAGTGAAGACGGTGTTTTTTCCTTCATTTCATTTTCGGTGGACTTGAGTCGTAGGATATACCGTACTATCAAGAGGGGGTCCGTATCAGAGAGGTTAGGGTGGAATCAACACATACACTTCTCTTTTGCATCCCCAGCTTTTTCCGCATCTATGGAGTATCCTCTGTTGTGTTGAGAGTGGCTCGGATGAAGCCAGTGGTAGTACCGCGGTAGGCAGTGGTAGTACCGCCTGCTATGTCAGGTGGTAGTACCGCTCCCGTACCGCTCTACTACCGCCTTGATTTGGGGCTTGCATTTTCTCGTGTCGGGTTGAACGGTAGTCTAGCGGTGGTCCTACTAGCATACTACTGCTGATCCCAAATAGACCCAATCGAGCAGCAGCAGTAGCAGCGACAGTAGGGCGGTAGTACCGCTTAGCCCGTAAGCGGTAGTACCGCGGCTACCACCGTTGCCACTGCCTCTCGTGGTTTTTCTCCCTCCGTCTCTCCCCTGTGTGCACTGTCCCTAGTGGTAGTGCTGCTGCAGCCAACCGTAGTACCGCTCCTTTGAGCGGTAGTACCGCGCGTTGCGAGCTATGCACGGGAATAACGGTTGGATCTTTTCCCCCACTATATAAGGGGGTCTTCTTCTCCAAGAAGACTCACCTCTTCCTCCCCCAAACTCCATTATTGCTCCAAAGCTCATTTTCGCCTGATCTCTCTCCCTAGACAATCAAACTTGTTGATTTTCTAGGGATTGGTTGAGAAGGCCCCGATCTACACTTCCACCAAGAGAAATTTGATCCCCCCCCACTAATCCCTTGCGGATCTTCTTACTCTTGGATGTTTGAGCACCCTAGACGGTTGAGGTCACCTCAGAGCCACATTCCATTGTGGTGAAGCTTTGTGGTGTTGTTGGGAGCCTCCAATTAAGTTGTGGAGATTGCCCCAACCTTGTTTGTAAAGGTTCGGTCGCCGCCTTCAAGGGCACCACTAGTGGAATCACGGCATCTCGCATTGTGTGAGGGCGTGAGGAGAATACGGTGGCCCTAGTGGCTTCTTGGGGAGCATTGTGCCTCCACACCCTCCAACGAAGACATACTTCCCCTCAAAGGGAAGGAACTTTGGTAACACATCCTCGTCTTCACCGGCTCCACTTGTGGTTATCTCTTACCTTTACTTTGTGCAAGCTTTACTTGTGTTGTATCCTTTGCTTGTACTTGTTGTAGTTGTTGTTAGCATCATATAGGTTGCTCACCTAGTTGCACATCTAGACCACCTATTTGTTTCTAAACCTATTTTGTGAAGAAAAGCTAAAAATTGGTAGTTGCCTATTCACCCCCCTCTAGTCAACCATATCGATCCTTTAAATTGGTATCAGAGCCTCGTCTCATTATTAAGGGTTTCACCACCCGAAGAGTACGGTTGACACCGGGGAGGAAGTGCCCGAGGCCGTGGAGTTGACTTCAATCACACGAGACGACTTAAATGAAGCCATGGCTTCACTTAAGACGTCTATGATGACCGAAGTCAAGTCCATGCTTAAAGAATTGCTTGAGGGGTTGAAAGCCACTCCCCATCCTTTCCTTGTGGTTAATCCCACCGCATCGGAGTCGGAGGCCAATTTCGGCAAGGAAGCGGCTAAAGGTACTGAAACTTCTTCCCCTCTTAACAAGAATGGGACGGGAACCTTTGCCTCGGTTCCCCCCTCCCCCGGTCTATGGAGGACCGGTCCCTACACCACGCATTAATCATCTTGGTCCTCCTCCTAAGCTTGTTAAGGGTGATTTTGCTAATTTGGTTTTTTGCATCAAGTCTCATTTGAATCAGAGCTCAACGAACCTTTGGAGAATCATTGAGCAAGGCTTCTACTCGCATGATCCAAACAACCTCACCCCAAGAGAAGAAGTGGACAATCAATACAATCACTCCGCCTTATTCATCCTTCAAGATGCGGTTCCTCCTGAAGATCTATCTCACTTGCGGCCCTTCACTTGTGCAAAGGATTGTTGGGAACACATCATATCTTTGTACAATGGGAGATCAAGCATCCAACGGTCCAACTTTGAAGTGGTTCTTGATGAGGCCGATGAATTTGTGATGCTCGAAGATGAGGATCCGCGTGATCTCTACCGGAGGGTGACAACTCTTGCAGTTGCTTTGGAAGACCATGGGAGCAAGGATATGGATGACAATTGGATCAAGCGCAAGTTTCTCAAGGCCATCATGCCATTCAACAAGGCCATGTCCTCCGTGATTCGTCAAAGGCCGGATTTCCACACCTTAACCTCAAGTGAAGTGTTGGATGAGTTTATTGCCATGAACATCATGAACAAGATTACCGACAATGCTCTTGCTCGTGTCCGGTCAAAGAAAAGCTCTCCCACTCTTGCCTTGAAGGCCAAGGCCATTCCAGAAGAAGAAGAGGAGAGTTGCCCTGAGGACACCAAATATGCTTACCATGAGCACATGGCTTTTGCGTCAAGGCATATTTGGGGCAATAAGAGGAACTCAAGGCCCAACTTCACCAAGAACAACTCAAGTGGCTCAAGAACAAGCAATGTGTGAGGACTTGCTACAATTGCGGCAATGTGAGTCACTTTGTGGTGGAGTGCCCATATGAGAAGAGGGAAGACAATGGTGGCAAACTCATTCGCAAAGACAAAGCCAAGTATTTCCCAAGCAAGAACAACTTCACCAAGAAGATACCTCCAAAGGTCTTGGTGGCACATGAAGAGTACGCCTCCAATGATGATGATGAAGACACAAGTGGTGAAGGAATGACAACGGCAACCGTGGCCATTGCCACATCTTCCGCCTCCAAGGTGTCTCTCTTCGGGGGCCCCAACGAGAACATCATTGCCAAGTGTCTCATGGCCAAAGGTATCAACAAGGTAACCCCAAACATCAAAACCACCATCACTAATACTCCTTCATTGTTAGATTGTGTTGATGATAGTGAGGTGGTGAATGTTGATGAAAATGAGTTTACCAAGTTCATGAGTAAGCTTAAGGGTGAATCCAAGAAGCACTTTGTTGTTCTGTTGGAACAACTTGGTGAGGCCAATGATATCATTGAGTCCCATGAGGATACTATCTCCAAGTTGGAGGGGCATAGTCGTGACTATGCTGATGAGATTGCGGAGCTTGCCATTGCTCTAGAGGAAGAGCGAGGTCTTCGTTTGACTCTTGAGGAGTCACACAACGTTGATCATGCTAAATTGCAAAAAGATCTTGATCATGCTATTGTTCTTACTCATGTACTTAAATCCGAGAAAGTTGCACTTGGGGTTGGCCATGATAGACTCAAGGAAGAGTTTGATACACTTGACAAGGCTCACAAGGTCTTGAAGGGTGTTCATGCTTCTCTCAAGGAGTCTCATGATCAACTCCAAGTGAAGCTAACCAAGGAGATTTCCACGTGTCCTCCTTTCGTCCTAATTGATAATGCCCATGCTACTAACCCTTGTTGTGAGCATGTGCATCTTGTGGAGGAAAATGCCAAGTTGAAAGAGCAACTTGAGAAGGGCCTTATGACATGCATACAAGGCGAGAAGAACCTCAATGACCTTTTGAGTAATCAAAAGGAAGTTGTGGGAAAGGAAGGACTTGGGTTTGTACCCAAGTCAAAGAAGAAGAAGAAGAAGAACAAGACCAAGCAACCTCTCCCGCTCAAGGAAACCTTTATCAAGGCGGGTGAGGATACTCATGAGAAGAAGAAGAACAAGGAATTGGGTAATGCCAAGAAGGGCAAAACCGCCCCTACCAACAAAGCCGGCGACTTTAACCCCTCTTATGTTTTGTGCCGTGCTAGTGATAGGCATCTTTATGCCAAATTTGTTGGTTCTTCTTATGAGTACATTGAATGGTCTATTTGGGTTCCTAAGACCCTTGTCACTAACATCAAAGGACCCATTCTAGAATGGGTACCTAAATCCAAGCATTGATCTCTTGTAGGAGTTTGCTTCCGGTGGGGTGTCATGGTTGCTCGATAGTGGAGCAACAAATCATATGACCGGGAGCAAGGACTTGGTGGTGGATGTGCGTCCAATTCCATCTATGCCCACCAATGTCCAATTCGGTGATGCTTCAACATCTAAGGTATTGGGACTTGGCAAGGTGGTCATCTCTCAAGATTTATCTATTGAGAAGGTCATGCTTGTTGAGTCCCTTGCATACAATTTGCTTTCTGTTCGTCAACTTGCACTTATGGGCTTTGCAACTTTCTTTGATCTTGATACCATGTCCCTTTTGTGGAGCAAGACTCTTAAAGTAGCTTGATGGGCATGTTGAGAACGGTCTCTATGTGGTGAACTTTTCGGAGCGACCCACTAAGACCACGACTTGCCTAATGGCTAAAGTTGATGTGGGTTGGCTTTGGCATCGCCGACTAGCCCATGTCAATATGAGTCCTTTGCAAAGTCTCCTCAAAGGGGACCACGTCCGTGGACTAACAAATGTTAGTTTTGCCAAAGATCGTGCTTGCAATGCTTGTATTGAAGGAAAGTTACATGAGACGGCTCACCGACCCTCGACTATCATCTACTCGAAGAGGCCCTTGGAGCTCCTTCACATGGATCTCTTTGGGCCTCCATCCTTTGATAGTCTTGGGGAAAGAAAGTATTGCTTGGTGATTGTGGATGATTACTCAAGATACACTTGGGTATACTTCTTCAAGAGGAAGAGTGAGACCCAACAAACCGTCATCAACTTTGCTAATGAAGCTCAACGTCAACATGAAGCAAAGATATTGATGATTAGAAGTGAAAACGGCACCGAGTTCAAGAACTACACCTTGGATGAGTTTCTTAGTGACGAGGGGATCAAGCACCAATATGCCGCACCCTATACCCCTCAACAAAATGGTGTGGCGGAGAAGAAGAACCGGACATTGATGGACGCGGCAAGGACCATGATGGCGGAATTCAAATCTCTGTACAACTTTTGGGCCGAAGCCATCAACACCACATGTCATGCATCCAATCGGCTCTACCTCCGCAAAGGCTTGAACAAGACTCCATATGAGATTCTTACCGGTAACAAGCCCAACCTCAAGTACTTTCGGGTGTTTGGTTGTAAGTGTTTCATTCTCAAGAAATGTGTTCGTTTGTCTAAATTTGAACCTAGAGCTCAAGAGGGCTTATTTGTTGGTTATGCTACAAACTCTCATACTTACCGTGTCCTCAACAAGTCCACCAAACTCATTGAGGAGACGTGTAACATGGAGTTTGATGAAAATAATGGCTCCCAAGTGGAGCAAAGTGGTCTTTGTGATGTAGGTGATGAAATTCCTCCTCAAGCCATAAGAAGAATGGGGATTGGTCAAATACTCCCCATTGAGGAACCCCTTGTGGCCGAAGGAGAAGGACAATGCTCTACTCAAGTGGAGCCATCACCGACTCTAGACCCACATGCTTCCGAAGAACAAAGTGAAGGCCCTCAACCCAATGAGCAAGATCAAGGTCAAGATCAACCTCATGAAGATGGTGATGCACCAAATGATGCCCAAGATCAAGTTCATACCTCCAAGCAAGCTCAAGAGGACACTCAAAATCAAGAGCAAGCTTAAGATGGTGCTCAAGATGATCAAGTCAATGATCCTCAAATGCATATTAAGGAACTTTTGGAGTGCCGTGCTACCAAAGTGGCATCCAAGCTCGAGCGTCAACAACATGTCATGGATAATGTGCTTGGAAGCTTGAGAAAAGTGGTAACTACTTGTAAACAATTGTCAAACTTTTGTGAGCATCACGCGTTTGTTTCGTGTGTTGAACCCAAAAGGTACATGAGGCGCTCGATGATGAGGATTGGCTTGAAGCCATGCATGATGAACTCAACAACTTCGAGCGCAACCAAGTATGGGAATTAGTGCTAAGGCCAACGGAGGAACACAATGTCATTGGGACCAAATGGATCTTCAAGAACAAGCACGATGCGAACGGTGTGGTTGTTCGAAACAAGGCAATATTGGTGGCACAAGGCTACTCCCAAGTCGAGGGTATCGACTACGATGAAACCTTTGCTCCTGTTGCATGTCTTGAATCTATTCGCATGTTGCTTGCATATGCATCTCATCATGATTTTAAGTTGCAATAAATGGATGTGAAAAGTGCATTTCTTAATGGTCCTTTGAATGAGTTGGTATATATCAAACAACCTCCGGGATTCATGGATCCCAAGCTCCTCAATCATGTATACAAGCTCAAGAAGGCGCTCTATGGCCTTAAACAAGCCCCACGTGCATGGTATGATCACCTTACCGAGTTGTTACAAAATCGTGGGTTTGAAATTGGGAAAATTGATCGCACTCTTTTTACTAAGAGGGTCAAGGGGGATTTGTTCATATGCCAACTATATGTCGATGATATTATTTTTGGTTCTCCTAACAAATCTCTCAATGATGAGTTTGCCGCACTAATGACCGAGAAGTTTGAGATGTCCATGATGGGAGAGTTGAAGTTCTTTCTTGGGTTCAAAGTCAAGCAAAGGAGAGAAGGAACGTTCATCAACCAAGCCAAGTATACCCAAGACATGCTCAAGAGATTCAAGCTAGATGATGTCAAGCCGGTCAAGTTTCCCATGCCCACCAAACGCAAGCTTGATAGTGATCCCAATTGTAAAGCAGTGGATCAAAAGGTATGTCGCTTCATGATTGGATCCTTGCTTTAGCTTTGTGCATCTAGACCGGATATCATGTTGAGTGTGGGAATTTATGCACGGTTTCAAGCCGCACCTAAGGAAAGCCACTATGTGGCGGTCAAGCGAATCTTTCAATATTTGGCTCATACCCCAAACTTTGGCTTATGGTACCCCAAAGGAGCAAGCTTTGATCTCATGGGCTATTCGCTCTCGGATTGGGTGGGAGATTGTGTGGAGAGGAAGTCAACTTCTGGAGGGTGCTAATTCCTTGGTCGCTCTTTGGTGAGTTGGTCTTCAAAGAAGCAAAATTGTGTGTCTCTCTCTCTTCCACCGAGGCCGAGTATGTAGCCGCCACAAGTTGTCGTGCACAATTTCTATGGGTGAAGCAAACTTTGAAGGATTACGGTGTCACTTGTGACAAAGTGCCTCTTCTATGTGACAATGAAAGTGCTATCAAGATTTCCCACAATCCAGTGCAACATAGCAAGACGAAGCATATTGAGATTCGTCATCATTTCATTCGGGATCACATCAAGCATGGAGATACTGATATCGTCTACATCAACACTCAAGAGCAACTAGCGGATATTTTCACCAAGCCTCTAGATGAAGCAAGATTTCACGAGTTAAGGCATGAGCTAAATATCATTGCTTAAATTGATCAAGTCTTTCACATTAGCCATTTTTGATGGTACTTGTGCTTGAAAGATGAGTTTTGGTCATGGGCCCAAGGTTAAAATCTTCGTGGTGCCATACCAATTGACTCAAACATAGGTGGCTTCGGCTACCGCCCTCTCCTTGAGAGATGTTTGGATTTCCTTGATCTTATCTAGTTGTGTAGGACAATGTTTGTGCTTTGAGTCACTCCAAGGGTGCTTCTCTTGGTTGGGTGTCTTTTGCACTTGGAGTAGCTCCCTCTGGATGTCGGTGTTTCATGTCTCCATCCCTTGCCTTCCCTTGCCTTTCTCTCATTTTTGTTGCATAAGCCCCTTTCTCCTATTTCTGCTTGTTGTCGCTGGCATGGCACTACCGCTGGGGCAGGGCGGTACTACCGTTCATACCTTTAAGCGGTACTACCGCCCGGCCGCGCGGTACTGCTGCTGTGAGGCGGGGCGTGGGGGGTATGAATCGGGCAGGGGGAGTTTCAACTCCCCCATACCCATTCGCCTCTCTCTCCCACTTCCCTTCTTCTCTCCAGCGACGAACAAGCAGTGGGGGGCCGCCGCCTCCTTGCTGTGTTCTGCGTTTCCGTCCGGTGGGATCGTTCCCCACCTTCTCCTCTTGCCAATGCCGGCATTGCCTCCGCTTTCCTCTCCTATGGTTCTCTTCTTTGAATCTAGTCTTTAGGGCAATATTATTGGCATTCACCGATTTTTGGCTAAATCGAGGCTTGAGTAGGGCGTAGAAGTCTGCTAGACTAGGTGGATTGAAGTTTGGTAGGAGAAAATTTGAATTTGGCACCCCCGGTAGTACCGGATCCAACAACGGCAGTGGCCGGACCGTTGACCTCCTCCTCGAGTGGTACTACCGCTCCCCTGGAGCGGTACTACCGCTGCCTCGGAGCGGTACTACCGCTCGGGATGCCAACTTCCATTTCTCTCGTACCCTTCCTTGATCCTTTTTGCTGGCTTATGCAATGTTTTTCAACTGCTTTCCTCCCCTTTGTGTGTGGGTTCCATGTGATGGCAGTTCGGAGCATCTTGTCCGTTGCATCAACCCCGAGCGTCCTGGAGGATCTAAGCATTATCGCACGTCTGAGGTGACTGGTGCTTCGTCTAGTGCTCAACTAGTGCCGCCCAAGCCACCTACCAAGCAAGTTGCACACTTGTGCTTCAAAGTAGCACCATGATCTTCATGATAGAGAGTCTCCTATATTGTCACATTCATATACTAGTGGGAATTTTTCGTTATATAACTTGGCTTGTATATTCCAATGATGGGCTTCCTCAAATTTCCCTAGGTCTTCGTGAGCAAGCGAGTTGGATGCACACCCACTTAGTTTCTTTTTGAGCTTTCATAAACTTATAGCTCTAGTGCATCCATTGCATGGCAACCCCTACTCACTCACATTGATATCTATGGATGGGAATCTCCATAGCCCGCTGATACGCCTAGTTGATGTGAGACTATCTCCTTCTTTTTGTCTTCTCCACAACCACCACATTCTATTCCACCTAGAGTGCTATATCCATGGCTCATGCTCATGTATTGCGTGAAAGTTGAAAAAGTTTGAGAACATCAAAAGTATGAAACAATTGCTTGGCTTGTCATCGGGGTTGTGCATGATTTAATACTTTGTGTGATGAAGATGGAGCATAGCCAAACTATATGATTTTGTAGGGATAACTTTCTTTGGCCATGTTATTTTGAGAAGACATGATTGCTTTATTAGTATGCTTGAAGTATTATTGTTTTTATGTCAACATTAAACTTTTGTTTTGAATCTTATGGATCTGAACATTCATGCCACAATAAAGAAAATTACATGGATAAATATGTTAGGTAGCATTCCACATCAAAAATTCTGTTTTTATCATTTAGCTACTCGAGGACGAGTAGGAATTAAGCTTGGGGATGCTTGATACGTCTCCAATGTATCTATAATTTTTGATTGTTCCATGCTGTTATATTATCTGTTTTGGATGTTTTATATGCATTAATATGCTATTTTATATTATTTTTGGGACTAACTTATTAACCTAGAGCCCAGTGCCAGTTTCTGTTTTTCCTTGTTTTTGAGTTTTACAGAAAAGGAATATCAAACGGAGTCCAAACGGAATAAAACTTTACGATGATTTTTCTTGGACCAAAAAACACCCACGGAGCTTGGAGGCCAAGTCAGAAGAGTCGCGAGGACTCCACAAGCCTCTAGGGTGCGCCCTAGTGGGGGGCGCGCCCCCTGGTTTGTGGGCCCCCCGAGAGTCCACCGACCTCCATCTCAACTCTATAAATTCACAAATATTCCAATATTAACAGAAGCGTCCACCAAAATACTTTTCCGCTGCCGTAACCTTCTGTTCCCGTGAGATCCCAACTTGGGGCCTATTCCGGCATCCTGTCGGTGGGGGATTCGATCACGGAGGGCATCTTCATCAACTCTATTGCCCCTCTGATGAAGCGTGACTAGTTTACCACAGACCTATGGGTCCATAGCTAGTAGCTAGATGGCTTCTTCTCTCTCTTTGATTCTCAATACCATGTTCTCCTTGATGTTCTTGGAGATCTATCCGATGTAATCTTCTTTTGCGGTGTGTTTGTCGAGATCGATGAATTGTGAATTTATGATCAGCTTATCTATAAATATTATTTGAATCTTCTCTGAATTCTTATATGCATGATTTAATATATTTGTATTTCTCTTCGAATTATCGGTTTGGTTTGGCCAACTAGATTGATTTTTCTTGCAATGGGAGAGGTGCTTAGTTTTGGGTTCAATCTTGCGGTGTCCTCACCCAGTGACAAAGTAGGGGTAGCGAGGCACGTATTTGTATTGTTGCCATCAAGGGTAAAAATATGGGGTTTTCATCATATTGCTTGAGTTTATCCCTCTACATCATGTCATCTTGCTTAAGGCGTTACTCCGTTCTTTATGAACTTAATACTCTAGATGCATGCTGGATAGCGGTCGATATGTGGAGTAATAGTAGTAGATGCAGGCAGGAGTCGGTCTACTTGACACGGACGTGATGCCTATATTCATAATCATTGCCTTGGATATCGTCATAACTTTGCGCTTTTCTATCAATTGCTCGACAGTAATTTATTCACCCATCGTATTATTTGCCTTCAAGAGAGAAGCCTCTAGTGAAACCTATGGCCCCGGGGTCTATTTTTCTTCATATATTTTCAGATCTATATATCAAAAATACCAAAAATACCTTGCTGCAATTTATTTACTTTTATTTTGTTTTACGTTTTAGTAATCTTTTATATCTATCTTTATCAGATCTCACCTTTGCAAGTGACCGTTAAGGGATTGACAACCCCTTTATCACGTTGGGTGCAAGTGTTTAATTGTTTGTGTAGGTGCATATTTTGGGGACTTGCGTGTTTCTCCTACTGGATTGATACCTTGGTTCTTAACTGAGGGAAATACTTATCTCTACTTTGCTGCATCACCCTTTCCTCTTCAAGGGAAAAACCAACGCAAGCTCAAGAAGTAGCAGGAAGAATTTCTGGCGCCGTTGCCGGGGAGATCTACATCAAGCCTACCAAGTACCCACCATAAACTCTCATCTCTTAGATTACATTATTTGCCATTTTCCTCTCGTTTTCCTCTCCCCCACTTCTAAAACGATTTCAGAAAAATACAAAAATATTTGCCTTCTTTTCGTTTGCCTTTTATGTCTTACTTTGTTTGTTGGCTTGTTCGCTTGGAATAATTGTGTATTTATTGAAAACTAGAAAGAAAAAAGTTTATGGATCCTCATCCACTTGCTAATCTTTTTAAGAGATCCAATTATGATGAACCAATTGCTAGTGAGTTGCGTGCACTAGATTATCTTTATGAAGTTTTGCTTGAAATTCGTGAATCTGAAAATTGTGATGAAATTTATAAAGTGATTCATGATAGCTCCTTGAATGAAACACATGATTGCAATGATGTTATTATAAATTCTATTAATTTCAATTGTGCTAATAATATGCAAAACCCTAAGCTTGAGGATTCTAATTTTGCTATGTCCACTACTTATTGCAATGATCATGATTGGGGTGATAATGCTTCTTATGATCTTGAAAATTTATTTAAGCCTCATAATGAATATGTTAGCAATAATATTGAAAGTGGGTTTGGAAGAGTGCCAACTTTAGGAAATAATGATCCCACTACTTTGGAGTATGATCAATCTTATGAAAGTTTTGATAAAAGTGGGCTTGGAGAAGCAATGACTTTATTCTATGTTAATCCCACTATTTTGGAAGAGAGTCAACTTTGCATGCATGTGGATCATGTAGAGAATATGTTGTGTGATAGCTATATTGTTGAATTTGAATATGATCCCACATGTAATTATTATGAGAGAGGAAAATATGGTTGTAGGAATTTTCGTGTTACTAAATTACCTCTCGTTATGTTGAGATTGCTATTGTTTGTTTCTTCTTCCTTCCATATGCTAGTTTTGCTTCTCTTGATAAATATTTTCCCTATAAAATGCCTATGCATAGGAAGCATGTTAGACTTAAACTTGTTTTTCACATGCTATATGATGCTCTCTTTGCACTTCAATTTTTTTGTCTTTCATGTGAGCATCATTAAAATTTTCAACGCCTAGCTAGAACGCTTTAAAGAAAAGCGCTTGTTAGGAGATAACCCAATATTTTTATTTTCTGTTTTTTTAGTATACAAATTATTACCTCTGTAGTAATTGTGCTTTGGTGTTTTAATTAGTGTTTGATCCAAGTAAGACCTTTGGGATGGCTTACGGTGATAGTTGATTTGATCTTGCTGAAAAACAGAAACTTTTTCGTCAAGTAATAGAATTGTTTAAATTAAATGGAGCATGTAAAAACCCTTAATTTTTTAAACAAGATTTATATAAGAATTTCCTATGTTTTCCTAAGTTTTAAGAATTTTTGGAGTTACATAAGTATTAGAAAAATTCATATCTTCACGGACTGTTCTGTTTTTGACAGATTCTGTTTTCTATGTGTTGTTTGCTTATTTTGATGAATCTATGGGTAGTATCGGGGGGGTATGAACCATGGAGAAGCTGGAATACAGTATATATTACACCAATATAAATAAATAATGAGTTCACAACAGTACCAAAAAGTGGTGATTTATTTTCTTATACTAACGGATCTCATGAGTTTTCTGTTGAGTTTTGTGTTGTGAAGTTTTCAAGTTTTGGGTAAAGATTTGATGGACTATGGAATAAGGAGTGGCAAGAGCCTAATCTTGGGGATGCCCAAGGCACCCCAAGGTAATATTCAAGGACAAACAAGCATCTAAGTTTGGGGATGCCCCGGATGGCATCCCCTCTTTCGTCTTCGTCTATCGGTAAATTTACTTGAGGCTATATTTTTATTCACCACATGATATGTGTTTTGCTTGGAGCATCTTGTATGATATGAGTCTTTGCTTTTTAGTTTTCCACAATCATCCTTGCTGTACACACCTTTTGAGAGGGGCACGCATGAATCATGAATTTATTAGAATACTCTATGTGCTTCACTTATATCTTTTGAGCTAGGCAATTTTGCTCTAGTGCTTCACTTATATCTTTTGAGCTAGGCAATTTTGCTATAGTGCTTCACTTATATCTTTTTAGAGAATGGTGGTGGCTTTATTTTATAGAAATTGTTGAACTCTCATGCTTCACTTATATTATTTTGAGAGTCTTTCTAAATAGCATGGTAATTTGCTTTGGTTATGAATTTAGTCCTAATATGATGGGCATCCAAGAGGGATATAATAAAAACTTTCATATAAAGAGCGTTGAATACTATGTGAAGTTTGATTCCTTATGATTGTTTTGAGATATAAAGATGGTGATATTAGAGTCATGCTACTGAGTAATTGTGGATTGGTAGAAATACTTGTGTTAAAGTTTGTGATTCCTGTAGCTTGCACGTATGATGAACCGTTCTGTGATGAAGTCAGAGCATGATTTATTTATTGATTGTCTTCCTTATGAGTGGCGGTCGGGGACGAGCGATGGTATTTTCCTACCAATCTATCCCCCTAGGAGCATGCTCGTAGTACTTTGTTTCAATGACTAATAGGTTTTTGCAATAAGTATGTGAGTTCTTTATGACTAATGTTGAGTCCATGGATTATACGCACTCTCACCCTTCCACCGTTCCGTCATATTTTTGTTCTAAGTATCGAGTTGTAATTCTTGAGTTGTAAGTAAATAAAAGTGTGATGATCTTCATTATTAGAGCATTGTCCCATGTGAGGAAAGGATGATGGAAGCTATGATTACCTCACAAGTTGGGATGAGTCTCCGGACTTTAAAAAAATAAAAGAGGCCAAAGAAGCCCACCAAAAAAATGAGAGAAAAGAGAGAAGGGACAATGTTACTATCCTTTTTCCACACTTGTGCTTCAAAGTAGCACCATGATCTTCATGACAGAGAGTCTCCTATATTGTCACTTTCATGTACTAGTGGGAATTTTTCGTTATATAACTTGGCTTGTATATTCCAATGATGGGCTTCCTCAAATTACCCTAGGTCTTCGTGAGCAAGCGAGTTGGATGCACACCCACTTAGTTTCTTATTGAACTTTCATAACCCCGATCTCCATAGCCCGTTTATACTCCTAGTTGATGTGAGACTATCTCCTTCTTTTTGTCTTCTCCACAACCACCACATTCTATTCCACCTAGAGTGCTATATCCATGGCTCACGCTCATGTATTGCATGAAAGTTGAAAAAGTTTAAGAACATCAAAAGTATGAAACAATTGCTTGGCTTGTCATCGGGATTGTGCATAATATAATACTTTGTGTGATGAAGATGGAGCATAACCAGACTATATGATTTTGTAGGGATAACTTTCTTTGGCCATGTTATTTTGAGAAGACATGATTGCTTTATTAGTATGCTTGAAGTATTATTGTTTTTATGTCAACATTAAACTTTTGTTTTGAATCTTATGGATCTGAACATTCATGCCGCAATAAAGAAAATTACATGGATAAATATGTTAGGTAGCATTCCACATCAAAAATTCTGTTTTTATCATTTACCTACTCGAGGACGAGTAGGAATTAAGCTTGGGGATGCTTGATACGTCTCCAACGCATCTATAATTTTTGATTGTTCCATGCTATTATATTATCTGTTTTGAATGTTTTATATGCATTAATATGCTATTTTATATTATTTTTGGGACTAACTTATTAACCTAGATCCCAGTGCCATTTTTGTTTTTTCCTTGTTTTTGAGTTTTACAGAAAAGGAATATCAAACGTAGTCCAAACAGAATGAAACTTTACGATGATTTTTCTTGGACCAGAAGACACCCACGGAGCTTGGAGGCCAAGTCAGAAGAGTCGCGAGGACTCCACAAGCCTCCAGGGCGCGCCCTAGGGGGGGCGCCCCCTGGCTTGTGGGCCCCCCGGGAGTCCACCGACCTCCCTCTCAGCTCTATAAATTCACAAATATTCCAATATCAACAGAAGCGTCCACCAAAATACTTTTCCGCCGCCGTAACCTTCTGTTCCCGTGAGATCCCATCTTGGGGCCTTTTCCGGCATCCTGCCGGAGGGGGATTCGATCACGGAGGGCATCTACATCAACTCTATTGCCCCTCCGATGAAGCGTGAGTAGTTTACCACAGACCTATGGGTCCATAGCTATTAGCTAGATGGCTTCTTCTCTCTCTTTGATTCTCAATACCATGTTCTCCTCGATGTTCTTGGAGATCTATCCGATGTAATCTTCTTTTGCGGTGTGTTTGTCGAGATCAATGAATTGTGGATTTATGATCAGCTTATCTATGAATATTATTTGCATCTTCTCTGAATTATTATATGCATGATTTAATATCTTTGTATTTCTCTTCGAATTATCGGTTTGGTTTGGCCAACTAGATTGGTTTTTCTTGCAATGGCAGAGGTGCTTAGTTTTGGGTTCAATCTTGTGGTGTCCTCACCCAGTGACAAAGTAGGGGTAGCGAGGCACGTATTTGTATTGTTGCCATCAAGGGTAAAAAGATGGGGTTTTCATCATATTGCTTGAGTTTATCCCTCTACATCATGTCATCTTGCTTAAGGCGTTACTCCGTTCTTTATGAACTTAATACTCTAGATGCATGCTGGATAGCGGTCGATGTGTGGAGTAATAGTAGTAGATGCAGGCAGGAGTCGGTCTACTTGACACGACATGATGCCTATATTCATAATCATTGCCTTGGATATCGTCATAACTTTGCGCTTTTCTATCAATTGCTCGACAGTAATTTGTTCACCCACCGTATTATTTTCCTTCAAGAGAGAAGCCTCTAGTGAAACCTATGCCCCCGGGGTCTATTTTTCTTCATATATTTTCAGATCTATATATCAAAAATACCAAAAATACCTTGCTGCAATTTATTTACTTTTATTTTGTTTTATGTTTTAGTAATCTTTTATATCTATCTTTATCAGATCTCACCTTTGCAAGTGACCGTTAAGGGATTGACAACCCCTTTATCGCGTTGGGTGAATGTGTTTGATTGTTTGTGTAGGTGCATATATTGGGGACTTGCGTGTTTCTCCTACTGGATTGATACCTTGGTTCTTAACTGAGGGAAATACTTATCTCTACTTTGCTGCATCACCCTTTCCTCTTCAAGGAAAAAACCAACGCAAGCTCAAGAACTAGCAGTCATGTGGTCGGAGCTCCTTTCTGCCATCACTGAGCACAAGTGTCCTATCTATGGCCCCTTCCTGATGTTACTTTTTGAATAGCATGGGCATTCACCTATCCTGATATCTTGCTTGAGACCGGTGACTTGATCTCTCATGAGATAGTTCTACTGAGACAGAAGGAGCACTGGGGCGGTCATGCTTCGGATTCCGAGGCTCCTTTGGGAGATGATGAGGATGAGGCTGATGAGGATGATGGGCCAGATTATGAGCCCTTTGGAGTGGAGCCATCTTGGGCTAAGAAGCTCAAGATGAAGATGAAGAAGCTTTTCTGTATGGAGTCTCACGGGCAGTATATGGCACATGTGTCGGAGAAGAAATCACGCAGTCGTCACATGGCTCTTATGCATCAGCTTGGAGTTGAGGTTAACAGTGGGTCAGAGGACAAGATCACCGACGAGGAGGAGTGGATCTCTCAGCACTGTCCCTGGATGGATTCAGAGACCGATCAGCTTGCTACTGCCGATGACGAAGGCGCGAGCGACCACGCGAGGCTGTGAGGATGGGGATCTCCGGCGTTGCTATCACCTGTGACCGTTGTAGCACTCTTTTCCCTTTTGGTGTCTCGATGCCAAAGGCGGAGAGAGTTTAGGGATTTGTCGAGTTGAGAGTGCGTCTTATTTGCTGTGCTTTTCTCGCTCGTGAACTCTTTTATCGTTCATTTGCTTTGGTTTGGCTTATGCTTGTGAGACTTGGTTTTCCTGTCATATGGTGTAACACATATGCTATCTTATTATTATCCTTATGTTGTCTAGTACTCTGTTAGTATGTGAGTTTTATGCTTATCTATGTCCTTCTTATGCTCACATACTACCTCTTGCATCTTAGTTTTCTTCTATATTGTCTCATAGGTGCAAGTGTTTCCGGTCTATAAAATAAAGTGGGAGTGTTGATTCCAAAAGCATTCTTATTAAGTGCACACATCTAGAGATTCTGGGGTTTGCTTATTCTCTTGTTATGTCTCTATGCAAATCCCATATTGTCATCAATCCACCAAAAAGGGGGAGATTGTTAGGGCATATTTCTCCCTAAGTGGTTTTGGTGATTGATGAATATGCTTTTGCGGACTAATCATGTGCATTGAACATTGTAGATATTCCTCCCTATGGCACGAGATGATTTCTACCCCTCAGGGCTTAAAGTGAAGATGGTGTTTTTTCCTTCGTTTCATTTTTGGTGGACTTGAGTCATAGGATATACCGTACTATCAAGAGGGGGTCCGTATCGGAGAGGTTAGGGTGGAATCAACACGTACACATCTCTTTTGCACCCCCAGCTTTTTCCGCATCTATGGAGTATCCTCTGTTGTGTTGAGAGTGGCTTAGATGAAGCCAGCGGTAGTACCGCGGTAGGCAGCGGTAGTACCGCCTGTTGTGTCAGGCGGTAGTACCGCTCCCGTACCGCTCTACTACCACCTCGATTTAGGTCTTGCATTTTCTCGTGTTGGGTTCAGCGGTAGTCTAGCGGTGGTCCCACTAGCATACTACCGCTGATCCTAAATAGACCCAATCGAGCAGCGGCAGTAGGGCGGTAGTACTGCTTAGCCCGTATGCGGTAGTACCACGGCTACCACTGCCTCTCATGGTAGCCTCTCGTGGTTTTTCTCCCTCAGTCTCTCCCCTGTGTGCACTGTCCCCAGCGGTAGTACTGCTGGGGTAAGCGGCAGTGCCGCTGCAGCCAACGGTAGTACCGCTCCTTTGAGTGGTAGTACTGTGCGTTGCGAGCTGTGCACGGGGATAACGGTTGGATCTTTTCCCCCACTATATAAGGGGGTCTTCTTCTCCAAGAAGACTCACCTCTTCCTCCCCCAAACTCCATTGTTGCTCCAAAGCTCATTTTCGCCCGATCTCTCTCCCTAGACAATCAAACTTGTTGATTTTCTAGGGATTGGTTGAGAAGGCCCCGATCTACACTTCCACCAAGAGAAATTTGATTCCCCCCACTAATCCCTTGCGGATCTTGTTACTCTTGGGTGTTTGAGCACCCTAGATGATTGAGGTCTCCTCGGAGCCACATTCCATTGTGGTGAAGCTTCATGGTGTTGTTGGGAGCCTCCAATTAAGTTGTGGAGATTGCCCCAACCTTTTTTTTAAAGGTTCGGTCGCCGCCTTCAAGGGCACCACTAGTGGAATCACGACATCTCGCATTGTGTGAGGGCATGAGAAGAATACGGTGGCCCTAGTGGCTTCTTAGGGAGCATTGTGCCTCCACACCGCTCCAACGGAGACGTACTTCCCCTCAAAGGGAAGGAACTTCGGTAACACATCCTCGTCTTCACCGGCTTCACTTGTGGTTATCTCTTACCTTTACTTTGTGCAAGCTTTACTTGTGTTGTATCCTTTGCTTGTACTTGTTGTAGTTGTTGTTAGCATCATATAGGTTGCTCACCTAGTTGCACATCTAGACAACCTATTTGTTGCTAAACCTATTTTGTGAAGAAAAGCTAAAAATTGGTAGTTGCCTATTCACCCCCCCTCTAGTCAACCATATCGATCCTTTCACAAGGGCATTGGAACTTGACTGAGCATCACATTCTAGAGCGTGCTATTGTATGTGGTGTTCCTATGAGCGACAAATTGCAAAGGAATATTCAGCTTATAAGCTTGTCAGTGCACCGGAAAAATTTGAGTCAAGTGGAATTTAACAGGAGTGTCTATTTCACTCGAGGATGCAATTCTGACCATCATGGCGATCTTTCTTTCCTTCTTGCATGCTAGACAGTGCAACATATTATGAGGCTTTGCTTTCTTTCTGAACCAATACCATGTGAGGTCAATCACGGGTACTATCTGAAGATTCTTAGAATGTTTGCAATTCGGGCTATACAATTTGCATCGGTGCTTCATTATTCAAATGATTCAGTTGTTCGTATCACTACAAAAAAAAGACACATCCGTAATATTTTGGCTCGAACGAATTTTTTTTCTGTCATGCTTATGACACTTCTATGACGATAATTGTGACAAAACCCAGTATCATCATAGATGTGGTGGGCTCCTACTTCTATGACAAAAAATCATGACAGAAAATGGGCTTTTCGTCCTGGGCGGGCCGGGAACGCACTTGCATGACATTCTTTGGACCGTCCATGACGGAAAAAATCATGGTAGAAGCGAGGGTGAGGAAAATTTCGGGGAGTTCCCGGTTACGGTGGGTGGTCGGGGCCGAGCAATGCACGGAGGTTTGCGCGTTTCTCTCGTACACGTACGCGCGTGTGTGCGAGGCGTTGGGCTCTAACTGAACCCGAGCGATTGCACTAGCTACGTTACTGAACCCTGATCAATCCCTTGGCTGTTAACTGAACCCGTGTGATTCCTTCGCTACTGCTGCTAACTTAAGCCGATCGAAGCGGCCTCTTGATGAATAGTCCCCGGTGGGGGTTGGATGAACAGTTCCCAGTGGGGGTTGGATGAACAGGACCCCATGGTTGTAGAGGCCGTTGCCGCTGGATGAACAGGATCCCGATCGAGGAGGTGGGGGTGGATGAACAGTAGCCGGAGGAGGGACCCCTGGAGGGCTGGTTAAACAGTAGCCGGTGGAGACTGGATGAACAGGACCCCGTGGAGGGCTGGTTGAACAGTATTCGGTGGAGGCTGGATGAACAGGACCCCATCGATGAACAGTAGCTGGTGGAGGTAGGAGGAAGTCGACGGTGGATGAACAATAGCAGGTGGAGGCTGGAGGAAGTCGACGGTGGATGAACAGTAGCCCGTGGAGTCCTGTTTTGCGGTACGCCACACCCCTCCCGATGAACATGACCCTCGTTTCGACCGTAGCGCTCCAACACAAGTCTGTTTCCTCTGTTTTGTGGTACGCCACACCCCTCCTGATCAACAGGACCCCATTTCGACCGTAGGCACTCGAACAGAAGTCTGTTTCCTCCGTTTTGCGGTACGCCAGATCCTTCCCGATGAACAGTACCCCATTTCGACCGTACGTGGTCGAACAGAAAGGCCGTTTCCTCCGTTCTGCGGTAAGCTAGACCTCGTTTCGGTTGTTCCGTCCAAGCCGATTGGCTCCCGATGAACACGACGCCGTTGCTGCCGTTCGCTGCCTCTCCATGTAGACGAGCCCTGGCCGTACGTATGCGCGAGTAGGCGTTCGAGACCCCACCCGTATGTATGTACGTGGCCATATTTTTTGCGATCGGGCTGTACGTACGTGTACACAGTTTAGAAGGGACTGCCTTAACTACTACGTTGGGGGCTCTACTACTACACGCGTCGCTGCTTGCTCGGCCACGGTTCATCGTTGCAGAGAGACCGATCGACCAGTATGTACATACACGTTCGCAACCAGAATGACAACGCTACGTACGCTTCGACCAGGTGGGGCTCGGCTGTTAGGGAGGATAAGGAGGCACTTCCTTGCGTGCGAAGTTATTGATGGTGGGTCCGAGCTGTCAGGGGGAGGATTCAATATTTTTCGCGCCTAATATGCAGGCACTTCCTTGCGTCCGAAGATATAGCTGGTGGGTCCCAGCTGTCAGGGGGAAATGTTTTTTTCGTAAAATACGGCCCTTCCGGTAGGTCCTCGCTGTCAGGTGGAGGAATCATTTTTTTGCGCGTAATAAGGAGGCACTTCCTTGCTGCGTCCCTGGACCCAGCTGTCAGCCTCTCCACGTACAGTCCTCTTCCGATGTAAGTCATTCCTTGACCATGTTGACCACACCATGGCGAGAGCACCAAGGCGGTGGACGACGGCGAGGCCTAGGAAGGGAATGACCCGGAGCCGGGGAAGACTCGACAGTTGTTTCCCACACGGAGGAGAGTAGAGGGTTTACTGGTTGGGCTGCAGTGTGAGGCTGCCATTGCCGGAGAATAACAGGAGGTCTGGGTGAGTACAGGGATGGCCAGGCTAGCGATGGGAGTAGGATGGGGCGGTGAGGCCTGCGCGGCAGCAGAGCCGGCCATGGGAGGCAGGAGCAGGCGGCACAACCGTGCTGGTTTGGGTGGCTGGAGCAAGAACACTAGATGTTGAAGAAGCACTACGGCCGTTGGATGGACATCGTACGGTCACTGGAGCTAGAATCGTTCATATTGACTAAGTTGACAAAGCCTTCCATCAGCGTCAACTTAGTAGGCCCACAAGTCAACCTCCAACTATGGTGGGTCCCAGATAAAAGGGGGAGTATTCATTTTTTTGTGCGTAATAAGGAGGCACTTCCTTGCATGCGAAGATATAGCTGGTGGGTCCGAGCTGTCAGCGGGAGGAACATTTTTTCGTGAAATACAGAGGCCCTTCCGGTGGGTCCCTGCTGTCAGGTGGAGTAATCATTATTTTGCGCGTAATAAGGAGGCACTTCCTTGTGGCGTGCGGCCGTGGACCCAGCTGTCAGCCTCTCCACGTATAGTCCTCTTCCGATGGATGTCGTTCGTTGACCACATTGACCACGCCGCGCCGAGAGCACCAAGGCGATGGACGACGGCGATGCCTAGGAAAGGAACGACCTGGAGCCGGGGAAGACTCGGCAGTGGTTGCGCACGTGGTGGGGAGTACGAGGGTTTACTGGTTCGGCTGCCGTCACCGGAAAATAACAGCAGGTGTGGGTGAGTAGAGGAATGGATTGGACAGCGATGGAGTAGGGTGGGGCAGTGCGGCCTATGCGGCAGCACAGCCGGCCACGGGAGGCGGGAGCAGGCAGTCCCACCGGCGCTGGTTTGGGCGGCTGAAGCAAGAAGATCAGATATTGAAGATGCAGCATGGCCATTGGATTAACATCCAACGGTGACTGCTGCTAGAATCGTTTGTGGACTAAGTTGACAAAGCCTTTTGTACACGTCAACCTAGTAGACCCACAAGTCAGCCTCCAAATCTGTCTCAAACAGCATACAGCCTGAAATTTCTAGCCAAATTCAAATTAATTTAAAAACTAAACATAACTTAATTTAAATCCAATGAAATTTTACCCGCACAAAAACAATGAAATTTAAAATATCAAAATCCGAAAGAAAAAAGTATTTTGGAACTAATTGCCTGTTTGCTGTATTTTTTCATTTTACAGCCCATTTCTTATTACTTATAGCCCATTTTTTGGGCAAGCCTGAATGCATCCCACCTCATCTTGAAAGATTTCCGGCCCAACAGGGCGTAGAAAAGCAAGTAGGCCTACGTTGGTTATTCTGCAAAAAAACAAAATAGCTGGGCTATCCATTTTTAGAAAGGAAAAAAACTGGGCTGGTCATGTGGTAAACATATGAAATAAAAACCTGGGCTAGATGGGCCACAGCTCCCGCACAACCCAGTTGATACCCTTCTCCGTCCCGAAAAAAAAAGAAAATACTGCGCGCGCTGTGGGGTCCAGGGTGTGTGTCGCTCCTTGTGCAGTTATCTCGCTTATTGACTACATTGACAGTGGCGTGCGACCCAGATGTCAGGAAACCATCAGGAGGAACCCTTTTTTTTCTTATAATAAAGGAGGCACTTGCTTGCCTACTGCCATGATCCTGGTGGGTCCCTACTATCATCCTCACCATGTACAGTCATCTCCTTATTCCTCTCGGTTGTTGACCATGTTGACAACACCGGAGGGCGGTGCCGCGGCGAGCGAACCAAGGCGGAGGACGATGGTGAGGCCTCGGACGGGAACGAACAGGAGCCAGGGAAGATGCGCAGAGTTTTAGGGTGTGATGTGGCCATGATGCGTGCGCGGCAGCACAGCTAGCCGTGGGAGGCGGGAGCAGGCGGTCCCGCCGGTGCTGGTTTGGCTTTGGCGGCTGGAGGAAGAAGAGACTGAAGAAACGGGACAGACGTTGAATATCAATCCAACGGTCACGGTTGGCACAATCGTTTGTTGACTAAGCCGGCACCAAGTAGCATACTTTTTTATATATAGGAAGAAAAGAAAAACTGGGCTCGTTCGCTAGATAACATTCCCGAAACTGTGACCATTTGATCTTGCGTTGCAACTAAAACTGCGAGGAAAATGCGTTCATTTGCCCTCCTCCTCCCAGGGAACGTTCGCCACATAAGTGACTAGCACCCTTGGTTTTCAACCGAGAGGTCTTTGGTTCGAGTCCCAGGAACCCTCAATTTTCTCCTCCTTCCTTCCTCGCAAAAAAAGAAAAGAAAATCAAAGACTTGAGAAGGTGTACAGAACAAGCTAGTGTACCAGTAAAGAGACATTGCTGAGTTTTAGAAAAAAGAGAGACGTGCTCCTGTAGCTGGTTCAAATCCAAACCTAGACTATGACTACATATGGTGCTATGCTATTGTGCAAGTAATGAAACTGACATATCCAACGTTTGCTTCTCCTCTTCTCTACTTACTCTGCCTAGCATCACAAGCTCTGGCCGCAACAACCATGTCCGCTGGCGGCTCGTCCACCTGCTCTTCAGCAGGCAACAACCAGATATGCGCCAAGTCGCCACCCGTACTATCACCTGTGGGTCTCATCACACCCCCGCCGGCACACGCAACACAGCCGGTTGCTCATCGCAACCCGCTGCCGTTGGTGTGGTGCCACTGCTGCAAATCACGCAGAGTCATCCGTCGCGTCTCAACCACAATCCTCAACCCTGGTCGAGTCTTCTACAAATGCCCGAATCATGGGGTAATAATATGTTTAAGTGTTGTTCCGTTGCTTTCAGTTGCTGATTTTTTTAATAGTTTGGTTGATGATCTTCCAATTTGATTCGTGCAAAAAAGGGAAGATTCGTGTGATTTGTATTTCTGGGAAGTTGCTGATGTGGGGGAATGGAACTACGCTGATTATTTGGTTAGCCGAGGAATCCCAATACCAGCAGGTTGGGGTGTTGGACAAGTAACTGAAGGAACGACAGAAGTGGAAGATGCAGAGCAGAAGGTTAAAGATGCAGTTCCTCTGATCATGGCCAAGCAACAACTGCTGAACGGCCTTGATAACAATGAGGAGATGAAAGAGCTTGTGAAGATAATGGGCAAAATCGATGTGCTCTGTAGGATGATTGTCTCTTTATTTGCAGTGTATGTAGCACTCGTGATGTATTCAGTGGCTATGACATGAGCACTTTGCTGAAACTAGTAATGAATGAAACCTGTTTAGCAGACTGGGCGTAGTGTTGTGAACATCTAATGATTTCTATTAATGGAAATCGGGGGGTATCCCCTTTTGCTCATAAATAAATAAATAGCAGAGGCCCTTTTGCTAATAAATAAATTAGCAGAGGCCCTGTCGGGTCAGCTTCGTTCCCATTCGAAGACGTAGAGCAAATTGCAGTCCAACAACAAACTATGTCATCAAATACAAGTTTCACAGCCAAATATGAGTACAACTAAACAACAATGTCATCATACAATCACCAAACATAAATCAACATACATAATAAGTGATGTTCTCACAGCAAAATACTAAACAACAACTTCATCAGGTTTCAGTTGTCATAGCAAACACAATTTCACATAGTAGATAAAAAGTCGTCTTCTGACAGGCAAATACGACAAAAGCAATCTAATCATCATCCACAATAGCAGTGTCAACATCTTCGCCATGTGTATCAGTCTAAATTGTAATTCCCCCCAGTGTCATCTTCTTCTTCATCCTCAATGTCCTCGAACGTTGGCGTCTTATTGATCAACTCTTGTATGTCCACAGCCCGACAGGCAATCTTTTCGCCAGCGTCATTGACGTGATGGTTCTCAAAGATATTAGGAACATCTGTGGAATCTTCTACATCAGGAGCAGTGTAAGCATCATCTTGTTGTGCAACTTCATTAAACGAATTCCTCTGCTCAAACCTTTGCAATACTCTCCAGTCATCGCTATGTGCATATGTGTCTTCCAAGAAAAATATCTGTGTTGCTTGATTTGCCAAAATAAAAGGCTCGTCGGTCTGGTACGCCGCCTTGACATTGATGGATTTGAAATAATCATCAGCTCTGGGTTTTGCGATCCTGGAAAACAGGTTATACCAACGACAGCACAACAGAACCACACACCGATGAACCTCAAAACTGGAGATATACTGCAACTGAACAATGTTTGTTATGTTAGCATACATTTCAGTTGTCTCTTTGCCGTACTTATCCGTGCTCATGATGGCACTGTTTTGTGTCTTCCTGCATTCGTCGCGTGCAAGGGTGTTGTAGCACACATCTCCAACAACGCAGGATTCATAATGTCTTACCCGAGTATCAGGACCCATTGCTAGTGCGTAAAGGGCATCATTAACTGCCTGCCCATCCTCCCGCATCTTCTTAACGTATGGTTAGAAAATAGACAAGCTGATCATCTTATGCACTCAATATATTAAAAAAACTGACAGTGCAATTCAAAAGCTTACATGGCTCTTGAACCATTTCGCAAATCCTGCCATAACCAGTTTGTCAATGTTTCTTAGATTTTGCGGCAGTAACTCCTTTTTGTAGATGCTGCACAACATAGTGATCGCGTAAAACATCTAAATATATAAGAATGTGCTGCAAGTTTAGTAGATTACGATGTATAAGCTGCAGTACTTAGCACTTACTCGATATAAGGTAGAATCTCAGGACAGTTATTCAACACATACCAAACCATTTTGTCCAAATCTTTAGGTTTGTCGTCTTGTCGACTCTTCCCTGTAACTCGAACAGAACAATCAAAAACATTGAGCTCGGGATTGTCATCACCCACCTCTTTGCTAAGCTGACCAGCTGTTTCAATGTATTTTGAGCAGAATGTCAACGCTTCTGTAGCAATGTAGGCCTCTGCAATGGAACCCTCAGGTCTAGCTCTGTTCCTAACATAGCCCTTGAAAGTGCCTAGCTGCCTTTCAATAGGGTACATCCAGCCATACTGTACTGGACCTCTAAGTAGTGCGTCATCAGGTAGATGAACAACCAAATGCACCATCACATCAAAGAAGGCTGGAGGATATATCTTCTCAAGGTCGGATGGATAGTTGGTATCTTGCCTCTAAGATGGTCCAAAGCATCTATCCTGATATTTCTACTGTAGAGTTCCTTGAAGAATTGTCCCAACTCTGCAACTGCTCTGTATAAGTCAGGGCGGCCCAATCCTCTAAGGATAATAGGTAAAACTCTTTGAAGTAGGACGTGGCAGTCATGAGTTTTCAACCCTTGTACCTTGTTTCCATCTGCACTGACTCTCCTTTCAGGGTTGGAAGCAAATCCATGTGGGAATCTCACACGTGACAGGACCTTGCAGAATTCTTTTCTTTTTACCTTGTCCAAGACATACACAGCTGGTGCCATATCCCGTGGTTTACCTTCATCTTCCACCTGCAAATCCTTTCTAATACCCAGGTGTGTCAAATCAATCCTGGATTTTAAGGTATCTTTCGTCTTGCCTTCAATATTAAGAAGTGTGCCGATAATGCTGTCACATATATTTTTCTCGATGTGCATCACATCAAGATTATGCCGCAGATCCAAATCTTTCCAATACTCCAAGTCCCACAAAGTGGACCTGCAGGTAAACAATAATCTCACTTCTGCCCTGCCACGCTTCCTTTTCCCGCTACCATTATCAGGATAGTTTCCTGGTGTAATATGCCTATCCTTCTCTAATTCCACTTGCACCTCATCGCCGGTGAGCCTCTTTGGTGCATCACGGTTTTCATGCTTTGCATTGAACACATGTCTTCGGTATCTTGTAGGACACGGCTTGTCCTTGGCAAGGAAACGTCGGTGTCCAATGTAACATATCTTGCTAAGTATTGCGTCTGACAGCGGAATCTTGTCACAGCGAACACATGCATTGTAACTATGTGTCGTTCGCCCTAACATAGTGCCCAAAGCCGGATAATCATGGATGCACCAAATTATAACAGCACGCAGAAAGAAATCAGCTGGTGGGCTGCTATATAGGTCTCGAGTGAGAACACCCCTCCATAGGTATTGAAGTTCCTCCACAAGAGGCTCCATGAATAAATCAAAATCCTTTCCAGGACTTTTTGGACCTGGGATGAGCAAGGCCATCATGTAGTTTGATTCTTTGGTGCAGACATTTGGAGGCATGTTGTAAGGGATAACAAGCACTAGCCACATGCTATATGTGGCACTCTGATGGCCAAATGGGTTAAATCCATCTGTAGCTAAGCCAAGTCTAATGTTTCTCGGGTCAGTAGCAAACTTTTTGTGTTTCTGATTGAAGCTTTTCCAGTCACTACCATGAGATGGATGGCTCATTACATTCTGATATCTGTACTCCTGGTTCCTAGAATGCCACAATATATCCTCTCTTATTTCAGCATCATGAAACAACCTCTGCAATCTTGGTATAATTGGAAAATGTCACACAACATTATGAGGAATCCTCTTCACAGCATCGCCATCTTTCCATTTTGATGATTTGCATTTCGGGCATTCACTTAAGTTGGCATAATCCTTTCGAAACATAACACAATTATTCCTACAAACATGGATCATATCATGTCCAATTCCAACTGCACGAAGGACATTCTTTATTTTACTGTAGGTGTGTGGCAGCTCAGAAGCATCTGGGAAAGATTTGCGGAAAGCAGCCAACATCGCATCGAATGATTTGTTGGTCATCCGCTCAGATATCTTCACCTAAATAAAGGTGACCATAGCTGAGAATACTGACAGCTTATTTCCTGGGGTGACAGCCACGTTGCACTGTTCCAACATGCGGGCCCACCGTTTTTCTTCTGCAGGTGAAAGTTCACGAAATGCACGAGCATTTCGTAGCATTGTTTCAATGTTGGTCAAACTCACTGGCTCCGCCACCACCACCTCCTCCTCTTCCACCTGAGCATTAGGCAGATCAAGATGGTGATCTGCTGCTTCCACATAGCCAGTAACATTGATGTTCACAGCTTCACCATGATGAACCCTCCTAGTATATGTGACCGACATCCCATACAAGTGTAGATGATTTTGCACAGTTGGCTGGGGTCTTGTAACTGAATTCATACAACTGCTACACGGGCAGAGCACATCTGATTTCGGACCACTGTACTCAGCTCTGATAAAGTTCATGAAGTTTTCAACCCCCTCGACATATGCAGCGGAGAATCTTCGAGCAGAAGTTATCCAAGTCCTGTCCATCTGTTAGACATACAAATTAGTTCTTCTACTAGATATTACAGGAAAAACATATATGCTTTTTTATGAAGTCCAGAAAAAAATACCTAGGTCTATGTCTAAAGCTATGGCAAGATATTTGGACAAGTAGATCTAAGTAACGAAACATATGTAAAGCTAATTCAACAAACAGATTTGAGTGCTAAATTATGGCAGGCTGTTTCTGCAGTCAATGAGGCCAAGCACACAGTCATCGAAGGCCATCTCAGCAACAAAGATCGAGTATAAAACGGTGTAGAGCTATTTCACCTAACAGATTGGCTACTAGACCATGGCAATCTACGTCACAATAAATATGTGTCAGGATATTTTAGCAACTAATCGGGCATGGCATGCCATCTCAGCTAAGCAGATTGAGTGCAGAACAGGGCAAGGAAGCTTCTTAAGAAGAGCATATTGACTGTAAACTATTTCGGCAAACAGTGATATTAACAGCGTCTATCAGCTAACATTCAGCGCTACTCCGACATGCACGGGGCCTCAGTCTAGAATGCGCGTACCATGGGAGAAGTTGACCGCCGTGCGTCTCCACAAGAACGTCGCCAGCGGTGGCGGCGCGGCTAGAGGACGGCAGCCTACGAGAGCGTATTGTGGGAGCGAGAGGATCGCCGTGCGTCCCCTCGACGAACCGCGGCACCGACGTATCGGCGCGGCGGGGAGGGCGGCTTTGCCGGAGCGAATGGAGTGGAGGCGGTCGGCGGGAGGGGGTTTGGGGAATATTATTGGCTAGTTGGCTGAAGGGCGGTTGAATTTAGGATTTGGGGGGGGGGGAATTTTCACGCGGTGGGCGGGGGAGTTTGGCGCATGGTCGGTTTCTCCAAGTGCGGTCCCACATGTCAGTGAAGAGGCAAGCCGAAGCGCGTTCCGTTTGCATGAGCCGTGTGCAGGACCGACCGTCTGAGGGGTGTAATGCGACCATGACAGGCGTGCTGTGAGTGTACCGCCTTTTTTCCTTTTAAACTTGGTGCTTCGCGTGATTCATCGATACTACTACTAGTAATCCGGTAATCCCAACCAAAACGGCGCGGCCAGGTCTTTTCCCGCGCGATATGCTGGGAGGTTGGCTTAGTTGGTTTTTTTAGGACGAGTAATGCTACACCTACATAATCCCAGTTACGTAATTATAGTAATGTGAAACGTGTGGGCTGTTGATTGGAGATTGGGGGGAGGGAGGGGCCCACCACCATGAAAATCAGGGGTGAGAGAGAGACGCAATTTACGTTAACCCTTTCGTAGGTTCCCGTAGATGTAGAAAGATGTGAAATACGTGAATGTGTAATGGACGTACTATTGGAGTGCCTAAGATAAATTGTGTATGTAGACCCTATGTGTTTATTTACTTCGCATGTTAGCTTTGTCTCGGGTCAAACCTTCTAAGTTTATACACACAAAAATGAATCATCATTCCATATATTTCATACTCCTACAATATATCTTACTATTATTGTGAAAGTTCATATACACCGGACGAGATTCATGCAAACACGGTAGATTTTCATTACATTTTGAACTTTTATAGGACAGAAAAATAAAAGAAACCCGACCCTAAACCTATTCTACGGCGGCGACCGACGTCCTCCATCTGCCATCTCCATGTACGGGGGCGGGGTTCAAGACCCGTGAAGTGAAGGTGTGGTCTTCGGCGAGGAAGAGTAGAACACGGGAGACGGACCGGTCAGTTGGCACATCATGCCCTACCGCCTCACATGCCCTACTCATCCTCGGAGGAGTCCCTGACCTCGGCGGTGCCGGTGGACGTGAGGTCGATGATGATGGATGTGGACGGTCCGTCGCTTCACCTGCCACATGCGCCATCGAACGTTGGACGGCGGCAAGTAGGACGCGTGGCTGACGGTGCTCCCGTCGTCGGCCGCTAGTGTGGCCACCGCTTGTGCAGTCGCGTCCATGTCTGGCTACGCCGCAATTGCATTGCGAGCGGTGACTTGAGCGAGGGCGGCAACCTCGAGCTTCATCCCCGAAGACAAGCTCTCCCGCAGAGCGTTCGCGCTCGCGGTCATGGTGGATGTGGTGCCAGGTAGCAGGAGGATGCGCTGTGGTGTGGAGTTTAGCTAGGCGTTGCCGCTTTAAGTAGCGCATTCTAGTGAGGCCAAGCGTCCGGGTGCGTCATTAAGTCGCCAGAGTTGGTTCCTCGAGCACCGAGCGTCTTAATGATGGCATACGGACGGACGACATGAATGTGGGCAGCTGGCGCCGACTAGGAACACACCGCGCGACAGCGTGAGACGAGGGTTTTTAGTGTGCCAGGGTGGTCAGCTGCGGTCGTGGCAACGTTGGAGATGCCCTTTGCTCACATGCGATCCCCACATGTCATTGAAAAAGCAAGATGACCCGGCCTGGTCTTAGGTCCTGGGGATGTAGTTGGCCGCGCTAGAACACTCCGCGGACGCGTCGCGGCGCGCGCGCACTTCGGCACCCCGTGCATCCTGGACGAGCCGGGTGTTGATCTGCTGGTCGTGCCACAGTGCTAACGCCACCCTCGGCACCCTGAAGCCGAGCGTGTCCAGCAACGATGAGCGTGTCACTCACCGCGGTCGCCGTGTCTAGAGGCGGTGCGGGAGCTGCGCCACGTTGCTGGCCCCCACGACCCAAATGAACGGTTGCCGGTGGCGAGGAGGTCGTGGGCCAGCTCCTCCATTGGACTAGTCTGTGCCACATCATCCCGACAGGTGTGCCCCACATGTCGGTTTTCCTGTTTTCCTGACCAAATTCGAGCGTCAGTGCTCCGCGTTACATTAGGCGCAGAACAGGTGGTTTTTGTGCCCTGGTTCAAATGTGGTACAGTACCAAGTTGTTACCCTAGCCCCAAGTGTGGTGGTTTTGGGTACAGTACCACCCTTTTCATTTTCAACTCGTGAAGCGTAACACTTGATTAAGTAGCCAGATGGTGTGCTAATTTAGGTGTCCGACTGTTTGAAGGAATAATTGAGGTGTGTCCGGTCCGTGCCCGCATTTAGGGGTCCAACTTACCATGTTCGGGTAGTAGTAACTATACTAGTCCCTGCGTACTCCCTCTGTTTTTATTTACTCTACATTTTAGCGTTGCTCAAGGTCAAACTTTGTAAACTTTGACAAAGTTTATGGACAGAAATAATAACATATACAATAACAAATCAATACCATTAGATTCATTATTGAATATACTTTCACATCATATAGATTTGCTATTGTAAATGTTCATATTTTTTCTATAAATTTGGTCAAATTTTATGAAGTTTGACTTCAGTCAAACCTAATATGTAGAGTAAATAAAAACGGAGGGAGTGTCTTACTCCGTGACCAAGACGGAAGGGAAAACGAGACAACTTAATGTTTATTTGAGCCGTTCAAGTATAATCATGTGGCGTTGCTTATTTCTCATTCCTCTCCAACCCTCTTCTCCATCGATCATGCCGCCCTTCGGTCGATTCCATCCTCCTGCATGCCTCATTTGAACATTCCGCCGAGTGTCATTCGCATGTGGGCCTAGACCATGCTTGTATTTCCAATGTTGTAATTTGTCCGACATGCATACAGACAAACGGTTCGTTTAAAGTTTCACTTTGCCTCCACTACGTGCCGCTTCCCATCTTAGTTTTGACATCCCATTCGGTTCATGCCCCGACAATCTTGACGAGATCGATTGATGTTGAGAGATCAAGTGCGTGTCGTGCAAGGAGATAAAGGTTTGGTGTGTTTCTATGATAGAAATGACCCGGGGGGGGGGGGGGGTCTGTGTGTGCGCGTCGGTCATGTACCATCTAGCTAGATCGATTGAAAGAGGGCTAGGGTCGGTCCGGAGATCGACCGATCTAGAGAGGGTCAGAGAGGATGAATGTATGCTTAAAAAAGATAGATGAAAGGCTTGGTTACAATTAATGCATGGTAGAGTGACCTAGGCGTGTGTCGAAGAGCGACCTGACGACGAGCGAGATACAATCCTGATACCTCAGGAGATCAATTAGGTTTGACAAGCACAAAGAGGAAGAGAGGTGGTATAAATGTGTGCGAGAGAGAGAGAAAGAGAGAGAGAGAGAGAGAGAGAGAGAGAGAGAGAGAGAGGGAGAGAGAGGGAGGGAGGGAGAGAGAGACCCCGAGATGAAACCGAGAGAGAATGAGTGGGTGCATGTGTGATACGTAAGGCGGATTCAAAATTTTGAACCAGTGATCATAGCATCAGCAAATCATATATAAAGGGTATTCAATGTTTATTTCGCTTTTGAACGTACAATATACTCCCTCCTACCCTTTCTAGTTTACATATAAGTTTTATGTGTAGTCAAAGTATCTCTACTTTGATCAAACTTACAGAAAAAAGTATCAACATTCAACAACGCCCAATCAATATTGTTAGATTCGTACGTACTCCTAGATTTGTATTCAAACAAAAATGATTTCCAGTTTGTTTTCAAACACGTGAATGCTTGTTCTCGCGCATGCTCTTCCTACTAGGATTTCGCAACGTATAGCCAGTCCAATAGTAACTTTTTTTAAGCTCCCTGTCCAATAGTAGTGTAAGTAGTAGTACTAGTGGAGTACTGACAATATCTGCACTAGAGTATGCAGTGCTCACAGTACTAGTAGTATACTCCCTCCGTTTTTATTTACTCCGCATATTAGAGTTGACTGAAGTCAAACTTTGTAAAGTTTGACCAAATTTATAGAAATGAATATAAATATTTAGCATAACAAATCTATATGATGTGGAAGTACATTCAACATATTAGAGTACTAGTAACACTCGGCCGACCTCTCTCTCTTCTAGTAGTATAAATGACGCGGGCGGGGGAGGGGGAGGGACGTCGGTTTGCTCTCAACTATGGTCCACAAGCGAGCGAAAACGCAAGACGAAGCGCGTTCCATTCGGTGAGCGACATGGAGGGTCCAGCGTGCCCGGGGTGCAACGCAAACGCGACAAGAGTGATGTACACCTTCCGTTCCTTATGAACTTGCATACTTCGAGTACTCCTTTTTTTAACACAGTACAGACGCAAGCGCTCATACATGCGTGCATACACTCAGCCCTATGAATGCACACACGCACACCCTACCCCTATGAGCACCTTCGAGAGACTGAGCCATCACACCTCTATCTCTACTCTTATCTCTAGTCTCAGTGATGATGGTGTGCCTGCCATCTTGCAATATAGACCGTCCGATCTATATCTGACGGATAGAAAGCAAACTATGGCAATTTTGCAAAAGGATACCCGCACCTCTATCGTTCATCCTTATCTCCCACAACTTCATTGTTGAGTAATTCAAAAAGGAAGCCTCTAGAACAATCTGGCATGGTGGCTGCTGCCGGCGTCGTCCATCCCCATGCCTCTGCTAAGTCCGACCACCAATCACCACCGCGCCCCACTCCTCCTCACCTTATCTCTCATCTTTCTCGAGATATCATTTTTCGATGAAATTCTCGAGATGCCATCTTTCGATGAAATTTTCGAGATATCATAAAAAAATGCATCCTGATGTTTCGTGCAATGCACGTGCATCTTGCTAGTCATCTTGAGATTTAGGAAGTCACCGCCTCGTCGTCGACAGGAACGGTGGGGAGGTCTGGACGTCTGCCACGTGAAACTCCGAAACTTTGGTCCCATCCCACCCCACAACTCTCCAGGCTCCAGCCGTCTGGCTTTGCAAACTCCGCACAGTCAAAATCGATTGACCGGTCATCATCGGAACCACTATTCACACCAGAACCTTCGCTGCTCGGCCTACGCCAGCTACTTGCCGGCCGGTCACCACTGGCCCAAAACCACACCTCCACTCCAGCCCATTCCCCCACCTTTCGATCCCCTAGCCCGCATCAACCATCCCCTAGTTCATCGAAAAGCCATGGTGCGCCGCAAGATCACGTACTACAAGATGCTGACGCCGGAGCGCCATGCAGAAATCGCGACGGCGGTCGGCGCCACAGACCTCCGTTCCCAAGATCGCTTTGCGGCGGGCCAATCCTTGAGTTCTCTGGAGCCAAGCTCCGAGGAGGAGGAAGCCGATCCAATGTTCAAGGTGGAGGTCTCGGCGCAGAAGGCCCCCGATGCATATGAGACGATGGACGTCGACTTCGTGCCGGTGTCCGGGTCCCCCATGGTGTAGGCGGACCAGCGGTTCAACCTGGCGATCCTAAAGGAGGACCGGGAGGCGGAGGCTCAACTCGACGCGGAGTGCGCGGATGCCGCTACCATCCCTCCTGCAGGCGGAACCGAATGCCGTGGATGTGAACTGGGCGGCGGAGGCTCAACTTGACACGGAGCGTGTGGATGCCGCTGCCATCGAAACCCTCCTACAGGCGGAACCAGACGTCCTGGACTTGAACCGGGCGGGAGGCTCCACTCGACGCGGAGCGCGCGGATCCCGCTGCCATCGAGGCCCTCCTGCACGCAGAACCGGACATCCTGGACTTGAACCGGGTGGTGGAGGCTCTACTCGACATGGAGCGCGCGGATGCCGCTGCCATCGAGGCCCTCCTGCAGGCGGAACCGAACGTCATGGACGTGAACCGGGCGGTGCTCGCGTCCGTGCAGAGCGCCCGCACGCTCCGCGTGAACGAGTAGCTGGAGGCCGAGGACAACCACGGTGTGGAGACACACGTCGGCAGCTACGGCTGGTTCGTGCCGGCAGCTAAAGACGACGAGGCCGTCTCGTTCCGCGAGCAGTGATAGTTTTTCTTTATGTTGTTGTTTTTAGGGATCTTTTGTTGTGTAAAAACATATATTTATGCAAGTCGCCTGACTTTCAGCATTTGGGTCAGTTGACCATTTCAGGCGGTTGGATGAATATCCTACGTCTCCGAACCCTTCTTCTTCCTCACCTCTTCTTCTTCCCCAACAGACCACCGCACGGGCCGTACGGATCTTCCCCAACATGCGGTTGAATAAACATACTATATGAACGAAAATTATGTGTCAGCGGTAGGATGGCTGAGTTTGGTTTGATCACATGCGGTAGCACGTGTCAGTGAGGGTGCGTTCCCTTGGTTGGGTTTGCGGCGTGCATGTGCGACTGTGTGAGGGTGCGGTGCGACCGCGACAGCTGTGTGCAAGTGTACCTCCTTTTCATTTTGAAAACTTTAGGCAAGCTTGGCAAAAATGTGTGGCGAAGTATGGCAATGCAAGGACTAGACCCAAATAGGATACAAGTACGTACGTACTACTTGTGTTAAAAAAGAAAGGCGGGGTTTTCCTTCACGGGATTGATCGATACAAATCCTCGTTTGACGTGTCAATTAATGCATATTTTTTTCTCCAACGCCCAAAGAGCTAACCATCTCACTCCTCATTGCTTGATTAATGCAGCGCCATGCAAACCAACCTTCTCACTTCCGCATGCATGCAAGGGTATATTAATGTCCTTGGTTGCTAGTACGAGGCAAACCCCATCAATTTTGCCTTGATTAGTGTTAGTGGCCTTCTGCAAATTTTAATTTTGATACTGGCCTTGTATACAAAAAAATAGAGGTAGTAACTATTTGACTTCCTTCCCCATTGCGGTGACGTCGACGATATCTTGAACGTTGTGGCTTTGGCGAAGTGCGTTCGACGGAGCACACCATTGAGGGAGAACACAGTAAGTCATTTGCAAGTGCCGCCTGCAAGCCGATACAACCGCCTTCTTTGCATCCAGCAAGTCCGTTGAACCAAAGGATGCGTAAATGTACTAGTACTACACAACAGCGTCGTCCGTCCAGCTTAGTGCGGTAAGGTGGTTTCTCGAAGAAGACGATGGAGAAGTGGAGTCAGCGAAGAGTGAAATGATGGTTGCTTCATCCGTGCTTTGTGATTTGACGCCTCACTGCTTTGTGATTTGTCATAGAAGGGACAGGGGAGTAGACTCTGTGCTCTATACTGTACATGCGTCCAAGCACGGGAGAAAGAGGAGAGAGGTTGCATTTTTTTATTCCTTCAATCAATCAATTAGGGAGTTTCGGTTCCACCTTTTTGGCTTTGGCAGCACCCTCCACAATGGTTCCCATCGATGCCAAAAGCTATTTTCACATTTGGCTACACATTGTGGATGCCCTTAACCGTACCACTTGGTTTTGCTCCTATGTGCTATCTATACAAATCTCGATTATATTGATCTAAAAAATTATAGTATCAAGATTAGTAAAAAGGAGGTGATTTTGCCGTGCGAAAGGCAGGGAGGTTTCTTATTTTTAGAGGATGTTGGCCTGGCGGTTTGCTAACATGCAGTCCCACGTGTCAGTGCTTTACCAAGCCGATCCGCGTCCCATATGAGGCAGAACAACGACAGAAGCAACACGTGGTTAACTTGAAGAACATGAGGGAGAAGCGGATTCAGCAACGAGTGAAATGATGGTTGCTTCGTCCCACCAACTTCTTTTTTTAGCATTACTTCATCCCTCCAACTTAACTGCGGGAAAGGTGCAGCTTTGTGATTTGACGCCTCATTGCTCATTACTATGCCGGCGCCATGACTGGGGTGCTTTACCCCTACTGCTCTGCACTGTTATTTCAGTATGGCACGTGGACCCGGTTGCTTGATGTCCCACATGTCGGCGAAAGGGACTAGAACATTTATGAAAGCGAGCGCTCCACTCTTACGACGGAGGAGTACACGACACGGCAGCCCAGTGAACTGTTACTTGTACTGTAGTACTTCTATAGTTTTGCTGTTTCGCATGATCCATCGATACAAACCCGATTAAACAGGCAAGGGCGGGATTTTTCCCGCGCGGTAGATGATACTAGCCATACATTTCAAAGGCAATATTAATGTATGCAAATTGAATAATTAAGTAACAATATGAGATCTAGTAAAACTAAAAACACATATGATTTATTGTGTTAGAATGTAGTAGTAGTGTTGTATTGCATAGTTGTTAGATGTAACATGCGAGAACATGTAGAGATGTACTTTTGGAGGGCCTACAGAGAGAAATTGGGCATAAAGTGGATTCAAATATTTGTATTCGTCTTCATAGCATTTGTAACTCATATCTACAGTTTGTACAGTAAACGTGAATGCCTGTTCGCTCTTACGAAACCAGTATAGCAATAATGGGGTGGCGTGCGCCAATTTAGGCACTGGCACGTTGGCCTACTCGGCTCCACACAGAGAGTGAGAGAAGAGATAAATACACGGGCGGTCAGTGTATTTCAAGCGAAAAGCGTAATACGGTCACCGGACTTCAGAATACGCTCATTACGGTCACTATATACATTTTGCGGTGATTATACGGTCACTTGCTCACCGTTCAGCATCGGATTGCACTCTGTTGACTAGCCAAATAGTCTGCGTGGCACTTTATTGACTGGTTAAATTGACCACATTCCTTGTGGGTCCCACCTGTCAGTTCGCATAGAAAAAAGGTAAGATAAACACAAATTTACGCAGACGCGACAAGACTCCAACCCATGCGCGGGAACCACCTGCTTGTGTATGTGTCTGTCAGGGCCTGATGTGTGCGCATGAACGTGTAGGTTGAGCACTTGAGCATGAGAGTGTGTGTTGGTCGTGTGGTGTGTGCATGCATGCGTGCGTGTGTGCGACTGTGCGTGTGAGTGTTGCGTGCGTGCGTGGCTACGTGTATGCGTGTGAGTGTTGCGTGCGTACGTGGCTGCGTGTGTACGTGTGAGTGTTGCGTGCACGCAGTTCATGTGCATGCGTGCATGTGTGTATAATCACCACACCAGCTCCTGTGTGTTAAAATAGACGGCTTAGCATACCAATACATGGCCACCTTGTCCGCTGTGCCCGCGGTCATGACTTCGAACCACAGTTCAATATTTTTTTTATCATTTGATTTCATTCTTATACACGCCGACAGATGGGCCCAATGGTAGTGAGATAATGTGATGCAACACTAGAGGTGCCACGTGGAGTGTTTAACTGGTCAACTAGTCGTGTCTTGAGCAAATACAGAGCTGTATGGTGAGCCAGTGACTGTATAATAACCACAAAACGTAAATGGTGACCGTAACGAGTGGATTCTGAAGTCCAATGTATGTATCATGCTTTCGCGTCAAATACAATGATCGTCACTGTATATATCACGAGAGAAAGATGAAACGTGCGTGAATGTGCTGGGGGCGTACTTTTAGAGGACCTGGAGATAGTTTGTGTGCGTACGTGAAAGCGGCGTAGAGGGGGTGTATGCGATGGAGAGAGAGATGCTCTTCGTTTCTCTTTATTATGACTAACTTTATATATAATATAAAAATATAAAAATTCACAGTGCGGAATAAATATCATATGGTGCACCATGCAATGCAAATTAACATTCATACTCCTCCATATAACTTTGTAATGTTGTATATATGTATAAATTCTAAAATAATTTTTTGGCCACACTTTGTGTGGTTTTATTCAAAAGGAATGTTGTATGCGGAATAAACGTGAAGAGAGGGCTTTTTAGATCAATGGGGTACGTGATGTAACATGTGTGAATGTGTAGTTGACGTATTTGGCCGGGCCTAGAGAGGTATGTGTATGTATTACGTATTCGAGAGAGGCATGGATAGAGTGGCCGGCGGGGGGGACGTGGGAGAGATAGCACGAGAAATGAGAGAGGTCTAGAGAGAGAGAGATGAATAGGATGTCACGGTGAGAGATGCCCTTGAGTGTGTATATGCAAGGGGGGAGGGGATAGAGGCACGAGGAGAAAATATTTTGTGTGGTGTCTGTGTTGGTATGTGTGGGTGTGAGAAGATAACGAGACCTAGGGGAAGAGGGTGTGTCACCGCGTGAGGTCCGGTGGGCCGAGGTGAGGCCCTTGGTTCGGTTCCATCCTGCGCCACATTGGTCGGCCCATGACGCATTCAGGGAGATCCATGGAGGACTAGTCGTACTAGACAAAGATACTAGAGTCGTGAAGGACTCTATGTCCACTGACAAAGCTGGCTAGGATTTGTAACCCTAGGTCCTCGAACTAAGGTAACCCCTTATCTCTGATATTACCATTCATCCAACCTAACTTTAAGGGGCATCCTACAGAATGCTCTGCTAGAATCATACTCGTCAATTAGGAAGAGAGGTGGAGACAATGCGTGCGAGACAAGCCTAAAGATAATGTGCGTGCGGGAGACACGTAGGCAGGTCTATGTATATAGAAAGGGTCGATGGGGATTGTGCGTGTGTATGCGTGTGAGAGGAAGACTGCTTGTGATAAAGGTTAGTGAAAACAGTCATAAATGGTTGCGAGAGGGAGGGAGGGTGATATCGAGAGCATGTCTGCGAGAAAGACACCTCGGGAGAGAGTGTGTGAGCATGTGTGAGAGACCACCGATGGATATACACCATGTGCGCGTATGTGTGAGAGAGAAAGTCAGCGCGTGTGCGAGGAGGGGCCTATGGAGAGTGAAACTACACGTAAAAGACAAATGTACACATTGATTAAAAATATAAATTGTATCCAAATATTAGGATGGGATCATGATATTTGCAATTCGCGTAAGGAACAGTCATTGATCCATCAGACATCTATATTCTATCGAATTTGAGCATGTCTATGTTATTATTCGACATAATTGATCCACAGAGTCAGTATTTTGAACTCCAGACAATGCATCGCTTTAGCAATTCGAATATAAACGTGATTATAGTTCATGTTGTGTGTGTAAAGCACATTATACATACAAAAGTTACACATTGAACATTATAAATAGCTAGCTATGAACTAGCATACATTTGAATTCAACTTAAGGTGGTTTAAAAAATTCGAATTCAACATGAAGTCCATTCAATTATTTGAATTCGAGATCATGGTATTTGTAAATCATACCTAAATTATTGGTGCCCCAATCTTTGCTCTGCCTTTGTACATAATAGCATATATAGTCGTGTACAAAATAGATTCAAATTTACCTCCTCCATTCCAAAATAATCATAGTTATAGGATTTTCAAGTGTCAAAATTTCCAAAAGAAGCGCATAATTTAATGAGGTTTTCAAACATACAAGGTCAAATTTAACGTTGTCTATTTAGGTCAATCCTCAAAGTTCAAGAGTACTCTAAACGTGAATGCTTCTGTTTCAAAATTTTGAATGAAGCACCAAAAGAGCCTCTACTCGCCCAAAACCGCATGAGACCAATGTTTGGTAGAAGGAAATTACTTTTCTAAATCCAACCCGTGAAGCCTACTGGCCCGACGTCTATAAGTCTAAACTAGGGTAGGTTTGTAACTTCATCTAGACACCACGCAACCGCCTCCGAAAAACATTCATACACCGTAGCCGCCTAAACACACACTCGCTCAGCCGAAATCGCTCCCGCCCACTATATGGGACACCTGGGATTACCGTCCTACCCCCGACCCGCAGTAGGTCCGAAATTTAAGAGAGGGGCAAAGTTTGTACTTTCCCCAAATTTCAAACAAGCGCGTCCCATCTGTTCCAAAAAAAAAACAAGCGCGTCCCAGACCGAAACATGGTTCCCCCTTAGCTCCCCCCGCCACCCCTGCCCCCCGCCCCCCGTCCGATTCCCCAATCGTACTCTGTGGGCGCCAAAACTACCTCTCCACCAGCCACGAAACCCCGGCATCCTCCGTCCACCACCCCATTCCACCCATCAACCGCCGCCCTCCTCCATCACGCCGGAGCCGATACCCCGACGTCGTCGTCCACCACAACCGCAACCGCAACGCCCTCCACGGCTAGTAGTTGAAGCCGAGGCCGAGCTGCCTCCAGGACACCGACGTGCGCCGTACCTGAGCCAGTTCAACCACGTCGTCCTGCGCCTCACCGCTGCCGCTTCATCCTCGCCACCGTCCACCGCACCGGAGCTGTTCCCGCTACGCCGTCCTTCGCCGCCTCGGATCCGCTTCCCCTTCGCCGACAGATGGCCACCGCAACATAGTCAACAATTTGGCCGTGGGTTCATCCAAGGCTCCACCCTCCTCCAAAACATCGGTTCCCCCGGTAAAAAGAAGAACATCACCGCGATATCAGGAGGACACAACACTGGCAACCAGATCTGGTACTCCTCTTCCCTTATTCATGCAAATCTTACATGTCTGCTTGCACGGTATTCATCCCACAGAAGACACTAGTTGACCGCTTCTTCCTACACCTTCTTCCTGATACTAGATGTTCGTAGTAACTCGCGATGCACAAGGTTTCTCCTCATATACTATTTCACCTTAGCTAGAGGTCCGTCGCCCCCCTGGATTTCAATTCATGGTCAGTTAATTCCCAATTAAAGGAAGCATTCCCCGGCGTAACAGGTGCTAGTTCGCCTATTACGCTGGGGAAGCAGCGCCTCGGTGTTTATCTTAGGGGTGTGTGGGGCCTAGAAGCTGCTGGCGCCCAATCTGGAGGTCAGCCGGGCATAAAGGGATGGCCGGGGGGGGCGCTGCCAAGCACGGCGGTGGTGTGAGGTCGAGGGGAGGGCGGGGCGGCGGAGGCAGGGGTCTGGGCCGGTGGTCGCTGGCGGTTCAAGAAAGTTCGTTAACAGTGACTGGCGGGAGGTAGATGAAGGCCATCTGCCCGTTCCTTGTAGATCGAACGGTTCATAAAAAAATCGACTGACCTATTTATTTTCAGTCAACTGTTATTTTGATAGGACCACATGTGGTGGTGTGCTGGAGGAGTACATGCATTTCCCAGCCATCCCTGTGCTCATATATTACAAAATCATATGGAGTAGAATCTAATTTTGTTTGCCATGCAATGCTGTAGAGCTATCATATGTCTCCTGTCATTTATTTTTCAGCCACCTACTATCTGCTACTTTTACTGTGCACTAGTTCTGCACACACTTCACCCATACTCTCACTATTGTTTTTTTATGCATGGGTATTTCAGCCTCTGCCGACCGGTTGATAGAAGCACGAAATAAAAGAGATAAGTTGCTCCAGCTTTCTTCATGCTTAGGCAAGACACGTTTGGGCGCTATAAAGGGTGTAGTGTCAGCAGATGGAGATGGTAAACGTAGCTCTGGAGTTGATGATCTCGCTCGTCATGAACCACCATCCCAAGTGCTTGCTTTAACTTCGCGGTGTCATATGTGGTTGCATGTTGCATATGGTGTCTAGCTTGTATTCGAAAGGCCGAAGTCGGTCTTTATTAAGATAAGGAAAGATATTTTTTACAAGAACCACCATCCTGGGAGCACCAGAAGCCAAATATCTAGTCAGGGCACTGGCCAAGCCAGTGACAAGCCCAGCACAGACAGGCATCACCTGCAAGCTAACTAAAAAGCCATGGTGGTGGCGAAGCAGCCCGCCTCCCACCAGGCTCTCAGGTCCTCGATGATCATGCTCACCACTCCAGCCGGGTGTCTAGCTTGTATTGCTCGATTTGGTTAAATTGCATCTGCTTAGCTTACACATTATACCTTTGAATATGACATGCCTTCCTGTTTTTGGTACATACTACTACATCTGTCTATTAACCATGTTCTTACATCAAACTAATGTTCTTGTGTATCCCTCATCAATCACTTATGATGAGACAGTCAGGCTCGTGGACTGCTATAAGAAAAGATCCTCTTTTAAAGAATGCAGTGTCAGCCTCCCCACATGATTCTCAAGAAACAGCAATGCTAGATGAAGATAGTCAATGTAGCTCTTTAGTTGATGACCGCATTTCCCCTACACCACCATCACAGGTGCTTGCTCTAACTTGGCAGCGTGATATGTGGTTGCATGTTGCATATAGTGTCTAGATTGTAATTCTTCCAATCTGGTTAAATTGCATGTGCTATTCTGCTTAGTTTATACATTATACCTGTTAATGTGACATGCCTTCCTGTTTTTGGTACATAGTACATCTATCTATTAAGCATGTCCTTACATAAAACTACTGTTTTTTTGTATCCCGCATCAATCAATTATGATGAGACACCTTTAGTATATGCAGAGTGATATTGGTTGCATCTTTCATATGATTTATAGCATGCACTACTTCTAATTTTTTGAAACGCCATTTATGATGGGACGCTTTTAACTTGGCAGTCATATTGGTTACATCTTTCATGTGGTGTCTAGCTTGCATTGCTTCTAATTTGTTGAAATGGCTTCTGCTTAGTTTACACAAATAGTTGTGAATATGCCATGCCGTCCTGTTTTCCATACATATTCCATCCTCGTATCATCTGTTTGCCTTACATCAAAGTAGTGATTGTCAATATCATGCATGAATGAGTTCTGAAGAGTGAATTTTATTGCTTTTTCTTCTCGGTTTTACTTGACAATGCAAAATCAATAAAGCGGAAGGAAATTAGCAAGGCAGTGGATAAAGGTGCTCCTTCCGAACAACTGAAACGGAGGGCCTCTACAGATTCTACTCTGCCACCACCAAGAAGATTTGCAAGACAACACACACATAGACACTCAACGTAGCTGTCTTGATGATGAGCACGTCTCCCCTAGTCCACCATCGCAGGTGCTCCCTCTAACTTGGCACTGTTATATGTGGTTGCATGTTATGTATGATGTCTTGCTTGTATTGCTTCTAATTTTGTTGAATTCCATCTGTTTACTTTACACATTATACTTGTGAATAAGGCACGAGTTCCTGTTTCTAGAACATACAATATCTGTCTATCACACCATGTTCTTACATCAAAGTACTACTGTTGTGTAACCTGCAACAATCACTTATCATAAGACATGTTTAACTTGGGAGTGTGATATAGGTTACATCTCACATTCTTTTCTAGCTTGTACTACTTCTAATTTGTTGAAATGGCACTTCTGACGAGAAAGTTTTAACTTGGTAGAGTGATATTCGTCGCATCTTTCATATGGTGTCTAGCTTTCATTGCTTCTAATTTGTTGAAATGCCTTCTGCTTAGCTTACACATCATAGCTATGAATATGCAATGCTGTCCTTTTTTCTTACACATTCAATCGTCCTATCGTGCGATCGCCTTACATTAAAGTAGTGCTCGTCAGCATCCTGCATCAATGAGTTCTGAAAAGCAAATTTTTATTCATTTTTCTTGTGGGTTTGACTTGACAAGGCAATAAAATTAAGAAAGAGGAAGGAAAAAATTAAGGCAGGGACTGATGGCGGTCTTCCGGCGAAACCGGCATCCCAGGTGCTTTCTCTAGCTTGGCAGTGTGATATTGTCTTGCATGTTGCATACGGTGTCTAGCTTGTATTGCTTGTAATTTGATTAAATTACTTCTTCTTAGTTTACACATCATAGCTGTGAATATGCAATGGCACTAATGACGAGAGACCTTTAACTTGGTAGTGTGATGTTGTTTGCATCTTGCATATGATTTATTTCTTGTACTGCTTCACATTTGTTTAAATGCCAGTTATGACGAGACACTGTTAACTTGGCAGAGCGATATTTGTAGCATCTTTCATATGGTGTCTACCTTCCATTGCATTGCTTCTAATTTATTGAAATGCCTTTTGCTTAGTTTACACATCATAGTTCTGATTATCTCATGCCATCCTGTTTTTCTTACATATTACATCCTCCTATCATGCGGTTGTCTAACATCAAAGTTCAGTTCGTCTGTATCACGCATCAATTTGTTCTGAATAACTAAATTTTTATTCCTTTTTCTTGTCGGCTTGACTTGACATGGCACAGAGAAAGAGGAAGGAACACAGAATGGCAGGGGATGGTGTTAGTACTGAGGACGCACGGAAATGGAAGCGGAAGAATTATGCTGATTCTGCTGGTACTGATGGTGCAATAGAAGGTCAAAGTCCACCGAAAAATTGTACAAACACGGTATCCCGTGCTAGACCAGCTGCAAAACAATCCAAACAGAAACTAATAGCTGCCACCAAACAAGCAGTGATAGCCCTAGTTGTTGCAACACCTTCCACTGTACCACCAGCTGCACGAGTTACTCGTTTGTCAACTCAGCTAGCAGCACATTCCCAAGCTCCCTTGCTACCTGACACTACTTTCGAAGCACTCTTGACACAAGACGAGTTGGCAAGATCAGATGAACCTTGTGAGCTTCAACAGCAAGAAGGTAGTTGCTGGAGTCAAGTTACAGTTGCATGCTTCTTTATATGTAGTCTCACAGTTTGATGTACACTAACACTTCCTATGTTCGTTGTTGGACTAGCACCTAGGCACAAGAGGAAACAGATAGTGGTTGCCATTAGGTGTCATGCATGTATCCTCCCAACATGGATTCAGTACAGGAATGACAAAGACGAAACCCAGTTGAACACCTTCCTCGACCATTTATCTATAAGTATGGTTATGTATGGAAATTAGTAATATCGTCTTGGTCTGTCCCATACTTTCTAGGTTGCTGGTAATGAGACTCCCATAATTTTCAACAGATGAGGTTCAAGTTCGATAGCCAAGATGATGCAGCCAGACAAGCATGCACCCATGTGTTTCAAGTCTGCTCTGCGATAGTATCGGTATAACTTGAGGACAACTCACTTTGAAGGCAAGGCTAACAGTGAACTTGCCCAAACATCTCCAGTGGAAAATATATCGGATGAAGACTGGAGAGGCCTCGTTAAACACTGGTCTGATCCAAAGTATCAAGTACGTTATATATATGTGATCAGATCACATGATGAACTCCTATTTACGCATGTGACTCACAAATCTATCTTCTTGTAGGTGAACTGTTCAAAGAACAAGGCCAGGCGTACGAAAGTGAAATTCCAACAAACGACAGGATCTCGTAGCTATATTGCACACTGCGAGGCTCTTGTAATTAGCTGCTGTTTCACTCTTTTCGCTGTGCCATATTATCAGATCTATATTGACTTGTTCCAAATGCAGAGGAAAGCCCGTAAGGACCAAAAAGTACCTGAACCAAATGCTGTGGAAATCTTCAAGGACTGTCACACCAGCAAGACGAAGGGCATGACTACACCAGTCGAAGCCATTGTTGTAAGTCCTTAATCCTCATGCCTTTTAACTACTACTAACTCTGACTTGTGCATTGAACTGCACGGTTTGCAACCAATGTCTATTACTCTTTTCAATTTTATACACAATTGTCTTAGCGTATCATTGCACCTTACAAAGTTTAAAAGAGAGGAGTGATGTTCCTTTGATCTTGATCTGTAATCTAGTTCCGTGCTGGACTTTTCTACACAACTTTACAATTGCCTATTTGTCTGTTCTCAATTGTTTAGTGATATGAATGATGTCATACTATGCTTACCGTATTGTAAACTTTGTCTCTTTATCCTTAGCTGTCAATACAATGTGAAGAAATAGACAATACATTATCCAATGAACATTGTCATATGTTTGGAACCTGGTTTTATTATGTACTTTGCAGTAAAATACAACTAATATTTTACACGGGTTCACCAGAATAAGTTCTGTATTTAGACCAAAGCTATTTTGTTTGGTTTTGCTGCCTCCTTAATACTTTCTGTCCTAGTACTACTTATGTAAAAACTCAACTTTTCAGCAAGCTATGGAACAAATGGTGGAACCGCCAGCTTCTGAAGGTGACGAGGCAACTATAACCGCAATGTCACCTCTTGCTGCAGTGGGTTAGGACCTGTCCACTAACAGTGCCAAAAGCACATTCATGCGTAATACTGGGTTGGTTGTTAAGGCAATCTCGTCCAAACTGCCGCATGATCAAGCTATGCAAGCTCAAAACAATGTTATATCTGCGCTCCAGACACAAGTTCATTCCCTAACAGAGACCCTTTGTGAAACAAGGATAGCCATTGTACGTCGTCGTCAAGATATGCATGGTTTTGAAACTAGACAATTAGACATTTGCTATGTTGTTCATGAGCCTAGGAGAAATGAAGGCGAAGGTTATGGTGCTCCATCGGACAGTACAACATGAAAACGTAACAGTCAGGTCAAATGAACTGAGCTTCTAAACTTCTGGTGGTGCATTTATCTGCCGGACTGTTAACTTTTATGCCAACCTTCCTTTTGTTTTTTGGTTGTAATTTGATTTGTTGCGATACAAAATTTGTTCTTAACATGCAGCGACCGGCTGAAGAAAACAGCAAGCCATTTTTGTATAGAGTAGGGTGTTCCCTATATTTGCACTGGTGGCGAACTTTGTGAAGGAAATATGCCCTAGAGGCAATTATAAAGTTGTTATTTTATATTTCCTTATTCATGATAAAGTTTTATTATCCATGCTAGAATTGTATTGATCGGAAACCATAATACATGTGTGAATACATAGACAAAACACCATGTCCCTAGTAAGCCTCTACTAGACTAGCTCGTTGATCAAAGATGGTTAAGGTTTTCTGACCATGGACATGAGTTGTCATTTGATAACGGGATCGCATCATTAGGAGAATGATATGATGGACAAGACCCATCCGTTAGCTTAGCATAATGATCGTTCAGTTTTGTTGCTATTGCTTTCTTCATGTCAAATACATATTCCTTCGACTATGAGATTATGCAACTCCCGGATACCGGAGGAATGCCTTGTGTTCTATCAAACGTCACAACATAACTGGGTGATTATAAAGATGCTCTACAGGTATCTTCGAAGGTGTTTGTTGAGTTGGCATAGATCGACATTAGGATTTGTCACTCCGACTTTCGGAGAGGTATCTCTGGGCCCTCTTGGTAATACACATCATAAGCTTGCAAGCAAACGACTAAAGAGTTGGTCACGAGGTGATGTATTACAGAATGAGTAAAGAGACTTGCCGGCAACAAGATTGAACTAGGTATGAAGATACCGACGATCGAATCTCGGGCAAGTAACATACCGATGGACAAAGGGAATTACCTATGTTGTCATAATGGTTCGACCGATAAAGATCTTCGTAGAATATGTAGGAGCCAATATGAGCATCCAGGTTCCGCTATTGGTTATTGACCGGAGAGGTGTCTCGGTCATGTCTACATAGTTCTCGAACCCGTAGGGTCCGCACGCTTAACGTTCGTTGACGATATAGTATTATATGAGTTATGTGATTTGGTGACCGAATGTTGTTCAGAGTCCCGGATGAGATCATGGACATGACGAGGAGTCTTGAAATGATTGAGTGGTAAAGATTGATATATAGGACGATGGTATTCGGACACCGGAAGTGTTTTGGGGGTCACCGGGTACTTATCGGGTCACCGGAAGGGGTTCGGGCACCCCCGACAAAAGATATGGGCCTTATGGGCCAAGAGGGGAAACACACCAGCCACAAGGGGCTGGTGCCCCCCCCATATGGGCCGGCCAAGATGGATAAAGAAAGGGAAAGGAGGAAAGGAAAGAAAGGGAATAGGATTCCCCCTTCCTCCTCCCCCCTCTTTCCTTCACCCTCCGACAAATAAGGCAGGGGGCGCGCCACTTGGGAGGACCCAAGTAGGATTCAGCCTACTTGGGGCGCCCTCCTGGCTGCTCCCTCCTCCCCTCCACCTATATATATGTGGGAGGGGGGCGCCTAGCACACCCAGACAATTGTTTAGCCATGTGCGGCGCCCTCCTCCACCGTTTACACCACCGGTCATATTTTTCGTAGTGCTTAGGCGAAGCCCTGCGGAGATCACTTCACCATCACCGTCACCACGCGTCGTGCTGACGGAACTCATCTACTACCTCGACATCTTGCTGGATCAAGAAGGCGAGGGATGTCAACGAGCTGAACGTGTGCAGAACGCGGAGGTGCCGTACGTTCGGTACTTGATCGGTTGGAGCGCGAAGAAGTTTGACTACATCAACCGCGTTATTAAACGCTTCCGCTTACGGTCTATGAGGGTACGTAAACACACTCTCCCCCTCGTTGCTATGCATCTCCATGGATAGATCATTGCGTGTGCGTAGAATTTTTTTTGTTTTCCATGCAACATTTCCCAACAGTGGCATCATGAGCCAGGTATATGCGTAGATGATATGCACGAGTAGAACACAAAGAGTTGTGGGCGGTGATAGTCATACTGCTTACCACCAACGTCTTATTTTGATTCGGCGGTATTGTGGGATGAAGCAGCCCGGACCAACCTTACATGTCCACGTACATGAGACCGGTTCCACCGACAGACATGCAACTAGTTTTGCATAAAGGTGGTTGGCGAGTGTCTGTTTCTCCTACTTTAGTTGAATCGAATTTGACTGCAGCCGGTCCTTGAAGAAGGTTAAAACAACAAACTTGATGAATCACCGTTGTGGTTTTTGCCGTAGGTAAGAACGGTTCTTGCTAGAATCCCGTAGCAGCCACGTAAAACTTGCAACAACAAAGTAGAGGACGTCTAACTTGTTTTTGCAGGGCATGTTGTGATGTGATATGGTCAAGACATGATGTGATATACGTTGTTGTATGAGATGATCAAGTTTTGTAAGTTATCGGCAACTGGCAGGAGCCTTATGGTTGTCGCTTTATTGTATGAAATGTAAACGCCATGTAATTGCTTTACTTTATCACTATGCGTTAGCGATAGTCGTAGAAGCAATAGTTGGCGAGACGACCACGACGCAACGATGGAGATCAAGGTGTCGAGCCGGTGACAATGGAGATCATTACGATGCTTTGGAGATGGAGATCAAAAGCACAAGATGATGGCCATATCATGTCACATATTTTGATTGCATGTGATGTTTATCCTTTATGCATCTTATTTTGCTTAGAACGGCAGTAGCATTATAAGATGATCCCTTCACTTAATTTCAAGATAAAAGTGTTCTCCCTGAGTATGCACCATTGCTATAGTTTGTCGTGTTGAGACACCACGTGATGATCGGGTGTGATAGACTCAACGTTCACATACAACGGGTGCCAGACAGTTTTGCACATGTGGAATACTTGGGTTAAACTTGACGAGCCTAGCATGTACAGACATGGCTTTGGAACACTAGAGACCGAAAGGTCGAACGTGAATCATATAGTAGATATGATCAACATACAGATGTTCACCATTGATGACTACCCCATCTCACGTGATGATCGGACATGGGTTAGTTGATTTGGATCACGTATCACTTAGATGACTTGAGGGATGTCTATTTAAGTGGGAGTTCTTAAGTAATTTGATTAATTGAAATTAATTTATCATGAACTTAGTCCTGATAGTATTTGCATATATATGTTGTAGATCAATGGCTCGTGCTACCGTTCCCCTGAATTTTAATGCGTTCCTAGAGAAAGCTAAGTTGAAATATGATGGTAGCAACTACACGGACAGGGTCCGTAACTTGAGGATTATCCTCATTGCTGCATAGAAGAATTATGTCCTTGATGCACCGCTAGGTGACAAGCCCCCTCCCGCTAATGTAGACGCTTTGAACATCTGGCAGACATGGTTTGATGACTACTCTATAATTCAGTGTGCCATGCTCTACGAGTTAGAACCGGGACTTCAAAGACGTTTTGAACATCATGGAGCATATGAGATGTTCCAAGAGTTGAAGTTAATATTTCAAGCAAATGCCCGGGTTGAGAGATATGAAGTCTCCAACAAGTTCTATAGCTGCAAAATGGAGGAGAACAGTTCTGTCAGTGAACACATACTCAAAATGTCAGGGTATTATAATCCCTTGACTCAGCTGGGAGTTGATCTTCCTGTTGATTGTGTCATTGACAGAGTTTTTCAATCACTGCCACCAAGCTACAAAGGCTTCGTGATGAACTATAATATGCAAGGGATGAACAAAACAATTCCCGAGCTCTTCGCAATGCTTAAAGCCGCGGAGGTAGAAATCAAGAAAGAGCATCAAGTGTTGATGGTTAACAAGACCACTAGTTTCAAGAAAAAGGGCAAGGGAAAGAAAGGGAACTTCAAGAAGAATGGCAAGCAAGTTGCCAGTCCCGGGAAGAAGCCCAAAGCTGGACCCAAGCCTGAAACTGAGTGCTTCTACTGCAAAGGGACTGGTCACTGGAAGCGGAGTTGCCCCAAGTATTTAGCGGATAAGAAGGATGGCAAAGTGAACAAAGGTATATTTGATATACATGTTATTGATGTGTACCTTACTAATGCTCGTAGTAGCGCCTGGGTATTTGATACTGGTTCGGTTGCTCATATTTGTAACTCGAAACAGGAGCTACAGATTAAATGAAGATTGGCTAAGGACGAGGTGACGATGCGCGTCGGGAATGGTTCCAAGGTCAATGTGATCGTCGTCGGCACGCTACCTCTACATCTACCTTCGGGATTAGTTTTAGACCTGAATAATTGTTATTTGGTGCCAGCGTTGAGCATGAACATTATATCTGGATCTTATTTAGTGCGAGACGGTTATTCATTTAAATCAGAGAATAATGGTTGTTCTATTTATATGAGTAATATCTTTTATGGTCATGCACCCTTGAAGAGTGGTCTATTTTTGTTGAATCTCGATTGTAGTGATACACATATTCATAATATTGATGCCAAAAGATGCAAAGTTGATAATGATAGTGCAACATATTTGTGGCACTGCCGTTTAGGTCATATTGGTGTAAAGCGCATGAAGAAACTCCATGCAGATGGGCTTTTGGAATCACTTGATTATGAATCATTTGATACTTGCGAACCATGCCTCATGGGCAAGATGACTAAAACTCTGTTCTCCGGAACAATAGAGCAAGCTAATGACTTACTGGAAATAATACATACCGATGTATGCGGTGCGATGAGTGTTGAGGCATGCGGTGGGTATCGTTATTTTCTGACCTTCACAGATGATTTGAGCTGATATGGGTATATCTACTTAATGAAACACAAGTCTGAAATATTTGAAAAGTTCAAAGAATTTCAGAGTGAAGTGGAGAATCATCGTAACCAGAAAATAAAGTTTCTATGATCTGATCGTGGAGGCGAATATTTGAGTTACGAGTTTGGCCTTCTTTTAAAACAATGTGGAATAGTTTCACAACTCACGCCACCTGGAACACCACAGCGTAATGGTGTGTCTGAACGTCGTAACCGTACTTTATTAGATATGGTGCGATCTATGATGTCTCTTACCGATTTACCTCTATCGTTTTGGGGTTATGCATTAGAGACAGCTGCATTCACGTTAAATAGGGCACCGTCTAAATCCGTTAGACGACACCGTATGAACTATGGTTTGGCAAGAAACCTAAGCTGTCATTTCTTAAAGTTTGGGGTTGCGACACTTATGTCAAAAGGCTTCGGCCTGATAAGCTCGAACCCAAATTAGAGAAGTGCGTCTTCATAGGATACCCTAAGGAAACTATTGGGTACACCTTCTACCACAGATCCGAAGGCAAGATCTTTGTTGCCAAGAATGGAATCTTTTTAGAGAAGGAGTTTCTCTCGAAAGAAGTGAGTGGGAGGAAAGTAGAACTTGATGAGGTAATTGTACCTTCTCTCGAATTGGAAAGTAGCACATCAGAGAAAACCGTTCCCGTGATGCCTACACCAACTAGAGAGGAAGCTAATGATGATGATCATGAAACTTCGGATCAAGTTACTACAGAACCTCATAGGTCAACCAGAACACGATCCGCACCAGAGTGGTACGGGAATCCTGTACTGGAAGTCATGCTACTAGACCAAGGTGAACCTACGAACTATGAAGAAGCTATGATGAGCCCAGATTCTGACAGATGGCTTGAGGCCATGAAATCTGAGATGGGATCCATGTATGAGAACAAAGTGTGGACTTTGGTGGATTTGCCCGATGATCGGCAAGCCATAGAAAATAAATGGATCTTCAAGAAGAAGACTGACGCTGATGGTAAAGTTACTGTCTATAAAGCTCGACTTGTCGCAAAAGGTTGAGTTGACTACGATGAGACTTTCTCACCCGTAGCGATGCTTAAGTCCGTCCGAATCATGTTAGCAATTGCCGCATTTTATGATTATGAAATTTGGCAAATGGATGTCAAAACTGCATTCCTTAATGGATATCTTAAACAAGAATTGTATATGATGCAACCAGAAGGTTTTGTCGATCCTAAAGGTGCTAACCAAGTGTGCAAGCTCCAACGATCCATCTATGCACTGGTGCAAGCATCTTGGAGTTGGAATATACGCTTTGATGAGGTGATCAAAGCATATGGTTTTATACAGACTTTCGGTGAAGCCTGTATTTACAAGAAAGTGAGTGGGAGCTCTGTAGCATTTCTGATATTATATGTGGATGACATATTGTTGATTAGAAATGATATAGAATTTCTGGATATCATAAAAGGATACTTGAATAAGAATTTTTCAATGAAAGACCTCGGTGAAGCTGCTTACATATTAGGCATCAAGATCTATAGGGATAGATCGAGACGCTTGATAGGACTTTCACAAAGCACATACCTTGATAAAGTTTTGAAGAAGTTCAAAATGGATCAGTCAAAGAAAGGGTTCTTGCATGTGTTGCAAGGTGTGAAGTTGAGTAAGACTCAATGCCCGACCACTGTGGAAGATAGAGAGAAAATGAAAGTCATTCCCTATGCCTCAGCCATAGGTTCTATCATGTATGCTATGCTGTGTACCAGACCTGATGTGTGCCTTGCCATAAGTCTGGCAGGGAGGTACCAAAGTAATCTACGAAGTACCTGAAAAGGACCAAGGATATGTTTCTCATTTATGGAGGTGATAAAGAGCTCGTCGTAAATGGTTACGTCGCTGCTAGCTTTGACACTGATCCGGATGACTCTAAGTCACAAACCGAATACATATTTATATTGAATGGTGGAGCTGTCAGTTGGTGCAGTTCCAAGCAGAGCATCGTGGCGGGATCTATGTGTGAAGCGGAGTACATAGCTGCTTCGGAAGCAGCAAATAAAGGAGTCTGGACGAAGGAGTTCATATCCGATCGAGGTGTAATACCTAGTGCATCGGATCCAATGAAAATCTTTTGTGACAACACTGGAGCAATTGCCTTGGCAAAGGAATTCAGATTTCACAAGAGAACCAAACACATCAAGAGACGCTTCAACTCCATTTGTGAACAAGTCAAGGATGGAGACATAGAAATTTGCAAGATACATACGGATCTGAATGTAGCAGACCCGTTGACTAAGCCTCTTCCACAAGCAAAACATGATCAGCACCAAGACTCCATGGGTGTTAGAATCATTACAATGTAATCTAGATTATTGACTCTAGTGCAAGTGGGAGACTGAAGGAAATATGCCCTAGAGGCAATAATAAAGTTGTTATTTTATATTTCCTTATTCATGATAAAGGTTTATTATTCATGCTAGATTTGTATTGATCGGAAACCATAATACATGTGTGAATACATAGACAAAACACCATGTCCCTAGTAGGCCTCTACTAGACTAGCTTGTTGATCAAAGATGGTTAAGGTTTCCTGACCATGGACATGAGTTGTCATTTGATAACGGGATCACATCATTAGGAGAATGATGTGATGGACAAGACCCATCCGTTAGCTTAGCGTAATGATCGTTCAGTTTTATTGCTATTGCTTTCTTCATGTCAAATACATATTCCTTCGACTATGAGATTATGCAACTCCCGGATGCCGGAGGAATGCCTTGTGTGCTATTACACGTCACAACGTAACTGGGTGATTATAAAGATGCTCTACAGGTATCTCCGAAGGTGTTTGTTGAGTTGGCATAGATCGAGATTAGGATTTGTCACTCCGAGATTCCGAGAGGTATCTCTGGGCCCTCTCGGTAATACACATCATAAGCTTGCAAGCAAACGACTAAGGAGTTGGTCACGGGGTGATGTATTACGGAACGAGTAAAGAGACTTGCCAGCAACGAGATTGAACTAGGTATGAAGATACCGACGATTGAACCTCGGGCAAGTAACATACCGATGGACAAAGGGAATTACGTATGTTGTCATAACGGCTCGACCGATAAAGATCTTCGTAGAATATGTAGGAGCCAATATGAGCATCTAGGTTCCGCTATTGGTTATTGACCGGAGAGGTGTCTCGGTCATGTCTACATAGTTCTCGAACCCGCAGGGTCCGCACGCTTAACGTTCGTTGACGATATAGTATTATATGAGTTATGTGATTTGGTGACCGAATGTTGTTCGGAGTCCCGTATGAGATCACGGACATGACGAGGAGTCTCAAAATGGTCGAGAGGTAAAGATTGATATATAGGACGATGGTATTCGGACACCGGAAGTGTTTCGGGGGTCACCGGGTACTTATCGGGTCACCGGAAGGGGTTCCGGGCACCCCCGGCAAAAGATATGGGCCTTATGGGCCAAGAGGGGAAACACACCAGCCACAAGGGGCTGGTGCGCCCCCCATATGGGCCGGCCAAGGTGGAGAAGGAAAGGGGAAGGAGGAAAGGAAAAAAGGGAATAGGATTCCCCTTCCTTCCTCTTCCCCCCTCTTTCCTTCCCCCTCCGACAAATAAGGCAGGGGCGCGCCACTTGGGAGGACCCCAAGTAGGATTCGGCCTACTTGGGGCGCCCTCCTGGCTGCTCCCTCCTCCCCTCCACCTATATATATGTGGGAGGGGGCGCCTAGCACACCCAGACAAATGTTTAGCCGTGTGCGTTGCCCCCCTCCACCGTTTACACCCCCGTTCATATTTTCGTAGTGCTTAGGCGAAGCCCTGCGGAGATCACTTCACCATCACCGTCACCACGCCGTCGTGCTGACGGAACTCATCTACTACCTCGATGTCTTGCTGGATCAAGAAGGCAAGGGACGTCACCGAGCTAAACGTGTGCAGAACATGGAGGTGACGTACGTTCGCTACTTGATCGGTTGGAGCGCGAAGAAGTTCGACTACATCAACCGCGTTATTAAACACTTCCGCTTACAGTCTATGAGGGTACGTAGACACACACTCCCCCTCGTTGCTATGCATCTCCATGGATAGATCATTGCGTGTGCGTAGAATTTTTTTTGTTTTCCATGCAATGTTTCCCAACACTTTGATGCCCAGTGGATGTAATCTGTGCAATCGCCTTAATAGCCTAGCATTAGTTTCTAGCTTATTTATTTCCCTAGTCTTCTTTTTCCTTGGTTTGCTAGTGGCCGCAACAACCATGGGCCATATACGGACCGTGGTAACCTTGAGCCTGCTACGGGCCGTAGGACCCATGGGCCTCCTACGGGCCGTCAGATAAATGGGCCTCCAACGGCCCGTAGATTCAGTGGCCTCGGGCCGTCGGATAAATGGGCCCACATGGGCCGTAAACGTTCGTAATTGGTATTGGGCCAGCACGGTAATGGGCCGTTAACAGGCCGAAAGACAACAAAGGCTTAATTCTGTCACAGGCATAACGGGTCGTTAATGGGCCAGAATATAGGACGGGCTGGAAACGGCGCAACGGGTTAACAGGCCACAAACGGGCCAATTCTAACTACGGGCCGAATTTGGCCCATTAGGGGAACATGCCAGTAACGGGCCGGAAGTAATCAAGGGCCGGAAAGGAACCCAAGAATGTATGGGCCGTCAGTAGGCCGAAAGTTAACACGGGCTGGAAACATCCCATGTGAATCATGGGCTGTTACTGGGCATAAAGAAATTTACTTTTTATTATGGGCCAGAGTCACCGCGGCCCATTAAAGGGCCCAAAGATACGAAAGGCCTCGTATGGGCCGAAAGACACCGTGGGCTATACATGGGCCAAAAATGAAACGGGCTGGTATTATACTGGGCGGCCCACATGACGCGGTTGGGCCGATTTCGAGAATGCCATAACGGGCCGTGAGTTCCCGGGCCGTAAAATGGGCTATATGCGAACAGACCATTAACAGGCTTTTCATGGGCTGGCCCGCTATCTTTTGACCAAGTCAAACGGGCCAGCCTTTGTAAGCTAAATGGGCCAGTGTTGGGTCGTCACACATGTTGACATATCATAGGCGCGTATCTGACCCAATGATGAGCTGACACGTGTTTCCTCCAGCCAATGAGAATTTTACACGTGCAAAATCGCCATTGGTCGTTGCTGTTAACGGGTTATCGGATCCAAAACTGGACCCGATAGATAAACGACGACCCGTTACAGTGGATGCCACGTGTCGGTTAACCTTGACGAAAGCACTTCCATGACGCGTCATTTATCGTCATGGAAGTGAACACTTCCGTGATGATAATTTTGGTATTGTCATGGAACACTTCTACGACAGCACAGGTATGCCTATCTTGATTCTGTCATAAAATCGTCATGGATGTACATGCATGACAGGAAACGTGACCTACTATGACAAACATGTATCATCACGGAAGTGTATTTTTTTGTAGTGTATCCCTGCTCCCCTCATACATAGAAGCAACAAATTGTTCTTTGCTGAATCTCTTGTTACTCGCCAGCTTATTGACAGAATTCACAAGTGTAGAATGCAATATAAGGCAACAGAGAGCAACAAATTCAATTGCAGGATTCAATGTCAGTGTATGGAGCATGACACTTATCAGAGTTCTGGTGAGATAAAACCTGTACCGTATCGAGTCTATGCAAACACTAGCCGCAGGGCATCAATGGTGTTCCTGTTGGAGTCGCCATTATCTTCTTGTAGGGAGTTTCTTGTTGGGACTATAGTTATAAGTATAGATGTTACTTGCACGACAAAATTGTGCTCAGCAGGAGGTATCATGTTCAGATTTCGTTGGCGGGTGCAAATGTGGTTCCGTGTGGTTATACACAGTTATGAGGGAGAGAAATGCCCAGTAAATGATTTTGTGTTTACCCTTACGAGTGAGAATGCAGAAATGCAGAGCATTATGGTACATCTAAAAAGATGAGTGCACTGGCAGTTCCGGGGAAAAGAAGAACAAGAGGGCAATGGAACTTGTACGGGTGATAACATGATAGGTGAGCGTCAGGAAGTGATCAGCACAATGCTATCCACCATTATAAACTGCTACTGCATGTTACAACACTCAGCCATGGGAGTTGTGAACAGTGAGTTGTGGTGCTTCTATCATCCACACCACAACTATCCAGCGACACTACTTGGACTACAGAAGCTGGCAAACCTACAATTGAGGATGAAGGAGGCAATAACCAGTGGTGGACTAAATCAGTCGATGGCCATCATTTGCTTGTGTGGCGCAATGGAGATTGATCACGTACATGAAAAACCATGGAGCTACTAGGTTTCCTATCGACATTCTCTTGCCAGGCATTGGAGTCCATGAGGAGTGACACAATTTGGATGTTGGGCACACTTGAGGATCCTAGGAGCTTCATGGCTGTCCAGGGAGGCGATTCGATTTCAGCTTCCACTCAAGAACATTTTCAAGGAGAGAGGGGCGTCATCGTTGTTGCTGCTGTCTTCATGCAAGGCTATGCCGACCATGAGTACTACCTCGGTTTTGACCGCGACGGTACTGACAATGGATACATCATCGACACCTTCTTCGACTCGGTTTCCTTCGGCCACAACAGTTACTTCTCCCTCGTTGAAGTTTACCTCGACTCCGACCAAGTCCAGGAACAACGAGTGCAATGGGATCCCGGTGGTTCTCGGTGGCGTCGGCTTGGGGTCAAGCCGAATTTCAAGGAGGGAGGGATGTCAGGGACCTTCCCTAGGCCATACATGTACTTGGGCTGGACCATGGATGTCATATGGGCCAGGCCTGGCTACACCGCTGACCGCTATGAGCTACAAATACCTGAGACGAAGCAACGACAAACCCATCCAGTGGATCAACGAACCGACGGCGGCGGCTACCTCTCTCCTCTATCTCCTTCCTTTCCCTTTCCTCCAGTTCATGTGTTCTTCCTCCATTAGTGTAACCATTCCTCTGTAATCACCATCATCTATTGAACCTTGTGTTGGAGTGAGATTAATCTAGAGGGAGATCGATACTCTTACAGACATGAGGGGGGCGAAAAGCCAATGTTGATAGAAGTCATGGAACATCACAATATTTTGATGATAAATCATGGAAACATTTATTTGGAACTACAAAAGAATGTTCCATTTCTATTAACTCAAATTGAGCTCTACGACCTCCAACGTTGAACAAGTTGATAATGCAAACTTCGGTATTCCTTACCAATATAGACAATCATGTAATGTTGAAGAAAATCATCTTCATTTTCTTTCGAAAACGTGTCTTGACTAGTTTCATAGAGAAATGGTTTGTTCGGTTGTCGGGGTTGACAGAAAGATTTATGACCAACCGTAGTAATCTATCAATAATTGTGTATGTAGTTTTACTTGTTTAAATTAAAAGTATTGAACTGTCAAATCGGCAACTGAAGACGAGATTTTTATCTCTAGAGTGTTGCAAACATCCAGCTAGAAAATGGGCAAGTTCATACTCCAATTGAGCCGTGCATATATATTAGACATGTCAAATAATTCATGTTGTGCATCCAGAAATGTACGAAGTATCAAAAGCTCTATATTATATGCAATCCTAATTAATCAGACCAAGATTATAATTCATGAAAATATATATTAATAGCTACTGGTGCATAGTGGTACCTGCGGCCAATATCTTCGCTCATGGTCACCTGGCTAACGGGGTCTAGCTTGTATTCTGATGATCTGATCCACCTGCTCGTCTAGTCGTATGCAAATAGCGAACTGCACCAGGTACCACTACGCACCAGCGGATGATCTGATCCACCTGCTCGTCTAGTCGTCGTGACCGATAGATGGCTGCCGCCCTTAGCAGGACACTCACGGCGGCGGAAAGCATGAGCGGCCGCCGGCGACAATGGCAAAAGCCCTAAGTAGTCCAGCAGAATACGCGCTGAGATCTTTTTTCACGGCAAATAGATTTTATTCCTCACATAATCGACATGTCATTTACAAGCAAATGAGAAATAAAATCCGGGATTTCATCCTCCCAAAAAACTGAAGATCTATTACTGAAAGAGTACTTTGCTATTTCGTCTGCTACCTTATTGGCCTCCCTGAAACAATGTTTGAAGGATATCTTTGCAAAGTCCAAGATCAGATGTTTGCACTCCGTGATGGCTGCGACTTCAGGTCCTAAATAGTCCTCTATTTGGTTAATAGCATCCACAACAAAGGAGCAGTCTGACTCAATTTCCACCCTAGTACAGCCAATCTGACTCGCCAAGTACATTTTGTTCCTTATTGCGATTAGCTCTTGTGAATCCACATCACATATATTAGGCAGAAACCAACCGGCTGCAGTTATGAAATCACCCCATTCATCACGAGCCACTGCACCACAAGCACCCGAAAGTGTTTCATACTGAAAGGAGGCGTCAACATTTATCTTCACCATCCCATTTCCTGGTTTTTTCCACATGTGATTTATATTCGGCGCCGAGATCAATCGATCGGATGGATCACATTGTCCAGATTTCCTAGAGGCAAAACAATAGCCAGCCACAACCGGCCGTACGCCTACATATGTATGGGCTATTGGGCTTTGCCGCTTTGGTCTTTTATATTCGGCGTAATAATTTTTACACGGGCTAATGATGCAATTATCTGCGGTCATTAGCGATGTACAGTACATGGGCTGCTAAAAACGGTTGAGGGGGGCGAGCGATTGGCAGGGGTCTAGCCCCTGCTCGCCCCCCCTTGTCTCCGCCCCTGATGGGCGGGGCTCGGCGCCGGTCGCCGGGCAGGTTGGTCCGGGTGCTCCATGAGCAAACAAACCCATGAACAACAGAACCTCAAGGACACACCTATGGGGGAAGGGGGTTGTTTCCCCTCGGGGAGTGTTGGGCCTGGGCCCAATAATATTACAAGAATGAACACGTTACGAAAGTGTTAACTTTCCTTACCCAATTTTGGTTTTTTTATAAGAGACATTTTCAATCTATTCATCAATTATGACATTACAGAGAATACTGAAAGTAATACTCAGGACCATGGGCCACCTAGCAACGACTACAAGCACTGGAGTGAGCCGAAGGTGCACCGTCATCACACCCCTCCCTCACTGGAACCGGAGAAGTTATTATAGTAGGCAGTCGAGAAGTCGTCGTGCCAAGACCCTAAAGGAAAACACACTAGAGCACCAACCATCGCCGATGAACAGAGTTGTATCTCGGAAAGATCAAATCTGTAACCACACGAACAAAGACGAACAAAAATTGGATCCAAATAGATCCAAGGAAGACCAGCACCGACTGAATACCGCGAGATCTGACGGAGACACACCTCCACACGTCTTCCGACGATGCTATTCGACCATCGGGATGGGGATCAGACGTGGGAGACAATATTTCTACTGAGGGACATAGCCACCGCCACACAGCCCCGGCCAAGACATTGAGCCTAACTAAAACGTGAACAAGTCCCTCCAGCCGGCGGGGGCCTGAGATCCTCCACACCTCCATGGCTTAAAGGCCATCGGAGGTGGGCCGGATTGGCGGCAGCACTGGCGACACGAGGAAGGAGACTTTTCTCGTGGAGGAAGAAAGACGCTGGTGCTCTACTCTTTCCTTAGCCAATTCTCTTCCTCCCTGAGGGGGTGGGCCCCTCCTTACCATACTCCCAATTATAATTTGCCGACGGGCTAATTACATAAAATTTAACGCAAGTCTCTGTAGGTGTAGCATTGCTCGTGTTGGGCCCCTCCCGCAAATCTTCGGAGCGGGTGGCCAACCCCCGCGGGAGCTATATCTCGCTTAAACGAGATGATAACTCTGGTCGCGTGAAGCGCGGCGCGAATGGGCCGACTCAGCACTGTAGAATTCGATGTGATTTTCCCCCTATTTTTTTCCTTTTGGCAGGTTTTTTCTATGTGGTTTATCCTTTGTCCCGTTTTCACTGTTGGGGGTGGCTTTTCAGTTTTTTTTTCTTATTTTCTTCATTGGGCTTTTTGTTTCTTCATCATTTTCCCCTTTTTTCTTCCTTATATTTCTTTTTTCTTTGTTACAAGTTTTTTTCTTCCCTTTTCTTTTTGTTTTCTTTGTCAGTTTTCATTGCATGATTATCTTTTGATTTTTCTTTGTTTCCTCATGATTTTCATCGGGTTTTCTCCTTTTTCTTTGTTTTTCCATCCTTTTTGGTTTCTTTCATGGGTTTTACTTGTTTTTTCTTTCCTATTCATTTTCTTTCATTTCTCGTTGTTTCTTTCTTGGTTTGCACTATTTTTTTCTTTGTTTTGCTTCATTTTTTGTTGTTTTTCTTTTTTTCTTTTTTGGGTTTCAATATTTTTCTTCGTTCCCTTTCTACATTTTCTTTATGCATCAAGAACAATTTTTTATATACATGTTTAATATTTTTCAAATACATCATTAACCATTTTTATAACTTATATTTTTTTATGTCTACTTTTTTTCATACACATTGTAGTTTTGCATACATCAGAAAAAAAATTATGTACATTTCAACATTTTTTAAATATATAAATAATATTTAAAATAAATTATTTTGATGTGTAATTTTTTTCCATATGCATTGTAATTTTTGTATTCATGATAGATTTTTATACTTTTTCAACATTTTGGAATACATGATTAATTATTTTAATAATTTTATGTCTACATTTTCCGTAAAAGATTTAAATTTTTTATACATCAGAAAAAAAATATACACGTTTGACATTTTGGAAACACATGAGTAACATTTTGAAAAACTTATATATTTTATGTCTACTTTTTCCTTAGAAATTTACATTTTTTGTATAGATCATAATCATTTTGTATACATGTCAACATTTTGGAAATACATTATTAACATTTTCTAACTTATATGTTTTGATGTGTAATTTACATACACATTGTTCATGTTTTTTTGTACATCAAAAATATTTTTATATTCATGTTCAACATGTGGTAATCCATGATTGACCTTTTTTAAACTGTTTTTATATCTACATTTTTTCATAAAGATTGTACAATTTTTATACATCAGGAACATTTTCTTTATATATGTTTAACATTTTCCAAATACATGATTAAATTTTTGCAAAATTATACTATCTTATGTCTATAAATTTTTCCATACACATTGTACATTTTTTGCATACATTCAAAACATTTTCTTATACACATTTAACATTTTTCTGAATGCATGATTAGCTTTGTTCAAATATTTATCTAAATTGTTTTTTGTAAGATATATGTTGAGAATATGTGGATGCATAAACAAAAGTAGAAAAAAAGGAAGCAAAAAAATGTGGAGGAAAAATAGTGAAAAAAGAGGGCTTTTGAGGCATGTGGCCTCCCGCGCGTTGGGCCGGCCCAATCTAGCACTGGCTTGAGGCGAGGCTGTCATACTTCTTGCTATAAGCGAGACATAGGCGCACCCGACAACCTCTGCCAGGGCTGCATGGGCGCAATCACCGTCATGGGACGGTACGCCAATTATGATGAACCTAGGGCCGCTTGCCCCTTCACCGTACAGCCTGCCACGGATCTGATGGGATGCGAGAGGATGACGTCAGCCTTGGGCGTCGAAGGATAAACCCAATGATAAGGACGGGAAGGCCTCGTCGGGTCAGCTGACGATGCTGCCCGTGACACATCCAACGCATGGCTGTAGGAAGGTTCAGAGTTGTCCGTCCTCTAGAACCCATCCCCATGAATCGCTGAACGTTAGCCCTCCATTGCTGGCGGAGGAGGGTCTCTCTCTCGCTGAGGTTCAATATTTTGTTTACAATATGAGTTATGATGCGCATCATATTATAATGACTATATATCTTTATGTTGCAATTGCTATATTCATATGTATGTTATATTGTCATTGTACTAAGAGTTAAAAAAATGTTGTGTTACAATTGCTATGTGATAATGTCATTATGCCAAGAATTACAAAAATAAGCGTGCCATGCGATAATGACATTATGCAAAGAGTTACCAAAAAAGAATGATCCATTTGCTATATCAAAATGTCATCCCGCTAAGAGCTGCAAATAAACGTTGCAATTGCTATGCCATTGTGCTATATCTTAAAATGTCATTGTGCTAAGAGTTATAAATTATAAGAATGTTTTTTTATCAATATGATAGATCTTTAGCATCCATGATTGTATGTTACATTATTATCTTTCATAGTCCATGATCTCATCTCACCTTGGATAATAAAGCCTCAATGCGATGGCAGTCGGTTGTGGGGTTATTTGGATGCATCTCCCACAATAACATGTCAATACATATGTGACGGTGTGTAAAAGACCCATGTTGATTATCTAGATGAGATCCCGAGCACGGGTATACAGTAGCAGGTGAAACCTCGAGCCCTGGCCTATCTGTTTATTTTTCAATCACCTGTACGAAATTGATCCGAGAACTGAACTACTTGAGATAACGAGTTCTTGCATAAATCTCCTTGGCAAGAACTAGTCCCATTAGTTCGATAAACCCAGGGTCTCTAGTGGAAAATGCAATATCTACATCCAAAATCGGATCAAAGGTACTCACCAACTCTGATAGCCTTGAGCATCGGTGAATAACCGACGAGGACTTTGTTTACGTGCCCTGGCTTCATGGTGGGATGATGCTTCATCATGTCCCAAGGGATGCCCCCCATGCCAGTCGGCGAGCGGTTAGATAGTTTGACATTTTGGTGTAATGGCATCACGAGCGAGTCTTCAAGCTCTTTTGGGGAGGCTAGCCAATATTTGAGTCGCGTGAGGGTCCCTTCCCCCAAAGAGCCGGGTATTCTCTAGATCGCCTCTCAATGGAGTCATTGTCAACATGGCACCGGCAGGGTTCGGGTGTAGGTAATGCTCGCCCAAACCTGCACCCATAACAATATTTTTGACCAAACCCATACCCGCACCCGCACCCCAGGTTTTATGTTGTTCCCATACCCGTCTCGGTCATCTTTCGATTCACATTTTTCCATGTATAATTTTAGCATTTCAGTATGTAAAACACAACATTTCAACATTTCATCATGTATATTTGGTATTTAAGCACATATATACTACTCCCTCCGTTTCTAAATATAAGCCTTTTTAGATATTTTAATATAGACTGCATACGGATGTATATAGACGTAATTTAGAGTGTAGATTCACTCATTTTGCTATGTATATAGTCTATATTGGAATCTCTAAAAAGGCTTATATTTAGGAACGGAGGGAGTACATTTCAGCACATATATTTAGGCATTTAAACAAAATAAATTCAACAAACAGATAAGTTCTACACGAACAAATAGGTTCAACACTCAAATGACTAATTGGTTCAACATCTAAAAGCCAATTCAGCACCTCCAACATGACACCAAATGTGTTGGGAAACATTGCACAGAAAACAAAAAATATATTCTACGCACACACAAGATCTATCCATGGAGATGCATAGCTACGAGAGGGGAGAGTGTATCTACGTACCCTCGTAGACCATTTAGCGGAGCGTTTATCAACGCGGTTGATGTAGTCGTACACCTTCACGATCCGTTCGATCAAGTACCGAATGTACGGCACCTCCGCGTTCAGCACACGTTCAGCTCGATGTCGTCCTTGCCTTCTTGATCCAGCAAGATGGGCGAAGTAGTAAATGAGTTCCGGTAACACGATAGCGTGATGACGGTGGTGATGCAACTATCTTCGCAGGGCTTCGCCGAGCACTACGAAAATATGACCGAGGACGAACTAGAGGGAGAGGGGCGCCGCACACAGCTAGGGAATCGTGGTGTATGTTGCCCCTCTCCCTCCACACATATATATAGGTGGGGGGAGGAGGGGAGGCAGCCTAGGGTTCCCCCAAGGGGGCCGGCGGCCACCCCTGGCCCCTGCCCTAGACGCACCCCCTTGCCTTCTTAGGCACACGGGGAAAGGCAGGAGGGGGTGGCGCCCCCCTCCCCTTTCCTTTCTCCCATGATGAGGGGAAGGCAGGAGGGGGCTAGCCCTCCCCCTTTCCTTCCTAGGGCTGGCGACCAGGGAGAGGGTGCGCCAGCCACTTGTGAGCTGGTGTGTGCCTCCCCTTGGCCCATTAGGCCCATATAATCCCCGTAGGTCTCCCGGAACCCCTTCCGGTGACCCGATGAATACCCGGTACATCCCGAAACATTTCTGGTGACTAAATAGCATCGTCCTATATATCAATCTATACCTCCGGACCATTCCGGAGCTCCTCGTCATGTCCGTGATCTCATCCGGGACACCGAACAACATTGGTCACCCAATCACATAACTCATATTATACTATATCGTCAACGAACGTTAAGCGTGCAGATCTACGGGCTCAAGAATGATGTAGACATGACCGAGATGCCTCTCCGGTCAATCACCAATAGCGGGACCTGGATGCCCATATTGGTTCCTACATATTCTACAAAGATCTTTATCGGTCGAACCTTTATGACAACATACGTAATTCCCTTTGTCTATCGGTATGTTACTTGCCCGAGATTTGATCATCGGTATCTTCATACCTATTTCAATCTCGTTACCGGCAAGTCTCTTTACTCGTTCCGTAATACATCATCTCGTAACTAACTCCTTAGTCACTTTGCTTGCAAGCTTCTTATGATGTGTATTACCGAGAGGGCTAAGAGATACCTCTCCGATACACGGAGTGACAAATCCCAATCTCGATTCACGCCAACTCAACAGACACCTTCGGAGATACCTGTAGAGCATCTTTATGATCACCCAGTTACGTTGTGATGTTTGATAGCACACAAGGTATTCCTCCGGTATCCGGGAGTTGCATGATCTCATGGTCGAAGGAATATGTATTTGACATTAAGAAAGCAGTAGCAATAAACTGAACGATCATATGCTAAGCTAATAGATGGATCTTGTCCATCACATCATTCTCCTAATGATGTGATCTCGTTATCAAGTGACAACACATGTCCATGGTTAGGAAACCTTAACCATCTTTGATCAACGAGCTAGTCTAGCAGAGGCTTACTAGGGAGACGGTATTTGTTTATGTATCCACACATGCATTTAAGTTTCCGATCTATACAATTCTAGCATGAATAATAAACCTTTATCATGAATAAGGAAATATAATAATAACAACTTTATTATTGCCTCTAGGGCATATTTCCATCAGTCTCCCACTTGCACTAGAGTCAGTAATCTAGATTACATTGTAATGAATCTAACACCCATGGAGTCTTGGTGCTGATCATGTTTTGCCTGCAGAAGAGGTTTAGTCAACGGGTCTGCTACATTCAGATCCATATGTATTTTGCAAATTTCTATGTCTCCATCCTTGACCTTTTCACGAATGGAGTTTAAGTGTCTCTTCATGTGTTTGGTTCTCTTGTGAAACCTGGATTCCTTTGCTAAGGCAATTGATCCAGTGTTGTCACAAAAGATTTTCATTGGACCCGATGCACTAGGTATTACACCCAGATCAGATATGAGCTCCTTCATCCAGACTCCTTCATGCGCTGCTTCCGAAGCTGCTATGTACTCCGCTTCACACGTAGATCCCGCCATGACGCTCTGCTTGGAACTGCACCAACTGACAGCTCCACCATTCAATATAAATATGTATCCGGTTTGTGACTTAGAGTCATCCGGATCTGTGTTGAAGCTAGCATCGATGTAACCTTTTACGACGAGCTCTTCGTCACCTCCATAAACGAGAAACATATCCTTGGTCCTTTTCAGGTACTTTATGATGTTCTTGGCCGCTGTCTAGTGATCCACTCCTGGATTACTTTGGTACCTCCCTGCCAAACTTATGGCAAGGCACACATCAGGTCTGGTACACAGCATGGCATACATAATAGAACCTATGGCTGAGGCATAGGGAATGACTTTCATTTTCTCTCTATCTTCTACCATGGTCGGACTTTGAGTCTGACTCAATTTCACACCTTGCAACACAGGCAATAACCCTTTCTTTGACTGGTCCATTTTGAACTTCTTCAGAACTTTGTCAAGGTATGTACTTTGTGAAAGTCCTATTAAGCGTCTCGATCTATCCCTATAGATCTTAAAGCCCAATATATAAGCAGCTTCACCGAGGTCTTTCATTGAAAAATTCTTATTCAAGTATCCTTTTATGCTATCCAGAAATTTTATATCATTTCCAATCAGTAATATGTCATCCACATATAATATCAGAAATGCTACAGAGTTCCCACTCACTTTCTTGTAAATACAGGCTTCACCATAAGTCTGTATAAAACCATATCCTTTGATCACATCATCAAAGCGGATATTCCAACTCCGAGATGCTTGCACCAGTCCATAGATGGATCACTGGAGCTTGCACACTTTGTTAGCACCTTCAGGATCGACAAAACCTTCTGGTTGCATCATAAACAATTCTTCTTTAAGAAATCCATTAAGGAATGCAGTTTTGACGTCCATTTGCCAGATTTCATAAAAATGCTGCAATTGCTAACATGATTCGGACAGAATTAAGCATCGCTACGGGTGAGAAAGTCTCATCATAATCAACCCCTTGAACTTGTCGAAACCCTTTCGCGACAAGTTGAGCTTTGTAGACAGTGATATTACCATCAGCGTCTGTCTTCCTCATGAAGATCCATTTATTCTCAATGGCTTGCCGATCATCGGGCAAGTCCACCAAAGTCCATACTTTGTTCTCATACATGGATCCTATCTCAGATTTCATGGCCTCAACCATTTGTCAGAATCTGGGCTCATCATAGCTTCTTCATAGTTCGTAGGTTCGTCGTTGTCTAACAACATAACTTCCAGGACAGGATTACCGTACCACTCTGGTGCAGAACGTGTTCTGGTCGACCTACGAGGTTCAGTAGTAACTTGATCCAAAGTTTCATGATCATCATCATTAGCTTTCTCTCTAGTTGGTGTAGGCATCACAGGAACGGTTTTCTCTGATGTGCTACTTTCCAATTCGAGAGAAGGTACAATTACCTCATCAAGTTCTACTTTCCTCCCACTCACTTCTTTCGAGAGAAACTCCTTCTCTAGAAAGGACCCATTCTTGGCAACAAAGATCTTGCCTTCGGATCTGTGGTAGAAGGTGTACCCAATAGTTTCCATAGGGTATCCTATGAACACGCACTTCTCCGATTTGGGTTCGAGCTTATTAGGCTGAAGCCTTTTGACATAAGTGTCGCATCCCCAAACTTTAAGAAACGACAGCTTAGGTTTCTTGCCAAACCATAGTTCATACCGTGTCGTCTCAACGAATTTAGACGGTGCCAAATTTAACGTGAATGCGGCTGTCTCTAATGCATAACCACAAAATGATAAAGGCAAATAAGTAAGAGACATCATAGAAAGCACCATATCTAATAAAGTACAGTTATGATGTTCGGACACAACATTACGTTGTGGTGTTCCAGGTGGCGTGAGTTGTGAAACAATTCCACATTGTTTTAAATGAAGGCCAAACTCGTAACTCAAATATTCGCCTCCGCGATCAGATCATAGAAACTTTATTTTCTTGTTACGATGATTCTCCACTTCACTCTGAAATTCCTTGAACTTTTCAAATGTTTCAGACTTGTGTTTCATCAAGTAGATATATCCATACCTACTCAAATCATCTATGAAGATCAGAAAATAATGATACCCGCCGCGTGCCTCAACACTCATCGGACCGCATACATCGGTATGTATTATTTCCAATAAGTCATTAGCTCGCTCCATTGTTCCGGAGAACGGAGTTTTAGTCATCTTGCCCATGAGGCACGGTTCGCAAGTATCAAATGATTCATAATCAAGTGATTCCAAAAGTCCATCCGCATGGAGTTTCTTCATGCACTTTACACCAATATGACCTAAACAGCAGTGCCACAAGTATGTTGCACTATCATTATCAACTTTGCATCTTTTGGCATCAATATTATGAATATGTGTATCACTATGATCGAGATTCAACAAGAATAGACCATTCATCAAAGGTGCATGACCATAAAAGATATTACTCATATAAATAGAATAACCATTATTCTCTGACTTAAATGAATAACCGTCTCACAATAAACAAGATCCAGATATAATGGTCATGCTCAACGCTGGCACCAAATAACAATTATTGAGGTCTAAAACTAATCCCGAAGGTAGATGTAGAGGTAGCGTGCCGACGGCGATCACATCGACCTTGGAACCATTCCCGACGCGCATCGTCACCTTGTCCTTAGCCAAACTTCATTTATTCCGCAGCTGCTGTTTCGAGTTACAAATATGAGCAACCGAACCAGTATCAAATACCCAGGCTCTACTACGAGCATTAGTAAGGAACACAACAATAACATGTATATCAAATATACCTTTGTTCACTTTGCCATTCTTCTTATCTGCCAAGTATTTGGGGCAGTTCCGCTTCCAGTGAACATTTCCTTTGCAGTAGAAGCACTCAGTTTCAGGCTTGGGTCCAGCTTTGGGCTTCTTCACGGGAGCGGCAACTTTCTTGCCATTCTTTTTGAAGTTCCCTTTCTTTCCCTTGCCCTTTTTCTTGAAACTAGTGGTCTTGTTAACCATCAACACTTGATGCTCCTTCTTGATTTCTACCTCCGCGGCCTTAAGCATTGCGAAGAGCTCGGGAATCGTTTTCGTCATCCCTTGCATATTATAGTTCATCACAAAGCCTTTGTAGCTTGGTGGCAGTGACTGAAGAACTCTGTCAATAACACTCTCAACTGGAAGATCAATTCCCAGCTGAGTCAAGTGGTTTTGATACCCAGACATTTTGAGTATGTGTTCACTGACAGAACTGTTCTCCTCCATATTGTAGCTATAGAACTTGTTGGGTACTTCATATCTCTCAACCCGGGCATTAGCTTGAAATATCAACTTCAGCTCTTGGAACATCTCATATGCTCCGTGGCATTGAAAACGTCTTTGAAGTCCCGGTTCTAAGCCGTAAAGCATGGCACACTAAACTATTGAGTAGTCATCAGATCAAGTCTGCCAGACGTTCATAACATCTGCAGTAGCTCTTGCAGTAGGTCTGTCACCTAGCGGTGCATCAAGAACATAATTCTTCTGTGCAGCAATGAGGATAATCCACAAGTTACGGAATCAGTCCGTGTAGTTGCTACCATCATCTTTCAACTTAGCTTTCTGTAGGAACGCATTAAAATTCAGGGGAACGGTAGCACGGGCCATTGATCTACAACATAGATATGCAAAAACTATTAAGACTAAGTTCATGATAAATTAAGTTCAATTAATCAAATTACCAATGAACTCCCACTTAAATTAACATCCCTCAGGTTATCTAAGTGATACATGATCCAAATCAACCTAACCCATGTCAGATCATCACATGAGATGGGGTAGTCATCAATGGTGAACATCTCTATGTTGATCATATCTACTATATGACTCACGTTCGACCTTTCGGTCTCCAGTGTTCCAAGACCATGTCTGTACATGCTAGGCTCGTCAAGTTTAACCCAAAAATTCTGCATGTGTAAATCTAGCTTACACCCATTGTATGTGAACGTAGAGTCTATCACACCCGATCATCACAAGGTGCTTCGAAACGACGAACTTTAGCAACGGTGCATCCTTGGGGAGAACACTTTTATCTTGAAATTTAGTGAAGGGATCATCTTATAATGCTACTGTCGTTCTAAGCAAAATAAGATGCATAAAGGATAAACATCACATGCAATCAAAATATGTGACATGATATGGCCATCATCATCTTGTGCTTTTGATCTCCATCTCCAAATTATCGTCATGATCTCCATCGTCACCAACTCGACACCTTGATCTCCATCGTTGCGTCGGGGTCGTCTCGCCAACTATTGCTAACGCATAGTGATAAAGTAAAGCAATTACATGGCGCTTGCATTTCATACAATAATTAAGAGACAACCCTAAGGCTCCTACCGGTTGTCGATATTACAAAACATGATCATCTCATACAACAACGTATATCACATCATGTCTTGACCATATCACATCAAAACATACCCTGCAAGTTAGACGTCCTCTACTTTGTTGTTGCAAGTTTTACGTGGCTGCTACGGGCAACTAGCAAGAACCGTTCTTAACTATGCATAAACCACAACAGTGATTTATCAAGTTTGCTGTTTTAACCTTCTTCAAGGACCGGCCGTAGTCAAATTCGATTAAACTAAAGTAGGAGAAACAGACACCCGCCAGACACCTTTATGCAAAACATGTTGCATGTCAGTCGGTGGAACCGGTCTCATGTGCATGGACATGTAAGGTTGGTCTGGGCCGCTTCATCCCACAATGCCACCAAATCAAAATAAGACGTTGGTGGTAAGCTGTATGACTATCACCGCCCACAACTTCTTTGTGTTCTACTCGTGTATATCATCTACGCATAGACCTAGCTCGGATGCCACTGTTGGGAAACGTTGCATGGAAAACAAAAAAAATCTACGCACACGCAAGATCTATCCATGGAGATGCATAGCTATGAGAGGGGAGAGTGTGTCTACGTAACCTCGTAGACCATTTAGCGGAAGCGTTTATTAACACGATTAATGTAGTCGTACACCTTCACGATCTGCCCGATCAAGTACCGAATGTATGGCACCTCCGCGTTCAGCACACGTTCGGCTCGATGACGTCCACGCCTTCTTGATCTAGCAAGACGGGCGAAGTAGTAGATGAGTTCCAGCAACACGACGGTGTGGTGACGATGGTGATGCAACTATCTCCACAGGGCTTCGGCGAGCACTACGAAAATATGACCGAGGATGAACTAGAGGGAGAGGGGCGCCGCACACACCTAGAGAATCATGGTGTATGTTGCCCCTCTCCCTCCACACATATATATATAGGTGGGCGGAGGAGGGGAGGCAGCCTAGGGTTCCCCCAAGGGGCCGACGGCCACCCCTGGCCCTTGCCCTAGACGCGCCCCCTTGCCTTCTTAGGTGCGCGGGGAAATGCCGGAGCGGGTGCCCCCCTTTCCTTTCTCCCGTGGGGAAAAGCAGGAGGGGGCTAGCCCTCCCCCTTTCCTTCCTAGGGCCGGCGGCCAGGGACACTACAAAAAAAACCACTTCCGTGATGATACGTGTTTGTCATAGTAGGTCACGTTTTCTGTCATGCATGTACATCCATGATGATTTTATGACGGAATCAAGATAGTCATACCTGTGCTGTCGTAGAAGTGTTCCATGACAATACCAAAATTATCATCACGGAAGTGTCCACTTCCATGATGATAAATGGCGCGTCATGCAAGTCCTTTCGTCAAGGGTAACCGACACGTGGCATCCACCGTAACGGGTTGCCATTAAGCTATCGGGTTCCGGTTTGGATCTGATAACCCGTTAACAGCCCGAATCAATGGGGATTTTCCACATGTAAAATTCTGATTCGCCGGAGTATCCACGTGTCTGCTCAGCGTTGGAACAGATGTCGTCCACTCATTGGACGGGAGGCGCCTATGATACATTGACACGTGGAATGGCCCAACAATGGCCCATTTAGGTGAAAAGGCCGGCCCGTTTGACCGTGTCAAAAGGTAGCGGGCCGGCGCACGGAATGCCTGTTAACGGCCTATTCGCATATAGCCTGCTAACTCACGGCCCATTATGGCCTATCCGAATTAGGCCCATTACCGGCATCTGGGCCGTCCAATATGATTCCAGCCGGTTGTAACTTCCAGCCCATGTATGGCCCATGATGTCTTTCAGCCCATATGAGGCCCTATGTAACTCTTGGCCCATTAACGGCCCGTGGTGACACTGGCCCATAATGAATAGTGTATCGCTTTATACCCATTAACGACCCATTATTCCATTGGGCCCTTTCTAGCCAGTGTGATCTTTCGGCCTTCTAAGGGCCCATTTATTCTTGGGCTCATTTCCAGCATTCGATTACTTCCGGTCCGTTACTAGTCTGTTCCGCTTGCGTGCCAAATTCAGCATGTTGTTACAGTCGGCCCGTTTGTGGCCTGTTAATCCATTGGGATGTTTTCTTAGCGTCATCAAATACGGACCGTTTAAGCGCGTTATACATATCGGCTATTAACGGCCCATTATGATCGGGCCATAAATAGACAATTTCCACTCTAGCCCGTTTACGGCCCATATTGCGGTCCTTTATTGGTCAATGAATAGTACAGCCCATAGAAGGCCCATTGATTCTAACGCCCGCACAAGGCCCATTGATCCTACGGCCCGTAGGAGGCCCGTGGTCACTACATAATGGTCCGTGGTTATTACGGCCTAGTTTAAAAAAATATTTTATTGTTGCCACTAACAAACCACGAAAAAAGAACTTCAGTGACTACAACCAAACAAATAAACAAGACAATATAAGGAAATAAATAAGCAAGCAACTTACGCTGGGCTATTACGGCTATTACACATATTACATCCACTGGGAATCAAAGTTCGCCACCAGTGCAAATATAGGGAATAAAGCAGCATATTACATACACTGGGCGTCTAAATTGGCCACCAGTGCAAATAAACGAGTGGCAGCAAAACAAGTCCATAACTGAAACAACTTCACAAGAGCTCAAGAAATGTTATCCCGGGTATCCACCATGCTGGCAATAAGCTTAGCAAGCTTATTAGCTTTCTCCTGTTTGGCGCTAAAATCCTCCAACGCTTGATGTTGCACCAGAAAGTATGCATCTGAATTCTCCAGGGACTTCCTCAGTCCTTTGGCTTCTTGTCGCAGCACAGCTGATCGATGTCTTTCAGCTTGTATTTCAGACTCAAGAAACCGAACTGATTCAGACAGTGAGTTTGAAGAGCTTGTGCCAGCGGTAGTGGCCAGTAACTCGAACACTACATCAAGACAGGACTTTGGGGTTGTCTCACTATCTTTAAGATAGTTTTCCTTAGCTGTTTTATCAGCTTTGTTGGAGACCAACAAGGATGTCTCACTATCCTGAACCTTATCTGCATTACTTCCTTTACCATTGCTTAATAAGGTACTCTTCCCAAATATTCTGTCAGCATTCTAAAAGAAGAAACAAGCAGACACATAACAGGTTTAGCATGTAGTATATGAAACTCATTTCGGTGAACCAGTTCAGTAGTAAGGTGGACAGGATTAAACTACCAAGTCTTCTATTGCCAAGTAGTAAGTACATTATAAAAGCATCAAACAAACATATATTTAAGTCCTATGGTCACTGCATTGTCTTGCCAAATCAAACTAGAGACACGGTTCAAATCATATCAGTTCAAGGCAAAGCAACATTGAAAGAATACAAGTGTGGGAAACTACACGGCACAACAAGATTTCAGATGGGTAAACACGGGTATACATGTACAATAACACTATTGGCTATGTTGTGATGCTAGTAATATGCATGATATGAGAAGTCAACTGTATACACAATTGAAATTGAAATCAACAGAGCAATTTAGAAGAGCAAACCTGTTAAAGAAACATGTTTAAACATACCTGTTGTGCCATTGGAGTTTCGATTGGATTCTTCAATTTAAAAATAAGTTTGTATGAGTAAATACAGTGATACAAGAGCAAAGCAGTATGCACCATAGCAATGGAATCTTAAATGAGAACAATTCTTCTTCAGGTTTAAGCACTTCTTCTACACGAACAAAGTCCAGTAAGACGCAGGCATATAGTACTTCAAAATAAAAAATGAGCTCATAGACCTTACCAGATTCTTGGTTCGAGACCAGTACAGAACAAGGCGTTCCCAGTCATCATGCCGTAAATGTTTCTCAGGAGAAAGTAAAGGAATTTGATGAGTTTCTTTGCCAGTGAAGTACGTTTTCTTCAAGTAATTTCGATACTGCCACCAAGCATTCTTGAAGATAGCAGAGGTATTAGCACAGGTTACCTCATCCTAAGTTTCCAAATCGTTCCTTCCTATATAGGAAAATGGGAACATTTGTTGTATTATAACCAGCATGGAGGTAGAATGTATGGGACAAAGCAAAGTATTTGCCATGAATAACATTACTTACACATAACTCCTAGATGAACACCGGCAACTGGCTTTTTCCTTCATCTTCAGTATAATATTTCGATGATGGGAAGATACGCACATAGGATTTAACAACATCAAATGCGATAGATGCTAAACTACGAATGGCTGGTTATGCTTCGTCCACAGGAATAGGTGTACTAACTGGTGGAGTTGGGGTTCGCCGTGGTAGTACTGGCGCTTTGGGCACTGGAGCTGCCATACTAACTGCTCTTGTTTTGGAGCTTTGTGCTGGAGATGGTGCTGTGTCAACTGGAACTGGGTTACTATTTGCTGTGGTTGGGGTTAGATTGGGTGAAGCTGGTTCTCTGTCCATCGGAGTAGGGGTACAATCTGTGAGAGTCTGGGTTATGTGTGGTAGGGCTGGTTCTCGTGCATGTACAACCGGGGTGCTATCTCCACCAAGAGGTAGCACTGTTTTATTTGAAGACCGTGTTTTTACTCCGCTAGATACTGCCATCACCCCCTCCAATTCAAATGGCTGATAAACAAGAAAAGTAGTTGAATGTACAAACCTTGTATGAGAGACTGATGCAATAGATAGTGTGGAAAAAAGAGGGCATGAAATAGTTCACATGTATATTGTTTAACTAAAAAGGATAGCATGACATAATTTCACATATATGATGTCTATCTAAAGTGGATAGCATAGCATGACATAATTCAAAGATATGATGACTAACTAAACAGGATGGCATGAGATAATTATTAGATGTCTTTAGTAAACAGGTTGGCATGACATAATTCACATACATGTTATCGAAGTAATCAGGATCACATGATATAATTCACACGTGTGATCTACATACTAAGCAGAGGGCATTCACATATATGATGTCTGAACTAAGAACATGGTGTTGAATATTGTGTATATGATGTCTAAACTATGCAATGCAACACACCATATGCATGATACGAGCAGTATAACCGTGCCAAGTTAGAGCATACACCTCGGTGGGGGAACAGGACTGGTCATCTGTCTCTGAATCCATCTCTGAGGAGCTATCGGGACCCAGCAAGAGATCTGCTTCGACAGGTAGCACTGTCTGCTCTGAAGACCTTGCTTTCACTCCTGATTTTTCCATCACCCACTCAAAATGGCTGATTCACAGGAAGAGTAGTTGAATGTACAAACATTGTCGACAAATGGAAATGTAATGAAGAAAAGGATTGGCAAGATATATTTTAAATATATGATGCCTGGTTAAACAGGATGGCATTGCATATTTCACATATATTATGGCTGGCTAAAAGAGATGAGATTGCATAATTCACATATATGATATAGAAACTAAACAGGTGGCATTACAGAACATGTCTAAACTAGGCAGATGACATATATGATGTGGAAAGTAGGCACTGCAAGGCAACTTATGCATGATATGACCAACATCATCATGCCAAGTTAGAGCAAACACCTCGGGGGGTAAATAGGAGTGGTCAGCTCCATCTGAATCCGCCTCAGAAAGATATCTTCCTCTGGATTACAATCTGGAGGGGGGGGGGGAGGGTTTGCCATTGCACCCACCATGGAGCGATGTCTGCATGACATTGTATTGCCGCGCAAAACTCTTCTCTTTTTCTCTACATGTTCAGCATGACTGTGTACAATATCTAACATGCGTACGAAAAAAATATAGTGAGATTATGTAAGGAGAGCAGCAGAAATCTAGAGTGATGGTAACAACCAGTGGATAGATCCAAAAATAATGATAGGAGGCTGATGATAGCTTTACTTTAATAAAAAGGCAGATGATGATTGCTTTACTGTTTGTTTCCCACCCAAGATGAACAACATAGACATACCCTAGGTGAACCAGATAATAGACAAAGATACTATTCATTGCTACCTCGATTTGTGCCCCACAAGCATTTTAAAACTCAAGTTTGAACATTAATTCGGACCTGACTTGGAGTCTAAGAGGTGAATAGGATGATAATGTAGCATGTAATATTAAGCAATGCATAACATAAGCAGAAACAAAAGAGTGTGACCTCTCTTGTGGACCCGTGTATTCCTCAGGTTCATCTGCTGAGTCGATGATGGTGATGCAGTTGTGGTGGGTGCCGGTGGCAGGTAATGAGATCTGAAGCGGAGAAAGATGGTCGGAAGTCTTGATGTCTGGTATGGTGGATGCTTCTATCGATGGAGCAGCTCAGGTGAGGTGGACGATGTCGCGGCAGGAGCAGGACAAACCACACAAAGTTTTCTTTGACACCTATCTGTAACTGAAGTAATTCTGTAAGGGATCCTTTGGCTTGCAGGATTCTAAAAATGCAGGGATAGGAAAAACACCGGAATAGGATAGGAATGCATGTGTTAAATAGAGCATTTGTAAACAAAGGATTTCTGTCGACTTGGGTGTTTGGTTCACAGGAATTGGAAGAGCAGAGGAATGCAAAGGAACATGGCCAAATTAAAGTGAACCATATGAAAGTGTATACAGTTAGAATGTTATTCTGCCACTAATGCACTTAGTCTTGTTTTCATGCATAGGAAAAGTAGCTCCAGGTGGATGTTTTGCCCCATTCCTTTAAACCAAATGCATGAATAATTGAATAGTAGAGTACCATAGGAAAATTTCCTATTGCTATGTTTTTCCTTCACTTTTTCCTTTGAACCAAAATAGCCCTAATGGATCGACATGAATGTAGAGTAATAAGTGATGCAACAAGTGTACAACCTCTTTGGCGTAGCCGTGTCGACCTCAGCATCATTGGGTTAGTCGCTGAAGAAGTTGCGGTAGAGGTGGCTGTCGGAGGCATGCTGGAAGATCTAAGGCATGTGTAGACGACGTCTAGGGTACTGCTCTGTTGTGATGGATAGTTCCGTCGTTGGAGCAGCTCCGTCGAGCCGTAAGACGTCGAGGCTGAAGCAGCACAAGACAGACATCGTTAATCTCAAGTGGGGTTCTAATAGCATCTCCAATAGATGATGCAAAATACATTACCAAAAAGTGGTAGATGTAAAATGTACATCACCAAAAAACACCTGACTACAACAGATGAGGTAAAAACTATTGACTGTGAACTTAACTGTCGAACTGAAATTTACTGTGGAATCTGAATGTTACTGTCGAAACTGGACGCACTGGTAGTAGAGATGCACTTCACATGTAGTTTAGGCCGCTTGAGCACTAGTAGTAGATAAACAGTGATCTAAATCAGCAGGCGATCGACATAGAACACAGTAGCAGATAGCAGCCCGAGTAGCAGCGCCTGGAGCAGGAGCGCGAACTAGAGCCAGAGCAGCAACTCCTGTAGCTGCACCAGCCCGTGTTGCAGCATAAGCAGCACGAGCGAGAGCAAAAGCAGAGCAGCAGCACGAGCGTGGGGAAGAGCAGAGCAGCGGCGTGAGCGAGCGAGAGCCGAAGCAGCAGCAGCAGCGCGAGTGACCGAGAGCCGTAGCAACAGCAGCAGCAGCAGAGCAGCAGCGTGAGCGAGCGGGAGCCGGAGCAGCAGCAGCAGCTTCGGCTGGTATGGACACCGCCGCCGAGGGAGCCTCGCACTGCGGGAGAACCGCCGTGGAGATGTGGTTGGCGGCGCCGACTACGAGGTAGCCGCGCCATGGGGGAGCGGGATCAAGCATCGGCGGCGCCGGGAGGTCAAGTTAAGGAGAAGGTGCGATGCGATGAGTGTACAACCTCTTTAGTGGCGCCGAGTAGGCCTCGGCTTTGTCCGAGGAGTCGGTGAGGATGCTGCGGTTCCGGTGGAGCAGGTTAAGGCGGCGCTGTGGGGATGGAGCAGCTGCGATAGACGAGGTGATCGTCGGAGCAGCTCCTTGGAGGTGGAGGACGGGGCAGCTGAACCGGTGGGACGACGAGATCGACGACGGATCCTCATCCGGGGCGGTGGATGAGGGACGTCGAGATGTTCTGGTGGACGACATCGTCGGGGAAGAGGCTCCGGCTGGGCCGCGGTGGGGTGGCGGACGACGGAGGGTGGGGTTTCGCGGCTGGAGTAGAGAGGTTATGGCGGCCTGCGTTTTCGAATGGTGAAAAGAAGGTGATGGATAGGGGGAACCATGACTTAGGGACGCGCTTGTCCAAAATGTAGGGTGTATTACGAAAGCACCCCCACCAAATTGAACTAGTGGCCGTTTCTGCTCAGGGTTAGAAGGGGGATTTGGCAGCTGGAGGGAGTTTTCACGCGTGTTGAAATTTCGGGATAGCAAGGCGCGGGTTGTGAAGGCACGAGTTTTCGGAGCACAAAGAGACAAAGCGATATGTGAATTTTCGGGATAACAAGGCGCGGGTTGAAATTTCAGGAAAAGCCTAATGTGTAATAATGTACGTACCAAATAATTTCGCACTATCCTAACAAAAATCAATTCGCACTTCCCTCGATGAAAAAAAAAAAAAAAAACTATTCGCACCACACAAAGGGAGAGTCTTGTCCCATTTTACTGTATAAATGCTATTCAAGACTCTGAATCCATGTTATGTCCAATTAAAAAATTTCGCTACCTCTATAATGCATGTAACCTACTCATACGAACATTTTAGTGCACTCCAAATGTATATACTACCGCTGCAATTCGAAGTATATTTGAATTCGTTTCTCTATTTGAATAAGAATCTACAATCATGATTGTTGCCAAGTTAAACCAACATTTGTATATTATCTTAAAAACACACCACATGATTACTATAGAGTTAGATATGAACTATGTGTACTATATATATGAACTCGAATTCAAAAATTTGAATACACTTGATGTTGATTCCAAATAATAGTACATTTGAAGTACTAGCTAGATCTTCATAATCTAAACCATTTTCATATGTACACTGTATTTACCACACAAAGTATAGTGCCCCGCCCCCTACATTATGACAAGTATTTAGCCTTGAGCTGCAAAAGCCACACATTATCACAAATTCAAAAAAATAATTAGTATAACATGTTCATGACCACACCATGTGTATAATCATTATATTCATGCATATGCATCGGTTTAAAACACTATGATCTTTTGTTCAAATATCTGAATCCACTTTTATAATGAATTATGATATCTGATCGTCTTTTACACCCACACAATCCTCTTATCTTTGTAGCTAGCGCTAACTTTCGCTCGTGCATGCACACGCCCACCTCCCTCTCACCCTCCCTCGGCATTCTCTCCATCGCACACATTCGTTATTTCTCTTTAGGTCGTTCACCCACGGTGTGTGTAGGCCCTCCAGGTCCTTCTTTCCAGCACACACAGATCGATATACCTCTCTAGCCAGGCAAACCTACCACAAACACACGCTTTCCCTCTTCTCTTCTCACCGTCCATGCCCTCCTCTATCTAATACAGTTCCACACACGTGCACACTCCCGTCCCTCTTTTCATCGATCTCATACTTGCACACTCCTCCCCCCTTGACATAGTCGGCCTCTCGCACCACCTCCTAGCCGCATCCCTCTCACTCTATCCGTCTCTCCGGGCCTTATTTGCTTCTAACACATGCATTCATGTATACCTACCGATCTCCCTACATATAGCTAGGTCGACTATAACTCTTTTTCCCCACGCACTGATCGACGTACTTGATCACTAGTTATGTCTCTCCCTTTCTCCGACACACGACGATTAATCTTCCTATATAGTTACGTCTGCTTACCATAGCCATATCGCCCCCTAGCCATATCGTCCCCCTCATCATCCTCGCATGCCTCCCGACCCATCTCTCACACGCACGTGCACAGACAGGCACGCATCCCCTCTCTTGTTGATATTGCAGTCGTACCCTCCGTTTGTCTAGCAGGCCTGTCCCGCCATTTGTGAGAAGCAACTCCACCACCAACCATCCGACACTCTAGCTTTGTCTCTCTTCGAACCTTATTCCTCTGCTACACATATGCATGGATGCCGATCGATCTCCCTCAATACATAGCCAGGTCTCTCTCCTTCTCCACACATATACCAGTCGATCTACCTCTCTATAGTTAGTTCTCTGCGCCCCCCCCCCCACACACACCGATAGTCAAATGCCGTAGGTAGGTATCCATGCGACAGAGACAAAATGCACCTCTCCCCTCTCACATTCCAGTAGGCCAGCCGCCCTATATCTTTGACGTGGGCAAACACAAATTCGATGGCACTCTTTATCGATCACGCACCCACACACTTCACCCCCTCTCTTTGATATTATCGATATCTCACGCCGATGATCCCTCCACTCTCTTCTCGTGGATCGCTCCCTCTATATATGATATATCCAGGCCTCTATTTCACACACATTGCATATGTTACATTTTTTTGTTTGAGATATCATCGACACATTGCCTCTGTTTCGCACAAACCATCTTTTTTTAGTAAAAAAACCATCTCTCTCACACACACCCACGTACGTGGGGTACCTGCACGTAGAGAAGAGGTGCACGCACAACACACGTACTCACGTCTCGTTCCCGTCCACACCCGCGCGCGTACACGGTGGAGCTCATTTCTGTACGAAAAGGCAGCCCACGTGATAATTTGATGCGTGTAGCCGACGACTCCCAGGTACAGCTTCCCCCCTTCGGCCTTGCTCCACTGCCCATCTTCCCACGTCGCTGCATGTGGAAAATCGTGCATGTGGATCTTCCCTAGTTCTTTACCCAAAACGTAGCTCATCTGGCATACTTTCCATATTGCAATCTCGTCCTCACACCATTTTAGATAAACAACCATGATGTTATCTTCCCTTAGGACAAGGAATATGTCGGCGTTCTGGGAACCAGGGTACCCAGACTTGCCTGCCTACGGCCCACAGCGTGGCTCCATCTGCGGCCTGGTACGGCCCATCTTCAGCATCAACAACACAAGACCCTCGCGAGGGGCCAAGAATCGCGAGGCGGACGATGTCAAGAGCTCCAGAGGAAGCGGCCTCCATAGGCCGGCTCCTGAGGAGTGGAGATTTCTATGCAAGCCCCACCTCGTGAGGTTCAGATGACGCAAGCCCTGACGACCAAGGCCAGGCGGGCGCCAGCGGGCGTAGTACAACAGGTTTCCTCTTTGGTGCTAAGGAAGCAAGCGCAGGTGCAGAGTCTCGAGGAATCAGCCAAAGGTTTCCATTCCCGTGCTACAAGACTAGGACGATAGGACGGAGGTTATCGCCGAGCCAACCACGAGCCACCCCGAGATCAGCCTCAGACGCCCCGTCACCACGCGCCGGTCGGTGCCCCGAAGATCAGTCCGGAGCTGGTCCAGCGCGGTGAAGGCCTCCTCCAAAGCGCTGGGCATGGCTGAGGAGCCACGGTCCGCCAGCGTGAGGACTTGAGGAGGAGGTGGCACCAGCGCCTGGACTGGCGCCGCTACAGCAACAAGGGCGACAGGGGGCTCCGGAGCCCTCAAACCCCCAGCAGGCGCGCTGGAAATGGGCACCTCTGGAGTCGGCTTGGCCACGGAGGCAGTCTCCTCCTGAGACTTGGCCACCGAGCCTTGAGAGGCCCGCTCCATCCCAGGCGCACGCGAGGCGGCCTCCCCCGCCCGGGCCGGAGTCGCTGCGGCCGCGGCGAGTCGCGAGGCCTCGGAGGCCTTGGCCTCCTCCTTCTTCTTCTTCATCACCGGTGTCAGTCTGGCCACCAGGAGGAGAGGGTCGTGAGCACGATATCAAGTATGGGAAGCAAAAACAAGGTGAAGTACTTACTCGTCGTCAGCAACGTATGCCCCCCTCTTGGCCAGGAGCGTAGCACCCCCAAGCTTCTTGAGCGCGGGCTTTGCCGCGCCCTCGGGATCGGCCGGGCTCATGGAGGCTGGCTCCGAGATGGTGGCAACGGGCGTCAAGGCTGGGGCGTCGCCCTGGGGAAGCAGCGCCGCCTCGCCCTTCTTCGAGGTCCCGTGCCTCAGCCTCCGCAGAGGGGTCCCCCCGGACCTCGTGACGACCCCGGCGATGCGCGGGGAACCCGCGGCCAGATATTCGCCGGCGTCATCCTCGTCGGAGAGACCGCGGAGGAGCTCACTCTGCCATGGAGGAGAGGTCTCCCCCACCTCCTCCATGGTGGCCTCCGAGTCCTCCTTTTCCTCCTCCCCGGAGATCTCGCCGGAGGACACAGGCACCGGGGAGTTCGGGGGCTTGGGCGGCACAAGCCCCCGCTCGTTGAAGATAGGCATGGCGGCGGCCACCTCCGTCCCGTCGTCGCGGCGATACAGCGGGAGGAAGGCCTCCGGGAGGCCGGCCGGGTCCTTCTCAAGCAAGGTGCACAAGGCCTTGCTCAGCTCCTCGTCCGTTAAGGCTTTCGGGCGCAGCCGGAGGTCGTCTTCCGCGCCCTTGAGACCCCACAAGGGGCGTGAGTGCGCCCGGAGCGGAGCCAGGCACTGCGTCAGGAACTCCTTGATGAGCATGGCTCCCGTCAGCCTCTCCGCCTCTAGATCCACTGCCATCTTCTCCAGGACCGGCGCCGCACGGGGGTCGGTGAGCTTCTCGTGAGCCCACCGGTCCAGCTTCGCCGGTATCGCGGTCGGCAGCTCCAGCCGAGCATGGAGGCGCTTGGCGTCCATGAAGATCCACTTGTGCCGGAAGTTGTCCACTTTCTTCCCGGCCCTCGAGAGCGCGTTGCTGCCATGGGATGCAACGAAGCAGATGCACCCGGACCACTGGGTTGCGCTGCGCATCCGGAGGTAGAAGAAGTGGCAGAGCAGTGCAACAGAGGGCGCCACCCCCACGAATGCCTCACAATAGAAGGCGAAGATCGACAGGAGGAGGATGGAGTTGGGATGGAGATGAAGGGAGCGGATCTGGTAAAGGTCCAGGACAGCGAAGAAGAAATCGGAGAAAGGGGGGACGAGCCTAGCAAAGACGTTGTGCAGAAAGAAGGGGTAGAAGGTCCTGTCCAAGGTGCCCTGCTTGGTGGAGCCGACCTGAAGCACCGTCTCTCTCCCCTCATTGTCATTCCTCGCCATCAGCGGAAGCACGGAGGCGAGGTGCTTCTCATCGGTGATGGTGGACACACTGAGGGCCGGCTCGAGCAGGGAGGCCGGACGCGCGGAAGGAGCGACAGACTTCGCCTTCTCAGTCGACATCGGTGGCGAGCTCGGGCGAAAGCTTGACAGATCTGGAGGCGCTCTCGGCAGGGAAAAAGGGGGATCTGGAGCAAGACGAAGGGAAGGCAGTGAAGGATTAGGGGCAAGTGCCAGCCCTTTTGTAAGCCCAGGACGGTTGCCGAGGCAGCGTGGGGAAGCGGATAAGCCCACGTCCCATTAAGCGCCACGCGTCAACTGGGTCCGCAGGCGGTTAGGGCCCGCGGCGCTTCACCCTTGCCATTTGGCTTCACCTCGAAGCCGAGTCCGAGCGCGCCTTGGGCCCGGGGGCTACTGTCGGTGTTCTGGGAACCAGGGTACCCAGACTTGCCTGTCTGCGGCCCACAGCGTGGCTCCATCTGTGGCCTGGTACGGCCCATCTTCAGCATCAACAACACAAGACCCTCGTGAGGGGCCAAGCCTCGCGAGGCGGACGACGTCAATACCTCCAGAGGAAGCGGCCTCCTTAGGCCGGCTCCTGAGGAGCGGAGATTTCTATGCAAGCCCCACCTCGTGAGGTTCAGATGATGCAAGCCCTGATGACCAAGGCCAGGCGGGCGCCAGTGGGCGCAGTACAGCAGGTTTCCTCTTTGGTGCTAAGGAAGCAAGCGCAGGCGCAGAGTCCTGAGGAATCAGCCAAAGGTTTCCATTCCCGTGCTACAAGACCAGGACGGCAGGACGGAGGTCATCGCCGAGCCCACCACGATGTCACAACTAGAAGCTTTGCAGGCGAAGACCACCTTTCGTCAGGATAAAATGTACTACTTGTCTCCCTTCAAACTTGGCCGTTGTGGGATCCCTTCCCGCCTTCGTTTTGGGGGAAGAGGACCAAGGCCACTATAAATATTGCTAGGCCACCACCATAGAAGGGGACGGATCAATCAGATGACCCCCACCAGCTCACAACAACACAAGAACACACCTCCTGAGGTTGTTCCCCCTCTGTACTAGTTCATCCTTAGCCCACCTCGAGGCCAATCCACCACAGAGCAGGAGTAGGGTTTTACACTGCAAGGTGGCCCGAACCTGGGTAAACTGATGTGTCCCTTTCCTCTCCAGTTCATCGAGCTAGGCCGTGAGATCGACGAGTTGGCAGACTGGGGAGATTGAGTGCTTCGCACACACCCCAGAGTTCGAACCTTTCTTGGGTCTGCGGAGCCCTGAATCCGACACTTGGCGTGCCAGGTAGTGGTGCATCAGAGCCTCTCTTCCGCCGGTCGATTCGCCACCGTTCCACCGCTCCCATGGCTGACGCTCATCGAGTTAGCGCTGAGCGCCGGGCTTCTCTCACCGCCCGTGTCGCCCAGACAGCACCTGCGGGTGATGGCGCTCCTCGCTGTCCCCCATCGCCTGTGGCAAACGCTACCATCGGACCCGTGGCCCACGAGCAGCAGGCTTCGTCACTGCATCCCTCTGTGCGGCGCGACGAACGCACCGCCACTCCATCACTGACTCCGGCGGCTGCTTCGTCCTCACATGCTTATTGCGGGCCGGCGAACGCGCAGGCTGCGTTGCTCATGGCGCACGAGCTTCTGCGCTATTGCCCGACCGACGACCTTTATGAGGACTGGCTGGACCGCATCGCTGAGCTCGTCAGCGCTGTTCGAGAGACCCCTGCACCGTCCCGCTCGCTGCCTCCCCCGCCACCTCTTGCGGGTGACGTGGCCCACGGAGCGCCTCCTCCGCCTCCCAGGCAAGAACTCACCCCGAAGCCAAGGCGTGAGGCTCCTCGGCGCGACCTGCCACGCAGGGCGCCTGCGCGCGACGAAGAAAGCTGTCAAGTGGTGCAGCGGCCCCAAGGAGAGGCGCGTGCGCTTCCAGCGCCGCCACGTCAAGACCGCGTGCTGCCTGAGGTGGCGGTGCGTGAGCGCCAAGTCCGGGCTCCCCCTCTACGGCTGGCTCCCGTGAGCGCGGCGGGCTGCCGTGCGTTCACCCCGGAGCTGCGTAGCGTCGTCTGGCCAGGGAAGTTCAAGCCAGACCTGCCTCCACGCTACGACGGTACCCCCGACCCTGTCTAGTTCCTCCAGCTCTACGAGCTGAGCATTGAGGCGGCCAACGGCGACAAGAAGGTTATGGCGAACTGGTTCCCCATGGCCCTCAAGGATGGCGTGCGCTCATGGCTTCTGAACCTCCCCGCCGGATCGATCTCCTCTTGGGACGAAATGCGAGAGCGCTTCATCACCAACTTCCAGGGCACTCGCGACCGCGGCCTGGCTGCGGGAGACCTGCGGCGCATCAAGCAGCACCCGGGGGAGACCTTGCACAAATACATCCAGCGCTTCACCAACATTTGCCTCAAAATCCCCAAGGTGTCGCACGAGGCCATCATTTCTGATTTCACTGATGGCGTCCGGGATGTCAAGATGAAGGAAGAGCTCGCCATACACGAGGACCTGTGCTCGGCTCTAGAGATGTTCAACATGGCAACCAGGTGCGCGAGGGCTGAGGAAGGTCACCTCTCCCTCCCTGAGCTCCCGGAGGCTGATCCAGAAGACAAGAAGGCCAAGGCTAAGGACGTGAAGCGCAAGGGACCAGCTGTGCTCGCGGCCGAACCTGAGATGAAGCGCAGCTGCGACTACCCGGAGTCCTCCAAGGGCAGCCGCCCATTCTGCGTCTTCCACAACGTGCACAGCCACAACACCAATGACTGCCAAGAGCTCAGGGCCATCCGGGAAAGGCGCCTTGGCCGCCGCCCTGAGCGCAACAACCGCGGCTACGGGCATGGAGGAGGCCAAGGTGGGGGATGCTGGGACAACCGCGACCCCCGCCAGGACTAGCGCGACCAGCCTCGTGAGGATCGCTGGCAGGGCCAGCCTCGCGAGGGCCGATAGAGGGATCAGCCTCATGAGGACCGCCCTCAGGGCAACGCTGGCCTCCCTCCGCCGCCGCCGCTGCCAAGGAGGAATGACGATCACCACCAAGATGATGGGGCTGGGGGCTTCCAAGAGCCTCGTGCCGTTGCTTGCACCTTGGGTGGCGCTCAGGCCCCCGCCTCTCATCGCATCTTCAAGCAGTTTGCTTGTGAGGTGAACGCGGCCCTCCCCAAGCTCGAGGCGACGCGTCCGCTCAGGTGGTCCAAGTACGCCATCACCTTCGACTCCACTGACCAGCTCAAGTGCGTGGCCACTGCCGGCGCGCTCCCGATGCTCTGCTCGCCTACCATCAGCAATGTCCTCGTCACCAAGACACTCATTGATGGCGGTGCGGGACTCAATGTCCTCTTCGTCGAGACGTTCGACAGGCTCCAGGTGCCGTACAACCAGCTTCAACCTACCAAGCCCTTCTCAGGAGTGACCGACGGCTCCACCACCCCGATAGGGCAGATCCGCCTCCCTGTCACCTTCGGCATGCGCGACAACTACCGCACTGAGCTCATCCACTTCGACGTCGCCCATGTTCGCCTCCCGTACAATGCCATCCTTGGGTATCCAGCCCTGGCCAAGTTCATGGCCGTGACTCACCACGGCTACAATGTCCTCAAGATGCCAGGGAGTGGAGGCATCATCACAATCGCCTGCAACGAGAAGGACGCGGTGTGCTCCCTCGAGCGCGTTTACCAGGCTGCGGCGGTCGAGAGCCCAGATGACGAGGACGCCATCTACCCTCCCGAGGTCATCCCCAAGAAGAAGAAGCAGCTGCTCCACCGAGGATCTCAGGAAGACGGGGCGTCCGATGATCGTGCTTCAGGCCCTGCGCCCCCTGATGGGGCGCCCTACCCTCTTGCATAGGAAGGCGCGCCCGGCGCCCCTCTCGGGTTGGGCTTGGGGGCTCTCCTCTAGAGGGCTTCAGACCTGGCCAGCGTCGCGAGGGAGGCGTTCGGGCACCATGTGGAGGCGTGCTTCAACGCGCGCTTACACGAGAAGAGCGCAGGGCGCGAGCCGCCTGGCGCTCAGGAGTTCATCACCAAGGCGATCGAGGATCTTCAGGAGGCGAGGGCCATGCGAGGCGAGCGTCGCCCCGCACCACCCGGCGCAGCTCCCTCCCCTGACGAGGGCAGCGGGCTGCGCGTCTGCGTCAACATCCCAGGGCTTAACAGAGCCGCGTCTCAGGAGCTCTACTGGCCATCCCACGTGGGCCGGTGCGAGGGCCCCCCTCACAGCTATGTTCGCATGCCTTTCGTCTACTGAACAGGGCTGCCACGCACCAGCGCTACATGCGGAGCATCCTGGCAGCTCACGAGGCTAGGCACCAGGCGATCCTATCGGAGGTGGCGCTGGATCCTCGAGAGCCTCCCGGGCCCCTGGGGCCTCACGAGGCTCAGGACCTGGACAGCTCGTGAGGAACGACTTCTGCAGCGCGTGTCTTCAGCTACTCCAACACTTCTTCAGCAACGGTGCCAGGTGACACTTTTTGGTTTGTTCAATTGGGGGCGCCCCTCGGGCTGCATTATCCCCAAGCCGTGTGGGTCCGTCCCTGCGGCATGTATCATTTTTCGCATAAATCAGAACTGGCCTTACCCTTTCATGAGTTGCTTTGCGATTATCACCTGTCTGTCCGGTGCTTCGCCGCCATGAACGTCGTACGCCCTTGCAAACCCGCTCACGACCGCCTCATGATTAAGGACTGGCATGACATCTGTGCTCGGGTTCGTCCCTGCAGCGTCGCTAAATCCAAGTGGCTGAGCTCTGGCTCGCGGGCCAGCTCCCGTGCACATCACCTCCCATGGTCCTTGCTGCCTTGTTCTCGCATGAGCTAATCGGGAGCGGATAAGTTAGGACGCGTGACCCGGTGCCTCGCCGCCGCAGGAGCAGCGTGCCGGTTGTCTTTCTTCAGGGCCTTCACATGAGAAGACTGGGCACGGCATCTGTGCTCGGGTCCGTCCCTGCAACGTCGACAAACCCAACGGCTGAGATCTGTCTGGCGGGCCGGCCCCGTTCACGTCACCTCCTGGGGTCGTTGGTGTTTGGCCTTCTCATGCGATATCCTCAGGAGATTCACTCGGCGCAGGCTACCTAACCATCTCGCAGGACCCTTGCAAATGTTCCGAACCAAATTCAGGCGCAACCCGCCTTGAGGTAGGGCCTCGTGAGTCCCGCGCTGGCTCACGAGTGCCCATATACACCTCCTCCAGTCCTGCCGTGCAAGCCACGTGCCAGGACGGGGTTGTACACGCCCCGGAGTCTCCCCTCAGAGGGAGCTTCTGCTCATGAACCAGTGGAAGCCCCATGCTCTGTGCTGGCGGATGACACGGTCGAGGAGCGGCTATGCCCATGCAAGAGCGGAAGTGCCATGCTCCGCGCTGGTGAATAAACAACTGAGGGCACTCTAGCGGCTGCAGTAACCTCAGGAGAGCCACCAGGCTCGCCGCTCAGCTTCACCGCACCGCTTTTCCCTTGGGAGGGTCGCGCGAGGGGGCTGGGCACGGGGGCTACGCTCAGGTCACGCCTGGCGTACACCACCTCACCAGGTCCCTTGGACCTGGTCTTCTCGCGTCCCTCCCGAGCCCCTCACCCCTTGGTCTCGTCCTGGTGATCCGGACGCCCAGGTACGCACGGGACCGGGCCGTGCCGACGCAGAACGCTAAAAACCACGCTCGCATCTCCTTCTCGAGGGCTGTTCGTACGTCAAGGGGGACCCCTGAGCATGGCGACTCAGGGGCCTCACTGGTCACGTAGCCCCTCACCCCTTGGTCTCGTCCTGGTGATCCGGACGCCCCAACGGCGGCTGAGGTATGCGCGGAACCGGGCCCTGCCGACGTAGAACACTAAAGCAAACGAAAAGGAAATTGCAAAATCCTAGCAAAATTATTACAAAACATAATGTTTCTGAAAGACTCAAGGCAGAAGTTCTCATGCCTCCACGAGGCACGGTAAATGTTGCAGGGTTAAAATGGGAGGACGCGCCTGCAGGGGCCCGTCGTCGACAACATCGCCACCACCATCGCCACCGACTCCGGTCGTGGGGTCGACACAGAGGAACTTCTGCACCAGGGCCTCCACCTGTTCCCCCACGGCCTTGGTGGCAGCATCGTGGAGCTCAGGGGCCATAGGTTCAAGCACCATGCCAAGGTCGAAGCTTGGGTCCCGAAGGTGGAGGTGGCTGAAGATGCGCTTCGCGGCCGAGGTGAAGAGCGCGTGAGCTTCCCCCTCCACCAGGGGGCCCACTCCAGTGACGATGCCCTCAAGCGCCATGGCAAGCTTGGAGAGCAGCGCGGAAGGGCCTTCCTCCAGACTAGCTAGCGGTCCCTCGTACCCTTCCCCGTAAAGGGCCCATAGTGCCTTGCGGGACCTCAGCTCGAGGGAGATGAAGGCATCACGCCCCGCGGCGGCCGCCTTCTTAGCCGCGGCAACGGATTTCTCCCTGGCCTCCAGCCGAGCCTTCTCCTCGGAGATGAGCTTAGTGTGGGACGCCTGGGCCGTCTCCGTCTCCACCTTCAGCTTCGCCAGGCGGCTCTGTTTTGTAGCCTGCTCCTGGGCCGCTTGCTCCAGCTCGGCGTCTCGGTCGGCAAGCGCAGCTTCCCGGGCCTTGAGATCTTCCTCCTGCTCTTCAAGCTGGCGGGCGCGGGCAGCCTGCTCATCGCGGAGGGCCTACAGCTCGGCCTCCACCGTGCGGCAGCGCTCCTTGGCAGACGCTGCGTCGGTCAGCGCTGCGTCGCGAGCCGCTGTGGCCTCGCCGGCCTCCTTCTTGCCCTCCGCGACGATAGCCTCGGCCTGGCCCCAGGCCGCCCTGACGGAGGAGTTGGCCTGGAGCCACCCCGAGATCAGCCCCAGACGCCCCATCACCACGCGCCGGTCGGCGCCCCGAAGATCAATCCGGAACTGGTCCAGCGCGGTGAAGGCCTCCTCCAAAGCGCTGGGCATGGCAGAGGAGCCACGGTCCGCCAGCGTGAGGACTTGAGGAGGAGGTGGCACCGGCGCCTGGACTAGCGCCACTACAGCAACAAGGGCGACAGGGGGCTCCGGAGCCCTCAAACCCGCAGCAGGCGCGCTGGAAATGGGCACCTCTGGAGTCGGCTTGACCACAGAGGCAGTCTCCTCCCGAGACTTGGCCACCGAGCCTTGAGAGGCCCGCTCCATCCCAGGCGCACGCGACGCGGCCTCCCCCACCCGGGCCAGAGTCGCCGCGGCCGCGGCGAGTCGCGAGGCCTTGGCCTCCTCCTTCTTCTTCTTCATCACTGGCGTCAGTCTGGCCACCAGGAGGAGAGGGTCGTGAGCACGATATCAAGGATGGGAAGCAAAAACAAGGTGAAGTACTTACTCGTCGTCCGCAACGTATGCCCCCCTCTTGGCCAGGAGCGTAGCACCCCCAAGCTTCTTGAGCGCGGGCTTCGCCGCGCCCTCGGGATCGACCGGGCTCATGGAGGCTGGCTCCGAGATGGTGGCGACGGGCGTCAAGGCTGGGGCGTCGCCCTAGGGAAGCAGCGCCGCCTCGCCCTTCTTCGAGGTCCCGTGCCTCAGCCTCCGCAGAGGGGTCCCCCCGGACCTTGTGACAACCCCGGCGATGCGCGGGGAACCCGCGGCCAGATATTCGCCGGCGTCATCATCATCGGAGAGACCGCGGAGGAGCTCGCTCTGCCATGGAGGAGAGGTCTCCCCCACCTCCTCCATGGTGGCCTCTGAGTCCTTCTTTTCCTCCTCCCCAGAGATCTCGCCGGAGGACACAGGCACCGGGGAGTTCGGGGGCTTGGGCGGCACAAGCCCCCGCTCGTTGAAGACAGGCATGGCGCCGGCCACCTCCGCCCCGTCGTCGCAGTGATACAGCGGGAGGAAGGCCTCCGGGAGGCTGGCCGGGTCCTTCTCAAGCAAGGTGCACAAGGCCTTGCTCAGCTCCTCGTCCGTCAAGGCTTTCAGGCGCAGCCGGAGGTTGTCTTCCGCGCCCTTGAGACCCCACAAGGGGCGTGAGTGCGCCTGGAGCAGAGCCAGGCACTGCGTCAGGAACTCCTTGATGAGCATGGCTCCCGTCAGCCTCTCCGCCTCCAGATCCGCTGCCATCTTCTCCAAGACCGGCGCCGCACGGGGGTCGGTGAGCTTCTCGTGAGCCCACCGGTCCAGTTTCGCCGGCATCGCGGTCGGCAGCTCCAGCCGAGCATGGAGGCGCTTGGCGTCCATGAAGATCCACTTGCGCCGAAAGTTGTCCACTTTCTTCCCGGCCCTCGAGAGCGCGTTGCTGCCATGGGATGCAACGAAGCAGACGCACCCGGAGCACTGGGTTGCACTGCGCATCCGGAGGTAGAAGAAGTGGCGGAGCAGCGCAACAGAGGGCGCCACCCCCACGAATGCCTCGCAATAGAAGGCGAAGATCGACAGGAGGAGGATGGAGTTGGGATGGAGATGAAGGGAGCGGATCTGGTAATGGTCCAGGACGGCGAAGAAGAAATCGGAGAAAGAGGGGACGAGCCCAGCAAAGACGTTGTGCAGAAAGAAGGGGTGGAAGGTCCTGTCCAAGGTGCCCTGCTTGGTGGAGCCGACCTGAAGCACCGTCTCTCTCCCCTCATTGTCATTCCTCGCCGTCAGCAGAAGCACGGCGGCGAGGTGCTTCTCATCAGTGATGGTGGACACACTGAGGGCCGGCTCGAGCAGGGAGGCCGGACACGTGGAAGGAGCGACAGACTTCGCCTTCTCAGTCGACATCGGTGGCGAGCTCGGGCGAAAGCTTGACAGATCTGGAGGCGCTCTCGGCAGGGAAAAAGGGGGATCTGGAGCAAGACGAAGGGAAGGCAGTGAAGGCTTAGCGGCAAGTGCCAGCTCTTTTGTCAGCCCAGGACGGTTGCCAAGGCAGCGTGGGGAAGCGGAGAAGCCCACGTCCCATCAAGCGCCGCGCGTCGACTGGGTCCGCAAGCGGTTAGGGCCCGCGGCGCTTCACCCTTGCCCTTTGGCTTCGCCTCGAAGCCGAGTCCGAGCGCGCCTTGGGCCCGGGGGCTACTATCGGCGTTCTGGGAACCAGGGTACCCAGACTTGCCTGCCTGCAGCCCACAGCGTGGCTCCATCTGTGGCCTGGTACGGCCCATTTTCAGCGTCAACAACACAAGACCCTCGCGAAGGGCCAAGCCTCGCGAGGCGGACGACGTCAATACCTCCAGAGGAAGCGGCCTCCTTAGGCCGGCTCCTGAGGAGCGGAGATTTCTATGCAAGCCCCACCTCGTGAGGTTCAGATGATGCAAGCCCTGATGACCAAGGCCAGGCAGGCGCCAGTGGGCGCAGTACAGCAGGTTTCCTCTTTGGTGCTAAGGAAGCAAGCGCAGGCGCAGAGTCCTGAGGAATCAGCTAAAGGTTTCCATTCCCGTGCTACAAGACCAGGATGGCAGGACGGAGGTCATCGCCGAACCCACCACGACGTCACAACTAGAAGCTTTGCAGGCGAAGACCACCTTTCGTCAGGATAAGATGTACTACTTGTCTTCCTTCAAACTTGGCTGTTGTGGGATCCCTTCCCGCCTTCGTTTTGGGGGAAGAGGACCAAGGCCACTATAAATATAGCTAGGCCACCACCATAGAAGGGGACGGATCAATCAGATGACCCCCACCAGCTCACACCAACACAAGAACACACCTCCTGAGGTTGTTCCCCCTCTGTACTAGTTCATCCTTAGCCCACCTCGAGGCCAATCCACCACAAAGTAGAGTAGGGTTTTACACCGCATGGTGGCCCGAACCTAGGTAAACTGTTGTGTCCCTTTCCTCTCGAGTTCATCGAGCTAGGCCATGAGATCGACGAGTTGGCAGACTAGGGAGATTGAGTTCTTCGCACGCACCCCAGAGTTCGAACCTTTCTTGGGTCTGCGTAGCCCTGAATCCGACAGAATATGCTTCTTTTTTGTCATTGTATGTGTCATCAACTATTATTGGCCAGTAATTGTTTCCTTTCAACCTCTTTTTTGCAAACAAGGCTATCCATTTCACCTCGTTGCTATTGCAACCTTTTGGTGAACTGCACAAATCACTTTTTTCTTAAGAGTGTTTTGTGCAGTTCTACTAAAATGTCACACGGGTAACGTCTCTACATTTCAGTGCGACTGCACAAAGGGAGATTAGTTTTGCTCTATCCTCCTCATCCAACTCCGAGCCTAATCTTCTCCAACTATTTGCTTCATTTTCTCCAACTAGTTAGTCTTAAGAGAGACTGCAAAGGTGACCGGCTTCTATTTGTGTGTTTATTGTTTCATCAACAGTCCTCTATTATTGTAATCACACTTACTCAATATCTTTGGAACAGGGGCGCTCAGCTCTATTTTAGTGGAACTACACAAAATGGTCGGAATGTTGCATGCTCCTGACAGCTACTTTTTTCACCAACATGCCTTGTTGATTTAGACAGAGCTGGAGGGAAGTTGCTGCCAATGAAAGCATGGATCAATTTTAATTTAACACCTTCTCACAACTTTGTCTTCAGTTGTGATGTAAATATTAGCTCTGATCTGCTAATCATTGAGATGCATTAGCAAGGAAGTTAGTTTTTTTTTTCCGAAAGAGCATGTATGTTAGTTTCCTTTCTAGTATTTGATTGATGTTGTAACAAGACAACCTTCCAGCTGGAAAGACACACAAAACAAAAGCTGAAAGCTTCAAAGCATTGTACAATTTCATGTCGCTGGAAAATTATTTGTATAAGTCAATTATGTAAACAAATGCTGGAAGCTTGGTAGCATTGCCAGAAGCCATTCAACATCCGGGTCCATGTGCCATGTACCAAATTAGAGTGCACAAGCACATGGGAGACTCAGCCCCGTCGTTGTGCCGCACTAATAGTGAGTAATGAGCAGTCAAATCATAAGCCCCACCTTTCCCACTATAAGTTGCTCGGAAGAAGGAACCACCAATACGCTCTTCTTTGAATCCGCTCATACTAGTACGTATGAAGGTGCAAAACCAAGTCCGCGTATGGCCTGTCGGTCAACTTGCTTCCTCTTGGCATATCACTGACATGTGGGACCGGAGTGTGAGCAAACCGATCTCAATTGACGGCAAAATGGCCAAATCGCCGCTCCTTGAGAGAGACGAGGTGCGAGAACACAGACGGGCTAGGTGTCGCACGGAGGCCAAGATATATTCGAGCATGGTTGATCAATGTCACCATTACATGTTCAATGTTTTTTAGTAGTACTATTGGGCTGCCGTTTTCCGCACTTCTCCCGAATAAATGTGTACTTTATCAGAGATTAAAATAAAATAAGAGTACAGACGCTCCATCATGCGGTTCCTAGTACTTGTATACGGCTGGTTGTAACGGAGAGTATCATATACTAGTATCATGCATATGATACTAGTGTATGATACAACCTCCCTAATGCATAGTATCATATATTAGTATCATGTAGTACTTTATTTACTGCCATGCATGACACATAGTAGCATAACATTTATTATGATACGGTATCATGATATGATACTCAACCATCTCTTTCTTCATTTAATTCTATGACACCTCATCAAAATTGCCTAGTTTACATGCATGATACTAGCTACGATACTACCATTACAACCAGCCTACTTGTAGCACTGTACTACTCGTACTACTAAACCTTGCGCTTGGCTCTTCGCCTCTTCGGGAAGTCGAACAATGATGGTACTAAAGTGTATGCCTCTGGCAATCTGACACCGAATGAACTGCTGCACGTCCACCGCCTGGGCGAGGATAGGTTGCATTAGTCAAAAGCTTCTCCTCGTCCTACAAGCTTCTCCTCATTCTGCGAGTTGACGGGGCACACCAAAGTAGTGCTAGTCCATACTGCCTCCTTTCCGGTTAATATGGCTTAATCTTTTTTGCGGGTAAATGAGAGAGCTTTATTCATATATATAAGCATTCTTAGGACAATCAGCCAAGAGACTGGTCACTAGGAAGAGAGGTGTTTCATCAAGCCAGCTCTCGGTCACATTCAAAGCACAGCAAGCACGGTTCGCACAAAGATGCGCCGCAAGGTTTTTTTACCTGTTTACATGCTGAATAACAAAAAAAGAGAAAATATTACTGAGCGCTCCTATTTCTAACAGGATAGGATCCAGAATTAAGCGAGAATTGTGGCGAGTGTTCCATGCAATCAACTTCCATTATCACATGCGAGAACCCTCGAAGAGAAGCAAATGTGTTGAAGATTGCTTTATCACAGATTAAAATAAAATAAGAGTGCAGACGCTCCACCATGTGGTTCTGAGTAGTACCTGTATAGTAAGTAGTAGTACTACTCGGAGTACTACTGTAGTAAACTTTGCGCTTGGCTCTTCGCCTCTTCGGGGAGATGAACAATGATGGTACTTGTACAGTGTATGCTTCTGGCAATCTGACACCGAATTAACTGTTGCATGTCCACCGCGTGAGCGAGGGAGAGCTTGCATTAGTCAAAAGTTTCTCCTTTGTCCTGCGAGCCACCGCGCGCAAGCTTCTCGTCGTTCTGCAAGTTGACGAGACACAACAAAGTAATGCTAGTCCATACTTTCGGTTAATATGGCTTAATTTGAAACGAGATAAATACACTGGCTATCACTATATATTTGTAAAAATATGGTCAGTGGACTTCATAATACGCTCATTGCGGGCAATGTATACATTTTTTGGTGTTTATACGGTCACTAGCTCACCCTGGTTGAATATGTGTGTGCATGCAAGTGTAGGTTGAGCACTTGAGCGTGACCGTGTATGTTCCGTCGTGTGCTCGGACATGCATGCATTAGGGCGGCGCGCGTGTTTTTGTGTGCATGTGTACGTGTGACTCTTGCATACATGCACGAGGTTGTAGTCCCTCACATTCACATGTTCATATGTCAATGCTTTGTCAAAACGTTGCATGCAAGGTTTAATCATTCGTTGTTCACGCATGCATTCCCGATATTAATATGTTGGTAAAGACAATTTCTTGAGGAATACAAGCCCACAAATTGAGTAAAAAGGGGACCAATAAACCAGGATGGAGGGAGTACTAGTAGTGAGCCGGAAGGAGGGAGTAGGTACGTAACAACGTGCAGTAACAAAATTCCTCGATGCGCATCCTGTCTATGTGTCATGCAAGAAAATAGAGATAAGTACATGTGAGACTCAGGAACGGTCAGACACGTAGGGGGAGTACGTGCAGGGGCCCCTCAGGACCAGTCAAATCACACAGTAAGTTAGTCGGACGAAGCAACCATCAATTCACTCTTCAATGACACATACACAATATAAAAAGGTTGATATGGAGAGAAAAAGAAAACCACTCCACTATCTATACACTAGCAGGAGCCTAAGCTACAAGCCTGCTTGCTTGGGTTGCTCTCTTCACAAGCATAGAACGACGGTGGCCACACCGCCGGTCACAGATCCGGCCTGATCCCGCCGTTAGGGGAAGCGGACGATGTTCTGCGTAGACGCGGTCGACAGCGGCGAGGAAGAAAACCCACTGTCGGTGCATGGCGATCGGGGGTCCCGTAGTATGGGCTGATGTCGCCTCCCACCGCCCTTCTAGCTACATCCCGACGTCCCAGGTACAAGTTCCTTTTGGAGCCGGCTTGCTCCACTGCCGCAGCTCCCGACGTAGCTCTATCTCCATGTGGATCTTTCTCTACTTCTACTGGCTTCTATTTGTGATGAGTTTATGTCTCATGAACTAGTGCCACTACTATTATTCTAATCACACTTCTTCAATATCTTTGCCAACAGGGATGCTCAGCTCGATTTTAGTGGAACTGCACAGAAGCAATGTATGATCCGAGGGTGCCAGGCTTCTTTCCTTCGATAGGTTCAACCTAGCCATGAAATTAAATCCTGTTTAGGGTTTAGGGTTTAAGGCGTAGAGACCCCATCAGCAGTTTTTTTGTACACACTCTCACAACTTTTGTCTTTAGTTGTGAAGTAAATATTGGCTATGATCTGTGAATCATTGAGATGCATCAGCATGCGTGTTAGTTTTCCTTTGTATCTGATGTAATGTTGTAACGGGGAAACCTTGGAGTCGGGATACATACATGAAACAAAATCTGAAAGCTTCGTACTCCCTCCGGTCCTTTTTTGTATACTCTCATAGTGGGGAGTATCATGCATAAATTACATAGGGGACTAATAAACTAGAACGGAGGTAGTATGTGAGAGTGTATGGTGGGTCATGTGGTAAAATGTAGTAGTACTTTCTTGTAGCCCGTTACTATACATGGTGGGTCATGTGATAAAATGTATGGTGGGACTAATAAACCAGGACGGATGTAGTATGTGAGAGTATAGTAATTTTTTCATGGCATGCGGGCTGTCCAAGGATTATGGTGATAGTGGGAGGTGGGCCATGTAGTCACTGGGCTGTCGTGTTTCGTACTCCTCCGGTGTAAGACTGGAGAAAGTTAGTTTTATCACCGAATAAATAAATAAGAGTGCAGACGCTCTACGACGCTCTACTGCCGCAGTAATAATGACCAATGAGCCGTCAAATCACATAGACCCGGTAGTTAGTTGGACGGAAGAAGCAAACCATCACTCTTCGTTGAATCCGCTTCTCCCTCATGCACTACAGTATTCTTTTGGAAACCAACATTTTGTTTCGTTGGATCGCGCCATCAAGCAAAACCAATGTTTAGATCACGTCTGTCGAATTCGTGTCTCACCATCCTCCACCCCACACAATCGCTCGGCATGCCACTCACCGCAAACCGAGTATACGCAGACTTTCCCGCCTACTTGTCGATGGATCGCGCCATGGAGTACTAGCACTACTAGTAGAGATAGACGAGGAGGGGGAGGACGACTAGATGTAGCACGGACTCCCAAGAACTTTTTTACATGCATGTTGCGGCCGGTCGTGATGATGTTTGAACGCAGAGCAGTCACGTGCATCGGGAAGCGGTGCGGGCGGTGCTCTCTCGACCGACATGCTGCTTCAATGCCGGTGCCAGTGAGAGGTCGCGTCCGCTCTGGCTGGGCATGAATGCGGCACTGACCGTTTTGGGCGCGAAGCGCGCGCGGGTGATGAAGAGGGTTCGGGTTGGCCAGGGCGGTCAGGAGCGGGCGTGGCAATGGTCCGGACGCCCGCAAACGAGAGATGCTGGACGTACGTAAATATTGCTGTGTAATTAATAACGTAAATAATGTGCTAGTTGGACAAATATGATTGGAGATGGAGATGAAAGTAAGAATTTTACGTAAACATGGATATGCATGTCTATGTGTGTGTGTGCGCGCGCACACACATAGTGACGACTCTCGCGACTACTCATACACATCATCGATGTCTCATTCTCCCTACACACACAAACTTAGTACCGCCTCATTTTGTTCCTAGGATAGGAATATCAAAGGAGTGGAAAACAATATGAAGTGAGATAAATGGAGTACTACGTACAAGAAGAAATGTACACGCACTCACTCTGCCTCCGACATACCCGCGAGTACACTATAGAGCGCATTTGTACACGAAGAGGCAGCTTACATACGTAATAATTTGACCCTTTAATTTGTTCACTTAATAATGGAGGGTCGGGGACCACACATGAGGGATACAAACTGCGACCTGGAAGCGGGGGCGTGTTATTGATCGAGTTTTCTTTCATGGTACGTTAAAAAAAGATTTGTCCCCCAGTTTTCATTTCTTTTTTCTGGGAACACGCGTATTCTATTTAAAACCACTGCTATGGAGAGATTTTTTTACTCCATTGTATATATAGCCTCTTATTTCATAGGGTTTCTCGTGTCTCGCTCTCTCACCCTCGCCATATCTAAACAAGATGACAGTGTCCACTCTATCTCTCTCCTCATCGGTGGTCACAGATCCGGCCGGATCCCGTCCGCTGTGGGAGGTGAGGAGGTCCAACGTTGACGTTGATGCCGTCGGTGATGGAGGAATCCTGAAAGATCGTGGATGTCACCTAGAGAGGGGTGAATAGGCGCTTTAAAATAAATATGGTTTAGGCTTGAACAAAAGCGGAATAAAACTAGTGTTTAATTTGTCAAGCACAAAACCTTAATCAACTAGGCTTACCTATGTGCACCAACAACTTATGCTAAGCAAGATAAACAACTAAGTGATAGCAAGATATATAACATGTCATACTATCGCTATCACAAAGTAAAGTGCATGAATAAAGGGCTTGGGTAAGAGATAACCGATGCATGTGGAGATGATGATGTATCCCGAAGTTCACACCCTTGCGGATGCTAATCTCCGTTTGGAGCGGTGTGGAGGCACAACGCTCCCCAAGAAGCCACTAGGGCCATCATAATCTCCTCACGCCCTCGCACAATGCAAGATGCCGTGATTCCACTAAGGGACCCTTGAGGGCGGTCACCGAACCCGTACAAATGGCAACCCTTGGGGGCGGTCACTGAACCCGTACACTTTGGCAACCCTTGGGGGGCGGTCACCGAAACCCGTACACTTTGGCAACACTTGGGGGCGGTCATCGGAACCCGTACAAATTGCTCGGGGCGATCTCCACAACCTAGTTGGAGATCCCGACGCTTGCCTGGAGCTTTACACCACAATGATTGAGATCCAAAGCACCACCAACCGTCTAGGGCGCCCAAGCACCCAAGAGGAACAAGCTCTAGGGTACCAAGCACCCAAGAGTAATAAGCTTCTCAACTTTTCACTTCCACGTATCACCGTGGAGAACTCAAACTGATGCAACTAATGCAATGGCAAGGGCACACGGAGTGCCCAAGTCCCTCACTCCCAAATCCCACCAATGGAACGAAAGCTATGGAGGAAAATGAGAGGAAGAACAAGAAGGAGAACACCAAGAACTCCAAGATCTAGATCCAAGGGGTTCCCCTCACATAAAGGAGAAAGTGATTGGTGGAAATATGGATCTAGATCTCCTCTCTCTTTTCCCCCCAAAACTAGCAAGAATCCATGGAGGGATTAAGAGATAGCAAGCTCCAAGAGGTCAAAAATGGTGGGGGGGAAAGCTTGCAAGAGGATTAAGGTTGAAGGTGGAAGAAGGGGGTATAAATACCCCCAAGAAAAATGTGGCCGTTGCACACAGCTGCCACCCCGGGCAGCTGGACAAAAGGGGTCCGGGCACCCAGACCCAACAGAGAAAAAGGCATACAACCCCGGGCACCCGGGGGCAAAACCCCGGGCACCCGGACACACATGGAAAGAAAGAGGGCAGGGAGGGTCGGACACCCGGGGGTCCCAACCCCGGGCACCCGGAGGGGGACGGGTAGAGGTGGCGGAGGAGCCCGGGCACCTGGGGGTCCAAGACCCCGGGCACCCGGGGTGATCAGAGGAGGAGAGGGAGTGCCTCCGATGACCCTGGGCACCCGGGGGGCGAGACTCGGACCGGTCAGAGAGGTCACTATGCAGGGGCAGGAGATGCGGGAACTGGTAAAAATGATACGGCTAGAACTTTTGCAAACGAACTCCAAATTTGATGAAACAAAGTTTGTTGGAAAGCTAAAGACAAGGGCTAACACAATCTTGATAGAAATATCAAGAAATAAAAATTGAGAAAATACCCAAAATAAAATGGTGAGAACCCTTTCTCAAATAAGACTGGTAAAAACTCCAACACCAAAAATGCAAAAGAAGATGCATAGAAAATCGGTTTTCAATGGAATAGAGCTTGTCACGAAGATAACCACAAGCTCTAAAACCTCTCAAAGAGAAAAGCCAAACAAGAACCAAGAAATATGATGCCAAGGATGCAAAGGTTTGAGCTCTCTGCAAACGATACGAATAAGCTACTCACTCGAGAGCCCCCCTTGATAGTACGACTATCGATCCTATGATCCGGTCTCCCAACTAACACCATGAGACCGGTAAAACAGAAACCTATCAAGGACAAACCTTTGCCTTGTGCATAATCCATTTGAGCTAGATGATGAAGATCTTGACCTCCTCAACTTGTACCACCTTTCTTGATTGCGCTAGCTTGATGAAGACTAGTAGATTGATTGCTCCCCCATACTCCACTATGGGTGAGCCACTCCTTGGCACATCTTCACAAGTCCATTGTCACCACAATGGACGACAAGCATCAAGGGCGTGATCTCTTCATGATGCTCCACTTGAACTTACCCACCGCAACCTAAGGCCGCATACAACTCTCACATAGATCACGGGTTAGTACACAAAGCACAATGGACAATGCTTGCCATACCATGAGATCACTTGATCCCGCTTGATACATCTTCTATGCTTTGTGTGTTGATCAACTTGAATCACTCTTTGTACTTAGTCTTGATCAACCTTGTATCTTTCCAACTCTCTTCATTAGGATGATGTCTTGAAGGTAAACATGAATGTTCACACAATCTTCTTCTTCTTCTTCAAGACATGCTTGCAATAGGCTCAACTCTCACGTGACCAATCTTTGGATAAATCCTTGAATAGCACCTTGGTCAACACATATTCTTCTTCTAATAACCTTGAAACCAACAAATGGTCTTCAGGCAATACCTATGGACAAACCCTTCAAATATAACTCAAGGCAACCATTAGTCCATAGAGATTGTCATAAATCCTTGAATAGCACCTTGGTCAACACATATTCTTCTTCTAATAACCTTGAAACCAAAAAATGGTCTTCAAGCAATACCTATGGACAAACCCATCAAATATAACTCAAGGCAACCATTAGTCCATAGAGATTGTCATCAATTACCAAAACCAAACATGGGGGCACCACATGTTCTTTCAATCTCCCCCATTTTGGTAATTGATGACAATAACTTTCAAGAGAGTTTATATAAGGAATTAAGCATCACCATGCAAGACAGCAACTAATAATGCATGAGCATGAGATGCAAATGATTAGGAACAAAACCAAAGCAAGATACCAAAAACCCTCTAAGCTCTCCTAACTAAACTCTTGAAACTTCTCCCCCATTATGATCTTGTCTGCCTCATGAAAGGTCAGTACTGGCCTTCATCCACATGTGTTGGGGATATAACTCCGAGATATGACCCGCCCAGGAGGGGCCTGATGACCCACAAGTATAGGGGATCAATTGTAGCTCTTTTCGATAAGTAAGAGTGTCGAACCCAACGAGGAGCAGAAGGAAATGACAAGTGGTTTTCAGCAAGGTAATGTCTGCAAGTGCTGAAATTGTAAGTAACAGAGTAGTTTGATAGCAAGATAATTTGTAATGAGCAAGTAACGATAGTAGTAACAAAAGTGCAGCAAGGTAGCCCAATCCTTTTGAGGCAAAGGACAGGCCAAAACAGTCTCTTATAATAAGCAAAGCGTTCTTGAGGGTACACGGGAATTTCATCTAGTCACTTTCACCATGTTGATTCCATTTGTGTTCGCTACTTTGATAATTTGATATGTGGGTGGACCGATGCTTAGGTGTTGTTCTTACTTGAACAAGCCTCCTACTTATGATTAACCCTCTCGCAAGCATCCGCAACTACGAGAAAAGTATTAAGAATAAATTCTAACCATAGCATTAAACTTTTGGATTCAATCGGTCCCTTACGGAATAGCGCATAAACTAGGGTTTAAGCTTCTGTCACTCTCGCAACCCATCATCTACTTACTACTCCACAATGCATTCCCTTAGGCCCAAATATGGTGAAGTGTCATGTAGTCGACGTTCACATGACACCACTAAGGGAATCACAACATACATACTATCAAAATATCGAACACATATCAAGTTCACATGATTACTTGCAACATGATTTCTCCCGTGACCTCAAGAACAAAAGTAACTACACACAAATGACAATCATGCTCAAGATCAGAGGGGTATTAAATAGCATATTGGATCTGAACATATAATCTTCCACCAAATAAACCATATAGTAATCAACTACAAGATGTAATCAACACTACTAGTCACCCACAAGCACCAATCTATAGTTCCGGTAACAAGATTGAACACAAGAGATGAACTAGGGTTTGAGATGAGATGGTGCTGTTGAAGATGTTGATGGAGATTGCCCTCCCCAAGATGGGAGAGTTGTTGGTGATGATGATGACGATGATTTCCCCCTCCGGGAGGGAAGTTCCCCCGGCGGAATCGGTCCGCCGGAGGGCAAAAGTTCTCCTGCCCTAGTTCCGCCTCGAGACGGCGGCGCTCCATCCCGAAAGTGCTCTCCTTATTTTTTTTCTAGGTCAAAATGACTTATATACCAGAAGATGGGCACAGGAGGTGGGCTTGGGTGAGCACAACCCACCAGGGCGCGCCTGGGCTCCCTGGCGCGCCCAGGTGGGTTGTGCCCACCTGGTGGGCCCCCTCTGGTACTTATTTGCTCCAATATTCCTCAAATATTCCATAAAAAATCTCCGTAAAGTTTCAGCTTGTTTGGAGTTGTGCATAATAGGTGGCCTGACGTAGCTTTTCCTGGTCCAGATTTCCAGCTGCCAGAATTCTCCCTCTTTGTGTGTACCTTGCATATTATGAGAGAAAAGGCATTAGAATTACTACAAAAAGCATTATTATGGATAAAAACATCATAAATAACAGTAGAAAAACATGATGCAAAATGGACGTATCAGGGCCGGGTCACACCATTGGCGACTTAAGGTGAAGAGGCCCAAGAAGGCTGAAGAAGATATAGAGGTGGCGGTTCATAAAGCAGGCTTATTGAAGGCCCAAGGCCCGGAGGTGACTCAAGGCCCAAGGGTGTGAGCCGCCATGTGATAACTTGTTCTGTAAGGCACATTTAGTTAGAAACCGAGCTGTTCATGTTTGTGTGAGCCGGCTAGGACTCTGTAAACTGCCGGGCATCAACCTGTATATAAAGGGGTGACCCGGCGGCGGGTTAACTCAAGAGACAAACAGTCGAGAACTAGGTCAAGCGTATTCACTCCCTTATAATCGAAACCCAAGCAATACAACTAGAAGCAGGACGTAGGCTTTTACCTCGTTGAGAGGTGCTGAACCTGGGTAAACTCCTTGTATCCTTTGTCCCGTTCAACCCCTTGAAGCTAACCTAGTCGCGATGGCTCCACACCTAAGTCCTTTCGCTAGGACATCTGCCGTGACAAATCCACGACAGTTGGCGCCCACCATGGGGCCCTCGCACGGTGGTTTCGAGTTCTTGAAGGGCAACTTCTCAGGGATCAAGGGATACGCCATGGGCTAGATGACCAAGAGTCGCCGCGGCAAGATCTACATCAATGACGCTGGATAGGGTCCGGAGGCCGGTTCAATCGAATACGGGTACCGGGTCCCCTTCGGTAGAATCCATGTTTTCATTGGCAAAATTGGCGAGTCTGAGCCTGAGCCGGACGACTGCACCGACACCATTGAGAAGGCTCAGCGCGCGAAACCTGCCAAGGTCCAACCCGCAAAGATCCAGCCCGCCCAGAAGCATGTTTTCGTCGGCTTTGTCCATGGAGCGGATCTTGAGGAAGGCTATGTGTCCGGTGGAGAGACGGCCATCTATTCAGGTGATGAGTCCTCAACTGGCGAAACCGAGTCGATGTATCAGTTGCAAGATGGCGGGCTTTGGGGCTGTTCCGATGGCGACAGTATTCCGGACCCCTATGAACCGCCGAGCAGGGCAGCTATATTCATGGCCGGGACGCAGCAGATGGTGAACTCATCAACCGCTGCAGTGATGACCTCCGGTTCAATGGCTACTGCAACGGCTGGGGCGAGCGGCTCTGCGCGTCCGCCGGCTCAAGTTTTATCTGAGCTTTTGGATGCTTTGGGGACTCTGTTAGCCGCAGAAGTAACTCCGGCGAATCAAACACAACATAATGCGGAGGTCCCAAAATTGCGAGATGAGGTGGCCAAGGCCCGAGAGGATCTTGAGGCAGAGAACGTCAGGATGGCTGCAGAACGGACTGCCCTAGAAGCTGAGACACAGCGGGTAAGGGCCGAGGCTTTTCGTCTAAGTCTGGATCAGAACGCGTCAAACGCTGTCAGGCAGAGGAGGCACCAGAGCCGTTTGCCACCGAAATTTGAGGGGAGGAATCTTTTTACCACACCCGGAGCAGGGCCGAGTAACCCGCCCGGTGAGACCCGGGCTGCTGCTGAAGCGCCTGCAACCGGGGCGGCGGCTCAGCCTCGTATAGTAGACCCGCCTCATGTGAACTTGACCCCTCTTCAGCAAGTGCAGACACCCCCGGGTCATTACTCCAACCCGCTGGGTAATATGATTGCTGCAGCCTCATGGCCGGCGGCCCCCGCAATTGAAGGTGAGTCGCCAGCTGCGATAGAGGCCCGGAACGCCGTTGAACTTCTTAAGATGGCGGTGACCCAGCAGGCGGCTTATTCCTATAGCCATGAGCAAATCCATTCAACTCCGCGACCGAGCCGAAGCTACAGCCGGCACATTGAGTCGCCGGCGGTTTCTAGTAGTGAACGGTGCCGTAACCCGCCCCATGGGCATAACCCGCCTCGTGATGATAACAATGCCCAAGTCCTGACGGATCAGGCTAGAGCACGCCAACAGGTGGAGCTGGCGCTCAATTAGCTGCTCATCGACAGCTCCAATTGAACCCCTCTGTGTCTATAGAGGCTGGGATGACCTCTAGGTCAGTTGGTGTGCCCTGTTTCGTGCTGGCTCTGCGCAATGAGCGTTTGCCCAAAGATTTTAAGGGCCCTCGTAAAATGCCTAATTACACAGCTGATCTCCCACCTGAGGGATGAATTGAGAGCTATGAGCTGGCCATGGAGATGTTGGATGTGAACGATGTTGTATGTGCCAAGTATTTCACTATGATGCTCGATGGGCTGGCTCGAACCTGGTTGAAGGGGTTGCCAGCTAATTCTATCAGTTCATGGGCTGAGTTGAAGGCGCATTTTATCCAGAATTTCAAAGACACATGCAAGCAGCCTCTATCGATTATTGACCTAGATGTTTATGTTCAGCGCGAGGATGAGTCGGCCCACCACTGGGTGCGCCGGGTTTCAACCATTATTCATTCATCTGATAGCATCAACGCCGGCTCTGCTGTTCTGATTCTGGAAAAGAATTGCCGTTTTACCCCTCTTAAACAGAAGTTAGGGCGGCTTAAGCGTCATTGCAATGACATGGGGGAGCTTATGGCGGCTCTCATCAAATATGCCGATTCTGACAATACTAAGGATCCTGGGTCTGATGAGGAGAGATCTAATAAGGGGAAGAAGAACGGCAATGGAAAGGAACAGCAGTCAAACATGGCAGGTCATAATCAAGGTAATAATGGTAAGCGCAAGCAGCCTGACGGCGGGTCAGATTTTGTGGCCAATACAAATGCGTAGAATGACGGCCAGCGCCGTAAGGGAAAACCACAACCCCGGGTTGGCGGACCAAAATTCAATCTTGAGGCGATGTTGAACCAACCTTGCCCAAAGCATAGTCGTCCCAACAGACCGTCGACTCATATGTGGAAAGACTGTTTCATCATGAAGGAGTATAAGAATTCTGGCTTTCATCAGGACCACCACAACAATAATGGCCCGCATGGTGGGTCAGGATCTGTCTTGTACGGGCCTGGCTTTGGAGGTGGCGGTTCAGGTTCCGGGTTTCAAGGTCAGGGTAGTCAGGGCAATTATAACCAGCAGCATAGTCAGGATAACCAGCAACAACAGTCAGGGTATCAGAGTAATCCGAAGTAGCATAATAGTGGCCAATATCATGTTTTCACTACAAGCCTGTGCAAACGAGATCAGAAGGTTCATAAACGAGCGGTGAGTGCAGTTGAGCTGGCAGTGCCTCAGTACTTACGATGGTCAGAGCAGCCGATTGTATGGAGCCGTGAGGATCACCCGCCCCGGGTTGATAATCCGGGTCAGCTAGCTTTGGTGGTAGCCCCTCAAGTTGGAGGTTACAAGTTCACTAAGGTGCTTATGGACGGAGGCAGCAGCATTAACATCCTCTACTATGATACTTTCTGCCGTAAGAATTTGACGGACAAAGATCTTAAGCCGTCTTCTACCGTCTTTCATGGGGTGGTGCCTGGTAAGTCAGCTTATCCAGTTGGTAAAATTGCTTTGGAAGTAGCTTTTGGCAATGAACATGATTACAGGGCAGAGACATTAACCTTTGAAGTGGTCAAGATCAAAAGTCCTTACCACGCTTTGTTTGGACGGCCGGCTTACGCCAAGTTTATGGCACGGCCTTGTTACGTATATCTGAAGCTCAAAATGCCGGGTCATAAGGGTACCATCACAGTCCATGGGGACAGAATAATAGCTTTGGAATGTGAGGAAGGTGATGCTGCTTATGCTGAGTCTGCCTGTGCTATAGAGGAGCTGAAATTTTATAAAGATAATGTTGACTAGGCGGATATGACCCCTTTGAACAAACCAACCACAGAGCATGACCCTTTGCTGAAGTTTAAGTCGGCAGATGACACCAAGCAGGTTGATTTTACCCCTGGCGATTCATCTCAGCAGTTCATTATCAGTGCTAATATGGATCCGAAGTAGGAAAGCACGCCCATCGAGTTCATCCGTGAGAACCGGGACATCTTTGCATGGAAGCCTTCAGACATGCCGGGTGTACCGAGAGAACTCGCTGAGCACACTCTCAATATTGATCCTAAGTTTAAGTCGGTCAAGCAATTCCTTCGTCGTTTTAATGAGGAAAGGCGCAAGGCCATTGGAGAAGAGGTGGCCTGGCTCTTAGCAGCCGGGTTCATTGTCGAAGTTTTTCATCCTGAGTGGTTGGCTAACCCGGTGCTCGTACTTAAGAAGAACGACACTTGGCGCATGTGTGTGGATTACACAGACCATAACAAAGCTTGCCCAGCTGATCCTTTTGCTCTTCCCCGTATTGATCAGATCATTGATGCTACGGTGGGTTGTGAGCGTTTGAGCTTCTTGGATGCTTATTCTGGTTATCATCAGATCAAGATGGCAGTTAAAGACCAAGAGAAGACGGCTTTCATCACGCCTTTTGGAGCTTTCTGCTATGTGTCTATGCCCTTTGGGCTCAAAAGTGCCCAGGCGACTTATCAGCATTGTGTTTAGAATTGTCTTCGTAACCAGATAGGACACAATGTTCATGCTTATGTGGATGATATTGTTGTGAAATCCAGAAAGAAGGATTCTCTGCTAGATGATTCGAAGGAGACCTTTGATAACCTCCGGGTCTACAGGATGATGCTTAACCCAGCCAAATGTGTTTTTGGCATGCCTATAGGCAAGCTCTTGGGTTTTCTGGTCTCTGAGAGAGGTATTGAAGCTAACCCGGAGAAAATCAAGGCTATCACTTCGTTGGCTAAGCCGGCGTGCGTTAATGACGTTTAGCGTCTGGCGGGTTGTATCGCAGCTTTAAGCCGGTTCATAAGCCGCCTAGGAGAAAAGGCTATTCCTCTGTACCAGATGATGAAGAAAACAGATCACTTTGTCTGGAGTGATGCTGCTAATGAGGCGTTAGAGGCGCTTAAAAAACAGTTAGCTGAGCCGCCGGTGCTTGCAGCTCCTGTGGAGAAGGAGCCCTTGCTTTTATATGTGGCTGCTAATAGCAGAGCCATCAGCGTGGCGATTGTAGTGGAAAGGAAGGAAACGGGCATGGAATATCCGGTTCAAAGGCTGGCTTATTATGTCAGTGAAGTCTTAATTGAGTCCAAACAGAGGTACCCGCATTGGCAGAAGCTAGTTTATGGGGTGTTCATGGCCGGTCGCAAGTTGAAGCATTATTTACTTGGTCACCCCATTACTGTGGTCAGTTCTGCTCCCTTGGGGGATATTATTCAAAACAGAGAAGCCACAAGACGAATAGCCAAGTGGGCCATTGAGCTTGGACCCCATTGTTTGAAATATATGCCAAGGATAGCTATCAAGTCTCAAGCTCTTGTGGATTTCATCAACGACTGGACAGAGTTGCAGATTTCTGAGGAGAAGCCTGATAATACGTATTGGACTATTCATTTTGATGGGTCCAGGCAGTTGGAGGGCTCAGGGGCTGGAGTTATTTTGACTTCCCCGCGAGGTGACAAATTTTGCTATGTGTTAAGGCTGATGTTTCCTTGTACTAACAATGCAGCTGAGTATGAGGCTCTGCTCCATGGTCTTCGGATGGCCAAAGAGATGAACTTAAGCCGGGTGAGATGCTTTGGCGACTCAGATTTGGTGGCTCAGCAAGTCTCAGGAACTTGGGATTCTAAGGACCCACTCATGGCGGCTTATCACCGGACGGTTAATAGTATTGCTGGTCATTTTAAGGGTTATCAAGTGGAACATGTTGATCGCAGAAAGAATGAGGCGGCCGATGCTTTAAGCCGGCTGGGGTCTCAGTGTAAGCCGGTACCACCAAATGTTTTTCTTGATATATGGAGTAACCCTTCAGTTAAGCTTCCAACAGAGGAGGATCTTGCAATTCTTGACCCGGAGGCACAGTTGGTGGCAGCTCTTCATGCTATTCCTGATTGGATGTTGTCGTACTTGGCTTATATGACCCGGGGCGAGTTACCTGAGGATGAAACTGAGGCCAGGCAGATAACCCAGCGGTCTAAATCTATGACCATTGCCAATGGTGAGTTGCACCGATGCAGTGTCACAGGTGTGTTCCAGTGATGTATTTCTCCTGAGGAGGGCCGTGAGATTCTAAGGGAGATCCATGAAGGTGATTGTTGTCATCATGCCGGCTCTAAATCTCTGGTTGCTAAAGCCTTCTGGCACGGTTTTTATTGGTTGACGGCTCATGCTGATGCAGCAGATCTGGTTAGCAAGTGTGACGGCTGCCAGAAGTTTTCTAAACGCGCTCACGTGCCGGCTCAAGAATTGAGGATGATTCCAATTACTTGGCCATTTGCAGTCTGGGGGCTGGATATGGTCGGACCTTTCAAGAGGTCCAAGGACAAAAAGACCCACCTCTTGGTGGCGGTTGACAAGTTTACCAAGTGGGTTGACGCAGAGCCGGTCAGCAAGTGTGATGCGGCAACGGCGGTTCAATTCATTAAGAAGGTGATCTTTCATTTTGGTTACCCTCACAGCATCATAACTGATAATTGCACTAATCTATCCAAAGGTGCTATGAAAGAGTTCTGTCAACGAGTGCATATTCGTCTTGACGTCTCATCAGTAGCTCACCCCCAAACGAATGGTCAAGCTGAAAGGGCCAATCAAGAAATCTTGAGAGGAATCAAACCCCGGCTTATGGTCCCTTTGCAACGGACACCAGGTTGTTGGGTTGAACATTTACCCTCAGTGCTTTGGAGTATCAATACTACCGCCAACAGATCAACGGGTTACACGCCCTTCTTCATGGTCTACGGGGCCGAGGCGGTTCTTCCAAGTGACATCCGTCATGATTCGCCCCGCGTGGCGGCTTATGTTGAAGCTGATAATGAAAAGGCACGTCAGGATGCTCTTGACATGTTGGATGAGGAGCGTGACCTGGCAGCGCCTCGTTCGGCGATATATCAGCAAGATCTGCGTCGCTATCATAGCCGCCGAGTTAAGACCCGGACCTTTCAAGAAGGCGACTTGGTGCTCCGGCGCGTCCAAGATCAAACAGACATGCATAAGTTATCCTCACCTTGGGAAGGACCTTTTGTGGTCAGCAAGAACCTAAATAACGGGTCATACTACCTCATTGATATTCAAGACCATAAGGATTGACGCACATCGGAGGAGGAGACCCGATGGCCTTGGAACATTGCTCATCTCCGGCCTTACTACACTTGAGCCACCGGCTCTTGTGCTGTACATATTTTCATCCATGTATATATTATGATCAATATAATAAAGCCGGCACCCCTGATATATTCAGGGCCTCTGTCGTTTCATTTCTAAGTATCTGAGTCTTTATTTGTTCATAAGGCCACTTGGAGGCTTCCTGCTCAATGAGCAGAGCCTTGATTACCCTCTTGGTCAGGCTTACATGCCTTCTCGCGGGTCATTTGGGGGCTACCTGCTCAATGAGTAGAGCCTTGATTACCCTCTTGATCAGGCTTACATGCCTTTTCGCAGGTCACTTGGGGGCTACCTGCTCAATGAGCAGAGCCTTGATTACCCTCTTGATCCGGCTTACATGCCGACCGTTTGGTCACTTGGGGGCTACCTGCTCAATGAGCAGAGCCTTGATTACCCTCTTGATCTGGCTTACATGCCGACCCTTTGGTCACTTGGGGGCTTCCTGCTCAATGAGTATAGCTATGCTTACCCTCTTGATCGGCTTCCATGCCAGGTGTAAACACCAAATTATGGTTTAACCGACCTGTATGTCCTTGTTACTCCACCCAGGTAATCCTGGAATGACCCGCCGTACTTTTGACAGTCAATCTTTTAAATAAGACCCTGAACTTGTTATTTAAAATGGTGGTTTGTCATGTGAGGGCCGGCTTACAGGTGTGCTGGAAATAACTCCGTGGCTGTGTGGCCCATGAAAGCAGCTGACGTTTTAGGCTTGGCGGCCTATGAAAGCCTTCTTTTTCTGATTTGCTGTTTTCTCTGAAAATTTTGGATTGATATCCTTCTTCCATATTAACATATGGTTTTCACAATTTAGGGCATGTAGCCTTGATTCTATGACTCATATTTGAGCATGTGGGGTTAATAACCCGCCCTGATAAGCAGACTTTGAGTTGCCAGGATGATTTGCCTTGACTAAATTCAAGTCATGATTTTTCATATTTATGGGTTAATACCCATGCTGGATTACAATCATTACAGCATCATTATGATATCAGTCTACAGGTATAACTTTTCATATTTGTATAAATATTTTGGGTTTTTTCTAACCCACCCTGGTTATAGACTTTAAGTCGCCAGAGCATATTATATTGGAAATTATGACCCGCCCTGGCTTAAACCGCCAGGGTGTATGTTGTTTACCATGTGTCCAGGAACATTGAAAAACAATATGATATTCCCTGCAAGCTCATCAGTGGTACATAAGATATTTCATCAGTAGTTTTAAGACTAAACATGCACGATGGCATGGCAGATCATTGTTTCAACTAGCCTATTACAAGGCTTTCCGAAGCCCAAATGATTAAGAAGTTTTTCAAAAGAAGAAGCACCACGCCGCGGTCTGAGAGCTGCCCTTTGGATCAGTTGTTTTGATCTTGGCGAGTTGAAGACTCCGGGTTACCCTACGCCAGTTCTGCTTCTTCTTCCTCCATTGTCTGGAAGTCAGATGATGTCCAGTCGATGCCAATTAAAGCTTGGAATACAGCTTCATCGTCTATAAGGGTGGACAGATAAACATCAGGAGCAAAAGTGTGCTTACGTATTGGAGGAATGAGCTCTACAATCTCATAAGTCGGAGCTTTCACTTTTGCGTTCTCCTTTGTATAAGCCGCTTGATACTTAGATAAATCTGTCTCCTCGGCCAATTGGCTTGCCAGAGGGTGCATCTCTTTTACACATTTGGTAAAGTCGCTGGCATCGAAGGGAGACCCGTCTTCTTTGAAACTCAGACAGCCAGTTGCCATCTCCTCCGGGTCTAACTCCGCTTGCCATGCTTTGGCCCGGCTCAAAGCAGTGATAGCACCAGCTCGGGCTGAGGATCGCTTAATTTCTCCAATTCTATTGGGCATGACAGATAGCTTGTCCAATACATCCATGATGAGTGAAGGTGGCTGCTTATTGTGAGAGATGGCTGCTATGGTTCGCTGCGTGCCTGTATACAGCTGTTCCACCAAAGTATAAACCGCCTTCAGCGTCACCAACATGTCTTGGCCAAGGTTGGCACTCCTGGGGCCTGTTGAATAAGTGCACAGATAAGTCGCCGGGCGGATTAAAGGTAAAAATTGGAAGTGGTTGCAACATCTTGAATTACTTACCAAAGATAGCAGCTGTCATCTGGGATATATGGCGTTTTAAGCCGATCAATTCTGCAGGCGTCTCCTTCAAAGAAGCTTCGGCAGTTTCTGCTCTTTGTACCAAGGTGGCTTTCTCCTTATCCTAGGCGATTCTTTCTATGGAAAATCCAGTTTTGAGTTTCTCGCTCTCTTCAAGACTAAGCTTGAGCTTGGAGTCAGCTTTGCGTGTTTCAGCCTCTTGCGTTCAAGCCTGGTCTTTAAATTGACCACCTTGGATTCAGCCTGAGTTAAAGCATCCTACAGGTAAGAGTTAAACAAGTTATAAACATATTTGCCAGGACACAATCTACAGACAAGTCTCCAGTACACTGCAAGCAAAGCACTTGACACTTGGGGGCTAATGTATGTGGAAGTTCTTTTTTGCATTTGTATTTTTTGATCCGGATCATCTTTATCAAGGTAAGCCGGCCCATGAGGGCTATGGTCTGGAGTTCTTTCAAAATAATGGAAATGATCCGGCTCATCTTTATCAAAATAAGCCGGCCCATGAGGGCTATGGTCTGGAGTTCTTTCAAAATAATGGAAATGATCTGGCTCATCTTTATCAAGATAAGCCGGCCCATGAGGGCTGCGACCTTAAAGCTTGCAGAAACACATAGACAAGTCTTAACCCTACTCAAAAGTACTTTTTCCTATGGATAAGACTTGGGGGCTGGATGACTATATATGCAAAGGAAACAAATGTTCATACCTCATATTTCTGGCGCAATTTCTTGACCAAATCTGCCTCCAGGTCACGACCAGTATGCAGCTGGCTCAGATAACCAGAGTACAATTCATTGACGCCCAAGTGTGAGTAATCTGCAATGTCAAACCTGGCCTTGCCCTTTTCAATTAACTCTTCTTTGGCAGAGAGCTTGGCTAGAATGGTGGTGTTCCCAGGTTTAGTGTAGCCAGTGCCAGTAATGATAACATCCTCTGCAGCTTGTTGTGAAGGAGGTTCATCAGCAGGTTTTATAGGACTGGGCGGCTTAGCGCTGGATGGGTCAACACCCATTGGATCCACCGTGACGTCATGAGTCTCTGGTGGTGGGTCATCAGTAGCAGCCTCAGGAGTTTGATGGGAAGCTTCAGATATAGTTTGTTTCTCTGGCTCAGCAACCTTGGGGTCTTCGGCCGGTTTATTTACCTTCAGCTTCTTGCTAGGCTTGGCTATACCACTGAAAGTGAGACATATAAGGATGTCAGCATATCAGTATACAAGTGTTAAAGCAAAGAAATACTAATATTCTCACCCAGGAGCAAGTTTGAAGGGAGGAATCTGGGTTCTAGTAGAGTCGCCAGAGGACGAATGAGAAGTTCCCTGATAATTTGAGTCGGATGAATTAAGTGGCTGACGCATAAGACCCACCTTAGGAAAGGAGAAGGTTGAATTTGGTGGCACCTCATTTCGGCGTTTTCGAGGAACCGGCGTGTTGGGTAAGCCAGAGGAAATATTTCCACAGCCGCTGTTCCGGGTTGTGCGTCGAGCTTCATGCTGTTGTTTCTTCAAAATAAAGTTTGGATCCAAGTAAGCTAAAGGGTGAGAAAAGATTACTTTCTAGCTTATTTGTCGAACCTTGTGTCTTGGCAAAGGCTCTGAGTCGGAGGAAAGGATAGTTACCTCTTCACCGTCTGTGTGGCTGGCCTCCTCGTCATCCTGATAGCAATAAGTGTCAATAAGATGTACAAAAAAGGAGCCAAGGGAATCAAGTTCTACCTCCGACTCATCATCATTCAGTGCAAATAACTTCGTTGTGTCTGTTTTCTTCTTGGCGGGCCTCTTGGAAGCTTTGCTTTTGGCCCTGGCCTTTTTGGCCGGTTTATCCTGAAGTTTCTTATTCCAGAAAGGATCATCGGCCTGAGGAAAGCAAGTAATAGTAAGAAGGCAATATATGAGAAGCAAGAATAAGATAACAATGGGCTTGAAATACTTACAGCCGGAGCCGGGTTAAGGGTGCAAAAGGGGTTCAGCCCCGTCTTGCTGCAATTATCTAAGCTCTCATTGAGCAGCATTTTGGTCATCTCATTAATGTCTTTATCATTCAAACGTATTTGGCAGTGACGCTGTGGATCTTTGGTGTCGCCAGTATACTCGCACATTAAGCCGGGGCGGCGGCTCAAAGGCATGATCCTCCAGGCAACCCAGCATCAGACCAAATCGATGCCAGTCAAGCCGTTGGCCATTAAGGCTCTTACTTTGCTAAAGGTGGATGCATATTTGGCCCGTTCAGCGGCACTGATCCGGTCTGGAAGTGGATGTCTTGGGTTAAGTCGGTGGTCGCGAAAACCCGGCAGAGGATTCTCACCCGCCGGAGAGGTGTCTTGGCAGTAGAACCAAGTCTGGTTCCAGTCTTTGGGGTGACTGGGAAGCGTGGCCGCGGGAAAGACATCATCTTTTCGTCTTTGGATAGAAATCCCGCCAAGCTCAACACTGGGTCCGTCGGTCATTTCTGTTTGACGGTTCAAATAGTAAAATTCTCTGAAAAGGTCAACAGTGGGCTCCTCCGGAAGGTACACTTCACAAAAGACTTGGAAATTGCAGATGTTAGAGACTGAATTGGGTCCGATATCTTGTGGATGAAGTTGATAAAAATTTAGAACATCGTGGAAGAACTTTGAGCCGGGTGGAGAGAAACCCCGGCTCATATGATCAGCAAAAACCACGACTTTGCCCTCCTTTGGATCAGGTCTTGTTTCTGTCCCTGGGGCCCGCCAGTGGATAACTTCTTTGGCTGACAAAACACCCACTTGAACATATTCGTTCAGAGCTTGTTCCGTAACAGTGGAAGTGACCCAATCACATGAGGTGACTGTCTTAGTCATTTTTATCAAAAGGCCTAAAAGGGGGAATAACGGCGGGTCAAATTTGAGAAAATAAGCCGCTCAATGGTTACAAGAAGGTAAATATACTATGCAGGTTTGGTTCATATACGAACAGATTATTATGAGAAAAGAAATAGTATGGACAAATCAACAAAAGCACAGTTGGGTGATATTAACATCAGACGGATACAGCTGATTTGAGTATTTCATGAATAAGCCGGCTGGTGTTTGGCGGGTCATAAAGTAATATTTTTGAGCAGCCCACATAGTGGTGTTTATGCCGGATTTACGGATCTGAGTTTTAGGAAAATTTCACTAAGTGTTGGACAAACAGGTTCCACAAGTGGTGGATTATATTTATGGATCTACCGCAGTTTAGAAAAGGGGAATAATTGCTAAACCTAAATATGATAGTGGAAGAACACACAAGCTGGGTTTGAATCTCAGGAAGATAGGATGCATCTATGATTGGAAACGGGTGCTAAAACTGCTACCGAGCAACTTCCCTACTGTTTTTTCGATCGAAATGAGCTTTAGCGAAGAGAACTACGATGAACGCCGATGAACACTAACGAACAGAGGAACCCCAATGCAGATGGGAAGTAGAGAGAGGGGAGTACCTCGCGATGTAGATGATCAGTGGAGGAGCGCCGCCGTTCTCTGGATACGATCAGGTTGATGCAGCGGCCTGGGTCGGAGTTGTTGAAGAAGGTCGATGGAGGCGGCAGAGCTCCGGAAGCGTCGGACGTCGCGAGGAAGAAGAAGAGGCAGGGGTAAAAAGTGAAAAAGGGGGTCCCTGTCCCTATTTATAAGGAAATGACCAGATGGCAATCATGGAAATCGAGGAGGTGAAAATGATTAAGTGGCTATATGGACGCCTTGATTCTCGGGAAGCGTATTAAAGATAAAGATCCTTTGAAGATGTCCTGGGTCTTGTGCGGAATTAATGTGCGGGACGTCATGGCGGGTTATAACAATCCTGTTTACACAATGTCATGGCGGGTTACGGCGGACGGTATGAGAAGTTCGTACTGGAGCATTTTTGCTTGAGTTCAAATGAAGAGTGATGTGAACAAGTTCAAATCAACCTGGGGCCTAATGTTGGGGATATAACTCCGGGGTATGACCCGCCCAGGAGGGGCCGGGTCACACCATTGGTGACTTAAGGTGAGAAGGCCCAAGAAGGCTAAAGAAGATATAGAGATGGCGGTTCACAAAGCAGGCTTATTGAAGGCCCAAGACCCAGAGGTGACTCAAGGCCCAAGGGTGTGAGCCGCCATGTGATAACTTATTCTGTAAGGCAGGTTTAGTTAGAAACCGAGCCGGTCACGTTTGTGTGAGCCGGCCGGGACTCTATAAACCGCCGGGCATCAACCTATATATAAAGGGGTGACCCGGCGGGTTAACTCAAGAGACAAACAGTCGAGAACTAGGTCAAGCGTATTCGCTCCCTTGTAATGGAAACCCAAGCAATACAACTAGAAGTAGGACGTAGGCTTTTACCTCGTTGAGAGGGGCCAAACCTGGGTAAACTCCTTGTGTCCTTTGTCCCGTTCAACCCCTTGAAGCTAACCTAGTCGCGATGGCTCCACACCTAAGTCCTTTCGCTAGGACATCTGCCGTGACAAATCCACGACAACATGATTGTGCAGTGTGCTTTGAGATGCTGTGCTACTTGTAGTGGTACTATTTCAAATAAATGTTGAATTGAAGCTATTGTATTGTTGTCTTTTCCCATTAAGTGAACAATAATGGGACAAACCCAGACATGATGCTTGTTGCTTTGTTACAACAAACTCTGCATCGCACCCTTTATAAGTAGATGGAAGCACATGGTGTTGTTGCGCCCACTCTCCACTTGAACTATTTATGCTTTTTGTTAATCTAATGCCACTAGTAAAATTAAGCAATGCCACTCTTAGAATTAACTACTAAATCATAGTTCAAAACTGCAACACTTGTTAGGGATCGGCGGGAGTACCATTTCTGTTAGGGATCGGCGGGAGTACATGTTTAAGAAATGTATTGTTGAGATAATGTCTCTGTTATTATATATCAGTTACAGCGTTTTACAAATGGTACTATCCTGCTTTGTAGCTCTTTCTACATGTTTAACCAAGGTATTGTTAAGATAATGTCTCTGTTAATATGAATCAGTTGCACTATTTTAGGAATGGTACTTTTCTGCTTTGTCGTTCTTTACACATGTTGAAACAGGGTATTGTTAAGATAATGTCTCAGTTAATATGAATGAATCACACTGTTTGAGAATTGCTACTGTCCTGCTTTGTTTCCCATTAAGATAAGGTAGGTGTTTTTTCTTCCGGGAGTATAAGTCATCAACCGTTATTTCTCAGTAATTGTTTCCTTTATACCTATTTGTGCATACAGGGATATCAAAACTTCCGCTCGGTTCTATTTCAACTTTGATTTTAGTTGAACTGCACAAAAGGATCCAATGTGTTTAAGGCAAACTGTTGCATTATTGGGCCCAGTTGGTCTTTCCACTTTGCAGAAAGAAGCAGTCACTGTTTGCGCTACATTACACAAGGAATGACCGAGAAGCTTTAGAGTATTATTAGACGCTGGTGACGAAATCCATCGTGCTACGCAAGACATTGTTTGATTTCAGTGGAACTGCACAAAAAGATACACTGGTTAATTCTGCTACATGTGCCATTTCAATGTGCAAATTAAGGACAAACCCTGCCCGTTCCACAATCATAGGCATTACATATTTTGAATGGGAAAAGCTTGTCAAAGTTTAATCATTGATGTTAGCAAGAAGACATTCGTTTAATATTTTGGAATTGGAAAACCTTATCAAATTTTGCTCATTGATGTTAGCCAAAAGACATGCATTTGATATTTTGGAATGGGACGCCCTTTGCTATGAGCAGCGTCGATCGTTTTTTCCTATTCGTGTGTTCAGTTCAGAAGTAAATATTTACTCTGATGAGATGCATAGTCATGAATGTTGACTTATGTAAGGTATTTTAAGAGTTTGTTCTGAATGATGTCTATGAAATGCCAGGCCTTGTGAGTTTGATTACAAAGTTGAGCTTGGAATGCTGTGGCATGCGGCATCACGAGCTGTTCACCATGCCCCCTAAAAATAATGCTTCGTATTGTTTTGCATGTTGATCTAATGCTAGTGATTTGCATGTTAAGAAGATCATCATCTTCTGTTGTTTTTGTGCTTAAGAAGTTCATCGTGTTATGTTTCATTCATAGCCTATACGACAACTCGGGTAGGTTAGAGGTGAAACCATATGATCTTCAGACCAACTCATCATCTTAGGCCGTGATTGGATCGTCGTTTTCCAACCAAAACCACTTGTAAAACTGACGCTTGTAAATAAAAGCAGATGGTCTTGGGCGAAGCACTTGGTTGGTCGTTTTTGACTTGTAAAATATACACTGATTTCTCACATTACACGCGTAACTCGCCAGTTTTCGTTACAGGACTCAGTCCATCGGTTTCATTACGCTTGTATTTTACGCGTTGTTTCTGGTGAGGAGTAAATTACACTTGTATCCTTAATACAGCTGTGAAACAATCCAGAGCTCCCAAGCGCGGCCTTACCGTTTCATGCCGGCTCAGTCTCTCGAAGGTGCTCATAGGGGTCCGATGATCCTGGCTTGCTGAACGACCAACGGGCGCTATATCAGACCATCCGTAGGGCCCGCGAGGCCCTCTCCATCGTCCTTCGAGTTGTTGTGCTCACTGTGGCGCCGCCGTCTCGCGTTTTCAACATGGTCAACGAACATAAGGAATCAGGAGATGACTTTACTTGGAGAGGATGACAGTGGGGACCCACCAGGGCCATAGCCGCACGTACGCAAGTGCCTCCTTATTATATACAACTATAATTTTTTTGTTTCCTCCTGGTTTCCTGACATCACGGTCCCACACCATTGTCAATCTATATAGTTAATAAACGAGAGAATTGCATAAGGAGCGGCCGACAGCTGGGACCCAGCAGCTCGAGCAGTATTTGTGTTTTTGAGGTGTGAGTAGAGTTTTTCTTGAGTGATATTTTTGTTGTTGTTCAAAGGAGCAGGGTATCAACTGGGCGGGCTGTGGCCCGTCTGGCCCAGGCTATTATTTTATATCAAAAAATATCTAGCCCAGATATTAATTTTTTTCAAGGTGAAAATGGCTAGCCCAGCTATACTTTTTTTTGCGGAATACCTAGCCCAGGTCAACTTGTTATTCTCCGCCCCACTTGGCTGCAAATCTTTCCTAGGAGGGATGCATTAGGTTTAACAAGAAAATGGGCTTTAAGAAATAATAAATGGGATGTAATTATAAAAACTTGGCTGTAACTATAAAAAATGCACCAAACACGTAATTAGTTAAAAAAATATTATTGGATTTTGAATTTCTTTATTTCATTACTTGTTGCGCGCGCAATATTTCGTTGTATTTTTACCTAATACAAATTTATTTTGAAATTATATTTAATCTGACTCGAAATTTCGGGATAAAAATATTTCGGATCCAATCAAAATGTGGAAAATTTTATTGAATTCTGTTTTGAGCGGTTGGTTGAAATTATTAATCATTGTCCTGGCTAGAAAATGGGCTGTAATTTTAACAAACTGTAAATGGGTTGTAGTAAATTCCATTAGAATTCAAAAATGGGATGTACATTATTACAAATTGCAAATGGGCTATATGTTCTCTGCCACAGATGTGAAGCTCACTTGTGGGCCTAGTAAGTTGATGCGTACGGAAGGCTTTGTGAACTTATAGTCAACACACGATTCTAGCAGCAGTGGCCGTTGGATGTCCATCCAACGGTTGTATTGCTTCTTCAATCTCGGTATTCTTGCTTCAGCCGCCCAAACCACCGCCGGCGGTACCGCCTGCTACCACCTCCCGTGGCCGGCTGTACTGGCGCGCAGGATTCACCAGCCCACCCTACTCCCATCGTCGTCCATGCCATTCCTCTACTCACCAACACCTCCTGTTATTCTCCAGCGACGGCAACCTCACACCGCAGCCGAACTAGTGAACCCTTGTACTCCCCTCCGCGTGGGCATCCACTATTGTGTCTTCGCTGGCTTCGGGTCGTTCCCTTGCTAGGCCTCGCCATCGTTCACCGCGTTGGTTCTCTCGGCGCGGCGTGGTCAACTTTTTCAACAAACGACAGCCATCGGAAGAGGCATGTACGTGGAGTGGCTGACAGTAGGGACCCACATGGCCCATGGCCGCACGCAGCAAGTGCCCCCTTATTATGCAAAAAAAAATGATTTCTCCCTCTGACAGGTTTGCCCCACCAGCTACATCTTCGCACGCAAGGAAGTGCTTCCTTTATTACGTGGAAAAAAGTTTCCTCTCTATGACAGCTGGGACCCACCAGCTTTATTATGATCCATTTCGTGAAAATATAGATTGTACCAAAGATGCTAAATTGTTTTATTTTTATTCTAACTAAAAAAGAAGAAATGAAAAAACCCAGAAAATTTCTTCGCACGCAAGGAAGTGCCACCTTATTACGCGCAAAAAAAATGATTCCCCCTGCTAGCTGGGACCCACTAGATTAGGAGGCTGACTTGTGGGCCTACTAAGTTGACGCGTGCGCAGGGCTTTGTCAACTTAGTCAATAAACAATACTAGCTGCAGTGACCGTTGGATGTTAATCCAACGGCCGAGCTGCGTCGTCAACCCCTGGTCTTCTTGCTCCAGCCACCCAAACCAGTGCCCACTGTACAACCTGCTCCAGCCTCCCATGGCCGGCTGTGCTGCCGCGCAGGCCTCACCGCCCGATCATACTACCACTGGCTAGGCCTTCCCTGTACTCACCCACACCCCCTGTTATTCTCCAGCGACGGCAGCCTTACACCGCAGCCGAACCAGTGAACCCTCGTACTCCCCTCCGCGTGGGCATCCACCTGCCTCGTCTTCCCTGGCTTAGCGTCGTTCCCTTCCTAGGCCTCGCCGTCGTCCACCGCTGATAACCCACAAGTATAGAGGATCATTTGTAGCCTTCTTCAATAAATAAGAGTGTCGAACCCAACGAGGAGCTAAAGGCAGAACAAATATTCCCTCAAGTTCTATCGACCACCGATACAACTCTACGCACACTTGACGTTTGCTTTACCTAAAACATGTATGAAACTATTTTGTGAGAATAAAACCACGAGTACTTTGTGAGAATAAAACTACGAATAAATTGCAAGGTAATAAAAGTAGATAACTTTTGTCAACAAGAAAGTCATTTGTCCCTAGGCAATTGATAACAAGTACCGGTAATCATTCTTGCAATTTTACATGAGGGAGAGGCATGAGCTAACATACTTTCTCTACTTGGATCATATGCATTTATGATTGGACCCCAAGCAGGCATCCACAACTACTAAAGATCATTAAGGTCGTGAAAACCAACCATAGCATTAAGTATCAAGTCCTCTTTACTCCCATACGCCATAACCCACTTATCCGCGTTTAGGCTGCTGTCACCCCCGCAACACCGACAATAAGCAAACCATGAACATATTGCAACACCCTACAATGAGGATCCCTCACGTTTGCACGAGACGGAGGGCACCATAGGAAAGCACCATAAATAAAATATACAATCATACCAACCAAGATCACGATTAACCCATAGGACAAAACGGATCTACTCAAACATCATTGGATAGCCAAATATCATTAGGAAATTATATATGGAGTTGAGCACCATGTTTAAGTAGAGATTACAGCGGGGAGAAGGGGTGTTACACCGCTGCATAGAGGGGGAGAGAGTTGGTGTTGACGGTAGCAAGATTGTTGATGTAGATCGCCGTCACGATCCTAGCCCCGGTGGCACTCCGGCGCCATCGGGAGAGAGGGGGAGAGAGCCCCCATCCTTCTTCTTCTTCCTTAGCCTCCCCCCTAGATGGTAGGAGAGATCCCCCTCTAGTCCATGGCATCCATGGTGGCGGATGGCGGGAGCCCCTCCGAGATTGGATCTCCCTCTCTGTTCTCTTCTGTCTCGCGTTCCCCAGATCTGGCCCTTCACCGTTTCTTAAATTCCCGGAAATCCGTAACTCCGATTGCGCTAAAAAATTTACACTAATTTTTCCATAAATTATCTTTCTTGGGCCAGAAGAAGGGCCCCAACTGACGTTCGAGGAGGGCACAAGATACCTGGGTGCGCCAGGGGGTGCCCGGCGCGCCCTGGTGGGCTGTGGTCACTGTGGGCCCCCGTTTGCGTTGATTCCACCTCCCAAAAATCATGAATATTCCAAAATAATTCTCCGTAAATTTTTATCGCGTTTGGACTTCGTTTGATATGGATTTTCTGCGAAACAAAAAACATGCAAGAAACAGGAACTGGCACTGGGCACTGGATCAATAGGTTAGTCCAATAAGTCATATAAAAAGTTGCCAAAAATATGTGAAAGTTGTATAATATTGGCATGAAACAATCAAAAATTATAGATACGACGGAGACGTATCAGCATCCCCAAGCTTAATTCCTGCTCGTCCTTGAGTAGGTAAATGATAAAAAAGATAATTTTTGATGTGGAATGCTACCTAGCATAAACTTGATCATATATCTAGTCATGGCAAGAATATTAAGACATAAGTGATTCAAAGCAATAGTCTATAATTTGATATAAAGACATTAATACTCAGGCATCCTAACAAGCAATCATGTCTTTCAAAATATCAACGCTAAAGAAAGCTATCCCTACAAAATCATATAGTCTTGTCATGCTCTGTCTTCTTAACACAAAGTATTTATCATGCACAACCCCGATGACAAGCCGAGCAATTGGTTCATACTTTTTAACGCGCTTCAGCTTTTTCAACCCTCACGCAATACATGAGCGCAAGCCATGGATATAACACTATAGGTGGAATAGAGTATGATGATAGGGGTAAATATTGAGAAGACAAAAAAGTAAGAAAGTCTCACATCGACGCGGCTAACCAACGAGCTATGGAGATGCCCATCAATTGATATCAATGCGAGGAGTAGGGATTGTCATGCAACGGATGCACTAAGAGCTATAAGTGTATGAAAGCTCAATATGAAAACTAAGTGGGTGTGCATCCAACTTGCTTGCTCATGAAGACCTCGGGCATTTGAGAAAGCCCATCATCGGAATATACAAGCCAAGTTCTATAATGAAAAATTCCCACTAGTATATGAAAGTGACTACATAGGAGACTCCGTATATGAAAAACATGGTGCTACTTTGAAGCACAAGTGTGGAACTAGCATGCCCCTTCTCTCTTTGTTCGTTTTTTTCTTTTTTTTTCTTTTTTTTCTTTTTTTTTCTCTCAATGTCCGGAGTCTCATCCCGACTTGTGGGGGAATCATAGTCTCCATCATCCTTTCCTCACTGGGGCAATGCTCTAATAATTAAAATTGATGATCATCACACTTCTACTTACTTATAACTCAAAAGAAATAAAACTTACAACTCGATACCTATAACAAAGTATAACTCTATATGAATTCCTCTGGCAGTGTACCAGGATGTGCAATGATCTAGCGTAACATGTATAAAAAATGATGAACGGTGGCTGAGCCACAAACACTATGTCAGCTATATGATCATGCAAAGCAATATGACAATGAATGCTTAAGTCATCAAAATGGAGGCGGTGGAAGTTGCATGGCAATATATCTCGGAATGGCTATGGAAAGGCCATAATAGGTAGGTATGGTGGCTATTTTGAGGAGATATAATAAGGCTTATGTGTGATAGAGCGTACCATATCACGGGGTTTGGATGCACCGGCGAAGTTTGCACCACATCTCGAGGTGAGAAAGGGAAATGCACGGTACCGTAGAGGCTAGCAAATTGCGAAATGGTAAGAGTGCATATAATCCATGGACGCACATTAGTCATAAAGAACTCATATACTTATTGCAAAAGTTTATTAGCCCTCGAAGCAAAGTACTACTACTCATACCCCTAGGGTGATAGATTGGTAGGAAAAGACCATCGCTCATCCCCGACCGCCACTCATAAGGAAGACAATCAATAATAAATCATGCTCCAACTTCATAGCATAACGAGAGACTATACGTGCATGCTTCGGGAATCACAAACCTTAACACCAATATTCTTACTAACCACAACCATTTACTAGTACCTCCCACATATTACCATCTCTATATCGCAAAACTATTGCAAGGAATCAAACATATCATATTCAGTGATCCATAAGTTTTATGTAGGATTTTATGACTAACCATGCAATTGACCAATTCCTGTTGACTCTCTAAATAGATATAAGTGAAGCATGAGAGTTTAATTCTTTCTATAAAAGATCATGCTCTAATAAATATAAGTGAAGCAAAAGAGCATTCTACAAATAACGGTTTTCTATGTGAAGAGAAACAGGCAATCCAAACTTCAAAGGATATAAGTGAAGCATATGAAACATTCTATAAAGCCACACTCAAAAGATATAAGTGAAGTGCAATGAGCATTCTATAAATCAACCATGGACTATCTCATACCAGCATGGTGCATAAAAAATGAAAACTAAACACAAAAGACGCTCCAAGATTTACACATATCACATGAATGAAACGAAGACGAAAACATACCGATACTTGTTGAAGAAAGATGGGATGCCTTCCGGGGCATCCCCAAGCTTAGACGCTTGAGTATCCTTGCATATTTACTTGGTGTGCCTTGGGCATCCCCAAGATTGAGCTCTTGCCTCTCCTTGTTCTCCTCATATCGAGACCTCCTCGATCTTTGATCACTTCATCCACACAAAACTCAACAGAAACCTCGGTAAGATCCGTTAGTATAATAATGCAAGTCACTACTCTAAGTACTGTTGCAAACCAATTCATATTTTGTTTTTGCATTGTAGCTACTGTATTATAACTTTTCCATGGCTTATACCACCGATAAAAATCGATAGTTTCATCAAAACAAGCAAAACAATGCATCAAAAACAGAATCTGTCTTAAACAGGACAGTCTGTAGCAATCTGAACACCTACCATACTTATGTTACTCCAAAAATTATGAAACATTAGGAAAAAATAAAAAATTTGTATATAAATACTGTGCATAAAGTTTCAGAAACTTTTGTCGTTCCAGTAAAAAATGTAAAATCACGCACTACAGACAAAGTTTCCGTTTTTGCACCGCACAAACCAACAAGCAATCTAATCATCCTAAAGGCAAATCTTGGCACATTATTTTTATAATACAATGGATTTGTACAAGGGGATAATTATTTTTGTTGAAAATTTTCTATAATTAAGATTCACAAAGTTTCCATGGGCATGAACAAAGTTCAAGGCTAGCTCCCACTTTCACAATGCTCGTCCCTCTCACTTTCACTTTTCTTTTTGTGAAGTTTTAAGTTCCCCTCTATATATTTTTTTGTTTTTAAACTTTATAAAAGCACTCAACAGAAATAAATGACTCTCTAAAACTTCCGGGTTGTCTCCCTGGCAGCGCTTTCTTTAAAGCCATTAAGCTAGGCATAAAGTGCTCAAGTAATGAATCCACCCGGATCCCAAGGTATATCAAAGCCAATTTTAATTAACAATGATTTGGCATTTAGTAGTGAGCACAAAGCAACATAAATCATGCAATGACGAAGTCTAACTCTCTTCCTATGCATTGCATGTCATAAAAGAACAATTCATGCACATCAAGTAAAGGCCAATGCATAGTTTAAGCAATTTCTTGCAATTCTATCGTGTTGGAAACATAGAGAGGCGGAGATGTAGTTCCTCTCTCATAATAATTGCAAGTAGGAGCAGAAAGCACATGCATATTACATTCATCAAAATTATCATGTGCAACGGTAAAAGGCAACCCATCAATATAATCCTTAATAAGAACAAACTTCTCCGATATAGTGTAGTTTGGAGAATTCAAAAAGATAATAGGACTATCATGTGTGGGTGCAATAGCAACAGTTTCATTCTTAACATAAGGAACTATAGCAAGTTCATCTCCATAAGCATAATTAATATTGGCATCATGGCCACAAGCATAGCAATCATCAAGTTCATCAAAAAGGGATATTTCAAATGAATCAACGGGATCATAGCAATTATCATAGCATTCATCCTTCGGTAAGAACGATGGGACATTAAACAATGTATGAGTTGGAGGGTTACTCTCATTAGAAGGTGGGCACGGGTAGCTAATTCACTCTTCCTCCTTTTGTTCTTCACTCTCCTCATCATCTTTTTCATCCAATGAGCTCATAGTTTCATCAATTTCTTCTTCCATAGACTCCTGCAAAATATTAGTCTCTTCTTGGACAGCAGAGACTTTCTCAATAAATATATCAATATCGGATTTGTATTTATAATTTTCATAGCAATATTTAAGGATTGCAAAATTTTCAGGTCTATAAACATCATCATCAAAAGCTTCATACTTTAAAAACAAAGATTCAATTTCATAAGCACTGTCGGTGTCAAAACCGGCGGATCTCGGGTAGGGGGTCCCGAACTATGCGTTTGAGGATCAATGGTAACAAGGGACGATGGGGACACGATGTTTACCCAGGTTCAGGCCCTCTTAAAGGAGGTAAAACCCTACGTCTCTCTTGATTATATTTGATGAGTATAGGGGATACAAGAGTTGATCTACCTCAAGATTGTAATGGCTAAACCCTAGCTGTCTAGCCTATGAGAATTTTGATGATCCCTACGGACTAAACCCTCCAGTTTATATACACACCGGAGGGATCTAGGGTTGTACAGAGTCGGTTTGTAGAAGAAGGAAATGACATATCCGGACACCAAACTTGCCGTCCACGCATATAGGAGTCCCACCCGGACACGGGGGATATAGTCTTTAGTTTTATCTTCACGGCCCATCAGTCCGGCCCATATCAAATAGTCCGGACACCCGAGGACCCCCTAATCCAGGACTCCCTCAGTAGCCCCTGAACCAGTCTTCGATGACGATGTGTTCGGCGCGTGGATTATCTTTGATATCGCAAGGCGGGTTCCTTCTCCTGAATACTTTAAGTTAGCTTCCCGCACAAAGGAACTATATCTGGCTCTGCATAATCAATACAACCCTTAGCTGTGAAGATAAGATGTCAAAATAGGAACAGTGTATTTTACTGACAACTTTTTAGGCGAAGCGTCACACTTGACCCTTCAACATTTTGAACCATTTTCATGCCTTCCGTTTCGCGTTTCGAGGCCTAGCTCTCATTGGCGCATCTTGTCAAAGCAGATATCGTGCCCGCCCATTACGGGATTCACATTAATGTGGTTTGGGTAATCCAACCGCGCCGTTCGCACGACCTCTTTGGGAACAGGCAAATTTTAAGGCTTGAGAGGGGGGGCGTTTGGTATTTCACTGCCTATAAGAGGGTAAAGATCGCTCCTTTTTCCCCCACACCTTCTTCTAGCTCCTGCCTTCCCGACTTCGAGCTCCAGCGCCCAAATCATCAATCTTTCCAACCGCCACCACCCTCCCCAGCCATGGATGGATCCAGTTCCAAGGGCAAGTGGGAGGCCTCCTCCATCACTGAGAAGGACATCAAGGAGCTCCGGAGCGCGGGATATCTATCTGCGGATATCGCGCACATGCTTCCTGATAAGGATCAGGTCATCCCCACTCCAGAGCCCGGCGAGAGGGTTGTATTCATTCCCCATTTCCTCCAAGGTATAGGGTTTCCCCTCCATCCCTTCGTCCGGGGCCTCATGTTCTACTACGGGCTAGATTTCCATGATCTAGCCCCAAATTCCTTCCTCCACATCTTGGCGTTCATCGTCGTGTGCGAGGCTCTCCTCCGCATCCCACCACACTTCGGCCTATGGCTTAAGGTTTTCAATCTGAAGCCGAAAGTGGTCAATGGCCAGCATGCGGATTGCGGCGGGGCCATGGGAAGCAAGCTCCCCAACGCTGTCTGGCCCAAAGGGGCGTTTGTGGAGACGGTCAAGGTGTGGGAGCAGGAGTGGTTTTACATCACCGGACCCCGCGACGCCAACTGGGCGGCCACACCTGACTTCAGATCCGGACCCCCCACGAGGCTCACCTCCTGGACCGCCAAGGGCCCTGATTGGGGGTCCACAGCGGAGGTGCGGATGCTGCAAACATGCATCACCAACATGATAGGCAAAAACGCCGGTCTCTCAAACGTAATTCAGGTGATGCTCTTCCGCCGCACTCTTCCTTGCCAACTCCGGGCCTCTCACATGTGGGAGTTCAATCCGGAGGAGCCACGGACCCTGAAGCGCTTCTTCGGAACAACACACGAAGATATTTGGAAGCAGCTCTTCAAGGCCCAAAAAACATGGCCGAAGAAGACCGAGGACATCGAACTCGACATCGAGAACCCGGCCTCACCGGTGATCATAACCTTTCTGAAGACTTATCCGGTCAGTAGTTTGAATATAATGTAAGTCATATTGCCTGCCTTCCGGACAGGGCTGGACGGCAAAGGCGGAGTGGATCAACTGTCCGGCACCGCTGCCTGAGAACCCAACCACACCCCAGCTAACAGATATGTTGGTCCCGGCGCCGTATCAGGCGCCGGAGAAGAAGGCCAAGAAGATGAAGGGCAAGGAGGCCAAGGGTGGACCCCGCCATAAGGGTCCTGCGGACATAGTATCCGGAGAGACCAAAGCCCTCTCTTCCCGTGACGGAAACGAGGAAGAAGAGGAGGAGGAAGTGGAAAGCGACTCCCCTCGTAAGGGGAGGAAAAAGAAGAGGCTGGCCTCCGAAGACCCGAAGGGGGAGGCGCCCAAAAGAGGGAAGATGACCCTCCCGGACAGTTCGGACTCGAATTCCGAACTAGTCTCCAAAAAACCTCCCAGGGCGAAGCCCCTGGCCGAATCGTAAGTATTCATAGACTTACCAGTTCATTGTTTTGGTTTTCTTATTTCCATTATATAAGCCATTTGTTGTGTGCCTTTCAGCCCTCCACACAAGCTTCCGAACACTCCGTTATCGGACGGGAACTCTCTGCCACCCGAGATGGCAGAGAGCGAGACGCTGCCATGAGCCCCCTCGCCTACCACCATGGATGACACCGAGGTGTTATCCCGAAGGACCTCTCCTGGCCACGAAGGGGCGGGCAAGGCTGTCGAAAAAGCGCCCGAGGTTAATACCTCGGTCGCCGAAGACATAGGGGAGGCGACCCCTATGACAACCGACGGTGGGGACCCCCAACAATCCGGGCCCCAGTCAGACACCATTCCGGAGACCAATGCGGCTACGGGATCAGGTGAGCTGCCCCCTTCAAAAGAGGGGGGAGGAGCATCAGCTCCGTCGGTGACCTCCGCTAATCCGGAGGCGCCGAACGCTCTAGCGGAAGCACTGCAACGTGCTTCCATCGTGGAGGAGCACCGCACCTTGATGGGTGCAGTGATGGAAAAGGTTCAGTCTGCAAAAAGTGGACTGAATGAAGCCTTCACCAGCCTACTGACAGGCTTTGGGGTATGCGACGTAATGTCCTAAACATTTTTGTTTCATTTAGAGGAATATACCTGTATATAGACAGTAGCCCTTGAGGCTCTATTCGGTTTGAAAAGAACCGAACAGAGGATCCACATAGTACTCGGGCGTGTTATCATACTACTCTGCTGTTGCAACAGGCTTCCCTGTTGGCGGCCACCGCCCAGGCCGCAGAAGTTTCCGAACTCAATCGGAGGCTTGAAGCAGCCAATGAAGAGCTCGACCACATCAACAAGCGGTTCGATGAGACGCAAGGTATGTGCATAGTGAAAAAATTCATTTTCATGTCAGAAGTGATATGTATGTTGAGAGGTTAACTCACAAGATGCTTTGATTATGAGCATAGTTGGCGCAGCCGAGGTCGAGACCCTCAAAGGCGCCCTCACCCAGGCCAAGAAGAGAGCCTAGGCGAGCAAGGCAGCCGCTGATAAAGCGGCTGCTGAACTAGAAGCCGAACAAGTTGCCTGCTGCCAACACGAAGCTCAGGTGGCCGAAGTCGAGCAGGAGCTGAAGGATGCCATCAGCCAATGTGAGACATTGGAGCAGAAGACTTCAGCCCAGTCGTCCAAGCTTGCGAAGGCTCTCCATGATGCCAAAGAGGCACGGAGCAAGTCCCGGAGTGCTCGCGAAGAGATCCATCAAGCGAGGCAGATAGCGGCTGATAAGGCCTTTCCTTTGCAGAGTATTTTTGGAGGTCAATGATATGCTTTGCTCACTCGAGTGTGGAGTTCCCCAGACGCGTTTGTGGATCTCCCAAGGAGTGCTGGTGATGCCGCACAGTTCTTCCGAGCCCAGGAGGGGAACTCGTCCGAGAAGCTGTTCTGGTCGCAGTTTCTTGCACCGGATCACCCGGTGCTCCTGAACGACCAGATGAAGCAGCTGATGGAGCTACATAGGGTCTCCGGTTTGGCCATGAAGGATCTAATAGTCCAAGTTTGGCCCGCCGAACCAATTCCCAGTAGCTACTTCGGTTTGGTGAAGTGGCTCGTCGACGCGCTGCCTCGGATTGATGCTGTGAAGCGTTCGGCCTGCATAGAAGGTGCCCGGATGGCCTTCGCCCGCGTTAAGATGCAATGGGCAAAGATGAAGGCCACCGATGTGGCGACTGCAGGCCCGCCTGAAGGCAAAGATCATCGAAGGCCGGAGAGATATTTCGACGTTGTCCTGGCAGGGGCCCGAATAGTAGAGGGCCAATGTTCTAAGGACGTCGTATTTGAGTAGATGTATTCGGGTTGTAAAAACTATGTTAGGAACCTATGCTTGTAATATATCTATTTATTGCGCCTTTTGTTTCAAGCAATGTTTTCCTCCTGTGCGGCCGGTTATTTCTGAAAGTTGCCAGTCGTCGGCTTCAGCCCCCACGTAGATGCTACGGGGGTGTTCGTAGTGACGCGTGACCACACTTTATCCAACGTCTTGGCCCGTAAAGGAGGTGTCAGCAAGGTGAACCAGGCAATCAGACTACGCGGCTTTATTACTTTCACTTAGCCAAAGAAGTTTAACGGTGGGGCTAAGTACTAGCCCCTTGTGCGTGTGCGATAATCCGGGCTGAATAGCCATTTCCACGCGGCTTGGACGAAGACTAGCCCCTCGTAGAACACGGAGTAAATCGCTAACGATTGTAGTATAAGACTAAGTCACCGAATTGCCGACCAGCTCTCGCTTTATCATGACAGTCAGTTTTCGGCTTTCTCTACTGAGGTATTTGACCGGACGAACCAGAAATACAACCACAGTAGTTCTCCCTTTACTACCTTAGAAGAACGAGCGGAACATAAGGTGGTAAGCACAGGAGCCGGGCAACCCAACTATAGACCAAAGACATGATTCGGAGCCGATGCATATAATGCAATATTCGGGACGCCGAAGAGTACCCCATAGTAGTTCGGACTTTAAAATGTGTCGGGCCGGATACAGCCCCCGGTGTTTAAGACCGGACTAAGGCACATGTGGCAGTCGGGCGTAGGGAGGGAAGACAGATGATAATATAAAATAGATGAGTACCAAACAAAAGTGGTGATCAACTGCTTCCTTTATGCCCTGATTAATACGTCGAGACGTGTCATTATAGATAATGCCTGAAGGCCAAGGCCATTTTACATGCCGAAAGTTTACACAAGGGAAATGTTTATACAGGGCTTTTCTGAGAAAATAGTGGCTTGAAGGTCCTAATGATGCCCTGCTGCATGTCTGCGCCGTTTCTCCTTGGTTGGAAATCCTTTGAGAGGAGGAGTCGATGGTTGTCTATAAGAAAGGGGAACCTAGAAAGGAGTCGCTGTACAACCGTAGAGTAGGTAGGTTTTTAATGAACCTGTGGTAAAAGAGAAAGAAAAGAAAAAAGAAAGTTAAGGTCCGAATAGGGTCAAGCCGTACTATAGACTTGTTCCGCAGTATGCCTCCGGCGCTGCCCAAGGTATTTTAAGTGCATAATTATGCATGCGCGGTACGTATGCCGCAACCTTATGGGGCGATCGGCGGAGGCCGAACTGCTATTCAACCTCCGGATTTGCCGAGCTGTCATGTTGTAATGTTGATCGGACTCACTTGGCGGTGTCATGGGTCTTGATGACTGATGAGCTGTTGAGGCCGTTCTGTACCTCGGCTGCTAGGGATGCGGTGTGCTCCTCAGTACGGAGGGAGCGCTCCATATTTCCATTGACTATGATGACGCCGCGCGGTTCGGGCATTTTGAGCTTCAAATAAGCATAGTGTGGGACTGCATTAAAGCGGGCGAAAGCAGTTCGTCCAAGCAATGCATGATAACCACTACGGAAAGGGACGATATCGAAGATCAATTCTTCACTTCGAAAGTTATCTGGAGAGCCGAATACCACTTCCAGTATTAAGGAACCCGTGCAGCGGGCCTCTACACCAGGTATCACTCCTTTAAAGGTAGTGTTGCTGGGCTTGATTCTTGACGGGTCAATACCCATCTTACGGACAGTGTCTTGGTAAATCAAGTTGAGACTGCTACCGCCGTCCCTAAGGACTCTAGTGAGATGGTATCCGTCCGTGATGGATACTGGTTGGGTGGTCCCTGCGATCGAAGGTGATCGGACAAGCCGACCAAGGGTTGAATTTCGGGGCGACGGGCTCTATGGCGTAGACGTCCCTCAATGCGCGCTTGCGCTCCCTCTTGGGGATATGCATGATATATATCATGTTCACTATTTTCACCTCGGGGGGAAACTTCTTTTGTCCCCCGGTGTTTGGAGGGCGGGGTTCATCGTCGTCCTCGCTTTGAGGTCCTTTCCCCTTATGTTCGGTATTTAATTTACCGGCCTATTTAAAAACCTAGCAATTTATGTTGGTGTGGTTGGCAGGTTTGTCAGGGGTGCCATGGATTTGACAGGGTCTATCCAGTATTTTATCCAAGTTGGACGGGACGTCTCTATTTCCTTTGAATGGCTTCTTCCGCTGACCGGGTTTAGAGCCGCTGAATCCGGCGTTGACCGCCGTATCCTCGGTTTCTTCATTGTTGGTCCGACGCTTATTTTTGCTGCGTCATGGCCTTCCATTGCCGTCCCTGGCCTTAGAGGTGCCAGGGTCGCTGGTGTTGTTGCTTCTACGAGCCAACCAGCTATCTTCGCCCACACAGAAGTGGGTCATGAGTGCAGTGAGAGCTGCCATAGTCTTTGGCTTTTCCTGACCGAGGTGTCGGGCGAGCCATTCGTCGCGGACGCTGTGTTTAAATGCCGCTAAGGCTTCGGCGTCCGGACAGTCAACAATTTGGTTCTTTTTAATTAAGAACCAAGTCCAGAGTTTGCGGGCTGACTCTCAGGGTTGCTGGACTATGTGACTCAGGTCATCAGCGTCCGGTGGCCGGACATATGTGCCCTGAAAGTTGTCCCGAAAAGCATCCTCTAAATCCTCCCAACTGCCAATGGAGTTCTCTGGGAGGCTATTCAACCAGTGCCATGCTGGCCCTTTTAGCTTTAGAGGAAGGTATTTAATGGCGTGGAGATCATCACCGCGAGCTATGTGAATGTGGAGAAGAAAATCTTCAATCCACACAGCGGGATCTATCGTTCCATCGTATGCCTCAATGTTTACGGGTTTAAACCCTTCCGGAAACTGGTGCTGCATTACCTCGTCGGTAAAGCACATGGGGTGTGTGGCGCCTCTATATCGGGCAACATCACGACGGAGTTCGGATGACATCCGTGTTCGGTTCTCGGCTCAAACTTGGTTATGCTTGTCGCGCCAGGCTTGATGGCCATCGTCTCGTGTTGGAGCACGTCCCCTTGATCCGTAGATTGATCTGGTCTGGCCGGCTCTATTGTCCAGGTCCTGACGTAAGTCATACGTGTAGCCCGGGGCCGCTGCCTCTTTGCCTCTACGGCGAGGTGGCGCGGGCTGGTGTTCGGCATAACTAGCCGCTTTATCACATCCACGTGGTGGTCGGTCCGGTTGATCAGCATGATTGTATCTTGACGGTATTGGCTCAAGGGCTTCGTCGTCGAATTGTGGTAGTAGCCTGCATTTTGGGTAGCTCTTTGTTGGGCTCTCGAGGCCGTATTCTTTGGCAGCCAGGACCTTGATCCATCTATCGTTGAGCGTATCCTGTTCGGCTTGAAGCTGTTGCTATTTCTTTTTCAGGCTCCTCGTAGTGGCGATGAGTTGTTGCTTGAAGCGTTCTTGTTCGAGGGGTTCCTCTGGCATGATGAAATCTTCGTTACCGAGGCTAACGTCCTCCTCGGAGGCTGGTAGATAGTTACTATCTTCCGAATCCTCATGATCGACAAGTTCGTCAGAATTGACTTGTCCGTCTTCCCTATCATCCTGCTCGAACGCAGGGTCGACGAGGTCTTCGGCATTGTCCAAGGTGTCATTATCTCCGGTGACGGTGTTGCTGTCCTTCACCCGACGTGATTGTGAGCGGCGCCGCTGACGCTGGCACTTTGGTGGATCCTCGACGGGCTTGTCCTGATCTGGATCTTGAGTGTCATCGTCGTCCTGCTTCTCAGGTGTGTCCACCATGTATACATCATAGGTAGAAGTGGCCGTCCAATGCCCAGTGATAGGCGGGTTTTGACCTGGTTCGGCTCCGGCATCATCGTCCATACCGTCGATGTCTTCGGAGGCATAGTCTAGCATGTCAGTTAGATCCTCAACAGTGGCTATTAAGTGGGTGGTGGGTGGGACGTAAAATTCCCTGCTCTCAGCCCCCAGTTTAGGCTGGTCGTAGTTCGGAGATGATACTTCCGTGATGGTGAGAGATTGCATTAGGTCCAGTGTCTCGTTTAAGAGCGAAAGCCGGACGGGCGTATGATGATCTGCGGAGCTAGGTTCGGTAATAACCACTTAACCGAGCTCAATGGACGCAGACCTCGAGAGTTCGGAGTTGACATCCATAGGCGAGTCCGGCTCCCCGATGTCCGGAAGAGTCACGTTTGACTGCGGGTCTGCTAATAGTATAGTCGCCTCTGTGTCTCCGGCAAGAAGCTCCATAATGGGAGAGAGTCCGGCGGGGTTTAGCCTCCGATCTTCGGACAGAGTGGTCCGCCCTGGATCTAAGGCCAGGGCAGGCACGAGAGTCGATCCTTGAGCGGAGTCTGACGACGGATCCGACGGGCTTCCTTCATGTGGGTGAATAGTGGCGGCCGAGGCCAAGAACCCTTCGAAGACCAAGTCTCCACGGATATCCGTGATGTAATTCAAGCTTCCAAACCTGATCTGATGACCAGGGGCGTAGCTGTCAATCTTCTCGAGGTGACCAGTTGAATTGGCACGCAGAGCGAAGCCGCCAAACACAAAGAGTTGACCAGGTAGAAAGGTCTCCCCGGAAATAGCATCGTTGCTGACGACAAGTTGAGCCATAGATCCTTTTGCCGACGACACAGTGGAACTCTTAATGAAAGCACCAATGTCGGTGTCAAAACTGGCGGATCTCGGGTAGGGGGTCCCGAATTGTGCATTTGAGGATCAATGGTAACAAGGGACGATGGGGACACGATGTTTACCCAGGTTCGGGCCCTCTTAAAGGAGGTAAAACCCTACGTCCTGCTTGATCATATTTGATGAGTATAGGGGATACAAGAGTTGAACTACCTCGAGATCGTAATGGCTAAACCCTAGCTGTCTAGCCTATGAGAATTCTGATGATCCCTATGGTCTAAACCCTCCGGTTTATATACACACCGGAGGGATCTAGGGTTGTACAGAGTCGGTTTGTAGAAGAAGGAAATAACATACCCGGACACCAAACTTGCCGTCCACGCATATAGGAGTCCCACCCGGACACGGGGGATATAGTCTCTAGTTTTATCTTCACGGCCCATCAGTCTGGCCCATATCAAATAGTCCGGACACCCAAGGACCCCCTAATCCAGGACTCCCTCAAGCACCCTTAAAAGCAACAAATTCTTCTATTTGTTCCACATCATAATAATCATATATACCATTGGCATAAGAAGCCAAGGTTTCATTATCATTAAATTTGCATTAAAAGGGAAGGTGTGGAGCGTTCATCCTAGAGCAACAAGTATAATCATATCTCTGGCATGAATTCCAAGCATACCAATGCAACATATTAATTTGATCCCATAATAGTTTCCCTTTTTGTGTCAAGCGAGAATCCCTAAAGTATTCACGTTGATCCAACGTGTCTCCCATTATCATGTTGAATGGGGTTTTCTTAGGATTATCAAAGTAGTGCATAATATTTTTCACATAACGATCATCGAGGGTTTTAGGAGGTTCCCCATCTCCGTAAGTAGCAAGTACAACTAATTTTTTTTTGGTGTTTCGTGTTCCATATCCATAACTAAAGATAGAGAACAACTTAGAACAGGAAATAAAAACTACTTAGTGATAAAGCAAACAAGCACACACGAGAATATTCACCCCACGCTATTGCCCCCTGGCAACGGCGCCAGAAAAAGGTCTTGATAACCCACAAGTATAGGGGATCGTTTGTAGCCTTCTTCGATAAATAAGAGTGTCAAACCCAACGAGGAGCTAAAGGCAGAACAAGTATTCCCTCAAGTTCTATCGACCACCGATACAACTCTACGTACACTTGACGTTTGCTTTACCTAAAACAAGTATGAAACTATTTTGCGAGAATTAAACCACGAGTACTTTGCGAGAATAAAACTATGAATAAATTGCATGGTAATAAAAGTAGATAACTTTTGTCAACAAGAAAGTCATTTGTCCCTAGGCAATCGGTAACAAGTACCGGTAATCATTCTTGCAATTTTACATGAGGGAGAGGCATGAGCTAACATACTTTCTCTACTTGGATCATATGCACTTATGATTGGACCCCTAGCAAGCATCCGCAACTACTAAAGATCATTAAGGCCGTGAAACCCAACCATAGCATTAAGTATCAAGTCCTCTTTACTCCCATACGCCATAACCCACTTATCCGCGTTTAGGCTGCTGTCACCCCCGCAACACCGACAATAAGCAAACCATGAACATATTGCAACACCCTACAGCGAGGATCCCTCATGTTTGCGTGGGATGGAGGGCACCGTAGGACAGCACCATAAATAAAATATACAATCATACCAACCAAGATCATGATTAACCCACAGGACAAAACGGATCTACTCAAACATCATAGGATAGCCAAATATCATTGGGAAATAATATATGGAGTTGAGCACCATGTTTAAGTAGATATTACAGTGGGGAGAAGGGGTGTTACACCGCTGCATAGAGGGGGAGAGAGTTGGTGTTGACAGTAGCAAGATTGTTGATGTAGATCGCAGTCACGATCCTAGCCCCGGTGGCACTCCGGCGCCACCGGGAGAGAGGGGGAGAGAGCCCCCCTCCTCCTTCTTCTTCCTTGGCCTCCCGCATTATAAGATGATCCCTTCACTAAATTTCAAGATAAAAGTGTTCTCCCCGAGTGTGCACCATTGCCAAAGTTCGGCGTTTCAAAGCACCATGCGATGATCGGGTGTGATAGACTCTACGTTCACATACAACGGGTGTAAGACAGTTTTGCACATGCAGAATACTTGGGTTAAACTTGATGAGCCTAGCATACAGACATGGTCTCGAAACACTGGAGACCAAAAGGTCGAACGTGAGTCATATAGTAGATATGATCAACATAGAGATGTTCACCATTGATGACTACCCCATCTCACGTGATGATCGGACATGGGTTAGTTGATTTGGATCACGTATCACTTAGATAACTTGAGGGATGTTTATTTAAGTGGGAGTTCCTTAGTAATTTGATTAATTAAACTTAATTTATCATGAACTTAGTCTTATAGTTTTGCATATCTATGTTGTAGATCAATAGCTCACGATATAGCTCACCTAATTTTTTGATATGTTCCTAAAGAAAAATTAGTTGAAAGATGATAGTAGCAATGATGTGGACTCGGTCCGTGATCTGAGGATTATCCTCTTTGCTGCATAGAAGAATTATGTCCTTGATGCACCGCTAGGTGACAGACGTGTTTTTAGGAGCTGATGCAGACGTTATGAATGTTTGACAAGATCGATATGATGACTACTTGATAGTTTAGTGCGCTATACTTTACGGCTTAGAATCGGGGCTTCTACGACGTTTTGAACGCCATGGAACATATGAGATGTTCCAAGAGCTGAAATTGGTATTTCAGACACATGCTCGTGTCGAGAGGTATGAGAGCTCTGACAAGTACTTTGCCTACAAGATGGAGGAGAATAGCTCAGCCAGTGAGCATGTGCTCAGAATGTCTGGGTACTACAATCGCTTGAATCAAGTGGGAGTTAATCTTCCAGATAAGATAGTGATTGACAGAGTTCTCTACTCACTATCACCAAGCTACAAGAAGTTCATGATGAACTAAAATATGCAAGGGATGACAAAAACAATTCCCGAGCTCTTCGCGATGCTGAAATCGGCGATGGTAGAAATCAAGAAAGAGCATCAAATGTTGATGGTTAACAAGATTTCTAGTTTCAAGAAAAAGGGCAAGGGAAAGAAAGGGAACTTCAAGAAGAATGACAAGAAAGTTGCCACTCCTGTGAAGAAGCCCAAAGCTAGACCTAAGCCTGAAACTAAGTGCTTCTACTGCAAAGGGAATGGTTACTAGAAGCGGAATTGCCCCAAATACTTGGCGGATAAGAAGGATGGCAAAGTGAACAGAGGTATATTTGATATACATGTTATTGATGTGTACCTTACTACTATTCGTAGTAGCCCCTGGGTATTCGATACCGGTTCAGTTGCTAAGATTAGTAACTCGAAACAGGAGGTGCAGAATAAACAGAAACTAGTTAAGTGCGAGGTGACGATGTGTGTTGGAAGAGATTCCAAGGTTGATACGATCACCATCGCACACTCCCTCTACCTCCGGGATTAGTGTTGAACCTAAATAAATGTTATTGGTGTTTGCGTTGAGCATGAATACGATTAGATCATGTTTATTGCAATACGGTTATTCATTTAAGTTAGAGAATATTTGTTGTTTTATTTACATGAATAAAACCTTCTATGGTCATACACCCAATGTGAATGGTTTATTGAATCTCGATTGTAGTGATACACATATTCATAATATTGATGCCAAAAGATGCAAAGTTGATAATGATAGTGCAACATACTTGTGGCATTGCCGTTTAGGTCATATTGGTGTAAAGTGCATGAAGAAACTCCATGCAGATGGACTTTTGGAATCACTTGATTATGAATCATTTGATACTTGCGAACCATGCCTCATGGGTAAGATGACTAAACTCCATTCTCCGGAACAATGGAGCGAGCTAATGACTTATTGGAAACAATACATACTGATGTATGCGGTTTGATGATTGTTGAAGCACATGGCGGGTATCGTTATTTTCTGACCTTCACAGATGATTTGAGTAGGTATGGGTATATCTACTTGATGAAACACAAGTCTCAAACATTTGAAAAGTTCAAAAAAAATCAGAGTGAAGTGGAGAATCATCGTAACAAGAAAATAAAGTTTCTACGATATGATCGCGGAGGCGAATATTTGAGTTACCAGTTTGGCCTTCATTTAAAACAATGTGGAATTGTTTCACAACTCACGCCACATGGAACACCACAGCGTAATGGTGTGTCCGAACGTCATAACCGTACTTTATTAGATATGGTGTGGTCTATGATGTCTCTTACCGATTTACCACTGTTGTTTTGGGGTTATGCATTAGAGACAGCCGCATTCACGCTAAATAGGGCACCGTCTAAATCCGTTGAGACGACACTGCATGAACTGTGGTTTGGCAAGAAACCTAAGCTGTCGTTTCTTAAAGTTTGGGGTTGCGACACTTATGTCAAAAGGCTTCAGCCTGATAAGCTCGAACCCAAATCGGAGAAGTGCGTCTTCATAGGATACCCTAAGGAAACAATTGGGTACACCTTCTACCACAGATCCGAAGGCAAGATCTTTGTTACCAAGAATGAACCTTTCTAGAAGGAGTTTCTCTCGAAAGAAGTGAGTGGGAGGAAAGTAGAACTAGATGAGGTAATTGTACCATCTCTCGAATTGGAAAGTAGCACATCAGAGAAATCCGTTCCCGTGATGCCTACACCAACTAGAGAGGAAGCAAATGATAATGATCATGAAACTTCAGATCAAGTTACTACTGAACCTCGTAGGTCGGCCAGAGCACAATCCGCACCAGAGTGGTACGGTAATCATGTCCTGGAAGTCATGTTACTAGACCAAGGCGAACCTACGAACTATGAAGAAGCTATGATGAGCCCAGATTCCGACAGATGGCTTGAGGCCATGAAATCTGAGATGGGATCCATGTACGAGAACAAAATGTGGACTTTGGTGGACTTGCCCGATGATCGGCAAGCCATAGAAAATAAATGGATCTTCAAGAAGAAGACTGACGCTGATGGTAATGTTACTGTCTACAAAGCTCGACTTGTCGCGAAAGGTTTTCGACAAGTTCAAGGAGTTGACTACGATGAGACTTTCTCACCCGTAGCGATGCTTAAGTCTGTCTGAATCATGATAGCAATTGCCTCATTTTATGATTATGAAATCTGGCAAATGGACGTCAAAACTGCATTCCTTAATGGATATCTTAAAGAAGAGTTGTATATGATGCAACCAGAAGGTTTTGTCGATCCTAAAGGTGCTAACAAAGTGTACAAGCTCCAGCGGTCCATCTATGGACTGGTGCAAGCTTCTCGGAGTTGGAATATATGTTTTGATGAGGTGAACAAAGCATACAGTTTTATACAGACTTATGGTGAAGCCTGTATTTACAAGAAAGTGAGTGGGAGCCCTGTAGCATTTCTGATATTATATGTGGATGACATATTGGTGATTGGAAATGATATAGAATTTCTGGATAGCATAAAAGGATACTTGAATAAGAATTTTTCAATGAAAGACCTCGGTGAAGCTGCTTATATATTGGGCATCAAGATCTATAGAGATAGATCGAGACGCTTAATAGGACTTTCACAACGCACATACCTTGATAAAGTTTTGAAGAAGTTCAAAATGGATAAGTCGAAGAAAGGGTTCTTGCCTGTGTTACAAGGTGTGAAGTTGAGTCAGACTTAAAGCCCGATGATACGTCTCCAACGTATCTATAATTTTTTATTGTTCCATGCTATTATATTATCTGTTTTGGATGTTTTAAATGCATTAATATGCTATTTTATATTAATTTTGGGACTAACCTATTAACCTAGAGCCCAGTGCCAGTTTCTGTTTTTTCCTTGTTTTTGAGTTTTGCAGAAAAGGAATACCAAACGGAGTCCAAATGGAATAAAACTTTCGCGATGATCTTTCTTGGACCAGAAGGAAACCAGGAGACTTGGAGATGAAGTCGGAGGAGCCACGAGGCGGCCAGAAGGATGGAGGGCGCGCCCGGGGGGGTAGGGCGCGCCCCCCACCCTTGTGGGCCCCTTGTGCACTTCCTGACCTAATTCTTTTGCCTATATATACTCTTATATGCCCAAACCACCAGAGGCATCCACGAAAATACTTTTCCACAGCCGCAACCTTCTGTACCCGTGAGATCCCATCTAGGGGCCTTTTCCGATGTCCTGCCGGAGGGGGATTCGATCATGGAGGGCTTCTACATCAACACCATTACCCTTCCGATGAAGCGTGAGTAGTTTACCTCGGACCTACGGGTTCATAGCTAGTAGCTAGATGGCTTCATCTCTCTCTTTGATTCTCAATACCATGTTCTCCTCGATGTTCTTGGAGATCTATTCGATGTAACAATTTTTTGCGGTGTGTTTGCCGAGATCCGATGAATTGTGGATTTATGATCAGCTTATCTATGAATATTATTTGAAACTTCTCTGAATTCTTTTATGCATGATTTGATATCTTTGTAATTCTCTTCGAACTATCGGTTTGGTTTTGCCAACTAGATTGGTTTTTCTTGCAATGGGAGAAGTGCTTAGCTTTGGGTTCAATATTGCGGTGTCCTTTCCCAGTGATAGTAGGGGCAGCAAGGCACATATTGTATTGTTGCCATCAAGGATAAAAAGATGGGGTTTTCATCATATTGCTTGAGTTAATTCCTCTACATCATGTCATCTTACTTAATGCGTTACTCCGTTCCTTATGAACTTAATACTCTTGATGCATGCTGGATAGCAGTCGATGTGTGGAGTAATAGTAGTAGATGCAGAATCGTTTCGGTCTACTTGACACGGACGTGATGCCTATACTCATGATCATTGCCTTGGATATCGTCATAACTTTGCACTTTTCTATCAATTGCTCGGCAGCAATTTGTTCACCCACCGTAATATTTTCTATCTTGAGAGAAGCCTCTAGTGAAAACTATGGCCCACGGGTCCATTTTCCATCATATTACTTTCCGATCTACTATTTTGCAATCTTTTATTTTCAGATCTATAAACCAAAAACCCAAAAATATTTACTTTATCTTTTGTTTAGTTTTACCTATCTCTATCAGATCTCACTTTTGCAAATAACCGTGAAGGGATTAACAACCCCTTTATCGCGTTGGGTGCAAGTTGTTTGATTGTTTGTGCAGGTATTCGGTGATTTATGCGTTGTCTTCTACTGGATTGATACCTTGGTTCTCAAACTGAGGGAAATACTTATCTCTACTTTGCTGCATCACCCTTTCCTCTTCAAGGGAAAAACCAACGCAAGCTCAAGAAGTAGCAGGAAGAATTTCTGGCGCTGTTGCCGGGGAGATCTACGCCAAGTCAAGCCATACCAAGTACCCATCATAAACTCTCATCTCTCGCATTACATTATTCGCCATTTGCCTCTCGTTTTCCTCTCCCCCACTTCTAAAACGATTTTCTAAAAGATTTGCCTTTTTCTTCGCCTCTCTCTTTGCCTTTTTTTCGCCCCTCTTCCGTTCGTCTTCTTCGTTTGATTTTTGTGTACTCGTGTGTTGAATTGTTTGCTTTGTCTCGATGGCTCAACCAAAGAATGTTGATCCTCACTTTAGGAGGTTGAAAGAAACTGAAAATAATGTTAGGAGCTTCATGTCTTTGCAATTTGAGCATAATAATTTCTGTAGAAATGAGCTTAAGGAGCAGAAAAGTTTTATGGAATTCATGAATAAAGAGCTCGATGATATGTCTAAGGAATTTTATGGTTTGAAACCTCAGTTTGCTCATCTTGAAAATTTAGTAGGCAAAATTTCTGATAAACAAGCTACCTTAGTAAATAAGATGGCCGCTAAACCAGAATCTTTGAATAATGATGAAGATCTTAAAGTGATTGATGTGACTCCTATTGAATCTTTGTTTTCCAATATAAATCCTGATAAGGATGGGGCTGGAGATGAGTCAACTTTAGTTAAAGGCGTCCCAATGATTCGGAGTTTTTAGTTCTTGATGCAAAAATTGATAAATGTGGGATTGGAGAGGTCAAAACTTTAAGGAGCAATTAACCCACTCTTTTGGATTTCAAGGAATTTAATTATGATAATTTTTCTTTAATAGATTTTATTTCCTTGTTGCAATCCATGTTGAATTCTCCTCATGCTTATAATCAAAACAAAGCTTTTACTAAACATATCATTGATGCTATGATGCAATCTTTTGAAGAAAAGCTTGAATTGGAAGTTTCTATCCCTAGAAAACTTTATGATGAGTGGGAACCTACTATTAAGATTAAGATTAAAGATTATAAGTGTTATGCTTTGTGTGATTTGGGTGCTAGTGTTTCCACGATTCCAAAAACTTTATGTGATGTGTTAGGTTTCCGTGAATTTGATGATTGTTCTTTAAATTTGCATCTCACGGATTCCACTATTAAGAAACCTATGGGAAGGATTAATGATGTTCTCATTATTGCAAATAGGAATTATGTGCCCGTAGATTTCATTGTTCTTGATATAGATTGCAATCCTACATGTCCTATTATTCTTGGTAGACCTTTCCTTAGAACGATTGGTGCAATTATTGTTATGAAAGAAGGAAACATTAGATTTCAATTTCCTTTAAGGAAGGGCATGGAACACTTTCTAAGAAAGAAAATTAAATTGCCTTATGAATCTATTATGAGAGCCACTTATGGATTGCAAACCAAAGATGACAATACCTAGATCTATTCGTGTTTTTATGCCTAGCTAAGGGCGTTAAACAATAGTGCTTGTTGGGAGGCAACCCAATTTTATTTTTGTTTTTGCTTTTTTGGTTCTATTTTGCAATAAATAATTCATCTAGCCTCTGGTTAGATGTGGTTTTATGTTTTAATTAGTGTTTGTGCCAAGTAAGACCTTTGGGATGGCCTACGGTGATAGTTGATTTGATCTTGCTGAAAAACAGAAACTTTTGCATCCAGTCCCAGAATTTTAATAATTCACTGGAGCGTTGAAAAACCCTGAATTTTTTGTACGATATTGATATATAAATTTCCGCTGTTGTCCTAATTTTTTCGAATTTTTGTAGTTACATAGGCTAGATGAATTATTTATTGCAAAACAGAACAATTCGGATCTTCGCAGACTGTTCTGTTTTTGACAGATTCTGTTTTCTTTGTGTTGTTTGCTTATTTTGATGAATCTATGGGTAGTATCGGGGGGTATGAACCATGGAAAAGTTGGAATACAGTAGATATTACACCAATATTAATAAAGAATGAGTTCACAACAGTACCAAAGTGGTGATTTATTTTCTTATACTAACGGAGCTTATTTGATTTTCTGTTGAGTTTTGTGTTGTGAAGTTTTCAAGTTTTGGGTAAGGATTTGATGGAATATGGAATAAGGAGTGGCAAGAGCCTAAGCTTGGGGATGCCCAAGGCACCCCAAGGTAATATTCAAGGACAACCAAGAGCCTTAGCTTGGGGATGCCCCGGAAGGCATCCCCTCTTTCGTCTTCGTCTATTGGTAACTTTACTTGAGGCTATATTTTTATTCACCACATGATATGTGTTTTGCTTGGAGCGTCTTGTATGATTTGTGTATTTGCTTTTTAGTTTGCCACAATCATCCTTGCTGTACACACCTTTTGAGAGGGACACGCATGAATCATGATTTATTAGAATACTCCATATGCTTCACTTATATCTTTTGAGCTAGGCAATTTTGCTCTAGTGCTTCACTTATATCTTTTTAGAGCACGGCGGTGGCTTTATTTATTAGTCCTAATATGATAGGCATCCAAGAGGGATATAATAAAAACTTTCATATAAAGTGCATTGAATACTATGAGAAGTTTGATTCCTTATGATTGTTTTGAGATATAAAGATGGTGATATTAGAGTCATGCTAGTGAGTAATTGTGGATTTGAGAAATACTTGTGTTAAGGTTTGTGATTCCCGTAGCATGCACGTATGGTGAACCGTTATGTGATGAAGTCGGAGCATGATTTATTTATTGATTGTCTTCCTTATGAGTGGCGGTCGGGGACGAGCGATGGTCTTTTCCCACCAATCTATCCCCCTAGGAGCATGCGTGTAGTACTTTGTTTCGATAACTAATAGATTTTCGCAATATGTATGTGAGTTCTTTATGACTAATGTTGAGTCCATGGATTATATGCACTCTCACCCTTCCACCATTGCTAACCTCTCTAGTGCCGTGCAACTTTCGCCAGTACCATACACCCACCATATACCTTCCTCAAAACAGCCACCATACCTACCTATTATGGCATTTCCATAGCCATTCCGAGATATATTGCCATGCAACTTTCCACCGTTCCGTTTATTATGATACGTTCCATCATTGTCATATTGCTTTGCATGATCATGTAGTTGACATCGTATTTGTGGCAAAGCCACCGTTCATAATTCTTTCATACATGTCACTCTTGATTCATTGCACATCCCGGTACACCGCCGGAGGCATTCATATAGAGTCATATTTTGTTCTAAGTATTGAGTTGTAATTCTTGAGTTGTAAGTAAATAAAAGTGTGATGATCTTCATTATTAGAGCATTGTCCCATGTGAGGAGAAGGATGATGGAGACTATGATTCCCCCACAAGTCGGGATGATACTCCGGACGAAAAAAAAGAGGCCAAAAAAAAGAAAAAAAAGGCCCAAATAAAAAAAATGAGAGAGAAGAGAGAAGGGGCAATGTTACTATCTTTTTACCACACTTGTGCTTCAAAGTAGCACCATGATCTTCATGATAGAGAGCCTCCTATGTTGTCACTTTCATATGCTAGTGGGAATTTTCATTATAGAACTTGGCTTGTATATTCCAATGATGGGCTTCCTCAAATTGCCCTAGGTCTTCGTGAGCAAGCTAGTTGGATGCACACCCACTTAGTTTCTTTTTGAGCTTTCATAAACTTATAGCTCTAGTGCATCCGTTGCATGGCAATCCCTACTCACTCACATTGATATCTATTGATGGGCATCTCCATAGCCCGTTGATACGCCTAGTTAATGTGAGACTATCTCCCTCTTTTTGTCTTCTCCACAACCACCTTCTATTCTACCTATAGTGCTATGACCATGGCTCACGCTCATGTATTGCATGAAAATTGAAAAGGTTTGAGAACGTCAAAAGTATGAAACAATTGCTTGGCTTGTCATCGGGGTTGTGCATGATTTAAATACTTTGTGTGATGAAGATGGAGCATAGCCAGACTATATGATTTTGTAGGGATAAGCTTTCTTTGGCCATGTTATTTTGAGAAGACATAATTATCTTGTTAGTATGCTTGAAGTATTATTGTTTTTATCATTTACCTACTCGAGGACGAGTAGGAATTAAGCTTGGGGATGCTTGATACGTCTCCAACGTATCTATAATTTTTTATTGTTCCATGCTATTATATTATCTGTTTTGGATGTTTTATATGCATTAATATGCTATTTTATATTATTTTTGGGACTAACCTAGAGCCCAGTGCCAGATTCTGTTTTTTCCTTGTTTTTGAGTTTTGCAGAAAAGGAGTACCAAACGGAGTCCAAACGGAATAAAACTTTCGCGATGATCTTTCTTGGACCAGAAGGAAACCAGGAGACTTGGAGATGAAGTCGGAGGAGCCACGAGGCGGCCACAAGGACGGAGGGTGCACCCAGGGGGGTAGGGTGTGCCCCCCACCCTTGTGGGACCCTCGTGCACTTCCTGACCTAATTCTTTCACCTATATATACTCTTATATGCCCAAACCACCAGAGGCATCCACGAAAATACTTTTCCACCGCCGCAACCTTCTGTACCCATGAGATCCCATCTAGGGACCTTTTTCGGCGTCCTGCCGAAGGGGGATTCGATCACGGAGGGCTTCTACATCAACACCATTGCCCTTCCAATGAAGCGTGAGTAGTTTACCTCAGACCTACGGGCCCATAGCTAGTAGCTAGATGGCTTATTCTCTCTCTTTGATTCTCAATACCATGTTCTCCTCGATGTTCTTGGAGATCTATTCGATGTAACAATTTTTTGCGGTGTGTTTGCCGAGATCCGATGAATTGTGGATTTATGATCAACTTATCTATGAATATTATTTGAATCTTCTCTGAATTCTTTTATGCATGATTTGATATCTTTGTAATTCTCTTCGAACTATCGGTTTGGTTTGGCCAACTAGATTGGTTTTTCTTGCAATGGGAGAAAGTGCTTAGCTTTGGGTTCAATCTTGCGGTGTCCTTTTCCAGTGACTGTAGGGACAGCAAGGCACATATTGTATTGTTGCCATCAAGGATAAAAAGATGGGGTTTTCATCATATTGCTTGAGTTAATTCCTCTACATCATGTCATCTTACTTAATGCGTTACTCCGTTCTTTATGAACTTAATACTCTAGATGCATGCTGGATAGCGGTCGATGTGTGGAGTAATAGTAGTAGATGCAGAATCGTTTCAGTCTACTTGACACGGACTTGATGCCTATATTCATGATCATTGCCTTGGATATCGTCATAACTTTGCGCTTTTCTATCAATTGCTCGGCAGTAATTTGTTCACCCACCGTAATATTTTCTATCTCGAGAGAAGCCTCTAGTGAAACCTATGGCCCCCGGGTCTATTTTCCATCATATTACTTTCCGATCTACTATTTTGCAATCTTTTATTTTCAGATCTATAAACCAAAAACCCAAAAATATTTACTTTATCTTTTGTTTAGTTTTACCTATCTCTATCAGATCTCACTTTTGCAATAACCGTGAAGGGATTGACAACCCCTTTATCGTGTTGGGTGCAAGTTGTTTGATTGTTTGTGCAGGTATTCGGTGATTTGTGCGTTGTCTCCTACTGGATTGATACCTTGGTTCTCAAACTGAGGGAAATACTTATCTCTACTTTGCTGCATCACCCTTTCCTCTTCAAGGGAAAAACCAACGCAAGCTCAAGAAGTAGCACCCGACCACTGCAGAAGATAGAGAGAAAATGAAAGTCATTCCCTATGCCTCAGCCATAGGTTCTATCATGTATGCTATGCTGTGTACCAGACCTGATGTGTGCCTTGCCATAAGTCTGGCAGGGAGGTACCAAAGTAATCCAGGAGTGGATCACTGGACAGCGGTCAAGAACATCCTGAAGTACCTGAAAAGGACCAAGGATATGTTTCTCGTTTATGGAGGTGACGAAGAGCTCGTCGTAAATGGTTACGTCGATGCTAGCTTCGACACTGATCCAAATGACTCTAAGTCACAAACTGGATATGTATTTATATTGAATGGTGGAGCTGTCAGTTGGCGCAGTTCCAAGCAGAGCGTCATGGCGGGATCTACATGTGAAGCGGAGTACATAGCTGCTTCGGAAGCAGCACATGAAGGAGTTTGGATGAAGGAGTTCATATCCGATCTAGGTGTAATACCTAGTGCATCGGGTCCAATGAATATCTTTTGTGACAACACTAGAGCAATTGTGTTGGCGAAGGAATCCTGGTTTCACAAGAGAACCAAACACATCAAGAGACGCTTCAACTCCATTCGTGAAAAGGTCAAGGATGGAGACATAGAGATTTGCAAAATACATACGGATCTGAATGTGGCAGACCTGTTGACTAAGCCTCTTCCACAAGCAAAACATGATCAACACCAAGACTCCATGGGTGTTAGATTCATTACTATGTAATCTAGATTATCGACTCTAGTGCAAGTGGGAGACTGAAGGAAATATGCCCTAGAGGCAATAATAAAGTTGTTATTTTATATTTCCTTATTCATGATAAAGGTTTATTATTCATGCTAGAATTGTATTGATCGGAAACTTAAATACATGTGTGAATACATAAACAAATACCGTGTCCCTAGTAAGCCTCTAGTAGACTATCTCATTGATCAAAGATGGTTAAGGTTTCCTAACCATAGACATGTGTTGTCATTTGATAACGGGATCACATCATTAGGAGAAAGATGTGATGGACAAGACCCATCTGTTAGCTTAGCATATTGATCGTTCAGTTTATTGCTATTGCTTTCTTCATGTGAAATACATATTCCTTCGACTATGAGATTATGCAAGTCCTGGATACCGGAGGAATACCTTGTGAGCTATCAAACGTCACAACGTAACTGGGTGATCATAAAGATGATCTACAGGTATCTCCGAAGGTGTTTGTTGAGTTGGCACAGATCGAGATTAGGATTTGTCACTCCAAGTATCGGAGAGGTATCTCTGGGCCCTCTCGGTAATACACATCATAAGAAGCCTTGCAAGCAAAGTGACTAATGAGTTAGTTACAGAATGATGTATTACGGAACGAGTAAAGAGACTTGCCGGTAACGAGATTGAACTAGGTATGGAGATACCGACGATCGAATCTCGGGCAAGTAACATACCGATGGACAAAGGGAATTACGTATGTTGTCATAACGGTTCGACCGATAAAGATCTTCGTAGAATATGTAGGAGCCAATATTGGCATCCAGGTTTCGCTATTGGTTATTGACTGGAGAGGTGTCTCGGTCATGTCTACATAGTTCTCGAACCCGTAGGGTCCGCATGCTTAACATTCGTTGACGATATAGTGTTATATGAGTTATATGTTTTGGTGACCGAATGTTGTTCGGAGTTCGGATGAGATCACGGACATGACAAGGAGTCTTGAAATGGTCGAGAGGTAAAGATTGATATATAGGACGATGGTATTCGGACACCGGAATAGTTTCAGAGTGCACCGGGTACTCATCGGGTCACCGAAAGGGGTTCCGGGCACCCCCGGCAGGTGTATGGGCCTAATGGGCCAAGGGAGGGACAGACCAGCTCACAGGGGGCTGGTGCGCCCCTCTCCCTGGCCGGCCGGCCCTAGGGAAGGAAAAGGGGGAGGGCTAGCCCCTCCTGCCTTCCCCTTCTCATGGGAGAAAGGAAAGGGGGGCGCCTGCCTCCCCTACCTTTCCCCCGCTCCTAAACATGGCAGGGGGGCGCCACTTGGGAGGAGATCCCAAGTAGGATTCGGCCTACTTGGGGCGCCCTCCTGGCTGCTAACTCCTCCCCTCCACCTATATATATGTGGGAGGGGGCGCCTAGCACACCAGAACATTGTCTTAGCCGTGTGCGGCGGCCCCCTCCACCGTTTACACCCCCGGTCATATTTTCGTAGTGCTTAGGCGAATCCCTCCGGAGATAACTTCACCATCACCGTCACCATGCCGTCGTGCTGCCAGAACTCATCCACTACCTCGCCATCTTGCTGGATCAAGAAGGCGGAGGACGTCACTGAGCTGAATGTGTGCAGAACGTGGAGGTGCCGTACGTTCGGTACTTGATCGGTTGGAGCGCGAAGAAGTTCGACTACATCAACCGCGTTATCAAACGCTTAAGCTTACGGTCTACGAGGGTACGTAGACACACTCTCCCCTCTCATTGCTATGCATCTCCATGGATAGATCTTGCGTGTGCGTAGAATTTTTTTTGTTTTCCATGCAACATTTCCCAACAGTAGGAGAGGGTGCGCCAGCCCCTTGTGGGCTGGTGTGTGCCTCTGCTTGGCCCATTAGGCCCATATAATCCCCGTAGGTCTCCCGGAACCCCTTCCGGTGACCCGATGAATACCCGGTACATCCCGAAACCTTCCCGGTGACCAAATAGCATCATCATATATATATATATATATATATATATATATATATATATATATATATATATATATATATATCAATCTTTACCTCCGGACCATTCCGGAGCTCCTCGTCATGTCCGTGATCTCATCCAGGACTCCGAACAACATTCGATCACCAAATCATGTAACTCATATTATACTATATCGTCAAGGAACATTAAGCGTGCGGACCCTACGGGTTCGAGAATGATGTAGACATGACCGAGACGCCTCTCCGGTCAATAACCAATAGCGGGACCTGGATGCCCATATTGGTTCCTACATATTCTACGAAGATCTTTATCGGTCGAACCTTTATGACAACATACGTTTCCCTTTGTCTATCGGTATGTTACTTGCCCGAGATTCGATCGTCGGTATCTTCATACCTAGTTCAATCTCGTTACCTGACGATGACATGTACCTAGGGTAGGGTCTTGGGCCTGACCCATATGCCCTACCCAAGGTCACCACACGAGAGACCAAGGCCTAAGAAGACAGAAAGAAGATACCGACTGGAATCATCACGGAGTGCAACCCACTCGACCGAAGATCCACTCGGAGACTTGAATTCCACTCGACCGCCGTCGGTCACTCGGAGAACCAGAAGATCCACTCGAAGGGAGGGAGGCCTAAGGTCGCCTGTGGATAGCAATGGTCGGTCATTCACTCCGCCACCATAAAGGTCATTAAACACGGACGTTACCAGTAATGTTCGTAGTATTATTCTCTCATTGAACCCTTGCGTAACTCAGGGCTGCGAGGGGTTGGCGCACTCTATATAAGCCACCCCTCCCCTCTGGCACAAGGGTTCGCACCCCCTGTAACTCAACACTCCAATCAACAAGCCTCCACGGCACCGAGACGTAGGGTTGTTACCTCCTCCGAGAGGGGCCTGAACTTGTAAAGTCCGAGTGTACAACCTCGCCGTAGCTAGGCACTGCCTCCTCCTACGTACCCCCATCTCTACTGTCAGATCCGTTCCCACGACATTACCGACAAGTCACTTTACTCGTTCCGTAATACATCATCTCGTAACTAACTCCTAAGTCACTTTGCTTGCAAGCTTCTTATGATGTGTATTACCGAGAGGGCCTAGAGATACCTCTCCGATACACGGAGTGAGAAATCCCAATATCGATTCACGCCAACTCAACAGACACCTTTCGAGATACCTGTAGAGCATCTTTATGATCACCCAGTTACGTTGTGACGTTTGATAGCACACAAGGTATTCCTCCGGTATCCGGGAGTTGCATGATCTCATGGTCGAAGGAATATGTATTTGACATTAAGAAAGAAGTAGCAATAAACTAAACGATCATATGCTAAGCTAACTCCTAATGATGAGATCCCGTTATCAAGTGACAACACATGTCCATGGTTAGGAAACCTTAACCATCTTTGATCAACGAGCTAGTCTAGTTTAGGCTTACTAGGGACATGATATTTGTTTATGTATCCACACATGTATTTAAGTTTCCGATCAATACAATTCTAGCATGAGTAATAAACCTTTATCATGAATAAAGAAATATAATAATAACAACTTTATTATTGCCTCTAGGGTATATTTCCATCAAAACGGTCCAAACCAACTTGACTAGCTTTCATCTTCTCTCCACTTCATGAGCCTTAACATCTCAAAGCGCCAAATCCTAGTAAAGCGGCGCTAGGGTTTTCACCTTTTTAGTGAATGACATAAGGGGCTTACCTATTAGAATGAATAAGCATACGGGTATGCGGGTACGCGGCTATGGGTATTTCCTTCCCATACCCGTACCAGGCTTACCCGAAGGGTATATATTTTTCCATTTATAAACCAATGGGTAATTATTTTCCCAAATCCTTACCCTAATAGGGTTTTTAACCGTCGGGTTCGCGCTCAGTGGGTACCCATTGCCATGTTGAAGTCATCGGGGCATACATCTTCATTGCTTCTAGCGGGGTCACTCGACCATTGAGAGGACGTGCACGCTTCAAGCAGACGAATGATAACAGTTGTCCAAAAAATTAGAAGTGCAACCATTCCTCTTCGGAGATGGACGACGATGAAGATGGTGATGGTGAGGGAGAGGAAAGGGTGCCTAGAAGTCGCACTCCCACGTCTAGCAGGTCAACCCGACGGGAGTAAGAGAGGAAATGACAAGCTCAAGAGAGATGGAGAGGTGGAGGCAATGAAAGAAAAACATCGATGTGTCGTTGGGGATAAGGGAATCTCCACTCGCCCCCCCCCCCCCCAACGGGCCCCCCAAGGCCCTTTTTTACCGCCAGCATCTAAAAATCAGCCCAATCGCGCCCCCAGCAGCCCAAATTTTGCTGGTTAGGGCCGAAATTGGCGCCGGTGGACCCAGGCCTAACCCGGTGCGCTGGGGGCCGCCCGGGGGCGCCGGGGGAAGCGTTTTTGGCGCGAAAGTCCGGCGGGCCTGCCGAGTCAGCGACCAGACGCGTCTCGTCTTCCTCATAGCCTTGTTTCCCGTGGGGAATCAATGCCAAGGCTGCCACCGGTCAGCCTTCAATTGATTCCCCACGGGCGGCGCAGTGATGGCCCGGCGACGCGCCGTCCCCCTCCCGCCACGCGTACACAAATGTCTGCCGCCCCCCGGCGGCTATAAAAAGCCACCCCTCCTCGCCGGTGGACACACTCTCCTTCGCTCGCATTCCCTCTCTCGTCGTCGCCGACCCATCCCGTCTCTCTCTCCCCCCGACACTAGCCACCGCGTCTACATCTTTCGATGGGTGAGCATTTCCCTGGCGACGGTGCGGCGGCCAACGGCTTCGGCCGCCGCACCCTGCACTAGTGGGAGGCGCACCTCCTCCAAGAGGCCAACTACCCGACGCCGCATGACATGCGCGCGCCGGGGCGGTGGAGGCTCAGCGCCGGAGGCGTCCCAGTCCCCCCGCAGCCCGACGTCGACCACCCCGACCACTTCCACGGCGAGATCGAGTGCGTCCGGGCCTCCCTGCCGGAGGAGGTGCGCGGCCGCCCGGAGTACGCCGCCGATAACCACGCCAGCTGGGCGGCGTACTTCCAACGCCGTCACGAGGAACAGCTCGCCTCCACGAACAACGCATCGGTGAGGGGGCGCCACAACGCCGACGGCCGCCGCCTGTGGTGGGACGTCCCCGGGCGGACGCTGCACTTCGTCCTCGAGCACCTCGAGGGCGACAACCAACCGCCGCTCCAGTACCCGGCGTCTGTCCCCTGCTGGAGCGGCGGCGACATTTGGCTGCCGCGGCGCATGGTGGGTGGGTCCTCCTCCTCCTCCTCCCACTAACACTCGTCCGGATCGCCGGCGCTCGCCAGCGTCAAGGCCGAGCCCGTGGAGACGCCATGCGGCGCCCTCGTCATCAACGAGGGCGGCCGTGGCTCCTCTTCCTCCCGCCTCGTCAAGCCAAAGACGGAGCCGGGGCTCGTCGCCGTGAAGAGCGAGCACGACGACTTGGCCGCCGCCGCCGACGAGGCCGCCCTCAAGTGGGCGCGTGAGGACTACGCCAAACTGAAGATGGAGTGCCAGCACCGCGCCCTTGAGGAGATCGCCGCCCGGCGCTGCGGCCGCGACGCGGTCGGCGTCATCATCCTCGAGGACAGTGACGACGACGCACCACCGCCGCCAACCAAGCCCGTCCGCCAAGGCGACGCGGGGCAGGGGTGCAACAAGGACGGCGGTGGCGTGAAGAAGGAGGCCGACGATGACAGCGACTACAGCGCCTTCGGTGCGTTCTTCGGCCTGTAGGAGGGGCGGCGGACGGCGGCGCAGTGGTTTTTAATTATGTTTTAGTTTTGAATTATGTTTTTAAGTTTTTATGTACAAATATCAATGAAATCGCTTAATATGTGTCGAATTTGGCCGAATTTTGTCGTGTTTGGCCGAGTTTATTTTTCAAAAAGACGGCGTATGGGTTGGGCTTGGGGTGGCGGTTGGGAAACCGACCGCCCTCGCATCGAAAATATCACCGGCGCGCCCCCAGGCGGCAATATTTCAAGCGCCTGGGGGGCCGAACGGCTGGAGATGCTCTAAGGAACGAGTATGCAGATAGATGGAACAATAAAAGATAGAGACGGAGGAGAAGAACTAAAGAAGATCCAAGATAAGAGAGAGATGAGATGTTATGCAAGAGAGTAGGCAGCGTTAGGAAGAGATGGAGGCACGTAGGCTCAAAATTCAGGTACGTCGGGCGACAATTAAATGGCTAGCCAGGGGAATAGTTTCATCATGTTGGATGCGAACTCTACGGATCCATAGCGTGAGAATTTGGGAGAAGATGTGAATGTGGATCATATGGTGCAGGGACCTTGGACGAGGGGACATCACACACGTCAGTGAAGTGGATGGTGACATGCTGACAACATGTGATTTGAACATATCGCTGGTTAACGCTTTCGTTTACGTAACTTTCTAAAACTTATGTGCATGTTTTCTTGATGTGTTCAATGTTTAAATTTGAAGGCAATCGAAGTGTTTGAACGAGAAAAAAATTATGGCGACTCTGAGTTTGCACGTCGTTCGGACAGTCTCCAAATGCATATGGAGCACATATGCATTAATGCGACTACAAATATGGCAAGTTTGCCAGAGTTTCTCTTTTCTTTTTTGACAGTATGCGACAGTTGCTCCTAGAATTGATACTATGCATTATATCGTTCATGGCGATCTGTTTGGGCCTCCAAACAATGTTTTTGTGGAAACTGATTGCCATTTATTGATATACTATTATAGATGGGTTGCTTTCTTCTTCGCAATTGCTTTCGGTGTTTTTCTTGTTGTCATAGATATAGATAATGAATTGTTTTCTTAGCTTCTGATTACTGTATTTGAACTAGACAAATTAATTATGTGTACAATTTCAGTGCCCTTCAGCCATGTTTAAAGGGGAATTTTGTTTCCAACTTTAAGACGAATTCAACTACTATGAAGCATCATGCATTCTGTTAGGATGCACTAATAATCGCTGTAAGGCATGGAACTGTCTTATACCAACTCAATATGGATTAATTGTATGTTCCTAAAATTTCTACCCTTGAGCAAAGAACCAAGAGCGAAAGCAACGAATATGATCGACATGATATTATGAAATAATATGGTGGTTTTGACTAATCCATTGTCCACTTGACATACCCAGATATGCAACACGTACTCTATTGCATTTTTGGTTAGTGAGAACGCTAGTACGCCACTTCCGAAAGAAGCTAATGTAACCGCCTGGAAGAAGAAGATAATGAATATGCTCGACAAGGAAGCACGTAATCTCTAAAATAAAAGCCACTCACCTTGATTCAGGCTCTCCTTTCCTTGTAATCTCCAGAATAGATGGGTTGCTTCCCTAGTTGTAATTGCTTTCAGTGTTTTTCTTTAAAATGTTCGTACGTTAGCTTGTAATTGCTTTCAGTGTTTTTCTTTAAAATGTTCGTACGTTAGCCATGGAATATAAATATACTGGCATTCCAACGGGATAAAAATATTATACTATGTTAGCTTGTGATTTACCAGTCTATATTAATGTGATTGTGTAAATAACTTTTTGCCAAATCCTACCCGTGATTTACCTTATAGTTTGACGAGAAGTTTGATAAGTAAATTAAAGTAAAATTGGATTAAAGTGAAATTGCTTCAGAAAGTAAGTAAATTAAAGTGATAGATTGTCCTAGATGGAAATTTGGACGAATGGGTGGTAAGAAAAAAAGTGAAAGATAAAACTTTACATTATTTTTAAGCAGTAGAGATAGATATAGACCAATGAATTGTTCTCTTAGCTTTGAGCTGTAATTGAACAAGACAAATTAATTATGTGTAGAAGTTCAGTGTCGTTCAGCTTTGTTCAAAGGGAATTTTATATCCAATTTAAGATGAATTCAACTATGAAGCATCATGCATACTGTTAGGATGCATTAATATTCGTCATAAGGCATGGAACTGTCTTATACCGACTTAATATCGATTCATTGTATGTTCCTGAAATTTCTACCCTTGAGCAAAGAACCAAGGGGGAAAGTACAGAATATGGTAGTTCTGAATGATCCATTCTCCACTTGACATGCCCAGAGATGCACCGGGCACGTACTCCTCTGCATTTTGGTTAGTGAGGAACGCCAGTGCGCCACTTCCAAAAGAAGCTAATGTAACCGCCAGGAAGAAGAAGACGATGAATCTGCTCGACAAGGAAGCACGTAATCTCCGTGATTCAGGCTCTCCTTTCCTTGTAACGTAACAGCTCCGTGATTCTAGCACATATACGACAGCTCTCATCGGATCATACCACTGCAAATAGGAACACTGCATCGCATTCGCATGTACGCAACTGAAGCCTCTCGGCAGTTATGAACTCATGGACAGAATGAAGCAAGTCCACTCAGTGAGTCCAATGCCAACCAAATCAACCGCACAAGTCCTCTCAGAAAGATTAGTGGAATGAACAGTACTAGTATTATGAATTTTGTTTCAGAAATTTACTGCATTTCAAGAATTCACTGCAAAAACAACTGGCTGATAAAGTGACAGGCTTGGTGAACTGAACCGATGGATTCTTTTCCCGTGAGTTTGTGTGCTTGTTTGTTCGGTAGCAAACCGGGAGCAATATGAAAAGACACGGCGCGGTGCCTCTGTTTTGAAATTACCGGTGGGTGGACTCACTTTGCTTTCTCGTTTGGGTTTGGGAACAGTAGGCATCAAAGCTAAGTAACGCTGACCAACTTCACCACTCACGACGAGATGGAGACGACGTCGCCTATATAAACAAGCTGGCATGCACGTCCGTTGAACGTCAAAGCAGCGCCCTGCAGTGCAAAAGCCAAGAAACAAGTAGCGCAGAGACTGGCTGGCATGGGCGAGCGCCTCGTGATCGGCACCCTGCTGGCCGCCGCCTTCCTGGCGGCATCGGCGGCGGGCACCACGCTGACCCTGCACAACCTGTGCCCGTACCCCGTGTGGCCGCTGATCACCCCGAACAGGGGCTTCCCCTACATCTGCGACAACAACCTCCGCCTCGAAGGCAACGGCCACGGGCTCGTCTCCTTCCCCTTCCCGCCGACCTTCTGGTCCGGGCAGCTGGTGGCGTGCACCGGCTGCGCGTCCCCGCCGCGGTGTGAGACGGGGAGCTAGCGGCCCGCGGGCGTGGTGCAGCTGACCGTGCACTCGGCCGAGGGCGCGCCGCGGCCGGACCTGGCGGTGTACAGCGTGAGCCTGGTGGACGGGTTCAACGTGCCGGTGGTGGTGAGCCCGCAGGCCATCGGCGGCGACGGGCCGTGCCCGGCCCTGGGGTGCGCGGCGGACCTGAACGCCGGGTGCCCGCCGGCGCAGCGCGTGGTGGGCGCGGGCGGCTGCGTGGTCGCGTGCAAGGGGCCACCCGGCTACTTCAAGCAGCGGTGCCCGCTGACGCGGACGACGCCGGTCGACAGGGAGCCCGTGCAGCAGCACTGCTACGCGCCCGGCGAGCTCAAGGTCGTCTTCTGCCAGCCCGCGATGGTCGACGCCGCCGCACAGCCGGATGTCGTCGTCGCCGAGAACTAGGTGGCTGGCCATTAGCGTGTGCTGTTGATACACGTATAAGGTGTAGTAGTGAAAATAAGAAGAATGGCACGTATCATGCGTGCCGCCCGGACGTGCACCTGAGATGCATATGATATCGTCGTAATGGAATCGTCAATGATCCGTTATTATCGTACACATCCGTTCTTACGCGTGCATGTTTGTGGACAAGTAGCGCTGCGCTCTACCGTTGTACACTTGTGAGCGTTCGAGCTACTATGTGGAGTGGAGTAGCTTGTAGCTAGAACGAACGAGAGAGAGAGAGGCCCCCGCAAAATAAGAACCCAAATAAGAAACGAAGCAGAATCGTCCATGGTCCATTCTTCCTCTTAGAGTTTAATTAACACATGTTAATTAAGGGGTAATCTACCCTTGCACTAACGACAGGCGGTTGCCTTCATAACAACCGTCGCGTTGGTTGACTCCTCAACAGGCGCCTCTCTCAAGAGTCGCCTCTGTTTTTTTTTAATGGTAACTGTCGCCGCTTTATTTATTGGGAGTATCTAGAACTCATCTAGATGAGATATAGTATGATCTTATTCACCTGAAAAATAAGAATAGATACAACCCATGTCAGCACACACGCATCTTATAGCATCACATCCAATGGTTATAAAAAGTGAATGAGATCAAATTATGTCTCATCTAGATGAGTTATAGCAAAACTGTTATTTATTTATGAAACGAAACTAGGGATCTCATCCGATACAATGTCCAAAATGCAGTCTGGGGGGAAGAGAGCCACACATGAGTAAGTTCATCTCCCATCCCCATCTTAGCTAATCTATCAGTGGCGGCGTTTGCACTACGGCGAATCCACGTAACACAAGACAAATTAAAGCTACTAAGCATAGCCTTAACCTCCTCCACAATCGGCCCAAGGGCTGACAGGTTCTTCTCCTGGTTATTTAGCATCGATACCACCCGTGCCGAGTCGCTCTCCAGATGAAGCTGCAGCACGCCCATGCTTGTCGCCAGTTCGATCGCCGTCTTGCAAGCAAGGAGCTCCACCTTCTCCGGATCGGATGTCACTCCCAGTGGATGACACGATGCCGCCCGGAACGCCCCAGCATGATCCCGAAGCACCACGCCTGCGCCCCCCTTTTCTCTGTGTTTGCACAGCGCGCCATCAGCATTGGCATTGATCCAGCCGGCCTCAGGTGCCTCCCACACATCTCGCGCTCTTGGCTCCATTTGCCTTGCTTCCTTCTTATGAACCTCATCCCATTCATTCAGATATGCAGCTACCATGTGGGATAATTCATGGGGTTAAGTGATCTTCCGTCCATCTCGTGCATCATTGCGCGCTAGCCACAGGGCATACACAGCTTGCACCATCACCGATTTCTCAACCTCCGCAGCCTGTGCGAACCATTCCAGTAACCACTTTTCGAGCTTGCTCTGGGAATCGATGTTGCGTGGTGGGTTGGCCACCGAGATTCCCAACTCCGAGCTAAGCTGCTTCCAAAAGCACATAGAGTGCGGACACCCCCAAAACCTATGGTAGCCATCTTCTTCACGTCCACAAGCTACACAGAACACCACACCCCGGCCTTGATGCGTCGTCTCAATAATTCTGCTCCAGTAGCTAGACCATTTCTCATCAGCCGCCACATGTGCACTTTTGCTTTGCCCGGTGCGGACGTATCCCACATGGACAGCCACCCCCGGTGAGTAAGGGCAGCCGAAGATGGCCCCGGCCGGCCCAATTTCGCTGCATCGAAGCGTCGCCTCTGTTACAACTTGTATATATTGGAGATCATCTAATAACAGTTTTTCATTCTATCGATGTCTCTCGTTTTCCTTCAACACGTTATCAGCCCGCTCAACATCATCTGAGTGTCTTCGGTTCCGGCGTCGCCTTCACGGCGCACGGGTGCTCGCCATCGAGCAACCGCTCCGACCGCTGGTCGTGGCTGCGCGCCAGTCCGCGCCCGCGTCCGCACCAGAACCGTGTCCGCGCCCGCGCCAAGCCGTGGCCGGCCCCGTCCGCCCACGCCGCGGCCGGCAGCCCGCCCGTGGCCGCGCTCCCGCGCTCCGTCCATCGCCGTGGCCGCCCTCGCGCGAGCCCGCCCGCGAGACTGACGACAGCCCTCTTGCACGGCTCCCCACGGCGTGGAGTTCAGCCTCGTCGCAAAGCACTGCGGCGGCCGAGCCCTCGGTTCCCATCGGCGTCCGATGGCTGAAGCACCGCCCTCGGCTGCGCCATCCAACGCACGCGCGACGAGCAAAAGGTGCGGTCGTTCCTCCCGGCACACCCCGCGCCTGGCCCTCGGCCTTGCCCCTACGAGCACTGCTCTTCGGCGAGAGAGATTCCCACGAGAAGAACAGGACGAACAGGCAAAAGGTGAGAATAAATCATGCCTGGAGGTCATGTCCCTGTTTCTTCGACTTCTTCGCGACGACGGCCATCGTCGCCGCTTCGTCCATCGCCACCACTGCCATGGCGTTGGTGGACTCCGCCGCCGCCGTTTTGGTGTTCGGTGCTTGGCTGGGTTGGTCGTGGATGAGGCAGCGCCGCTGCAGCCTCTGACCCCAGCGGTTGTTGAAGCGGAAGCCGACGCGCCGCTCCTGAGGTCGTCTCGCATCCCGGCCGCGCCTCTCGTGTAGGTTCGCAACGGCGACGCGCTCGCCTTCGTGTCCGCATCAACTGGGCCTCCGTCTTCACCTTATGCTCCGGTGTGAGCGGCTCCTCCAACCATGCGGTTGTCGACGTCGACGCCCTCGCGCCGCGCTGCCGTCCCCGGCACCGGCTACTCGCCCGACTTCGCCGCGCGCGGGGGTTCACCGCAGCCTCTTGGCCCTCGGCGTCCCGCCGGCGAGCTCGCCGTCGTGCGGCCGCTCCGGCACACGGAGCCTCCGCGGCGCTCGGACTCACGAACGGTGCCTCTAACGGCGTCGCATCTGGCACCCACCTACCCAGCGGCTCCTCCGACGAGGTAGGGCGCGGTGGGAACTCCTCCCGTCGCCCGTGATGCTGCCGTGGTGGTCTTCGTCTCGGTCGTGTCGAGATGTTGGGGATGAGCTGCTGGGGCTTTCTTTCCTGGTCTCTCCTCATCCGCTCGCGTTGACCAGATTAGATTAGCGATGGCTGCCTTTGTTGGCCCATCTGCATGCGTAGTGGGCACCAGCCGTGCATGCATGTTTGCTTATTTGCTCTTTTATTATTGGGAAACGTTTATATACGGTGTGCCGGCGCAACTTTCGGCCGGCCACGCTCGCTCACACGCACGGCGCGCGCACCATTCTGGTTTTGTGCCACGCTGGCCTCGTACGCCCAGGAAAACTGCTCCCCCACGTCTCACGCGTACGTGGTGGACCCCGCATGACTGCCCTTTTTTTCTCCTTCGTTATCTTTTGCCCTATCTTTTGATCGGTTAGCTTTCTTCTACGTCCAGCCACATCTCCTGTAAGATGTTGCATCCGGCTGAGAAAAATGATGCAACCAACAAAATCAAAAGCTGGAAACCACGAATAAAAAAGCTGGAAACAAAGGGCGGTGGATTTTGCCAAGTGAGATTTGCTGGAACCAGCAGAGTCAATGCTACAACCGTGTAAAAAAGATGTTGGAACCGCGGAGGGCGACAAAGCTGCAGCGGACAAGAGTTTTGCTGGAAGTACCGACGTGAGCTGGAACCAGTATCCTTTTTTGCTGCAACCGATGAAGCCTCAGCTGGAACCAGCAATTTTTTTGCTGCATCGACTAGATTGCTTTCCATGGCGACGGTAGGGAGTCTTGAACTTGTTGCAACCGACGACCACAAAAGCTTCAACTGGCAGTCTTTTTTGCTACATGGAGCACGTCGACGGGGGGCTGCGGCTCGCGACCACCGCCACCAAGGTTGCGGCCGTCATCATCGAAGATGCAACCGTTGCCACTAGAGCTGCGACTGCCGCACCAGGAGCTGCAACTGCAGTGCACGTTTGTTGCATGCGTGGAGGCGGCAAAAAAAAAAAAGGCGGCGACCGGCGGAGAGGGCGGCTTGGGCGAGGCATCGTGGTGCGAGCGGGCAGACGGCCGGCGGTCCTTGTCCTATGTACAGAGACGGAGTATTTTTCTTAGAGACGAAGTATTTTCCCTGTACATATCTGTCAAAGGAAGACGAAGCCAATCTAACGTCCACGCGCAACCGAATCGGGCGGCTCGGGCGTGACCGGCCGAACTATTGGGCCGGTCCGCCGGCGCCTATCAGCGCCCTTTATTATTTTAGTATATTAGCAGACTTGTTTCACTGCAGTACCTCTACTTTCACTATTGTTTCTCTGTCGAGTACTCTTTATTCCAGAACAAAGTGTGATGTAATAAATTCCATGTTATTCTATATGTTGAGATTAATTATATTTACTATTTGCAATTGAGATTTTTAATTTTTTGCAAATAAAAATCAATTCATCTTAATTGAGGCCCTGTTTGGTAGCAAATTATTTTCGAAGTATTCTCAAAATACTACAGTTTTTTTACTTACCATGGTTTTATTTACACTTGTTGTAGTATTGAAGTAAAAGAGACAAAAGAGAGACACAAATGATTCTCTAGTTCTATTGCAATGTGGAAGACCCACTTATATACATGCTGAAGGGGTGTGTTGGTAGACACCTCCTGGGAGGCATCCCTCCCATACAATTCATCACATGTTTTATTTCTCAACACTCCCCCTTGATCAATTCGTCATATGTATATTGCAAACTGAAAAGTCCTTCAAAAACCCTGTGGGAAAAATTGAGGAGAAACCTTATAATAATATGCCATCGAAAACTCCTTTAAAACCCAGTGGGAAAAATATAAGGAGAAACCAATATGGCATATATCCGCACTTGTATTTATATTGTCTCATTAAAAACCTTATAGGAGAAACCATCATGAAAACTCATAAAGGGAAAAAGAGTACAATATGAGTGATCCGAAGATCACCAACGGGTTATAACTTGGGATTTTACTCCCCCTGAACTCTGCAAACCTCAAGAATATCTCATACCAATTCCACGAACCTAGTTCTGGAATATAAACATTGATAGAGACATTGTGAATATCACAATAATCTATTTGCATAGTATCCTCTTACATTTTTGTAATTCACAAGGCTAAATATAACCCATAAGCAATACAAGTGACATTATCTTGGTAGATAATGATAATCTTCACATGATTTCACATGTGGCCAATCATTCTATGAAGTTATCCACATTTTGTGATGCTTCAAATAAAACAGAATGATTACTGGAAGGACTCGTTTAGAGTCTATTTTGAAGACTTCCCTCAAAATATTCTTCCAGTAAACCCAGTCTTTGATATAACATTGTGGGATCAGATAATTAGTCACTATCAATATATCAAACCATGGTCCCATCTTGATTTTCCGGATGAAATTGATCAAGACCCTTTGTGCCCTGGATATATCCGAGGATATTCCTTACACAAACCTTATACCTTTCGGGGAATTGCACTCTCAATAAATGGCCAAAAACAATAGTGTCAGGCCTGACATATTTTGCAAGATATATGAGTGCTTCGATGGTATTTAGACATGGCAATTCATGCCCCACTACCACTTCACCATCTCCCCTATGTCTCAAGGATTTGTATCCCATATTAGGTATAATATGACCATATGTGTCTTTGATATAATATATCCATATTGAACTTCTCCAATACTTTCGGATATATGAAGACTGATATCTTAGGGGGATATGCTCAAGTCATAAACTTAGCATAATTTGGTTTAACCCAAATATCCGTCTTAACATGATTGTGTGTATTTCATGTCTTATATAGACTTTGATGATAAGATCATCGACACCACAAATTAAGGTGATGTAAAATCCAATCCAGGATTTCTTCAAGAGTACACGTCAACAATCATTAGTATGAAAGTAATCCTTGTTAAGGAATAACTCACTTAGTCGGTTGCACCACACAATTCTCCGACTACTTCAAGTCATAGAATGACTTCAGAAGTTCCACACATGCATGTTGCGATTTACCTTTTGATTCAAAATATTAAGTCATTCAATGACTTCAATATATACATCCAAAATAATTAACCCATGGGAGTATGTAGACATTACATACATCAACCGTATGGATCTGTACTGCCATTAACATTCAGTATCGAAACATAATTCCACTCATACCAAGAAGGTATGCTACATTGTAACCGATGTTGGGTCTCTGCGAAAAACTCTTGTGCTACAAGCCTCGCTTTCTCACCACCTCATTTATTTTCGTTTCCAAACGAAACTTTACTTCTCTTCCCTTTGGAAGATACTTATGAGGAGCAGGTTTTACAATGGTAAATACCTCTCTTTTGATGAGCGAGTGTGACTCTTCCTTAATTGCTTCCTTTCATTTGAACCAACATAAGTGCAACAACACTCTCCATGGATTTGGTTCAGGGCCCAAAAGGATTCTAGCAATTTTTGAGAAGAATTTTATGTCGACCTATGTAGACTTTCTCATATACGATTCTCATGAATCAATATCATTGTGGAATTCTTATTACTCCTCTTAACTCCTTGTGATTTCCCACAACAACGGAGTCAATGTGTTTCGATGTCCCAACACCTAAAGATGTGTGCACATATGTGTTGGACTTTGGATGACGCGCATCCCTCAGGTGTCATTCAACCCGAGGTTGAATCATATTTATTGATCGAGGGGTCAATCTCCTCCGTTTCCGCTGAAACTTATGAGAATTTAATCTCATGTGACCAGAATTCTCCCCCTCTTGCTCTCATCCAGGGAGACGAGTGGTTTATTAGGTACCTCCACTCGTTCTAGTACTTGACCATAGTGACACCTTTGCATTAGTAAATATACTTGGCAGATTATTTGCAATATGCTGCAAATTTCTCATAACCTGAAGCACGAGTTCAGATTCTTAAGTACGTGGACAAAATGTCTATGACATTTATTATCCATTTCCTGGCATTTTTTGTGGTACACATCTCCCCATAATGCCAGAAAATGTTCTTATTGCAAAAGCAATCAGTGTATGGGCTGCAAATAACTCCCTTCATAGGGTTAAGGTATTCGACGGATTAACGATCATACCATAGTTATTCCTCACATAGATCCCAACCATATGTGAAGTCCCATGATATACACTGGGGTGGTGATATCGGTATGCAACCGAATTACCGCAGATGGGAAATACTAAACTTATTTCCACGTACAAACTACAAGGGGGTGCAGTATCATTTGATCTCATTTAGACCAAATATACGGAGTGTGAGACCGCATATTACCATCAACGAAATGTTGGTAAATCACAATTCTGCAACATTGGCCAAGCAATATTGAATCTCTTTCATAAGAGATCAAGCCAAACCATTCTGGTTATGTGCACTATATACTGAATATAACCATTGAATGCTCGTGAATCAACTTCAACGATATTTGCATTCCAATGAAATTATCCCATGTTAGGATAATTTGCTCTAAATTCATCAATTTGAGCAATTAATTCAGTAAACACATGGTTTTGTGTGGATGATACACATCTAAGACCATCTTCTAGATGCATCTATTAACACCATGAAGTATCAACATAATCCAGAAAATGGTTGAGTAATCCAAACATATTCTTGAATGCAATCAAGAATATTGGCTGGCTCATTTCAAATTTTAAGGTGAGAGTGCCTTAAAATTAATTCCCCAATGTCACATGTCGTGCACAAAACAATCTGATGATTGTTGGGAATATTGTAACTTGTCAAGTTGTGGCCAACAGAATTGTCAATAATTTCTCTAATCATCCAATACCATGATGATAAAGGAGGAAAAATTATTGTGTATGCAACAAGATTGAGTATTAACTGATTCATACACTCAATTTCCTCAACTATCATGTCCGAGGGACAAGATGTTGCAATTTGTACTACATGTAGTAGTACAATTATAGGCTAATGATATTTAGGGATAACTAGGAGACTACACGAGATCTCCAAAATATCTTGGGAATATCATTCCACAAGCATATCATTAATGTAGAGGAGTCCATTCTCCTTTACCATGCCAGGATATTTTCTGGTTGTTTTCCTTTTGAAGTAGAACTTCAAACTTGTCCCATTAAAAACATTTGCCTCCAGTGAGATGGTGGTATGATTCAACCCAATACTTGACTAATTGGTAATCATTAGTACGACATTTCGTAAAACCACCATTTTGACAAACTTGAAAGTTGTCATTATGATCATTTAAATTAAATGATCCATTCCCTTTTGAGATATACACTCAATTTCTTCTTGTCATTTTTTTCTCTTCACCTTACATTCAAGTCCTCGCGGTTCTCTAACCACTATTGCTTAGTACCGTAAGCACCAGCTGAAGGAAATATGCCCTAGAGGCAATAATAAAGTTGTTATTTTATATTTCCTTATTCATGATAAATGTTTATTATTCATGCTAGAATTGTATTAATCGGAAACCTAAATACATGTGTGAATACATAGACAAATACTGTGTCCCTAGTGAGCCTCTACTTGACTAGCTCGTTGATCAAAGATGGTTAAGGTTTCCTGACTGTGACGACCCCAGCTTAATCGTGCACTAATCATACACGCAAATGCACACGATCAAGCCTAAGGACTCACTTGAAGATATCACAACACAACTCTAAAACATAAATAAAGTCATACAAGCTTTATATTACAAGCCAGGGCCTCGAGGGCTCGAATACATAGCTCGATGGCATACAAGTGTCAGCGGAAGCATCAGATATCTTGGTACAGATATATTACAGAAACAGAGATAAGCCTTTATGAAGGCGGGGCAAAATAAAATACTACGATCGAAAGGCGTAGGCCTCCTGCCTAGGACCCTCCGAATCCTACTCCTGGTCGTCAGTCGGCTCCTCGTAGAAGTACTCGCCTGGAGGGTAGTAGTAGTAGCCGTAGTCGTCGACGGGGGCTGCTAACTCAGGGGCTCCGTCATCTGGCGGCGTCAAATGGATATGGGGAGAAAAAGAAAATAAAGCAAACGTGAGTACTCATCCGAAGTACTCAGCAAGCAAGGATCTACACTACATATGCAACATTTTCAAAGGGGGCTGTATATGTGGACTGGGCTGCAGAAATGCCAGAATAGAGGGGCAAAGCCTAGTCCTATTGAAGACTAGCATCTTCAGCATCTTCATCAGTCTTGCAGCATTAGAAGGGTGCAGATTAACATAATGTAAAGTAGTAGTAGTGTTATCAACCACGCCCAGAGATCCTTCCTCGACTCCCTGCGAGAAAGCAGTCCCAGAGCCATACTATCCATTTCATCTCAAGTTCTAGTTGTACCGATCGGGATACAACTCCGAGTGTCCGTTACCGTAGGACAGGCTATTGATAGATTGTTTCTTCCCTGCAGGGGTGCACCAACTTACCCACCACGCTCGCTTAACTCCGGCCGGACACACTTTACTGGGTCATGCCCGGCCTCGGCCAAACGATACGCCGCAACACTATTAAATACTTAACAGAGTGGTCAGCACGCCGGACTAACCTATGCCCCCAGGGGTCTTGGGCCATCGCCCCGGGAACTCCTGCACGTTGCGAGGGCTGCCGGAAGCAGACCTAGCAACCCCTTAATACAAGCGCGGTTGCGTAACCAGTCCAATCCAGCACACGCCGCTCAGTCGCTGACGTCCATTAAGCTCCGGCTGAAGTATACGACACAGAACGCCCATACTATGCCCACGTGATGGTTAGTGCTATCAGGCCAGAGGCCCCTCAGATCAAATATCCAAACAGTTAGTGGATTAGGAGCGCGCGGTAACGAGCAGAGACTCATGATCGATGTGACCCTGTCGCCCCGTCTCGAGGTCTTGTGGCAAGGGTTAGGAATGCCCGGCCACGCCTCGTATTTATCTCGCGGGCACCCTCCAGGTCAACCCGACTCCTCATCACTTGCAATTAAGCCCGTGCAGGTACCCCTCAGTGCCGACCCGTCTTTAGTATCATGGTTCAGTGTTCAGTTATAATAACATAGGTAACCGCGTGTCTAACACCAAGGGGAACCCTAGGGAATCACCCTCGCTGGAATTCCCTCTGATGTTACCGTCAAGGTGAACGGAGGAGGAATCACCCTCGAGGTCCACTCTTGAGGAGTTGCGCGACGGTATTGTTATCGAGGGTGGTGTAGGAGGAATCACCCTCGCTGACCACGACCGATTAACTAACCTACAAGGTTATCATCAGAAGTGCTGACGAGGTATCACCCTCGGCACTTGATAGTAACCCAGTAGTGTCGAGCAACTAAGGGGAAGTTACGTGCGGTGCCGGGGCCTGGTCTTCGATCCCGTTGATCGGGTCTTCTGATGATCCAGCGGGGCAGTCGGGATAATGTGGGGTCTCTACTAGGTCTCTACCCAAACTATACTAAACAATTTAGGATAACAGGTAAGTATCAATAGCAGGTTACAATTAAAAAGGCTATGCAGCAGATATAGGATAACAGCAGCAGCAGTAACTTCTAATGCAAGCATAAGAGAGAAGAGAGTGGGCGATATTGGAATGCTCAAAAGGGGGGTGCTTGCCTGTTTGCTCGGCGGCAAGGGCAAGATCGTCAACTGCGTCGTCGGGCTCCTGAGCGGCGTCGGCCTCGGGAGCTACGTCGACGTCGGGGTCTACCGAGAGAGAAGAGGGGGAAGAAACACATAAATGCACAGTAAACAATGCAGTACAGGACATGCTATGCTAAGATGCAGTGCAGGGTCGCCTAAAGTATGTCTAAGGCATTTTTAGTTTCTTTAGGATTTAAGTTGGTTTTATTATCCGGTGATTATGCACTATTCATCTACCAGAATCGAAGGAAAAGTTATGGGTTCTCCTATGTAGGGAGTTCGGACATAGAAACAGACGACACGATCAGATTCGTCTTGTCGTTCTGATCAACTTCCATGTTTAAAGTTTTTCGATCTGAGCTACGGTTTATTTTCTACGATTTTCTAAAGTTTTTAATCATTTTTTGATTTTATTTAATATTAACAGAAATGGAGTTATGACGTCAGCAGAGGGTCAGCATGATGTCAGCAGGTCAACAGACCCGCTGACTTGTCAAACTGACCAGTGGGACCCACTGGTCAGTGACTCAGAGCTAAGTAGGGGTTTAACTAATCTAATAGCAGCTAATTAAAGGGGTGGGCCCCACATGTTAGTGTCTATTTAATTAGCAGATTAATTTTAAAACCTTAATTAGTCTAATTAAGTGCTGGGGCCCACACGTCATACACTGTGGGTGAACAGTAACCACATTGACCAGAGTCAACGTGGTCAACGGTGGTGCTGGGGCCCACTGGTAGTCTCTCATGGGGTGGGTCCCATGCTTCCATGTCGGCGGCATTGCCGGAGTTGCTCCGGCGACCATTTGCGCGGCGGTCGATCGCCTGAGGCGGCCGGAAATGCGCTACAGGGCACCGTTCGATCCGCGGTTTGTTGCGTTCGAACGCTAGAGAACTCGCGCATCGAGTGGTGGTGGTGGCACGGCCGAAAACGACCGGAGACGGTGACGGCGAGCGGCGGAGGCGGCGCCGGAGTTCGGGCCTCGGTGGATTTGACGCTAGGAAGCGCGGCAAGCGGTGGCGTTCGAACAAGCAGTCGACGCTGCATCGAACGGTGGTGGAACCGTGGCCGGAGGTGGTCGGAATCGAAGCCGACGACGCGCTACGGCGGCGGCGCGTATGGGACCTCGACGGGGACTGCGCTACGGAGCTCGGCGGAGCACGTGCGCGTGCTCGCTGTGTTCCTGGGAGCACCAGGAACTCGATGCCGTGCTCAGGCAAGCACGACAAGGTCCATGGCCACGGCGGCGAGGTAAACTACGGCGGTGAGCTCACGGCAACGGTGTCGAGCTAGCTAGGGGGAAACACGCGGCGCGAGAAGACGAAAGAAGGGAGTGAGGAGCTCACCGAGCGGCTACGGAAAGCCCTTGGCAGGTTAGGAGCAGCAGATCGTCGCCGGAGAAGAAGGGGATCGCCGGCGACCGAGGTTGAAGACGAGGTCATGGGGCTCGGTGTAGGGGCTCCTGGCTCCGCCTGGTTGCACCAGAAGAAGGAGAAGAAGCCGGCGGAGCTCCCGGACACGTTGGCGAGGCACGGGGAGGCATATGGCTACGCGGATGACGGTGAGACGGCGGTGACCTCGCTCGGCCTCGACGGATCTGAGGGAGAGGAGGAGCGGAGCGAGCGAGAGAAAGAGGGGGAGAGTGATGGAGGAGGTCCAGGGGAGATGGACGAGGCAGGTCCTTATCCTCCTCGCTGTCGGTGGGCGTCGGCGTGTCGACGCCTCGCCGGCGCGTGGCCACTCGGCCATGGGCACGGCGACACGCAGGAGAGAGAGGAGGGAATGGGCCAGGTGGGCCGGTAGTCGGGGCACTGTGCACTTAGGCCCAGTGCACAGTGCCTCGTTTTATTTACTTTTCTGTTTTCTTTTATTCTTTTGTTTTCTTTTCTGTTTTGTAATAGTTAGGCCACTTTTGCACTTTTGTAAAATATGAGAGTTGTCCCCAATATTACAATGCAATATTTCCTTTCACCAAAAACTTGTTTGGGCAAAGTAGGAATTTATTTGCATTTGATTTAATTATAAATGATTTAAATAGTGTTGTTTTGGTGCTGTTTTATGTGGTTTGAGTCATTTAGCTAACTCCATTATCTTTGTTTATATTTTTATAAGAGCTTCTGGAATATTTACTATTTAGTGAACATTTTTCCAATAGTGTTTGGGCAATTTATTTTGCACTTTTGAATTTGAGTTGATTTTCAGAATAGAATTTGAATTTAATTCTTAACCAAGGTGATTATGCACTGCAAATTGAGATGACTTGGCATACTTAGCAGAGTGTCACAGTGGCTATTACACAGGGATGTTACAAATTCTCCTCCTCTAAAAGAAATTCTCGTCCCGAGAATTTAGGAGGTAGAAGGAAAGAGGTCGGGATATTCTTCCCGAAGATGATCCTCGCGTTCCCAAGTGGCTTCATCTTCAGTGTGATTCGACCACTGCACTTTCAGGAACTTGGTCGTCTTCTGACGAGTTCTACGTTCAGCTTCATCAAGGATGCGGATCAGATGCTCCTTATAAGAAAGATCATCTTGCAACTGGAGTATCTCGTGATCCACTGCGCGGTGTGGAGATTCCTTGAAGCATTTACGAAGTTGCGACACGTGGAAGACATCATGGATATGAGAAAATTGTGGTGGCAACTCCAATTTATATGCCACCTATCCACGTCTAGCCACGATGCGGAAAGGACCAATATAGCGAGGAGCTAGCTTGCCCTTGATTCCAAAACGACGAGTGCCCTTCATAGGAGTGACACGAAGATAAGCTTGATCACCTGGTTGATAAGTCAGACCCCATCGCTTGCGATCATAATTGCTCTTCTGGCGGTCTTGAGCCGCCTTGAGATTTTCTTGGACAATTCTGACTTGTTCTTCGGCGTGCTGAATAATGTCCGGTCCCACGAGAGGTCGTTCCCCAGTTTCTGACCAATTCAGAGGGGTTAGACATTTAAGCCCGTATAGCACTTCGAAGGGGGCCATTTTCAAGCTGGCTTGATAACTGTTATTATAAGAGAATTCGGTATACGAGAGATATTCCTCCCACTTCTTACCGAATGATATAACACAAGCGCGAAGCATATCTTCAAGCACTTGATTTACTCGCTCGACTTGGCCTTGGGATTGGGGATGATAAGCTGAACTCCATGTAATGTGAGTCAACATAGCTTCTTGAAAACTTTCCCAGAACTTGGACGTGAAAATACCGCCACGGTCCGAACTGATCTCCTTCAGGATACCGTGGAGTGAAACAATTCTGGAGATATACAGTTCTGCTAACTGGCTAGCAGTGATAGTCTCCTTGACAGGCAGAAAATGTGCAACTTTGGAAAGTTGGTCGACGACGACAAGAATAGCATCGTGACCTTTCTGAGACTTGGGAAGACCAGTAATGAAATCCATTTGCACTTTATCTCATTTCCACAAAGGAATAGGAAGTGGTTGAAGAATTCCAGCAGGCTTCTGATGTTCTGCTTTCACGCGACGGCATACATCACATTTAGCAACATATCGAGCAATGTCCTGCTTCATTCTAGACCACCAGTACCTTTGACGAAGATCACGATACATCTTGGTGCTACCCGGATGGATAGACAGCGGTGTATCATGAGCCTCCTTCATGACTTTGTCAGTCATAAGTTCAAAACGAGTTACAACAATTCGATCTCTGAAATACAAGGTTCCATCTTTAGCAATCGAGAAATCCCTGTACTTCTCGAGGTGAAGCTCTTTCTTCATCAGATCAATTACAGCATCTTTGGCTTGCGCTTCCTTAACAGCTTTCTCAAGGTCTGGTTGTACCACAAGGTTATTAAGAGAACCCTGCGGAACGATACAGACGTTCAACTTGCGCAATTCTTCATATAGCTGGGGTTGAGCTTGCTTAACCATGAGGTTATTGCAATAGGACTTGCGGCTCAAGGCATCAACCATCACATTAGCCTTGCCAGGAATATAATAAATACCACAATCATAGTCCGTAATTGTTTCCAACCATCGCTGTTGACGAAGATTAAGATCCGGTTGGGTGAATAAGTACTTCAAGCTTTGATGATCGGTATAAATCTCACACCGATTACCAAGAAGGTAATGTCGCCACTGCTTCAAAGCATAGATAATAGTAGCGAGTTCGAGATCATGCACTGGATAGTTTTCTTCATGGGGATGCAATTGTCGCGAGGCATATGCAATCACTTTACACTCTTGCATTAGGACACAGCCTAATCCCTGACGAGAAGCGTCGCAATATATCACAAAGTCCTTGCGTGAATCGGGAGGAGCAAGCACTGGAGCAGAAGTAAGCTTGTCCTTGAGGGTCTGGAAACTCTCCTGACATTTGTCTGTCCACTCAAACTTAACGCCTTTGTGGAGCAGATTAGTCAGGGGCTTGGCAATCTTGGAAAAGTTCTCGACGAATCGTCGACAATAACTTGCAAGGCCGAGAAAACTTCGGACTTGCTTGGCATTCTTCGGAGGGGTCCAGTCAAGGATAGCCTGAACACGCTCCGGGTTAACGACGATACCGTCCTTGGAAATCACATGTCCAAGGTAGGTTACTTCAGAAAGCCAGAATTCACATTTAGAGTACTTGGCGTATAGCTTGTGTTTTCGAAGCCTCTCCAGAACAAGGCGAAGATGTTCAGCATGTTCTTCCTTATTCTTCGAATACACCAGAATATCATCCAGATATACCACGACGAACTTGTTGAGGTAATCCAAGAATATATAATTCATCAGGCAAGAGAACGTAGCGGGAGCATTCGTTAGGCCAAATGACATGACGGTGTATTCATAGGAGCCATAACGAGTGACGAATGCAGTCTTGGGATTATCCTCTTCACGGACATGGATCTGGTGATAACCCAACCTCAAGTCGAGTTTAGAGAATACTGAAGATCCAGCAAGTTGATCATATAAGTCATTGATCTGGGGAAGCGGATATTTATTCTGAATGGTTGCCTGGTTGATAGGATGGTAATCTTGAACCAACCTATTCGTACCATCTTTCTTCTTGACAAAGAGAGACGGTGCTCCCCAGGCAGAGGAACTGGGATGGATGAAACCCTTCTTAAGTGATTTATCGATTTCTTCCTTAAGTTCAAGAAGGTGATGCGGAGGCATCTTGTACGGACGCTTCGCAATAGGAGTGGTGCCAGGCTTTAAGTCAATGACAAACTCGACAGCTCTAGTAGGGGTTATTCCTGGAAGTTCTTCTGGAAAGACATCCTGGAAGTCGCACACGACTGGAATGTTTTCGATCCCCTCAAGCGGAGAAGCATTCAACGCATTCAAGGCATAAATCTGAGCCTCGGCATTCTGAGTGAGATGAGCATGGTAATTCACTATCTCATCTGATGGGTGTAGGAGGTGAACAACTTTGGTGGCACAATTGATTGAGGCATAGTGAGCCTTCAACCAATCCATTCCCAGAATAAGGTCAATTTTGGAGGCTTTCAGAATAATGGGAAATGCCTGGAACTTCAACCCCTCAATTTCAATGGTGACTTCGGGGCTGAATAAGGAGGCTCGGCATTGACCCGCGGGAGTGTTAACCGCTAGTGGATGTTTCAAGCTTTCATATTTAATGCCATGCATGAATGCAAATTCTTCCGACATGAATGAATGCGATGCTCCTGAATCAAATAAAACAGATGCTGGTACTGAATTAACGAAAAGTGTACCCATCACAGTTTCAGGTTGATCCTGAGCTTCAGCCATGTTGACATGATAGTTCTGCCCACGACCATAAGAAGGTCTGGCATTGTTGTTACGCTGCTGAGGAATACCACGGCCAATACCACGGCCAGCAGAAGGAAGAGCTAATTGATTCTGATTCTGAGAACAGTCTCTGGCGCGGTGACCTGGCTGGCCACACTTGAAGCATAGTCCACTGTCAGGACAAGGTGCAGGAGCTCGAGGTGGTGCAGCTTGAAGAGGCTGCCTCGGTGGTGGAGGAGGCAGACGAGGTGCAGCATATGCTGGCCTGTACACTGGAGCTGCTGGGCGGTACATGCTCTGTGGAATCCATATGTGGCGCTTCTAGGAAGACGAGCCCGAAGATGAGCCCGCTTCACGAGTGCGTCTGGTCGCTTCCTTGTGCTTCTTCAGACCAGTCTCGACCAGGATAGCCTTATTCACCAAGGTGGCGAAGTCGGGATAGTCTTGCACGAGCAGGGCTAACTAAATGTCATGGTGTAGCCCTTCACGGAACTTCTCCTGTCTACGAGCATCAGTGGGAATGTCTTCTTCAGCATAGCGAGACAAGTCACGGAACTCTCGCTGATAGACTTCTACAGTCTTGTTGCCTTGAACAAGGTTGCGGAACTCAGCCTTCTTGTGTGCTATAACTGCTTGAGGAATATAGCGGGCGCGAAAAGCAGTCTTGAATTCCACCCAGGTGACGACAGTTCCAGGAGGTAGGGTCTGTCGGTGAGTCGCCCACCATTGAGCGGCGGGTCCCTTCAGGAAGTATGTCGCAAAGGTGACATAGCTGACAGGGGGAACATCAGCTGACTCCATCTCATAGAAGATGTCACGCAGTGTAGCGACCCGACCCGAATGGATCGAAGTCTCTGTGCATAAGTGTCATCCCTAGATCGGTAATGCTGACACACACAGTACTCGAATGATTTATAACAGAGTGCAATCACACACTTATTACATCGAATGTCTCAAATGAGAACTTATTACAATAAATATGGCTTAAGGCCATCTAATTTAGATAACAACGGAAGGCTTGGAAGATAAAGTGAGTCCATCAACTCCAACGGCATAGCTGAGTGCACGACAACGACCTAGCGCACCTTACTCTTCGTCTGAAAAGTCTGCAACATAATACGTTGCAGCCCAAAACGGGCCAGCACATGGAATATGCTGGCAATATAACACAGTAGAGCAAGAACAGAATAATGCTATCACTATATGCATATTTGGCTGGTGGAAAGGCTCTATGGTTATATGGTTTTTGCGAAAAGCCAATTTTTCCCTACAACAAAGGAATAGATTTTATTTAACTATCATGGTGGTTGAAAAACATTGAGAAGGTACCTCCAACTCAATCCCAATTAAAAGTAATTATCAACCCAACATATTAAATTAGAGTGATGAGATACATGTGATAATCCAAATACTAGATACTCAAGATGTCCATAACCGGGGACACGGCTAACCATGATTAGATTGTACACTCTGCAGAGGTTTGCGCACTTTTCCCCGCAAGACTCGATCGCCTCCGTTGGATTTCTCGCACTTCATGGTGTTTGAGAAATGGATGACCGAGACACAGTCTTTCAGAAGCATTAACTCTAACCCTGGGTAGACAGTACCAACCTACATCCTCTACATCTGCTAGCCTACCACTAGAAGAGGTCATGCAACATACTCAACTATGCTAGAGCCCATAATAGCTTGCGGCTGCACACGGAAGTTTCTAGCATGAAATATCTCAGTTCCCTTTGAGCCTGGGTGGCGGACCTAGGGTAATCACACGGGTACTCCGGGATTCCCTTGGGCAAGCACTGGGTTCTCCAGGTGCCCCAAGCAATCCACCCAGATGTGTATTAAAGTTGCCACCTTAAGTTGAACCATAAATTAACAATCTCACATCTGTCATGGATTCACTCAAACCCAATCCACGTCTACGAGCATAGCATGGCAATATAAGCATAACGCAGAAGTAACTCCCAAAGGTTTGATAATAAACAGGGCAATAGGATCTACCTCATCAACTACTTCCCAATACCCACAAGTTAATTACATCCTAACCATGCAATGTTTGAGGATTGGAACTAATGCATAAAAACTGGGTATGAAAAGAGTATGATCAATGTGTTACTTGCCTTGCTGACGATCCGCAAAACCTAGAGACTCGTAGTAGCACGCTTCGCACTCCGGGAATTCTATCGCAAACAAACAATAGCATACATAAGCAATCAAGCAAAGATGCACGGGTAAAACTCAAATGAGATGATTTAGCCAGAAAGTTCAACCTAAGAACTCCAGTTTGCAAAAAGAATCAAATCAAACGGAGCAACGAAACTCAAACTGCGAAAGAAACAAGATCCGTTTACTAATCTGGACTAAAGTCAAATTTTACAGTACCAAAATCTTGTTCAAGTTGGTTAAACGGAAAGAGGGCTTCGAGACGAAGATCTAGGCGCTTGAATCGCCTGATTCCTCCTACATGGGGCGCCCCCTTGCTGCTCCCCTCCCTCTCCCACCTATATATACATGGGGAGGTGTCGACGTGCGACACCTATGGGACCCTCAAGGAATCCCTTTATGATTCGGCAGGGGGAGAGGTATGCGCAAAGAGCAGAACCAACGATCGACGCGGGGCGATTTTACCCAGGTTCGGGCCGCCAATCAGCGTAAAACCCTACTCCTGCCTTGTTTTATTATGAATGTTCTTGAGCCCAGGCTTCAGGAGCGCTCGCGATGAACAGTACGTTCAAAGAGCAGCTACGCATGCAGAATGGGCCAGAAGATCCTCCTCCCTGTAGCAGTTGCCTTGGGCCTCCTTTTATATGCTCAAAGGGGTCACCACAGTGGCAAAATGTATATACATTGAGGTGGAAAGTAGCTACAGGGTTATCATACCTAACCACTGATGGATTAGGATGAACGCATTTAATGCACCGTGAGGTGTCCGTTTAGGTGTCCTCACTTTCTTGGGGATGGAAAAAGGGGCCATCCCATCAGCACCGCTTAAGCTCTCGTCCACTGGCGCGTTGCCACGCATCCAAAGAAGGACCCAAAATGTCGGGTCTGTTGCTGTGCCAGAGCGGTGGCACAGCAACAGAATCTTGCCGGGTGCCGAATCTTGCCGGGCTTCGCAGGCCACCCCGGCAAGATCTTGCTGGGGAAGCTGGCTTTCAGATTCTAGCTCTCCTTATCTGCTGATCCTCAAATCTTTGACTTGAGAATTTCTTTGGTAGCCTGAGTCAACCTTGAACTGTTCCCCGACAAGCCTTGTCGCGAGTATGGCTACAACTGCCCATGCACAAGTATGGTGTACTAATGGCCCAATACTTAGTACACCGACAGGAGCCCCCGGGCCTAGGCCACACACGAGTGCGAGGCGTTGTTGGGCTAGGCCCAAACAGTGCACGGTCATACGAGGTAGGGAATTAACTGCTCGTAAATATCCTGTTTACTGTGCCCCCCACTATGCGCGCTGAACGCGTGACGTGGGAAGCGTGCGTTAAAGGCTGCAACTGCAATGCGCCTGCAGAGGCGCATTCACATTGGGGAGTAAAAGAGGCGGCCTCACACCTTCCCCATAAAAAGGGAAACTGCAGAAGGCACAGCCTATTTACCTCCCTCTTCTTCTCAATCTGGCCGTCGCCATTGTCTTCCTTCTCTCGAGCTCAGAGCAAAGCTTTCCCTCATCCGCCCGTCGCCTCCACGCCCGCTTCATCCCCGGCTTCCGCCCCTGCATCCGTCATGCCGCCCAAGGCCAGCAAAGGCAAGGGCAAGGAGACGAAAGCCGATGTCCCGGAGAGCGAGCTGGCGAAGATGTGGAAGAAGCACGTCGTCTTCGCCCCGTCGCTTGATGCGAAAGCTCTGAAGGGGCGGTACCAGTGTATGTGGGTGAGGGAGACGCAGGCTCACGCCGCCACTCGCGTGATTCCAGGTTCTCGCTCCAAGAGCGGGTGAGACGGATATCCCTTCTTTGCTGCTTATTTCTATTGCGGGCTCTGTCCCCCATTTTCTGACTTCTTCAACGACATTATGTACACATACGGCTTCCATCTTCTTGATTTCACGCCGAATGCGGTACTGTGCATGTCCATCTTTGCTCATCTTTGTGAAAATTTTGGCGGAGTGGTTCCCAATACTGCCCTTTTCTGCCACTACTTTTTCCCTCGTATCCAAAAAGGGGAGGCCCTCTCTGGTTCTATCGTCTGGATTCCAAGGGCTTGGAATAAGGAAATATACCCAGAAGGGGTTTACCGCGAGAAGTGGGATGAATGGCAGGCTGAGTGGTGCTGGATCCAGGAAGCAGATCCCCATCCATTCTGTCTGCCTCGACAGCAGAAAGCGGTCCGTGGTAGTGGCTGGAGCGATCTTGCTGCTGAAGATGAAAAACTCACAATCGCCACCACCAGGATCCTTCGCCTGAAAGCTGCTGGGCTAATAATGGAGATGATTGGCTTCGATTTCCTCCACCGCCGCATTGCCCCCTTGCAGAATAAAGGGAGACCAGCTTGAGAATACCGATACGCAGCAGACGTCATCAGATTGCGCCCCGGATTGAACAACAATTTGATTGCTATGGAACTTGGCGCTCTCCATCAAAGGCTATTCCAGCGCGACAACAAGCATCGGTTGCCGGCAAGAATTGTCCCTCTGTGCAACAACTCTGCCCTGGGGTCGATTATTGCCACCATGCCACTATTCAACGCCCACAGTCTCGACGCGACATGGGTTGAGCCATCCGAGGAAGAGGCACAGAAGTTCTTTGATAAGTTGACGGAGAGGGCCATCCGGGAAGAAGCAGACCTCATCCGAGCTACCACCGACGAAGAGGTAGCATATATCGCCATAAGGGCGGAGGAGGCGAATCTTGCCGCGGAGGCTGGCAGCGCCAGCTTCACAGAATGGGAAACCAGTGACGCAGAGGTAGTGGTGGAAGAAAATCCTGCCGGGAAGGACAAGGCTGCCGGGGGACAGAGCAGCACAGCCGCTGAGAGCTCGTCCGACGAAGACGCGGCCGAAGAAGAACCGCAAGAAGAGCTTCCAGCCCCGAAGAAGACAAAGCGTGTTCTTCGAAAGGCTGCATCTGGCATCCCGGCAAGCCATCCTTCCTCGAGCAGCGAGGCTCCCGGCAAGGAAGCGGCCGGCAAGACTGCGCCGCGGCAAGGAGTTCGACAGCAACCTGCGCGGCGTGCGAGACCCACACCAGCGGCAACTGCTGAGGCGGCAGGGGTGTCTCGCACTACCGCACCGGAGGCTGAGGTGGCGGAAAAACGCCAACCCCCGTTCCTGCTACAGCCAAGCGACCTAGGACCCCTCCTCCGCCTCCCCACGCAGACACTGCAACAGAGGTCGATTTCGACATCTCCGGCTTCAGTCCGGAGCGAGAAGAGGAGGAGTGAGTAACTTGCCACAACCTTTATCTTCCAAATTCTGGATCAATCTTATTGACTTGTTTGTATTGTTTCTGCAGTGATGCAGAAACCTTGACGGAGAGGATGGCGAAGAGGGCAAAGACTTCCATGGGCGACGAGCCCCCGGCAGGCTTCACGAGCGCCGAAAACTACTACTATCAGCCCGGATCTTAGTCCTCGACGCAGCCCCCAGCGCAGCCCCCGGCGTAAGTTCATTACTCTTTTTCCGTTGGGGAATGTTGAGGTTCCTATCCTTGCCGCTGATATCTTTGGGCTTGCAGGAGAAGGACGGCAACAAAGGGAGTTATCAGGAGATACCCTCGTTGCGCCACCTCTATCAACCACATCGCCCTCAAGCGCATCCCCGGCAAGATATCACACCGACGAGCTTGTCTTGGTTGAGGAGGAGCCGACAACCATGGATACTGGCATCCTACCCCCGGCAACCGAGGTTGCCGGGAGGGGCGAGGCCACTTCTCAACAACCCGATGCAGGTAACCAATTGCCTCAGTGCGCTTGCTATTCTTTCCTTTATCTCTCTTTCTTTTGTCTTCTTGAACTTCAATCTTGATCTCATTCTGTTTCTCTCACTTGTCCTTTAGAATTCCCTGAGATGGAACACATGGACATCGACACTGTCATCGAGGAGACCGCCAGGGATGTTGCCGCCAAAGCCGACAAAATCGATGCCAGCGAGGCCGCCATGGATGCCACTGTAGAAGCTGGTGGTGCTTTTGCCGATGAGGCCGCCAAGACTGCTCAGGAGGAATCCGCCAAGGAGTCTACTGAGGAGGGCGGCAAGGAAGCTGGTGGCCGTACTGACGGCATTCCTGCCGCAGGAGCGCCAGGCGCTGCGCCGGCCATGGAGCCCCCTGCTACTGGTGAGGTGGTTGCTGAGGATCAACCGTCAACATCCGAAGTCCCCTCATCTAGCAAATATCTCAAAGTTGGTGAGAACCTGTTCGTCAACTTGCCGGGGACGGCAAGCATTGGGGCACCGGCCGAAGGGGAAGTCTTTGATGAAGAAATCATCGCCGCTGCTTGTCTCGAGATTGTGGATGACCCAAGTGCCAGCAGTGGCAAATCTGAAGAGGATCAGCTTCTTCAGGCCATGGGCAAAAATTTCCGCAAGCTCCAGGCACTTCACCGTGCTCGGAAAGAGAAAGCAGATTCCAGAATGGCAGTTGTCGAGGCGGCCGAAGCAGATTTTTAGAAGCGCGTCGAACAAATGCAAGTCTGGTACGCCGAGGCCCTCCAAGAGTTGACTGCCAGCCGGGAACAAGTGAGCCAAAACTGGACAGAGATCCTCTTGAAACAATCTGACATGGAGAAGGCGCAAGAGGAAGCTACGCAAAGAATTGCTGCTGAAGATGCTCTCTTGACGGGGCGTCGCATTGCGCTTGATGCTCACAAGGAAGACCTTGCTGCACATGGGCGGGCTCTCGCCGCCAAGCTTCGCAGCAAAGATGAAGATATCGAGAAGCTTGTCGCGCGGCGGACCCAGGAGCTGGAGCAGAAGCACAAGGAGGCGCTCGAAGCTCTAACTGCAGATCACGCCGGCAAGCTCAAGGAGGCCGTCGATGCTGCCGAGGCTGCAGAGGCCACCAAGAATGAGCTGAGCGACAAAGTCAAGAAACTGGAAGTGGATCTTGAAGAACACGGCAAGGATCTCTCGACGCTCAAAGGTGAGAGGGAAAAAACCCTCCACACCCTGGCGGAGATGCAAGTTGCCATGTCTGACAAGACCAAGCAGCTCTCTTCAGCAAATGACGCCATTGCTGATCTGAGGCTGAAGCTGACCATATTGGAGAAGTCTCTCAAGGACGGCAGGGCCCGCGAGAAGGCCCTGTGCAAAGATCTCCAGGAAGAGAGGAACCTGCTCAAGAGCGCTGCCGCCGCCCAAGTTGACTATGAGAAGGGCGTGCAAATCTGGACTGAACGCCTCATCGATGCTGCGGAGAAACTCACGGCAGAACTGTCAACCATGGGCCTGTCAAACTTCAGGTATTCCTCCGAAGAAAGAATATCCTCGAGCGCCAGGTTGACTATGTTCTTCGAAAGCATCATTGATGCTCTGAAGCTGGTTCAGTCTAACCGGGCGACCCAATTGGCCAACGAGTCCCTCCAGCTTTGCCGGGCCGTCCTCCGCAAGGTACTTATCAAGGTGGTGCACAATAATCCTGGCGTCGACCTCTCCAACGTGCTCGGCCGCCTGCCAAAGGATGCAAATCTCGAGGCACTTGAGGAGCTTGTCGCGCCTATCCTTGAGAAGGTGGATTCCATCAAAAGGGTCGAAGGCCAACGCAGAGATTAACTGCTCCACCTCTTCTTGCCGTCGCCATTCCATGCCAAAGACAATTAAGTCTTAAGTTAGAACTGTGGCAACGTATTAGTGTAATATAACTTGCTTATGTTTGGGTACATGTATGCTATCTCCCTTGTCTGATTCCTTTATGTATGGAGTTCACCCTACGTTTACTGAAAAACTTGCCGGCGCGCAACCTGCCACGAGCGCTGGGTGCGGGACTTCAGTAGCCTGCTGGAAGTGCAGCGGCCGGCAAGACTCCTTGGCGTTCTCAGTGTAGCCACTTAAATTGTTGAGCGGACTCGAAACAAAATAAGGGCGCAACCGATTACAACAAGGGTTCCTTCGTGTGCAGGTTTTCCATACAAAAGTCAAAATCGTCCAAGGAAAATAACTTTGCTATAAAGGAAACTTGCCCTAAGTTTTAGAACTTAGCTTTCTGTCGCTGTCCTTCCTCCGGTAAGCGTCAATTCTGAACGTCGCCAACTGGTACCCATATCCTCCTCCCCCCCCCGGCAAACGTGCACGCGAGGAACCCTTCTGTCTTTTGAGAAAAAGAAAGAAGAGAAAATAAAGATATGAAACCTTGGCGGTTCGTTAGAACTTACCGGGAGCAAGTGTCATACAACATCTTAGACAAACATGCATATATATATGAACATGGAAATCAATAAGGAAATGGACAACACTGAAACTTATTCATCTGTGCTCAGGGTCTGCGCCTGGCTTTGTACAAAGGATTGTGTGCCTTGCCGGCAAGACTTGTACAAAAGGGTGGTTGCCGGGGGCCCCCGGCAACCGCGCCTTATGGGTAGAACTTGCGAAGATGTTCGATATTCTAGGAATTGCTCACTGGAATGCCATCTTCGGTCTCCAAGCGGACAGCGCCGGGCCTGGTGACTTGTACTACCCGATAAGGGCCTTCCCACTTCGGCGTCAACCTGTTTGAATTCTTGGCGGACTGAATCCGCCGAAGAACAAGGTCGCCTTCCTCAAGGCGTCGGGCATGAACTTTACGGCTATGGTAGCGGCGCAAAGCTTGCTGGTAGCGTGCAGCTCGCACAGCAGCCTGAAGACGATTCTCCTCAAGGAGCACAGCGTCATCTTGCCGCAGTTGCTCTTGCTCAAACTCATCATAAGCGAGCACTCGAGGTGATCCGTATGTGAGTTCTATGGGGAGAACTGCTTCCGCTCCGTAGACCAGAGCGAAGGGTGTCTGGCCGGTGGCTCGATTTGGTGTCGTTCTGATTGACCAAAGAACCGCCGGCAATTCATCAATCCAGCGTCTTCCGCACTTTCTCAGCCTGTCAAAGGTTCTGGTCCTGAGACCGCGCAACACTTTAGCATTGGCCCTCTCCGCTTGACCGTTGCTTCTTGGGTGAGCAACAGAGGCAAAACAAATTTTGCCGCCAAGGTCTTGGACGTACTGCATGAAGGTGCGACTTGTGAATTGCGTGCGATTGTCGGTGATGATCCTGTTGGGCACACCAAAACGGCAAACTATCCCTTTAAAGAACTTGACGGCTGATTGTGCTGTCACCTTCCTCACTGCTTCTACCTCCGGCCACTTTGTGAACTTGTCGATAGCAACGTACAAGTACTCAAAGCCCCCGGTAGCACGGGGGAAAGGGCCCAGTATGTCGAGCCCCCAGATCGAAAATGGCCAAGAGAGAGGGATCGTCTTAAGAGCTTGAGCTGGCTGATGCGATTTCTTCGAATGAAACTGGCACGCTTCACACTTGGTTACTAGTGCAGTTGCATCCTGGAGAGCGGTGGGCCAAAAGAAACCTTGCTGGAATGCTTTCCCGACAAGTTCTCTTGATCCTATCTGAGAGCCACATATGCCTCCATGTATTTCCGCCAACAACTCTAGTCCATCCTCCCGAAGAATGCACTTCAATTTCACACCATTCGGTCTCTTTCTATACAGGACGTCATCGACGAACTTGTACATAACAGACCGACGGGCTACTTTCTCCGCTTCTTCCTGTTCCTCCGGGAGTTCTCCTGTCTGAAGGAAATGGACAATGTGCTGCGCCCATGCTGGAGCCTGGGGTTCGACAGCTAGTACTAAAGGCATCTCCTCCGCCGGGGGAACATTTGTCTCTACAGCGAAAGCGTGAGGTTCCATCGGAGCCTGTCGTTCCTCGGCAGGTTTGTCGTTGATCCCGGTAGGTTCCTTGCCGGCGGCTCCGGGGAGCTCTGCCGGAAAGTACTGTCCAGAATTCAACTTTCTTCTCTTTTCTTGCCGCATCGATGGCGCCACGGATGGTTGAGTCAAATGGAGCACAAAAGTTCCTGGTTCCACAGGCAACTTGAGGGTGGCGCGCTTTGACAGGTCGTCGGCAATACTGTTCTCGGCACGAGGGATGTGCTTCATTTGCAGACCGTCAAAGTGCTCTTCCATTTTTCTCACTTCATCCACGTAGGCTTGCATCAATGGACTCTGATAACTCTTGTTAACTTGCCTGACGACAAGCTACGAATCGCCTCTGATGACGAGCTTCTTGATACCAAGGTCTGCCGCTATCCTGAGACCGGCAAGCAGGCCCTCGTACTCCGCGGTGTTGTTTGTCGAACTCTCTCGGGGAAAATGCATCTGGACTACATACTTGAGGTGCTCTCCGGTGGGTGCGACAAGCAGCACACCAGCACCGGCACCTTGCAGCGAAAAAGCCCCGTCAAAGTACATAACCCATTGCTGATCAATTTCCTTGCCGGGGAGAATTGTTTCTTGAACCTCTTCGTCTGGCGTTGGGGTCCATTCCACAATGAACTCTGCCAAGGCCCTGCTCTGAATTGTCGAAGTGCTTTCAAACTTGAGGCCAAAGCTCGACAACTCCAACGCCCACTCCACAATCCTGCCGGTTGCTTCTGGATTTCGCAAAATCCGTTGCAACGGGAAGCGAGTGACGACGGTGATTTCATGTGCATTAAAATAATGGCGCAGCTTCCTCGAGGCCATAAGGAGGCCGAAAAGCAACTTCTGCACACCAGAATATCTTGACCTAGCTCCTTGCAAAAGAGAGCTAACAAAATAAACTGGGCGCTGCACCACCTTTTTCTTCTGCACTGGTTCTTCTGACTGCACAGATCCTGTCTTACCGGGATCAACCCTTGCCGGGGAAGATCCTGCCGCATCGCCTGACGGTCCTGCCGCTGGTGTTGCTTCCTCATCAGCTTCTCTCTGCGCCACTAACGGAGCACTAACCACTTGATTTGTTGCTGCCAAATATAGCAGCAACGGCTCTTGTGGTTTAGGCGCGACTAGCGTCGGCGGAGCAGAAAGGTATTTCTTCAAATCTTGCAGCGCAGCCTCTGCTTCCGGAGTCCATTTCATCGGACCTGCCTTCTTCAAAATTTTGAAAAAGGGCAGGGCGCGCTTAGCAGATTTGGAAATAAACCTACTTAGAGTAGCAACACAGCCGGCAAGACGACGGACATGGTTGACGCGTCTTGGCGCTTCAATCTGCTCAATAGCTTTGATCTTGTCAGGGTTTGCTTCGATTCCCCGTTGAGATACAAAGAATCCGAGAAGCTTGCCGAAAGGAACACCAAACACGCACTTCTCAGGATTGAGCTTTAAGTTGATCTTGCGCAGATTTGCAAATGTTTCTTCTAGATCTTGTATGAGCGTCGCTTTGTCCTTGGTTTTAACCACTATATCATCCATATATGCCTCTATATTTCTATGGAGCTGAGGCTCAAAACCAATTTGGACCGCTCTGGCAAATGTAGAACCAGCACTTTTCAACCTAAAAGGCATTCGTATAAAACAATACGTACCACATGGGGTGATAAATGCGGTCTTTTCTTCATCTTCTTTTGCCATGAAGATCTGATGATACCCTGAATAGGCATCAAGGATGGACAGTAGATCACAACCAGCGGTGGAGTCCACAATCTGATCGATGCGTGGCAAGGGAAAGGGATCTTTTGGATATGCTTTATTGATATCTGTATAATCAATACACAGCCTCCATTTCCCATTCGCCTTGCGCACTACAACCGGATTGGCTAACCAGGTTCGGTGAAGTACTCCTCTGACCAATCCTGCCGCCTCCAGCTTCCTGATTTCTTCGGCAATGAATTCTTGCCGCTCCAAGGCTTGTTTCCTGACCCTCTGCTTGATGGGCCGCGCATGAGGACAGACAGCAAGGTGGTGCTCAATTACCTCCCTGGGAACACCGGGGATGTCAGATGGTTGCCATGCAACCACATCGACATTCGCCCGCAGGAAGGCAATGAGCGTGTTTTCCTATTTGTCATCAAGGGTGGAACTTATGGTGAAAGTTCCTCCCGTTCCGTCCTCTTTGATGGGCACCTTCTTGGTCTCTGGTGGAGCGGCCTTGGATCTCTTGTTCTTGCTGGTGGAACTCTCTGGTGCATCCTCAACGGAAGTGCAGCACTCCGAGGAGGTGCGCTTACCGGAGTTCGCGCCAAGATTCTTGCCGGTCTTCTTCTCCCCTCCCGGGAGTTCCAGCGGCAGGAGCAGATGCCTTGACGGCAGGTGCTGCAACTGCTTCCCGGTAGAGTTGGTCGGCACAGATGAGTGCATCCTTCTTATCGGAATGGATAGTAATGACACTCAACGGCCCGGGCATCTTCAAAACATTATAGGCGTAGTGTGATGCCACCATGAACTTAGCCAGCGCTGGCCGACCAAGGATCCCATTGTATGACATAGGGATCTTGGCGACATCAAACACTACCTTCTCGGTCCTGTAGTTGAGCTCGCTACCAAATGTCACCGGTAGCGTAATCTTGCCCTTTGGCTGGGTTCTTTCCTGGATTGACCCCTTGAAACGTGCCCGTTTCTTCGAGATCTTCATCAGGAATTTGGAGCCTCTTGAGCACATCTGGTGAGATTAGGTTCAGCCCGGCCCCACCATCAACTAGCATTTTCGTCACCTTGAGGTTGCGGATTGTTGGTGAGACCAACAATGGCAAGCACCCGACTGCGGTTGTGCGATCAGGGTGATCCTCGGCATCGAAAATGATAGGTGTGTGAGACCACTTTAGGGGCTTACATGCGTCCAGCGATGGCTCTGTTGCATTGACTTCTCGCACCCACTGTTTGAGCCGACGGTGGGAAGAATGCAACGAGGCGCCCCCGTCGATACACATGGCCTCTGTAGCTTTCTGGAATTCTTGCTCACTGGACTCATCATCTTCTTCATCATCATCTTCTTCTTTGTCACGGCCTCGAGTGGGCCTCTCCCTTTGTTGCTTGGCCTTGCCGCAGCGACCCCCTCGGCCACCGCGCTTCTTGCCAGACCCCTCAGCACCGTCATGGGCCTTCTCCTTATCTCGCCTTTCATACTCAGCCCTCTGCTTGTCAACAAGCTGTTCAACTTGCCGGCAGTTTTGGAGATCGTGACCCTTGGTGCGATGGATCTTGCAGTACTGCTTGCCGGAGTTTTCCGACTTGTCGGCAGCAGCCAAGGCCTGGCATGAAGAGCACCTGGCAAGTTCCTTGCCGGGGTCGTCAACCTTGGCCTTCTTGGCGGTGCCGGGGTTGCCGGATTTCTCGACAGCAAGCACGGCCTTGCCTTTGCGCTTCTTGTTCCGCCGCCGGCCTTTCCTTGACGGGGTTGTAGCGTCCTCGTCTTCTGATTTGCTCCCCGCGCCAACAGCCTCGCCAGGGAGTTTCCTCCCCTCTTCAGCTCGGGCGCACTTGTCGGCCAAAGCGTAAAGCTCGGCAATACTCCTGACTTTGTTCATTGCCAGCTCTTCCCGCATTCTGCGGTTACGCACGTTCTAGTGAAACGCGCTAACAACAGCGGCAGGGTGAACGTCAGGAATATTGTACTGCACCCGGCTAAATCTCTGCATAAACTTGCGCAGGGGTTCACCCTCCTTCTGAGGGATGATATGCAAATCACTCTCTTGGCCAGGAGCTTGGTGGCCTCCGACAAAGGCGCCAACAAACTGATGGCACAGATCTGACCAAGAAGAAATAGAATTCTCCGGCAGATGCATCAACCACGACCTGACGTTGGGTTTGAGCACCAACGGGAAGTAGTTGGCAAGTATCTTGTCATCTCGGCCCCCGGCAGCCTGCACCGCAATGGTGTAGATGCTCAGGAACTCCGAGGGATGAGTCTTACCGTCATATTCCTCCGGGACCTCTGGCTTGAAGGTTCAGGAATTCGGCCACTGGACTTGCCGCAGATCACGGGTAAACGCTGGAGTCCCTACCTCGTAAGGCAAGTCACCTGCGTCCCCTGGCGCAGGCTCATCGACAGCCGGCCCTGCGCACTTATCAGATTGATAGCGCGCTTCCCGTCGCCGCTCGATGGTGGTTCGAGCTCCTCTTTACCTTGTTCTTGGAGAACTTGAAGCTGGTCGCGGCGCATCCGTGGATCGGACGACGCCGTGGAATCATCATCACGGCGATCGACCCGCTGGGTTGTCGACCGCCGCTGGTGTCGCGGAGGGGAGTGCACCATGGTTGCACCACCTCCGGTTTTCTCCACATCGGCTTGCGCTGGATCGATGGGCCGCCGCTGTGAGGGCCCTGCCTCCTGTGGCCCATCTTTGTTGGTGAAGCCAATGAGGCTCTGGATAGTAGCTTGCCACTCCTCCATCTTCTCCGGAGCGGGAGGGAAATCGAGGAGAAGATGCGCACGTGCCAAGGCTTCCGCTGGCGTAGGCGGCGGCGACAGGTGCGAGGTACGTGAGGTGCTCTGACTCCTAGCCATGTTAGAAGGAGCACTGTCACGGTCACGCGACCGCGCGCCACCTCCGTCGGCAGCTCGGTGTGCATGCTGGGCCCGCGCACCTTGGGATCGATGGGCAGAAATCTTTTCATGGGGACGCCCTGAACCACCAGCGCCATGACGTTGCTCATCGTGCACGGCCTGGGAAGGCCGTGACGCTGGCGCCGGCGCGGGAGCCCTAGAAAGCGTCCTCCGATCTCTAGAATTCATTGTGCCACCCGTAGGCAACACAACTCCATCTCTGGATCCAGCGGCGTGTGGGTTGCCACTGCCGCTGCGAGTGACGCCGCTCGCCTGGCTTGGATCACCGGAACGCCGTGGAGGCTCTAATCCTCTTCCTTCTGCACCCACGCCATCGCCCGTATGCGAGGGCACAGGTAAAACGGACGTGGATGGTTGCGCCGTTGCGGCGCTCTTCTTCTTGGGTGGCATGATGATGAAGATGATGAAGAAACTAAGGCGCCGATCACTGGATCAGTTTCACACAACCTACCACCCCCTACCTGGCGCGCCAAAGATGTCGACGTGCGACACCTATGGGACCCTCAAGGAATCCCTTTACGATTCGGCAGGGGGAGAGGTATGCGTAAAGAGCAGAACCAACGATCGACGCGGGGCAATTTTACCCAGGTTCGGGCCGCCAATCAGCGTAAAACCCTACTCCTGCCTTGTTTTATTATGAATGTTCTTGAGCCCAGGCTTCAGGAGCGCTCGCGATGAACAGTACGTTCAAAGAACAGCTAAGCATGCAGAATGGGCCAGAAGATCCTCCTCCCTGTAGCAGTTGCCTTGGGCCTCCTTTTATATGCTCAAAGGGGTCACCACAGTGGCAAAATGTATATACATTGAGGTGGAAAGTAGCTACAGGGTTATCATACCTAACCACTGATGGATTAGGACGAACGCATTTAATGCACCGTGAGGTGTCCTCACTTTCTTGGGGATGGAAAAATGGGCCATCCCATCAGCACCGCTTAAGCTCTGCTCCACTGGCGCGTTGCCACGCATCCAAAGAAGGACCCAGAATGTCGGGTATGTTGCTGTGCCAGAGCGGTGGCACAGCAACAGAATATTGCCGGGCGCCGAATCTTACCGGGCTTCGCAGGCCACCCCGGCAAGATCTTGCTGGGGAAGCTGGCTTTCAGATTCTAGCTCTCCTTATCTGCTGATCCTCAAATCTTTGACTTGAGAATTTCTTTGGTAGCTTGAGTCAACCTCAAGCTGTTCCCCGACAAGCCTTGCCGCGAGTATGGCTACAACTGCCCGTGCATAAGTATGGGGTACTAATGGCCCAATACTTAGTACACCGACAGGAGGGGGCGCCTAGAACACATAACAACATCTGTTAGCCGTGTGCGGCACCCCCTCCACAGATTACACCCTCGGTCATATTCTCGTGGTGCTTAGGCGAAGCTCTGCGCGGATCACTTCACCATCATCGTCACCACGCCATCGGGCTGACGGAAGTCATCTACTTCCTCGACACTCTGCTGGATCAAGTGTTCGAGGGACGTCATCGAGCTGAACATGTGCAGAACTCGGAGGTGCCGTACATTCGGTGCTTGATCGGTCGGAACGATAAGAAGTTCGACTACATCAACCGCGTTGTCTAACGCTTCCGCTTTCGGTCTACGAGGGTACATAGACACACTCTCCCCCTCTCGTTGCTATGCATCTCCTAGATAGATCTTGCGTGAGCATAGGAATTTTTTTTGGATTTGCATGCTACGTTTCCCAACAGTGGCATCATGAGCCAGGTCTATGCGTAGATGATATGCACAAGTAGAACACAAAGAGTTGTGGGCGGTGATAGTCATACTGCTTACCACCAACGTCTTATTTTGATTCAGCGGTATTGTGGGATGAAGCGTCCCGGACCAACCTTACATGACCACGTTCATGAGACCGGTTCCACCGACAGACATGCAACTAGTTTTGCATAAAGGTGGCTGGCAGGTGTCTGTTTCTCCTACTTTAGTTGGATCAAATTTTACTACGGCCGCTCCTTGAAGAAGGTTAAAACAGCAAACTTGATGAAACACCGTTGTGGTTTTGTGCGTAGGTAAGAATGGTTCTTGCTAGAAGCCCGTAGCAGCCACATAAAACTTGCAACAACCAAGTAGAGGACGTCTAACTTGTTTTTGCAGGGCATGTTGTGATGTGATATGGTCAAGACATGATGTGATATACGTTATTGTATGAGATGATCATGTTTTGTAAAAGTTATCGGCAACCGGCAGGAGCCTTATGGTTGTCTCTTTATTGTATGAAATGCATACGCCATGTAATTGCTTTACTTTATCACTATGCGTTAGCGATAGTTGTAGAAGCAATAGTTGGCGAGACAACCACGAGGCAACGATGGAGATCAAGGTGTCAAGACGGTGACTATGGAGATCATGACGATGCTTTGGCGACGGAGATCAAAAGCGCAAGATGATGATGGCCATATCATGCCACATATTTTGATTGCATGTGATGTTTATCTTTTATGCATCTTATTTTGCTTAGTACGGCGGTAGCATTATAAGATGATCCCTTAACTAAATTTCAAGTTAATAGTGTTCTCCCTGAGTATGCACCGTTGCTACAGTTCGTCGTGTTGAGACACCACGTGATGATTGGGTGTGATAGACTCTACGTTCACATACAATGGGTGCAAGACAGTTTTGCACATGCGGAATACTTGGGTTAAACTTGATGAGCCTAGCATGTACAGACATGGCCTCGGAATACTGGAGACCGAAAGGTCGAACGTGAATCATATAGTAGATATGATCAACATAGAGATGTTCACCATTGATGACTACTCCATCTCACGTGATGATCGGACATGGTTTAGTTGATTTGGATCATGTAGCATTTAGATGACTTGAGGGATGTCTATCTAAGTGGGAGTTCTTAAGTAATTTGATTAATTGAACTTAATTTATCATGAACTTAGTCCTCATAGTATTTGCAAATTATGTTGTAGATCAATAGCTCGCGTTGTAGCTCTCCTATGTTTTTGATATGTTCCTAGAGAAAACTAAGTTGAAAGATGATAGTAGCAATGATGTGGACTGGGTCCGTGATCTGAGAATTATCCTCATTGCTGCACAGAAGAATTATGTCCTTGATGCACCGCTAGGTGACAAACCTATTGCAGGAGCAGATGCAGATGTTATGAACGTTTTGGCAAGCTCGATATGATGACTACTTGATAGTTTAGTGCACCATGCTTTACGGCTTAGAACCGGGACTTCAAAAACATTTTGAATGCCACGGAGCATATGAGATGTTCCAAGAGCTGAAATGGGTATTTCAGACTCATGCCCGTGTCGAGAGGTATGAGACCTCTGACAAGTACTTTGCCTACAAGATGGAGGAGAATAGCTTAGCCAGTGAGCATGTGCTCAGAATGTCTGGGTACTACAATCGCTTGAATCAAATGGGAGTTAATCTTCCAGTCAAATGGGAGTTCTCTAGTCACTATCACCAAGCTACTAGAACTTCGTGCTGAACTATAATATGCAAGGGATGACAAAAACGATTCCCGAACTCTTCGCGATACTGAAATCGACCAAGGTAGAAATCAAGAAAAAGCATCAAGTGTTGATGGTTAACAAGACCACTAGTTTCAAGAAAAGGGCAAAGGAAAAGAAAGGGAATTTCAAGAAGAAAGGGAAACAAGTTGCCACTCTCGTGAAGAAACCCAAATCTAGACCTAAGCCTGAAACTAAGTGCTTCTACTGCAAAGGGAATGGTCACTGGAAGCGGAACTGCCCCAAATACTTGGCGGATAAGAAGGATGGCAAAGTAAACAAAGGTATATTTGATATACATGTTATTGATGTGTAATTTACTAGTGTTCATAGTAACCCCTGGGTATTTGATACCGGTTCAGTTGCTAAGATTAGTAACTTGAAACGGGAGTTGCAGAATGAACAGAGACTAGTTAAGGGCGAGGTGACGATGTGTGTTGGAAGTGATTCCAAGGTTGATACGATCACCGTCGCACACTCGCTCTACCTTCGGGATTAGTATTGAACCTAAATAAATGTTATTTGGTGTTTGCGTTGAGCATGAATATGATTGGATCATGTTTATTGCAATACGGTTATTCATTTAAGTCAGAGAATAATTGTTGTTCTATTTACATGAATAAAACCTTCTATGGTCATACACCCAAAATGGTTTATTGAATCTCGATTGTAGTGATACATATATTCATAATATTGATGCCAAAAGATGCAAAGTTGATAATGATAGTGCAACATATTTGTGGCACTGCCGTTTAGGTCATATTGGTGTAAAGCGCATGAAGAAACTCCATGCAGATGGGCTTTTGGAATCACTTGATTATGAATCATTTGATACTTGCGAACCATGCCTCATGGGTAAGATGACTAAAACTCCGTTCTCCGGAAGAATGGACCGAGCCAATGACTTATTGGAAATAATACATACCGATGTATGCGGTCCAAGGAGTGTTGAGGCACGCGGCGAGTATCGTTATTTTCAAACCTTCATATATGATTTGAGCAGACATGGGTATATCTACTTAATGAAACACAAGTCTGAAACATTTGAAAAGTTCAAAGAATTTCAGAGTGAAGTGGAGAATCATCGTAACAAGAAAATAAAGTTTCTACGATCTGATCGCGGAGGCGAATATTTGAGTTACGAGTTTGGCCTTCATTTAAAACAATGTGGAATAGTTTCACAGCTCATGCCACCTAGAACACCACAGTGTAATGGTGTGTCCGAACGTCGTAACCGTACTTTATTAGATATGGTGTGATCTATGATGTCTCTTACCGATTTGCCACTATCGTTTTGGGGTTATGCATTAGAGACAGCTGCATTCACGTTAAATAGGGCACCATCTAAATCCGTTGAGACGACACCATATGAACTGTGGTTTGGCAAGAAACCTAAGCTGTCGTTTCTTAAAGTTTGGGGTTGCGACACTTATGTCAAAAGGCTTCAGCCTGATAAGCTCGAACCCAAATTGGAGAAGTGCATCTTCATAGGATACCCTAAGGAAACAATTGGGTACACCTTCTACCACAGATCCGAAGGCAAGATCTTTGTTGCCGAGAATGGAACCTTTCTAGAGAAGGAGTTTCTCTCGAAAGAAGTTAGTGGGAGGAAAGTAGAACTTGATGAGGTAATTATACCTTCTCTCGAATTGGAAAGTAGCTCATCACAGAAAACCGTTCCCGTGATGCCTACACCAACTAGAGAGGAAGCTAATGATGATGATCATGAAACTTTAGATCAAGTTACTACCGAACCTCGTAGGTCAACCAGTGCACTTTCCGCACTAGAGTGTTACCGTAATCCTATTCTGGAAGTCATGTTACTAGAACATAACAAACCTACGAACTATGAAGAAGCTATGATGAGCCTAGATTCTGATAAATGGCTTGAGGCCATGAAATCTGAGATAGGATCCATGTATGAGAACAAAGTATGGACTTTGGTGGATTTGCCCGATGATCGGCAAGCCATTAAGAATAAATGGATCTTCAAGAGGAAGACGGACGCTGATGGTATTGTTACTATCTACAAAGCTCGAATTGTCACAAAAGGTTTTTCGACAAGTTCAAGGTATTGACAACGATGAGATTTTCTCACTCGTATCAATGCTTAAGTCTGTCCGAATCATGTTAGCAATTGCCGCATTTTATGAAATCTGGCAAATGGATGTCAAAACTGCATTCCTTAATGGATTTATTAAAGAAGAGTTGTATATGATGCAACCAGAAGCTTTTGTCGATACTAAAGGTGCTAACAAAGTGTGCAAGCTCCAGTGATTCATCTATGGACTGGTGCAAGCATCTCGGAGTTGGAATATACGCTTTGATGAGTTGAACAAAGTATATAGTTTTATACAGACTTTCGGAGAAGCCTGTATTTACAAGAAAGTGAGTGGGAGCACTACAACATATCTGATAAGTGTATGTGAATGACATATTGTTGACCAGAAATGATGTAGAATTTTGTGGAAAGCATAAAGGAGTGTTTGAAAGGTGTTTTTTCAAAGAAAGACCTCGGTGAAGCTGCTTACATATTGGGCATCAAGATCTATAGAGATAGATCAAGATGCTTGATAAAAATTTCGATGAGTACATACCTTGCCAAGATTTTGAAGAAGTTCAAAATGGATCAGTCAAAGAAAGGGTTCTTTCCTGTGTTGCAAGGTGTGAAGTTGAGTAGACTCAAAGCCCAACCACGGCAGAAGATAGAGAGAGAATGAAAGTCATTCCCTATGCCTCAGCCATAGGTTCTATAAAGTATGCCATGCTGTATACTAGACCTATTGTGTACCGTACCATGAGTTTGGCAAGGGGGTACAATAGTGATCCAGGAGTAGATCACTGGACAGCGGTCAAAATTATCCTGAGTTACCTAAGAGGACTAAGGAAATATTTCTCGATTATGGAGGTGATAAAGAGTTCGTCGTAAAGAGTTACGTCGATGCAATCTTTGACACTGATCTAGATGACTCTAAGTCTGAATCTAGATACATATTAAACCTGGGAGCAATTAGCAAGAGTAGCTCCATGCAGAGCATTTATAGACATAGAAATTTGCAAAATACATACGGATCTGAATGTGGCAGACCCATTGACTAAACTTCTCTCACAAGTAAAACATGATCACACCTTAGTACTTTTTGGGTGTTAATCACATAGCGATGTGAACTAGATTATTGACTCTAGTAAACCCTTTGGGTATTGGTCACATGGCGATGTGAACTATGGGTGTTAATCACATAAAGATGTGAACTATTGGTGTTAAATCACATGGCGATGTGAACTAGATTATTGACTCTAGTGCAAGTGGGAGACTGAAGGAAATATGCCCTAGAGGCAATAATAAAGTTGTTATTTTATATTTCCTTATTCATGATAAATGTTTATTATTCATGCTAGAATTGTATTAATCGAAAACCTAAATACATGTGTGAATACATAGACAAATACTGTGTCAGTAGTGAGCCTCTACTTGACTAGCTCGTTGATCAAAGATGGTTAAGGTTTCCTGACCATGGACATGAGTTGTCATTTGATAACGAGATCACATCATTAAGAGAATGATGTGATGGACAAGACCCATCCGTTAGCTTAGCATATTGATCGTTCAGTTTTATTGCTATCGCTTTCTTCATGTCAACTACATATTCCTTCGACTATAAGATTATGCAACTCCCAAATACCGGAGGAATGCCTCGTGTGCTATCAAACGTCACAACGTAACTAGGTGATCATAAGGATGCTCTACAGGTATCTCCGAAGGTGTTTGTTGGGTTGGCATAGATCGAGATTAGGATTTGTCACTCCGAGTATCGGAGAGGTATCTCTGGGCCCTCTCGGTAATGCACATCATAAGAAGCCTTGCAAGCAAAGTGACTAATGAGTTAGTTACATGATGATGCATTATGGAACGAGTAAAGAGACTTGCCGGTAACGAGATTGAACTAGGTATGAATATACCGATGATCAAATCTCGGGCAAGTAACATACCGATGGACAAAGGGAACAACGTATGTTGTCATAACGGTTCGACCGATAAAGATCTTCATAGAAAATGTAGGAGCCAATATGAGCATCCAGGTTCCGCTATTGGTTATTGACCGGAGAGGTGTCTCGGTCATGTCTACATAGTTCTCGAACCCGTAGGGTCAGCACGCTTAACGTTCGATGACGATTTTGTATTATATGAGTTATGTGATTTGGTGACCGAATGTTGCTTGGAGTCCCGGATGAGATCACGGACATGACGAGGAGTCTCGAAATGGTCGAGAGGTAAAGATTTATATATAGTACGATAGTATTCGGACACCGGAAGTGTTCCGGAGGGTACCGGGTACATATCGGGTCATCGGAAAGGGTTCCGGGCACCCCCGGCAAAAGATATGGGCCTAATGGGCCAAGAGGGGAAACGCAACAGCCAGCAGGGGCTGCTGCACTCCCCATATGGGTCAAACCAGAGGAGAAGTAAAGAGGGGAAGAGAGAAGGAAGGGGAGGTATTCGGCCTCCCCCTTCCTTCCCTCCTCCCTCCTCCTTCCTTCCCCCTCCGGAACTTATGGAAAAGGGGGAGGCCGAATTGGGGAGGCGCCCAAGTAGGATTCCTCCTACTTGGGGCGCCCCCTTGCTGCTCCCCTCCCTCTCCCACCTATATATACATGGGGAGGGGGCGCCTAGAACACACAACAACATCTGTTAGCCATGTGCGGCGCCCCCTCCATAGATTACACCCTCAGTCATATTCTCGCGGTGCTTAGGCGAAGCTCTGCGCGGATCACTTCACCATCACCGTCACCACGCCATCGTGTTGACAGAACTCATCTACTTCCTCGACACTCTGCTGGATCAAGAGTTCGAGGGATGTCATCGAGCTGAACGTGTGCAGAACTCAGAGGTGCCGTACGTTCGGTGCTTGATCGGTCGGAACAAGAAGAAGTTCGACTACATCAACCGCGTTGTCTCACACTTCCGCTTTCGGTCTACGAGGGTACGTAGACACACTCTCCCCCTCTCGTTGCTATGCATCTCCTAGATAGATCTTGCGTGAGCGTAGGATTTTTTTTTTTGAAATTGCATGCTACGTTTCCCAACAGTGGCATCATGAGCTAGGTCTATGCATAGATGATATGTACAAGTAGAACGCAAAGAGTTGTGGGCGGTGATAGTCATACTGCTTACCACCAACGTCTTATTTTGATTCAGCGGTATTGTGGGATGAAGCGGCCCGGACCAACCTTACATGACCACGTTCATGAGACTGGTTCCACCGACAGACATGCAACTAGTTTTGCATAAAGGTGGCTGGCGGGTGTCTGTTTCTCCTACTTTAGTTGAATCGAATTTTACTACGGCTGGTCCTTGAAGAAGGTTAAAATAGCAAACTTGACGAAACACCGTTGTGGTTTTGTGCGTAGGTAAGAATGGTTCTTTCTAGAAGCCCGGAGCAGCCACGTAAAACTTGCAACAACAAAGTAGAGGACATCTAACTTGTTTTTGCAGGGCATGTTGTGATGTGATATGGTCAAGACATGATGTGATATACATTATTGTATGAGATGATCATGTTTTGTAAAAGTTATTGGCAACCGGCAGGAGCCTTATGGTTGTCTCTTTATTGTATGAAATGCATACGCCATGTAATTGCTTTACTTTATCACTATGCGTTTGCAAGAGTTGTAGAAGCAATAGTTGGCGAGACAACCACGACGCAACGAAGGAGATCAAGGTGTCAAGACGGTGACTATGGAGATCATGACGATGCTTTGGTGATGGAGATCAAAAGGACAAGATGATGATGGCCATATCATGTCACATATTTTGATTGCATGTGATGTTTATCTTTTATGCATCTGTAACATCCCAAATTTTTAATTTGGAATGTTATACATAGGTCATCCATGCATATCATATTTTATTGCATTTCATTTTGCGATCCTCGAAATCCTGAGCAACTCAAGGACCACGGAGAGAGTTGGGGATTTCACCGTTTTCATATTTGAATTTTCTCAAATATTGAAACAAGGATTCAATTTGGTTTAATTATTTTTCTCTCCGAAAATATTTCATATTAAAAATATATGAGAGGAGATAATATGATTTCTCCAAAATAAATGCAATATTGGAGGAAAAATATTAAAATCAAATAAATATTTTATTTGGATTTTTATTGCAATTTTATTTGAATTTAGAAAAATATGCATTTTTCAAAATTGCATTAGAGTCCCAAATAAATGTTTACCTTGTCCGGGAGATTTTTAGAGGACGGGGAAAATTTGTTTCGGGAATTTTGGAGTCCGTTTAGTATTTCTTTTATTTGTTTTTCTGCGTCAGGATTTATTTAAGAAAAAAAAATCCGCCGGACCGAACTGGGCCGAAGCCCAGCCGGCCCAGCCGCCCCGCGCCGCCTTCCCGTCCCGTGCCGGAGACGGACTCGCCGGAGGAGTCCGGGACGCCGCCTCCGCCTCGTTGCCCCCTGCCCCAAGCCACCCCGCCCCGGCCCCCCCTTAAATAGCCGCCCCCCCTCTCTCTCGACCCGCCCCGCCGCCGGAGCCGCCGCCGCTGCGCCGCCGCACGCTGCTGCTGCCGCTGCCGCCGCTCGCCGCCGCCGGAGCCGCTGCCGGACGCCGCCGCCGCCCGACCCCGCCGCCGGAGCCGCCGCCGCCGCCGCCGCGCGCTGCTGCTGCCGCTGCCGCCGTCCCGCCTACCGCCGGAGGTAGCCGCCGCCGCCGTCGGTTTTCGTGAGAAAAACCGATCGGTTTTTGTGAGAAAAACCGATCGGTTTTTGTTTAAACCCTAGATCTAGATTCGATTTTTTTTTAAATTCCGGTTTATTCTTTTTAGATCGGTTTTCCGTCGGATTAGTTATTTAGCGGACGTTCGTCCGTACGTTCGTTTTAACGAACGGTTTTCACCGTTTAACCGCAGACAGCGAACGTTCGTTCGTTAGCCTGTTCGTTAGTTTTTCTTTTTCTCGGATTTTCCGCGATTATTTTCGATCGTGATTTCTGATCCGATTTTCGTTTTAGTATAACTTCTCGCTCGTTTGTCGGAATCAGGCGATTCAAGCGCCTAGATCTTCGTCTCGAAGCCCTCTTTCTGTTTAATCAACTTAAACAAATTTTTGCTACTGTAAAATTTGACTTTAGTCCAGATTAGTAATCGAAGCTTGTTTCTTTCGCAGTTTGAGTTTAGTTGCTCCGTTTGATTTGATTCTTTTTGCAAACCGGAGTTCTTAGGTTGAACTTTCTAGTTAAATCATCTCGTTTGAGTTTTACCCGTGCATCTTCGCTTGATTGCTTATGTATGCTATTGTTTGTTTGCGATAGAGTACCCGGAGTGCGAAGCGTGCTACTACGAGTCTCTAGGATTTGCAGATCGTCAGCAAGGCAAGTAACACATTGATCATACTTCTTCGTTACCCAGTTTTTATGCATTAGTTTCGACCCTCAAATATTGCATGATTAGGATGTGATTAACTTGTGGGTACTGGGAAGTAGATGATGAGGTAGAACCTATTGCCCTTTTAATAACAAACCCTTGGGAGTTACTTCTACGCTATGCTTATGTTGCCATGCTATGCTCGTAGACGTGGATTGGGTTTTGAGTGTATCCATGACAGATGTGAGATTTTTAATGGTTCAACTTAAGGTGGCAACTTTAGTACACATCTGGGTGGATTGCTTGTTTGGGCACCTGGGGATATACCAGTGTTGTCCTAGGAGATCCCGGGGATATACCGTGTGATCCTCCTACGGTCTGCCACCCAGGCTCAAAGGGATCATAAGATTATTCATGCTAGAAACTTCCGTGTGCAGCCACAAGCTATTATGGGCTCTAGCATAGTTGAGTATGTTACATGACCTCTTTCAGTGGTAGGCTAGCAGATGTAGGGGAAAGTAGGTGTAACTGTCTACCCAGAGTAAAGAGTAAATGCTTCAGAAAGACTGTGTCTCGGTCATCCGTTTCTCAAACACCATGAAGTGCGAGAAATCCAACGGAGGAGATCGAGTCTTGTGGGGAAAAGTGCACAAACCTCTGCAGAGTGTACAAACTAGTCATGATTAGCCGTGTCCCCGGTTATGGACATCTTGAGTATCTGGTTCTTGGATCATCATATTGAATCCCATCACTCTAAATTAATTTGTTGGGATTAATAATTACTTTTAATTGGGATTGAGAGGGGGATTTACCTTCTCAATGTTCAACAACCACCATGATAGTTAAATAAAATATATTCCTTTGTTGTAGGGAAAAATTGGCTTTTCGCAAAACAGTATAACCCTAGAGCTTTTCCACCAGCCAAATATGCAGGTAGTATTAGCAATTATGCTGTTCATTGCTCTACTGTGTTATATTGCCAGCATATTCCATGTGCTGACCCGTTTCGGGCTGCAACGTATCATGTTGCAGACTTTTCAGACGGAGAGTAAGGTGTGCTAGGTCGTTGTCGTGCACTCAGCTATGCCGTTGGAGTTGATGGACTCACTTTATCTTCCAAGCCTTCCGCTGTTATCTTATTTAGATGGCCTTAAGCCATATTTATTGTAATCAGTTCTCTTTTGAGACATTCGATGTAATAAGTGTGTGATTGCTACTCTGTTATAAATCCCTCAAGTACTGTGTGTGTCAGCATTACCGATCCAGGGATGACACTTGAACACAGAGATTCGATCCATTCGGGTCGGGTCGCTACAACATCTTATTTTGCTTAGTACGGCGGTAGCATTATAAGATGATCCCTTAACTAAATTTCAAGTTAATAGTGTTCTCCCTGAGTATGCACCGTTGCTACAGTTCGTCGTGTTGAGACACCACATGATGATCGGGTGTGATAGACTCTACGTTCACATACAACGGGTGCATGACAGTTTTGCACATGCGGAATACTTGGGTTAAACTTGATGAGCCTAGCATGTACAGACATGGCCTCGGAACACTGGAGACCGAAAGGTCGAACGTGAATCATATAGTAGATATGATCAACATAGAGATGTTCACCATTGATGACTACTCCATCTCACCCGATGATCGGACATGGTTTAGTTGATTTGGATCACGTATCATTTAGATGACTTGAGGGATGTTTATCTAAGTGGGAGTTCTTAAGTAATTTGATTAATTGAACTTAATTTATCATGAACTTAGTCCTCATAGTATTTGCAAATTACGTTGTAGATCAATAGCTCGCGTTGTAGCTCCCCTATGTTTTTGATATGTTCCTAGAGAAAACTAAGTTGAAAGATGATAGTAGCAATGATGCGGATTGGGTCCGTGATCTGAGAATTATCCTCATTGCTTCTTAGAAGAATTATGTCCTTGATGCACCGCTAGGTGACAAACCCATTGCAGGAGCAGATGCAGATGTTATGAACGTTTTGGCAAGCTCGATATGATGACTACTTGATAGTTTAGTGCACCATGCTTTACGGCTTAGAACCGGGACTTCAAAAACGTTTTGAATGCCACAGAGCATATGAGATGTTCCAAGAGCTGAAATTGGTATTTCAGACTCATGCCCGTGTCGAGAGGTATGAGACCTATGACAAGTACTTTGCCTACAAGATGGAGGAGAATAGCTCAGCCAGTGAGCATGTGCTCAGAATGTCTGGGTACTACAATCGCTTGAATCAAATGGGAGTTAATCTTCCAGATAAGATAGTGATTGACAGAGTTCTCTAGTCACTATCACCAAGCTACTAGAACTTCGTGATGAACTATAATATGCAAGGGATGACGAAAACGATTCCCGAACTCTTCGCGATACTGAAATCGACGAAGGAAGAAATCAAGAAAAAGCATCAAGTGTTGATGGTTAACAAGACCACTAGTTTCAAGAAAAGGGAAAAAGGAAAAGAAAGGGAATTTCAAGAAGAAAGGCAAACAAGTTGCCACTCTCGTGAAGAAACCCAAATCTAGACCTAAGCCTGAAACTGAGTGCTTCTACTGCAAAGGGAATGGTCACTGGAAGTAGAACTGCCCCAAATACTTGGCGGATAATAAGGATGGCAAAGTAAACAAAGGTATATTTGATATACATGTTATTGATGTGTAATTTACTAGTGTTCATAGTAACCCCTGGGTATTTGATACCGGTTCAGTTGCTAAGATTAGTAACTCGAAACGGGAGTTGCAGAATGAACAGAGACTAGTTAAGGGCGAGGTGACGATGTGTGTTGGAAGTGATTCCAAGGTTGATACGATCACCGTCGCACACTCGCTCTACCTTCGGGATTAGTATTGAACCTAAATAAATGTTATTTGGTGTTTGCGTTGAGCATGAATATGATTGGATCATGTTTATTGCAATACGGTTATTCATTTAAGTCAGAGAATAATTGTTGTTCTATTTACATGAATAAAACCTTATATGGTCATACACCCAAAATGGTTTATTGAATATCGATTGTAGTGATACACATATTCATAATATTGTTGCCAAAAGATGCAAAGTTGATAATGATAGTGCAACATATTTGTGGCACTGCCGTTTAGGTCATATTGGTGTAAAGCGCATGAAGAAACTCCATGCAGATGGGCTTTTGGAATCACTTGATTATGAATCATTTGATACTTGCGAACCATGCCTCATGGGTAAGATGACTAAAACTCCGTTCTCCGGAAGAATGGAGCGAGCCAATGACTTATTGGAAATAATACATACCGATGTATGCGGTCCGATGAGTGTTGAGGCACGCGGCGGGTATCGTTATTTTCTGACCTTCACATATGATTTGAGCAGATATGGGTGTATCTACTTAATGAAACACAAGTCTGAAACATTTGAAAAGTTCAAAGAATTTCAGAGTGAAGTGGAGAATCATCGTAACAAGAAAATAAAGTTTCTACGATCTGATCGCGGAGGCGAATATTTGAGTTACGAGTTTGGCCTTCATTTAAAACAATGTGGAATAGTTTCACAGCTCACGCCACCTGGAACACCACAGCTTAATGGTGTGTCCGAATGTCGTAACCGTACTTTATTAGATATGGTGCGATCTATGATGTCTCTTACCGATTTGCCACTATCGTTTTGGGGTTATGCATTAGAGACAGCTGCATTCACGTTAAATAGGGCACCATCTAAATCCGTTGAGACGACACCGTATGAACTGTGGTTTGGCAAGAAACCTAAGCTGTCGTTTCTTAAAGTTTGGGGTTGCGACACTTATGTCAAAAGGCTTCAGCCTGATAAGCTCGAACCCAAATTGGAGAAGTGCATCTTCATAGGATACCCTAAGGAAACAATTGGGTACACCTTCTACCACAGATCCGAAGGCAAGATCTTTGTTGCCGAGAATGGAACCTTTCTAGAGAAGGAGTTTCTCTCGAAAGAAGTGAGTGGGAGGAAAGTAGAACTTGATGAGGTAATTGTATCTTCTCTCGAATTGGAAAGTAGCTCATCACAGAAGACCGTTCCCGTGATGCCTACACCAACTAGAGAGGAAGCTAATGATGATGATCATGAAACTTCAGATCAAGTTACTACCGAACCTCGTAGGTCAACCAGGGCACGTTCCGCACCAGAGTGGTACCGTAATCCTATTCTGGAAGTCATGTTACTAGACCATGACAACCCTACGAACTGTGAAGAAGCTATGATGTGCCCAAATTCCGGTAAATGGCTTGAGGCCATGAAATCTGAGATAGGATCCATGTATGAGAACAAAGTATGGACTTTGGTGGATTTGCCCGATGATCGGCAAGCCATTAAGAATAAATGGATCTTCAAGAGGAAGACGGACGCTGATGGTAGTGTTACTATCTACAAAGCTCGAATTGTCGCAAAAGGTTTTTCGACAAGTTCAAGGTATTGACTACGATGAGATTTTCTCACTCGTATCGATGCTTAAGTCTGTCTGAATCATGTTAGCAATTGCCGCATTTTATGAAATCTGGCAAATGGATGTCAAAACTGCATTCCTTAATGGATTTATTAAAGAAGAGTTGTATATGATGCAACCAGAAGCTTTTGTCGATCCTAAAGGTGCTAACAAAGTGTGCAAGCTCCAGCGATTCATCTATGGACTGGTGCAAGCATCTCGGAGTTGGAATATACGCTTTGATGAGTTGATCAAAGCATATAGTTTTATACAGACTTTCGGAGAAGCCTGTATTTACAAGAAAGTGAGTGGGAGCACTATAACATTTCTGATAAGTATATGTGAATGACATATTGTTGACTGGAAATGATGTAGAATTTTCTGGAAAGCATAAAGGAGTGTTTGAAAGGAGTTTTTTCAAAGAAAGACCTCGGTGAAGCTGCTTACATATTGGGCATCAAGATCTATAGAGATAGATCAAGATGCTTGATAAAACTTTCGATGAGTACATACCTTGACAAGATTTTGAAGAAGTTCAAAATGGATCAGTCAAAGAAAGGGTTCTTTCCTGTGTTGCAAGGTGTGAAGTTGATTAAGACTCAAAGCCCGACCACGGCAGAAGATAGAGAGAGAATGAAAGTCATTCCCTATGCCTCAGTCATAGGTTCTATAAAGTATGCCATGCTGTATACCAGACCTATTGTGTACCGTACCATGAGTTTGGCAAGGGGGTACAATAGTGATCCAGGAGTAGATCACTGGACAGCGGTCAAAATTATCCTGAGTTACCTAAGAGGACTAAGGAAATATTTCTCGATTATGGAGGTGATAAAGAGTTCGTCGTAAAGAGTTATGTCGATGCAATCTTTGACACTGATCTAGATGACTCTAAGTCTGAATCTTGATACGTATTAAACGTGGGAGCAATTAGCAAGAGTAGCTCCATGCAGAGCATTTATAGACATAGAAATTTGCAAAATACATACGGATCTGAATGTGGCAGACCCGTTGACTAAACTTCTCTCACAAGTAAAACATGATCACACCTTAGTACTTTTTGGGTGTTAATCACATAGCGATGTGAACTATATTATTGACTCTAGTAAACCCTTTGGGTATTGGTCACATGGCGATGTGAACTATGGGTGTTAATCACATAAAGATGTGAACTATTGGTGTTAAATCACATGGCGATGTGAACTAGATTATTGACTCTAGTGCAAGTGGGAGACTGAAGGAAATATGCCCTAGAGGCAATAATAAAGTTGTTATTTTATATTTCCTTATTCATGATAAATGTTTATTATTCATGCTAGAATTGTATTAATCGGAAACCTAAATACATGTGTGAATACATAGACAAATACTGTGTCCCTGGTGAGCCTCTACTTGACTAGCTCGTTGATTAAAGATGGTTAAGGTTTCCTGACCATGGACATGAGTTGTCATTTGATAACGAGATCACATCATTAAGAGAATGATGTGATGGACAAGACCCATCCGTTAGCTTAGCATATTGATCGTTCAGTTTTATTGCTATCGCTTTCTTCATGTCAACTACATATTCCTTCGACTATAAGATTATGCAACTCCCAAATACCGGAGGAATGCCTCGTGTGCTATCAAACGTCACAACGTAACTAGGTGATCATAAAGATGCTCTACAGGTATCTCCGAAGGTGTTTGTTGGGTTGGCATAGATCGAGATTAGGATTTGTCACTCCGAGTATCGGAGAGGTATCTCTGGGCCCTCTCGGTAATGCACATCATAAGAAGCCTTGCAAGCAAAGTGACTAATGAGTTAGTTACATGATGATGCATTACGGAACGAGTAAAGAGACTTGCCGGTAACGAGATTGAACTAGGTATGAATATACCGACGATCAAATCTCGGGCAAGTAACATACCGATGGACAAAGGGAATAACGTATGTTGTCATAACGGTTCGACCGATAAAGATCTTCATAGAAAATGTAGGAGCCAATATGAGTATCCAGGCTCCGCTATTGGTTATTGACCGGAGAGGTGTCTCGGTCATGTCTACATAGTTCTCGAACCCGTAGGGTCAGCACGCTTAACGTTCGATGACGATTTTGTATTATATGAGTTATGTGATTTGGTGACCGAATGTTGCTTGGAGTCCCGGATGAGATCACGGACATGACGAGGAGTCTCTAAATGGTCGAGAGGTAAAGATTTATATAAAGTACGATAGTATTCGGACACCGGAAGTGTTCCGGAGGGTACCGGGTACATATCGGGTCATCGGAAAGGGTTCCGGGCACCCCCGGCAAAAGATATGGGCCTAATGGGCCAAGAGGGGAAACGCAGCAGCCAGCAGGGGCTGCTGCGCCCCTCATATGGGTCAAACCAGAGGAGAAGTAAAGAGGGGAAGAGAGAAGGAAGGGGAGGTATTCGGCCTCCCCCTTCCTTCCCTCCTCCCTCCTCCTTCCTTCCCCCTCCGGAACTTATGGAAAAGGGGGAGGCCGAATTGGGGAGGCGCCCAAGTAGGATTTGATACGGGGCTAACCCAGTGTAGGCCGATCTTTCATGATTGGAGTGGATTCCCTCGAAGAACACGAAGAACACGGGGAAGAACGGAGAGAAATCACAAAGGGAAACACTCAAGAACAAGTCCAATCACACATCCACTAGACAATCAAACACACAAGATCCACAAGGTACATGAACAACAAAGGGAAAGATACAAGGTAAAGTTCGTCTCCAAGAGGAGGTCTTGATGGTATCCTAGATGGATCTTCCCGTGAGGGGTCTTGATGATATATCCCGCAGGATCTTCTCACATGGAGGTCTTGAACTCCATGGGAGTGGTGGTCTCTCTCTCTCTCAAGAGTAGAGGAAGGTAGGAGCAAAGCTCACATACAAATGAGCTATCCCTTTGCTAACCCTAGCTAGAGGAAGAGGAAAGAGTATATATAGTCTAAGGGGGCGAAGGGGTACACGGGCCTTGGCCCAACACGCGGTGCACACACAGGCAGCGGACGTCCGATGGGTACCGGACGTCCGATCGTTCGTGGGCGTCCGGACGTCCGGTAGTCGCCGGACTTCCGCTATTTTGGCTCGGCTGCGGTGGCACCGGACGTCCGGAGACGGCCGGTCGTCCGGTCGCCGGTCGTCCGGTCTCGGACGAACATCCGGCCGCTATAGCGTTCGTCGGCTGGAGTTCTTCTGGCCGTCTGGGATGCGTCAGGTACCGGATGTCCGGTGGCGTTCGGACGTCCGGTGGCGTTCGGACGTCCGGTGGCTGTAGCTTGTAGCAACTCCATTTCTTCTGTCTTCGCTTCCACGCTTCCCTCGCGGATGGTGTAGTTGTACACTTGCGCTCGTACTCCTCCTCGTCGTCCGTAGTGTTCCGACAATTCCTATGCATGCACACGAGTGGAGTGTCAAGTAGTATACCATCCTCGAAGGGGTCAAGTGAGCACGTGTAAAGGAGATGATTCACCTTTGTGTATGTGAAGTAGAGGTCACGTGTGTCACTTGCCGAACAGACTCTTGACATGGTGATGTCCGTAGGATGCTCCGCATCATTTCCCCCCCCCCCCTTGGTAAAGATCCGACTTCGGATCAAAAACCAAATCACCATGGGAAAGAGATGGCTTCGCCGTGTAGAAGTGGACGTTCACCAAGTACTCGTCCTCTTGAAGCTCGAAATGGGCACTCTCCGATGTCGCACCGTCTTGGGATTCCTTCAAAAGGAGCAAGGACAACAAACACTTGGAAAAACAAATGTGGTTAGCGTTAGTGCAAAACCAAGCATTCAAGTAGGGATTAACACAAAAAGTGTCATCATCAAGCATAGCATAAGGTGTGACAAAGGATTGTGACAAGGCATGTAAGCACATAATTTGAGTACAATCAAAGATATCATGGGGACAAGTATGCAATAGTGAGGTAGTGGTGCAAATATGTGTGACAAGAGAATAAGCATCTACCTCAAGTTCATAGAAAGCATACATAAATTGCTCAATGAAAGGTCTATGGTAGGCATAAGAATCATTCACAACACCAAATAAAATGAAGTGTCTAAACACATGGGTCAAGTGCAAGACAATCCAAGCATAACGTGCATAGGGTGTAGTGAAGATCGTGAGGCACTCAACACAATAGAAAGAGCAAGTGTTCATCATGTGTGAGGCAATCAAGTCAATCATGTGGCAATCAATGGGGCATGGCATATGTGAGAAAATGATATTGTTGCAACCAAACATGTGATAGGAGCAAGTAATCCAAGAATTGGATGCAACACACAAGGCATATATATCGTGATGCATGGAAATGTGAAAATGGCAAGTCAAAGCAAGATCTCTAACAAGTGCGCAATCAAGTGGTCCAAGATGGCCAATCAGTCTCATGGTGCAAGCAACACAAGTAGTATGATCCGTAATATCCATGCTCAAGAAAGATGTCACCTTGAAGGCGTGTCCTTGTGCATTCTTCACAATGCCGAAGCGCAAGCAAATGCGGTGTAGAAGCGAGTCGTGGTAGAATGTATGAGGCTCGCTCTCAAGAGCTCGAATGGTCAACTCACGTGAAGTGGAAGTCGACACAAAGTCCAAGTATCCTACACATGCACACAACAAAGCAAAGAGTGTATGCGCATGGTAGATAAACACATCATCCATCATGATGGTTCTCTTCTCTTGCACATGACCATTAGAAGGACAAGTGCATGAATAATATGATGCAACAATGGCTATATTCATGGCACTAGGTATATGGTGCAAAGAGGTAAGACAAGCATGCTTCACAAGAAATATGTCAAAATCTCCAAACATATATGAGAATGCTATGGGGGCAATCTCATTATCAAGACTAAAATCATTGTTGCACTCAATACATGGAAAGTCATCTAGCATGAGAGAGGCAACACGTGGAGATATATGACAAGAAGCAATAACAATCATGTGCAAAGCATGTATATGGTTGTCAACAACCGCATGAAATGAGCAAGTATGAATCATCGGTGATGCAACATAAGCAAGCATAGTGATCAAGTCATGCAAACTAGTGGAGCGAAGATGCAACACACTAGAGGAAATCATGGCAATCATGTCATGTGAGCAAATAGTAGGCATAGGCAATGCACATGACATATCGCAAGCACGAACACAAAGCAAGATCATAGTATCATCATAGGCATGGGGCACAAAGCAAATATGGCAATAACAAGCAATATCTCCACCAAGCTTGCAAATACACAAACAAGTAGTAGAATCAATCATCATGTGTAATGCAAAGCATGAGTCACAAATGCATGGTAAAGGCATATGAATAAGCATATCATGCAAAGTGAACATGGCAAGATGGGCATATAATATGTAATGGACAATAACCCATAACCAAGTGAAGGCCACGTAGACGAAATGCGCGAAGTCTTTGCGCGAAGAGAGCGGTTGGAAAACCAATCCACGGGATCCCAAGTCATCATTGCTCTCTAGAGCTCATTTGGTCAACTCGTGGGGTTGCGAGGTTGACAAGTATTCATGGGTACCTACACAAAAGAGACACAAACCAAAGAAATTGTGCGCGTGGTAAATGTACACATCATCCATCATGATGTGTATGTGCATGTGTGAGTTAGCACAAGATAAGCATCGCTCAAAGAAATTTGATACATGGTATATGAACATGTCATCCATCATGAAAGAATAGTTATTGTGTATGACATGATGGGGACACAAATTGAGCATACTTGTGTATGGCACAACAATATCATTATGATTCATGGGGAGCATATTGTGCACATAATTATTGGGATGATGCAATGGATGGGATGGATCAAAAGCTCCTAAAATGTATGAGGAAACTATGGGGGTCTCCTCATGAGTAATATTGGAAACATCATATGGAGAAAATGGACAACATCCAAAACAATGCATATCTGAAGCTAGGTGGTCATGGCATGGCATATGAGATAAATGATGGAAAGGGAGCATATCAATATCATCACAAGAAAAAAAATGCCAATAACCATGGGCTTGTCATCTATGCCATATGTGCAAATTGGGTTCATTTTAATGGCATATGCATAGTCACTACGAAGAGATTGCAAATATGACATATGGTTGATCTCATGCATAGCATATGACAAGTCAAGCGGATTGTTAAACATGATGTGACCTAGAGAATTGTCATAAGAAATCCTATGTAACATGGCATCAAAACTAATAGACTCCACATGGCAATCATCATACTCATCATAAATGGGTAAATCATCGCATGGGGAAATCACACTAGCATGAAGCATGGTAATAGGTGGATCAACATCATGCAAGCAATCAATGTCAAGAATGTCCACTAGTGGGACTAGAGCATCACCTTCACCTATGTTACCCTTGTCATTCCACTCAAGTGGTGTAGGTGAGGTGGGTAAGACCAATTGGTGGTCATCTTCATCTTGATGGAACCATGTGGGGGGTGCATCATATTCCACCATGGCCATCGTCTTGTCCAAAGGGAGGACGAAGTCGTCGAGTATCGGCGCGTCATCATATATGGGACCTAGCACCAAATGGGAAGACACAATAGAGGTAGAGGTTAAGTCGTTAGAATCATAGTGGCCTCACATGCCCTATCAACTACCTCACTCTCTCTATGTGGTGGTTCACTCACTCCCTCAAAGTAGGTGCACTCAATCTCATGTATGGTGGAGTCACTCATCGCACTCAAGTGGTGGGGGTTGTGGCTCTCCTCACATGGGAATTGTGGCAACTCATCATATATGGGGCTAGTGGTGAACTCACTCTCACTCTCACTCTCAATATGGTGGCACAAGTCACTCAAGTCATCATACGTCGCCGTGGTCAAAGGGAAAATCCCATGCTCAACCATCTCGTTGTCATCGTCGTGGATGAAGGCCGAAGATGGCACATCATCACTCTCACCTCCTAAGATGGAAGCATCATCCTTGCTCGCCACCGTGTCACTTGCCTCCAATGCTTGGTCCTTGAAGGTCTCCATAGTCGTAGTCGTCGCCACACCATCTTGAAAAAGAGTCGAAGTAGACTCGGCATCATCAATGCCACCAAGAGGGATGGCGGTGAAGTTGAACTTGGGAGCATCATCTTGGAGCTCATTGGGCTTGGACATCTTGGTGGTACTATCCTCATGCTCGTTGTCATGGAGCTTGGTCGTCGAGAAGTGTGCTTGGGGTGGAGAAGCCTTGGCCTTCATGAGTTCTTGTTCTGCCTTGAGAGCACCAATGTAGTTCTCATCGAGGGACTTGTAGTTCTCGAGGAAGATAGTCTTGGAGATGTCGTTGTGTAATCCCATCATGAAGTGGAACTTCATTGAAATGGGGTCGTCCACGCCGGCTCGTCGCAAGGCTTTCTTCATCTCGTGGAAGTACTTGTCGAGGGCATTAGATCCTTGGATGGTGTTCTCCAATTGGCGTTGAAGTTGTTCCGTGTAGGTTGGAGGCACGAACTCTCGAGGCAAAGCTCTCTTCGTCTTGGGCCAACTCATGTCATAGCTCTCCGAAGGTGTGTGAAGCCACCATGCCAATGCGTAGTCGTGGAAGTTCATTGTGGCGCACTTTACTTGATCTTCGGGAGGAACTTGATGTAGCTTGAGGTAGTCATCCATTAAGCGTTCCCACTCGAGATACTCCTCGGGTTCTAGAGTCCCATAGAAAGGAATCTCGTGGTCGGTGTCGAGGTCGTAGTAGCTCATGGAAGTCGCGGACTTGAGTTTGGGGAGCTTCTCTTGAGTTGCTTGTGGGCGAAGATGCCGTATGTCCGTAGGCGAAGATGCCTTGAAGCCGCTTGGCGAAGATGCCAAGGGAGATGGTGAAGTCATTGAGCGGTTGTTGGTGTTGAGCTCTTGACCTTCACATTCTTGTCGGTGGTGGTGTCGATGCCGATGTGACCTTGACGAATATGGTAGCTCAGAGGCATTTGCTCTTGAGCGTCTTCTCGAAGATGAGGAAGATCGCTTGTAGGACTTGATGAGGGCTTTGATCTCCTCCATTTGAGCTTGCATCTTGGCGTCGACGTTGTTTTTCATGGCACCGAACTCGTCGTTGTTGTTGTAGACCGAAGGAGGTGTGCTGTGCCTATCCATCACAAGACTCGAGCAAAGGTGAGTAGGAAATGAGATAAACAATACCAAGTTACCTTTTCCCAAAGTTGAGGATGTATCCCGTTTCACTCAATGTGAAATGAAAGAATAGTGGAATTGGTACCGGACTTGTTCACTCACACCTATCAAGTAAAGCTTATGGAGTAGCTTGGTGAGGATAGTGGCACAAAAATTTGATGCAAAATGTTAGCAAGAGTCAATAATGTTGAAAGAGATTCACAAATTCGCAAGTGAAACAAGTAGACCAATAGCAATATGGGTGGCACACGGAAACACACACACGGATAGATAAATGGGGTCGTGCAACCAAGGAATGAGCACAAAATGTGGAATCCACGGAAAACGCTCGTGTTGCACAAATCAAGAGAGACGCTAGCACGATTGCTCAATAGGCGGATACGACACTTGTGCACAACCTATGATATGCAAAAATGTATAAACTTTCTATCCCAAGTATGTTATGTATGTATGTTCCGGTGCTTTAGCACAAGATGAACTAAGATGATCGAGTATGATACCATATGATATATTGTAATGCACTATGATACGATGCTATGGCTCTTGCTTACAAGCTCTTTGTTCACTCTTTTTCTTTGCTTAAAAGCTTTTTTTTTTATGGCCATTATGCGAAATGCACAAACCAAGATAGCAATTGTGTATATGCGGGAACAAACTTGTGACACAAGAGATGATATGATACCAAGATGATACCAATATGATAAGGTATGTATGCAATGGAAGGTGTAGATCAATGATCACTAATGTGCACAAGTAACGTTGCCGGCAATACTCGATGGCTAGTCTCGATAGGTAAGTGACGCAAAATGGGCTAGGGGTTAACAATGCAATTGCAAGGAGAGTGTACAATGATGTCGTCGAGGTTACCGTCCATTGCGATGATGAGTGGCGGTGTTCTTGATGTAGAACCGTTCCTAATTAGCCGAAACACCTTAGGAAACGTAAAAACCGCGAACTCAAAATCTCAAATGTCAAATGGTGGTAGCGGAAAGCGGTGGTGGTTTTGCACTTGGCAATGCGGAAGTGGGATGATGGGTTATGCGAGTCGAAGTTGAAATTACCGTCCCTAAGTAGCCAAAACACCTTAGGAGACACAACTCACAACACAAACAAAATTGGGTTAAGTTGCGGAAGTCGGTGGTGGTGATGCGGATGATGTGGTGAAGGCCCTAGGCAAAAATGCCAAAGTTCCAAAAATGTGATGGTGTCAAATGATGTTGGAAGTATTTTTGTGGAAAGGGGGATGTCAATAGCTTCAAAACGAGCTAAAGAACGTCAAAATCGGAGTTCGGATGAATTAGTTATGGGCGAAACAAAAATAAGTCAAAGTCACAATCTACACGTACCAGACGTCCGGTCAAATCGGACTTCCGGTGGTCGAACGTCCGGTGGGGCTCGGAAATCCGCTGTTTCATCTTGGGTTAGGGGTTCCGGTCGTCCGGTAAAGGCCGGACGTCCGGTGGGTCAGGGTCAACGCGGAATTTGAGCTCCGGGACGCGATTTTGGGCGGAATTTGGGGATTTTGGGGTCAAAATTGAGGAGATTTCGTGGATGAAAGATGGGAAAATTTGGGGAAATGCTAGATCCACTTGAAACCAAGCAAATCCATGGATCAAAATCAACAAAACATCATCACACCAACAAATCACAAAAAATTGGGGCTATTTTTGTGGGGATTTTCGAATTTGGGACAAAATCAACAAAATTAGGCTAGAAAACAAAGAGGGGAGGCTCCGAAATCATGATCAACGTGGCTCATGCACCGGCAAGTGAACGACGATGAAGATGATCAAGTCTTTTGCGACGAAGATTCGAGCCCCGCTCTTGTTGTCTCCAAGGTCTTGACACTTCAACATCAACAAGACGAAGACCAAAGATGCCATATCTTCCATACCAAGGCCGGCATCAATGGAAGGTCCGTGAAGGTCATCATCGATGGAGGGAGTTGTCATAATTTGGCAAGTGAAGAACTATGCTCCAAGCTCCAATTAGTCAAGATGAAGCACCCACATCCCTACAAGGTTCAATGGCTAAGCGACTCCGGCACTATCCAAGTCGAGCATATGGTGCAAGTTTCCTTCAAGATCGGAGCTTACGAAGATACTTTGGAGTGTGATGTCGTTCCTATGTCCGTTTGCCATCTCATACATCGACGACCATGGCAATTTGACCGAGGCGTCATCCACAATGGGCGAACGAACCACTATAGCTTCAAGATGAAAGGGAAGGAGTACGTGCTATGACCTATGTCTCCAAGTCAAGTGATCGCCGACAAGCAAGCCACCCATCGTGGAGAGACTAGTGAGAGAGCGACCCACCATAAAGAGAGTGACCGCCACAAGCCCAAAACGAGTGCCTCCACGATGAGCGACAAGAAAAACCTACTCCTCTTTGCCACCAAACGTGAGATGAGAGAAGTGTGTGAGAACCCATCAAGTGTTATGCACTATGTCCTTTATGCAAAGATGAGGCACCCAAAACTAACAACTCTCACAATCTCCCTTTAGTGTTATCTTCTCTATTGCAGGAATTTCAAGATGTTTTTCCCGACGAGCTACCTCCGGGTCTACCTCCTCTACGAGGCATTGAACATCGCATCGACCTCATTCCCGGAGCACCTCTTCCTAACAAGGCTCCCTACCGCGTTAACCCCGAGGAAACAAAGGAGATCCAACGGCAAGTACAACAACTCATCGACAACGGCCATGTACGTGAAAGCTTGAGCCCTTGTGCCATACCGGTAATCCTTGTTCCCAAGAAAGATGGTACATTTCGCCTGTGTTCCGATTGTCGTCCTATCAATGCTATTACCGTGCGTTAACGTTACCATATCCCACGCCTAGATGATATGCTAGATGAGCTTAGCGGAGCTACCATTTTCTCTAAAATTGATCTTAAAAGTGGCTACTATCAAATACACATCCAAGAAGGTGATGAATGGAAAACTGCATTTAAGACCAAATTTGGCATATATGAATGGCTTGTTATGCCAATGGGTTTATCCGAAGCACCCGGTACTTTCATGAGAGTCATGCATTTTGTTCTTCGACCCTATATTGGCGTATTTGTTGTGGTCTATTTTGACGATATTCTTGTATTTAGCAAATCCCTCAAAGACCATGTCACCCATCTTAAAACCGTGTTGCAAACTCTTAGAAAAGAGCGACTTTATGCTAATATGGACAAATGCCTTTTTGGTGTTGATAAGCTTCTTTTCTTGGGTTTCATTGTGTCTTCTAAGGGTGTTCATGTAGATGAATCTAAGATCAACACTATTAAAACTTGGCCCCAACCAACCAATTTGCAACAAGTGCGTAGTTTTCTTGGTTTAGCCGGTTTCTATCGTCGATTTGTGAAGGATTTTAGCACCATTGCTTCACCTTTACATGCTTTGAGTAAGAGAAATGCACCTTTTGTTTGGGGACCATCACAAGATACCGCATTCAATGAGCTTAAGAATTTACTTACTCATGCTCCCATGCTTGCATTACCCAACTTTGACAAACCATTTGAAATTCATTGCGATGCTAGTGGTAATGGCATAGGAGGTGTTTTAACGCAAGAGAAGCACCCAATTTCTTACTTTAGTGAGAAACTTTCCGGAGCGCAAGTCAATTACCCCATATATGACAAAGAGCTATATGCTTTAGTTCAACTTTTGCGTGAGTGGGAACATTATCTTCGCCCTCATGAATTTATCATTCATACCGACCATGAAACGCTTAAGTACCTTAAGGGTCAAACTAAGTTGAACAAGCGTCATGCTAAGTGGAGTGAATTCATTGAGTCATTTCCGTATGTCATCAAGTACATTAAGGGCAAGGAGAATGTTGTGGCGGATGCGCTTTCCCGCATATGCATGCTTGTTACTAAACTTGAATTGAATGTCATTGGCTTTGAGCACATAAAAGACTTGTATGCGCATGATCCTACTTTTGCTACTCCTTATGCCAAGTGTTTGACGCATACGTCTTGGGAATGCTATTACATCAAGGATGATTATCTTATGAGAGCTAACAAACTTTGCATCCCCGAGTCTTCTCTTCGTTTGTTACTTTTGCAAGAATCTCATGGAGGAGGACTAATGGGACACTTTGGACAAGACAAGACATTTGCTACGCTCTCTAAGAACTATTTTTGGCCCAAGATGTTCCGCGACGTCTCACGCTTCACCAACCGATGTTCGACATGTCGCAAAGCTAAGTCCAAAGCTCAATCTCGTGGTCTTTATATGCCCCTTCCAATTCCATATCACCCATGGGAGGATATTAGCATGGATTTTGTACTTGGGTTGCCTAGAACTAGAAATGGAAAGGATTCCGTGTTTGTTGTTGTGGACCGATTCTCTAAGATGGCACATTTCATACCATGCAACAGGATAGACGATGCTTCACATGTTGCAAATCTTTTCTGTAGGGACATATTACGCCTACATGGAGTGCCAAAGACTATTGTCTCGGACCGCGACGTCAAGTTCCTTAGCTACTTTTGGAAGACATTATGCGCAAAGCTCGGAATCAAGCTCCTATTCTCTTCGGCATACCACCCACAAACCGACGGCCAAACGGAGGTCACAAACCGGACGCTATCTACTCTCCTCCGCGTGTTGATCACAAAGAACATCAAGGAGTGGTAGGAATGCCTACCCATCGCCGAGTACGCCTACAACCGCGCACGACATTCGACTACTGGCAAGTCCCCCTTCGAGGTCGTCCACGGTTTCAACCCGTTGTCCCCATTGGACATTCTTCCTCTACCACTACAAGAGCGCATCAACATGGACGCGAGTGCACGAGTCAACTACCTCAAGAAGATGCATGAAGATACAAGGCACACCATCGAGCGCCAAGTACAACGACTCGCGACCAAGCTCAACGTCAACAAGCAACCCATGATATTCAACGTTGGAGATCTAGTGTGGCTACACCTTCGCAAGGACCGCTTCCCCAATGAGCGCAAGTCAAAGCTTCTTCCTCGAGCCGACGGCCCCTTCAAGGTGCTCGCACGCTACAACAACAACGCTTACAAGATCGACCTCCCGCGCGACAAGTACAACGTGAGCGACGTCTTCAACGTCACGGATCTCTCGGACTACCATGGTGATAAAGATTTCGATCCGAGGTCGGATCCTTCCCAAGGGGGGGGGAGATGATGCGGAGTATCCCACGGTCATCCCCATGGACGTATCTACATCTCCCACGACACCACTTGGACCCATGACAAGAGCTCGAGCAAAGGCAATCGAAGATAAGGTGAACTCGCTCCTCTCCGAACTACTACTTTCTACACATGAGACATGGCTACTACCTCAAACGGAAACACTATGTGTGATCAGGTACTTGGATGAAGGCCACGGAGCAGCTGCATCCAACGGACAGGACGGCGAGGACACCAAGGAGGAGGGACAAGAAGAAGAGCCGCCAAAGGAACACCAGCCACCGGACGACCGGTCGGGACCGGACGTCCGGCGCATGAAGCCTCAGCCTGCCCAAGGCCCAGCCAACGCATGCTACAGCGAGCGGACGTCCGGCCCCCACCGGACGACCGACCACCTCACACCAGAGCCAAATCAGCGGAAATCCGAAAAAGACCAGACGTTCGGCGACCGGACGACCGGCCGACTCCGGACGTCCGGTGTCTCTGCACCCGAGCCAAAATGACAGAAGTCCGGTGACCTCCGGATGTCCGGACGCCCACGAGCCACCGGACGTCCGCTCCAGACCGGACGTCCGGTCCCTGTCTGCGCACAGTTTCGGGGCCGAGGCCCATGTACCCCTTCGCCCACCTAGACTATATATACTCCTCCTCCTCCCTCTTTTGACTTTTCAGCACAGGTTTAGCTCATTTAGAGATAGAGCTTACTCATCCTTGTGGTTCTTCTCGTTCGAGAGACCGCACCCTCTTCGGAGAAGATCCACACCGGATTCAAGACCCCTCACGGGAAGATCCCTCGCGGATTCAAGACCTCCTCATGGAGATGAACTAGCTACTTGTATCGTCCTTTGTTGATCGTGGATCGTGTATCTCTTTGTGTTTCGAGGATTAAGCGCATGTGTAATCGAATCTAGTTGGTTTGAGTGATTCTCTCGTGTTTCCCCTTGTGTTTTCTCCTCGTGTTCTTCGTGTTCATCGCGGGATCCGCTCCTTTCATGAAAGATCGGGCATCTAGGGTTCCACCCTACATCATCTTGGTATCATGAGCCACATTGATCACGATTTCGGAGCCTCCCCTCTTTGTTTTCTAGCCTAATTTTGTTGATTTTGTCCCAAATTCAAAAATCCCAACAAAAATAGCCCCAATTTTTTTTTGTGATTTGTTGGTGTGATGAAGTTTTGTTGGATTTGATCCATGGATTTGCTTTGCCACGAGTGGATCTAGCTTTCCCCCATCATCTCCACCTTTTCCATCCACAAAATCGCTCGGATTTGACTTCTCCACCTCGAACCCTAGCTGTTCATCCCGTGCCCGAATCCGCCCAGGCACCGAACGTCCGCCATCTACCGGACGTCCGGCGACCGGTCGTCCGCTATACACCGGACGTCCGACGTTTCCTGACGAAACTGAAAAATTTCAGTTCGGCCACCACCACCTCTCCACTACCCATTTCCACTTCCGCATACGCACCCCGATACCACCATATCGCTTTCCGCAACCACCATCGCTTACACGCTCCGCACTCCGACACAATTTTGACACATTTGGTTTTGAGAATTTGAGTTGTGGTTCATCGTTTCCTAGGGTGTTTCGGCTAACTAGGAACGGTTCGACATCAACATCACCACCGCTCATCTTCGACAAGGACTCGACATCGACTACTTCACCATTTTGATACCCTCAACCGTAAGCAAGGACGGTAATCTCGACGACATCTTGGTCTACTCCTTGCCATTACATTGATAACCACCATAGCCCAATTTTGCGTATCTTGCCTATCAAGACTAGCCCTTGAGTATTGCTGGCAACGTCACGTGTGCACATTAGTGATCATACTTCCCATAGCACACATACCATATCATCGTGGTGCATATCTTGGTATCATCTCTTGTGTCACAAGGTTGTCATAGCATACACAATTGCTATCTTGGTTCGTGAAGTCTTGCATGAGAAAGAGCTCAAAAGAGAAAGAGCCATCCAAGCTTTTAAGCAAAAGGAAAAGATAAGCAAAGAGCTTATAAGCAAGAACCATAGCATCATACTACATTAAGATTGTCATACTCGATCATCTTGGATCATATCATCGGAACACAATACATATAGCATACTTGGGATAGAAGTCGTTGCATTTTTGCTTAGTAGGTCGTGCACAAGTTTCGTATCCGCCTATTGTGCAATCGTGCTAGCGTCTCACTAGTGTTGTGCAACAAGAGCATTTTCCGTGGATTCCACATTTTCCGCTCATTTTTGGTTGCACGACCACATTTATCTATTTGCGTGTGTGTTTCCGTGTAACACTACTTGCTTGGACTACTTGTTGCATTTGCAAATTTGTGAATCTTTTCCAACATTATTGAGGCTAACTAACAATTGCATCGAATTTTGTGCCACCATCCTAACCGAGCTCCACCATAAGCTTTTATTTGTGTAGGTGTGAGAAACCGACAAGAATCAGTACCAATTGTGCTATTTCCTTGTTCCACATTTGAGTGATCATTGATCCATCTTCAACATCGGTCAAGGTACATTTGGTATAAGTTCTTCTCTTTCTCCCACTCACATATTTGCTTGGAATGATGGATAGGCCAAGTTCTTCTACTAACCCACTCTTCATCGAGCAAGACGACGACCCGAACACCTACGTCACCAAGAGCCACCTCTTCGGTGCACAACGAGCTTTGCATCAAGAACAACAAGCAATGAGCGACCGCATCGACAATCTCGCCACCGACTTACGCCTCTCTGAGCAACGTACAAGAGACTACTTCGACCACAAGCTCGACCAACACAAACAAGAGAATGATGCAAGAATGGACGAGATTCGTGCCTTGTTGGTCAACCGCTCTTCTACCACTTTGTCCTCCTCAAGACGGAGCCACTCAAGCACACCGACGTCGAACACTCTTCGCCAAGCCGCGCGCCAAGACCGTCAAGCAAACTGCAATCCTCTACACGGAACCGATTCTCAAGAGCAACTTCAAGCGCAAGAGCATCGACATCGCCTAAACCAAGCTACCTTTGCGCAAGCACAAGAACGGCAACGTCAACGCCAACAGGAGGAAGATCGCGCACGCCTACACCAAGACGAGCAAGATGCCGAGGCACAACGTCAAGAACAACTACGGCGAGAAGCTCAAGCACTTGAGGCGCAACGTGCCCTCCGAGATTCAAGTCGAGCCACCGCCACACGAAACCGGCAAGCTCGTGAGCAACAAGAAGCGCTTCGCGATGAAGTTCAAGAGAGGATTTATCAATCACGTGTGCATCGTCAAGCTCCACAAGCTCCTCAACAAGCTCGCCAAGAACCTCAAGTTCAACAAGAGCAACAAGACAATGGGAATCCTCCACGACAAGAACAAGTTGAGGGAAACAATCCTCCTCATCAAGGACGTCATCACCCTCGACCCCAACACAATGAAGAGCAACGCTACGGCAAGCTAAAATTCACCATGCCCAAGTTCACCGGAAGCAATGATCCCGAAGAGTACCTATCATGGGCATTGAAGGTCGACAAGATCTTTGCACAACTATGAGGAAGAGAAGAAGATCGCGATGGCATCCCTTGAGTTCCAAGACTACGTCCTCATATGGTAGGAACAAGTCATTGAGCGTCGTGAGGCAAGAGGTGAACCACCAATCACCACTTGGGCGCAAATGAAGGATGTCATGCGAGCACGTTTTGTGCCAACCTACTACAACCGCGACTTCTTCAAGAAACTCCAAATCCTCAAGCAAGGAACCAAGAGCATTGAAGAGTACTACAAGGAAATGGAGATTGCCATGATACGAGCCAATGTCACGGAAGATGATGAGCAAACGATGGCACGTTTCTTGAATGGACTCAATCATCCTATCAAGAAGATCACCGACTTCCAACCATACTCGAACCTCATCGAGCTAGTGCACCAAGCTACCAAGGCGGAACGTCAAGTGCAACATGACTTCAAGTATGCCAAGTTCTCATCCAAGTCCTATGGTTTCTCCAACACCCAAGCTTCAACGACTCCAACAACTTCTACCTCAACGAAGCCTTCTACAAGCAGCATCGACAAGTCAAGTTACAAGAAAACTTCGACAACCTCAAGTCGTCCTCCTACTACAAGCAACTTCAATCCGAGAGCTTCATCATCTACAACTCCAACCGATGAGACCATCAAGACAAGTTCAATCAAGTGTTTCACATGCGGCGGCCGAGGCCACAAGTCTTTCGAATGTACCAACAAACGCACCATGATCCTCAATGATGATGGTACATACGACTCAATGAGTGAAGGCGAAATGGAAGCCCTTGAGCAAGTGGCCATGCACCGGCAAGTGAACGACGATGAGGATGATCAAGTCTTTTGCAACGAAGATTCGAGCCCCGCTCTTGTTGTCTCCAAGGTCTTGACACTTCAACATCAACAAGACGAAGACCAAAGATGCCATATCTTCCATACCAAGGCCGGCATCAATGGAAGGTCCGTGAAGGTCATCATCGATGGAGGGAGTTGTCATAATTTGGCAAGTGAAGAACTATGCTCCAAGCTCCAATTAGTCAAGATGAAGCACCCACATCCCTACAAGGTTCAATGGCTAAGCGACTCTGGCACTATCCAAGTCGAGCATATGGTGCAAGTTTCCTTCAAGATCGGAGCTTACGAAGATACTTTGGAGTGTGATGTCGTTCCTATGTCCGTTTGCCATCTCATACTTGGACGACCATGGCAATTTGACCGAGGCGTCATCCACAATGGGCGAACAAACCACTATAGCTTCAAGATGAAAGGGAAGGAGTACGTGCTACGACCTATGTCTCCAAGTCAAGTGATCGCCGACAAGCAAGCCACCCATCGTGGAGAGACTAGTGAGAGAGTGAACCACCATAAAGAGAGTGAGCGCCACAAGCCCAAACCGAGTGCCTCCACGATGAGCGACAAGAAAAACCTACTCCTCTTTGCCACCAAACGTGAGATGAGAGAAGTGTGTGAGAACCCATCAAGTGTTATGCACTATGTCCTTTTGTGCAAAGATGAGGCACCCAAAACTAACAACTCTCACAATCTCCCTTTAGTGTTATCTTCTCTATTGCAGGAATTTCAAGATGTTTTTCCCGATGAGCTACCTCCGGGTCTACCTCCTCTACGAGGCATCGAACATCGCATCGACCTCATTCCCGGAGCACCTCTTCCTAACAAGGCTCCCTACCGCTTTAACCCCGAGGAAACAAAGGAGATCCAACGGCAAGTACAACAACTCATCGACAACGGCCATGTACGTGAAAGCTTGAGCCCTTGTGCCGTACTGGTAATCCTTGTTCCCAAGAGAGATGGTACATTTCGCCTGTGTTCCGATTGTCGTCCTATCAATGCTATTACCGTGCATTATCGTTACCATATCCCACGCCTAGATGATATGCTAGATGAGCTTAGCGGAGCTACCATTTTCTCTAAAATTGATCTTAAAAGTGGCTACTATCAAATACGCATCCAAGAAGGTGATGAATGGAAAACTGCATTTAAGCCCAAATTTGGCTTACATGAATGGCTTGTTATGCCAATGGGTTTATCCGAAGCACCCGGTACTTTCATGAGAGTCATGCATTTTGTTCTTCGACCCTATATTGGCGTATTTGTTGTGGTCTATTTTGACGATATTCTTGTATTTAGCAAATCCCTCAAAGACCATGTCACCCATCTTAAAACCGTGTTGCAAACTCTTAGAAAAGAGCGACTTTATGCTAATATGGACAAATGCCTTTTTGGTGTTGATAAGCTTCTTTTCTTGGGTTTCGTTGTGTCTTCTAAGGGTGTTCATGTAGATGAATCTAAGATCAACGCTATTAAAACTTGGCCCCAACCAACCAATTTGCAACAAGTGCGTAGTTTTCTTGGTTTAGCCGGTTTCTATCGTCGATTTGTGAAGGATTTTAGCACCATTGCTTCACCTTTACATGCTTTGAGTAAGAGAAATGCACCTTTTGTTTGGGGACCATCACAAGATACCGCATTCAATGAGCTTAAGAATTTACTTACTCATGCTCCCGTGCTTGCATTACCCAACTTTGACAAACCATTTGAAATTCATTGCGATGCTAGTGGTAATGGCATAGGAGGTGTTTTAACGCAAGAGAAGCACCCAATTTCTTACTTTAGTGAGAAACTTTCCGGAGCGCAACTCAATGACCCCATATATGACAAAGAGCTATATGCTTTAGTTCGAGTTTTGCGTGAGTGGGAACATTATTTTCGCCCTCATGAATTTGTCATTCATACCGACCATGAAACGCTTAAGTACCTTAAGGGTCAAACTAAGTTGAACAAGCGTCATGCTAAGTGGAGTGAATTCATTGAGTCATTTCCGTATGTCATCAAGTACATTAAGGGCAAGGAGAATGTTGTGGCGGATGCGCTTTCCCGCATATGCATGCTTGTTACTAAACTTGAATTGAATGTCATTGGCTTTGAGCACATAAAAGACTTGTATGCGCATGATCCTACTTTTGCTACTCCTTATGCCAAGTGTTTGACGCATACGTCTTGGGAATGCTATTACATCAAGGATGATTATCTTATGAGAGCTAACAAACTTTGCATCCCCGAGTCTTGTTTTCGTTTGTTACTTTTGCAAGAATCTCATGGAGGAGGACTAATGGGACACTTTGGATGAGACAAGACATTTGCTATGCTCTCTAAGAACTATTTTTGGCCCAAGATGTTCCGCGACGTCTCACGCTTCACCAACCGATGTTTGACATGTCGCAAAGCTAAGTCCAAAGCTCAATCTCGTGGTCTTTATATGCCCCTTCCAATTCCATATCACCCATGGGAGGATATTAGCATGGATTTTGTACTTGGGTTGCCTAGAACTAGAAATGGAAAGGATTCCGAGTTTGTTGTTGTGGACCGATTCTCTAAGATGGCACATTTCATACCATGCAACAAGATAGACGATGCTTCACATGTTGCAAATCTTTTCTGTAGGGACATATTACACCTACATGGAGTGCCAAAGACTATTGTCTCGGACCGCGACGTCAAGTTCCTTAGCTACTTTTGGAAGACATTATGCGCAAAGCTCGGAATCAAGCTCCTATTCTCTTCGGCATACCACCCACAAACCGACGGCCAAACGGAGGTCACGAACCGGATGCTCTCTACTCTTCTCCGTGTGTTGATCAAGAAGAACATCAAGGAGTGGGAGGAATGCCTACCCATCGCCGAGTACGCCTACAACCGCGCAAGACATTCGACTACTGGCAAGTCCCCCTTCGAGGTCGTCTACGGTTTCAACCCGTTGTCCCCATTGGACATTCTTCCTCTACCACTACAAGAGCGCATCAACATGGACGAGAGTGCACGAGTCAACTACCTCAAGTAGATGCATGAAGATACAAGGCACACCATCGAGCGCCAAGTACAATGACTCGCGACCAAGCTCAACGTCAACAAGCAACCCATGATATTCAACGTTGGAGATCTAGTGTGGCTACACCTTTGCAAGGACCGCTTCCCCAATGAGCGCAAGTCAAAGCTTCAAGATGATGTAGGGTGGAACCCTAGATGCCCGATCTTTCATGAAAGGAGCGGATCCCGCGATGAACACGAAGAACACGAGGGGGAAACACGAGGGGAAACACGAGAGAATCACTCAAACCAACAAATCACAAAAAAATTTGGGGCTATTTTTGGTGGGGATTTTGGAAACTGGGGAAGAACACAACAAAATTAGGCTAGAAAACAAAGAGGAGAGGCTCCAAATTCATGATAAACCTAAGCTCTGATTCCATATGATACGGGGCTAACCCGGTGTAGGCCGATCTTTCACGATTGGAGTGGATTCCCTCGAAGAACACGAAGAACACGGGGAAGAACGGAGAGAAATCACAAGGGGAAACACTCAAGAACAAGTCCAATCACACATCCACTAGACAATCAAACACACAAGATCCACAAGGTACATGAACAACAAAGGGAAAGATACAAGGTAAAGTTCGTCTCCAAGAGGAGGTCTTGATGGTATCCTAGATGGATCTTCCCGTGAGGGGTCTTGATGATATATCCCGCAGGATCTTCTCACATGGAGGTCTTGAACTCCATGGGAATGGTGGACTCTCTCTCTCTCAAGAGTAGAGGAAGGCAGGAGCAAAGCTCACATACAAATGAGCTATCCCTTTGCTAACCCTAGCTAGAGGAAGGGGAAAGAGTATATATAGTCTAAGGGGGCGAAGGGGTACATGGGCCTCGGCCCAACACGAGGTGCACACACAGGCAGCGGACGTCCGCTGGGTACCGGACGTCCGGTCGTTTGCGGGCGTTCGGACGTCCGGTAGTCGCCGGACTTCCGCTATTTTGGCTCGGCTGCGGTGGCACCGGACGTCCGGAGACGGCCGGTCGTCCGGTCACCGATCGTCCGGTCTCGGACGGACATCCGGCCGCTGTAGCGTTCATCGGCTGGAGTTCTTCTGGCCGTCTGGGATGCGTCAGGTACCGGATGTCCGGTGGCGTCCGGACGTTCGGTGGCTGTAGCTTGTAGCAGCTCCGTTTCTTCCGTCTTCGCTTCCACGCTTCCCTCGCGGATGGTGTAGTTGTACACTTGCGCTCGTACTCCTCCTCGTCGTCCGTAGTGTTCCGACAATACCTATGCATGCACACGAGTGGAGTGTCAAGTAGTATACCATCCTCGAAGGGGTCAAGTGAGCACGTGTAAAGGAGATGATTCACCTTTGTGTATGTGAAGTAGAGGTCACGTGTGTCACTTGCCGAACAGACTCTTGACATGGTGATGTCCGTAGGATGCTCCACATCAGGATTCCTCCTACTTGGGGCGCCCCCTTGCTGCTCCCCTCCCTCTCCTACCTATATATACATGGGGAGGGGGCGCCTAGAACACACAACAACATCTGTTAGCCATGTGCGGCGCCCCCTCCACAGATTACACCCTCGGTCATATTCTCGCGGTGCTTAGGGGAAGCTCTGCGCGGATCACTTCACCATCACCGTCACCAAGCCATCGTGCTGATGGAACTCATCTACTTCCTCGACACTCTACTGGATCAAGAGTTCGAGGGACGTCATCGAGCTGAATGTGTGCAGAACTCGGAGGTGCCGTACGTTCGGTGCTTGATCGGTCGGAACGAGAAGAAGTTCGACTACATCAACCACGTTGTCTAACGCTTCCGCTTTCGGTCTATGAGGGTACGTAGACACACTCTCCCCCTCTCGTTGCTATGCATCTCCTAGATAGATCTTGCGTGAGCGTAGGATTTTTTTTTTTGAAATTGCATGCTACGTTTCCCAATAGTGGCATCATGAGCCAGGTCTATGCGTAGATGATATGCACGAGTAGAACACAAAGAGTTGTGGGCGGTGATAGTCATACCGGTTACCACCAATGTCTTATTTTGATTCAGCGGTATTGTGGGATGAAGCGGCCCGGACCAACCTTACATGACAACGTTCATGAGACCGGTTCCACCGACAGACATGCAACTAGTTTTGCATAAAGGTGGCTGGTGGGTGTCTGTTTCTCCTACTTTAGTTGAATCAAATTTTACTACGGTCGGTCCTTGAAGAAGGTTAAAACGGCAAACTTGAAGAAACAACGTTGTGGTTTTATGCGTAGGTAAGAATGGTTCTTGCTAGAAGCCCGTAGCAGCCACGTAAAACTTGCAACAACAAAGTAGAGGACGTCTAACTTGTTTTTGCAGGGCATGTTGTGATGTGATATGGTCAAGACATGATGTGATATACGTTATTGTATGAGATGACCATGTTTTGTAAAAGTTATCGGCAACCGGCAGGAGCCTTATGGTTGTCTCTTTATTGTATGAAATGCATACGCCATGTAATTGCTTTACTTTATCACTATGCGTTGGCGATAGTTGTAGAAGCAATAGTTGGTGAGACGACCACGACGCAACGATGGAGATCAAGGTGTTAAGCCGGTGACTATGGAGATCATGACGATGCTTTGGCGATGGAGATCAAAAGCACAAGATGATGATGGCCATATCATGTCACATATTTTGATTGCATGTGATGTTTATCTTTTATGCATCTTATTTTGCTTAGTACGGTGGTAGCATTATAAGATGATCCCTTAACTAAATTTCAAGGTAATAGTGTTCTCCCTGAAATTGCATGCTACGTTTCCCAACACCAGCATGGATCTCGGGTAATGGTATAGCACCCCTTGGTGTACCCGATGATTCTTCACAAGAAGTTCATCACATTTGTCACCCTAAAATAAAGATGGTATTTCTTTTACCATCGTAGGAGAATGTAAAGTGTGGTAAGGACATACAATCAGATCAAGATCTGAGACTGCCTTGTCACATAATCTCAACTTAGTGTTGATTTATAGACAAGAGAACTATAAGCCTCAACGGACTTGATGCCTTTAATACAAACTCATTCGTGTGATGCTCGTGACAACATATCTCTCCTTAAGGGAGTCCCAAAGGGCAAATGGATATTCATTGTCCATTAAATACTCAGTTTGAAAACTGAGACATTGCAATGTCACATAAATTCAAATATGCACATTTTAGCTATTTATAAATAGCCATGACATTTCTGCAGGGGGAGTTTGTATGGAGACTGTCGGTGTACTAAGTATTGGGCCACTAGTACCCCTTACTTGTGCACGGGCAGTTGTAGCCGTCATCGCGGCAAGGCTTGCCGGGATCAGCTCGAGGTCGATTTAAGTCATCAAGGGAATCATCAAGTCAGAGATCTGAGAGTCAGCAAATAAGCAAAGCTGGAAATCGAAGGCCAGCTTCCCCGGCAAGATCCTTGCCGGGATGGCCCGTGGAGCCCGACAAGCCTCGGCGCCCGGCAAGGCTTGGTTACCAGCAAAGCTCGGCGCCCGGCAAGCCCTGGCGCCCGGCAATGATTGGTGCCCGGCAAGGATCGGCGCCTGGCGAGATTCTGCCACTATGCCACCGCTCCGGCACAGTAACAAAGCCTGACATTCTGGGTCCTTCTCTGGATGCGTGGCAACGCGCCAGTGGAGGAGAGCTTAAGCGGTGCTGATGGGATGGCCCCTTTTTCCATCCCCAAGAAAGTGAGGACACCTAAACGGACACCTCACGGTGCATTAAATGCGCTTGTCCTAATCCGTCAGGGGTTAGGTATGATACCCTGTAGCTACTTTACACCTCAATATATATACATTTTGCCACTGTGGAGACCCCTTTGAGCATATAAAAGGAGGCCCAAGGCAACTGCTACAGGGGGAGGAGAACTTCTGGCCCATTCTGCATGCGTAGCTGCTCTTTGAACGTACTGTTCATTGCGAGCGCTCCTGAAGGCTGGGCTCAAGAACATCAATAAGAACACAAAGCAGGAGTAGGGTTTTACGCTGATCTGCGGCCCGAACCTGGGTAAAAACTTCCCGCGTCGATCACTGGTTCTGCTCTTTGCGTATACCTCTCCCCCCGCCGAATCGTAAAGGGATCTCTCGGGATCCCATAGGTGTCGTGCCCCGACATCTTTGGCGCGCCAGGTAGGGGGATTGAGGTTTGCGTGAACCTGATCTGGTGGTCGACGCCCTAGTTCCTTCATCATCTTCATCATCATGCCGCCCAAGAAGAAGAACATTGCGGCAGCACAACCGTCCGGGTCCGTTTTGCCCGCGCCTTCGCAGACAGGCGATGGTGTGGGTGCAGAAGGAAGAGGACTGGAACCCCCGCGGCGTTCTGGTGACCCAAGCCAAGCGAGCGGTATCGTTCGCAGTGGCAGTGGTAACTTGCGCGCCGCTGGATCTAGAGATGGCGTTGTGTTGCCTACGGGTGGCACAACAAACTCTAGAGATCGAAGAGCGCCTGCTGGAGCTCCCGCGCCGGCGCGAGCCTCGCAACCTGCTCAGGTCGTGCGAGATGAGCGACATCATGGCGCTGGTGGTTCGGGGCGTCCTCACGAAAAGGTTTCTGCGCATAGATCCCAAGATGCGCGGGACCAGCATGCACACCGAGCTGCCGACGAAGGTGGCGCGCGGTCGCGTGACCGTGGCGGTGCTCCTTCTAACTTGGTTAGGAGTCAGAGCACCTCACGCACCTCGCACTTGTCGCCGCCACCTACGCCAGCGGAAGCCTTGGCACGTGCACAGCTGCTACTCGATTTTCCTCCCGCTCCGGAGAAGATGGAGGAGTGGCGAGCTACTATCCAGAGCCTTATCGGCTTCGCTAACAAGGATGGACCGCAAGAGGCAGGGCCCTCTCAGCGGAGGCCCATCGATCCGACGCGAGCCGGTGCAGAGAAAACCGGAGGTGGTGCAACTACCGTGCACTCTCCTCCGCGGCGTCAGCAGCGGCCGACGACTCAGCAAGTCGACCGCCATGAAGAAGTTTCCACGGCGTCGTCCGATCCACGGATGCGCCGTGATCAGCGTCTGGTTCTCCAGGAACGAGGCAAGGAGGACGCTCGAACAACCATCGAGCGGCGACGGGAAGCGCGCTATCAGTCTGATAAGCGCGCGGGGCCGGTTGTCGACGAGCCCGCGCCAGGGAACGTAGGAGACTTGCCTTACGAGGTAGGACCTCCAGCGTTTACCCGTGAGCTGCGGCAAGTCCAGTGGCCCAATCTCCGAACCTTCAAGCTAGAGGTCCCGGAGAAATATGACGGCAAGACCCATCCCTCGGAGTTCCTGAGCATCTACACCATTGCGGTGCAGGCTGCCGGGGGCCGAGATGACAAGATACTTGCCAACTACTTCCCGTTGGTGCTCAAACCCAACGTCAGGTCGTGGTTGATGCATCTGCCGGAGGATTCTATTTCTTGCTGGTCAGATCTGTGCCATCAGTTCGTTGGCGCCTTTGTTGGAGGCCACCAAGCTCCTGGCCAAGAAAGTGATTTGCACATCATCCCTCAGAAGGAGGGCGAGTCCCTGCGCAAGTTTATGCAGAGATTCAGCCGGGTGCAGTACAATATTCCTGATGTTCATCCTGCCGCTGTCATTAGCGCGTTCCATCAGAACGTGCGTAACCGCAGGATGCGGGAAGAACTGGCAATGAACAAAGTCAGGAGTATTGCCGAGCTTTACACTTTGGACGACAAGTGTGCTCGAGCTGAAGAGGGGAGGAAACTCCCCGGTGAGGCTGTTGGTGCGGCAGGCGACTCAGAAGAAGAAGATGCCGCGGCCCCATCAAGGAAAGGCCGACGGCGGAACAGGAAGCGCGGAGGCAAGGCCGTGCTTGCCGTCGAGGAATCCGGTAACCCTGGCGCCGCCAAGAAGGCCAAGGTTGGCGACCCCGGCAAGGATCTTGCCGGGTGCCCTTCCTGTCAGGCCTTGGCGGCTGCCGACAAGTCAGAGAACTCCGGCAAGCAGTATTGCAAGATCCATCGCACTAAGGGCCATGATCTCCAGAACTGCCGGCAAGTTGAGCAGCTTGCCGAGAAGCAGAAGGCCGAATACGAGAGGCGAGACAAGGAGAAGGCCCAAGATGGTGCTGAGGGGTCCGGCAAGAAACGCGGTGGCCGAGGGGGTCGCCGCGGCAAGGCCAAGCAGCAGAAGGATCGGCCTGCTCGAGGCCGAGATAAAGAAGGGGATGATGATGAAGAAGATGACGAGTCCAGTGAGTAGGAATTCCAGAAGGCTACGGAGGCTATGTGCATTGATGGGGGTGCCTCGCTGCATTCTTCCCACCGCCAACTTAAACAGTGGATGCGGGAGGTTAATGCAGCAGAGCCATCCCCCGATGCATGTAGGCCTCTGAAGTGGTCCAGCACGCCTATCATCTTTGACGCCGAGGATCACCCTGATCGCACAACTGCGGTCGGGTGCTTGCCATTGTTGGTTTCCCCAACAATTCGCAACCTCAAGGTGACGAAGATGTTAGTTGACGGCGGGGCCGGCCTAAACTTAATCTCACCAGATGTGCTCACAAAGCTTCAGATTCCCGACGAAGACCTCGAGGAAACGGGTACGTTTCAAGGGGTCAACCCGGGAAGAACCCAGCCTAAGGGCAAGATCACGCTGCCGGTAACATTTGGCAGTGAGCTTAACTTCAGGACCAAAAAGGTGGTGTTTGATGTCGCCAGGATCCCCATGTCATACAATGGGATCCTTGGTCGGCCAGCGCTGGCTAAGTTTATGGCGGCATCACACTACGCATACAACGTCTTGAAGATGCCTGGGCCGTTGAGCGTCATCACTATCCATTCCGATAAGAAGGATGCGCTCATCTGTGCCGACCAACTTTACCGGGAAGCAGTTGCAGCACCTGCCATCAAGGCATCTGCTCCTGCCGCTGGAACTCCCGGGGGGAAGAAGAAGACCGGCAGGAACCTTGGCGCCAACTCCGGCAAGCGCACCTCCTCGGAGTGCTGCGCTTCCGTCGAAGACGTGCCAGAGAGTTCCACCGGCAAGAACAAGAAGTCCAAGGCTGCCCCGCCGGAAACCAAGAAGGTGCCTGCCAGGGAGGACAGAACGGGGGGAACTTTCACCATAAGTTCCACCCTAGATGACAAATAGGAAAGCACGCTCGTTGCTTTCCTGCGGGCGAATGTCGACGTGTTTGCATGGCAACCGTCTGACATCCCCGGCGTTCCCAGGAAAGTAATTGAGCACCACCTTGCTGTCTGTCCTCATGCGCGGCCCGTCAAGCAAAGGGTGAGGAAACAGGCTTTGGAGCGGCAAGAATTCATTGCCGAAGAAATTAAGAAGCTGGAGGCGGCAGGACTGGTCAAAGGAGTGCTTCATCCAACCTGGTTGGCCAATCCGGTTGTAGTGCGGAAAGCGAACGGGAAATGGAGGCTTTGTATCGATTATACAGATATCAATAAAGCTTGTCCAAAAGATCCTTTTCCCTTGCCGCGCATCGACCAGATTGTGGATGCCACCGCTGGTTGTGATCTCCTGTCCTTCCTTGATGCCTATTCAGGGTATCATGAGATTTTTATGGCAAAGGAAGATGAAGAGAAGACCGCCTTTATCACCCCATATGGTATGTATTGTTTTATACGAATGCCTTTCGGGTTGAAAAGTGCTGGTTCAACATTTGCCAGAGCAATCCAGATTGGTTTTGAGCCACAACTCCATAGAAATATGGAGGCGTATATGGATGATATAGTGGTCAAAACTAAGGATAAAGCAACGCTCATTCAAGACCTAGAAGAAACATTTGCGAACTTGCGCAAGATCAACTTGAAGCTCAATCCTGAGAAGTGCGTGTTCGGTGTTCCTTCCGACAAGCTCCTCGGATTCTTTGTATCTTGCCAGGGAATCGAAGCTAACCCCGACAAGATCAGAGCCATTGAGCAAATTGAAGCGCCGAGACGCGTCAAGGATGTGCGTCGTCTTGCCGGCTGTGTTGCTGCTCTAAGCAGGTTTATTTCCAAATCTGCTGAGCGCGCCCTGCCCTTCTTCAAAATTTTGAAGAAGGCAGGTCCAATGAAATGGACCCCGGAAGCGGAGGCGGCACTGCAAGATTTGAAGAAATACCTTTCTTCTCCGCCGACGCTAGTCGCGCCTAAACCACAAGAGCCGTTGCTGCTGTATCTGGCGGCAACAAATCAAGTGGTTAGTGCTGCGCTGGTGGCGCAGAGGGAAGCTGATGAGGAGGCGACATCAGCGGCAGGACCGCCAGATGACGTGGCAAGATCTTCCCCGGCAAGGGTTGATCCCGGCAAGACAGGATCTGCGCAAACAGAAGAGCCCGTGCAGAAGAAAAAGGTGGTGCAGCGCCCAGTTTATTTTGTTAGCTCCCTCTTACAAGGGGCTAGGTCAAGATATTCTGGTGTGCAGAAGTTGCTTTTCGGCCTCCTTATGGCCTCGAGAAAGCTGCGCCATTATTTTCAAGCACATGAGATCACCGTCGTCACTCGCTTTCCGTTGCAACGGATTTTGCAAAATCCGGAGGCAACCGGCAGGATCGTGGAGTGGGCGTTGGAGCTGTCTAGCTTTGGTCTTAAGTTTGAAAGTACTTCCACAATTCAGAGCAGGCCTGGCGGAAGTTTCAATTCAGAATGGCCCCCGCCGCCAGACGAAGAATTTCAATAACCAAGTCTCCCCGGCAAGGAAATCGATCAGCAATTATTTTAATGCACATGAAATCACCGTCGTCACTCGCTTCCCGTTGCAACGGATTTTGCGAAATCCAGAAGCAACCGGCAGGATTGTGGAGTGGGCGTTGGAGTTGTCGAGCTTTGGCCTCAAGTTTGAAAGCACTTCGACAATTCAGAGCAGGGCCTTGGCAGAGTTCATTGTGGAATGGACCCCAACGCCAGACGAAGAGGTTCAAGAAACAATTCTCCCCGGCAAGGAAATCGATCAGCAATGGGTTATGTACTTTGACGGGGCTTTTTCGCTGCAAGGCGCTGGTGCTGGCGTGCTGCTTGTCGCACCCACCGGAGAGCACCTCAAGTATGTAGTCCAAATGCATTTTCCCCGAGAGAGTTCAACCAACAACACTGCAGAGTACGAAGGTTTGCTTGCCGGTCTCAGGATCGCGGCAGACCTTGGTATCAAAAAGCTCATTATCAAGGGTGATTCACAGCTTGTCGTCAGGCAGGTCAACAAGAACTATCAAAGTCCGTTGATGCAAGCCTACGTAGATGAAGTGAGGAAATTGGAAGAGCGCTTTGACGGTCTCCAAATGGAGCACGTTCCTCGTGCCGAGAACAGCGTTGCCGACGACCTGTCGAAGCGTGCTGCCCTCAAGTTGCCTGTGGAACCAGGAACTTTTGTGCTCCAATTGACTCAACCATCCGTGGCGCCATCGATGCGGTAAGAAAAGAGAAGAAAGTTGAACTCTGGCCAGTACTTCCCGGCAGAGCTCCCCGGAGCCGCCGGCAAGGAAGTTGCCGGGATCGACACGCCTGCCGGGGAACAACAGGCTCCGGCAGGGCCTCAGGCCCTTGCTGTCGAGACAAATGTCCCCCCGGCAGAGGAGATGCCTTTAGTCCTAGCTGTCGAGCCTCAGGCTCCAGCATGGGCGTAGCCCATCGTCCATTTCCTTCAGACAGGTGAACTCCCTGAGGAACAAGAAGAAGCGGAGAGAGTAGCCCGTCGGTCTGTTATGTACAAGTTCGTCGATGACGTCCTGTACAGAAAGAGACCAAACGGTGTGAAATTGAAGTGCATTCCTCGGGAGGATGGACTAGAGCTGTTGGCAGAGATACATGGGGGCATGGGTGGCTCTCACATAGGGTCAAGAGCGCTTGCCGGGAAAGCATTCCGGCAAGGTTTCTTTTGGCCCACCGACCTCCAGGATGCGACTGCACTAGTAACCAGGTGTGAAGCGTGCCAGTTTCATTCGAAGAAATTACATCAGCCAGCTCAAGCTCTTCAAACAATCCCTCTCTCCTGGCCATTTTCGGTCTGGGGGCTCGACATACTGGGCCCTTTCCCCCGTGCTGCCGGGGGCTTTGAGTACTTGTACGTTGCTATCGACAAGTTCACAAAGTGGCCGGAGGTGGAAGCAGTGAGGAAGGTGACAGCGCAGTCGGCTGTCAAGTTCTTCAAAGGAATTGTTTGCCGTTTCGGTGTGCCTAACAGGATCATCACCGACAACGGCACGCAGTTCACAAGTCGCACCTTCATGCAGTACGTCTAAGACCTTGGCGGCAAGATTTGTTTTGCCTCTGTTGCTCACCCGAGAAGCAACGGCCAAGCGGAGAGGGCCAATGCTGAAGTGCTGCGCGGTCTCAGGACCAGAACTTTTGACAGGCTGAAAAAGTGCGGAAGACGCTGGATTGATGAGTTGCCGACGGTTCTTTGGTCAATCAGAACGACACCAAATCGAGCCACCGGCCAGACGCCCTTCGCTCTAGTGTATGGAGTGGAAGCAGTTCTCCCCACGGAACTCATATACGGATCTCCTCGAGTGCTCGCTTATGATGAGCTCGAGCAAGAGCAACTGCGGCAAGATAACGCTGTGCTCCTTGAGGAGAATCGTCTTCGGGCTGCTGTGCGAGCTGCACGCTACCAGCAAGCTTTGCGCCGCTATCATAGCCGCAAAGTTCATGCCCGAAGCCTTGAGGAAGGCGACCTTGTTCTTTGACGGATTCAGTCCGCCAAGAATTCAAACAAGTTGACGCCAAAGTGGGAAGGCCCTTATCGGGTAGTATGAGTCACCAGGCCTGGCGCTGTCTGCCTGGAGACCGAGGATGGCGTTCCAGTGAGTAATTCCTGGAATATCGAACATCTTCGCAAGTTCTATCCATAAGGCGCGATTGCCGGGGGCTCCCGGCAACCACCTTTTTGTACAAGTCTTGCCGGCAAGGCATGTGATCCTTTGTACAGAGCCAGGCGCAGACCCTGAGCACAGATGAATAAAATTAAGTGTTATCCATTTCCTTATTGATTCTCATGTTCACATTCATATATGCATGTTTGTCTAAGATGTTGTATAACACCTGATCCCGGTAAGTTCTAACGAACCGCCAAGGTTTCATCTCTTTATTATCTCTTCTTTCTTTTTCTTAAAGACAGAAGGATTCCTCGCGTGCACATTTGCCGGGGGGGAAGGGAGACATGAATACCAGTTGGTGACGTTCGGAATCGTATGCTTGCCGGAGGAAGGACAAAGACAGAAAGCTAAGTCCTAAAAACTCAGAGCAAGTTTTTCTTTTATTACCAAGTTAGTTCCTTGGACGATTCCGACCCTTGTATGGAAAATCTGCACGCGAAGGAACCCTTGTTGTAATCAGTTGCGCCCTTATTTTGTTTCGAGTCCGCTCAACGATTTAAGTGGCTGCACTAAGAACGCCAAGGAGTCTTGCCGGCCGCTGCGCCTCCGGCAGGCTACTGAAGTCCCGCACCCAGCACTCGCGGCAGGTTGCGCGCCGGCAAGTTTTTCAGTAAGCGTAGGATGAACTCCATACATAAAGGAATCAGACAAGGAAAGTAGCTAGCATGAGCCTAAACATAGTTAAATTATATTACATCCATGAGTTGCCGCAGTCCTAACTCGAGACTTAACTGTCTTTTACATGAGATGATGGCGGCAAGAATAAAAGGGAAGCACTCAATCCCTGCGCTGGCCTTTGATCCTTTTGATGGAGTCCACCTTCTCAAGGATCGGCGCGATGCACTTCTCAAGCGCCTCAACATTTGCATCCTTTGGCAGGTGGCCGAGTGCGCTAGAGAGGTCGATGCAGGGATTGCTGTGCACCACCTTGAGGAGCACCTTGCGAAGGACGGCCCGGCTAAGCCGGCGAGTCTCGTTCGCCAGTTGGGTCGCCCAGCTGGACTGGAGCGCCCTCAACGCGTTGATGATGTTTTCAAAGAACATCGTCAATCTCGCGCTTGGGGATATTCTTTCCTCGGAAGAATATCTGAAGTTCGACAAGCCCATGGTTGACAGTTCTACGGTAAGCTTCTCCGCGGCAGCGATGAGACGACCAGTCCAGATCTCCACTCCCTTCTCGTACTTGTTCTGGGCAGCGGCGGCGCTCTTGAGCAGGTTCCTCTCTCCTTGGAGATCCTTGAGTAGAGCCTTCTCACGGGCCCTGCCGGCCTCGAGAGATTTCTGCAGCGTGGTCAGCTTCAGCTCCAGAACCGCAATATCATCAGCCGCAGAGGAGAGCTGCTTGGTCTTGTCGGACAGGGCGACTTGCATCTCCGCCAAGGAGTGGAGGGTTTTTTCCCTGTCCCCCTTGAGCGTCGAGAGCTCCTTGCCATGCTCATCAAGATCTGTCTCCAGCCTCTTTACTTTGTCGCTCAACTCGTTCTTGGCGGCCTCTGCAGCTTCGGCAGCATCGACGGCCTCCTTGAGCTTGCCGGCGTGACTTGCGGTTAGAGCTTCGAGCGCCTCCTTGTGCTTCTGCTCCAGCTCCTGGGTCCGCCGCGCGACAAGATTTTCAATGTCTTCATCCTTGCTGCGAAGCTTGGCGGCGAGCGCCTGCTCACGAGCAGTGAGATCTTCCTCATGAGCATAAAGAGCAACGCGGCGCCCCGTCAGGAGGGCATCTTCGGCAGCAATCCTTTGAACAGCTTCATCACGCGCCTTCTCCATGTCTGATTGCTTCAGGAGGATCTCATTCCACTGCTGGCTCACTTGTTCCCGGCCGGCAACCAACTCTTGGAGGGCCTCGGTGTGCCAGATCTGCATTTGTGCGATGCGCCTTTGGAAATCTGCTTCGGCCGCCTCAACAACTGCCATTCTGGAGTCCGCTTTGTCTTTCCGGGCGCGATGGAGAGCCTGGAGTTTGCGGAAGTTCTCGCCCATGGCCTGAAGGAGCTGATCCTCTTCAGATTTGCCGCTGCTAGTGCTGGGATCGTCGACAACTGCAAGCCCGGCAGCAGCGATGATTTCTTCAAAAACTTCTCCTTCGGCTGGTGCCCCAGCGCTTGCCGTCCCCGGCAAGTTGATGAACAGGTTCTCGCCAACCTTGAGGTACTTGTTGGATGAGGGACCTTCAGATGCTGATGGCTGGTCTTCAGTGGCCGCCTCACCAGTGACAGGGGGCTCTGTGGCCGGTGTAGCGCCTGGCGCTCCTGTGGCAGGAATGCTATCAGTGCGGTCCTCAGCCTCCCTGTCGCCCCCTTCAGCAGGTTCTTCGGCGGTTTCCTCTTGTGCTGTCTTGGCGGCCTCCCCGTCAAGAGCACCACCAGCCTCGACAACGTCATCCTTGGTGGCCTCACTGGCAGCGATCCTGTCTGCTTCGGCGGCAGCATCCCTGGCGGTCTCCTCGATCACAACGTCGACGTCCATGTGTTCCATCACAGGGAACTCTGAAGGGCGAAGGAGGAAAACAGAATAAGATCAAGGTTGAAGTTTGAAGTGATCAAAGATAAAGAAGTAAGGGGAAAAGAATAACTAGCACTCTGAGGCGATCGAGTACCTGCGTCGGGCTGTCGAGAGGTGGCTTCGCCTCTCCCGGCAACTCCGGTTGCCGGGGGTGGGTTGCCGGAGTCCGTGTTTGTTGGCTCCTCCTCAATCCGGACAGGCTCGTCGGCAGGATCTCTTGCTGGAGATGTGCTTGTGGGCGGAGCGGTCGATGAAGGAGGCACGATGGGGCAATCTTCTCCTTGTTGCCGTTCTTCTCCTGCGAACCCGAAGATATTAGCGACAAGAATGAAAACCTCGGCACCCGCCAGCAGAAGAAGAACAATGAACTTACGCTGGGGGCTGTGCTGGGGGCTGCGTTGAGGACTAGACTCCGGGCTCACGATGACGGTCTCTGGCACGCTAGTGGAGCCTGCCCTTGGCTCGTCGCCCGTGGAAGTCCTTGACCTCTTCGCCATCCTCTCCAGCAAGGTTTCTGTGTCACTGCAGAAACAATACAAGTAAGTCAGTAAGACTGATGCAGATTGGAAGGTGGAAGTTGTGACAGGTACTCACTCTTCTTCCTCTCGCTCCGGACTGAAGCCGGAGATGTCGAAGTCGACCTCCGTTGCGGTGTCTGAGTGGGGAGGTGGAGGAGGGGTCCTGGGCCGCTTGGCTGTGGCAGGCGCCGGGGCAGCTTCTGGCACGGTTGCGCGAGACCCTCCTGCCACTCCGGCGGTGGCCGCTGGTGTGGGTCTCGCGTGCCGCACGGGCTGTTGACGAGCCCCCTGCCGCGGTCCGGTCTTGCCGGCCACTTTCTTGCCGGGGGATTCGCCGCTCGATGTAGGCTGGCTTGCCGGGACGCCCGATGCGGCTTTCCGAAGGACACGCTTTGTCTTCTTCGGGGGCGAGGGCTCTTCTCGCGTCTCCTCTTCGGCCGTGTCGTCGCCGGATGAGCTTTCAGCGACTGCGCCGCCTTCTTCCCCGGCAACCTTGCTCTCCTCGGCAGGTTTTGCCTCCACCACCACCTCTGCATTGCTGGCTTCCCACTCTATGAAGCCAACGCTGCCGGCCTCGGCGGCAAGATTCGCTTCCTCCACTCTGGTAGCAATGTATGCTACCTCCTGATCTGTGGTGGCGCGAATAAGATCTGACTCTTGCCGGACAGGCTTCTCCGTCAGATTGTCGAAGAATTTCTGCCCTTCTTCCTCGCTTGGCTCGACCCAGGTCGGGTCAAGGCTGTGGGCGTTGAACATCGGCAAGAAGGCAATGATCGACACCAGTGCAGAGTTGTTGCACAAGGGGACGATCCTTGCCGGCAGCCGGTGCTTGTCTTCGCGCTGGAATAACTTTTGGCGGAGAGCGCCAAGCTGCATAACAGTCAAGTTGTTGTTCAGCCCGGGGCGCAGCCTCATGACATCCGCTGCGTTCTTATACTCCCAGGCTGGCCTCCCCCTATTCTGCAGAGGGGCGATGTGGCGGCGGAGGAAGTCGAAGCCGGTCATCTCCATTGTCAGCCCGGCAGCCTTCAAGCGGAGGATCCTGGTAGTGGCGATTGTGACCTTCTCGTCTTCTGCGGCGAGATCGCCCCAATCCTTGCCGCGGACCACCTTCTGTCGCCGGGGATGGCAAAAAGGATGAGGATCTGCTTCCTGGATCCAGCACCATTCGGCCCGCCACTCGTCCCACTTTTCGCGGTAAACTCCATCTGGGTATATCTCTTTGTTCCAGGCCCTTGGAATCCAAGCGATAGATCCAGAGAGAGCCTCTCCCTTTTGGATTCGAGGATAGAAATAGTGGCGGAAAAGAGCAGAATTGGGGATCACGCCGGCAAAATTTTCACAAAGATGGGCAAAGATCGACATGCAAAATACGGCATTCGGCGTGAAATCAAGAAGGCGGAAGCCGTATGTATACATGATGTCGTTGAAGAAATCGGAAAAAGGTGGACAGAGCCCGCAATAAAAGTACGCAGTGAAGAAGGGGTATCTGTCCGATCCGCCTTTGGAACTAGCACCTGGGATTACGCGTGTGGCGGGGTGAGCTTGTGTTCCCTTCGCCCACATGCATTGGTATCGTCCCTTCAAGGTTTCGGCGTCGAGCGTCGGAGGGAAGACGACGAGCCTCTTCCGCATCTTCACCAGTTCGCTTTCCGGAACTTCGGCCTTCGACTCCTTGTCCGTGCCCTTGCCTTTGCTGGCCTTGGGCGGCATGGCGACTGTGGAGATGGAAGCCGAAGGACGGAACGAGCGCGGGAGCAGCGAGCAGAAGGGAAGGAAGGTTTCGTTCTGAGCTCGAGCAGAGGAAGGCGATGGCGATGGCCAGATTGGAAAGAAGAGGGGGGTGAATGGGTTTGCGCCTCCACGACTTCTCCTTTTTATGGGGAAGGAGCGGGGCCACCTTGTTTATCCCCCAATATGAATGCGCCTCTGTGGGCGCGAAACAGTTTGCAGCCTTTTTGGCACACTTCCCACATCGCGCGCTCCGTGCGCGTAGTGGGGGCACAGTAAAACAAGATCTTTTACGAGCAGTTAATTCCCTGCCACGCGTGCCCGTGCACTGTTTGGGCCTAGCCCAACAACGCCTCGCACTCGTGTATGGCCCAGGCCCGGGGGCTCCTGTCGGTGTACTAAGTATTGGGCCACTAGTACCCCTTACTTGTGCACGGGCAGTTGTAGCCGTCATCGCGGCAAGGCTTGCCGGGATCAGCTCGAGGTCGATTTAAGTCATCAAGGGAATCATCAAGTCAGAGATCTGAGAGTCAGCAAATAAGCAAAGCTGGAAATCGAAGGCCAGCTTCCCCGGCAAGATCCTTGCCGGGATGGCCCGTGGAGCCCGACAAGCCTCGGCGCCCGGCAAGGCTTGGTTCCCAGCAAAGCTCGGCGCCCGGCAAGCCCTGGCGCCCGGCAAGGATCGGCGCCTGGCGAGATTCTGCCACTATGCCACCGCTCCGGCACAGTAACAAAGCCTGACATTCTGGGTCCTTCTCTGGATGCGTGGCAACGCGCCAGTGGAGGAGAGCTTAAGCGGTGCTGATGGGATGGCCCCTTTTTCCATCCCCAAGAAAGTGAGGACACCTAAACGGACACCTCACGGTGCATTAAATGCGCTTGTTCTAATCCGTCAGGGGTTAGGTATGATACCCTGTAGCTACTTTACACCTCAATGTATATACATTTTGCCACTGTGGAGACCCCTTTGAGCATATAAAAGGAGGCCCAAGGCAACTGCTACAGGGGGAGGAGAACTTCTGGCCCATTCTGCATGCGTAGCTGCTCTTTGAACGTACTGTTCATTGCGAGCGCTCCTGAAGGCTGGGCTCAAGAACATCAATAAGAACACAAAGCAGGAGTAGGGTTTTACGCTGATCTGCGGCCCGAACCTGGGTAAAAACTTCCTGCGTCGATCACTGGTTCTGCTCTTTGCGTATACCTCTCCCCCCGCCGAATCGTAAAGGGATCTCTCGGGATCCCATAGGTGTCGTGCCCCGACAGAGACAAGGCCACGGGTCGACAAAATAATTAATGTCTATGACCCATGTCAAATAATTACTCCCACCTAATGTCATCGCATCGCATTACCTTTCGAAAAGGTCAGCCATATGATGCATGAAATACTTATGCATCAGTAAATTAAGTAGGATGAAAATGCTATGGCTAAGCATAATCATTGTCATGGTGATTCTTAGTGACCCATAGGGCAAGCCTTCTAGAAGAACACCACATTGTGGTGTAGATCTTCAAATTAAAGGTAGTCACCTCAAAAGGGATAAACCTTTAATTTCCTTAAAACACATAGAGGTAGTCGACCACCTAGTGGTGCCTCACTCTTATGGACAATTCACATTGATCATAGCCTCCACAACCTTATGTTATTTATAAGACATGAAGGTAATCACCATAAAATGGCGTAAACCTCTTAGTTGCGCATGAAACTTAATTCGTAGCTATGATGGTGTCTCATAAGTTGTGTATACATGGAAGGTAATCACCAAAATATGCAAGTACTTCGCATAATTCTCCTCATAGCATAACATGTGATGTTATAGCCACCAATGCCTTGGATTCCACATATGATGGAGTATGTGACACTAAAGTCACAACCAATAACAAATGCTATGTAATTGACAAGTTTGAAAAAACATCATGAAGGTAGGCACCAACGGTGTAGGCCTCATAATGGCTATGTCATATGTTTTGTGCCTTCAATTTTTTTGCTTTGAACACATGGGGATGATCGCTACTAAGTAGTGTAGACCTCACTCTTATGGAGCTTCTCACAACCTTGTGTTAATTAAAAACACATTAAAGGTAATCATCACATGGTGGTGTAGACCTTGCAGTTGTGAACGAAATTAATTCGTTGTCATCATGCAATCGATAAGCAAAATTGAAGGTAGTCATTATGTCGGACTGACATAATATAGACCTCACAATAACATTTGACAATCTGCAATTAAGCAGTAGATACCATTTGCCAATTACCTTGTGACAAATGTAAATTTGACATAGTCAGGCAGTGTCATACACTTCACTACCTCACGTTTCCAAACTTGCAAGCAAATTCCATATTCTATGCGAATAATGGAACCAATATATTGCTTTGCAACAGTATTACTCATGTAATACAAATAAATACAGAAGTATAAACATACTTGTGCAACATATACGAGGACTGTGGGGGGGGGGGGGGCCTCAAACGGTCATTTTACATGATGTAAAATGATGCATAATGAATTATTATGCAATTCAGCAACACCTAAGGTTATGTCTTTTACATTTGCTCAGAAGCCTCTAGCATAAGCAAATAAAAATAACCTCATTGTCAAAATGCCGAAAACAGTAAGCCGGTGGCTAAACTGCTAAGTCCAGCGAGTCCAATAACTCAACTGTAATTTATCCAAAGGCTAAACCGCAAATTTTGATAACCTTTGGGCTGAACCAGAATTACAGGGACTTGTACAGGATTATGGAATAATCCATGGCTGATTTTTAAAATCGCCTAAGAGATAGGAATTTCCATCCGTCTCCGGTGCGGTTGCCAATTCCCTGTAGAGGAATTTGGTAACTGCCGCCGCCGGCCATGACAGGTTCGCTGCGCCGCCGGCCTTTCGAGGCCGCCATTCTGATGAGGTCGTAATCGACTGCGGCCGCACGCGTGACGGTGCCGTCCCAACCGTGTCTTGACGGCTGTGCACCTCCCCATGGGATGGCCGCCCGCTTCCGTGCCGGAGCATGCCGCCACGCCTCCAGCCGAGGCCGCGTGCTGCTAGCCTTGTCGCCGCCGTACAGAGCCCGAAGGCGTCGGAACGGAGGGCCCAGCCCGCTGCCGCATGCTCCAGGCGCCGCCGGCCGGGCTTGCCTCGGCGCCGGACTAACACCACGTGGCACTCCAATCGACTAAGCCACGCCGTGTCGGCTGGACGCCTCCTCCGCTGGGAACAGCAGCAACGAGGCTGAGTGCCGCCGTGCGCCGTCCAGTAGGCCACGATCGCGTCGGGGCTGATTGACATGCTCCTTTTGATCTTCAGAGCAGCGTCCGGCCTTGGCGCCGGAAGGCATCGCCGCGGTTGTTTCTTTGCGGCCAAGTTGCTCTCGTTCACGAGCATGCGTAACTGTCGTTTGGACGGGCTCTTTCTCTTCCTGTGTTCTGATCAATTTCAACGAAGAGATTGTTTCTTCCGTTGTGTGGTGTAGCCAAACATGTGCTGTGTATTCTGAATACTCCAAAAAACTCTATTATGTTAAAACCGTGGTATTTTATACCTACAGGTTAAATTACTGTAGTTTTTGATACTTTGGTTTTTATGATACTTTGCTATCAAACATAGCCTGAGTCTTTTGGCTTAATACGAGCAAGAATTGATATGCATTTAACCCATTTTTCTGTTGAGTTTCAAAATTCCAGAAATATGTGTATATGTTGATACTTGACATGTTCAATGTGTTTACCACATATCAAATTCTCTAGAACATGTTTTTAGCTATTGAGATTATTTTCTCTCGCATATCAAACTTGCAAATTTTTTAGTTATATCTCCCTCATTATATTTGGAATCACAAAGTAATGAGTTGGATCTACTGCTCATTTGCAGACTATTCCCTCTTACTGAGAGTTCTACATTTTGTCAATCTCGACAAACGATTATTTCCAACGTGAATTTCTTTATATTTAAATTGGTAACATACACAAGGTAATAGAAACATGCGCATCTACTGACATTGTCAGATTATGCTATCTATTACTGTGAGATCTATGTGATCTTCAATGTGTTATGTTCACACAATTGAGGTTTGAGAATTTTTCAAGTTACACACTTGAGTATCAAATTTTTATATCACAATATATTGTTGTCATCGTATATTGTATATCACAATATATTGTATCAGCACTTTGGTACAATACATTAGTATGTATTCTATATATTTGACAAAGATTTTCATACTGACAGTCTTCAAGTCTATATATAGATTTCTACGGGGGTGATGAAAGATGATATGTGCCTTGTGGACATATGCACCACAAACTCCATACTTAGGGAAATAAAATGTTTCCACTCTTACTAAGAGAAATGAGAAATTTAAAAAATCGCTAAACACGATGATGTGATTGTTGGCTCAACTAGAGTCATAATTACTATCCCTATGGGTACTTGAGTAACATGAAGGATGCTTTATTGCATCCCGGTTCAACTCGTATCCTACTAAACTATGGAGATATCCGTCCAAATAGTTTCCATTGTGAAACTTGTGATGACAACAAAGAGGAATAACTTATCTTTACCATATGCAACGGATATGGCAAGCACATTCTCTGTGTATCATCTGGATTGTACTACATATACGACACAACCCGTAGCACATGTTGCGTATGAGATAGTTTTCTAGAGTGTCTTGTACATGACAAACTTGGCATACTCGCTTTGGTCATCATTGACATTGGGTTGAAACCGAAACTATCAGCAATTCCAATGGTTTATGATCATTATGATGCTAAATTCTAACAATATTTGGATTTTGTGTGCACTACATGTGACACAGGGAGGCAAATTTTAAGGCTCGCACACCTTAAAGTGTATGCTAAACCACTCAGACTCCTTGAATGCATCAAGTTGAGGTAAGTGGCTCTTCCCAACCATTGAGTGGACTATTTAGGTATTCCGTGGTTCTAAAAGACATATCTACATGATGGTCTTAACTGTGTGCTTTATTCACACGAAACCATTGGCTCATTATCCTGACATCGATTTCAAGCAAATCGGATGGATAGCATTGCAGAATTCTCCTTGAGTGCCTTCTCTATGGCTCTCGGATTGAAATTTAGCAATTTGTCCTAATGTCTAGACTCAAAATGGTTTGGTAGAATCCCATCCAAAGAATTGAGCTCATTGCATGATATTTACTTTGAATTGCAACTTACCAACTTTACGTTGGAGTCATGCAGTCTTACACACTCATGACCAAACTGCATAATATTATTCCCCTCGATCTTTGATACGTGGAAATCTACCAAGTATTTCCCATCTGCAGTAATTCTGTTGCATACCGATATCACCATCCGGCATACATCATTGACCCCTCAACATATAGTTGGGATCTATGTGAGGAATAATTGCATTACTGTCAATGCCTCAAGCCCCTCACATGGGGAGTTATTCAAGGCCAGTATGCTGATTCAATGAGGAACATTTCCAGGCATTAGGGGGAGATTTCAAGTACCATAAAGAATGCCAGAAAATTAGTGGAATGTTCAACACATTTCTGCCTCAAATCCACGTACTCAAAGATCTGAACCATGCGTTCAGAAGATTTGCAACACATTGCAAATAACCTACCAGGTTCATTTACTCACTATAAAGGTGTCACGCAATCCTACAATCCTGCAAAAATATGTCAAAAAGAGTGGAGATACCAACTAAAACCACTCAACTCCCCGTTCAAAGCAACAGGGGGAGATGTACGACATTAGTACATCAGGATTCAGCTTCTTGCAAGCAAGGATATCAAGGCCTCTGAATCAGTAAGTGCATGTCAACTTTACGTTGACAGACACCTAATGGGTAGTATACACCAAGTGGATGGAAAACCTCCACCAACCCAGGTCATAGTGCACACAATGACCGGGACATCGGAATACCCGACTCAACCGCATTGGAAAATCGCGAGTAGTCACCATGGGTAACGATATTTCTATCAACTCTATATTGATATATAGATTCTGGAGAAACATATAACTGCAAGTCTACAATTATCGACATACATTTCTCAACTAGATTAAAAAAACCTTTCAAGTGATTCAGATTCAAAGACCATGGCCATGGCAAAGTGTGAACAACACTCGGACTGAACTCAAGTAAAAGGTATAATCTAGGTAGAAATAATCTTGCTCAATAATGGGAAGGTATTCATAAGCAATACCTACACCAGTTTTCTTCTGGAAACAGAATTGAGAACAACGAGGTGGTGAAACATAGAGCAAATATTGTAGCACAAGGGTTCACGCAGATACCCAACTATTCTCCAGCGGTGGAATCTCTTTCCGATAACTTATATCATTGGCAGTACAAAATCATCTATCCATGCAGTCGATAGATGTAGTGATTACATATCCATGTTGATCACTAGATTTAGACCTAGATGTTTCCCGTTGGAATCTCACTTCTGAATCGAAATGCAAAATGCAACATACATTGTGTAAAATCAGTATGTCACCATACGACTTACTGTTGTCGGTACATATGGTACAACTGACGTAGTGAGATCCTTATACACAAGGATTACTTTTACAATGATGATTATCCATGCATGATCGTCATATATAAGGATTACTCATGCAATGACGAATCGTGTGATCATATAAATGACGGAATTTGAGATGAAGGATTTGAGTAAACCTCAAGCACCTTCACTCATGCATTATGGTATACTATGTTGTCTATATCCATAATAAATTGGAGAAATTCATTGTGGACAAATCTTATCCATCCATAACTCTCATGGTAGTTCATTCTCTAGACGTAGAGAAAGATCTATTTAGACCAAGAGATGATAGAAATGAAATATTGGGACTCAACGTTCCATAATGCCATTGGATCCACCAAACACAATTGGTTTGTACTCAAGAATATCTTTCGATATCTCCAAGGCATCAAACATCTTGTCCTGGTTTTTCAGTTTCATAGAAATGTGAACACTGATATCATTGGATACATCGATCAGATCCCCACTATATTAGATCGTAGACAAGCTTAGTGTTCCTACTAGGTGTGGTAGCCCTCTCATGAAGAGTCTTCGAAACAGACCTCATGGCTACATCCACCAACCATTATCTCAATGATAATGTTTCTTGTGTTGCCCGGATGTAAACAGGTTACATAATAAGCAATATCACTATATTGCAGATCTTGCAAGTCAAATCATGTGACTGATTTGTTGACCAGGTCTTTACCAACTTCTATGTTCCAGAAATGTGTTCATGGAATTGGTATATGACGACTTCGGAATATGCAAGAATCAGGGGGAGTATCTTCTTGATTTGTTCCTGTTAAAAGCATCATATTATACTCTTTTTCCCTTCATGAGTTTACTTTATAGGTTTTCATAAATGTTTTTAATGAGGTAATATCAACACAAGACCATATGTCATATTTTCTGTTTTCCCCACCGGGTTTTTTAAGAAAGTATATGTGACATATTTATTGTCCTCTAAACTCTATGAGTATTCTTGTATTAAGTTAAAATAGATAATAACCATTATATGTTACATCATTTTCTCCTTATTTTCCCACTGGGTTTGAAGGAGTTTTAGCAACATATCAAACACCTATCTCCTCATATTTTTCTCACAGGGTTTTGAAGGAGACTCAATTTAAGATGAAGACACAATATGGACAAGTGTAGATTAGGGGGAGTGTTAGAGTTTAATTAACACATGTTAATTAAGGGGTAATCTACCCTTGCACTAACGACAGGCGGTTGCCTTCATAACAACCATCGTGTTGGTTGACTCCTCAACAAGCGCCACTCTCAAGCGTCGCCTCTGTTAAAACTTATATATATTGGAGATCATCTAAGAGCATCTCCAACAGCCGCGCTACGCGCGGTGCGCTAAAAAAGGTTTTGCAGCGCGCTGTTCGTGAGTTTTTGCGCGGCGTGGTGCGCTTGCTCCAGCGGCCGCTGCAAAGTTTAGCGCGCGCGAGCCGCTCCAGCAGACGCGCTAAACTGCAGCATGCGCGAGCAGCCGGCGCTTGTCATATTTTGCGTTTTGGAGATGATGATGATATTTGAAACATGAAAACAAAAACATGAAAACAAAGACATCACCCAAACAAGCTCATGACATAAAAGTTCAAATTCATGCCCACAACATCATCCAACCAAGTTCAAAATCCGAACGAAGTTCATGACAAAGTTCACACAAACGAATGGCACATCTCAACAACCATGCCTCATCCTCGTCTTCGTCCTCCTCTTCCTCCGATTCATCTTCCTCATCCGAAGATGATTCTTCATCCTCCTCTTCATTGTCGCACGCCGCATCATCATGTGAAGCTCGGAAGGTGTTGGCAAGATCTTCAACGAAAGGTGTGTGATGAGGCACACCGGAAGACATTCCGCCCATGCCGCCCGGAGGTGCTCCCATGCCTCCCATGAGAGATGCAAAGCTCATGCCTCCCATGGTAGCTCCGAAGCCACCCATGCCTCCCATGGCCTCCACGGTAGCTCCGAAGCCACCCATGCCACTCATGCCGCCCATGGTAGCTCCGAAGCCACCCATGCCTCCCATGCCGCCAATGCCACCGCCACCCATGGCTCTATTTTGGACCAAGACTTCTTCACGGGCAAGATTGACGTACTCCTTTTGCTTCTCATCAAGAGTAGATGTGTCCATGAATAAAAAGTATTTCTCCCATTCCAACAACCTAGCTCGCTCCTCCATGGCCACCTTCCTCTCCTCCAATGCCACCTTCCTCTCCTCGGTCGCCACCCTCCTCTCCTCGGCCGCCAACCTCCTCTCCTCGGCCGCGGCATCTTGGTTCCTTGCCATCTTCCTCACCTCGTCCGCTTCCTTTCTTGCCTTCACAATAGCTTTCATAGCATTTTTGAGCTCGTCATCTTCTTTCCTCTTCTTTTCTTCTTTTGCGTCTTTCTTGCATCCATCCGGTCTTTTTGGCTTGGAGTATGAAACCGAGTTTGGTGTAGGGTTCTTTTGTCGTCATCACTTGATGCTGCTCTCATCATCATCATCATCATCGATAGCATCCTGGGGCTTCCATTTCTCATCATCCTTCAATTCTTCATAGCAATGAGGCAAGGTAAATGGTCTCCCTTTCTTGATCTTTCCTTTTTTGGTCTTCTTCTCCTCTCCTTTGAACAAGTTTTTTGCAATATTGAGCTACATACAAAAAAACAAGTTAGCACTACAAACACCAAGAAGAAGCATGATGAACATGGAAGAAATGGCACTTACCCTATCTATATCATTAGGGCCACTTGGGTTCAACTTGTCAACCGCCTTAAGTGCAGCCGCCCACCTTTGACAATCTCGGTTGATTGTCGACCACCGGGAGCGAAGAGATCTTCCGGAGCGGTCAATTCCAATTTTGTTGTGCACATCAAAGTGTTCCTTCATCCGGAGCCAATATGCATCTCTACTTTGATCACCTCCAACGGAGGGATCCCTCGACACTTGCAACCAAGTATTGCATAGCTAGATGTCTTCATCCATTGTGTAGTTGCCTCCCCTTCCTTTCGGTGCATCGACGATGCCCTCACCATCCTCGTCCACCTCAAACTCATGATCATCGAAATGCATGTCATTGGTTTGAGACCAATGAGAATTGTTGGAGCCAACACCCATAGTTGACATATATGCCTCATCCTTGAAACTACAAAGTATATACAACGAAGCAAATAAGTTATCCATATGTATGCATTCAAAAAACAACAACAAAAAAAGTTGGCGAAATTTTATACCTTGGGGGCATTTCATCGAACACCTTATGCGCGTTGGCCGCCGGCTCAACAAGTGAGCTCGCCGGTGCTTCGGTAGACGCCGCGTCCGTCCCACGCCCTGCAAGCTTCTTCCTCGACGGCTTAGAGGAGCCGTCCGCCGCCTTGTTCTTCTTCGCAGATACCTTGCCCTTCTTCGCCCGCGCGACATTTGGGAGCTTCGAGAGGGGGGCACGTGCCTTCACGGCGGGCGCCGACACGATGCCACCCACCGCCGAGGTCCTCCGTGGCGGCATGAAAAGGCCGCGCGTTATACCGATGCTTGGAGGAGCACCGGCGGAGGCGAAGCCAAAGCTCCCCGCACTAGGGTTAGCGGCGGCGGCGGCGGCGGAGGGGTCGCGAGTGTAGGAAGGGGTGAGGGGGGTGCCGGCGCGGCCGTCCATCGGGTCAATTCGCCAGCGGCGGCGCGTGCGGGGCGAAAGTGGCGCGGCGGAGAGAGTGTGGCGCGCGGAAGCAGGCGCACTAAATAAACGGCGCGCGGTGACGTTTCGGACCGCGCGTTGAACTCTTTATGTCACGCGCGCGGTTATTACGCCTCCGCTGAAGCTCGTTTAGCGATTGCGCGCGCGTTAAAAATCACAAATTTAAGATGCGGCGCTTATATAGCGCGGCCGTTGGAGAAGCTCTGATACAAACGTGACAGTTTTTCATTCTATCGATGTCTATCGTTTTCCTTCAACACTTCCGCCGCAAACGAATCCAACGCAGCATGTATGTTGTGTTACGTGGAAATTTCCCGTACGGAGCGAGCGCGTTTAAGTATCGCGCGCGACGTCAGCATCACGTTTTATTCATTCTCGATTCTTTATTTGTCCGTCCGTTGACTGTCTCTCTCCTCGCTCGCTCCGGTCAAAGAATCGGCAGCGCCCAGAACGAGTGCGCTCCCGGCCGACGGACTCCACGCGCGGCGCGTGGGGCTCGCTGCCGGCGTTTCGAGGCCAAAACGGCGTCGAACGTCGCCGGCGCGCTCTGCGGTGCCGTCCCTGCTTCTTCCCGGGCCGGCGCCAACTCCTCCTCGTCCTCGAGCTGCCACCCGCCAACCTCAAGCTCAGTTTTTTGGTTGCAAACATCCAGCACAGAGAGCCACGAGCTCTCGGGGTACTCCCCAAGTCCCGACCACGCACGCTCCACGGCCAAAGCGGACGGATCCAGCCTTTGCCTTCTCCCCCAATTGCGGCTGCTACTCCGGTGGTTTCGTTGCCGCCGTCGGACTCTTTCCATATGCCGCCGGCATCCGTTGGGAGCACCTCACCTCGATCTGCGAGCTCGTCTACTTCCTCACCGGAGAGACGTCCATTGCAATAAGGCCACGACGAGACTCCACGCCGCTTGCGCTTTCGTCCCCGTCCTCCCAGCCTCCGCTCCGGCATGGCTCCGCCGTTCGCCGTCCCCACTACTCCCTCCGTCCAGGTGAATATGTCTCTGTGCACAGTGAAGCAGGAAAAACCGACAGAACTTAATATTTATTTGCTAATTAATAGCATTGCATGCAATGAACTAACAACTACATGTAATGTGTGATAGTCTAGAGTCATTAAAAACATGCATGCCTTACATCTTTTATTGGTTGATACGTTAATAAACAAGAAACAAGGTGAAAGTTAATGCACCGCGCCAAAGTGTTTTGAGATTATTTGATTTTCGTAAAGTGACTTATACATCTAGACAGAGGGAGTACAAGAAATCTGAAATCACTAAGAGCTTAGTATAGCCAGCTGATGGCTATATGACATTGTCATGTCATCTATAGCCAACCTTGTAACCTTCAAGTATAATAGTAAGATACAAAGATGTACTACTTCATTAATACATGACCCATCTTCCACTCTCACATAGTAGAGCACGTGCTTCAGCTGGCTCTTAATCTGTAGCCGGCTCCTCTTCTCTTCCCTCCATGTCAGCAGAAAAATAATATTTTAACCCTTACAGCCTGCTTACATAAGCTTATTATACTTGCTCTAATTGAGGAGTACTCATTGCAAAGATCACTCACATCTTCTCAGGTTACGACAAGTGGCGCGCTGCATGTGGGCCACTTGTCGCAACCTGTGAGTTTTCCCTTTTTTCGTAGATCCATTTATTCAAAATATTTTATTTCTTAAACCGTGCGTCCAAATCTTGAACCGCTTTCACCGTTGGAATCCTCGCGTCGAGATCTTCAAAACTAGATCCATATTGATAGGTTTTGACGAACTTTTTTTTCACGAAAAAAACTGGACGAAAAAACCGAACCGGGAGCACGAGTTTTTTCCCTTTCCGAAAGAGGCACACCGTACCTCTCACGAAATCACAACCGTGCCTCTCGCGGAAGGAAAAAAAACCCGTCTTTTTTTCATTTCCGAGGAGGCACGGCCGTGCTTCTCGCGAAAGCACAACCATGCCTCTCGCGGAAGCAAAACCATGCCTCTTGTGAAAGAAAAAAAATAGAAAACATGTTTTTTTTTCGTTTTCGAGAGGCACGACCGTGCCTCTCGCAAAAGCACAACCGTGCCTCTTGCTGAAGCAAAATCGTGACTCTCGCGAAAGAAAAAAAAAACAGAAAACGCATTATTTTTCATTTCCGAGAGGCACGGCCGTGCCTCTCGCGAAAGCACAACTGTGCCTCTCGCGGAGGCAAAACCGTGCCTCACGCAAAAGAGAAAAAAAACAAAAAACATGGTTTTTTTTGTTTCCGAGAGGCACGGTCGTGACTCTCGCGAAAGGAAAATTGTGCCTATCGCGGAAGCAAAACCGTGACTCTCGCGAAAGAAAAAAAATGCGTTTTTTCTAGAAAAAAAATCGATTTTTTTATCGAAAAGCTAAGAAAGACCAGTGAAAAACCGAAACGTCGAAAAACAAAAAAACCTTTGAAAAAGCCGAAAACGCGTGCGGAAAAATAAAAAAAAAATCCAGAGGGAGCGCCCAGAGCACGACACGTAGCGAAACGGCTGAGAGCGCGCCAAGTGGCATTGATCATTGTGAGGCTCTCGAAGGAGCGCTCGTTAACTAGTGGCCCCAATCTCCTCCTCTCCGATCCAAGTGCAACGATCGAATCAACCCCACCCCACCGTCTAATTTCACAACCACACCCAATTTCGAGCCTTTTCTCCGACCAATTCCTCGCGCCTGATTTCACTACCACAGCCGACGCCGCCGCCGATTATAGCCCTGCCTGAGCACCATCTTTCGCTTCCGTCGTCCTACTTCGTTTACCAGGTCGAGTTTTGTTTTTTCAGTCGACTGCAACATAGGGAGTCTGTCGGACGGTCGGAGGCAGTAGCACAAAGACCGCAACTTTTTTCCATCCCCACCCCACCATCTCGACCAGATTCGACCGCTCTACTCCCCTGACCTGACCTGAGAGAGCCGGCGGAGGCGCTGACTGCTGCGGCCCGCCATTAATAGCTCCCCTTCCCCTCAATCGAGCTCGTCTCTCGTCAGGCCAGTGCAACGAGGTCGTCGATTCCGCCACACCCCTCTAGACTCTTCCCAGCACAGCATCCTCCGCTCCCAACTGACCTGCCGGCCGGGCACCTAAATTCCACGAGTCCATCGCCGTGGACGCTCCGGCTGGCCACCTCTGCCCAACACATCCACCACCCGATGTGCCATCCTCATCCTCCCCTGACCTAAGTGCTATCGATTAGCCTCCCGGAGGGAGATCCAACAATTCTGGGGGAGAAGGAAAAAAATTCCGGTCGCCGGCGTGCCTCTGACGGCGATGCGGATCGAGGAGACAAGGGGAGACCAAGACGAGACCACGAGCTCTTTTTGTTTTTCAGCGTAAATTGTTTTCGTTTTGTTCTTCTCGTTTCTCGCTTTAGCGCTGGACGCAAACCATGAGACCAAGGCCCACAGTGCGAACCAACCCTTTTTTTTTTGAGGAACCGGCAGGAGCACTGCTGTGACGCCCCCGGCTCAATCGTGCACTAATCATACACGCAAATGCACACGATCAAGCCTAAGGACTCACGGAAAGATATCACAACACAACTCTAAAACATAAATAAAGTCATACAAGCTTTATATTACAAGCCAGGGGCCTCGAGGGCTCGAATACATAAGCTTGCGAACAAGCGTCAACGGAAGCATCAGATATCTGAGTACAGATATAAAAGAAAGCACAGAAAGGCCTATAGAAGGCGGGGCAAAATAAAACACTACGATCGAAAGGCGTAGGCCTCCTGCCTGGGACCCTCCGAACCTACTCCTGGTCGTCGGCAAGCTCGAAGTAATATCCACCCTCGGGGTAGTAGTAGTAGTCGATCGACGAGGCATCTGTCTCAGGGGGCTCCGTCATCTTGGTCACGACAAACTGATATGGGGAGAAAAGGAAAACAAAGCAACCGTGAGTACTCAGAAGTACTCAGCAAGCAAGGATCTACACTACATATGCAACATTTTCAAAGAGAGACTGTATATGTGGACTGGGCTGCAGAAATGCCATAATAGAGAGGAAATCCTAGTCCTATCGAAGACTAGCATCTTCAGCGGTCTTGCAGAAATAGAAGAGAGTAGAACAGTACAATATAATGTAGCAGTATCATTAAGTCTCAACCTCACCCAGAGATCCTTTCTCGACTCCCTGCGAGAAAGCAACCCCAGAGCCATATAGTCATCAACCTCGTCCGGAGATCCCTTCTCGACTCCCTGCGAGAAGCAATCTCAGAGCCATACAATCATCAACCTCGTCCGGAGATCCCTTCTCGACTCCCTGCGAGAAGCAATCCCAGAGCCATACAGTCATCAACCTCGTCTGGAGATCCCTTCTCGGCTCCCTGCGAGAAGCAATGCCAGAGCCTCATATCCAGGTCTCATCTCAAGTTCTAGCTGTATCGATCGGGATACAACTCCGAGTGTCCTTTACCGTAGGACCGGCTATCGATAGATGCGTTCTTCCCTGCAGGGGTGCACCAACTTACCCAACACGCTCGATTAACTCCGGCCGGACACACTTTCCTGGGTCATGCCCGGCCTCGGCCAAACGATACATCCCAGCCCTACGTACAGCTCAGCAGAGAGGTCCCCGCTGGTCTACATCCTAAGCACTCAGGGGTCTTGGGCCATCGCCCTGTGCACTCCGGGTCGTTGTGTGCAGGGTGGATACCAGCACAGCCTCGGATGGTCGGTATGATCTGACCGTGCCACAATGCTGAACTGGACGTCTGATAGAACTTTCGGCTGATGCGACGATGCAGAACGCCCATACTATGCCCACGTGATGGTTAGTGCTATCAGGCCAGAGGCCTGCTTGGATCAAATATCCAAATTGTTAGTACCTTGGGCTTGCGGTAACGAGCAGAGACTCACGAAAGATGTGACCCCGTCGCCCCGTCTCGAGGACTTGCGGCAAGGGCCAAGAATGCCCGGCCACGCCTCGTATTCACCACTCGGACACCATCCAGGCAACCCGTCTTCACATCACACGCGGGTACCCCTCAGGGTCGATGTGACGCCCCCGATTCAATCGTACACTAATCATACACGCAAACATGTACGATCAAGATCAGGGACTCACGGGAAGATATCACAACACAACTCTAAAAATAAATAAGTCATACAAGCATCATAATACAAGCCAGGGGCCTCGAGGGCTCGAATACAAGTGCTCGATCATAGACGAGTCAGCGGAAGCAACAATATCTGAGTACAGACATAAGTTAAACAAGTTGCCATAAGATGGCTAGCACAAACTGGGATACAGATCGAAGAGGCGCAGGCCTCCTGCCTAGGATCCTCCTAAACTACTCCTGGTCGTCGGCGGCGGCCTGCACGTAGTAGTAGGCACCCTCGGTGTAGTAGGGGTCATCGAAGGTGGCGTATGGCTCCTGGGCTCCAGCATCTGGTTGAGACGTCCGAAAAGAATGGAAAAAGGGGGAAAAGAGGGAGCAAAGCAACCGTGAGTACTCATCCAACGTACTCGCAAGCAAGGATCTACACTACATATGCAATGGTATCAATGAAATGGTAGTATCTGTGGACTGAGCTGCAGAATGCCAGAATAAGAGGGGGATAGCTAGTTCTATCGAAGACTACGCTTCTGGTAGCCTCCATCTTGAAGCATATAGAAGAGAGTAGCTGGTAAGTTCACCAAGTATCATCGCATAGCATAATCCTACCCGACGATCCTCTCCTCGACGCCCTGTGAGAGAGTGATCACCGGGTTGTATCTGGCACTTGAAAGGGTGTGTTTTATTAAGTATCTGGTTCTAGTTGTCATAAGGTCGAGGTACAACTCCAGGTCGTCCTTTTACCGAGGGACACGGCTATTCGAATAGATAAACTTCCCTGCAGGGGTGCACCACATTACCCAACACGCTCGATCCCTCTGGCCGGGCACACTTTCCTGGGTCATACCCGGCCTTGGAAGATCAACACGTCGCAGCCCTACCTAGGCCTAACAGAGAGGTCAGCACGTCGGTCTAAATCCTATGCGCGCAGGGGTCTGGGCCCATCGCCCATTGCACACCTGCATGTTGCGTGGGCGGCCGGAGAGCAGACCTAGCAACCTCCATTACAAAGGAAGTTGCGTTACGCGGTCCAACCCGGCACGCGCCGCTCAGTCGCTGACGTCTAGGAGGCTTCGGCTGATACCACAACGTCGAGTACCCATAACTGTTCCCGCGTGGTGGTTAGCGCGTATAGGCTCGTAGCCAGACTCAGATCAAATACCCAATCTCGTTAAGCGTGTTATTTTGAAGTAACCGCGGACGCCGACCAGGACTAGGCCCACCTATCTCCTAGGTGGTCACAACCTGCCCTGTCGCTCCGCCACAAAGTAACACTCGGGGGCCGTCGGGAACCTAGGCCCACCTCTACCTGGATGGAACCACCTGCCCCTTCAGCCCCCATCTCCGAACAGAAACATAAGTATGTAATAGTATATGATATAAACCCGTGATCACCTCCCGAAGTGATCACGGCCCAGTAGTATAGCATGGCAGACGGATAAGAGTGTAGGGCCACTGATGTAATTCTAGCAACCTATACTAAGCATTTAGGATTGCAGGTAAGTTATCAACAGTAGTGGCAAAGGCAGGCTATGCAGCAGAATAGGATTAACCGAAAGCAGTAACATGCTACACTACTCTAATGCAAGCAGTAGAGAGAAGGAATAGGCGATATCGGGTTGATCAAGGGGGGGGGCTTGCCTGGAAGCTGTGTCGAGAGAGAAGGATCGTCGACGTAGTAGTCGTTCACGGCAGCGTCGTCAGCGGTCTCTGCGTCTATCGAGAGAGAAGGAGGGGGGAGGAAACAGTAAATACAAAGCAAACAATGCTACACAAAGTATGACATGACAATATGCAGTGCCGGGTGTGTTCTAACGTGGGGTTGCACGTTACCGAGAAAGGGGGATCCCATCCGGGAAAGTTTTCCCGGTTTCGGACATTTGTTAGACAGATGACCGGAGGGGGACGGTTGCATGTTCAGGTATTTAGAGGCATCACACGGATATGTGGGTTGCGTAACCGGGTTCGTCTCGTCGTTCTGAGCAACTTTCATGTTCAAAGTTTTTTCGATCCGGACAACGGTTTATTTTCTATGCATTTTCCAAAGTTATTAAATGATTTTGTGGATTATTTAAATAACCGGTCAATAGTCAACCAGGGTTGACTGGTCAACAGGGTCAACGGACCCGCATGTCATAGTCTACTAACACTAATTAACAGACTAAGCATTTAATTAGCAAACTAAACCTAATTAGTTTAATTAAACAGTATTAATTAACTTAACTAACTATTTAATTAATTAATTATCATTAACTTTTAACTTCTAGCGTCATCGGAGGACGTGTGGAGATTTGTATACGACAGATCTTGCGGGATTCAGTCGGCATTTGCCTTCAGTGGATCCACATGGATCATGTCTTTGTTCGTGTGTCTACAAGTTGGACCTTTCCGATGTAAACTTCTCTCCAACGGCGACGGTTGTTCTTCTGCTACGCTGGTCCTATAGGGCCTTAGCACGACGAGTTCCCGACTCTCTACTTCAACAAGTTTTGCCCGGCTCCAGGGAGGGAGGGGCGAAGCCGCTGGCAAGTCTTCCACTCGCTTCAGTGCTTGTAATCATTGCTAGGTGTGGTCTACGGATATGAATGTAATTTTATTATTTTTAGTATACGTTGTACTATTATGATTGATGATGAGTAGATTAAAAGTTTTCTTGCAAAAAACATATACTCCGCAAAAACAAAGTGCACGATCATGCAAGAAAAGAAAAAGGTTATACAAGTGCACGTCCACAACACAACACTGCATGCATGCTGCTCATTCCCTTCCCTTCAAACCGACGCACGTGCACATGCAACACAACTAGCTCTGCATGCATGCATGTGACGTCGGCCGGGCTCCTCAAGCTGACCTACCGGTCGCAAAACCGCGATCCAACCACTCTCTCAAAATTGGGCACGGACGTTCGGGTTGAGCAGCACCGTTCAAACCAAGCTCAAAATCTGGGGGCGGGTATTCTGAGACCCGGATGCTCTCGGGGACGTCCGCCACGTCGGACAGGCCCACCCTGGCCCACCCCGACATCAAATATATCCCCACTCTTGATGAACCCTAGACCGCAGTCAAAGCTGGCTACACTCTACTTCTCTCTGTGTCCTCCTCTCTACGCCCCTTCCCCTTCCTATCCATGGCGAGCGACTACAACAACGCAGCGTCAGGTGGCGAATCAGGCGCCGACAACGGATGGTAGTCGTTATTGCGTGGTGTGGAGCCGGACGACGTGGAGGAGTGTCCCGTGGTATTTTCCGAGAAGGAGTTTCTGACCAACTCTCTTGAGCAGTGTGTTCCCACCAGAAAGAGTTCCTGCTCAATGTCTCGCACCATGGTTTCCCCACCCAAAATTTTCGTACCAATTTCTCGCGTCATATTTTTGTCGGTCTATATCTATGACCCGAAAACATCTCGCCCCATTTTCTCATGCCATGTGCCTAAAACTTCCCCGCCCAATTCCTTGCACCGCGTGTTCTCGCTCAATTTCTCGTGTCATGTGTACCGCCCAAATTATTTCTTCCAATTTCTCGGGCCATGTGTTACTTTCCCGCCCAATTTATCACGCCATGTGTTTGCCACTCCATATCCCCCACCCAATTTTTCGCATTGCATTTTTCATCCAGAATTTCCCTACTCAGTTTCTCAAGCCACGTGTTTCACGAGAAATTCTCCCTTCCCCTTTTTCGCACCATGTGTTTCCCACTCAAAATTTCCCCCATCTCAAACATGTAGAGGCAGACGGAATAGAACATAAAATAACGATAGGCTCAATCCGCAAGTAATCATACTATTGTCGCAAAGCTATAGGAGTAAAAAATATAAAAGTAATACAACATGAAATGATGATCGTTACTTTTTCCAAGCATAAAATAACCGCATAATTAATTAATATTGGTATGATTGTTACCGGATATGGGGACAGCACGAATCGGTGTCTTTCTTGCCTTTTGTGATATTTTCTTCACACCATGCGTGCATGGCTGCACCCTCGATTGTAACCCTCCATTATGCATACACTAAAATAAACAATGTATTTGTGGTGTTGGACCGATGGCGTCGACACCAACAATGGAAATGGGAATTAAATCCTCCTGTGTGCCAAGTAGGAGAAACGACATAGGAGTTTGGCATCATATCCCAACTTGGGCTTGATACTAATGACGTCGATGACTAAAGCTTGCACAAATTATCCATCGAAATATAACACTAAACCGTTTGCTTCCATCGTTTTTATTATGCCAACACACCTGTCCGTTTTGTGTGTGGTGTCTATATGGATCGTCTATTTTTTACATAAAATAATGACCGACAATACCAATCGTTTTGTGTGTGGTATCATTTGAGACAATTGTAGAATAACTATAATGTTGACGAGGAGCACCATAGAATAATTATAACTAGAGTATACCCCGCACAATGCGGTGGGGGAAATGGTTGATGAGAAATTGCGTTGATAACACGAGAATCAAAATTAATAATACATATGTTATATGTGATTATGTAAAGTTGTAACAATATTGAATATAAGTAGAATAACAAATGGAAAACATTTTCCCATGAATGCATGATTGAAATATTGTGGTGGGTCTTTTTTCATGCATGATTTCATGTTGAGGTGGGCCTTATACCATTCATAATTGTATGGTGAGGTGTCACGTTTGCATGTTGAGATAAATAACTTAGTGGGGTTGACTTTGTTAGGTACTGTTGGGGAACGTTGCATGGAAAACAAAAAATTTCTACGCACACGCAAGATCTATCCATAGAGATGCATAGCTACGAGAGGGGGAGAGTATCTTCATACCCTTGAAGATCGCTAAGCGGAAGCGTTTATCAACGCGGTTGATGTAGTCGTACACCTTCACGATCCGTCCCGAACAAGTACCGAACGTATGGCACCTCCGCGTTCAGCACACGTTCAGCTCGATGACGTCCTCGCCTTCTCGATCCAGCAAGATAGGCGAAGTAGTAGATGAGTTCCGGCAGCACGACGGCGTGGTGACGGTTGGTGATGAAGAACAATCTCCGCAGGGCTTCGCCAAGCACTACAGAAACTAGACAGAGGATAAACTAGAGGGGACGGGGTTGCCGGCACACGGCTTGGTGAATCTAGATGTGTCTTGGGTGCTAACCCTGCCCCTCTATTTATATGTTAAGCCCTAGGGTCGAAACTTGGAGTAAAAACCTCCTCAAAGTCGGTTTTTGCCCGAAAGGCAAGAGTCCTTCTCGGACTCCGGGGCCAGACGTGGCGTCTGGGCCTAGACGCCAGGGTCTCTGGCGTCTGGCCTCTGGTCTCTGCAAAACTTCCTTTTGCTCTTTCCAAAACCCTCGTGGGCTTTCCCCTTTGGCCCAAATAAAGTGTTCTCGTACCCAAACATTTTGGAAAACATCCGAAACCCCTTCCGGTGAATTCCGGAACCCTTCCGAAGACCAAACACTATTATCCCATATATCAATCTTTACTTCCGGACCATTCCGGAGCTCCTCGTCATGTCCGTGATCTCATCCGGGACTCCGAACAACATTCGGTCACCAACATGCATAACTCATATAATACTATATCGTCAACGAACGTTAAGCATGCGGACCCTACGGGTTCGAGAACTATGTAGACATGACCGAGACGCCTCTCCGGTCAATAACCAATAGCGGAACCTGGATGCCCATATTGGCTCCTACATATTCTACGAAGATCTTTATCGGTCGAACCTTATGACAACATATGTAATTCATATTGTCCATCAGTATGTTACTTGCTCGAGGTTCGATCGTCGGTATCTTCATCCTAGTTCAATCTCGTTACCGGCAAGTCTCTTTACTCGTTCCGTAATACATCATTTCGCAACTAACTCACTAGTCACTTTGCTTGCAAGGCTTCTTATGATGTGTATTACTGAGAGGGCCCAGAGATACCTCTCCGATACTCGGAGTGACAAATCATAATCTCGATATATGCCAACCCAACAAATACCTTCGGAGATACCTGTAGAGCATCTTTATGATCACCCAGTTACGTTGTGATGTTTGATAGCACACAAGGTATTTCTCTGGTATCCGGGAGTTGCATAATCTCATAGTCGAAGGAATATGTATTTGACATAAGAAAGCAATAGCAATAAACTGAACGATCATTATGCTAAGCTAACGGATGGGTCTTGTCCATCACATCATTCTCCTAATGATGTGATGCCGTTATCAAATGACAACACATGTCTATGGTTAGGAAACCTTAACCATCTTTTGATCAACGAGCTAGTCTAGTAGAGGCTTACTAGGGACACGGTATTTGTTTATGTATTCACACATGTATTTAAGTTTCCGATCAATACAATTCTAGGATGAATAATAAACCTTTATCATGAATAAGGAAATATAAAATAACAACTTTATTATTGCCTCTAGGGCATATTTCCTTTAGTCTCCCACTTGCACTAGAGTCAATAATCTAGTTCACATCGCCATGTGATTAACACCAATAGTTCACATCGCCATGTGACCAATACCAAAAGGGTTTACTAGAGTCAATAATCTAGTTCACATCGCCATGTGATTAACACCCAAAGGGTACTAAGGTGTGATCATGTTTTGCTTGTGAGAGAGGTTTAGTTAACGGGTCTGCCACATTCAGATCCGTATGTATTTTTGTAAATTTCTATGTCTACAATGCTCTGCATAGAGCTACTCTAGCTAATTGCTCCCACTTTCAATACGTATCCAGATTGAGACTCAGAGTCATCTGGATCAGTGTTAAAGCTTGCATCGACGTAACCCTTTACGACGAACTCTTTATCACCTCCATAACCGAGAAATATTTCCTTAGTCCTCTTAGGTAACTAAGGATAATTTTGACCGCTGTTCGGTGGTCTACTCCTGGATCACTATTGTACCCCCTTGCTAAACTCATGGCAAGGTACACAACAGGTTTGGTACACAGCATGGCATACTTTATAGAACTTGTGGCTGAGGCATAGGGAATGACTTTCATTTTCTCTCTATCTTCTGCCGTGGTCGGGTTTTGAGTCTTACTCAACTTCACATCTTGGAACACAGGCAAGAACCCTCTCTTTGACTGATCCATTTTGAACTTTTTCAAAATCTTGTCAAGGTATGTGCTTTGTGAAAGTCCTATGAAGCGTCTCGATCTATCCCTATAGATCTTGATGCCCAATATATAAGTAGCTTCACCGAGGTCTTTCATTGAAAAATTCTTATTCAAGTATCCTTTTTATGCTATCCAGAAATTCTATATCATTTCCAATCAATAATATGCCATCCACATATAATATCAGAAATGCTACAGAGCTCCCAGTCACTTTCTTGTAAATACAGGCTTCACCATAAGTCTGTATAAAACCATATGCTTTGATCACCTCATCAAAGCGTATATTCCAACTCTGAGATGCTTGCACCAGTCCATAGATGGATCGCTGGAGCTTGCACACTTTGTTAGCACCTTTAGGATCAACAAAACCTTCTGGTTGCATCATATACAACTCTTCTTTAATATCCATTAAGGAATGCAGTTTTTGACATCCATTTGCCAGATTTCATAATTATAAAATGCGGTAATTGCTAACATGATTCGGACGGACTTAAGCATCGCTACGGGTGCGAAAGTCTCATCGTAGTCAACCCCTTGAACTTGTCGAAAACACTTTTGTGACAAGTCGAGCTTTGTAGATAGTGATATTACCATCAACGTTCGTCTTCCTCTTGAAAATCCAAATTATTCTCAATGGCTTGCCGATCATTGGGCAAATCCACCAAAGTCCACACTTTGTTCTCATACATGGATCCTATCTCAGATTTCATGGCCTCAAGCCTTTTATCGGAATCTGGGCTCATCATAGCTTCTTCATAGTTCGTAGGTTCGTCATGGTCTAGTAACATGACTTCCAGGACAGGATTACCGTACCACTCTCGTGCGGAACGTGCTCTGTTCGACCTACAAGGTCCAGTAGTAACTTGATCCGAAGTTTCATCATCATCATCTTTAACTTCCTCTCTAGTTGGTGTAGGCATCACGGGAACGGATTTCTCTGATGTGCTACTTTCCAAATTGAGAGAAGGTACAATTACCTCATCAAGTTCTACTTTCCTCCCGCTCACTTCTTTCGAGAGAAACTCCTTCTCTAGAAATGTTCCATTCTTGGCAACAAAGATCTTGCCTTCGGATCTGTGGTAGAAGGTGTGCCCAATTGTTTCCTTAGGGTATCCTATGAATACGCACTTCTCCGATTTGGGTTCGAGCTTATCAGACTGAAGCCTTTTGACATAAATGTCGCAACCCCAAACTTTAAAACCGACAGCTTAGGTTTCTTGCCAAACCACAGTTCATACGGTGTCGTCTCAACGAATTTAGATGGTGCCCTATTTAACGTGAATGCAGCTGTCTCTAATGCATAACCCCAAAACGACAGTGGTAAATCGGTAAGAGACATCATAGAACGCACCATATCTAATAAAGTACGGTTACGACGTTCGGACACACCATTATGCTGTGGTGTTTCAGATGGCGTGAGTTGTGAAACTATTCCACATTGTTTTAAATGAAAGCCAAACTCGTAACTCAAATATTTGCCTCCGCGATCAGATCATAGAAACTTTATTTTCTTGTTACAATGATTTTCCACTTCACTCTGAAATTCTTTGAACTTTTCAAATGTTTCAGACTTGTGTTTCATTAAGTAGATATACCCATATCTACTCAAATCATCTGTGAAGGTCAGAAAATAACGATACCGGCCGCGTGCTTCAATACTCATCGGACCGCATACATCGGTATGTATTATTTCCAATAAGTCATTAGCTCGCTCCATTGTTCCGGAGAACGGAGTTTTAGTCATCTTGCCCATGAGGCATGGTTCGCAAGTATCAAATGATTCATAATCAAGTGATTCCAAAAGTCCATCTGTATGGAGTTTCTTCATGCGCTTTACACCAATATGACCTAAACGGCAGTGCTACAAATATGTTGCACTATCATTATCGACTTTGCATGTTTTGGCATCAATACTATGAATATGTGTATCACTACTATAGAGACTCAACAAGAATAGACCATTCTTCAAGGGTGCATGACCATAAAAGATATTACTCATATAAATAGAACAACCATTATTCTGTGATTTAAATGAACAACCATCTTGCAATAAACAAGATCCAGATATAATGTTCATTCTTAATGCGGGCACCAAATAACAATTATTCAGGTCTAAAACTAATCCCGAAGGTAGATGTAGAGGTAGCGTGCCGACGGCGATCACATCGACCTTGGAACCATTTCCGACGCGCATCGTCACCTCGTCCTTAGCCAATCTTCATTTAATCCGCAGCTCCTGTTTCGGGTCACAAATATGAGCAACTGAAGCAGTATCAAATACCCAGGCGTTGATACGAGCATTAGTAAGGTACACATCAATAACAGATATATCAAATATACCTTTGTTCACTTTGCCATCTTTCTTATCCGCCAAGTATTTGGGGCAGTTCCGCTTCCAGTGACCAGTCCCTTTGCAGTAGAAGCACTCAGTTTCAGGCGTGGGTCCACCTTTGGACTTCTTCCCGGGAGTGGCAACTTGCTTGCCATTCTTCTTGAAGTTCCCTTTCTTTCCCTTGCCCTTTTTGTTGAAACTAGTGGTCTTGTTAACCATCAACACTTGATGCTCCTTGATTTCTACCTCCGCAGCCTTGAGCATTGCAAAGAGCTCAGGAATTATTTTGTTCATCCCTTGCATATTATAGTTCATCACGAAGCCTTTGTAGCTTGGTGGTAGTGATTGAAGAACTCTGTCAATAACACAATTAACTGGAAGATCAACTCCCACCTGAGTCAAGTGATTATAATACTCAGACATTTTGAGTATGTGTTTACTGACAGAACTGTTCTCCTCCATCTAGCATCTATAGAACTTGTTGAAGACTTCATATCTCTCAACCCGGGCATTTGCTTGAAATAATAACTTCAACTCCTGGAACATCTCTTTTGCTCCATGACGTTCAACACGTCTTTGAAGTCCCAGTTCTAAGCCGTAAAGCATGGCACACTGAACTATTGAGTAGTCATCAGATCGAGCTTGCCAGACGTTCATAACATCAGCTTTAGCTCCTGCAGCAGGCCTTTCACCTAGCGGTGTATCAAGGACATAATTCTTATGTGCAGCAATGAGGATAATCCTCAAGTTATGGACCCAGTCCGTGCAGTTGCTACCATCATCTTTCAACTTAGCTTTCTCTAGGAACGCATTAAAATTAAGGGGAACGGTAGCTCGGGCCATTGATCTACAACATAGATATGCAAATCTATAAGACTAAGTTCATGATAAATTAAGTTCAATTAATCAATTTACTAATGAACTCCCACTTAAATAGACATCCCTCAAGTCATCTAAGTGATACGTGATCCAAATCAACTAACTCATGTCCGATCATCACGTGAGATGGGGTAGTCATCAATGGTGAACATCTCTATGTTGATCATATCTACTATATGATTCACGTTCGACCTTTCGGTCTCCAGTGTTCCGAGACCATGTCTGTACATGTTAGGCTCGTCAAGTTTAACACAAGTATTATGCATGTGCAAAACTGTCTTACACCTGTTGTATGTGAACGTAGAGTCTATCACACCCGATCATCACGTGGTGTCTCGAAACGACGAACTATAGCAACGGTGCATACTCAGGGAGAACACTTTTATCTTGAAATTAAGTGAAGGGATCATCTTATAATGCAATCGCCGTTCTAAGAAAAATAAGATGCATAAAAGATAAACATCACATGCAATCAAAATATGTGACATGATATGGCCATCATCATCTTGTGCTTTTGATCTCCATCTCCAAAGTATCGTCATGATCTCCATCGTCACCGGCACAACACCTTTATCTCCATCGTTGCGTCGTGGTTGTCTCGCCAACTATTGCTTCTACAACTATTGCTAACACATAGCGATAAAGTAAAGCAATTACATGGCGATTGCATTTCATACAATAAAGAGACAACCATAAGGCTCCTGCCGGTTGTTGATAAATTTACAAAACATGATCATCTCATAAAATAACGTATATCACATCATGTCTTGAACATATCACATCACAACATGCCCTGCAAAACAAGTTAGACGCCCTCTACTTTGTTGTTGCAAGTTTTACGTGGCTGCTACGGGCTTCTAGCAAGAACCGTTCTTACCTACAGCATAAACCACAACGGTGATTTATCAAGTTTGCTGTTTTAACCTTCTTCAAGGACCGCCCGCAGTCAAATTCGATTCAACTAAAGTAGGAGAAACAGACATCCGCCAGCCACCTTTATGCAAAACTAGTTGCATGTCTGTCGGTGGAACCGGTCTCATGTGCATGGACATATAAGGTTGGTCCGGGCCATTTCATCCCACAATGCCGCCGAATCAAAATAAGACGTTGGTGGTAAGCGGTATGAACATCACCGCCCACAACTTCTTTTTGTTCTACTTGTGCATATCATCTACGCATAGACCTGGCTCAGATGCCACTGTTGGGGAACGTTGCATGGAAAACATAAATTTTCTACGCACACGGAAGATCTATCCATGAAGATGCATAGCTACGAGAGGGGGAGAGCATCTTCATACCCTTGAAGATCGCTAAGCGGAAGCGTTTATCAATGCGGTTGATGTAGTCGTACACCTTCACGATCCATCCCGATCAAGTGCCGAATGTACGGCACCTCCGCGTTCAGCACACGTTCAACTGATGACGTCCTCGCCTTCTCGATCCAGTAAGAGAGGCGAAGTAGTAGATGAGTTTTGGCAGCACGACGACGTGGTGACGGTTGGTCATGAAGAACAATCTGCGCAGGGCTTTGCCAAGCACTACAGAAACTAGACGGAGGATAAACTAGAGGGGACGGGGTTGCCGGCACACGACTTGGTGAATCTAGATGTGTCTTGGGTGCTAGCCCTGCCCCTCTATTTATATGTTGAGCCCTGGGGTCGAAAATTGGAGTAAAAGCCTCCTCAAAGTCGGTTTTTGCCCGAAAGGCAAGAGTCCTTCTCGGACTCCAGGGCCAGACGCTAGGGTTCCCGGCGTCTGGGCCCAGACGCCAGGGTCTTTGGCGTCTGGCCTCTGGTCTCCGCAAAACTTCCTTTTGCTCTTTCCAAAACCCTCGTGGGCTTTCCCCTTTGGCCCAAATAAAGTGTTCTCGTACCCAAACATTTCGGGAAACATCCGAAACCCCTTCCGGTGAATTTCGGAACCCTTCCGAAGACCAAACACTATTATCCCATATATCAATCTTTACTTCCGGACCATTCCGGAGCTCCTCGTCATGTCCATGATCTCATCCGGGACTCCGAACAACATTCGGTCACCAACATACATAACTCATACAATACTATATCGTCAATGAACGTTAAGCGTGCGGACCCTACGGGTTCGAGAACTATGTAGACATGACCGAGACGCCTCTCCGGTCGATAACCAATAGCGGAACCTGGATGCCCATATTGGCTCCTTCATATTCTATGAAGATCTTTATCGGTCGAACCTTATTACAACATACATAATTCCCTTTGTCCATCAGTATGTTACTTGCCCGAGATTTGATCGTCGGTATCTTCATACCTAGTTCAATCTTGTTACCGGCAAGTCCCTTTACTCGTTCTGTAATACATCATTCTGCAACTAACTCATTAGTCACTTTGCTTGCAAGGCTTCTTATGATGTGTATTACCGAGAGGGCCCAAATATACCTCTCCGATACTCGGAGTGACAAATCCTAATCTTGATCTATGCCAACTCAACAAATACCTTCGGAGATACCTGTAGAGCATCTTTATGATCGCCCAGTTACGTTGTGACGTTTGATAAATGATAACCCACAAGTATAGGGGATCGCAACAGTTTTCGAGGGTAGAGTATTCAACCCAAATTTATAGATTCGACACAAGGGGAGCCAAAGAATATTTGTAATTATTAGCAGCTGAGTTCTCAATTCAACCACACCTGGAGATTAATTATCTGCAGCAAAGTAGTATGATAGTTTGGATAGTAGTAGCAATAGCAATAGTAACGGTAACAGTGATAGCAGTGATTTTGTAGCAAGTGTAACAGTAACAGTAGCAGTAGTAACTTAGCAAGAACAATATATACAAAAATCGTAGGCATTGGATCGGTAATTCGTTGGATGATATTCATTATGTGACAGTTATAACCTAGGGCGATACGGCACTAGCTCAAGTTCATAAATATAATGTAGGCATGTATTCCGTAAATAGTCATACGTGCTTATGGAAAGAACTTGCATGACATCTTTTGTCCTACCCTCCCGTGGCAGCGGGGTCCTATTGGAAACTAAGGGATATTAAGGCCTTATTTTAATAGAGAACCGGAACAAAGCATTAACACATGGTGAATACATGAACTCCTCAAACTACGGTCATTACCGGGAAGTGTCCCGACTATTGTCACTCCGGGGTTGCCGGATCATAACATGTAGTAGGTGACTATAACTTGCAAGATCGGATCTAGAACATAGATATAATGGTGATAACATAAATGGTTCAGATCTGAAATCATGGCACCCGGGCCCAAAGTGACAAGCATTAAGCATGGCAAAGTCATAGCAACATCAATCTCAGAACATAATGGATGCTAGGGATCAAGACCTAACAAAACTAACTCGATTACATGATGAATCTCATCCAACTCCTCACCGACCAGTGAGCCTACGAAGGAATTACTCACTCCTGGTGGGGAGCATCATGGAATTGGCGATGGAGAAGGGTTGGTGATGACGAAGATCGAAGATCCTCCTCTCCGAAGCCCCAAACGGACTCCAGATCTGGCCTCCCGATGAAGAATAGGAGACGGCGGCGGCTCCGTCTTGTGGAACGCGATAATTCTTTCTCCCTGGTTTTTTTCTGGAAATATGTGATTTTATATCGTCGGTTTCAGGGTCTGCGGGGCCACCAGGTGGGGACAACCCACCTGTGCGCGCTTGGAGGGGGTGGCGCGCCCTGGTGGGTTGTGCCCACCCAGGTGCCCCCCTCCGGTGGTTCTTGGCTCCAGAAATTCTCTTTTATTGTATAAAAAATCCTTGCAAAGTTTCGTTCCATTCCGAGAACTTTTATTTCTGCACAAAAACAACACCATGGTAGTTCTGCTGAAAACAGCGTCAGTCCGGGTTAATTTCATTTAAATCATGCAAATTAGAGTCCAAAACAAGAGGAAAAGCGTTAGGAAAAGTAGATACGACGGAGACGTATCAACTCCCAGCAGTGCTCTCAGGTTCTGGCGCTTATTTGAGAAGGTGATGACACAACATAAAAGTAAATAGGTAGTCCCTTCGCAGAGGGAAACAGTGATTTGCAGAGGTGCCAGAGCTCAAGTTTTTAAAATAGAGGTTAAATAAAATTTTGAGGCATGCACCCTTCTTGTTTACTTCGCGACCATCAGTTATCAGTATCTTCCATGCTAAACATATTAGTGGTGGTTCCCAAGCGATAAAAGTAAAGATTTACTCCCCTCCACCAACAAACACACTCCACGGCTAGCCGAATCCACGGGTACCGTCCATACCAACATCAGTCCTGGGGGAGTTTTGTTTAATTATTTGCAATTTTTGAATCCGGGACTGGGAATCCCTATTACCGCCCATTTCTCGTGCAATGGTGAGTGAATAAACACTCATCCTGAGAATAACCCGCTTAGCATGGAAGATACCGACTACCTCCTGTCGCTCTATGAACAATTCAGGCACACAAAAAGGATATTTATTTGAAGTTTTTAGAGGTGGCACATGCAAATTTACTTAGGACGACAAGATAATACCGCATATAGGTATGTATGGTGGACTCATCTGGAATAACTTGGGTTTCAGATTTTTGATGCACAAGCAGAATTCCCACTTAGTACACGCGAAGGCTAGCAATTAGGTTGAGAAGCGGCCAGCTAGAGAGCAACAACGGTCATGAACATGCATTACGCATAAGTAACATTGGATACTAGCATGAGTAGGATATGAACACCATGAACATAAATATCATAGAGCCTATGTTGGTTTTGATTCAACTACATGCATGAACATGTGCCAAGTCAAGCCACTCGAACATTCAGAGGAGGATACCATATCATCATACTACATCACAATCATTTTAACGCAATGTTGACATCTAAGATAAATCATTATCCACTCCTAGCTACTTATGCATGGCGTGAGAAACTATAATCTCTAATTGTCATTGCAAACATGTTTGATCATAATAGGCTGAGTCATGGATACTAGGTTAAACATATTTACAAAAACAGAACAAGTCGAGTTCATACCCGTTTCTCTCTGCCACGGCCAGTTCATCGAATATCGTCATTATTGCCTTCCACTTGCACGACCGAACAATTCAAAAATAATAATAGTGCAAGAGTGCCGTGGACTAAGCTGGAGTCTGGAAACATTTTATTCAAAAGGAAAAGACAAGGTAATATGGACTCTTTGTCAGATCAACAATAATGCATATGAGAGCCACTCAACATTTTCATCGTGGTCCTCTCCTCAGTACGACTTGAAAGAAAATAAGAAGAAATTCAGAGAAACACACTGAAATATTTTTGGAGTTTTTGGTTTTCTGAAGAAAAGCAAATAAAAGGGAAAAACAAAAACAAGAAAACTACTTACACAGGAAAGCTCCCAACAAGCAAAAGAAGAACAAGGAAATCTTTTTGAGTTTTCTTTTTGGTACTACAACAATTTAAACTAGGAAGAAAAATCAAAAAGAAGCAAGAAATATATTTTTGGATTTTCTCAAAGTTTTTCAATCACACAAGAAGAAAGAAAGAAAATAATTCTAACATGGATAATACAATGAAAAAGTGTGGACACCGACAACTGAAATGAAATGTGTAAACATGAATGTAATGTCGGTGGAAATACGTACTCCCCCAAGCTTAGGCTTTTGGCCTAACTTGGTAATCACCAGTCGTAGAAGCCATGAGGTCCTATGTTGAAGTGCTGAGGTGCGGGCACCTGAGGGTCCCACTGCTGAGGCTCCTCCTATGCCACAGCCTGGTTGTTCCGGTAAGCGATGGTGTCCGCAGGCATAATCCTGTATCCACCCCTGGCAATGGGATCAAACAAAGCAGGTGCAGGCAGTGGAATAATATCACGAGTTTTCACACTAAAAACCAGATTATAAGGAAGAGAAATGTCAGGATAATTGGCAGCAATAAACTGATGGTATTCCATAGCAGCGCGATCTAGGTGAACCTTGGGCAAAGGGTAATCATGCTGGCGTATCTGAACATTAAAGCGAGCTGCCAGGCGAGTAGCGTAAATACCACCATGTATTTTACCCTTGGATTTATTAATGTGGAGGCGGCGTGCCACGATAGCTCCGAAGTTATAAGTGTTATCGCCTTCCAGTACACGACGTAAAACAGCAAGGTCTGGGGCACTGAGTGCACCCACCTTCTCTCTAGCAAGCAAGCACTTTGCAATGAAAAGAGCAAAATAATGAACAGCAGGAAATTGCAAGCTAGTGGCGATGACACTCGACACTCCTATCTCATCCCCCACAGACAGAGTACGGTAAAAACCTTCAAACTCTGCAGGCCTAGGCTCTACCAACCCACCATCAGAAGGAAGCAAGTATATTTCACAAAATTCAGTAAGCGGTATCTGATGGGGTTCAATGTATAAATTAAACTGCACTTCAGGGGGATTATTCTTAGGAAGGAAAGTAAAACTTTGCACAAAGGAATTTGTGAGGAGATGATACTGTTCGCATTCAGCTGTGATGAAGTCAGTGAGGCTGGCATTAGCAGTATATTGTGCAAACTCTTGGAGGATTCCGGCCCCTTCCATGAATGGGGCATGCGGCCATTCGCACAGCCGTAACTCCGCCAACCTCCGGGTGCGGAGATCACTGTCACATGACTCCCCAATTACTCCCTTGGAGATCTTCTTGGAAGCAAACTTCCTAAAGATACTCAAGTTTTTCCTATGAGCAAAATTCTGAAATTTTTAGTCCACAAAATTTTTCTCAACAAAACTTAACAAGATTGATAGCAACTACTCATAGGGAAGCATAGAGGCCATAGCAAGCATTCAAATTACTTAAAACTCTAAGAATTCAACATGTAAGCTCATCTACAGCAGCACCAAGAGTAGCTAATTATTCAAAATATAAACCACTAAAGCAAAAACTAATTGGACAAATGGAGGAGTCACATACCGAGCAACAATCCCCCGAAACAGTTTCGGAAACGGAGCCTCGAGCAAAGAGATCGAAATCCGCGGATTTGAGAGCAAGAACACGAGAGAGAGAGAGTAATGGTGATTTTTTTCTGGAGGTAGGTGATGACGTGGGATGAAGAGATAAGTGAGGGGGCCCACATGGGGACCACAACCCACCAGGGCGCGCCTGGGGGTCCTGGCGCGCCCAGGTGGGTTGTGCCCACCTGGTGCACCTCCCTCTGATATTATTTGCACCAAAAATTCTTAAATAATCAGAAAAAATCATATCAAATTTTCAGAGCATTTTGAGAACTTTTATTTTTTGGTCATTTTTTATTGCACAGGAAAATTAGAAAACAGACAAAACATGGCATTTTTTTTTATTTAGCTAATAAAAACAGAAAACAAAAGGTTGGGACAGAAGGTAGTGCTTACTAAATTCATCAACTTCATACCTCTAAAAAATGATCCATTAATAAGGTTGATCAAGTCTTATTAACAACCACTTTTGATTAGCATGAAACCGAAGAACTTTCGTAAATCACTAAGTTACCTCAACGGGGATATGAATATCCCCAACAATAAGAATTTCATATTTCTTTTTAACAGTAGGTAGAGGTAGTTGAAAACTTTCAATAGTGGTTGTCGGAGATTTTTCAATAACATTAATACCATTCACTTGGAATTGTTTCTTCGGAAAGTGCACCGTATGCTCATTACCATTAATATGAAAAGTGACCTTGCTTTTATTGCAATCAATAACAGCCCCTGCAGTATTCAAGAAGGGTCTACCAAGGATAATCGACATGTTGTCGTCCTCGGGCATCTCAAGTATAACAAAGTCAGTCAAAATAGTAACATTAGCAACAACAACGGGAACATCCTCACAAATACCGATAGGTATGGCAGTTGATTTGTCAGCCATTTGCAAAGATATTTCAGTAGGTGTGATTTTATTCAAATCAAGTCTTTTATATAAAGAGAAGGGCATAACACTAACACCAGCTCCCAAATCACATAAAGCAGTTTTCACATAATTTCTTTTGATGGAGCAAGGTATAGTTGGTATTCCTGGATCTCCAAGTTTTTTAGGTACCACATCTTTAAAAGTATATTTAGCAAGCATGGTGGAGATTTCAGCTTCCGGTATTTTTCTCTTATTGGTGATGATGTCTTTCATGTACTTTGCATAAGGAGGCATTTTAAGGATATCAGTCAAACGAGTACGCAAAAAGACTGACCTCAGCATTTCAGCAAAGCGTTCAAATTCTTCATCATCTTTCTTTTTAGTTGACTTAGGTGGAAAGGGCATATGTTTTTGAACCCACGGTTCTCTTTCCTTACCATGTTTTCTAGCAACAAAGTCTCTTTTATCATATCTTTTGTTCTTAGGTTGTGGGTTATCAAGATCAACTGCAGGTTCTATCTCAACATCATTGTCTGGTTCTTTATTATTTGTTTGAGTTTCTTCATGAACCTCATCATTATCTTTTTCATTATCAAAAGGTGAGTGTTCACTACCAGATTGAGTTTCAGCATCAGAGATAGAGACTTCATTATCATTATCAGGAGGTTTTTCTACTTTAGGTTCACTAGAGGCATGCAAAGTCGTATTGTTTTTCTTTTTCTTTTTCTTTTTAGGAGGACTACGTGCATCAGTGTCAACTCTTTGAGAGTCTTGTTCAATTCTTTTTGGGTGTCCCTCAGGATAAAGTGGTTCCTAAGTCATTCTACCTCCTCTAGTCATTACTCTAACAGCATGATCATTGATATTATTATTCATTTCATCAAGCAGTTCTCTTTGAGATTTAGCAACTTGTTCTAGCTGAGTTTGAACCATAGAAGCATGCTTCCCTACACCTCTAACATCATTTGAGATTCTAAATAACAAGTCACTTAAGCGAGCAATCATATCAGAATTGTATTTCAATTGTTTCATAACATTTGCATTGAAGTGATCTTGTTTTCTAATATAGTTTTCAAACTCATAAAGGCATTGGCTAGGGTGCATATTGTGAGGATTATCATTATCATTGAATTTCATTAGAGAATTTACCTCTACCACCGCAGGTGGTGGTGGTGTATCAAGCCCATGTATTTCTTCAATAGGAGTTAAATTTTTAACATCCTCAGCTTTAATACCCTTTTCCTTCATAGATTTCTTTGCCTCTTGCATATCTTCAGGACTGAGATATAGGATACCCCTCTTCTTGAGTGGGTTTAGGCGGTGTTTCAGGAGGAGTCCAATCGTCATAATTTTTCAATATGTTATTCAATAGTTCTTCGACTTGTCTAATAGTTCGTTCCCTGAAAACACAACCAGCACAACTATCTAGGAAGTCCCTAGAAGTAACGGTTAGTCCATTATAAAAGATATCAAGTATTTCATTTTTCTTAAGAGGATGATCAGGCAAAGCATTAAGCAATTGGAGAAGCCTCCCCCAAGCTTGTGGGAGACTCTTTTCTTCAATTTGCGCAAAGTTAAATATTTCCTGTAAGGCAGCTTGTTTCTTATGAGCAGGAAAATATTTTTCAGAGAAGTAATAAATCATATCCTGGGGACTACGCACACAACCAGGAGCAAGAGTATTGTACCAAGCTTTAGCATCACCCTTTAATGAGAACGGAAATAATTTGAGAATATAGTAATAGCGAATTTCTCATCATGAGCAAAAAGGGTGGCTATGTCGTTTAACTTAGTAAGATGTGCCACAACAGTTTTAGTTTCATAAACATGGAAAGGATCAGATTCAACCAAAGTAATTAACTCTGGGTCGACAGAGAATTCATAATCCTTATCATCAATAAAGATAGGTGAAGTAGCAAACTTAGGATCATATTTCATTCTAGCATTCAGAGATTTTTCTTTGTACTTGCATAATAATTTCTCTAGATCATCTCTATCCTTACAAGCAAGAATATATCTAGTTGCCTCTTCACCCATAACATAGCCTTCCGGTACCTTTGGCAATTCATATCTAGGAGGGCTAGTTCTAGTAGGTGTTTCAAGATTTTCAGTTTCAAGCTCATCATCAGTTTCAACAATATCATGTTGTCTTACTCTAGCAATTTGTTCATCAAGAAATTCACCTAGTGGCACATCATCATCAAGCAAGGTACTGGCATCATCATAAGCATTCATAGCAGAAGTAGCATCATCAATAACTTGTGACATATCAGAATTAATAGCATGTGGTGGTGTTGCAAGTCTACTTATAACACAGGGTGAATCTAAAGCGGAGGTGGATGGCAGTTCCTTACCTCCCCTCGTCTTAGAGGGAAAAATCTTAGTCTTAGCATCCTTCAGATTCTTCATAGTGATAATTTGATAGTAATCCCAAGTGACTCAACAAATATAGCTATGCTCCCCGGCAACGGCGCCAGAAAAAGGTCTTGATAACCCACAAGTATAGGGGATCACAATAGTTTTTGAGGGTAGAGTATTCAACCCAAATTTATAGATTCGACACAAGGGGTGCCAAAGAATATTTGTAAGTATTAGCAGCTGAGTTGTCAATTCAACCACACCTGGAGATTAATTATCTGCAGCAAAGTGATCAGTAGCAAAGTAGTATGATAGTTTTGATAGTAGTAGCAACAACAATAGTAACGGTAACAGTGATAGCAGTGATTTTGTAGCAAGTGTAACAGTAACAGTAGCAGTAGTAACTTAGCAAGAACAATATGTAGGAAAATCGTAGGCATTGGATCGGTAATTCGTTGGATGATATTCATCATGTGACAGTTATAACCTAGGGCGATACGGCACTAGCTCCAGTTCATAAATATAATGTAGGCATGTATTCCGTAAATAGTCATACGTGCTTATGGAAAGAACTTGCATGACATCTTTTGTCTTACCCTCCCGTGGCAGCGGGGTCCTATTGGAAACTAATGGATATTAAGGCCTCCTTTTAATAGAGAACCGGAACAAAGCATTAACACATGGTGAATACATGAACTCCTCAAACTACGGTCATCACCGGGAAGTGTCCCGACTATTGTCACTCCGGGGTTGCCGGATCATAACACGTAGTAGGTGACTATAACTTGCAAGATCGGATCTAGAACATAGATATAATGGTGATAACATAAACGGTTCAGATCTGAAATCATGGCACCCGGGCCCAAAGTGACAAGCATTAAGCATGGCAAATTCATAGCAACATCAATCTCAGAACATAATGGATACTAGGGATCAAGCCCTAACAAAACTAACTCGATTACATGATGAATCTCATCCAACTCCTCACCGACCAGCGAGCCTACGAAGGAATTACTCACTCCCGATAGGGAGCATCATGGAATTTGCGATGGAGAAGGGTTGGTGATGACGAAGATCGAAGATCCCCTTCTCCGGAGCCCCAAACGGACTCCAGATCTGGCCTCCCGATGAAGAACAGGAGACGACGGCGGCTCCATCTCGTGGAACGTGATAATTCTTTCTCCCTGATTTTTTTCTGAAAATATGTGATTTTATAGCGTCGGTTTCAGGGTCTGCGGGGCCACCAGGTGGGGACAACCCACCTGGGCGCGCCTGGAGGGGGTGGCGCGCCCTGGTGGGTTGTGCCTACCCAGGTGCCCCTCTCCGGTGGTTCTTGACTCCAGAAAATCTCTTTTATTGTATAAAAAATCCTCGCAAAGTTTCGTTCCATTCCGAAAACTTTTATTTCTGCAAAAAAATAACACCATGGTAGTTTTGCTGAAAACAGCGTCAGTCCGGGTTAGTTTCATTCAAATCATGCAAATTAGAGTGCAAAACAAGAGGAAAAGCATTAGGAAAAGTAGATACGATGGAAACTTATCAATAGCACACAAGGTATTCCTCTGGTATCCGGGAGTTGCATAATCTCATAGTCGAAGGAATATGTATTTGACATAAGAAAGCAATAGCAATAAACTGAACGATCATTATGCTAAGCTAACGGATGGGTCTTGTCCATCACATCATTCTCCTAATGATGTGATCCCGTTATCAAATGACAACACATGTCTATGGTTAGGAAACATTAACCATCTTTTGATCAACGAGCTAATCTAGTAGAGGCTTACTAGGGACACGGTATTTGTTTATGTATTCACACATGTATTTAAGTTTCCGATGAATACAATTCTATCATGAATAAGGAAATATAAAATAACAACTTTATTATTGCCTATAGGGCATATTTCCTTCAGGTACTCCCTTCGTCCAGTGAAAAGTGAACATATAGAAATTTTAGGACAAATTATGGAGTGGAGTAAAAAAATGCAGTGAAAAGATGCAAGCCACCATCTCTCTCATCTTTAATTACCCACCCCCAATGAGGTAAGTGCATGTAGAAGTTAAGAAGACCATGTGTAGAATGTTATTGGTCTTGATTACCGTGTGATGAGAGAAAATCATTTTTTCTACTTTAAAGCGCATTGAGAAGATAAAAGTACACTCTTTTGTGGACAAAATTTAAAGCCAAACATACACTTTTCATCGGACGAAGGGAGTATCCATAGGATGACGATGGGAACATTTTTAGATCAACTGTGAATTTATTGGGATAATAGCATGAGGTAGCCGTCGATTTTTCTGGTCTAGAACTACTATGAGGATGATACGAAAGCTGTGAATAGAAGAGTTGGTGAGATAAAAATTGGATAGCCGTGGACGGCATGATGAGCACATGACCGCACATGCATGCTTCCTTTATTAGACCGAGAGGAATGTGACATACGTTGCCGATGGAACTGATATAGACATGTCCATGCCATGGACACATGCACAACCATTTGGTCAACATCCTCGTCGTTGGATCGATGATATGTCTCTTTCCTTCGGTAAGGCGATATTCACTGCATTTGAGGTTCCCTTCTCCTACTGCAACTAGCCATACATAATAGGCATATACTTGGTGTTATTTTCAGCTATATGCATGTAATACCCTATAAACCTGAACATACAAACATGAAACCATCGGGTTCCCACTCCTTAGGTCGTATGAAGAGCGACCGATTACATGGTGTGGTACAGGTAAAACGGTTCTTTGGGCTGCCCACACGGTCCAAAGTCGAGCTACCGACGGGAAAGAAAGATTCTCATCTATGGAGCACAAGCCATGCTTCGTTTCGAGCTCAACGTTGGCCCCACCTTGGTTACCCGGTTTACTGAAGAAGCTCTGATTCAATGTCACAAGGACAACATCAATCTGCTCACGGGGCCGATGGGTGCTTTATGAGGGCGACTACGGGATGTGCATTGGGGCCGGTTGAGTCTGGGCCACGGAGAGCTCATCGAGCAACATGAAGCTTCAAGAGCACGACATAGTAGATGGATTGGCAGGGTATCCTCCGTTATTTGGCCAAGGGGTGGTGAGATGAGATGCACAATCAACATTTTGGTGGAGGGAAGGAAAATGATGAGTGGGTCCCACACTGCGGGAAAAATATGGTGGTTGCAGTTAAAGGTATTGACTCCAACGTTTTGTAGGTTCATATATATTTATACCGAACTTGCTTTCTACTACCCCATCCCATAATATAGGACGTTTTTGCAAGCTCTTATATTATGGGGCGGAGGGAGTAGTTTTTATTTTCATTCAAATTTATAATAACACATGAATCAATTTTAGTGCGGTTTTCCGCCAATTAACCGGACAATTCTTACTTCTTAATCAATGAAAATGAAAAGTCTTTTGCCTCATTTAAAAAAAAAAGATAACACATGAAGAAAGCTAGGCAAGAGTTGCTTGTGGGGTTTTATAGGGAGGGGAGAGCATGATGTGCTGTGACGTGAGATGCCCACCGCTGGGTCTGAAGGAAAATAGATGGACGATTGATATCGGTTGGAGGAAGATGGCCGATCCGTGGGAGGTGATGCATAACCAATCAGTACGTTGGACTCGTTCGCCGCGCATGGCCGAAAAATTTCGGCTCCTCCCGCGCTCTCTCCCAATCATCCCGCGCTCACAGACTCGCGCCCACGCTCTCTGAAATGCTTTGGTTGGATTTTCAAACAAAAGTGAAAATCCAAGCAACCCACCCCAACCCAACCAACGAGACCCAAATCCAATCAGCCCAACCCCGCCGCTTCTCCCTCTCCCTCCCGATTCCCCCAAACAACACCGACGACCTTGTTTCCCCCGACCCCATCCGCCACCCCGTCTCCCCCAGCCCCACCGGCGACCTCTGCCACCGCCGGCGCCCCACATCCTCTCCTCGTTCCTCTCTTTCTCTCCCTAGGTCCCAGTCCACTCCAGCAGCTCGGGCCGTGGCAACCACGCACCGGCAGACCCGGAGCACTCCTGCCGCCACCGCGCCCTCCTCCTTCCACCCCCAGCCCACTGCCGCGTCCAACCTCCACAGCGCCGCTCCCTCCCTTCCTCCCCGCCTAGCTGGCGACGAGGCCAGGAGGCCGCTGGCCGGATCCAAGCCCACAAAAATCAGGTTCGTGGAAAAATGACGTGGGATATGTGGGATTTGTCCCGCGACACCCACATCATTCGCACCCACGCTGCCGCCGTGGGGATTAGGGCACGGTGAGCAACAGTCGGGCGGCGTCGCCGGTAGATCTGCCTACGCTTCCTCCCGCTCTGCGGCATTCTACCTCCTCTCCGTCGTCTCCGCCCTCCGTGTCGCCGGCCTATCTGACCTTGTTGCCGCTACCGCACTCGCCTCCCTCGAGCCAACGGAGTAGAGCTTCGTCTGAATCTCCACTAGCTGCACCTCCAAGTGCCCTCCTTCTGCTAGCTTTGCCGGTGCCGCAGCCTCCCTTGGATCCCTAGCCACTGCTCCGATGGAGGACTCCGATGCCGGCACCGGCAAGGGAGCAACCCCCAAGAACCAAGACGTGCATCGATGGACGGCGTCGTGAACATGAAGCAACCGGAACCAGTGGTCGGCAACGGCGTTGAAGCCTGCAAAAAACCCTCAATAACCAAGAGTGGCCCCGAAGAACAAGGTAAAAATCCTAATTTTCTACTAGTATAATGTTGCAATGTCAAGTGTCAAGGATACGATTCAAATGATAATTTGCTGGGGCCTTATGCAGTATAACTGGATTTATGTTTTATGATTTAGTCAATAGCAAAGGAGTGTGTGACGACCGATGAACCCTAGGGGTGGATCGATCGCACGGGAAGGGGAATTGGGTAGGTGAGGAGAGCAGAGAGGAAGATAGACGAAGGGAGATGAGAGGGGATTCCAGAGTTAGGCTGTGTTCGGGACAAAGGAATTTCACAGGAAACATGAATGTTTTCTTTCCTCTGGTGTTTTTTCCTCTAGGGGCATTCGGTACATAGGAAGCAACTACAGGAAACCATAGGAATTGGAGCTTTGGGCCCTGTTCGGTTTGTAGGTTTTGCAAAGTAATTTTGGAGGAACACTGTTCGCACAGGTTTATTTTCCTTCGTAGCGTTCGCAACGCAGGAAACACGCACAGTAATCCTGAGGAAACTAGCTTCTTTGGTGCTGATTCCGGAGGAATTCTAACATCTGCATAGAGCTCATTTTCTCGCGGAAGACCGAGGCGAGGCGCTCTGGCAGTTGCTGTTAGAACCAGCGGGATTTAAAAAACCAGAACGTCTGTACGGTGAGGTGAGAGAGGTGGAGGTAAAGCTGCCTTGTTTGACAGTAACTGAGAGGAGAAAAAGGAGGCGCTAGCTTTTCCCCCTCGGGGGGGCCGGCCCGATCCCAGATCTTTTCTACCGGCGAGGCTGGTCGGAGGCGAGATGGGAGAGGTGCCCGGAGCTGCTGTGTACATAGTAGTTGTAGGTTTGAGTTTTCCTCAAGGGAGTTTGGCCTCGTGCCGGTGATTGGCGTTATGCCGATGGGGAAGAAGCCATGGGAGCTCGCGAGCAGCTCCTGTTGGTTGTCGCCGTCGCTTTCTGCGTTGCCTCCATGGTGGAGGGAAGAAGAGGGTGGCGGATCTGGCAGTTTCCCCCTAAATAAGCTCGCTTTGTTCTTCCCTGTCCCTGAGCTGCAGGCAGGGCCTCTTCTTTCTCTGGCCGTTCGCGGCCATCAAGGTGATGGAGGCAAGGTGCGGAGAGGGAGGAGCTCTTTGATGTGGCGATTCGAGTCGTGCTTATTCTCATCGATGCTGGATGAGGGACGATGGCGCCTGCTGGAGCCCTGCGACAACGGCGGTCGATGGCCTGTCTCCTTTTCCTCGTCGGTGACCTTTCTGGTCGAATGGCGACCCCCCTTTTCCTCCTGGCTTGCATGCCATATGGGAGGCAGCTTCATCGTCTGCTCGGCGGCCTTGGTGTGCTTCGGCAACCACGGCGATCTTGTCGTCCCAAGTGGCTTGTTCCCCGGCGACGGCAAGGTTCAACTAGCGCGGGCGGTGACTTGGACCCGATCGCTTTTTCTTTTTCAGTTTGAGGTCCTTCCTGTAAAAGCCAAGGGCTTTGTTATAATTTCTATTTTTCTGTTGGATCTTTATGTAAAATGTACTGCCCCCCTTCTTTAATAAAATAGTGCTGGGTCCTTCGGGGCCCTTCTAGTGTTCAAAAAAAAAAAGCTGCCTTGTTTAGCCCGCGTAGCTAATTTTTAAAAACCTATAGACTACTGTTCACCAAGTGCTTTTCTATGGTCACCCAAACGCCCATCCTGACAACTTTCCTGTGTTTGTTTCTTCCGGCATTTCACACATACATTGCTTCTCCGTTCCTATATTTTATCTTGTTCCTGTGTTTCGTATCCCCACGAACCGAACGAAGCCTTGGTGTGCCCATTCAAAGGAATCTGAACATCCACTCGTACCTCATTTTTTGACTGAAACCCGAGGAAGGCCTGCTCAGCTGCACCTTCTGCCGATTAAAAAATTCGTACGGACATGGGCCGCTGCCGCTGCTCTATGTGAGAGATAGACACAACGTTGCATGGTACAGTTGATTAACTCTAGTATAAAATAGTGCAGCTCCAAAGATCTCTTTTCCTGTGAACCGAACGGCACAATTTTTTTGTTTCCCCTGTTTACAACTCCATAAGTTCTGGGTCGACACTCTCTCCAATTCCTGTGAAGTTATTATTTCCTTTGTTTTATCTTATTCCATATCCAGTCCAGTGTTACATGCCAGGTTAAGTAACCACTCACACAGGCCACAGGCGACCCAAATGACCCACGGGCCTCGACCCATCTTACTTACATCCATACTGCTCTCCTCACCTCTCATTTGTCCACCGATACGCTTGTATCAGGTGTGACAGTTGCCCCTCCTTGAGCGGCAATGTCCTCCGCCCAGCATGATGCCGTCGGGTATCGATGACGCAGCACATTGTAGTCTTCCCAGGTGGCTGAATCCGTGGAGAGCGATGACCACTGAACATGCACCTGCACCACTGGACTGTTGCCCTTCCTGGCCATGCATCTGTCCAAGATGGCTACAGGTTGAAGTGGAGCTGCGGTGAGGTCGGGTGTGGGAGGCAGCTCGGAGAATACCGGCGAGTAATCTGGTGTGAAGGGCTTCAGCTGTGACACATGGAAGACGGGGTGGATACGACTGTCCTCCGGGAGCTGGAGCTTGTAGGCCATGGTGACAATGCGTTGAACAACCTTGAATGGGCCAAAGAACTTGTAGGCGAGCTTGGGGCAGGGGCGGTTGGCCACCGTTGACTGTGCATAAGGTTGAAGCTTGAGCAGGACTTGATCACCCTCTGTGAAGAATCGCTCGGTCCGATTCTTGTCGGCCTTCTGCTTGAACCTGTTCTGGGCGCGTGCCAGCTGGGCGCGGAGCGCCTCAGTGTGCTGAGCCCAGTCCAGCTCCTCGCCGGCCGCTGGAGGAAGATTAGCGGCGAACGTCGGCAGGCCCCCAAGATTGGGCTCCTTCCCGTACAAAGCTTGGAAGGGAGACGTGTTGAGTGAGGAGTGGTAAGTGGTGTTGTACCAAAATTCTGTTGTTGGTAGCCACTTGCGCCACTTGGAGGGTGTGTCATGGACGGCGCAGCGCAAATACATCTCGAGGCACTGGTTCACGCGCTCACTCTGGCCGTCCATCTGCGGATGATACGCCGTGGAGTAGCTCAACTTGGTGCCAGCTGCGTCGAGGATGGCATGCCACATGTTGCCGATGAAGATGCGATCGCGGTCAGAGACGATGGAATGGGGGACGCCGTGTAGCTTGATGATGATGTCCCAGAAAGCACGGGCCACTGATGCAGTTTATCTATGTTGCAGATTTCATATATTCCTGGCGATGGCGCAGAGTTCATATATTTATTGCATGTCAATTGTAGACATATTATTTAAATTGGTTGATCAATCTCAAATTTTGTTCTGCTATCATTTTGTGTTGTGTCCATTTGATCAAGACCTGTTTTTACCTTCATTAGGTCACATGGCTCACCAAAGCTCCTGCCTTTCTTGTTGTATAGGCGCATCTTCTCTTGTTGATTTCAATGTTTTTACTCTGAATTATGTGTTCTTTCCTCTCCTTTTGCCCCTTCTCAAATTGTCAAGCTCTCATTTTACTCTGTATCGGATGTTTCTTTCTTGGCCTATAATCTGAGCATATCGTCTGTAGAACCTAAGTTGTAAGTTCACTTACATCTTAGTAAGGATGCAATCCCAAGCCAGCCTTCATTTATCAAGTGCCGTAAGTTTAGTGGATTATACTAACTTGAAGGAATCCTCACAGTGGAGTGTAACTGTATTTCAGGCTATTGAGTTAGACCGGAATGACGCCACATTGCTTTCGAACAAAAGCCTTTGCTGGCTACGGGCTAGGCAAGGTGAACGAGCCTTCGAGGACGCTATAGCATGCCGAGCACCAATGCCAGACTGGGTGAAAGCTTGCTTTCAGGGAAGGCGAATTGCTGCGCTTGTTGCAGGTGTGCCACTTTCTGAGACGTGCAATAATCATACATTTAATCCTCACCCTTGTTTCTCTTTACGTGGCTACATGTACACACTTGATTGCTCAATAGTGCATTTGCTGCGCTGTAGTCACAGCAAGTGTTGTGTAGGTGTCGTGCAATGTGTATTTCATTCTTAGATGATGAGGGAGGGATGCTTTCTTTTGTAGATTAGAACTTTTCTGCCCCCCCCCCCCTGGCTGACTTCATGTATAGTGGTGGCAGTAGCGGTCTTTATAGGCTGGTATCACATGGTCGGTTGAACTGATGTGCAAACTTGCAAAGCCCTGGAGCTTTACTTGGTGCATGTCTCTGGTTTGTTTTGGTACAGGGATGATTCTGAATCTGCCATCTACTGCCATGCAAATCTAGCTAGTCATGAACCATATGGTTTCTGCAACCTAGGTTGATTTTTTTACTGGTTCATTTGACGTGGGTGCAGCAAAACCAGCAGATGTTCTTATTGATACAATGTAGTTAAGCCATTCTAGATCTCAACTGTGGTTCTACGGTTCTTTTGATTCGTAGAATTTCATTTTCTAGTGAGACATTTACACGAGTAGATGTGTCCTGTAGTTTCGTTTGAACCTCCACAGATTAATTTCTACTGTCTATTGATGCTTGCAAGTGAGATTTGTGTTACACTTGGGTCAGCATGTCATTTTTGCAGTGGGAAACGAGTTAACCAGTGCGTGTCTTGTATTGCATCTAGGAATGGTACATGAAGTTTCCATCTGGTCTTGAATGGGATGGTGTCTTTTCCTTGTGCTTTTGTTTATAGTTGTCGTTTGGTCAAAAAATTATGATTGCTTAAATTGTTGTGGATATTAGCATGTGTATGAGTGGTGCATAGTGTTTAATATCTGTTTTGAACATATGTTTAGAGCCATGGATGGACCTTTCTCACTTATATTTTTGTTCTCTTTTTTGTGTTGTGGCATGTTCATTAGAGAGAGACCTGACTCGTCGGTTATTTGAATATCACAAGAGATCATAGCTTAAGGTGAAAAAAAAAACCGCAAGTCAAAGGCGGAAGGAGGGAAGTTGATACAAAGCTCAAGGGGCAGTCCAGGAAAGAACAAGGGTGAAACCCCTAAGTGATATTTGCGGTATGGTGGGGTTGACACCCCGTAACCTTAGCATCGGCTACGACGGCTGCTCATCAGCTACTGCTACTAAGGTGAGTCCCTGCTCCCTCCTTCCTCCTCTGTCTGCTCTGGGGCCTAGCCTTCGAGCTATGGCCATACTTTTAAATGCTCCGGCCATCGAGCCGATGATCTAGTGCTTGTGGTCTGTGGTGGTAGTCAGTGGCATATGGTGCTATGTTCTTAGCCCATTTTATTTGCTTTTTCCCTGCAGTTTCCTCTCAATGTACCTCTCTTAGCTGATGATTTTGATGTTGTTGGATTCCACCTCTCTTATTTGAGGATTTTGATGTGGTTGGATTCCATATGGAAGTTACTTGGTTTCTTCTTGTTGCTGCTGTGTAGTAGATGATATTTGAATTATAGTCCTTATTAAACCAAGGCGTGTGGAATGTGTGTTCCTTAGATGACCATGGATGTTCTCTTCCTGACTATTACTCCCTCCGTCCGGAAAAATACGTCTAGATACATCCATTTCTCCGACAAGTATTTCCAGATGGGGGGATATTTTGATTAATTCTGGTTTGGTCACTATTATACTCCCTCCGTCCCAAAATAAGTGACTCAACTTTGTGCTAGCTTTAGTACAAAGTCGAGTCACTTATTTTGTGATGGAGGGAGTAATTGCGTAAGCTATCTCTAGTATTGTGCAGTGTCAAGAGTGAAGTTTATTGTTAAGTTGTTGATATTCCTTTTCCTGTTCCCTGTCTTATTTCCTTGTGACCTGGTACTGTTCCTATGACTCTTGGGCTGGTAAATATTCCATTAAATCCATGATGTCATAGCCTTGTTTTCTTAACCCAAATTATGGAAGCAGAACCTTCTATTTGTTTAAATAATATAAAAGGTTATCCTAGTCTATATAACACTATGTTGTAAACTGTATAGTGCAATTCATGTTGGGGGTAAAAGCAACTTGGCATGCTAACCCAGTGTGCAAGATCCTTCTACATTGGTTGGTCAAGTTGTGGGATGGTGCTTCATGCACATTCCTTGATAATCTTGGCTCCCACGAATGCCTCCTCAGCTCCGTAGATAGTTAGTATATATATGATGCTCTTAGATGAACACTAAAACACTTGCTCTTAGATTGACACCACCATGGTCTAACTGTCAAGAATATGGTACTACATTTTGTTTTATCTCCTAGTTTCTAGAGTTTAATGAAGAACCATGGTACTGGAACTTAATTGATTGTTTCTACTCCCTCCGTCCGAAAAAGTTTGTCCTCAAATGGATGTATCTAGTACCAAGTTAGTGCTAGATACATCCATTTGAGGGACAAGCTTGGGACAAGCTTTTTTGGATGGAGGGAGTAGTTGCTATTGTCAAGTAGATGACATTAGAATTTTAGTCTTCTGCACAGCCATCGTTTAAAATGTGATTTCTTTCTTTGATATAGGCATGTAAAACTCCATGTCTGGCTGCTATGGCCTTGTGGACTACTTCCTCCTCGTCCACCATCTTGTCTTCTTCCTTAGCAAGATGACAGTGGTTTGGCGTTGGTGGCCGCCCCATCCTCAGTTCTGGTGAGTCCCTCGCCTCCTCTCTCTCCCTGTGCCCTGAGATGGTTTCCCATTGAGCCATGGGTGGCGGTGATGTCAGCCATTGAGATGATGATCCAAATGCTCTCCTGAACATTGCAATTACATATTGTACTGTCTAAACCTTATAATGCAAACATTAGCACCATGCCTTGCAGTGAAATTTATCTCGTAATCATTAATGAGTTCTCAAGTATGAAATTAGCACCATTCACTTCTCTGAACTTGCAGCAGTAGGCTCACTGGTTTCGCAGTTTTGTCTATACTGACATTTGTTCTTGCCAATTCATGCAACCCGATTATATTGTTGTGTTTGATGAACGAATGCCCAACTACATTGTGATTGTCAAATGCTTAAAATCAAAATATGTTTGTCGATGGTATTGATCACTCCCTTGGATATCTACTTTTGTCTTTCATAGGGAATTATTGTGTACTTTCGGATGTCAACTCACTGTTAGTTTATTAAGCAACGACACCTTGACATGCTGACAATTTTTTTTCTTGTGGTAGTCTATTTTTTTGTTAGTAAAATTCCACTGTATGGCAAACTTGCAACATGGGTCTTTGCTCACTGTCAATTTGTCAAGTGTTGACATCTTGCCATTCTGAGAATTTGGTGCTTGTGATAGTCCATGAATTTTTAATTACTTTTGGTAAGATCGCACCATAGGGATAACTTGCAGTGTGGTTCGAGTAGGTTGGAGGTTCCATAACTAGAAGATTGCTTGTTTGGAATCCTCAAACTTGTATAAGAAAATCAAGTGAGATACTGAGATCCAAATAAGATTCTGCTGCTTGACATGGCTTTTGTAAGAGCATTATTGTCTTGTAAAAAGGGCTCTTGGAGAAGCAAACGACGCCTACCACTGTTGCATCTTTGGTGCGACAATTTTATTGTTAAGTCTGAAAAGGAACCATGTTTTCCCCTAATCTCTGTTTGTTTGCTATACTTGTCTGTTCATTTATTGTTTTACCAATCAACCAACTGAAGTTTAATGCAAATCCAGAGGAGTTGGTCATGTGACTATTGGTAGATACTTACCCTTCTCGTGCATTACACAATTTGCTGTTGTTCAAACAACGCCATGAGCATGATTGACTGATGTGATATTCAATTCTACCATGTTTTTGTTTCCAATCCCAGTTGGGCATGCATTGATGCTTGCCATCCCTCAGCTGCTAGCAGGCTAATTAAAGTTCACTGTCAAGTGACTGTTCATAGAGTATCATTGAACTTCCCTTGCAATGGAAGTTAATATTATTGCTGCCTGTAGAGTTTATCTGTCTACATGACTTGTGGGGTAACATGCGTTCTAGCTTTGAAGAGGAATCTTCTTTTCTTCATGTGGGCAAGGAATTCAATCTGTGGCTGTTAATTAATCTTGTTCTCTCTGCCCAGGGAGGGTCCTGGACCCGCAGCCACCGGGAAGTTTGATGTTCTGGAGGGTGACAAGACCTATGGATGGAGCATGTAGCGCCGCTTGGTTGAAATTGGGTTGCTGCTGGATGTTTGTGACCCCCCAAAGTGGCAAAGAAGTACCCCCCGAAGGTTGAGATTTGAAGGGAGAAGTACCCCCTGACCATGGGAGCCAAGATTTGGAATCGCTAGACAAAATGGCAAGACGATCTTCTTTGTTTGTTGGTTGGTTCCTCCCCAAGTGCTTATGTGATATTGTTATGTACATAAAATAAAATGGCTTGGTTATTGTGCTTTGTTTGTTGGCCGACAGTTCTTCACCGAACTATTGGAGGCTGGCTATATTGAACTTTTGAAATTGATGTCGGTTACTCTTTGCTTGTTTATAGAATTCGCAATGTAATGAATTCTCGAGCTCATCTGTGATAACTTCTTTGGAGTTGTGCCTCCATGTTGTTGATTGGATTGACGATGATGATGATTTATGTATATGCTTTTATTAATCATCATGTGTCCATGTATGGAAATGGAAACGGCTGCAACCTTCTTCGAGTTTTGTCAATACAATCTATATAATTGGGTTGACATGAGTAGCACTAGAGGACATTTACTGTTGTTCCCAAGCTGGTGCATTGACATTCATCCCTTGATGCAGAAAGCAGAGAAAAAATGAAAGAAGCAGAAGATAATATTACCTATTCTTTGCAAGAACTGATTAAAAAAATACTACCTCCCGCTTGAATTATTTGTCGTAGAAATGAATAGATTTCTGCGACAAGTAATTCGGGACATAGGGAGTAGTCACCATGCCAATGGGTTGAGATTTGAGACCAATAAAACCAGGATTCGGCTTTTAAAAAATCCTAGGATTTTGCTTTATAACTGAGTTAATAGACTAAACAACAATTCATCCACATTTGGTTTATGGTGACCCCAATAAATAACATTTCAAGCCAAGAAAAAATGATAAAATATACATGAGTGTTAATTATACTAGATTTGGTTAATCATACAAGACACAAAAGATCTATTTATTGGACGTCGCACCACGAGTGTTCAAACAATCAGCGTATCTTTTTTTTGAGCGGTCACAGTCAGCATATCTAACCAGTGTACTCTGAGACATGTTTTCCAAGCAGGCCCCAACAAGGAAAGAAACGGGTTGAAATATATATGGGCCTTGGAATGTGGCCCCGTCAAATTTCAGAAAACGAAAGTGGTGGAGTGGAGGGCATGTGAGAGTTTAGTCCCATACCGCCGGTGGACAAAGTCTTAGACCACATTTAAGGGAGCATCTCATGTCCACTTGGATGAGGTGGTAGGAGAGAGAAATGTACACGCTATTGCTAAATGTACGCTTGTAGCGCGTGCGACGCGTGAATAATATGCTACTTAAGACTTTAGACGCTTAGCGCACCACCGCCGTCCTGCCAATTATTTTTTTACGTGTTGTTTTTCACTAGGTGTGCATAAGAAGGAGCAGGTTTGAGTATGAGCTATGCATGTTGCGCTGTAGCTGTCAAAGAGATCTAAAAAATTTAATGCATTGCCTGAGGTTAGTAAAGTAGATTCTAAAAGGAGGAACAGAATAATGACCCTCGGTTTGCCAAGAAATTATCATTTGTTGCTGATCTTTTATGTAATCTAGATGACCAGTTGCGTCAATGGTGTAAAGGGCGAGAGTGAACCAAGCATTGAAACCATGCAAGTAAGAATATTTAGAGACCGGTTATAAAATCCTTAAAACATAAGGAAATATATATTTAGTTGTGATGTGCATAAATAGAGTTATATAGTACATTGCATGGTAGGTTTATAAGCCAAAACAAAGGCATGAGATCAATTCATGATAGCTTATTTACGTTGCTTTAAAAAAAGCAAGCTACATAGGTAGAGATGCATCGTATATAGACAACTCTAGTCATTTAGCTTATGGTGATTGAGGCTACAGTCATGCACATAAGGTAGTCATAGCTGCATGTACCATGGTGTCAAAAATGACCTCATCGTCTAAGCAGCTCTTCATGGTGGGTGTGTTTGGTGGGTTGTCATTGGCAAAAACACAAATGCCTTCCATATCATTGTTCAATCCCCAACAATGCTTGTTCGTTTTGTGTAGAACTCCTTGTGATTGTACAGTTGTATCATCAGGGTGTTTTGCAACATATCTTGCCCGCGAGAGAGTATGGTTCAAATCGTTGTCTTCAGGCGTTGATCCTCCTGTGAAGAGCTGGTATTTATTATAAGGTAAAGTTCCTTTACTACCGTACGATCTCTATCCAGACCACTGCAACTGTTTCTTAGATAGTCTACTATTCCTTCTTTTTCTTTCAGGTCATTTTCCAAATATTTATTTATTTGTTGAACGAACTGCAGCTTATCATAGTTGAAGCATTGCAATACTTTGTTGTAAGAGGCTTCCATGTATTAAAGAGTTTCGGTTGCTAGCCGATCTTCAGCCTCTTCCAATTTTTCGTAGACATAGATGGATATTGATTTCTTTGCAAGTCTATTGTTTAGTTGGTACTCAGATGGATAGAACTGAATGGTTGCCTCGAGACCAACGGTCCTAGCCTTGTGTGTTGAGTAAGTGTTTGGAAGGCCAAGCTGTTGCAGCATAGTATCAAGACAAACTTTTGTAGGGATCCTAACTTTTTCCATCACGACGGACTGATGACAGAGAGGAAGATATTGTAAGCAAGTGTTGAAAGCTTTACAGTGTACGATTTTACAGTGTCTATATCTAGCTGAATATGCAGTTCACATGTACGAACACAAATTCTTATGTTTTCTTTTATCATCAAACTCTTATGTTTTAGCCAGGGTATGTATACTTGTTAGCTAATCTTAAAGTTCACCTATTAAATATGAAGACTTCAAGAGACATGTGTATACACCAGCAGATAATAAAAAAACTGAGAATAAGAAGGTTTTAAGCTTGCTCAAACGGTAGAGGATACATGCAGGCATTATCTCTCAGGCACCAAGAAAGTAGCAGATCAACGATGCCCCCGGCGCAAAAAGCCAAAGTAGTCCAAGTATTTGCACCATCAGCGATCTCATAGATAAACATGCATTCAGAAACATAAGGGTTTACATTCCAGTCCATGGCAACATGATAGTCCAAAAGCATTAAGTGAAGCAAGAAGAAAGTTTTAAAGGCAGTTCAAGAGAAAGCAAATCCTTAGGGTGGTTTAGAATAATTTATTTAGATTTCTCCATTATCGTCGCCCAACCGCACGAACACCAGTGCCCCAAGAACAGCCGGTTCAGCAAACCACATGAACACGCGCCCCAAGAAAGCTTTTTCATCATCAATCTTCGCAAATTTGCTAGCCTCTTCGGTACCGTGCATTGCCCTTTCTCACCTCAAGAGTTGGTGTGAACTTCGCCGGTGCATCCAAACCCCGTGATATGATATGCTCTATCACACATAAACCTCCTTATATCTTCCTCGGAACATCCACCATACCTACCTATTATGGCATTTCCATAGCCATTCCGAGATATATTGCCATGCAACTTCCGCCGTTCCGTTTTTATGACACACATCATCATTGTCATATTTCTTTGCATGATCATATAGCTGACATAGTATTTGTGGCTCAGCTACCGTTCATCATTTTTTATACATGTTACACTAGATCATTGCACATCCTGGTACACTGCCAGAGGCATTCATATAGAGTCATATTTTTCTCTAGTATCGAGTTGTAATTTTGAGTTGTAAGTAAACATAAGTATGATGATTATCATTATTCATTATTAGACCATTGTCCCAGTGAGGAAATAAAAAAAGAAAAAAAGAGGCCAAAAAGTGCCCACCAATAAAAGAAGAAAAACAGAAAAAGTAAATAAATGAGAGAAAAAGAGAGAAGGGGCAATGTTACTATCCTTTTCCACACTTGTGCTTCAAAGTAGCACCATGTTTTCATATAGAGAGTCTCCTATGCTTTCAATTTCATATATACTAGTGGGAAATTTTCATTATAGAACTTGGCTTGTATATTCCGATGATGGGCTTCCTCAAATTCCCGAGGTCTTCATGAGCAAGTAAGTTGGATGCACACCCACTTAGTTTTTATTTTTAGCTTTCATACACGTATAGCTCTTAGTGTGTCCGTTGCATGGCAATCCCTACTCCTTGCATTGGCATCAATTGATGGGCATCTCCATGGCATGTTGATTAGCCTCGTAAATGTGAGACTTTCTTCCTTTTTTGTCTTCTCCATATTAATCTCTACCACCGTATTCTATTCCACCCATAGTGCTATATCCATGGCTTACGCTCATGTATTGCGTGGGGGTTGAAAAAGGTGAAGGGCGTTAAAAAGTACGAACCAATTGCTTGGCTTGTCATCGGGGTTGTGTTAAGAAGATGGAGCATGACAAGACTATATGATTTTGTAGGGATAACTTTCTTTAGCATTTTTATTTTAAAATTCATGATTGTTTGTTAGTATGCCTAAGTATTGATGTCTTTATTTCAAATTATAGACGATTGCTTTGAATCATTCGGATCTTAATATTCATACCACAAAAGAGAAATTACATGATGAACATGATAGGTAGCATTCCACATCAAAAAAATTATTTTTATCATTTAACTACTCGAGGACAAGCAGGAATTAAGCTTGGGGAAGCTGATACGTCTCCAACGTATCTATAATTTTTTATTGTTTCATGCTATTATAGTATCAATCTTGGATGTTTTTATATGCAATTATATATCATTTTTTGGGACTAACCTATTAACCTAGTGCCCGGTGCCAGTTGCTATTTTTTGCTTGTTTTGGCTTTTCGGGAAATCAGTACCAAACGGAGTCCAAATGCTACGAAACTTTTTGATGATTTTTTATGGACCAGAAGGGACCCTAGAAGCTTGGGGAGAAGACCTGAAGAGTCACGAGGGAGCGACAAGCCTGTCAGGCGCACCCCAAGGAGGCATGCCCCCTAGGCTTGTGGGCCCCTCGTGGCACCTCTTGACTTAATTCTAGCTCTATAAATTCCTGAATATTCCCAATCCATCAGAGAGCCACCTGAAACACTTTTTCCGCCGCCGCAAACCCCTGTTCCTTCGAGATCCCATCTGGAGGCCTTCTTCGGTACTCTGCCGTAGGAGGAATCGATCACGAAGGGCTTCTACATCAATTGTGTTGCCCTTCTGATGATGCGTGAGTAGTTCACCACAAACCTATTGGTCCATAGCTAGTATCTAGATGGATTCTTCTCTCTCTTTGATCTTCAATACAATGTTCTCCTCGATGTTAGTGGAGATCTATTCGATGTAATCTTCTTTTGCGGTGTGTTTGTTGGGGTCCGATGAATTGTGGGTTTATGATCAGATTATTCATGAGAAATATTTGAGTCTTTTTTGAATTCTTATATGCATGATTGTTAAAGCTTTGTATTTCTCTCCGATCTATCCGTTTGGTTTAGCCAACTAGATTGATTTATCTTGCAATGGGAGAGGTGCTTTGTGATGGGTTCGATCTTGCGGTGCTCAATCCCAGTGACAGAAAGGGACATGACACGTATTTGTATCATTGCCATTAAGGATAAAAAGATGGGATTTATTCATATTGATTGAGTTTACTTTGTCTACATCATGTCATCTTGCTTAAGGCGTTACTCTGTTTTTATGAACTTAATAATCTAGATGCATGCTGGATAGCGGTCGATGGGTGAAGTAATAGTAGTAGATGCAGGCAGGAGTCAGGCTACTTGTCTCATACGTGATACCTATATACATGATCATTGCCTTGAATATCATCATAACTATGCGGTTTTCTATCAATTGCCCAACAGTAATTTGTTTACCCACCATATGCTTTTGTGATCATTGCCTTGAATATCATCATAACTATGCGGTTTTCTATCAATTGTCCAACAGTAATTTGTTTACCCACCGTATGCTTTTGTTTAAGAGAGAAGTCTCTAGTGAAAACTATGGCCCTCGGGTATACTTTTATCATATATAAAATCCAAATACCTTGCTGCAATTTGTTTACCATTATTTTATTTTGTGTTTTATTTTATCTATCTATCACTACGAGATTTGATCCTTGCAATTAATCGCCGATGGGATTGACAACCCCCTTGTTTGCGTTGGGTGGAAGTATTTGCTTTTGTGTGTGTAGGTGCTGCTAACAGGGTTCTGCGTGGTTCTCCTACTGGATTGAGTACCTTGGTTCTTAACTGAGGGAAATACATATCTCTGCTGTATTGCTTCATCCTCTCCTATTCGAGGAAATTCCAACACAGCTCACAAGTAGCAAATCCCGAAGACTACCTCTCATGGGCTTTGAAGGTCGACAAGATATTCCGTCTTCACGGCTATGAAGAGGAAAAGAAGACTGCCATGTCATCCCTTGATTTCCAAGACTATGTTCTTATTTGGTGGGAGCAAGTCATCAAGCGATGCCGAGAAAAAGGTGAACCACCTATCACCACATGGAACCAAATGAAGGATGTCATGAGAGCTCGTTTTGTGCCCATGCACTATAGCCGTGATCTATTCAAGAAGTTGCAAATCCTCAAGCAAGGCACCAAGTCGGTTGAAGACTACTACAAAGAGATGGAGATTGCAATGATACGAGCAGATGTCACGGAAGATGAGGAGCAAACTATGGCATGATTCTTGAATGGACTCAACCACCCCATCAAGAAAATCGCCGATTTCCAACCGTACTCCAACCTCCTAGAGCTAGTGCAGCAAGCAACCAAGGTGGAGCGACAAGCGCAAGATGATTTCAAGTACTCTAAGTACTCTTCCAAGAACTACGGCTCATACCCTCAAGTTTCAACAACCACGACGCCTTCTACCTCAACGAAAGCTTCACCAAGCAACAGCGACAAGTCAAGTTACAAGAAAACTTTGACACCTTCAAGTCGTTCTCCTACTACAAGCAACTACAAGCCAAAGGCTTCATCATCAACTACTCCAACGGATGAGACGACCAAGACAAGATCCTTCAAGTGCTTCACATGCCAAGGTCGTGCCACAAGACATTTGAGTGCCCAAATCGGCGCACCATGATCACCAACAACGACGACACCTATGATTCCATGAGCGAAGAAGAAATGGAAGCACTTGAGCACGTGGCCATGCACCGTCAAGTGAATGAAGATGAAGACGCTCAAATCTATTGTGACAATGATTCGAGCCCCACTCTAGTTGTCCCCAAGGTCTTGACACTTCAACACCAACAAGAAGAAGACCAACGTTGCCACATCTTCCAAACCAAAGTGGGCATCATTGGATGTTCCGTCAAGGTCGTCATCAATGGCGGAAGTTGTCACAACTTGGAAAGCGAAGAGCTATGTTCCAAGATATAATTGGTCAAGATGAAGCACCCTCGCCCCCTACAAAGTCCAATGGTTGATCGACTCCGGCACCATTCAAGTGGAGCACACCATTCATGTGTCCTTCAAGATTGGCGTGTACAAAGACACATTGGAGTGTGATGTGGTTCCCATGTCCGTATGCCATCTCCTCTTAGGACAACCCTGGCAATTCAACCGCGGCGTCACACACAACGGATGGACCAATCACTATAGCTTCAAGATGAAGGGCAAGGAGTACATGCTACGACCCATGTCGCCAAGTCACGTGATCGCCGACAAGCAAGCAACTACCCATCATGGAGAGACAAGTGAGAGAGCGAGCCACCAAAAACAGAGTGAGCACCACAAGCCAAAATTGAGTGACTCCACGATGAGGGACAAGAAAAACTTAGTGCTTTTAGCCACCAAAAGAGACATAAGTGATGTGAGTGAGCGCCCATCGAGTGTTCTTCACTTTGTACCTGTGTGCAAAGATGAGGCGGTGAGGACTAATACTTCATGATATCTACCTTTGGTGTTGTCTCATTTATTGCAGATATTCGAGAACGTATTTCCCGATGAGCTACCTCCTGGACTTCCTCAACTTCGCGGAATTGAACACTGCATCGACCTCATTCCTGGCGCACCTTTACCGAACAAGGCACCTTACAACGTCAACCCCGACGAGACCAAAGAAATATGTCGACAAGTACAACATTTCATGGAGAATCGGTATGTACGCGAGAGCTTAAGTCCATGTGCCATTTCGGTTATCCTTGTGCCTAAGAAAGATGGTACTTCTCACATGTGTCCCGATTGTCGTCCCATAAATGCTATCACCGTTCGTTATAGACACCCCATTCCATGCCATGACGATATGCTAGATGAACTTAGTGGAGCCACCATTTTCTCAAAAATTGATCTTAAAAGTGGCTACTATCAAATTCGTATTCAAGAGGGTGATGAATGGAAAACGACTTTCAAAACCAAATTTGTCTTATATGAATGGTTAGTCATGCCTATGGGCTTATCCGAAGCACCTAGCACTTTTATGCGTGTGATGCATTATGTTCTTCGCAAATACATTGGCATTTGTGTTGTGGTATACTTTGATGATATACTTGTGTTTAGTCAATCTCTTGAAGATCATGTCACACATCTTAGGGATGCTTCTTAGAAACAAGCGCTTATATGCAAACATGAAAAAAAAACACTTTTGGTGTTGACAAGCTTGTCAACCCCAAGTGGATTCAAGATCCCTTCATGGGAAGATCCTTCTAGGATTCAAGACCTCTCTCCTCCAAGGATTGGGATGAACTAGCTCCCCTTTGTACCCTCTTGTGTTGACTTCGGATCTTTGTGTCTCCTTATGTGTATCTGGATTTAGCATGTGTGTGATTTGGATCTTGTTGATTGAGTGATTTCCCTCTCGTGTTCTTCATGTTCTTTGTGGGATCCCCTCCAATTCGTGAAAGATCGGCCCCATAGGGTTCAACCCTACATCACATGCCCGTACCGGGCTTACCCGATGGGTATATTGTTTTCCCATTTATAAACCGATGGGTAATTATTTTTCCCAAATAATAGGTTTTTAACCGTTGGGTTCGCGGACAGTGGGTACCTATTGCCATGTCGAAGTCATCGGGCCGTACATCTTCACTGCTTCTAGAGGGGCCTCCCCAATAAAGGCGAATGTCTTCTTTGAGCCAGACTCAACTACAGCGGGACACTCGACCATTGAGAGGACGTGCACGCTTCAAGCAAATGAATGATGACAGTTGTCCAAAAAATTAGAAGTGCAACCATTCCTCTTTGGAGATGGACGAAGATGAAGATGATGATGGTGATGGAGAGGAAAGGGTGCCTAGAAGTCCCACTCCGATGTCTAGCATGTCAGCCCGACGGGAGTAAGAGAGGAAATGTGGCGCCCCCGACTCAATCGTACACTAATCATACACGCAAACGTGTACGATCAAGCACAGGGACTCACGGGAAGATATCACAACACAACTCTAACACAATTTAAACGGAGGTCCACAATATTACAGACCAGGGATCCGAAGATCCGAATACATAAGTCAGTCATACAAATATTATCTGAGTACAGACATAGTTAGACAAGTTTTGCCTTAAGAAGGCTAGCACAAACAGCGACACTAGACCGAAAGGCATTGGCCTCCTGCCTGGGAGCCTCCGATCCTACTCCTGGTCGGCTGGCTCAATCCAGTAGTAAGTGCCCTCTGGACCCTCCTGGTAGTAAGCTCCGATGGTGGCATCTGGCTCCTGGACTCCATCGTCTGATGTATCATCAATGTGGGGTATATGGGGAAAAGAGAAAGTAAAGCAACCGTGAGTACTCATCCGAAGTACTCAGCAATCAAGGATCTATACTACATATGCAACATTATCAATGGAGAAAGGCTGTATATGTGGACTGGGCTGCAGAAATGCCAGAATAGAGAGAAGGCCTGGTTCTATCGAAGACTAGCATCTTCAAACATCTTCACAAGGCCATCATCTTGCAGCAGTAGAAGAGAGTAGAATAGCATTTTATTTAGCAAACATGTTGAAGTACAGCTTAAAGATCCTTCCTCGACTCCCAAGCGAGAAAGCGATCCCGAAGCTTCAATTAAGTAACAAGTATCCAGTTTAAGTAGTAGATTGGGATACACAAACTGAGCGTCCTTTACCGTAGGATCGGCTATCGATAGAAGATTCATCCCTGCAGGGGTGCACTACTGTTACCCAACACGCTCGATCAACTCTGGCCGGACACACTTGCTGGGTAATGCCCGTCCTCGGAAGATCAACACGAAGCAGCGCTCTACCTAGGCTCGGCAGAGAGGTCAGCACGCCGGACTAACCTATGCACCCAGAGGTCTCGGGCCATCGCCCTGGGCACCCTGCGCGTTGCGAGACTGGCCGGGGTGCAGGCGCGACACTGAACTCGTCAGTGAAGTATCCAGCCCAATCCCGACAATCAGCCCGCACGGTGAATCGTGACGTCAGACGAGCTTTCGGGAGAAACGTACTTCGTAGAGGGTCCCATAACCATTATCCCGCGTGGTGGTAGTGCGTATAGGGCACGTCGACCCACTCAGATCACACACCCAAATCCAATAGGCTCAATTAGTATCACGCGGAGACAATCAGAGTCTCTGATGCTCCGCCACAATGTCACACTCGAGTGCCCTTCCGGCACACCCAAAAATCATAGATCCCCAGCGGGTACCCACCAGGGTGGACCCGCCTATAACAAGGGTCAAAGTAACCGTGTGGTCATAACATCAAGGGGGAAACCCGAGGAATCACCCTCGGCAGATTCCACTCGACGAAATCATCAGGGTGAACGTATGAGGCATCACCCTCGAGGTTCACACTAAGGGGTCGCACGACAGAGTCGTATCGGAAGTGGAGAAGGAGGAATCACCCTCGATGACCACGATCGAACAGCTACACTGTAGAGTATTCATCGGGAGTGCGTTACGAGGTATCACCCTCGGCACTCGATAGTAACTAAGCAGAGTCGTACAACTAAGGGGGTGTGAAGTGAGGTGTCGGTCTCTGGTCGACGATCACGTTGATCGAGTCGTCGACGATCAAGCAGGGGCATCAAGGATAAGGGGGTGGGGTCACTGATGGTTCACTACCAACCTATACTAAACAGTTTATCATAGGCAGGTAAGGTAGCAATGAACAGGTTACAACAGCAGGCTATGCATCAGAATAGAAGCATACATTAACAGTAGCAAAATCTAATGCAAGCAGGAGAATAGAATGGGCGATATCTGGATGCTCAAGGGGGGGGCTTGCCTGGTTGCTCTGGCAAGAGAGAGGGGTCGTCAACGGGCTGCTTGTCGGTAGTGTAGTCGTACCCGGGTGCGGCGTCGTCGGTCTCAGCGTCTATCGAGAGAGAGAAGGAGGGGGAGAGAAACAATAAATTCACGGCGATAATGCAAACAATATGTATGACATGCCTAAATGATATGCCGGGGTGTTCTACTGCCTAACTAAATGATTTAGTTAATTTAGGAATTTATTTGGATTTATTTAATCAATGTGGGGCACTATTCATTTACTGAAAACGGTCTAAAAGTTCAATGTTCTTATAGCTAGAGGCATCTGACGGGAATACGAAGGGCGTATTCGGGTTCGTATCGGAATTCTGAGCTAGTTTCATGTATAAAGTATTTCCATCGGAGTTACGGATTATTTAATATGATTTTCTAAAGTTTTTATTAATTTCTAGAATTTAATTAATTATTTAAATTAACATTATCCGAAACAGTGTTATGCTGACATCAGCATGACGTCAGCAGGCGTCCTGACATGTGGGTCCCACATGTCATAGACTGTTGGCTAATTAGTGATTAACTAATTAATTAACATTAAATTTAAACTAATTAATTAAATTAGATTAACCTAATCAGGATTAATTAATCACTAATTAATTATTTAATTAGCTAATTATTTTTTTTTATTTTTTTTAAACGCTTTGGGCGTGGGCCCCATCTGTCATTGGGCCAGGGGGGAACTGGCCCACTGGCCAGTGGCACAGGGGCGGCGGGGCCCCACCCGTCAGTGGCTCGAGGCCACTGACACGGGCGCGGCGCGCGTCTACGGGCGCCGATGTGCGGGCGGCCGGTGGCGGCGGCAGGGGGGACTAGGCGAGGCCGTGGCCTCGTGGGGGCGCCGGCGCGCGGCAGCAGAGGCTGGTGCGGAGCGGCTCAGTGCGAGGCACCGAGGTGCGAGGTCGGGACCGGCGAGGTGCGCGCGCAGCAGAGGCAGGAGCAGAAGCAGGCAGCGGCGACGTGCGATGGAGGCGCGGCCACGGGGAGGAGCAAGCAGGCCAGTGGGGACGCGATCGACGGCGGGTGCGAGCGTCGGGCGGAGCTGCGTGGGGGGGGGAACACGGCGACCGGGCACGAGAGCGCCAGCGGCGCACGGGGGTGGGCTGCACGGGAGTGCGGGCTCCGCAGGCAGAGCGCGAGCGCGGTCGGCGCGGGCGGGCGATGCGGCGAGCGAGGCCGCGGTGAGCGCGGGCGTGCGGGTGCGCGTGCGGCGCGAGGGAGAGAGAGGCGGGCGAGCTCACTGCGGGGCGTAGGGCACGGGGCAGCGTGCTCGGGGAGGAAGACCGGGCGAGGTTGTCGACGGAGAGGAAAGGTGTCCGGACGCGAGGCGACGGCGTCGGGCAGCGGGCGTCGGGGTCGGGGCGCCGTTGCCCCATTGGATCGGGGTGGGGGGAGAGGGAGTGAGCGAGGGGGTTAGGGTTTTCTGGGTCTCTGGGGGGGAGAGGCCATATAGGCAAAGGGGTGCTGGGCCGGCCTGGTGGCCGTGGCCCAGTTGGGCCGGGGGGGTTTTCCTTTTTCTTATTTTTCTGTTTTGTTTTCTTTTGTCTTTTTCTTTTTTTATTTATTCACATTTCTCTGTTAGTAAATTGTTAGGCCTCCAAATGATTTTTATAAAACATGGCAATTGCTCTAATAAATACTAGGCATTACCTACTACTACCAAAAATTAGTTTGGAGACAATTTGAGTTCACACTATTTTTATAATAATTAAAATGCATTAATCCTTACTGTTTTGATAATGTTTGAGCCACCTAATTATTTTATTAATTGTTGGTTTCAATTTTAGAATAGTCTCTGCAATATTTGTTATTTACTGAACATTTTAGTTTCTATGTTGGACAACTTTTATTTTCCACTTTCATTTAAATTTGAATTTGACTTAGGAGTTGAAATGCAATATGCTGCTAATGATGATTATGCACTATTAAGCTTGCTGACATGTCATTATCAAAAGTGATTACTGTAGCTAATGACAGGGGGTGTTACAACTCTCCTCATCTATCAAGAATTCTCATCCCGAGAATTAAGAGGAAGACTGAAAGAAAGAGGGGTATTCTTCATGAAGACGATCCTCGCGTTCCCAAGTGGCCTCATCTTCAGAATGATTTGACCACTGGACCTTGAGGAATTTGATTGACTTTTGACGAGTCCGACGTTCAGCTTCATTAAGAACACGGATGGGATATTCTAGATAAGACAGATCTTCCCGTAATTCAAGCACTTCGTGATCCACAGCTCGAATAGGATCCTTGAAGCAGCGACGGAGTTGGGATACATGAAAGACATCATGTACTTGGGAAAGATTAGGCGGCAACTGCAATTGATATGCCACTTCTCCTCGACGGGCAAGAATACGGAACGGGCCAATGTAGCGAGGAGCTAACATGCCCTTGATTCTGAACCGATGAGTGCCTTTCAACGGAGTGACGCGGAGGTAAGCTTGCTCGCCAGGTTGATAGACTATTTCCTGGTGCTTTCGGTCATAGTAGCTCTTCTGATGAGACTGAGCAGTTTTCAAATGTTCACGGACAATGCGGACTTGGTCTTCTGCTTGCTGAATAATGTCCGGTCCGACGAGTGAGCGTTCCCCAGTTTCTGACCAATTCAGAGGGGTTCGACACTTACGACCGTATAGAACTTCAAACGGTGCCATCTTCAGACTAGCCTGATAGCTATTGTTGTAAGAGAATTCAGCATACGGGAGAGATTCCTCCCATTTCTTACCGAAGGAGATGACGCAAGCTCGAAGCATATGTTCGAGCACTTGATTAACTCGTTCAACTTGACCCTGTGACTGAGGGTGAAAAGCGGTACTGAACGACAGATGTGTTCCCATAGCTTCTTGGAAACTATTCCAGAATCTGGAGGTGAAGAGGCTGCCACGATCAGAACTGATCTCCAACGGAACACCATGGAGTGACACAATTCGGGAAACATACAGGTCTGCTAACTGGCTAGCAGTGATTGTCTCTTTAACTCGCAGAAAGTGAGCAACCTTAGAGAATTGGTCAATGACGACAAAAATAGCATCATGACCCTTCTGGGATTTGGGAAAACCAGTAATGAAATCCATTTGGACCTTGTCCCATTTCCATTCAGGAATTGCAAGGGGTTGCAGAGTTCCAGCGGGCCTTTGATGTTGAGCTTTAACGCGGCGGCAAACGTCACACTCAGAAACATAACGAGCAATATCTCGCTTCATATTAGGCCACCAGTATCTCTGACATATGTCACGGTACATCTTTGTGCTACCAGGATGAATTGACAGAGGAGTGTCATGAGCTTCCATCATAACGTGTTCTCTCTCATCTTTGAACTTAGGTACGAAGAGACGGTGTTGGAAAAATAGGATCCCATCATTATCAAGATGGAACTCCGACGGTTTTCCTTTTTCAAGGTATCGCTTGATCCTTTGAACTTCAGAGTCATACCGTTGCATAGTCTTGATGCTGTGTTCTAAATCTGGTTCGACAACCAGGGTATTGAGATAACCCTGTGGAACAATATGGAGGTTCAATTTACGAAGCCCTTCATAAAGCATAGGTTGTGATTCCTGAACCACATGATTGCTGCAATAAGCCTTACGGCTCAAAGCATCGGCCATTACATTTGCCTTGCCAGGGGTGTATGAGATATTCATATCATAATCGGCTATTGTCTCGAGCCATCTTTGTTGACGAAGGTTCAGATCTGGTTGAGTATATAAATACTTCAAACTTTGATGATCCGTATATATCTCGCAACGGTTACCGAGAAGGTAATGTCGCCATAGCTTCAGGGCATAAATAACCGCAGAAAGTTCAAGATCGTGCACTGGGTAATTTTCTTCGTGAGGACGCAATTGTCGGGAGGCATAAGCAATCACCTTGCGTTCTTGCATTAGGACACAGCCTAATCCTTGACGGGAGGCATCGCAGTATATCACGAAATCCTTTGGGAATCCGGGGGTGCTAATACTGGGGCAGATGTCAATTTATCTTTTAGTGTCTGAAAGCTTTCTTGACATTTTTCTGTTCACTCAAATTTAACACCTTTGTGAAGCAGATTTGTCAATGGTTTTGAAATCTTGGAAAAGTTCTCAACGAATCAACGGCAATAACTAGCAAGTCCGAGAAAACTTCTGACTTGCTTAACATTCTTCGGGGGAGTCCAGTCAAGAAAAGCCTGAACTCGTTTGGGGTTAACAGCAATTCCAGCCTTGGAAATCACATGACCAAGGTAAGTTACTTCAGAAAGCCAAAATTCACGTTTGGAATACTTGGCATACAACTGGTGTTGTCAGAGCCTTTCTAGTACCAAACGAAGGTGTTCAGCATGTTCTTCTTTATTCTTAGAATAAACCAGAATATCATCCAAATAAACCACGACGAATTTGTCGAGGTAATCCATGAATATATAATTCATCAGATGGGAGAACGTAGCTGGAGCATTCATTAGGCCAAATGACATGACGGTGTATTCATAGGAGCCATAACGAGTGACGAATGCAGTCTTGGGAATATCCTCTTCACGGACATGGATCTGGTGATAACCCAACCTCAGGTCGAGTTTAGAGAACACCGACGATCTAGCGAGTTGATCATAAAGATCATTGATCCGGGGCAGTGGGTATTTATTCTGGATTGTGGCTTGGTTAATGGGCCGATAATCCTGAACCAAACGGTTAGTTCCATCCTTCTTCTTAACGAAGAGTGAAGGTGCTCTCCAAGCAGAGGAACTGGGGCAGATGAAACCACTCTTAAGCGACTTGTCGATTTCTTCCTTAAGCTCGAGTAGATGATGCGGAGGCATCTTATAAGGTCGCTTGGCAATAGGGACGGTGCCAGGCTTCAAGTCGATGACAAACTCGACAGCTCTAGCCGGGGGTATTCCTGGAAGTTCTTCTGGAAAGACGTCTGGAAAATCTCGAACAACAGGAACGTTCTCGATCCCTTCCAGAGGTGAGGCGTTCAAAGCATTCAGAACATATATCTGAGCTTCGGCGTCCCGAGTAATGCTGGCGGTATAGCTCACTAACTCATCGGTGGGGTGAAGAAGTTGGATGACTTTAGTGGCACAATTGATCGAAGCAATGTGAGCTTTCAACCAATCCATTCCAAGAATGAGGTCCATGGTGGAAGACTTCAGGACGATGGGCGATGCAAGGAATTCAAACCCTTTAATTTCGACGGTAACGTCAGGTGCTATCACGTCAGCATGACAGTGACCTCCGGGGGTTTTAATGACTAACGGAGTATGCATTTTCTCATATCGAATGCCATGCATAAATGCAAATTTTCCAGAGATGAATGAATGTGATGCTCCTGAATCAAATAAAACAGAAGCAGGTACTGAGTTAACAAGAAGGGTACCCATCACAGTAGCAGGTTGATCCTGGACTTCTTCAATGTCAATGTTGTAGGCGTGTCCACGACCATGTGCAGCAGACCCAGTATTATAGTTGCGGGTCTGATTATTGCCACGACCATTGCCACGGCCAGCATGAGGAAAGGCTAACTGATTCTAATTCTGGCGGCAGTCTTTAGCCTGGTGACCTGGTTTGCGGCACTTGAAGCATAGACCATCTTCAGGACGAAGAGGAGCATTGTTTTGAATAGCTTGAGTTTTTGGCTGCCTCGGTGGTGGAGGAGGCAGACGTGGTGAAGCATAGTTGTTCTTTTGCGCAGAGGTATTGGGACGGAACGCATTGTTGGGAATCCAAACTCGACGCTTCGATGCTGAGCCCGAAGATGAGCCAGCATCACGATAGCGCTTCTGCGAGTCCTTGTATTCCATCTGAGCGGTCTCAACAAGAATAGCCTTGTTCGTCAGAGTTGAAAAGTCATTGAAGTCTTGAGCAGCTAGTGCAAGCTTGAGGTCGGGGTGTAGTCCACTACGGAACTTCTCTTGTCTGCGTGCATCGTGGCGATGTCTTCTTCAGCATAGCGGGAGAGGTCTAGAAATTCCCGCTGATAAGCTTCGACAGTCTTATTGCCCTGAGTGAGGTTACGGAACTGGGTCTTCATGCGTTCCATAATTGCCTGAGGGATGTAACGGGTACGGAAAGCAGCCTGGAACTCATACCAGGTGATGACTGTTCCAATAGGCAGAGTACGCTTGTGTGTGTCCCACCATTGAGCAGTGGGGCCCTTTAAGAAAAAGGCCGCGAAGTTGACGAAGTTGGCAGAGGCGACATTAGCTGACTCCATCTCGTGAGTGATGTCGCGGAGCCAGTCATCAGCATCCAGTGGCTTGTCAGAGTTGCGGAACTGCGTTGGGCTGAGTCGCATAAACTCTGTCAAAGTTATTGAAGCTGGGTTCTGGTTCTGGTTGTTCTGATGCGAAAACTGAGCCATGATTCCAGTCATGAACTGGCGGTTAAGCTCAAACTGTTGCATCATAGCCGCCATATAGTCTAGCGGTGGTGGGCGTTCAGGGGCACGACCACGACCACGACCACCTGGTCTACCCATCCTGCTAAGTATCAACAGGGGGTAGTTTAGTAAAAGCAATTGCAAGCGTTTAGTGACAGACCTGATGTAACTCGACAACAATTTAAGTAGTGTAACAGATACATAACAGTAGTCGATTAAGACATACAGATCCATACACAGAGTCGGGTACATGCGGACAGCATAACGGCGCAAATTCAAAAGCTAGACATACTAGGCGGCGCGCAGGCACGCGGTAAGGAAGTACACAACGAGACATAGCAAAGGCTACATCAACATCAGAGAAAACCACCGAAACGGGGTAACTGCAAGTGCTGATGACGAATATTCGTCGCGGAAGGATCCTGCGCTCCATGTGCACTCTGATGCAGAATCCGGTCTCGAGCTGTAAGAAGAGGTCCACGTGCAGGTGTATGACCTCCAACAGCAGGCCAATCAATACCATCATACATCTGAGTTCTGCGCGGGTAAAGGATGTGCTCAGGATGTATCCCTGCGCGAACAGCGGGTAGCAACTGCGTCATAGCATCGTAGAGACGTGCTCGAGTGGCTACCAACTCGACGGCAAGAGCCCGAACAGTGCGATCCAGAGCCTGAGTGCACTGAATCAGAATGCGCGGGTCATAGCGACGAGGCTCGAACGGGGCACAGATAGCTGTGTAGTATCCAGTAGCATCTCCAGCAGGGGCATACGAAATGTATCGGAACTCAGAGTCATCCAAGATATCACTGAACTGTCCTCGGAGACGTGCGACGGCAGAGTAGGCGGCATCATGGACTGCCATCTCAATCGTCACGCCGATACCGTGGAAAAGGTGTAGCTCGGTGTCTGAGTCATTTTGCTGATCATAGATACGAACATCAGCATGGTACTGCTCCTGATTGAACTCGCGGTAATCCTCGTAAACCAAGTACTCAGGATACCAACGGTAGCCAAGTCTGGTCATGAGAGCGATCAGGACAGCTGGAAACCCAGGGGTATTACGAGCCCAAGTGCGAAGCACAAGCTGTGTCGTAGGACGTGGTGGAAACAAACGGTCCATCTGAAACAGAGGAAATTCAGATTTGTCAAATGACAATGAGAAGTTTAACACAACTCGGAGAGAAAGGTTAAACAAAACAATGGAAAGGAAAATGATTATCAGACTAATCAGATCAATGACAGGGAAATCGCATAGATATCCAGCTCTCCGGGTAGACGGAATTTACGAGATCCTAAGTGTCGGCGTTAGTAAAATTTATTTAACCCGAGTAGAAGAGAGATCAGAGTCCCAGAGTATAGACGAGGAATAAAAGATCCTAATACCACCCAGTTGGCGACGTGGGCCCGTAAGCCACACAGCCAAGTTAGTAAATTAGTTTTTCGGTTTCTAGACTCAACTTCGGCCAAGGAATTGGAAGGGGGCTTCCTACAGGCAGTCGGCTCTGATACCAACTTGTGGCGCCCCCGACTCAATCGTACACTAATCATACACGCAAACGTGTACGATCAAGCACAGGGACTCACGGGAAGATATCACAACACAATTTAAACGGAGGTCCACAATATTACAGACCAGGGATCCGAAGATCCGAATACACAAGTCAGTCATACAAATATTATCTGAGTACAGACATAGTTAGACAAGTTTTGCCTTAAGAAGGCTAGCACAAACAGCGACACTAGATCGAAAGGCGTTGGCCTCCTGCCTGGGAGCCTCCGATCCTACTCCTGGTCGGCTGGCTCAATCCAGTAGTAAGTGCCCTCTGGACCCTCCTGGTAGTAAGCTCCGGTGGTGGCATCTGGCTCCTGGACTCCATCGTCTGATGTATCATCAATGTGGGGTATATGGGGAAAAGAGAAAGTAAAGCAACCGTGAGTACTCATCCGAAGTACTCAGCAAGCAAGGATCTATACTACATATGCAACATTATCAATGGAGAAAGGCTGTATATGTTGACTGGGCTGCAGAAATGCCAGAATAGAGAGAAGGCCTGGTCCTATCGAAGACTAGCATCTTCAAACATCTTCACAAGGCCATCATCTTGCAGTAGTAGAAGAGAGTAGAATAGCATTTTATTTAGCAAACATGTTGAAGTACAGCTTAAAGATCCTTCCTCGACTCCCAAGCGAGAAAGCGATCCCGAAGCTTCAATTAAGTAACAAGTATCCAGTTTAAGTAGTAGATCGGGATACACAAACTGAGCGTCCTTTACCGTAGGACCAGCTATCGATAGAAGATTCATCCATGCAGGGGTGCACTACTGTTACCCAACACGCTCGATCAACTCTGGCCGGACACACTTGCTGGGTAATGCCCGTCCTCGGAAGATCAACACGAAGCAGCGCTCTACCTAGGCTCGGCAGAGAGGTCAACACGTCGGACTAACCTATGCACCCAGAGGTCTCGGGCCATCGCCCTGGGCACCCTGCGCGTTGCGAGACTGGCCGGGGTGCAGGCGCGACACTGAACTCGTCTGTGAAGTATCCAGCCCAATCCCGACAATCAGCCCGCACGGTGAATCGTGATGTCAGACAAGCTTTCGGGAGAAACGTACTTCGCAGAGGGTCCCATAACCATTATCCCGCGTGGTGGTAGTGCGTATAGGGCACGTCGACCCACTCAGATCACACACCCAAATCCAATAGGCTCAATTAGTATCACGCGGAGACAATCAGAGTCTTTGATGCTCCGCCACAATGTCACACTCGAGTGCCCTTCCGGCACACCCGAAAATCATAGATCCCCAGCGGGTACCCACCAGGGTGGACCCGCCTGTAACAAGGGTCAAAGTAACCGTGTGGTCATAACATCAAGGGGGAAACCCGAGGAATCACCCTCGGCGGATTCCACTCGACGAAATCATCAGGGTGAACATATGAGGCATCACCCTCGAGGTTCACACTGAGGGGTCGCACGACAGAGTCGTATCGGAAGTGGAGAAGGAGGAATCACCCTCGATGACCACGATCGAACAGCTACACTGCTGAGTATTCATCGGGAGTGCGTTATGAGGTATCACCCTCGGCACTCGATAGTAACTAAGCAGAGTCGTACAACTAAGGGCGCGTGAAGTGAGGTGTCGGTCTCTGGTCGACGATCACGTTGATCGAGTCGTCGATGATCAAGCAGGGGCATCAAGGATAAGGTGGTGGGGTCACTGATGGTTCACTACCAACCTATACTAAACAGTTTATCATAGGCAGGTAAGGTAGCAATGAACAGGTTACAACAACAGGCTATGCATCAGAATAGGAGCATACATTAACAGTAGCAAAATCTAATGCAAGCAGGAGAATAGAATGGGCGATATCTGGATGCTCAAGGGGGGGGGCTTGCCTGGTTGCTCTGGCAAGAGAGAGGGGTCGTCAACGGGCTGCTCGTCGGTAGTGTAGTCGTACCCGGGTGCGGCGTCGTCGGTCTCAGCGTCTATCGAGAGAGAGAAGGAGGGGAGAGAAACAATAAATTCACGGCGATAATGCAAACAATATGTATGACATGCCTAAATGATATGCCGGGGTGTTCTACTGCCTAACAAAATGATTTAGTTAATTTAGGAATTTATTTGGATTTATTTAATCAATGTGGGGCACTATTCATTTACTGAAAACGGTCTAAAAGTTTAATGTTCTTATAGCTAGAGGCATCTGACGGGAATACGGAGGGCGTATTCGGGTTCGTATCGGAATTCTGAGCTAGTTTCATGTATAAAGTATTTCCATCGGAGTTACGGATTATTTAATATGATTTTCTAAAGTTTTTATTAATTTCTGGAATTTAATTAATTATTTAAATTAACATTATCCGAAACAGTGTTATGCTGACGTCAGCATGACATCAGCATGCGTCCTGACATGTGGGTCCCACATGTCATAGACTGTTGGCTAATTAGTGATTAACTAATTAATTAACATTTAATTTAAACTAATTAATTAAATTAGATTAACCTAATCAGGATTAATTAAATTAATTAATCACTAATTATTTATTTAATTAACTAATTATTTTTATTAATTATTATTTTTTTAACGTTTTGGCCGTGGGCCCCATCTGTCATTGGGCCAGGGGGAACTGGCCCACTGGCCAGTGGCACAGGGGCGGCGGGGCCCCACCCGTCAGTGGCACGAGGCCACTGACGCGGGCGCGGCGCGCGTCTACGGGCGCCGATGTGCGGGCGGCCGGTGGCGGCGGCAGGGGGGACTAGGCGAGGCCGTGGCCTCGTGGGGGCGCCGGCGCGCGGCAGCAGAGGCTGGTGCGGAGCGGCTCGGTGCGAGGCACCGCGGTGCGAGGCCGGGACCGGCGAGGTGCGCGCGCAGCAGAGGCAGGAGCAGAAGCAGGCAGCGGCGACGGCGACGTGCAACGGAGGCGCGGCCACGGGGAGGAGCAAGCAGGCCAGTGGTTACGCGGTCGACGGCGGGTGCGAGCGCCGGGCGGAGCTGCGTGGGGTGGGAACACGGCGAATGGGCACGAGAGCGCGAGCGGCGCATGGGGGTGAGCTGCACGGGAGCGCGGGCTCCGCAGGCAGAGCGCGAGTGCGGTCGGCGCGGGCGGGCGATGCGGCGAGCGAGGCCGCGGTGAGCGCGGGCGTGCGGGTGCGCGTGCGGGGCGAGGGAGAGAGAGGCGGGGCGAGCTCACTGCGGGGCGTAGGGCACGGGGCAGCGGTGCTCGAGCAGGAAGATGGGGACGAGGTCGTCGACGGAGAGGGAGAGGTGGTGCCGGACGGCGAGGCGACGGCGTCGGGCAGCGGGCGTCGGGGTCGGGGCGCCGTTGCCCCGATCTGGATCGGGGGTGGGGGGAGAGGGAGTGAGCGAGGGGGTTAGGGTTTCGGGGTCTCTGGGGAGGAGAGGCCATATATGCACGGGGGTGCTGGGCCGGCCTAGTGGCCGTGGCCCAGTTGGGCCGGGGGGGGGGGGGGGGGGGGTTTCCTTTTTCTTATTTTTCTGTTTTGTTTTCTTTTGTCTTTTTTTTTTTTTATTTATTTACATTTCTCTGTTAGTAAATTGTTAGGCCTCCAAATGATTTTTATAAAACATGGCAATTGCTCCAATAAATACTAGGCATTACCTACTACTACCAAAAATTAGTTTGGAGACAATTTGAGTTCACACAATTTTTATAATAATTAAAATGCATTAATCCTTACTGTTTTGATAATGTTTGAGCCACCTAATTATTTTATTAATTGTTGGTTTCAATTTTAGAATAGTGTCTGCAATATTTGTTATTTACTGAACATTTTAGTTTCTATGTTGGACAACTTTTATTTTCCACTTTCATTTAAATTTGAATTTGACTTAGGAGTTGAAATGCAATATGCTGCTAATGATGATTATGCACTATTAAGCTTGCTGACATGTCATTATCAAAAGTGATTACTGTAGCTAATGACAGGGGGTGTTACAGGAAATGACAAGCTCAAGAGAGATGGGGAGGTGGAGGCAATGAAAGAAAAACACCGATGTGTTGTTTAGGGTAAGGAACGAGTATGCAGAGAGAGGGAACAATAAAATATAGATATGGAGGAGAAGAACTAAAGAAGATCCAAAATAAGAGAGTAAGATGAGATGCTATGCAAGAGAGCAGCCAGCGTCAAGAAGAGATGGAGGTACGTAGGCTCGAAATTCAGGTATGTTGGGCGGCAATTAAACAGCTAGCTAGGGGAATCGTTTCATCATGTTGGATGCGAACTCTACGGATCCATAGGCGTGAGAATTTTGGGAGAAGATGTGAATGTCGATCATATGGTGCAGGGACCTTTGACGAGGGGACAACGCACACGTCAAGGAAGTGGATGGTGACATGCTGATAACATGTGATTTGTACATATCCCCGGTTAACACTTTCGTCTATGTAACTTTCTAAAACTTATGTGCATGTTTTCTTGATGTGTTAAATGTTTAAATTTGAAGGCAATCGAAGTGTTTGAAAGAGAAAAAAATTATGGCGGCTCTGAGTTTGCACGTCATCCGACCAGTCTGCAAATGCATATGGAGCACATCTGCATTATTTTTTGAACACGGTACAGACGCAAACGCTCGTACATACGCGCATACACTCGCCCCTATGAACACACACACACACACCCTACCCCTATGAGCACCTTCGAGAGACTGAGCCGGCATATCATCTTGAGATTTACGAAGTTACCGTAGGCGCCTCGTCGTCAACGGGAACGTCTCTTCCCACTGAAAGTGCATCGCCGTTAATTCTAAAATAAATCCAGGAATAATGTGAGCACATATGCATTACTGTGACTACAAATATGGCAACTCTGCGGGAGTTTCTCTTCTTTTTTTGACCGGATGCGAGAGTTGCTCTTAGAATTGGTCTATGCATTATATAGTTCGTGGTGATCTGTTTGGCCCTCCAAACGATATAGGAGTATACTAGAAGGGTCCGCGCGCTTCGCCGCGCCGTTTTTCTCTTTAATGTTTAGATTCTTAGTTTTTTCATATGAGAATTTTTAATGGACCATGGGATACCCGGTAATAAGAATTCTTGCTAGCTCCAAAGCAACACAGGAAAACCAATATCAATAAGTACGGACCTGGAAATATAGGTCATAACTTGTAAACTGAGAATGGCTAGATAATACCAAAACCGAAATAACTGGCATGGTCAACAAACCATAATCCTTCTTCAGGTAGACACATACTTGCAAACTACAACATAAAACAAGGCTGCTTTCATCCTTGTCTATCTCTTCAATACGTATTTGGTGGTGTGGTTGATCAGTTGTTCCATCAATTTGTCCACACCGTTACCCAAATTAAACTCCTCTGTGTGCATCAATAAAATGTTATTTTGGTTGTCAAGGCGGACGACACTATATAACACAAGAAGAACTCTTTAGTACACTGGAGCTAACTAATTTGCACAGTTTTGAAACATCAATCTATGATCTTGTTTTACCAACCATAGAGTAGATAATACACTACTGGAATCAGACTATTTGCCGTCAGCCGTTTCTTTGCCGTCCGCTAGTTGACGGTAAAGGCGTTCTTTGCCGTCAGCATACAAAAAGCGGACGGCAAAAAACTGGCGAATCTTTGCCGTCAGCCAGTTCTTTGCCGTCGGTTGGTGGGCCGTTGCATCAAGTTGACGGCAAAGTTTCTTTGCCGTCTGCTAGCCGACGGCAAATGTGTTCTACCTAAAGGCCCTAACGGCCCACCTCTTCCTCCTCTCTCACTTCTCTCTCTCGCTAGGGTTTCTCCCCGTCCGCCGCCCCGACTGCACCCCGCCGCTCCGCTGAGCCCCCTCCGGTGAAATTTACGACAAACCGACAAATGATTCATATATATTACATACAATTCATACATATTACATTTCATCCCTAATCTAGCTACTCGTCGTCGGAGTCGGCGAGGTTCACGACCTCGCCCGCACTGCCGTCGTTGCCATCGTCATCGCTGCTCTTGCCGGCAGCCTCCCAGTCGACGCCGTCGTCGTGCTCCACCGCAGGCGCGTCCACAGGCTCCGCGATAGCCGCCGCCACCGCGTCCAATTACGCCTGCAGATCCGCGGCCTCCCTCGCCGCCGCCTCTGCCTGCGGCGCCCGTAAGGCGACGAGGTAGCCGGGGCTGTCGTCAGGGTCCCCCTCCTCGCGCAGTACGACCAGATCCGGCGGGATCTCGACGGCGGGAGGGGCAGAGGGTCCGGCGACCGCGGGTGCCAGAAGGCAGGGCGACGTGACGGCCAGAGGGCGACGGCGGGAACGGCCATCGCGGCGCGGGGCAGATGAGGAGCCGCCCGCCTCCCGCCGGAGCTCGCCGACGACCGCCCAATAATCCTTGCCGTTCCAATAGCGGTGGCGGCCGGCGATGTTCCAACGGCCACCGCGGTGGCGGCGGAGCTCGTCCGGCGTCGCGCCGGGCCCCCTCGTCGGGTAGCCGTCGGCGGTGATGTGGAACTCGCGCAGCAGACGGCACCCCGGCGGCACCATTAGCCCCACGGCGATGAGCTCGTCGGTCTCTGGTGTCCCGAGGCTCGACGGCCATGAGCCGCCCCTCGAAGGACCGCCGCTGCCGCCGGACGCCATGGTCGCTGCCGAGAGAGGGAAGGGCGTCGGGGTGGAGGAGGGCGGCAAGAGAGAAGGGCGCCGGGGAGTGGAGTGAAGCGCGTCGGTGGGGAGGAGGGAGGCCGACGGGGGCCTACATAGGCGGACGGGGCGGCGGTGTAGGTGGGCGGCGACCCACCGAAGTAACGATGGCCTTAATGGTGCGTCGGGAGACGTACGGGCGGCGGACGCCTCGGGAACCGCCGCCTTGACAGTCACGCGGGCCGCACGACGCCACGCGGTCCGCACGATGTGTGTGCTGACGTCCGGAAGCTAACGTGTGTGCTGACGACCCGATTCTTTGCCGTCAGCCGGCAGACGGCAAAGCCTCCCGTTAGCCACCTAACGGGGCTAACGTCTAATCTTTGTTTTCCATGTTCTTTGCCGTCGGCCACCGACGGCAACGGTCCTTTGTCGTCCGTTTTGAGAAAGCGGACGGCAAAAAAGCTGTTTACCGTCGCTTCCTTTGTCGGGCATGTTTGCCGTCCGCGGCGGACAGCAAAGGCGTTTGCCGTCCATTTTCCGGTCCTTTGCCGTCTGCCACGGCCGACCGCAAAGAGCATGGTCAACAAACCATAATCCTTCTTCAGGTAGACACATACTTGCAACTTACAACATAAAACAAGGCTGCTTTCATCCTTGTCCATCTCTTCAATACGTATTTGGTGGTGTGGTTGATCAGTTGTTCCATCAATTTGTCCACACCGTTACCCAAATTAAACTCCTCTTTGTGCATCAATAAAATGTTATTTTGGTTGTCAAGGCGGACGACACTATATAACACAAGAAGAACTCTTTAGTACACTGGAGCTAAATTTGCACAGTTTTGAAACATCAATCTATGATCTTGTTTTACCAACCATATGTGACGCCCCCGGTCCAATCGTGCACTAATCATACACGCAAATGCACACGATCAAGCCTAAGTACTCACGGGAAGATATCACAACACAACTCTAAAACATAAATAAAGTCATACAAGCTTTATATCACAAGCCAGGGGCCTCGAGGGCTCGAATACATAAGCTTGCGTACAAGCGTCAGCAGAAGCATCAGATATCTGAGTACAGATATGAAACAGAAACAGAAAGACCTTTAGAAAGGCGGGGCAAAATAAAACAACTACGATCGAAAGGCGCAGGCCTCCTGCCTGGGACCCTCCGATCCTACTCCTGGTCGACGGCAAGCTCGAAGTAATAACCACCCTCGGGGTAGTAGTAGCGATCGTCGGCGGGGACAGCTGTCTCAGGGGCTCCGTCATCTTGGTCACGACAAACTGATATGGGGAGAAAAGGAAAACAAAGCAACCGTGAGTACTCAGAAGTACTCAGCAAGCAAGGATCTACACTACATATGCAACATTTTCAAAGAGAGGCTGTATATGTGGACTGGGCTGCAGAAATGCCAGAATAGAGAGAAGGCCTAGTCCTATCGAAGACTAGCATCTTCATCGGTCTTGCAGCAATAGAAGAGGGCAGAACAGATCAATATAAAGTAACAGTATCATTATGTCTCAACCTCACCCAAAGATCCTTTCTCGACTCCCTGCGAGAAAGCAATCCCAGAGCCATATAATCATCAACCTCGTCCTGAGATCCCTTCTCGACTCCCTGCGAGAAGCAATCCCAGAGCCATAGTATCCAAGTATCCAGTTCTAAAATTGTATCAATCAGGATACAACTCCGAGTGTCCTTTACCGTAGGACCGGCTATCGATAGAAGTTTTCTTCCCTGCAGGGGTGCACCAACTTACCCAACACGCTCGATTAACTCCGGCCGGACACACTTTCCTGGGTCATGCCCGGCCTCGGCCAAACGACACACCGCAGCCCTACCTAGAGCTCAGCAGAGAGGTCCCCGCCGGTCTACATCCTAAGCACTTAGGGGTCTTGGGCCGTCGCCCTGTGCACTCCGGGTCGTTGCGAGCAGGGTGGATACCAGCGCCAACGGCACGATCCGACCCGGCCGCAATGCTGAACTGGACGTCTGACAAAGCTTTCGGCTGATGCTACGATGCAGAACGCCCATACTATGCCAATGTGATGGTTAGTGCTATCAGGCCAGAGGCCTGCTCGGATCAAATATCCAAATCGCTAGTACCTTGGGCTTGCGGTAACGAGCAGAGACTCACGAAAGATGTGACCCCGTCGCCCCGTCTCGAGGACTTGCTGCAAGGGTTAAGAATGCCCGGCCGTGCCTCGTATTCATCACTCGGGCACCACACTGGCACCCGTCTTCACAACACTCGCCTCTTAGGCACACGCGGGTACCCCTCAGGGTCGACCCGCCTATCCAAGTAACAGTGTAAAGTCCAAGTATCCGGGTGTCCATAACATCAGGGGAATCCGAGGTATCACCCTCGTTGGATTCCTACACGATGTCTCCGTCAAGGTGAACTCGGAGGAATCACCCTCACTGGGTTCACACTTCAGGTGTTGTACGACGGCGTCGTTATCGGAAGCGGTGAAGGAGGAATCACCCTCGATGACCACGACCGAATAGCTACTCTACAGAGTTAACATCAGAAGTGCTACACGAGGTATCACCCTCGGCACTCGATAGAAACGCTGTAGTGTCGTTACAACTAAGGGGGGGTGATGTGCGGTGTCGGGGCCTGGTCTTCAATTCCCGTTGATCGGGTCTTCGGATAATCCAGCGGGGCAGTCGGGACTAGTGGGGTCACTGATAGGTCTCTACCCAGCCTAAACTAAGCAGTTTAGGATATGCAGGTAATTATCAATAGCAGGTTACAGTAAACAGGCTATGCATCAGAATAGGTAAAGCAGTAGCAGCAGCAATTCTAATGCAAGCATGAGAAATAGAATGGGTGATATCGGTATGCTCAAGGGGGGGCTTGCCTAGTTGCTCGGCGGCAAGGGCAAGGTCGTCAAAGGTGGCGTCAGTCTCCGGAGCTGCGTCGGTCTCGGGGACGACGTCGGTGTCAGGGTCTAACGAGAGAGAAGAGGGGGAGGAAACGGTATAAATACACAGCAAACATGAGCATGACAAATACGATACACGGTGCTAGGGGTAGTCTAACGCAGTACTACACGTATCAGACGGAGCGGGAGAATATCTGACGATATTTCCCGGGTCTTTGGAATTATCGGACAGACGATCCGGAGGGGGACGGTTCCATGTTCGGGTAGCTAGGGACGTGTGACGGACGAACGGACCGCGTATTCGGATTCGTCTCGTCGTTCTGAGCAACTTTCATGTACAAAGTTTTTTCATCGGAGTTACGGTTTATTTAATACGAATTTATAAAGATTTAAACAATTTCTGGAATTTAATTAATTATTTAAATTAACATTATCCGAAACAGTAGTTGATGACGTCAGCAAGACATCATGCTGACATCAGCACAATCTGACAGGTGGAGCCCACCTGTCATACTCTGTTAGGTTTAATTAGGGGTTTAGTTAATCTAGTTACTGTTTAATTAGTCTAACTAACTAATTAGATTAACTTAATAAGAGTTAATTAACCTAATTAATTCACTAATTAATTATTAATTAACTATTAATTTTATTAATTCATTTTCTTTTTCTTTTACTTCTTTTTATTTACAGGGGCGTGGGGCCCTGTTGGCAGTGTCACAGGGGGCCATCCGGGCGCGGGCGCGCGGTAACGGGCGAAGCGGGCGCTGGGCACTCGTGCCCGAGCCAGGTCGGAGCCTCGACGAGGCCAGCGGGGCCGTCGGCGCGGTGCGGCCGGCGCGGCGCGGAGCGGGCGAGACCGGGAGGGCGCGGCATAGCGGCGCAGGACGCCGAGCGGGGCGAGAGGGGTCGGGGCGCGAGGCGGGCGCCGCGATGCGCGAGCGTGCGGCGTCGAGCGAGCGGGTGATAGAGGGGCGCGGCGAGGAGCAGGGATAGGGAGGAGCAGCGGCGGTGAGCGCGGGCACGCGGGGAAGGGTGCGCAAGCGAGCAGCGAGCGTGCGGAGCGCGGCTACGGGGAGGTGACGGGCGCGGTGACCGCGGGCAGAGAGGAGGGGAGTGGAGGCCACGGGCCTCACCGGCGATGGAGGGAAGAGGCAGCGGGCTCGAGGCAGCGCCGGAGCTTGGGGCGGCGGCGAGCCGAGGCGACGCCGGCGGGATCCGGGGCGGCGAGCGCAGGGGTGCTGATGCCCCGATCCCCTTCTGGATCGAGGGGGGAAAGGCAAGGGAGAGGTGGGGACGGGGCGGTCCGGCGAGGCAGCTTCGCGGAGGAGGACGGAGACGGCGGATGGCGAGGTGGCTCCGGGCGACGCGAGGCGTAGGGCGTCGGGGGTCGCCGGCGCGATGGCGTCGAGGACGGGATCGGGAGGGAGACGTGGGGGGGGGGGAGTGTGGGGCGAGTGGGTTAGGGTTTCGGTCGCCCAGGGGTTGTAGGGGACTAGGTGGGCCGTAGGGAGAGATGGGCCGGTCGGGTGGGCTGAGGCCAGCTGAGCTAGGCCCAGTTGGCCAGGGGGCTTTCTTTTTATTTTTGTTGTTTTGCTTTCTTTTTGTCTTTTCTTTTCTTTATTCCCATTTTCTGTTTTGTAATTAGCTAGGCCTCAAAATGGATTTTGTAAAGCATAGTAATTGCCCCAATAATTACTAGGCATCCTCTACTACTATCAAAAATTGGTTTGGAGTCAATTTGAGTTCACACAATTTTTATAATAAATAAAATGCATTAATCCTTACTGTTTTGGTAAAGTTTGAGCCACCTAATTAATTTATTAAATGTTGGTTACAATTTTAGAATAGTCTCTGTAATATTTGCTATTTAATGAACATTTTAGTTTCTGTGTTTGAACAACTTTTATTTTCCACTTTCATTTAAATTTGGATTTTGACTTAGGAGTTGAAATGCAATATAATGCTAATGATGATCATGCACTGTTAAACATGATGACATGGCATAATCAAAAGGGTGATTACTGTAGTTAACCACTGGGGGTGTTACAAATCTCCTCCACTAACAAGAATTCTCGTCCCGAGAATTAAGAGGTAGAAGGAAAAAGTTCGGGGTATTCCGCACGAAGATTATCCTCGCGTTCCCAAGTGGCTCCATCTTCAGTATGATTTGACCACTGCACTTTGAGGAACTTGGTAACCTTCTGACGGGTCCGGCGTTCAGCTTCATCGAGAATGCGGATCGGATGCTCCTTATATGAAAGATCATCATGCAATTCGAGCATCTCGTGATCCACTGCTCGGTGCGGAGATTCCTTGAAGCAACGACGAAGTTGCGACACATGGAAGACGTCGTGGATATGAGAGAACTGTGGTGGCAATTCCAATTTATATGCCACCTGACCACGTCTTGCAACAATGGGGAAGGGACCAATGTAGCGTGGAGCTAACTTGCCCTTGATTCCAAAACGGTGAGTGCCCTTCATAGGGGTGACTCGCAGATAAGCCTGATCACCAGGTTGATAAGTCAAACCCCGTCGTTTGCGATCATAGTTGCTCTTCTGGCGGTCCTGAGCCGCCTTGAGATTTTCCCGGACAATACGAACTTGCTCTTCGGCGTGTTGAATAATATCCGGACCCACGAGCGGTCGTTCCCCAGTTTCTGACCAATTCAGAGGGGTTCGACACTTACGTCCATAGAGTACTTCGAAGGGGGCCATCTTCAAGCTAGCTTGATAGCTGTTGTTATATGAGAATTCCGCATAAGGAAGAGATTCTTCCCACTTCTTACCGAACGATATAACACAAGCCCGAAGCATGTCTTCAAGCACTTGGTTGACTCGCTCGACTTGGCCTTGGGATTGGGGGTGATAAGCTGAACTCTAGGTAATATGAGTTCCCATAGCTGTTTGGAAACTTTCCCAGAATTTGGAAGTGAAAAGGCCGCCACGGTCCGAACTGATCTCCTTCGGAATACCGTGGAGTGAAACAACTCTGGAGATATACAACTCTGCTAACTGACTAGCAGTGATAGTCTATTTGACGGGCAGAAAGTGTGCAACTTTAGAGAGTTGGTCGATGACGACAAGAATAGCATCGTGACCCTTCTGTGACCTGGGAAGTCCTGTAACGAAATCCATCTGAACCTTATCCCATTTCCATAGAGTAATAGGAAGTGGTTGCAGAATTCCAGCAGGCTTCTGATGTTCTGCTTTAATGCGACGGCAAACATCACATTCAGCAACATATCGAGCGATGTCCTGCTTCATTTTAGACCACCAGTACCTTTGACGGAGATCACGATACATCTTGGTGCTACCCGGATGAATAGACAGCGGGGTATCATGTGCCTCCTTCATGACCTTGTCAGTCATGAGTTCGAAGCGAGGTACCACAATGCGGTTTCTGAAATACAAGGTTCCATCTTCAGACAGCGAGAAATCCCTGTACTTTTCAAGGTGAAGATTTTTCTTCATCAGATCAATTTCAGCATCTTTAGCTTGCGCATTCTTAACAGCTTTCTCAAGATCTGGTTGTATCACAAGGTTATTAAGAGAACCCTGTGGAACAATACGCAGATTCAGCTTGCATAGTTCTTCAAAAAGACGAGGTTGAGCTCGCCTAACCATGAGGTTGTCGCAATAGGACTTGCGGCTTAAGGCATCAGCCATCACGTTAGCCTTGCCAGGGGTATAAGAAATACCCAAATCATAGTCCGCAATGGCCTCCATCAATCTTTGCTGACGGAGGTTTAGAGATGGTTGAGTGAACAAGTACTTCAGACTTTTATGATCCGTGTAGATCTCGCAACGATTACCGAGAAGGTAATGTCGCCACAACTGCAATGCATAGATCACAGCAGCTAGTTCTAGATCATGTACCAGATAATTCTCTTCATGTGGGCGCAACTGACGAGAGCCATAAGCAATCACTTTACGCTCTTGCATTAGGACACAGCCTAATCCTTCACGGGATGCGTCACAATAAATCACAAAGTCTTTGCGGGTATCTGGAGGAGATAGTACTGGGGCAGATGTCAGCTTGTCTTTGAGTGTCTGGAAACTTTCCTGACATTTTTCTGTCCATTCAAATTTAACTCCCTTGTGAAGCAGATCAGTCAGGGGCTTAGCAATCTTGGAAAAGTTCTCGACAAATCGACGGCAATAACTTGCAAGACCAAGAAAACTTCTCACTTGCTTGACGTTCTTCGGAGGAGTCCAGTCAAGAATAGCCTGAACTTGTTCTGGGTTAACAGCAATGCCATCTTTTGAAATCACATGACCAAGGTAAGTTACTTCAGAAAGCCAGAATTCACATTTGGAATATTTGGCATACAACTGGTGTTCTCGGAGCCTTTCCAGTACAAGACGGAGGTGTTCGGCATGTTCTTCCTTATTCTTTGAATAGACCAGAATATCATCTAGATAAACCACGACGAACTTGTCGAGGTAATCCATGAAGATGTAATTCATCAGACGGGAGAATGTGGCTGGAGCATTTGTTAAGCCAAATGACATTACAGTGTACTCATAAGAGCCATAGCGAGTAACAAATGCAGTCTTCGGAATATCCTCTTCGCGAACACGGATCTGATGGTATCCCAATCTCAAATCAAGTTTAGAGAATACCGATGATCCAGCAAGTTGATCATACAAATCATTGATCCGAGGAAGCGGATATTTGTTCTGGATTGTAGCTTGGTTAATGGGCCGATAATCCTGAACCAATCGGTTAGTTCCATCCTTCTTCTTAACGAAGAGTGAAGGTGCTCCCCAAGCAAAGGAACTGGGGCGGATGAAGCCCTTCTTAAGTGACGTGTCGATTTCCTCCTTAAGTTCAAGAAGGTGGTGCGGAGGCATCTTATAAGGACGCTTCGCAATAGGAGTTGTGCCAGGCTTCAAGTCGATGACAAACTCGACAGCTCTAGCAAGGGGTATTCCTGGAAGTTCTTCTGGAAAGACATCTTGAAAATCACGAACAACTGGAACGTTCTCGATGCCTTCAAGAGGTGAAGCGTTCAATGCATTCAGAACATATATCTGGCTCTCAGCATCTTGAGCTATTCGGGCTGAGTATCTGACTGTCTGGCCCGAAGAATGGGTAAGTTGGACTTTTTTAGCGGCACAGTCAATCAAAGCATTATGGGCGGTCAACCAGTCCATACCGAGAATGATGTCTATGTCGGAAGGTCCAAGAGCAATAAGGGAAGCAGAGAACATCAACCCTTCAATTCTGATCTGATTGTTGTGACTTACCATTTTGGTTTGCCACCGGGAACGTGGAGTGATGATTTCTAAAGGAGTGGGTAATGAGCTCATAGCTAACCCATGCAGTTGTGCAAATTGCTGGGACACGAAGGAATGTGATGCACCTGAATCAAAAAGAACAGAAGCTGGCACTAAATTCACAGAGAGTGTTCCCAGGACGATAGTCGGTTCCTTCTGAGCCTTTTCAGCATTGACGTGATTGGCATGGCCAAGTACAACAGTAGATGGTATGACATTACGGTTTCTGAGTCGGCGGTTTCGACAATTCTTCTTACGACCATTAGGAGGACGTGGCGCAACTTGAGGAGAAGCCATAGCATCAGGCGGTCCATCATGAACCGTAAGCTGTCTTGGCGGTGGAGGCAGACGAGGTGCAACATAAGACGGCCTTGGTGTTGGAGCAGGTCGGTGATGAACATTGTGCGGGATCCACACTCGACGCTTCTGAACAGGCTGACCCGAGGATGAGCCAGCTTCATGAGTGCGCTTGAGCGACTCCTGGTACTCAGTCAGAGCTGTTTCAATTTGGAAAGATTTGCTGACAAGCGTTGCGAATTTTGTGCAATCATGGACAGTAAGTGCAAGTTTTATATCAGTACGTAGTCCTTCACGGAATTTCTCCTACTTGCGAGTGTCGGTGTCGACGTCATCCGCAGCATAGCGGGATAATTCAAGGAATTTCCTCTGATATTCATCCACAGTCATTGTACCCTGTGAGAGTTTGCGGAACTCCTGCTTCTTCTGGTCCATCAGACCTTGAGGAATGTATCGTGCACGAAAAGCTGACTAAAATTCCTGCCAAGTGGTTACAGTCTCTGCAGGCAACATAGCCTTGTGGCTTTCCCACCATTGAGCAGCTGGGCCCTTCAGGTGGAATGTCGCAAAGGTGACGTAACTGTCAGTGGCAACATTAGCCGACTCCATCTCAAACAGGATGTCACAAAGCCAATCATCAGCATCCATAGGATTGGTGGAGTTGCGGAAAACGGACGGGTTGAGGCGCACAAATTCTGGCAGAGTTATTGGAGCATTCTGCTGTTGAGCATTCTGATTTGGGAATTGAGCCATTAGTCCGGTCATAAAATGCTGCATCATTGCGGCAGTATAAGGTGGAGGTGGAGGATCGTCAGCCATCCTGCCAAAACAACAGGGGCAGTTTAGCAAGAAGAACTGCAGGTGTATGGAATGATTCATGAAGTATCACGCACAATAGAAGGAGATGCAATAGATACTTCATCATATTCGCACCAGACATTCAAATCCACACATAGCCTCGGTTACAATCCGGCAATACGACAGCTGAAAGGGGAGGGCTAGACATCTAGGCGGCGCGCAGGCACGCGACAAGGAAGTACACAGCGAGACATAGTAAAAGCTACATCAACGTCAGAGAAAACCATTGGAGCGAGGAATCTGCAAGTGACAAAACAGGGTGCCCTTGATAAGAGGATCCTGCAAGCAAAACCTGGCCCACAATCTTGAAGGAAGGGGGAAAATTTTCAAAACACCGGGTGGATGTGATCACGAGAACCTAATGTTGGAGTTAGTAAAATTTTAACCCGAATAGAAGAGAGGTCAGAGTCCCAGAGTATAGACGAGGAATAAAAGATACTAATACCACCCAATTGGCGACGTGGGCCCGTAAGCCACACAGCCAAGTTAGCAAAACAGTTATCGGTTACTAGACTCAACTTCGGCCAAGGAGTTAGAAAGGAGTTACTAGACTCAACTTCGGCCAAGGAGATAGAAAGGGGGATTCCTACAGTCAGTCGGCTCTGATACCAACTTGTGACGCCCCCGGCCCAATCGTGCACTAATCATACACGCAAATGCACACGATCAAGCCTAAGGACTCATGGGAAGAAATCACAACACAACTCTAAAACATAAATAAAGTCATACAAGCTTTATATTACAAGCCAGGGGCCTCGAGGGCTCGAATACATAAGCCTGCGTACAAGCGTCAGCGTAAGCATCAGATATCTGTGTACAGATATGAAACAGAAACAGAAAGGCCTTTAGAAAGGCGAGGCAAAATAAAACCACTACGATCGAAAGGCGCAGGCCTCCTGCCTGGGACCCTCCGATCCTACTCCTGGTCGACGGCAAGCTCGAAGTAATAACCACCCTCGGGGTAGTAGTAGCGATCGTCGGCGGGGACAGCTGTCTCAGGGCCTCCGTCATCTTGGTCACGACAAACTGATATGGGGAGAAAAGGAAAACAAAGCAACCGTGAGTACTCAGAAGTACTCAGCAAGCAAGGATCTACACTACATATGCAACATTTTCAAAGAGAGGCTGTATATGTGGACTGGGCTGCAGAAATGCCAGAATAGAGAGAAGGCCTAGTCCTATCGAAGACTAGCATCTTCATCGGTCTTGCAGCAATAGAAGAGGGCAGAACAGATCAATATAAAGTAACAGTATCATTATGTCTCAACCTCACCCAGAGATCCTTTCTCGACTCCCTGCGAGAAAGCAATCCCAGAGCCATACAGTCATCAACCTCGTCCTGAGATCCCTTCTCGACTCCCTGCGAGAAGCAATCCCAGAGCCATAGTATCCAAGTATCTAGTTCTAAAATTGTATCAATCAGGATACAACTCCGAGTGTCCTTTACCGTAGGACCGGCTATCGATAGAAGTTTTCTTCCCTGCAGGGGTGCACCAACTTACCCAACACGCTTGATTAACTCCGGCCGGACACACTTTCCTGGGTCATGCCCGGCCTCGGCCAAATGACACACCGCAGCCCTACCTAGAGCTCAGCAGAGAGGTCCCCGCCGGTCTACATCCTAAGCACTCAGGGGTCTTGGGCCGTCGCCCTGTGCACTCCGGGTCGTTGCGAGCAGGGTGGATACCAGCGCCAACGGCACGATCCGACCCGGCCACAATGCTAAACTGGACGTCTGACAAAGATTTCGGCTGATGCTACGATGCAGAACGCCCATACTATGCCAACGTGATGGTTAGTGCTATCAGGCCAGAGGCCTGCTCGGATCAAATATCCAAATCGCTAGTACCTTGGGCTTGCGGTAACGAGCAGAGACTCACGAAAGATGTGACCCCGTCGCCCCATCTCGAGGACTTGCTGCAAGGGTTAAGAATGCCCGGCCGCGCCTTGTATTCATCAATCGGGCACCACACTGGCACCCGTCTTCACAACACTCGCCTCTTAGGCGCATGCGGGTACCCCTCAGGGTCGACCCGCCTATCCAAGTTACAGTGTAAAGTCCAAGTATCCGGGTGTCCATAACATCAGGGGAATCCGAGGTATCACCCTCGTTGGATTCCTACTCGATGTCTCCGTCAAGGTGAACTCGGAGGAATCACCCTCACTGGGTTCACACTTGAGGTGTTGTACGACGGCGTCGTTATCGGAAGCGGTAAAGGAAGAATCACCCTCGATGACCATGACCGAATAGCTACTCTACAGAGTTAACATCATAAGTGCTACACGAGGTATCACCCTCGGCACTCGATAGAAACGCTGCAGTGTCGTTACAACTAAGGGGGGTGATGTGCAGTGTCGGGGCCTGGTCTTCAATTCCCGTTGATCGGGTCTTCGGATAATCCAACGGGGCAGTCGGGACTAGTGGGGTCACTGATAGGTCTCTACCCAGCCTAAACTAAGCAGTTTAGGATATGCAGGTAATTATCAACAGCAGGTTACAGTAAACAGGCTATGCATCAGAATAGGTAAAGCAGTAGCAGCAGCAATTCTAATGCAAGCATGAGAAATAGAATGGGCGATATCGGTATGCTCAAGGGGGGGGCTTGCCTGGTTGCTCGGCGGCAAGGGCAAGGTCGTCAAAGGTGGCGTCAGTCTCCGGAGCTGCGTCGGTCTCGGGGACGACGTCGGTGTCGGGGTCTAACGAGAGAGAAGAGGGGGAGGAAACGGTATAAATACACAGCAAACATGAGCTTGACAAATACGATACACGGTGCTAGGGGTAGTCTAACGCAGTACTACGCGTATCAGACGGAGCGGGAGAATATCTGACGATATTTCCCGGGTCTTTGGAATTATTGGACAAACGATCCGGAGGGGGACGGTTCCATGTTCGGGTAGCTAGGGATGTGTGACGGACGAACGGACCGCGTATTCGGATTCGTCTCGTCGTTCTGAGCAACTTTCATGTACAAAGTTTTTTCATCGGAGTTACGGTTTATTTAATACGAATTTATAAAGATTTAAACAATTTCTGGAATTTAATTAATTATTTAAATTAACATTATCCGAAACAGTAGTTGATGACGTCAGCATGACATCATGCTGATGTCAGCACAATCTGACAGGTGGGGCCCACCTGTCATACTCTGTTAGGTTTAATTAGGGGTTTAGTTAATCTAATTATTGTTTAATTAGTCTAACTAATTAATTAGATTAACTTAATCAGAGTTAATTAACCTAATTAATTCACTAATTAATTATTAATTAACTATTAATTTTATTAATTCATTTTCATTTTCTTTTACTTCTTTTTATTTACAGGGGCGTGGGGCCCTGTTGGCAGTGTCATAGGGGGCCATCCGGGCGCGGGCGCGCGGTAACGGGCGAAGCGGGCGCTGGGCACTCGTGCCCGAGCGAGGCCGGGGCCTCGACGAGGCCAGCGGGGCCGTCAGCGCGGTGCGGCCGGCGCGGCGCGGAGCGGGCGAGACCGGGAGGGCGCGGCGTAGCGGCGCAGGACGCAGAGCGGGGCGAGAGGGGTCGGGGCGCGAGGCGGGCGTCGCGGTGCGCGAGCGTGTGGCGTCGAGCGAGCGGGCGATAGAGGGGCGCGGCGAGGAGCAGGGACAGGGAGGAGCAGCGGCGGTGAGCGCGGGCACGCGGGGAAGGGTGCGCAAGCGAGCGGCGAGCGTGCGGAGCGCGGCTACGGGGAGGTGACGGGCACGGTGACCTCGGGCAGAGAGGAGGGGAGTGGAGGCCACGGGCCTCACCGGCGATGGAGGGAAGAGGCAGCGGGCTCGAGGCAGCGCCGGAGCTTGGGGCGGCGGCGAGCCGAGGCGACGCCGGCGGGATCCGGGGCGGCGAGCGCAGGGGCGCTGATGCCCCGATCCCCTTCTGGATCGAGGGGGAAAAGGCGAGGGAGAGGTGGGGACGGGACGGTCCGGCGAGGCAGCTTTGCGGAGGAGGACGGAGATGGCGGATGGCGAGGTGGCTCCGGGCGACGCGAGGCGTAGGGCGTCGGGGGTCGCCGGCGCGATGGCGTCGAGGACTGGATCGGGAGGGAGACGCGGGGGGGGGGGGGCGAGTGGGTTAGGGTTTCGGTTGCCCAGGGGTTGTAGGGGACTAGGTGGGCCGTAGGGAGAAATGGGCCGGTCGGGTGGGCTGAGGCCAGCTGAGCTAGGCCCAGTTGGCCAGGGGGCTTTCTTTTTATTTTTGTTGTTTTGCTTTCTTTTTGTCTTTTTCTTTTCTTTATTCCCATTTTCTGTTTTGTAATTAGCTAGGCCTCAAAATGGATTTTGTAAAGCATAGTAATTGTCCCAATAATTACTAGGTATCCTCTACTACTACCAAAAATTGGTTTGGAGTCAATTTGAGTTCACACAATTTTTATAATAAATAAAATGCGTTAATCCTTACTGTTTTGGTAAAGTTTGAGCCACCTAATTAATTTATTAAATATTGGTTACAATTTTAGAATAGTCTCTGTAATATTTGCTATTTAATGAACATTTTAGTTTCTGTGTTTGAACAACTTTTATTTTCCACTTTCATTTAAATTTGGATTTTGACTTAGGAGTTGAAATGCAATATAATGCTAATGATGATCATGCACTGTTAAACATGATGACATGGCATAATCAAAAGGATGATTACTGTAATTAACCACTGGGGGTGTTACACCATAGAGTAGATAATACACTTTGTTATCTCATGACACAAGTCAGTTAATATTTGGATTGCAAGAATTCCCACGTCTGAGAGTAATGAAGAACATTTGATTTTCAGCAAAGAAGGCATACGTGCTAACAGTTGCACAACTCAAAGCAAGAAACTAATTTCTCCTTATGATCTATACACCTTACAGTGCACTTACAAAGCATATGGTGTTTTAGGCTCTATCTTTGCCTTCGAAAATATCAACCCAGGGCATGCGATGAACAACTTTATTTGCGGTACCATTAAGATGCAGACTCATCTAGTTACTTACAAATTGTACATATATATCTAGAATTTAATTTACATCCTTTCATATTTCTTGTTCTGATTCATAAACTCACCGCATCCAAGCTGCAATCAACCACATGTGGAATTTAGCTGCAATAAAATAATCGCCATTGCTCATTATTTTGCATAATTACCATGAAAATAATATATTGGACCTAGAGAGCCAGAACACCCCTGGCAAAGTGTTTTACTGTAAGAGAGGAGTCAGGCAAGGTGACCCCTTATCACCCTTGCTTTTTGTACTTCTTGCTGACCTCTTACAGTCTATCCTAAATGATTCTAGTATACATGGACTCATTCAAGCACCCATAGACAGTTAGGCCTGCCCACAATTCCATGTGATTCAATATGCATATGACATAATCTTGGTTCTCCCTGCAAATCCTGCACATATTTCTCAAGTCAAGAACCTCATCATGCACTACTCTAAATTTACAGACCTTAAAGTAAAATATGAGAAATCCATGCTTGTTCCAATTAATGTTCCTAAGATTCAAACTCCACATCTACTGAACATTTTAGGATGTAAACAGGGGACTTTTCCATTCACTTACATGGGACTTCCTATGAGCACCAACTGATTGAAAATTGAAGATTGTCACCCCATCATGCAGAGAATTGAAAGAAGGCTCACTAGGTGTTCCACTCTCCTTTCATATGATGGAAGATTCCTGCTGATCAAATAAGTCTTCTTTGCACTTCCAACTTTTTTCATGTGCACCCTGGCTCTCCCAGTTGGAGTAATTGAGCAAATCAACAAGTATCTCAGAAACTTCCTATGGAGAAAGTTTGGAACGGAGGATAGAGGCACTGTCCTGATTGCTTGGTCAAAAGTTTGCAAACCTAAGAAATAAGGAGGTCTTGGAATTCTTGATATTTGTACTCATAAGAAGGCTCTTTTGATGAAAAATGTTTACAATTTCTTAAATAAAGAGGAGACCCCCTCGATCAAGCTCATTTGAAAAAAAAACTATCAAACAAATTTGCCTTTGAGCAAACCAGAAGGATATTTTTGGTGGAAGGCACAACTCGCTCTCTGGAATGATTTTAAAGCAGCTGGTTAATGTAAAATCACCTCTGGGCAATTTGTTCTATTCTCGAAAGACAACTGGGAAGGGAAGTTTTTCAACAGAAATTTCCTGAACTGCACTCCTATGAAATAGATGACTCCCTTTCACTGCAAAAATTTCATGACTCTCAAGATTTGACAGAGCATTTCCATTTGCCAATGTCATCTGTAGCCTTTGAGCAGTTAAATAAATTAAGAGAAATCATCCCACAGCTTGACCCCAGAGGAAATGATAAATGGGTATGTAAATTATTCATCCATGCAAATGTAGGCTGATGGGAGAAGAAGTTGGACATCCTTTCTTCAGTTTAATATGCAGATTCAAGCATAAGATTTTCTTCTGGCTGGTGGCTCACTGCAGAATTAACACAAGAGCCCTACTCAGAAGGAAAGGAATGTACCTAGACACCCCCGTTTGCCGAAATTGCAATCAGAATGCAGAAGAAACCACAATGCACCTTCTCTGGTACTGTAACTTTGCGGATGAATGCTGGAATACTGTCATCCCAGGTAAGAAAAGAGGCACCTCAGTGTATTAGGAAATCATGCTTGCCATGGAATTACTACCAAAGAGTTTTGCATCAGAAATTGTCATGTTGGGGTGCTGGAACATTTGGACACAACGAAATGGAAAAAACTTAAGAGCCCAATAGCAGACCATCCAGGCCTAGAGATTCTATGTTAAACAAGATCTCAAGTTGCTAAGATACAAAGTTAAGGAGAAACATATTCAAGAACTTTCAGAGTGGATAGAAAATATATGTAATTTCATGGGTTCTATACCTAGAACAGGCATTGGCTAGGCCACCTTGTTCATCTTTTTTTATGTTTGTTCCTTTTTCTCCTCTCCCCTTGTAACATACCTTTTATGGTTTAATGAAAATATACCGCAGAACTATTGTTCTACGGCTTGCGGTCAAAAAAATATTTTGCAATTCATTCTAGCTACTTTTGTTATTCCGACTATTCTAAATAATAACCATATAACCATATCCTTCTCTCTATTGCCTTAGGATCCTCCCTGCTTTACTTCTTTGACCCTATTGCCAGTGAGCCATAGTCTTGTACCTAGGTGCTACATTAAATACTTTGTGTTGACGTTTCTCAGTTTTGCTTTCTAAACATGAACAAACAACTAATGTTATATTGTTATCTTCTGTCTCTTTTCATACACTTGGTCCAAATTATGACAGGTCTGATGTCAGGCACAATGCAATGTTAGCTTGCTTTCATTCATTTCCTATAACTTGACAACCTAATTTTTAACATTCTTTCTCTTTGCATACACATGCCAAACCTCTTATAAATGTGTTGGCAACTACATAGCCTCACTATCAATAAGCCATTCACTCACAAATTACTTATCACAACCCTTCGACTGGTACATTAGTACAATTTTTTTCACTGTTTGCCTATATGTATATAGCTTTTGCCCTAATTGTATATTTTGATTTCAGTTGCTCATATAATTCCGGGTAAATTCAAAGGTATTCTTTTTAACCGGTGCTCTCCTTTATTTGTGTCCATCTTACCTTACTTACAATTAATCACATTTCTTACTCACAAGGGACAGTGGGTCAAGATGAGCCCTACAACTACATCATTTCACATGTTGGACGTGTCTCTAATCCACTCTATAAGATGTTACCTCTATGTTAATATAGACCTGCTAGCTTCATATGCTTCCCATGCCTGGTGATTGAACGTTTTGCTGCTGCAATTCTGTTAAATGTATTCTTTTTTGACCAACCGGCGCCCATCTGATCTCCATACGCACGTTCACAAATAGAACAGCTGGATTGGTGCGCAAAGGCCTATAGAGGAGGCGCACCAAGGGCACACCCCTGCCACTAGTTATCTTTCATAGTCCATGATCTCATCTCACCTTGGACGAAGCCTCGATGCAATGACAGTCAGGCGTTGGGATATTTGGACGCATCTCCCGCAATAATATGTCAAGACATATGTAACGGTGTTTAAAAGAGCCATGTTGATTATCTAGATGACATCCCGAGCACATGTATACGGTTGCAGGTGAAACCTCTAGCCCTGACCTATCTGTTTTTTTAAATCACCTCTACAAAGTTGATCCGAGAAACTGGAACTACTTGAGATAATGAGTTTTTGCAGAAATCTCTTTGGCAAGAACTAGTCCCTGTTAGTTCGACAAACCTAGGGTCTCTAGTTGAAAAGGCACTATCTACATCTGAAACCGGATCAAAGGTAATCACTAACTCTGATAGCCTTAAGCATTGGTGAATAACTGATCCGGACTTTGTTTACGTGCCCTGGCTCCATGGTGGGCCGATGATTCATCGTGTCCCAAGGGACGCCCCCCCTCCCCCATGTCAGTCGGCGAGCAGGTAGGTAGACTAACATTTTTGTGCAATGGCATCACGAGCGAGTCTTCAAGCTCTTTTGGGAGGCCAACCAATATTTGAGTCGCGTGAGGGTCCCTTCCCCCAAAGAGGCGGGTATTCTCCAGATTGCCTCTCAGTGGAGTCATTGTCAACATGGCACCCACAGGGTTCGGGTGCGGGTAATTCTCGCCCAAACCTGCACCGTACCCGTCCCAATATTTTTGCCCAAACCCGTGCCCGTACACACACCCTGGGTTTCATGTTGTTCCCATACCCGTACCCGTCCGGGTGCGGGTAATACCCGCAGGTAAAAATACCCATCTCGGTCATCTTTCAATATACATTTTGCCATGTATAATTATAGCATTTTAGTATGTAAAACACAACATTTCAACATGTATATTTAGTATTTTAGCACATATATACCACATTTCAGCATATATATTTCAGCATTTAAACATATGTATTTCAGCATTTCAGCACATATAAACAACATTACATCATTTCAACACATATATTTCAGCATTTCAACACATAAACATTTCAGCACACACACATAGTCATTTCAGCCACTTAAAGTTCAACACACAAATAAATTCAACACATAGATAAGTTCGAGACCACAAATAGGTTCAACACTCAAATGACTAATTGGTTCAACATCTAAAAGCCACTTCAACACCTCCAACAAGACACCAAACAGTCCAAACCAACTTGACTAGCTTTCATCTTCTCTCCACTTCATGAGCCTTGACATCTCAAAGCGCCAAATCCTAGTAAAGCGGCGCTAGGGTTTTCACTTTTTAGTGAATAACATATGAGGCCTACCTGTTAGAATTAATGAATAAGCATACGGGTATGTGGTTACGCGGGCATGTGTATTTCCTTCCCATACCCGTAACCTGCTTACCCGATGTGTATAATTATTTTCCATTTATAAACCGATGGGTAATTGTTTTTTCCAAATCCTTACCCTAATAGGGTGTTTACCGGTCGGGTTCGCGGGTAGTGGGTACCCATTGCCATGTGAAGTCATTGGGGCATACATCTAGCGATGCCTTCCCAATAGAGGCTAATGTCTTCTTTGAGCCAGAGTCAACTACAGTGGGACACTCGACCGTTGAGAGGGCGTGCGCGCTTCAAGCAGACGAATGATGACAGTTGTCCAAAAAATTAGAAGTGTAACCATTCCTCTTCGGAGATGGATGACGGTGAAGATGATGATGGTGATGGAGAGCAGGTCAGCCCGACAGGAGTAAGAGATGAAATGAAAAGCTCAAGAGAGATGGAGAGGTTGATGCGATGAAAGAAAAACATCGATGTGTTGATGAGGATAAGGAACGAGTATGCGAAGAGAGGGAGCAATAAAAGATAGAGATGGAGGAGAAGAACTTAAGAAGACCCAAAATAAGAGAGTGAGATGAGATGCTATGCAAGAGAGCAGGCAGCGTCAGGAACAGATGGAGGCACGTAGGCTTGAAATTCAGGTGCGTCGGGTGACAATTAAACGGATAGCCATGAGAATCGTTTAGTCATGTTGAATGCAAACTCTATGGATCCATAGGCGTGAGAATTTTGGGAGAAGATGTGAATGGTGATCGTACGGTGCAGGGACCTTGGAGGAGGGGACACCGCCCATCTACAAGAAGGGGATGGTGCACATGCCGACAACATGTGATTGGTACATATCACCAGTTAACGCCTTCGTTTATGCAACTTTCTAAAACCTATGTGCATGTTTTCTTGATGTGTTAAACGTTTAAATTTGAAGGCAATCAAAGTGTTTGAACGAGAAAAAAAATGGAGGATGAGATATGGCGACTCTGAGTTTGCGGGTCGTCCGGACAGTCTTCAAATGCATATTGAGCACATATGCATTAATGCGACTACAAATATGGCAAGTTTGCCATAGTTTCTCTTTTTTTTTACAGTATGCGAGAGTTGCTCTTAGGATTGGTACTATGCATTATATCGTTCGTGGCGATCTGTTTGGGCCTCCAAACGATGTTTTTGTGGAAACTGATTGCCATTTATTGATATACTATTATAGATGGGTTGCTTCCTTCTTCGCAATTGCTTTTGGTGTTTTTCTTGTTGTCATAGATATAGATAATGAATTGTTTTCTTAGCTTCTGATTACTGTATTTGAACTAGACAAATTAATTATGTGTACAATTTCAGTGTCCTTCAGCCATGTTTAAAGGGGATTTTTGTTTCCAACTTTAAGACGAATTCAACTACTATGAAGCATCATGCATTCTGTTAGGATGCACTAATAATCGCTGTAAGGCATGGAACTGTCTTATACCAACTCAATATCGATTAACTGTATGTTCCTAAAATTTCTACCCTTGATCAAAGAACGAGGAGCGAAAGCAACGAATATGATCGACATGATATTATGAAATAATATGGTGGTTCTGACTAATTCATTGTCCACTTGACATACCCAGATATGCAACACGTACTCCATTGCATTTTTGGTTAGTGAGAACACTAGTACGCCACTTCCGAAAGAAGCTAATGTAACCGCCTGGAAGAAGAAGATAATGAATATGCTCGACAAGGAAGCACACAATCTCCAAAATAGAAGCCACTCGGGACCGGCTACAGGTCAATCAACTGAAAACATAATTTGGGTCAGTCGACTGACCCAAAGTTGTTTCAGTCGATTGAGCCTGCCCTCGACATCGCACTTGCACCACACTTTTCATTCTCGGAAACCTGGGCCAAGTCCCAACGATGGCCTGCACATCCATACACTTCTTCCGTCACCCTGTGCCTTCTCAGCCATCTGTTTCCATCACACACACATACACACGTGTTATCAGACACATGCATGGCTGTCTGAATAATTGGGGCGAACGTAGCAACATAATGGCCCAACAAGCAATGTACATGTATAGTTTCAGAGAAAACCAGTGTAGTACATGCATATGGGAATTTCTCAAAAAAAAAACATGCATACGGGAGTATCCCGTAAAAAGCAAGGTGGATTACCAGGACCTTGGTGACGAACGCTACACACATGCCCAAATTGAAATACGGACCGACTACAGGAATTTGCACTAGTCGACTGACCGTAAAACTGTTTCAGTTGATCTACATTCATGCAGCAATGTAGTCGTCCGTTGCCTAAAATTCTAATAATTACAGTGGTGTCACCGTAAACAAAATAATGACAAAATTTGCACATAATCTACACAGAAATTGCGCTTCTATAATATGAAAGATTAAAAATATAATAGTGATTTTTTTACAAAAAAAAATAAGTTTTCTAAGAAGGAATGAATTTGCAACAAAAATAAAATCAAAATAATGAAAATTTCTAAGAAAGAATGAATTAGTGTCATTGGTTTATCATTTAAGAATAAAAAAAATAAAATAAATAATGACACAATTTACACGCAAATTGCGTGTATTTATAATACGCGAGAGTAAGGCTATAATGGTGGAATTTTCACAGAAAATTGAAGTTTCTTAAGAACGAACGAATTACTGACATTGGTATTACCATTTAAAAATAACAAAATGGATGAAACTAAATCAAAATCAAATAACAAAGTTTCTAAGAAAAAATGAATTACTTTGATTGGTATTACCAACTAAGAAGAAAAATAATATAAAAAACAATGACAAATTTTGCACTCCTGCACCATCAACCGTACACCCCACCACCACCCCCTTAGAAACAAAATGAATAATGATAAAACTTGCACACAATATGTACAGAAATTATGTTTTTTATAATATGCAAGAATAAACATATGTTATGGAACTTTTACAAAAAAGATGTTTTCTCAGAAGAAATGATTTAGTGGAGTTGATAATGCCCTTAAAGAAGAAACAAAAAAATTCATAATAATGAAGTCTTCTAAACTAAAATGAATCATTGGCATTTAATATTACCCTTGAAGAAGAAAGAAAATTAAAAAAAAATCTGAACATTGACAGTACCCTTTAAGAAGAAAGGCAATAAAAAACAAGTAATGGCAAAATTTGCACGCAATTTATAACGAAATGCGCTTTTGTTAAATATGCAAAATAAGGTATTACCATTAAGAAAGAAAATGAAATAAAATTAAAATGAAAATGAAAAAAAAATAAACTTTTCTAGAGAAGAATAAAAACCTTTAAGAAGAAAGAAATAAATCAAAACAAAATAATGAAATTTTCTAGGGAAGATTGAGACCCTTAAGAAAAGAAAATAAAAAAACAACAAAACAAAATAATGAAGTTTTCTAGGGAAGAATGAAACCCTTTAAGAAGAAAGAAAATAAAAAAACAAAAACAAAAACAAAATAATAAAGTTTTCTATGGAAGAATGAAACCCTTTAAGAAACAAAATACAAAAACTAAAACTAAAACAGAATAATGAAGTTTTCTATATAAGATGAACCCTTTAAGAAGAAAGAAAATTAAAAATAACTTGCACAGAAGTATGCCCTTAAATTGCACTTTTGTAATATGCCAAAATAAGCATATACAGTGCAATTTTTGCTCTCTACTATAATACACAACACAATGGTGTACATACTTGCGTGTATACTTACTTACAAACACAAAAATAAAACATTTTTTTTCTAAGAAAGAAATGAGTAGTGGCATTGGTACCACCCCTTTAAGAAGAAAGGGATTCAAAAATAATAATGATGCAATTCGCACACAATTTACACATAATTGCAGTTTTTAGTTTATAAGAATAAACATATAATAGGGAACGTTACATAAAAACGAAGTTTTTAAACAAGGAACGAATAAATGGCATTGGTATCGTCCTTAAAAACAGGAAATAAATTAAAAACTAAACATAATAAAACAAATAAAGTTTTCTAAGAGGGAATAAATTAACGACATTGGTATTACTCTTAAGAAGAACGAAATAAAGAAAAAACTTGCACACAACTTTGCAGTGAAATTGCACTTTTTATAATATGCAGCGAATACACATATAATAATGCAATTTTAGCAGTCTAGTATAATATACAAACATATTTTATAGTACTTTCATGCATACATACACATAATAATTGAAAAATGTATTTAATTAACAAAAAAATAGCACAAAACAATTAGCATTGGTATTACCCTTAAAGAATAAAGAAAATAAAAACAAAACTTTCCACACAATTAGCGCAAAATGCATTTTTTATAATATGTAGAATAAATATATAAGAGTGAAGTTTCCGGACTGTAATGTAATTTGTAGATGTAGTACTTGCATGTATACATTTTCACGCACTCGACATCCGAAAATTTACGTAAAGAAAAAAAAACTGAACTGAAAAATAAAAAAATCAACACGTGCAGAAAACAAAAGCAAACACATGGGAAAAAAAGCATGCACACACCAAAATTCAGCCCAAGATCGAAATCGACTGACTCAAAATAGGTGTCAATCGAATCCAAACAGCCCAATACCACCAGCAAAACATGACAGAAAAAAAAAACTACACAAATATTAAAGCACAATCCAAGGGCCAGAAAATCGATTGACCACAAAACAAAAATTCAACTGACTGAAATCTAGCTAAAGTGAAGCCACTCACCATGATTCGGGCTCTCCTTTCTTTGTAATCTCCAGAATAGATGGGTTGCTTCCCTCGTTGTACTTGCTTTCAGTGTTTTTTGTTACAATGTTCATACGTTGCAACGGGATATAAATATATTAGCATTCCAACGGGATAAAAATATTCTAATATGTTAGCTTGTGATTTACCAGTCTATATTAATGTGATTGTGTAAATAATTTTTTGCCAAATCCTACCCGTGATTTACCTTATAGTTTGACGAGAAGTTTGATAAATAAATTAAAGTAAAATTGGATTAAAGTGAAATTGGTTCAGAAAGTAAGTAAATTAAAGTGATTGATTATCGTAGAGGAAAGGTTGGACAAATGGGTGGTAAGAAAAAAAGTGAAAAATGAAACTTTACATTCTTTTTAAGTAGTAGAGATAGATATAGACCAATGAGTTGTTCTTTTAGCTTTGAGCTGTATTTGAACAAGACAAATTAATTATGTGTGCAAGTTCAGTGTCGTTCAGTTATGTTCAAAGGAAATTCTGTATCCAACTTCAAGATGAAATCAACTACGTATGAAGCATCATGCATACTGTTAGGATGCATTAATATTCGTCATAAGGCATGGAACTGTCTTATACCGACTTAATATCGATTCATTGTATGTTCCTGAAATTTCTACCCTTGAGCAAAGAACCAAGGGGGAAAGTACAGAATATGGTAGTTCTGAATGATCCATTGTCCACTTGACATGCCCAGAGATGCACCGGGCACGTACTCCTCTGCATTTTTGGTTAGCGAGGGACGCCAGTACGCCACTTCCGAAAGAAGCTAATGTAACCGCCAGGAAGAAGAAAACGATGAATCTGCTCGGCAAGGAAGCACGCAATCTCCAGAATAGAAGCCACTCAACGTGGTCAGGCTCTCCTTTCCTTGTAACGTAACAGCTCCGTGATTCTAGCACATATACGACAGCTCTCATCGGATCATGCCCCTGCAAATAGGAACGCTGCATCCCATGTACGCAACTGAAGCCTCTCAGTAGTTATTATGAACTCATGGACAGAATGAAGTAAGTCCACTCAGTGAGTCCGATGCCAACCAAATCAACCGCACAAGTCCTCTCAGATAGATTAGTGGAATGAGCAGTTCTAGTATTATGAATTTTGTTTCAGAAATTTACTGCATTTCAAAAATGCACTGCAAAAACAACTGGCTGATAAAGTGACAGGCTTGGTGAACTGAACCGATGGATTCTTTTCCCGTGAGTTTGTGTGCTTGTTTGTTCGGTAGCAAACCGGGAGCAATATGAAAAGACACGGCACGGTGCCTCTGTTTTGAAATTACCGGTGGGTGGACTCACTTTGCTTTCTCGTTTGGGTTTGGGAACAGTAGGCATCAAAGCTAAGTAACGCTGACCAACTTCACCACTCACGACGAGATGGAGACGACGTCGCCTATATAAACAAGCTGGCATGCACGTCTGTTTGAACGTCAAAGCAGCGCCCTGCAGTGCAAAAGCCAAGAAACAAGTAGCGCAGAGACTATGGCTGGCATGGGCGAGCGCCTCGTGATCGGCACCCTGCTGGCCGCCGCCTTCCTGGCGGCACCGGCGGCGGGCACCACGCTGACCCTGCACAACCTGTGTCCGTACCCCGTGTGGCCGCTGGTGAACCCGAATAGGGGCTTCCCCTCCATCTGCGACAACAACCTCCGCCTCGAGGGCAACGGCCACGGGCTCGTCTCCTTCCCCTTCCCGCCGACCTTCTGGTCCGGGCAGCTGGTGGCGCGCACCGGCTGCGCGCCCCCGCCGCGGTGCGAGACGGGGAGCGAGCGGCCAGTGAGCGTGGTGCAGCTGACCGTGCACTCGGCCGAGGGCGCGCCGCGGCCGGACCTGGCGGTGTACAGCGTGAGCCTGGTGGACGGGTTCAACGTGCCGGTGGTGGTGAGCCCGCAGGCCATCGGCGGCGACGGGCCGTGCCCGGCCCTGGGGTGCGCGGCGGACCTGAACGCCGGGTGCCCGCCAGCGCAGCGCGTGGTGGGCGCGGGCGGCCGCGTGGTCGCGTGCAAGGGGCCACCTGGCTACTTCAAGCAGCGGTGCCCGCTGACGCGGACGACGCCGGTCGACAGAGAGCCCGTGCAGCAGCACTGCTACGCGCCCGGCGAGCTCAAGGTCGTCTTCTGCCAGCCCGCAATGGTCGACGCCGACGCCGCCGCACAGCCGGATGTCGTCGTCGCCAAGAACTAGGTGGCTGGTCATTAGCGTGTGCTGTTGATACACGTATAAGGTGTTGTGAAAATAAGGATGGCACGTATCATGTGTGCCGCCCGGCCCTGACTCTATGTCACGTAACAGTCACGTAAAGACCCGTAGGTCTAGGAGTATCGCTCCATATGATATCATCGTAAACGAATCGTCAACAATCCGTTCCCGTACATCCCTTCTTACGCGTGCATGTTTGTGGACAAGTAGCGCTGCGATGTACCATTACTTGTGAGCGTTCGCGCTATGTGGAGTGAAGTACGTAGTACAATTTTTTTTTTTTTTTGAGAATATCGAGTCGAGTAGCTAGAAAGAGACAGAGGCCCCGCAAAAGAAAGAAAAACAAGAGAGAGGCGTGAAAAAAAAATCGAGTTAAAGAGAAGCATGGTCCGTTCGTTCGTTCTCCACGGGGGCCGCACGGGAACGAAATGCTGGGCTGGCATTGCAACGAAAATCTGGGCCTACAACGTCGCGATGGATATTAGCATAATCGGCAGGCCCACTGCTAAGATCGACAAAAGAAATGTGATTTCTTCTACTCTAAAAAAAAAGGTGATTTCTTCTTCTCTTCCCAAAAAACAAAAACCGTGACAATAGAAAATTTTCAAAAAATCGTGGAATTGGAGACGCGGGCAATCGAACCCCGTGCCTCTCGCATGCGAAGCGAGCGCTCTACCATATGAGCTACGTCCCCTTTCGGTAATGAAAATACGGAATATTTGTTATCTTTTAATCAAATAGAAAAGGGATGTGCCCTTAAAGCGCTGGCGCTGCAGAACAAAAGAGCAATGTGTTCCATTTGTATCTGTGGGTATAGACGGTCTTTCATGATTCTTCGTGATATTGACCACATTGATCCCTATTTGCATTTCATGAGAATCATCTTTGTAAACCAGTAGCTTCAGGTGCTCGATGCGCTTCACTTGTCCTGGACTCCTGCTCCAGAAAATGATCGCCTGAATCATGCTCCTTATTGTGGTTCTACCACCTGTGCTTTGCATGTTCGACCACTTCATACTAGTATTTCGAGACAAAAAAATGTAGAGTGCCGTACTCCTACCGACCAGAAATACAACACCCACACAACTTTCAAAATCAACAATTTTCCCAATTATATGTGGATTATCTGAAACGGAATCGATACAATTGACAAGTGCTTAAACCGATCATATTTATTAGTATCACACAACCGACATAGGTTTACAAAAACTGTTGGACAGAGGGAACTAGCGAGTCTTTTTCTCTTCCCTTCCATGAAAGGATACATCCAGAAATCTTATCCTGATCTTCGAAATTTGGCATGATATTCGTAACTGACACAGACATGGAAAGTATACTTCTGCAGAAAAATATAATCTTCCAATTTAACTGAGAAACAGGATGACTAGTACAGGCCACAGCCCTGAACCTCATCTCTGAATTAGGAGGCACCACTCATCTGAATTTCAAGCAATATTTACAGATATCGCCAAACTTTGCTCAAGAATCTTCAAGAGTTGTGGAATGCAATGCAATGGCAAAATAAGTAAAAGGAAAGATAAGGCAGCGGTAGCATTATCCGAATTCGTAATTTAGTAACAAACTACAAACATTGATTTCGACTTATATCCTAGATCTTATAATGATGATATCAAACACACTACTGCACTGAACTTGCTATTGCAATGGACAATATAATGGTACTGCTCCTTTTACAGTACCCCCAGTTTGCCCAGATGAGATTTTCTAATCAGTTTCATCGTCCAAATAGTTTTCCCACTGATGGTATTTATTGTGTGCAGTTACGAAAGCAAAATGTGCGTACCCAGTCGCAGTCATTTATAAGGACAAGAACCCCAGGCCTCCTGCAAGCATAAAGGTTTCAGACCGTGAAGCTAATCAACCGGGCTATTACACTGACAAAGCATGCACTGTTCTACAAGGAAAAATAAGTAAGCAACCTATTCCCAATTTTCGTTAGTGATGTAACATGTAACCCCTTTTGCGGTGGTCGAGGTTAACCTATATAGTCCTTTCAAAGCATCAGCAAGTAAAAATAACTATGCCAGTCATTGAGAAAGGTTTCAGTTTCCATGAATATTACTAGATTGATAAATAGCTTCGTCATGTTATCAAAAAGTACAGAAAGGACATGATTATTATTCAACTCCATAGAAATGGTTGAAGTTAGTTGAATCAGCGTGTGTTTAGTTTGTGCCCAAATCAACCACTATAATGTTTTCATAATGCGCAGAAATTGAACAATTGGTTGGATTTTTTGACTTTTTTTGTGATAGCTACAGCCGGTTGGACTTTGGTCACTTCCTACGTACTTGTTTTCTTACCAAACTTGAGCAACCAAAATACTGCAAACCTCTAAAGAACCAAAACTTCCACTAAATTATGGCGCTTCAGTATCCACGGTTTGGCTCCTACAAACTAGAATCACCACATGCAGTGCAAGCTGCGGTTCCAGATATCATGGTTGGTTTAGGCTGCGCGAGGCATTACAGAGGATTACGATGATCTCGTTTTCTCAAAACAATTTCTATCTATTTTAGAATTTTTTTGTTAACAAACATTTCTCCGCTTTCATGTCTATTCTAGTATTCTTCCACAGCCAACTATGAATTAAGTTAAGCACAATACTCATCAACAATCATAAAGCAAGCCTTAAGAGTCTCCATCTCCACCAATGGAAGTACTCACTAGATATCGGCATATATTCATTTCCACTTTTTTTTTAAGTACTCACACTAGTTATCAGTTCTCACGGTTTTCTGTTGGATTTCATCTCTAGCCTACCCTAACTTGCTTGGGACAAAGCCTTGTTGTTGTTGTTCGACTCACACTAGTTATCACATAGGCACCAGGCTGAAGTGACCAACTAGAGAAGCTGATAGCACAAATCCTATACGGCAACGAGGTCTCCAGATACTTCCGCTAAAAGGAAAGGCTCCAAGCACCTTCGTATAACAGTACTAACTGAATCATCGTATCGTCTGCGCAAGCAAATGAAAAAAGAAGAAGAGAAACCATACACAGAATCATCTTTGATGAACATCTCCGGCCGCTCCTTGATCAAATTGGACTTCACCCAAGAGAGCAACCCCTTCATCGTGGCCTACAGAAGTACCAAAATTCCACACAACAATGTAAGGCTATGAAGTAACCAAACTGCAAGGACGACAAGCAGCAGCACCTTGTCTTCACCGTCCCTGGGCTGTACATCCACCTTGTGTACCTTGGTGGATTTCTCTAGGAGAAGCTCCAGACCGCCCCTGAAACATCACATAAACCACGTAAGACAAATGGCAGAGTAATAAACAGAAAGAGAAAAGCAACCGAATGACAGAGAGAAGGATTACCCGAATTCAAGAGTGAGATGCATAACTGAAGGATCAGAAGCGATGCAGATTGATTAAGTTTTAGAATTTCCTTGTTGGAATCGGGCCAATAGAAGAGTGAAGATAAAAAGGCGGCGGAAGGGGAGAGGGTTGCGGAAAAGGGCAGCCAGTAGTTAAGTTGTTGGAAGCGTCGGAGGCGTGCAAGATTGCAGGGTGTGGTCGGCAGCGGAGAGCGGTGTTGCAATGGAGGGCTTCGGCAGGAGTGAAAAGCAGAAAACCACCACATTTGGGGCTTCATCTGCGGAAAACCACCAGGTCGCTAATTTTTTGCAAAATGCACCGCGGATTCAGTAAACATTTTGCAGATAGCACTGAACAAGTGATTTGGTGTGGTTGAGGGCGTTTCCGACAGGTGGGGCCCAAAATCTGTCGACGTGGCCTAACGGTCGCGCAAACGGCGCCGTTCGCTTAAGAGAACGCGGTCGGCTTTCGTCGGACAGACTGACCGCGCCCTATCAGATCGACCTCGTGCTCTGTTCTCTCGCGCTCGCTCGCTCCCTCTTGCTCCTCTTCCTCTCCGGTCGCCGTCGGCTGCCATGGTGTCCTGGAGCGAGAGCGAGAGCACTGAGGACTCCGCCGCGCAGTACATCTCCACTCCCGACTCCCCTCTCAAGGTCAGATCCTTCTCTGGTTCTCTGTTTGTCTGGCCGCCGCTCATTTGTGTTCTAGGGTTCTACTAGTTCTGCTCGATTTGAACAAATTTGTGTTGGATTGCCCAGATCCCAGCTACAATTGATGACCCGTTGTTCGAGGGTGCTGCTGACGACTTGATGGTGATGTGCGAGCATGGGAATCGAGGGAGGAAATGTGTTGCATTTGAGGGGATAAGCACTGGGAGGAGGTTCATTGCCTGTGCCACTGAAGTAAGTATGAAGTTGTAGCTTTGCAGCATTCCAATTCATCTAGGGTTCATAGTTACTGTTCATGGTTCTAGGGTTCATAGCTACTGTTCAAAGTTGTAGGGTTCATAGTAACTCTTTATTAACTGAATCTGGTGGATTAACTTAACTGAATCTGGTAACTTAACTGAATATGGTAGATTAACTTAACTGAATCTGATGAATTAACTTAACTGAATCTGATGGATTAACTTAACTGAATCTGATGGATTAACTTAACTGAATTTTTCTTTAACTAATTTAATCTGTAACTTCATTGCATATGGTACATTAACTGAATCTGTAACTAATGACTTAAAGTTTGAACTGATTTTTTCTGTTGCAGGGTGCTAATAATTGTGGATTAGTGCAGTGGGTAGATGAGGAGTGGCCAGATCATCTGCAGAATGCTCTTCACAAGTTGTGGCTTATGTATGAGGATAGCCAGCATAACAATAGGATGGCATGCCTGGAGCATTCATGTACTGTACACAATCTCACACAGCAGAAAAAAGAGTTGCAGGAGACATATGAGAAGCTTGTTGAAGATGTGAACAACCTCTTGGATTCACAGGATAACCTACCTGAGGTAAATCAGATGAATGATGCTGAGAACATTACAATCAGTGTGGAAAGCAGCATGGCAAAGGATACTGAGATCAAAAAATGGAAGGCTGCTCATGACCAGTTAAAGTTAATTCATGTAGCTCAAGCCACTGTCATTAGGAATTTGAAGTTCAATCATCTTAAAGAGAAGGAAAAGATGAGCTCTGATAAGAGGACTTTGGAGATTTGCTATGCTGACCTGAAGAAAGAGAAGGATGACCTGAAGAAAGAGAAGGATCAGGTGGATAGTTGCATTGCTGAGCTGATGAAAGAGAAGGAGAAGTTGACCATGGAGAAGAGTAGTCTTGCTTCCTGCATTGTTGAGCTCAAGACAGCAGGTGATAGTAACAAGAGGAAGCTTCACCAGATTAAGGTTATTTGTGATGAAGACTAAGTTGAGTTGTTGTCTGACCATGTGGGTCATTGTCTTTTGTAATAGCTTTGGACTAAAGCTTGTAATGTGTTAACTTTGACTGTGTTGAACTCTAGTAATTCTGTAGCACTGAACCTTGGTTTGGTTTGTATGCTGTTTGTTGAATCTTTTAATTAAGATCAGTTTGTAGTGTTATTTAAGGGTTGGTTTGTGAGGAATCATCATGGTCTCATCATTTAGGGTTTGTCGACGCCGAGGCACCCTAAAAGCTAAGGTTTTCTCATTTAGGGTTTGTCGACGCCGAGGCACCCTAAAAGCTAAGGTTTTCTCATTTAGGGTTTGTCGACGCCGAGGCACCCTAAAAGCTAAGGTTTTCTCATTTAGGGTTTGTCGACGTCGAGGCACCCTAAAAGCCATGGTATCATCATTTAGGGTTTATCGACGCCGAGGCACCCTAAAAGCCATGGTTTCATCATTTAGGGTTTGTCGACGCCGAGGCACCCTAAAAGCCATGGTTTCATCATTTAGGCTTTGTCGACGCCGAGGCACCCTAAAAGCTAAGGTTTCATCATTTAGGGTTTATCGAAGCCGAGGCACCCTAAAAGCCATGGTTTAATCATTTAGGGTTTGTCGACGCCGAGGCACCCTAAAAGCTAAGGTTTTATCATAACAACTATGATCATCATCATATCATCATAACAACTAAGTTCATCATCATATCATCATAACATCATGAAAACTTCTTGAAAACATCATAACAACTAAGTTCATCATCATATCATCATAACAACTAAGTTCATCATCATATCATCATAACAACTAAGTTCATCATCATATCATCATAACATAGTGCATCATAGCCATAATCAGGTACATTACCTAGTCCATCACATGCATCAAACTGGTTTCAACATGACATGCATCAAACTAGCCAAAATAGGCTGAATTAAATTGGTTTCAACATCACATCACTTCTTGCTGCCCTGAGAACAATTGAACCACTCAGACATCTTGTATGATGGCTTTCTCAATCTTCCAGTACCTGATACTCTTGTTGGTATGAAGTTTTTCTTTGCCCTTGGCCTAGCAGCAGTAGCAGAAGATGAACTAGGCCTATCAGCAACAGCAGAAGATGAACTAGGCCTTGTTGCAACAGGAGCTGAAGGAGCTGCCCTTGGTGCCCTTGGTGGTGCCCTAGTTGCAGCAGGAGCTGATGGAGCTGCCCTTGGTGCTGGTGGTGCCCTTGGTGGTGCCCTAGTTGCAGCAGGAGCTGATGGAGCTACCCTTGGTGTTGGTGGTGCCCTTGGTGGTGCCCTAGTTGCAGTAGGAGCTGATGGAGCAGCCCTTGGTGCTGGTGGAGCTGATGGAGCTCTGGTTGGTGCATCAACTCTTCTATTTTCCTGCAGTGACAACATAGACAGATTAGAACATAGTATTAAATAAGTAAGAATAAATATGTAGTTTTACAAGTTTTAACCTGGTGCTGGTTCCTTCTCATTGCTAGGGCTGGCTTCAGATTTTTGTGGCAGCTAGTGTACCTATGCCCAGTCAAATTACAATTGCTACAAGTTATTGTTGCCATCCTAGAAGTATCCTTGGGAGCTGGCTTCTCAAACTGATTCTTTCTCCTCTTTGTCTACTTCTTTCCTGGCTTGTCTCTGAAAACAGGTGGCTCTATGTCAGGGGTCCCAGTCTTTGGCCATAAATCAGGCCCAGGCACAGGATAGACAATTGGATTGTAGGCTGCTTGGTACATTGGTTTCTTGAAGAAGTCACTAACAAAATCTTCTGGATGCAGTTTTGCCTTGTTAATTGCAGAAACACCATGCTTGCAAGGAACCCCAGTCATGTCCCATTGGCTACATCCACATGTATGCAGTTGCAGATTTACTGCATAAGTGCTTTCTCCACTGCTAACCTGGTATAGATCAGGTCCTGCTTTGATGGACTGATAGTATCTGGCATTATGTTTTGCTTCTTCTAGCTTTTCAGCATATGTTGGGCATATCTGCCACTTTGCTGTCTCAGTCTTGGTCCTATTGGCATTGAACTTAACTAGCAATTTAGTTCTGATGTCATCAACCATGGTTTTAATTGGTTTCCCTCTTACATCAAGTATCATTTTGTTGAAAACTTCACTAATATTGTTAACAACCAAATCAGTTTTACAATTTTTGTCCATGGCATGTCTAGCCCATGTATGCTTGGGTATCTTTCTAAGCCATTTCTAAGCTGCCTCACACTCTCTTTTCATGCCATCCATTGCTTGATCAAAACAATGCTCAGTATATGCATAACTAGCCTGATCCATGTACTTCTTTAACTCTTCACCTCTAAAGCCAGCTGTTTGAAAGTTCTGATAAATATGTCTAAGGCAGAATCTTTGAGGGCAATTTGGGAAGACATTGTTTATGGCTTTAAGAAGGCCCTGTTTCAATAACTAGTGTTTAAAAAATAATATAACAACACACTATTTGACAGTACTAAGCATGGTGAAACTTTAGTGCATATAAGAATGATGATGTGTGAGTTACCTTTTGTCTATCAAAAATGATAGTGTATGGGCCATACTTCCCTGACTCACCACCAAGAGCATACTTGAGCTGGGTTAGAAACCAGGACCAGCTGGCAGTGTCTTCTTTGTTAACAATTGCAAATGCAATGAGAAAGATGTTGTTATTACCATCTCTTCCAGTTGCAGCCAATATTTGCTGCCCAGTTGTCAACTTAACAAAGCAACCATCAACACCTAAATCAGAACATAACACATTAGTACCAAGACATCATAAAAGATACAAACTACACAAAGTAATGCAAGTACCTATGAAGGGTCTACAACCATTTAGGAAGCCCTCTTTGCAAGCATTGAGGCACATGAACAAGCCATGAAATCTAAGATTTATGCTAGGATGGGCCTTCAATTGCTTTGTTGTAACAATGCATCTACTTCCAGGATTGGTATCCAGCACAGCTTGGAGGTAATCCCTTATCCTTGTGTATTGTGCCCTCTGATCTCCTTGTACAACATTCTTAGCTGCTTTCTTTGCCCTGTAGGCCATGTGAATGGACACTTCTATTCCATGTTTTTTCTTCAAATTCTCCATTATTGCCTGGACTGGTGTGTTTATGTCTGACCTCAATTGTTCCTCACACTCATGTGCCAACCACCTTGCAGTCACTTTGGTGCTCTCTCCTACAGCAGGACAATTGTGGTACAAGTTCAATTTCTTTATGCAAAATGTCCTCTCATGTGCAATTTGGGAAGCAACTATGAAAAAAGGACAGTCATCTATACTGCAAACTACAATAACTCTATCTGAGCAGTTCCTATGAAATGAGTAGTTTCTGTTTTGTGAGATGTGAAATGTAAGAAGTGCCCTCCTGAACTGCTGGACATCTAGGAAACAAAGTTTCCTAACAAATTGTTCTTGTGGGTTTCCCCTCTTCTCATCATACCAAACCCTAATTTTATTCTTTTGGCCCTGCTCTTCCTACCATTTGGTAGCTTAAATGGTGGAAGCTAAGCCCCATCATTCTCTTCCTGACTTAAGTCACCTGGGTTGCTCTCCTCATCAGATGAAGGTACCTAGTCTTCCTCTATGATTTGATCCAAGCTTGCATGAGATCTTGTTGTTGGCCCCTTCCCCCTCCTTTGGCTTCCTCCTGTGCTGCTGCTACCTCCTACACTGCTACCTCCTACACTGCTTCCTCCTCTCCTGCTCTCATCTACTGGCTCCTCCTGTCCTGCCTCTTCCTCTCTTGCTTCATCCTCCCCCTCCTCCTCATCTGGTCCATAAAGCTCTTCTACATCAGTGTCTCCTTCAAAGTGATATAGTGGATCTTCTCTATGCCTCTTCATTGCCTCCAACCTAGCTAATATGTCCTCATCTGCTAGATCTTCATCCTCACTTTCACTGTCAGTGAACTCTTCAGCAAGCAGCTATGGGAGTTTTCTTTTTGCTGCCTTGTACTTCTCTCTTTGTATCTTATTACTCCTGAACTTCTGAATCTCTTCATTTCTCTTCTGCTCCATCATCTGCTCAATGTGCTCTTGCTCTTGGTTTGTCTCCATGAAATACTCATGCCTCTCATTACCATAGTCCAATGCAAACTCAGGTTCACTTGGGCCCTTTAGCTTCAACAAACAAGAGCTCTCCTGTGTGTTCATGACTTGGACTGGCTGTGGTTGGGGCTTCACTGGACTGGGGAAAAGAACTCCTGAAGTGTCTACCTCATAAACAAGTGGTACACCTATTTCAGACAAAGGAACCTGCTCTTCATAAACATGACCAATGTTCAAATCAGCTGGTCTAGGTGCATCACTTCTCATAACTGTAATGTTAACAACATTCTTTCCTTTACTAGATATGTCATCCAACATTTCTTCCACCTTGTCATCATCAGTTAATTCTTCCATTCCTGACACCCCAACTCCTGGATATCTAACATAATACATAAAATCCCTTGAACTATAGCCTTCTACCTCTATTAGGCCAATGAGATTCCAGAATGTTATGTCTGACAAATAGATTGTTCTTTCCAAATTATCTCTCTCTAGGAAATGGAACCTTACTTCCCATTCTTCATCATCCAAGCTACAAATTCAGTTAAAATTTAGTTAAAATTGATGTTAAGTACTTAAATACAAGGTTCACACTTTAGTTAAAATTGCTGTTAATTACAATACTAAAGTTACAATTAATTTATTTGACAACAACAATAATAGTTTGACAGAGAGGATTTGAGCAATCAACTGACATGTGACAGCAACAATCATGTAAAAGTACTCAAGTTAAAATTAATTTATGTGACACCAACAATCATGTGTCAGAGAGGATTTGAGCAATCATGTGACAGACCATTCACACTAGAATTACTGTCAGCAATGCTACAATACCTATTACACCACCATGGAACCCTAACCCTAGAAACCCTAACTCTAGAACCCTAACCCTAGAATGCCAATCGGGGAAAATAGAAAGAAGGAGGAGGATGACTTACTCCACACCGCTGAAGGAGGAGGCAAAATGGTGGCTGCCCGTCGGATTGCCCTTCACCGCCTGGGCGAACGCAGTAGCCGCCGCGTATTCCAACGACTTCGGCGGCGCCGGCGGTTGGGGAGGAGGCAGCGCGTTGGAAGCATTAGAGCTCCCGCAGAACTCCGGTGGATCTCCCTCACAGCCGCCCAGAGCATCCCCACCGGCAGCAGCTCGGCCGCCGCAGTCGACGCCGACAGGTTTCGCCTTCGCCATGGATTAGATCTGGAGGGAGAGGTGGTGTGGTCGGGCGCGGTCGGTCGATCTGTCCGTCCCGAGCCGACCGCGTTGTTTACAGCAAACGGCTCCATTAGGCCACGTCGACAGATTTTGGGCCCCACCTGTCGGAAACGCCCTCAACAACGCCAAATCACATGTTCAGTGCTATCTGCAAAATGTTTACTGAATCCGCGGTGCATTTTGCAAAAAAATAGTGACCTGGTGGTTTTCCACAGATGAAGCCCCAAATGTGGTGGTTTTTTGCAATTCACTCCTTCGGCGGAGGAGGAGGAGCGTACGGCGGTGTGTGGGCGGCGGCAGCGTGATCGAGTGCCTGTTCGATTTGGGATTAGGTTAGCTTTATTTCTCGAGAGAAATTAGGTTATTAGCTGGTAGACAGTGGCGGAGCTAGGATTAAAGCAAAGCCCGGGCCCAATTTTGTTTCAACATGGAAAAACTTTGGCACTTATAACTACCCAAAAAACATCATGACATTTAAAAAAGACCATATGTGATAACATACAAAATAAATCTCAATTGTTCAATAATTCTGGAATTTAACCTCAGTGCTTAACAATCCAACAGAAGAGATAAAACATGATAAAACTGAAACCCCAGGACAACGATGAAAATATCTCTTCATCTTCTATTTTTGCAACATGAAATGAAGTGACATCAAAATGCTCCAGTTTCAAATCAACAATATATATATATATATATATATATATATATATATATATATATATATATATATATATATATATATATTCATATAGGCATAGTTGGTTCAAGTTTCTGCTATAACACGAGATGACTGAATAGTTGATTCGTTTCAATTAAACTTTCTTCATACATAGACAGGGGCTATACATAAAGATTGACTTTTGGAGTCTTGGTTGGTTCGAGTTTCTCCTACAATCCGAATCAGGGGAATAGTGGGTTCAAGTTTCAATTAAACACAAAGAAACAGAGCAGATATTGAAATCTTGAATTGTCTCATAGCGACAGATCATAACATTATATATCTGTGAGAAAATTACCCTGTCCCCTGGACGGACGGACTGCTGGTTGCGCGGGGAGACGGGGAGTCGAGGAGAGGGCGGAGTAGAGGCTGTAGAGCGGCGGCGGGGTCCGCCTAGAGTCTAGAGGCTAGAGCAGCACCGGCTGTCCTAAGCAGCTGGGAGGCGGGAGGCGGGGACGGCCGGCTGTCTGGGGAACTTGGGGGCCTGGGGGTGGGGGGAAGTCAGGCGGCAGGGGATGGGGCAGTCCCTGGCAGGAGCATGGGGGCAGTCGCCGGCGGCGCGGCGCACTGGCAGGTGTCGTGGTCGCCCTTCCTCCGTCCCTCACTTGCGTGCGAACTGCTGCTAGGTCGTCCGTCCGTCGTGAGCTCTCGTGGTTTTTTTTGTGGGCTCTCGTGGCTGAGTGTGAATCGGTAGCTGGGCGCATAAGGAAAAAGGCACACCGGGGCCTGGGCCCTGGGGGCCTGGGTTGTAGATCCGGGCCGCACCTATGTCTCGCTTACAGCGAGACGTAAGGAAGCGGGAGCAACTAACTTTTTTTTTCTAAAAAACCAACTTTTTTTTAACACGGTACAATCGAAATCGCTCACATACACAAACCCCTATGGATGCACGCACACACACACTCCTATGAGCACCTCCGAGAGACTGAGCCGGCATAGCATCTTAAGATTTTGCGAAGTCACCACAGGCGCCTCACAGTCGACGGAACGTCTCCTCCCACGGAACGAACATTGCCGGAAGGCTGAAATAAATGCAGGAATAATGCAAGCACCAATGTTAAGTCAAGGACTTACCCCTGGTGCGCTAGGGATACCACTGTCCTCTTAATCATCCAATCACAGGTTGGTTCGCGGGAGCAACTAACTAAGGGTACCCCTTGCGGGAGCCTCTTGAGGGTCACTTTTAGCGGGCTGAGAGCGCGTCACTTGGCGCGGTCTCAGCCGCCACTACGTGTCACGTCCTGGCCGCTCCCTAAGGTTTTTTATTTTTCTGTATGCGTTGTCGGGTTTTTTTGATTTTTGGTTTTTGCATGATTTTTCCTAGGTTTGGAAAAAACAAAGTTCGAAAAAAATTACATGAAAAAACGTGTTTTTGCATCCACGAAAGGAATAATTTTGCTTCACGTGAAGGCACAGGTTTGCTTCCGTGAGAGGCACAGTTATGCCTCTTGAAAAGAGAAAAAATGTATTTTTTTTCATTCTCGAAAGGCACAGATTTGCTTCTCGTAGAGGCCCAGGTTTGCTTCCGTGAAAGACATAATTGTGTCTCGGAAAGGGAAAAATATTTTTTTTCTTTCATGGGAGGCACAAATTTGCTTATCGTGGAGGCATATGTTTGCTTCCACAAGAGGCACAACTGTGCCTCCCGAAAAAGGAAAAAGAATACATGTTTTTTTTCTTTCATGAGAGCATAGATTTGCTTCGTATGGAGACACATATTTACTTCCGCGAGTTGTGCCTCTCGAAAAGTAAAAAAAAGTGGAGGGAAATTTATGCTTCCGGCTCGCGTTTTTTTTTGTTTTTTTTTTTTTAAAAAGTTTGTCAAAATCTATTAACATGTGATCCAGTTTCAAAGATCTCAACGCGATAAATCTAATGTTGGGAACAACTCGTGATTTAGACGCACGGTTTAAAAAATAAAATATTTGAATAAACAAATATAGGAAAAAAGGAAACTCCAATGTTACGATAAGTGGCGCACATGCAGTGCACCACTTGTTATAACCTGAAAGGTGGGATTGACCTTTGCCGTGTGTACGCTTAATTAGTGATTTTGTAGAGCAGCCTCGCGTCAATGGAGCGCCACATGCGTCGGCCCAGACGCGAGGGAGGCCACGACCTCATTTCTTTGCTTATTTTTAACTTTTTGTTTTCTTCTCTTTTCTTTTTCCTTTATACTTTAAAATATTCTAAATAAATGTACTACAAAAACTACTTTGCATAAACATTTAAAAAAATGTTAGCCAAGCTTTTGAAAAAAGTTAAATGTATATAAAGAAAATGTTTCTGTATACGAAAAATGTATAGAAAAATATACAATATGTGTGGAAAAATGATCATGTATTTAAAAAATGTTAATCAGGCATTTGGAAAAAAATACTAAACAAGTTTTTCCAAAATGTCAATCAACATTTGAAAAATGTTACTGTATATAGAAAAAATATTGAACATTTATTAAAAATGTATTTAGCATGTATTTAAAAAGTATTAATCAAGCATTTGAAAAATGTTAAATGTGTATAGAAAAAATGTTGACTATGCACTAAAAAAATAGTTAATCTTGTATTGTATTAAAAAATATTAAACTTGGATTTGCAAATTATTATCATGCATTTCAAAAATGTTAAATGTATATAGAAAACATGTTGACCATGTATTAACAATTTGTTATCATGCATTTTAAAAATGTTAATCATGCATTTGATAAATATTAAATGTTTATATAAATAAATGTTGACCATGCATTAAATGTTAATCTTGTATTTTAAAAACGCTAATCAAGCATTTGTAATTCCGAATTGAAGGTAATTCGAGGTGACAATACAAGCCCTCATCCCTAGGTTTTACAATGAAAGAAGTCCATATTTCAACCTCAAACAACCACCAAAGTCTAAAACACAACCCTGAACTACAAAACCGTCTAGTTTACATGCCTGAACTTTCAAAACCAGATAGAAAACAACCCTGGACTGGTATTTGAACGGTTTTGACCAGTCAACAACCCAGTCAGCGCCAACTCATCCGCCACGTCCTCCTCAGGTCAAATTTTGGCAAAACATAAGTGTCAAGAAAAAATTGAAAAAATTCTCAAAAATGTACACAACCCTCATATTAAATCTGGGAAAGTTTCAAAAAAAATTACCGAGCAGAAAAAATATTCAAATTCAGAGCCATTTTGGGTCAAATTTTCCCCCAAAAAGGTGTCTAGATTTTTTTCTAAAAAAAATCTCAAATATCCACACAACCCTCATATTAAATCTGGGAAAGTTGCAACAGATGTTGCAAAGCATAAAAAAATTCTTGCAAAAATTCAGAGCCATTTTGGGTAAAATTTGAATTTTCTCTCTAGTTTTTTCTGCTCGGCAAAATTTATTGAAACTTCCAGATTTAAGATGAGGGTTGTGTGGCTTTTTGAGAATTTTTTCACATTTTTCTGGACACTTTTTCTTGGGTAGAAATTTAACCAAAGGAGGACGTGGTGGATGAGTTGGTACTAACTGGGTTGTTGACTGGTTAAAACTGGTCAAAACCAGTCAAGTACCACCCCAGGGTTGTTTTTTGTCCGGTTTTGAAAGTTCGGGGTTGTAAATTAGACGGTTTCGTAGTTCAGGGTTATGTTTTAGACTTTGGTGGTAATTCGAGGTTGTAATATGGACTTATCTCTTTTACAATTGATAGGAGAATTGCGGAGAACCCTTAGTGAGGCCACGTCCACGGGGAACCTTTAATTACCATAGTCGTAACCTGCAGGGGGACTACGGCGGTGGCGTGCGTGGCACTAAGTCTACCTAGAGTAGAACGTGTCCTGTACCCAGCTCTGTCGGATTCAGGGCTCAGCAGACCCAAGAAAGGTTCGAACTCTGGGGTGCGTGCGAAGAACTCAATCTCCCCAGCCTGCCGACTCGTCGATCTCACCGCCTAGCTAGATGAACAGGAAAGGAAAGGGACTCAACAGTTTACCCAGGTTCGGGCCACCTTGCGGTGTAAAACCCTACTCCTGCTTTGTGGTGGATTGGCCTCGAGGTGGGCTGAGGATGAACTAGTACAGAGGGAGAACAACCTCAGGAGGAGTGTTCTTGTGCTGGTGTGAGCTGGTGAGGATCCGGTCCCCTCCTCTATGGTGGTGGCCTAGCTATATTTATAGTGGCCTCGGTTCTCTTCCCCCAAAATGAAGGTGGGAAGGGATCCCACAACGGCCAAATTTGAAGGGAGACAAGTAGTACATCTTATCCTGACGAAAAGTGGTCTTCGCCTGCAAAGCTTCTGGTCGTGACGTCGTGGTGGGCTCGGCGATGACCTCCGTCCTGCCGTCCTGGTCTTGTAGCACGGGAATGGAAACCTTTGGCTGATTCCTTGGGACTCTGCGTCTGCGCTTGCTTCCTTAGCACCGAAGAGGAAACCTGCTGTACTGCGCCTGCTGGCGCCCGCCTGGCCTTGGTCGTCATGGCTTGCATCATATGAACCTCACGAGGTGGGGCTTGCATGGAAATCTCCGCTCCTCAGTAGCCGGCCTGGGGAAGCCGCTCCCTCCGGAGGTCTTGGCGTCGTCCGCCTCGCGAGGCTTGGCCCCTCGCGAGGGTCTTGTGTTGTTGATGCTGGAGAAGGGTCGTACCAGGCTGCTGATGAAGCCACGCTGTGGGCCACAGGCAGGCAAGTCTGGGTACCCCGGTTCCCAGAACGCCGACAGTAGCCCCCGGGCCCAAGGAGCGCTCGGACTTGGCTTCGAGGCGAAGCCAAAGGGCAAGGGCGAAGCGCCACGGGCCCTAACCGCCTGTGGGCCCGGTCGACATGTGGCGCTTGATGGGACGTGGGCGTCTCCACTTCCCCACGCAGCCTCGGCAACTGCCAGACTTGACGGCTGCCTGTCGCGAGCGCAGCTCTGCCATCATTGCCCGTCGTGCTCGCCTTTGGCTTCCCCTCTTTCCTGCGAACTTGCGGCTCTTCTTCCAGATTCGGCGCCGGCGACAATCCCCCTTGACGCCATGGCCCCGAGGTCGAAGAAGAAGGGGAAGGCCTGCGCGCCCGCCGAATCCCAGTTGGGTCTGGAGCCCGCGCTTGATCGGTCGACGGTGATCAACCAGGAGGGGTTGGACAAGGTCTGGTCGGCGCTCGCCGCTGATTCCAACAAGTGGAAGGCGACGACGGTCTAGCCTGCCTCCCGGGCCATGGCCGACATGGGGGCCACCGAGATCCCCATTCACCTTCATGCTCTCCTGGCTGGCTTGGTCCCTCCTTTCTCTTATTTCTTCAATGCCACAATCTCGCATTACCAGATCCAAGCGCTGCATCTAGACCCCAGGTCCATCATCCTCCTTGCCACCTTCGCCTTCTTATGTGAGGCTATGGTGGGCATTGCTCCATCTGTCGCCTTGCTCCGCCATTTCTTCTCGCTTCATCTGGTCGACGGCCGACAGCACTCGGGATGCGTGGCATTCCAGGCTGTGGCGGCGACGGATGGCTCTGGCATCGACTTCACGCTCCGCCCGGATGTGAAGGGATTCCGGAAGCAGTGGGTGCATGTGGACGCCGCCATGCTCAGCCCCCTGCTCCTGCTCCCGCAAGCGCCGGCGGAACCCAGCTCTGGTTGGGGGCACATGAAACTCGTCGACCGTCGGCTCGCCCGCGTCTGGTCCAGGCTGGCCAAGTTGAAGAAGGCAGGGGTGACGGCGTCGATGGTGGTGAGGGAGTTCGTCCGGCGGCGCATCGGCCCGCTCCAGCGCCACTCTCGCCCAATGTGGGCCTTCACCGGCCCCAAGGACCCCATGAGGCTCCAGGTGCCCTCGCTCCCTTCCAAGACGCTGCGCGCGGTGCTCGAGCTCTTGACTGGCGACCCAGCGCCCGCCGTGCTTCCGGAGGAGGGATGCCTCTTGTACCACTGCTCGAACAAAGAGGACTTCGTGAAGCAAATGCCCCTCTTCGACGGGTGGGGGCTGCACCCGGAGGGCCTTGAAGGGCCTCGCAAGAATCCCATCTTGGTGGCTCCTGTGCTCGCCGATCCTGCGGCGCGCGCCCCTGATGTGGTTGCAGGGGGCGAGCGCCGCTGGGTGCTCCCGAGGCGACTGCCGGTGGGCGGGCGCCATCCGGTGCTTCTGCGGCGGCTGCTCCCGAGATGGCTGCTCCTGGGGTAGCAACTCCTGAGGTGGCTACCTGCAGCCCAGTCGCGAAGGGCAAGGCGCTGACCCTCGGCACACCTCGTCCGGACCTTGGGGCGCTCCGCAAGAGGAAAGAACTCTGGAGCTGCGGTGGCGACGCCCCCCGGTCCCTGAAACAGAAGGTGTTGGTAGCTGTGGACGAGTAAGTAACTTATCTTTGTGGGTCTTCTCGTGTCGCGTCCTTTTCTGACTCCAGCTCCTCAGGACCCCTTTGGTTGCGGCGGCGAAATCCCCTGGGGCGCGATCTCCGGGGGCCCTTGGTCCCCTCGTGATTCCAAGCCCCCCACGCCATACGCCTGCGCGAGGCACAGAGTCAGCCTGCAAGATGGATGCGCCGCAGGGAGGCCGCGGGCCTGCGCTCCCAGCGTCCTTCCTTCATGGTTGCTTCTGGGGCACAGGAGGCGTGCCAAGGGCTCCTCCACTGGTCCTTGCCGGTGGCCAGGCGGCCCCAGCACCGGCTTCATCTTCGAGCGGCGAGGCCGCACCGCCCAACGCCTCCGCCAAGGCCTGGGAAACGGCTGAGGGAGCGCCGGCCGCCAGCCATTTGTCGGCGACGAGCGAGCCGCTCCGTGCTTCTGCGGCAGCCCCCGGCGTGGAGGAAGGGCTCGGCCATGCGCTGGAGCTCGCGCGCGGGCGCTGCACCGTCCGCCATGACCTTTTCCAGGAAGCAATGGGCGCACTGAGTCGGCTTGGAGGAGAGCTTGTTGATGTCGACGCGTGCCTAGAGGCGGAAGGCCTCCGCCTGGCTCGCGAGTGGCACCAGCTGAAGGTCGCCATCAACCTTGGGCATCTGCAGCATGAGCGCTCTCGTGCAGACGCCGCGGCATCCCTCGCGGCTTCTCGTGAGGCCTGCGCCCACGCTCTGGAGGAGGCCAGGGCTGCTGACCGCTATCACGAGGCGGCCGAGGAGCGGGAGAAGGAGCTTCGAGCGTCGAACGCCATCCTCGAGCGGCAGGTCCAAGCGCACAGGGCCACCCTGGCGGCACCGCCGAGCGAGGCCCCCTCAGATGAGAAAGGGGGCCAGGCGTGTGAGGATGCGCTGGCGCTTGAGATCTCGGAACATAACCTGGAGCTCGAGCGGCTGGAGGTGAGGGAGCGCCAAGTGGCCGCGGCTGAAGACGCCGTTGCCGCCCGGGAGGCCATGATCCAGCAGGAGATCGACCAAAGGGTGGCGGAGATTCGCGGGGCTCTTGTTGGCGAATACCGCCGGAAGCTGAGGCTCCAGGAGACCCGCTTCCAACAGCGGCAGGTTGAGTTGCAGGGCAGGACCGACGCCCTCAGGGCGAAGCTTGCCGCGACAGAGCAGCGCGAGATGACCGCCAAGGAGGCTCAAGCCTCCACCCAAGCCGACTTGTCCTCACTTCAGCAACAGGTCGCTTGTGTCACGTCCCTTGTGGAGAAAGCTACAAACGAAGCGAACCACCGCCGGACGATGCAGCGCGAGTGCTCCCCGATGCTTGAGGACCTCAGGATCCGGGCCAATCGGGCCTTGGATACCATCTGTGAAGAGAGCGTCTCCCGCCCGCACGAGGCTGATGACGCCGGCTACCTCCACTTCTTTACCCAAGTCGTGACGCGTCTGGAAGACCGGGCCACGAGGGCGCGCCAGCTCGTCGAGGAAAGAAGCAGGGGGCTCCTCGGGCGTGCGTTCTCGCGTGTCTTCAGCTACCTTCTTAGCCTTGATCATGACTTCGACTTCAACGCCGCGATAGCCCCCGTGCCCAGGGTCACGTAGGGCGACCTGGCGAGCTGGGTGGATGACCATGTGGACGACCTGGTCGCGGGGTTCGCCCGTGAAGATGTCGTGGACGTACTTGCAGCTGAAGAGGGTGGTGTCGACGATGGTGATGATGAAGATGGCGACGCCGATGGCAGCGCGTCTTGCTAGCCTTACGTTTCCTTTCCGATCCTAACCTGCATACCAAAACTTCGGGCATGGCCCCGTGGGGCATGGAAAGTATTTTTGGTGGGGGTTCCCCGGTTATGTATGAAATGATGATATGCCTTCTAAATTAATTTTGAAACGAGCTGTCGAGGGCAGGAGGGCCCCCCTACTAGAGTGGTTCCTTGTGACTTATCTTTGGTGCTGGTTGTCTTGGACGGGTTCCTGTGTCGTGAGGGCGCTTCCTTTCTGAGGCGGGCCCCGCAAGGGCATGTGAGGGCTCAAGCCTCCTGAGGAACCTGCAGGCCCGCCTGAGAGCGCCGCGCGAGGAGCCGACTGCCGAGTCGCGGCAGGGCGTGCGCGCAGTGGTCCTGCGACAGATGCGCCTTTGGCCCCGAGGGGCCCTCGGCACCGCTTGGGCTGGCCCAAGCGCGCACGCAGCACGCACGCCACGCCCAGCCCCCGCTCGCGGGGTGCTCACGGGGGGGGGGGGGGGGCAAAAGCAGCTGAGCCCTTGCTTTAACGTAAACCAAAAGGCAAGAAAACACCACGAATCAAAAATCTCCCCCCCCCCTTTTTCTTTTGATAAGCACACGAAACTCCAAATCTCATTCCAAAAGATGGCAACTGGTTTACAGAAAGAGGGCCAAACAAACAGCCGCGTCCGGCACCTAGACTAGTCTTCTCACCAGCGCGAAACTAAGTGCTTCCACTGGGCGTGGGCATAGTCATTGGGGGACAGTGTCGACGGCCAGCGCGGAGCATGGTGCTTCCATTTGGACGTGGGTGGGAGCCCCCGTGAGGCCCGAGGGCGGCACTCAGGAGACTCCGGGGCGTGTACAACCCCAACTCATTATTATGTGAGAGTGTCACGAGCAAAGATCTTCACGGGTATCCTTGGCGCCAGGCGAGGGTCCCGCCCTGCGCCTCCCCCGACCATCGTTGGGGCGTCCGGAAACCAGGATGAGACCAAGGGGCAAGGGGGACGCTGGCGGTGCCCCGGCGATCACAGGCGCCCCACCGGGGTGAAGGGCTCGCCGGTGCCTTCCCCGGCGGAGGACCTACCTCCGAGCAGCGTGCGCCGCTGTCATGGCGGCGCCTTGCTCCATGCGGCGCGGGGGAGGCCCTGGCACCGGGCTTCCCCCGCGCAGCTCCCAGTGCATTCCGTCCGCTTGCGGCGGGCCATCGTCCTGAGGTCCACGGCCATTGCCGTGGCTTGGTTCACCTGCGGTCCATGGTTAGTGTAATCGTGCCCCTGAGATATTGACGGTACCTGGTGGCCGTTGTCGTCGAAGACGCCGGTGAAGCTCCGAGGTGGCCTGCGAAGAGCCTCGGCCTCATAAGGTCTCGACGCTCAGGCTGGCGAGGGGAAAAGGTGGGGGCTTCCTCTTGGCGCATACAGCGAGTCCGTCGGGGGAGGCACATGGGTGCCCCAAGCCGCCATCCCCGAGCCGTCGCCTGGCCATCCGGCATCGTTGCTCGCCATCCTTGGCGCCAGGTCACCACGACCGCAGAGTGGCATCTCAGCGCGGGCCCAGGAGGGGCCGCCCAGCTCTGCGGCACCCGGGGGTAACGCATCCTGGGTAGGACAAACAGCGCCGCGAGCCGGGCCGGCGCCGCGGGGCCCTCCGGGCCCCCTGGGGGAGGGCGCGTGGTCGTAGTGAGGGCCGGCGCGCGCCCCCGGCAGCGCTCGCGGCATAGGTAAGGTGCAGAAGGGCGCCGCACCCCTGCAGGCGGCATCCAGCAGCTCGGCGACCCGCTCCAGCAAGGCGTCGTGGCCGCCTTTCGCCAGCCTGCATCGCAGCAGCTCCCGTGCCACGATGAGCGCGGCTCGCGTGTTCGCCTGCTCCCGGCGGGTGTGCAGCGCCGTTGCCGCGGCGAAGCTCGAAGATCGCGTGGTGGCCCGGTTGTGGCGCAGCGCGGGAGCGGGTGGAAGTGGTCCATGTCGCCTACGGCCGACGGCGCCGGTCGGCGTGCGGGCTGCGAGGAGCGCGGAGTGGAAATTTCTTGGGTGGAGGGCGCCGCCCGGGCAGGACGAGCGGCCCAATGCTCAGCATGGGCTCGAGGAGCGTCAGCCATGAGGACGGCGGGACGGAGGCGATCGACTGGCGGAACAGAGGCTCCGACGCACCCCTACCTGGCGCGCCAAATGTCGGATTCAGGGCTCCGCAGACCCAAGAAAGGTTCAAACTCTGGGGTGCGTGCGAAGAACTCAATCTCCCCAGCCTACCGACTCGTCGATCTCACCGCCTAGCTAGATGAACAGGAAAGGAAAGGGACTCAGCAGTTTACCCAGGTTCGGGCCACCTTGCGGTGTAAAACCCTACTCCTGCTTTGTGGTGGATTGGCCTCGAGGTGGGTTGAGGATGAACTAGTACAGAGGGAGAACAACCTCAGGAGGAGTGTTCTTGTGCTGGTGTGAGCTGGTGAGGATCTGGTCCCCTCCTCTATGGTGGTGGCCTAGCTATATTTATAGTGGCCTCGGTCCTCTTCTCCCAAAATGAAGGCGGGAAGGGATCCCACAAAGGCCAAGTTTGAAGGGAGACAAGTAGTACATTTTATCCTGACGAAAGGTGGTCTTCGCCTGCAAAGCTTCTGGTCGTGACGTCGTGGTGGGCTCGGCGATGACCTCCGTCCTGCCGTCCTGGTCTTGTAGCACGGGAATGGAAACATTTGGCTGATTTCTTGGGACTCTGCATCTGCGCTTGGTTCCTTAGCACAGAAGCGGAAACCTGCTGTACTACGCCTGCTGGCGCCCACCTGGCCTTGGTCGTCATGGCTTGCGTCATATGAACCTCACGAGGTGGGGCTTGCATGGAAATCTCCGCTTCTCAGGAGCCGGCCTGGGGAAGCCGCTCCCTCCGGAGGTCTTGGCGTCGTCCGCCTCGTGAGGCTTGGCCCCTCGCGAGGGTCTTGTGTTGTTGATGCTGGAGAAGGGCCGTACCAGGTCGCTGATGAAGCCACGCTGTGGGCCGCATGCAGGCAAGTCTAGATACCCCGGTTCCCAGAACGCCGACAAGCTCCACCTAGAGTAAACTTCAAGAGTGGCTCAAGTATTCAAATAATACTATGTCGTTGCCTAGGTTGTGTTAGAAACACACCAATGGGAATTCGGACTCCCTGAGAACGTCTTACACATCTGTTAGTTCACTTGTAACTTTTCCTACTATTTTTATTCATGTTTATATTATTTACTTAAAGTCCACACTTCACCAAAACCAATATTCATCCTCCGCCCTCACTTTGCTTTGAGTCTACAATTACTTGCACGTACAATTCTATAAGCCAGTACCAGAGACAAAAAAACCGTTTCATGTGCTTCCTGTGGGATCGATACTCTTACTTGGAAAAAGCTACAACTAAATCATGTACACTTGTAGGCCATCACCCAGGAAGGCGGGTCCACCGCATGACGGTCTTGGTCCTCTCGTCGTGGACATGTGCCGACTGTAGCGATCGCGCGCTCTCGCTCCACGTCATCGACCTGCCGGCTGACTGTAGGGACCGCGCGCCCTTGGTCCACCCGACATCAACCTACGAGTCGGATCGCCAGGGTATGAGCCGCCCGGACAGATCGGATGGCTCGCATCGGCCCCGAGAGCCTCCCGCCGCAAGCCACCTGGCAATAGACGGCTGGGAGGCTCTCTTCGCCCTCGACGAGCCTAGGAAGGTGGGTACTACACCATCCTTTAAAGGAGTAGTATGTCACTTCGTCTCTCCCAACGTGAGTGCCTTCAGATTCCAAGCCTTGCGCCTCCTAACGTTTTCCCATCTCGTCTCTCGGCGTGCACCGAAGAGTGAGACGGTAGGCCTCTGAAATCACACCTCTTGTGGTCCGGTACGGGAAAGTGGCGATCAAAATTTTGGGGAGCGCTTCCACATAACTACTGGATTTTCTTCACCGTGGCCACGGAAGACGAGTTTCCCGACGTCGACAATCTTCTTCACAACAAACACTTCTTCTGTTGCGCCGTATGCTTTTTATCCCTTGTGTTAGGGTTTGCTTTTGGTTTACTAGCAGTAGGAATCGATGTTGATATGATATTTATCCCTTTTGTTCTCGATTGTATGACTAGTTTCATGAATCTGCTTCTTGATTTGATTATCATCTGTGTTTTGATTATCATGTTTTATTTACCATTTTTCTGAATTAAAATTCATGAAAAAATGCTCAAATATTCAATAGTGGCCTTGCGAGAGGGGATTCAGGCCTAACCAATCTCGAGCAATTCTAGTCGAAATTTGTCCGGGAACTGCATTCACAAGAAAATTATAGCCAGCACCTCAAAACAAATGTCCCTTTTTCCCTCTGCTATACATCGCCCCTCTCTGGGCGCTTGGTAGCAGAAGCAATAGGCATCTATACACACAAATTTAGTACAGTAAGTACTTATCAAGATTAACCCGGTAACAGCCTTACTCAGTTTCCCCTCTTCACTAATTGCAAGAAGCCTCCTGGAATGGATCAAAGGATGATGATGCCTAGCTCGATACTCATTGCAAGAAGTAGCCGGAGAGGAAGAAGGCGAAGCCGACAAGGAGGCTTCCGTAGATGAGTAGCGTCTTCTGGCCAGAGGTGAGCGAGTTGCCGCCGAGCCCGAACTGCTGGTTCTGCGCGAACCCGGCGATCTCGACGCTCTTGCTGTCGAAGAAGGACTGCGCCGCGCCGCACGTCGGGCACCGCCAGTCGTCCGGGAGCTTGTTGAACGGCAGCCCCGGGGGCACCGGGTAGGACGGGTCTCCCTTCGCCTGGTCGTACAGGTAGCCGCAGGACCGGCACTCGTGCACCCCCGTGTTCAGCACCGCGAACTGCTCCTCGAACCGGCGGGGGTCAAGCTTCGGCCTGTCCTCCTCCGCGTCCAACTCCCCCGGCAGTGGCGTCGCCAGGTCGCCGGCGGCGGCGGCGGTTGCATCTTCTTGTTTGGTCTCGAGCGCCGTGTCCAGCGGCTTGTCGTCCTTGGAGACGTCGACGGAGTTGAGCGTGAAGTGAAACGATGAGGTCAGGGGCTTATGGGTGTGGAGGAGCAAGGGTGCTGGTGGCGCTCTTGAGCTCTTGGACACCACCATGGATGGGTGGATTAGCCTTGCTGTGGCCATTGCCATTTTAGCTAACCCCTTATTTTCTCTTTCCTCTCTTTCTCTCTCTCCGGTCCAAGGTAATGGAGGTGAGGGGAGGGAATCCATCGCGGAGGATATGCTTTGGTGTGTGCTAAGGCAAAGCGGGGAGTGGGAGGATAAGGTATGTGTGCACCAGGGCTGGACCCGTCACATGCACTTTGGAGAAATGTTTCGGGACTGCCCTCAAAATTGCTAGACTGAAATAAGTTACAAGTTGGGCCAACCGACCAATATTCCCGTGAATTTCAAATTAAACACCCCTAAGGGTGTGTTTGTTTGCCAAGTATTTTCTTAAGTTTTTCAAGAATACTAAGTACTAAGTATTCTTGAAAAACTATGGTTCCAAATATTTTTGAGGTGTTTGGCTCTGGTTAAAATTTTAGTATTATATTATAAACATGGTATCCGTTCGCAAAAAAAAAACATAGTACGTTTACAGTATTAAAAAAAGTCCAGACCACTTTTTAGACTGCCCACAGTGGGAGTAACTTAAGTAATAACATAGAGTCCAACTCAGCAAATTTGTTTATGTGACAATGATTTAATGAGAGAGATGATTTGAGTAACATAGCTAGTTACTCATACTATAGGTAACATCACACGTATCAAGACAAAATGAGTCTATAAGCTAATAAATGAAGTGTTGCATAACACCATACATATGTTACTTCCCACTATAGAGGTAGTAACATAGACTATTAGCATATGCATATTACTAGTCTAATTTACTCCTCACTATGGGTAGTCTTAAAAACCGAGAAGGGGAAGACAGGATGTTGGCCAAATACAAACACACCGTACATCCAAACTGACCCTCGGGGTGTGGATGTTTGGTCCCTATGTGTATATACCCCTAGGAACTGAAAAAAAATACAAGAAAAGTCAAAAATGTTCAAAAGTATTTTTGGAATAAACTTGACTTTCTTTTACTCCAGTATGTAATTTTTCATCAACCAAAACCCAATGTTGACTTCCAGGCAAAAAAGCAAAACAAAAAATATTGCTATATACAAGACACTATTCACACTATTTTGACCAATTTTTTGTTTTCTTCGCCCTGAAGTCAATGCTGGGTTTTGGTTGGCGGAAAATTACATACTAGTGCAAAAAAGTGTCAAATTTATTCTAAGAAAACCTATGAACTTTTTTGACTTTTTTGTAATTACTATTTTTTTTCAATTTCTGGGTGTATATACACCTAGAACCAAGGGGTATTTCCCCTGGAGCCCGCCTTTATAAATGCAATCATCACGACAAGTCAACCACATACAAGCATTAGAGATAGCAACTTAAAATCCGGCACATGCCTAGTACAGACCACGAAGGTCGGGCCAAAAGGCACAGAGACCACCAAAATGACATCCAAGGAAGAATAAGCTATGGTCTAGGAAGTGCAGACGGAGCGGAGGCAGGACTTAGGGCGATGGCGAAAGCGCGAGTCATGGAGATGATGTCGAGATTTCCAGCTTAAACGAAAGGACTCCAATGCTGCAGTAGGGCGGCCATTTTGAACAAGCAGTCAACAGGGCGAGTCGTCCAAAAAGACCAACAGAAAGCAACAAAACAAGCCAAAACACACAAGGAAACTCGAACCGTTGATGATGACGATCCCTCGAACTGAAGATTGAAAGCACGGCCTCTCTACTAGGTTGCAAGCGTACGGTCTTCACGATCCGGCAGCGCTTCGCCGCCCAGAGCTAATCGTCGCCGGAGAATTAGAGAGAGGAGATTAGAACCACACTAGACTTCTAATTATGAGGATTAGAGGAACTAGGTCAAGTTCTAATTAGTCAACTAGGACCAACAAGAACTAGAACTAGAAGAACTGTAGGAGGCTTCAAAACTTGTGTATCAAATAGTGCCAATACCTCAAGTATATATAGGTTCGGAGGGGAGGAGGGGGCGCCAGCGTAGGTCCTAGGGGAAGGAGGATTCCTCCCCCAAGTCAAATTCGGCCTCCCTCAAGGGGGAAAGGGGGCGCCACCCCTACATGGACCTTGGTGGCCCAATTCTCCCTCCACCACTTGGTCTTTTTAGGCATGTTGATATTAAATTAAATATACTAGTATGTACGCACATGCGATGCACGTCAACATAAGTGCTTTTGGTCAAAGAAAAAAGCATTAGGTTAGCTGCAAAAAGGAAATGTAAAATTTTGAGTATGAGGCAAGGTTTAAAGGTATGAGTTTAGCTACAAGTTTCAAGACCCCGGAGACTCGTTCATCCTTTTATGATGAGGAGCCTATGTCATGGAAGATGGAGGACAAGCCTACTACCTCATCATCACCATCATCACCGAAGAAAGAGACTTGAGTACACGGGTATGGGCACTCCCCTTGGCTTGTGCCAATCTTGGGGGAGGTGCCCTGGTATCATATCACCATCACTTTTATTATCTTTACCTATTTTTAGTTCGATCCTTAGCTATTTCGTGATTTAGTTGAATAAAAGTTTAGTATGATCTATTTTCGAGGGCTAGTCCTGTGATCTATCTATTTATGTAGTCGAGTTGAGAGTTATATAATAAAGAGTAGTTTGAGTTTTGCTTCTTTATTTTTCATGTTTCAATCTTAGCGATGAAAATGATGAAAAGATCATGTGCTAATCTTATGGAAAGTAATGACATCACATAAAGAAAAGTGTAAGTGGTAAAATTTATTAGAAGTTAACAAACGTAGCATTGATCAATGATGCAATTCATGAAAAAGTTAACAAGGGAAGAGAATATTCACATATAAATATACTATCTTGGACATCATTTATGATTGTGAGCCCCCATTAAGTGTCATGTGAACGTCGACTACATGACACTTCACCATCTTTGGGCCTAAGGGAAGGCATTGTGGAGTAGTAATTAGATGATGGGTTGCTAAAGTGACATAAGCTTAAACCCTAGTTTACGTGCTATTCCGTAAGGGGTTGATTTGGATCCATATGTTTCATGCTATGGTTAGATTTATCTCAATTCTTCTTTCGTAGTTGCGGATGCTTGCGGGAGGGATTAATCATAAGTGGGAGGCTTGTTCAAGTAAGAATAGCACCCAAGCACCGGTCCACCCACATATCAAATTATCAAAGTAGCGAACGTGAATCAAACAAACATGATGAAAGTGACTAGATGAAATTCCTGTATGTCCTCAAGAACGCTTTGCTTATTATAAGAGACTGTTCCGGCCTGTCCTTTGCTACAAAAAGGATTGTGCTACCTTGCTGCACCTTTGTTATGGTTACTATTTGTTGCTCGTTACAAATTACCTTGCTATCAAACTATCTGTTACCGATAATTTCAGTGCTTGCAGACAATACCTTGCTGAAAACCGCTTGTCATTTCCTTCTGCTCCTTGTTGGGTTTGACACTCTTACTTATTGAAAGGACTACGATTGATCCCCCATACTTGTGGGTCATCAAGACTCTTTTCTAGTGCCGTTGCCGGGAAGTGAAGCATCTTTGGTGAGTGGAATTTGGTAAGGAAACATTTATATTACGTGCTGAAATTTACTTTCACTTGTTACTATGGAAAATAATCCTTTGAGGGGTTTGTTCGGGATATCTTTGTTGGGAAACGTTGCATGGAAAATAAAAAAAAATTCTACACACACGCAAGATCTATCCATGGAGATGCATAGCTATGAGAGGGGAGAGCATCTTCATACCCTTGAAGATCGCTAAGCGGAAGCGTTTATCAACGCGGTTGATGTAGTCGTACACCTTCACGATCCATCCCGATCAAGTACCAAACGTATTGCACCTCCGCATTCAGCACACGTTCAGCTCGATGACGTCCTCGCCTTCTTGATCCAGCAAGACGGGTGAAGTAGTAGATGAGTTCCGGCAGCACGACGGCGTGGTGACGGTGTTGGTGAAGAACAATCTTCGTAGGGCTTCGCCAAGCACAACGGAAACTATGATGGAGGATAAACTAGAGGGTACGGGGTTGCCGGCACACGGCTTGGTGATTCTTGATGTGTTCCAGGTGCTAGCCCTGCCCTTCTATTTATATGTTGAGCCTTCGGGTCGTAACTTGGAGAAAGAGCCTCCTCAAAGTCGGTTTTGCCCGTAAGGAAGAGTCCTTCTCGGACTTCCAGGACCAGACGCCATAATCCTTGGCATCTGGCCCAGACGCCATGGGCCTCGGCGTCTGGCCCAAGGCCAGACGCCAGGGTCTCCGGCGTTTGGCCCCCTGGCCTCCGCAAAACTCCTTTTGCACCGACCTAAAGCCCCGTGGGCTTTACCCCTTGGCCGAACCATATCATCCTATATATCAATCTTTACCTCCGGACCATTTCGGAGCTCCTCGTCATGTCCGTGATCTCATCCGGGACTCCGAACAACATTCGGTCACCAACATACATAACTCATATAGTACTATATCATCAACGAACGTTAAGCGTGTGGACCCTACGGGTTCGAGAACTATGTAGACATGACCGAGACACCTCTCTGGTCAATAACCAATAGCGGAACCTGGATGCCCATATTGGCTCCTACATATTCTACGAAGATCTTTATCGGTCGAACCTTATGACAACATACGTAATTCCCTTTGTCTATCGGTATGTTATTTGCCCGAGATTCGATCGTCGGTATCTTCATACCTAGTTCAATCTCATTACCGGCAAGTCTCTTTACTCATTCCGTAATACATCACCTCGTGACTAACTCCTTAGTCATTTGCTTGCAAGCTTATGATGTGTATTACCGAGAGGGCCCAGAGATACCTCTCCGATACTCGGAGTGACAAATCCTAATATCGATCTATGCCAACCCAACAAACACCTTCGGAGATACCTGTAGAGCATCTTTATAATCACCCAGTTACGTTGTGATGTTTGATAGAACACAAGGTATTCCTCCGATATCCGGGAGTTGCATAATCTCATAGTCAAAGGAATATGTATTTGACATGAAGAAAGCAATAGCAACAAAACTGAACGATCATTATGCTAAGCTAACGGATGGGTCTTGTCCATCACATCATTCTCCTAATGATGTGATCCTGTTATCAAATGACAACTCATGTCCATGGTTAGGAAACCTTAACCATCTTTGATCAACGAGCTAGTCAAGTAGAGGCTCACTAGGGACACGGTATTTGTTTATGTATTCACACATGTATTTAGGTTTCCGATCAATACAATTCTAGCATGAATAATAAACATTTATCATGAATAAGGAAATATAAAATAACAACTTTATTATTGCCTCTAGGGCATATTTCCTTCAGTCTCCCACTTGCACTAGAGTCAATAATCTATTTCACATCACCATGTGATTTAACACCCATAGTTCACATCGCCATGTGATCAATACCCAAAGAGTTTACTAGAGTCAATAATCTAGTTCACATCGCCATGTGATTAACACTAAAGAGTTTACTAGAGTCAATATTCTAGTTCACATCGCCATGTGATTAACACCCAAAGAGTACTAAGGTGTGATCATGTTTTGCTTGTGAGAGAAGTTTAGTCAACGGGTCTGCCACATTCCGATCCGTGTGTATTTTGCAAATTTCTATGTCTACAATGCTTTGCATGGAGCTACTCTAGCTAATTGCTCCCACTTTCAATACATATCCAGAATGAGACTTAGAGTCATCTAGATTAGTGTCAAAGCTTGCATCGACGTAACTCTTTACGACGAACTCTTTATCACCTCCATAACCGAGAAACATTTCCTTAGTCCTCTTTAAGGCACCTAAGGATAATATTGACCGCTGTCCAGTGGTCCACTCCTGGATCACTCTTGTACCCTCTTTGCCAGATAAGTGGCAAGACACACATCAGGTGTGGTACACAGCATGGCATGTCGTATAGAACCTATGGCTGAGGCATATGGAATGACTTTCATTCTCTCTCTATCTTCTGCCGTGGTTGGGCTTTGAGTCTTACTCAACTTCACACCTTGGAATATAGGCAAGAACCCCTTCTTGGACTGAACCATTTTGAACTTCTTCAAATCTTATCAAGGTATGTGTTTTGTGAAAGTTCTATTAAGCGTCTTGATCTATCCCTATAGATCTTTATGCTCAATATGCAAGTAGCTTCACCGAGGTCTTTCATTGAAAAATTCTTATTCAAGTATCCTTTTATGCTATCCAGAAATTATATATCATTTCCAATCAACAATATGTCATCCACATATAATATTAGAAATGCTATAGAGCTCCCACTCACTTTCTTGTAAATACAGGCTTCTCCGAAAGTCTGTATAAAACCATATGCTTTGATCACCTCATCAAAGCATATATTCCAACTCCGAGATGCTTGCACCAGTCCATAGATGGATCGCTAGAGCTTGCACACTTTGTCAGCACCTTTAGGATCGACAAAACCATCTGGTTGCATCATATACAACTCTTCTTTTAAGATATCCATTAAGAAATTTAGTTTTGACGTCCATTTGCCAGATTTCATAATCATAAAATATGGCAATTGCTAACATGATTCAGACAGACTTAAGCATCACTACGGGTGAGAAAGTCTCATCGTAGTCAATTCCTTGAACTCATCGAAAAACTTTTTGCGACAAGTCGAGCTTTGTAGATAGTGACATTACTATCAGCGTCAGTCTTCTTCTTGAAGATCCATTTATTCTCAATGGCTTGCCGATCATCGGGCAAGTCCACCAAAGTCCACACTTTGTTCTCATACATGGATCCTATCTCAGATTTCATGGCCTCAAGCCATATATCGGAATCTGGGCTCACCATAGCTTCTTCATAGTTCGTAGGTTCTCCTTGGTCTAGTAACATGACTTCCAGTACAGGATTTCCGTACCACTCTGGTGCGGATCGTGTTCTGGTTGACCTACGAAGTTCTGTAGTAACTTGATCTGAAGTTTCATGATCATTATCATTAGCTTCCTCTCTAATTGGTGTAGGTATCACGGGAACGGTTTTCTGTGATGAGCTACTTTCCAATTCGAGAGAAGGTACAATTACCTCATCAAGTTCTACTTTCCTCCCACTCACTTATTTCGAGAGAAACTCCTTCTCTAGAAAGGTTCCATTCTTGGCAACAAAGATCTTGCCTTCGGATATATGGTAGAAGGTGTACCCAATTGTTTCCTTAGGGTATCCTATGAAGACGAACTTCTCCGATTTGGGTTCGAGCTTATCAGGCTGAAGCTTTTTGACATAAGTGTCGCAACCCCAAACTTTAAGAAATGACAGCTTAGGTTTCTTGCCAAACCACAGTTCATACGGTGTCGTCTCAACGGATTTAGACGGTGCCCTATTTAACGTGAATGCAGCTGTCTCTAATGCATAACCCCAAAACGATAGTGGTAAATCAGTAAGAGACATCATAGATCGCACCATATCTAATAAAGTACGGTTACGACGTTCGGACACACCATTACGCTGTGGTGTTCCAGGTGGCGTGAGTTGTGAAACTATTCCACATTGTTTTAAATGAAGGCCAAACTCGTAACTCAAATATTCACCTCCACGATCAGATCGTAGAAACTTTATTTTCTTGTTACGATGATTCTACACTTCACTCTGAAATTCTTTGAACTTTTCAAATGTTTCAGACTTGTGTTTCATCAAGTAGATATATCCATACCTACTTAAATCATCTGTGAAGGTCAGAAAATAACGATACCTGCCGCGTGCTTCAACACTCATCGGACCGCATACATCGGTATGTATTATTTCCAATAAGTCATTAGCTCGCTCCATTGTTCCGGAGAACGAAGTTTTAGTCATCTTGCCCATGAGGCATGGTTCGCAAGTATCAAATGATTCATAATCAAGTGATTCCAAAATCCCATCTGCATGGAGTTTCTTCATGCGCTTTACACCAATATGACCTAAACGGCAGTGCCACAAATATGTTGCACTATCATTATTAACTTTGCATCTTTTGGCATCAATATTATGAGTATGTGTATCACTACGATCGAGATTCAATAAACCATTTATATTGATTGTATGACCATAGAAGGTTTTATTCATGTAAACAGAACAACAATTATTCTCTAACTTAAATGAATAATTGTATCACAATAAACATGATCCAATCATATTCATGCTCAACGCAAACACCAAATAACATTTCTTTATTTAGGTCCAACACTAATCCCGAAGGTAGAGGGAGTGTGCAATGGTGATCTTATCAACCTTGGAATCACTTCCAACACACATCATCACCTCGTCATTAACTAGTCTCTGTTCATTTTTCAACTCCTGTTTCGAGTTACTAATCTTAGCAACTGAACTGGTATCAAATACCCTGGGGCTACTATGAACACTAGTGAAATACAGATCAATAACATGTATATCAAATATACCTTTGTTCACTTTGCCATCCTTCTTATCCGCCAAGTATTTGGGGTAGTTCCGCTTCCAGCAACCATTTCCTTTGCAGTAGAAGCACTCAATTTCAGGCTTGGGTCCAGCTTTGGGCTTCTTCATGGGAGCGACAACTTGCTTGCCATTCTTCTTGAAGTTCCCTTTCTTTCCCTCGCCCTTTTTCTTGAAACTAGTGGTCTTGTCAACCATCAACACTTGATGCTCTTTCTTGATTTCTACCTTCGCTGATTTCAGTATCGCGAAGAGCTCGGGAATCGTTTTTGTCATCCCTTGCATATTATAGTTCATCACGAAGTTCTAGTAGCTTGGTGATAGTGACTAGAGAACTTTGTCAATCACTATCTTATCTGGAAGATTAACTCCCACTTGATTCAAGCGATTGTAGTACCCAGACATTCTGAGCACATGCTCACTGGCTGAGCTATTCTCCTCCATCTTGTAGGCAAAGTACTTGTCAAAGGTCTCATACCTCTCGACACGGGCATGAGTCTGAAATACCAATTTCAGCTCTTTGGAACATCTCATATGCTCCGTGGCGTTCAAAATGTTTTTGAAGTCCCGGTTCTAAGCCGTAAAGCATGGCGCACTAAACTATTAAGTAGTCATCATATCGAGCTTGCCAAACGTTCATAATGTCTACATCTGCTCCTGCAATAGGTCTGTCACCTAGCGGTGCATCAGGGACATAATTCTTCTGTGCAGCAATGAGGATAATCCTCAGATCACGGGCCCAGTCCGCATCATTGCTACTATCATCTTTCAACTTATTTTTCTCTAGGAACATATAAAAAATAAACGGGGAGCTACATCGCGAGCTATTTATCTACAACATAATTTGCAAATACTATCAGGACTAAGTTCATGATAAATTAAGTTCAATTAATCAAATTACTTAAGAACTCCCACTTAGATAGACATCCCTCAAGCCATCTAAATGATACGTGATCCAAATCAACTAAACCATGTCCGATCATCATGTGAGATGGAGTAGTCATCAATGGTGAACATCTCTATGTTGATCATATCTACTATATGATTCACGTTCGACCTTTCGGTTTCCAGTGTTCCAAGGCCATGTCTCTACATGCCAGGCTCGTCAAGTTTAACCCGAGTATTCCACATGTGCAAAACTGTCTTGCACCCGTTGTATTTGAACGTAGAGTCTATCATACCCGATCATCACGTGGTGTCTCAACACGATGAATTGTCGCAACGGTGCATACTCAGGGAGAACACTTATACCATGAAATTTAGATAAGGGATCATCTTATAATGCTACCTCCGTACTAAGCAAAATAAGATGCATAAAAGATAAACATCACATGCAATCAAAATATGTGACATGATATGGCCATCATCATCTTGTGCTTTTGATCTCCATCTCCAAAGCATCGTCATGATCTCCATCGTCACCGGCTCGACACCTTGATCTCCATCATTGCGTCATGGTCGTCTCGCCAACTATTACTTCTACAACTATCGCTAACGCATAGTGATAAAGTAAAGCAATTACATGGCGTTTGTATTTCATACAATAAAGCGACAACCATAAGGCTCCTTCCAGTTGCCGATAACTTTTACAAAACATGATCATCTCATACAACAATGTATATCACATCATGTCTTGACCATATCACATCACAACATGCCCTACAAAAACTAGTTAGACGTCCTCTACTTTGTTGTTGCAAGTTTTACGTGGCTGCTACGGGGTTCTAGCAAGAACCATTCTTACCTACGCATCAAAACCACAATGGTGATTTATCAAGTTTGCTGTTTTAACCTTCAACAAGGACCGGCCGCAGTCAAATTCGATTCAACTTAAGTAGGAGAAACAGACACCCGCCAGCCACCTTTATGCAAAACTAGTTGCATGTCTGTCGGTGGAACCGGTCTCCTGAACATGGTCATGTAAGGTTGGTCCGGGCTGCTTCATCCAACAATACCGCCGAATCAAAATAAGACATTGGTGTTAAGCAGTATGACGATCACCGCCCACAACTCTTTGTGTTCTACTCGTGCATATCATCTACGCATAGACCTGGCTCGGATGCCACTGTTGGGAAACGTTGCATGGAAAACAAAAAAAAATCTACGCACACGCAAGATCTATCCATGGAGATGCATAGCTAAGAGAGGGGAGAGCATCTTCATACCCTTGAAGATCGCTAAGCGGAAGCGTTTATCAACGCAGTTGATGTAGTCGTACACCTTCACGATCCGTCCCGATCAAGTACCGAACGTATGGCACCTCCGCGTTCAGCACACGTTTAGCTCGATGACGTCCTCGCCTTCTTGATCCAGCAAGACGGGCGAAGTAGTAGATGAGTTCTGGCAGCACGATGGCGTGGTGACGGTGTTGGTGAAGAACAATCTCCGTAGGGCTTCGCCAAGCACAACGGAAACTATGATGGAGGATAAACTAGAGGGGACGGGGTTGCCGGCACACGGCTTGGTGATTCTTGATGTGTTCCAGGTGCTAGCTCTGCCCCTCTATTTATATATTGAGCCCTGGGGTCGTAACTTGGAGAAAGAGCCTCCTCAAAGTCGGTTTTGCCCGTAAGGAAGAGTCCTTCTCGGACTTCCAGGACCAGACGCCATAATCCTTGGCGTTTGGCCCAGACACCATGGGCCTCGGCGTCTGGCCCAGGGCCAGACGCCAGGGTCTCCGGGGTTTGGCCCCCTGGCCTCCACAAAACTCCTTTTGCACCGACCTAAAGCCCCGTGGGCTTTACCCCTTGGCCGAACCATATCATCCTATATATCAATATTTACCTCCGGACCATTCCGGAGCTCCTCGTCATGTCTGTGATCTCATCCAGGACTCCGAACAACATTCGGTCACCAACATACATAACTCATATAGTTCTATATCGTCAACGAACGTTAAGCGTGCGGACCCTATGGGTTCGAGAACTATGTAGACATGACCGAGACACCTCTCTGGTCAATAACCAATAGCGGAACCTGGATGCCCATATTGGCTCCTACATATTCTACGAAGATCTTTATCGGTCGAACCTTACGACAACATACGTAATTCCCTTTGTCTATCGGTATGTTACTTGCCCGAGATTCGATGGTCGGTATCTTCATACCTAGTTCAATCTCGTTACCGGCAAGTCTCTTTACTCGTTCCGTAATACATCACCTCGTGACAAACTCCTTAGTCATTTGATTGCAAGCTTATGATGTGTATTACCGAGAGGGCCCAGAGATACCTCTCCGATACTCGGAGTGACAAATCCTAATCTCGATCTATGCCAACCCAACAAACACCTCGGAGATACCTGTAGAGCATCTTTATAATCACCCAGTTACGTTGTGACGTTTGATAGCACACAAGGTATTCCTCAAATATCCGGGAGTTGCATAATCTCATAGTCGAAGGAATATGTATTTGACATGAAGAAAGCAATAGCAACAAAACTGAATGATCATTATGCTAAGCTAACGGATGGGTCTTGTCCATCACATCATTCTCCTAATGATGTGATCCTGTTATCAAATGACAACTCTTGTCCATGGTTAGGAAACCTTAACCATCTTTGTTCAACGAGCTAGTCAAGTAGAGGCTCACTAGGGACACGGTATTTGTTTATGTATTCACACATGTATTTAGGTTTCCGATCAATACAATTCTAGCATGAATAATAAACATTTATCATGAATAAGGAAATATAAAATAACAACTTTATTATTGCCTCTAGGGCATATTTCCTTCAATCTTCACCTCGACCAGAAGCACAAAGAGTTACTCCTCAACCTACTGCACCTACTTAAAATATTTATTATGAGATTCCTTCGGGTATGATAGAGAAACGGCTAGCTAAACCTTATGCAGGAGATGGAACAATACATCCTGATATGCACCTAATCTATGTGGATTATTTAAGCTTAAAGGTTTATCCGAAGATGGAGCTAAGAAGAAGGTTTTCCCTTTATCTTTGGGGGGAAAGGCATTGACATGGTATAGGCTATGTGATGATATTGGAACGTGGGATTGGAATCGATTGAAATTGGAATTTCATCAAAAGTTTTATCCTATGCATCTGGTTCATCGTGATCGGAATTATATAGATAATTTTTGGCCATGTGAAGGAGAAAGCATCACTCAAGCTTGGGGGAGGCTAAAGTACATGATGTACACATGCCCCAATCATGAGCTCTCAAGAGAAATTATCTTACATAATTTTTATGCTCGGCTTTCTCATAATGATCAAAACATGCTCGATTCTTCTTTTACTGGTTCCTTTATGAAGAAAACTATTGAATTCAGATGGGATCTTCTGGAAAGAAATTAAACGCAACTCTAAATATTGGGAACTCAACAAAGGTAATGAGTCAGGTATAATACTTGAGTTTGATTGTGTTAAATCTTTTATGAACATCGATGTTTTTCATAAGTTTAGCACTAAATATGGACTTGACTCTGAGATAGTAGCCTCATTTTGCGAATCATTTGCTACCCCTGTTGATCTCCCTAAGGAGAAGTTGTTTAAATATCATCCCCCTATTAAATAAAAGATTGAGGAACACGTTATAGTTAAAAATGACACTATCATTTACAACGTTGACCCAGTTGTGCCTACCACTTATATTGAGAAATGATAACCCACAAGTATAGGGGATCACAACCATTTTTGAGGGTTGAGTATTCAACCCAAATTTATAGATTTGACACAAGGGGAGCCAAAGAATATTTGTAAGTATTAGTAGTTGAGTTGTCAATTCAACCACACCTGGAGATTAAATATCTGCAGCAAAGTGATTAGTAGCACAGTAATATGATAGTTTGATAGTAGTGGTAATAGTAATAGTAACAGTAACAATGATAGCAATAATTTTTTAGCAGTTGTGACAGTAGCAATAGCAATAGTAACTTAGCAAGAACAATATGTGAAGATCTCGTAGGCATTGGATCGGTGAATTCGGTGGATGATATTCATCATATATCAGTCATAACCTAGGGCAACACAGAACTAGCTCCAGTTCATAAATATAATGTAGGCATGTATTCCGTAAATAGTCATACGTGCTTATGGAAAAGAACTTGCATGACATCTTTTGTCCCACCCTCCCGTGGCAACGGGGTCCATAAGGAAACCAAGGGATATTAAGGCCTCCTTTTAATAGAGAACCAGAACAAAGCATTAACACATAGTGAATACATGAGCTCCTCAAACTACGGTCATCACCGAAAAGTATCCCAATTACTATCACCCTGGGGTTTACGGATCATAACACGTAATAGGTGCATATGACTTGCAAGATTGGATCTAGAACATATATATAATGGTGAAAATGTAAATGGTTCAGATCTGAAATCATGGCACTCGGGCCCTAGTGACAAGCATTAAGCATAGCAAAGTCATAGCAACATCAATCTCAGAACATAGTGGATACTAGGGATCAAGCTCTAACAAAACTAACTCGATTACATGACGAATCTCATCCAACTCCTCACCGACCACCGAGCCTACGAAGGAATTACTCACTCCCGATGGGAAGCATCACGAAATTGGTGATGAAGGATGGTTGGTGATGACGAAGACCGAAGATTCCCCTCTCTGGAGCCCCGAACGGGCTCCAGATCTGGCCTCCCGATGAAGAACATGAGGTGGCGGCGGCTCCGTATCGTAAAACGCGATGAAACTTCCTCTCCTATTTTTTTCTGGAAAAATAGGATTTTATAGCGTCGGAATTAGGGTCAGCGGGGCCTCGAGGGCCCCACCACCCATCAGGGCGCGCCAGAGGAGGATGGAGCACCCTGGTGTCTTGTGGGCAGCCAGCCCCCCCTCCAGTGGGTCTTGGTTCCAATATTCTTCATTTGTTCCAAAATAATTCTCCAAAAAGTTTCGTCCAAATCCGAGAACTTTTATTTCTGGACAAAAACAACACCATGGTAGTTCTGCTGAAAACATCGTCAGTCTGGGTTAGTTTCATTCAAACCATGCAAATTAGAGTCCAAAACAAGAGCAAAAGCATTAGGAAAAGTAGATACAATGGAGACGTATCAACTCCCCCAAGCTTAACCCATTGCTTGTCCTCAAGCAATTCAGTTGATAAACTGAAAGTGATAAAGAAAAACTTTTACGAACTCTTTTGTTCTTGTTTACATATATATGCTTAAATAGCACCCAGGTTTTCAGCAATGATCATGACCAACCATGCCAACAATAACTCTTAGAAATTATATTAACTCATATCAATGGCACAATCAACTAGCGAGCAATAATAAGATATCTCAAACACCAACACTTTGTCAAAACAATCATGATATAATATGACAACAGTGGTATCTCGCTAGCCCTTTCTGAGACCGCAAAACATGAATGCAGAGCACCTCCAAAGTTCAAGCAGCGACTAAACATTGTAATTCATGGTAGAAGAGATCCAGTCATGATGCATTCAACATTAACTATACACAATGCATGAGGATGACAATAGTGCTCTCAGGTCTGGTGCTTGTTTGAGAAGGTGATGACTCAACATAAAAGTAAAATAACATAAAAGTAAATAGATAGCCCCTTCGCAGAGGGAAGAAGGGATTTGCAGAGGTGCCAGAGCTCAAAGCTTAAATCATAGATAAATGAAATTTTGGGAGGTGCACCCTTCCTGTCAACGTCACGACCAAGAGTTATCAATATCTTCCATGCTAAACACATTAGCGGCGATTCCCAAGCGGTAAAAGTAAAGGTTTACCCCCCCCCCTCCACCAACAAACACAGGCCATGGCTAACCGAATGTGACGCCCCCGATTCAATCGTACACTAATCATACACGCAAACGTGTACGATCAAGATCAGGGACTCACGGGAAGATATCACAACACAACTCTAAACACAAATAAAAGATACAAGCTTCATATTACAAGCCAGGGGCCTCGAGGGCTCGAATACAATAGCTCGAACACAATAGATTCAGCGGAAGCAACAATATCTGAGTACAAACATAAGTTAAATAAGTTTTGCCTTAAGAAGGCTAGCACAAACATCAACGATCGAAGAGGCAAGGCCTCCTGCCTGGGACCTCCTTGTAACACCCCCGGTGTCATGCTACAGTTACCTCACACTAATGGTGCCATGTCATCACCTTTTTGCTAAGCCAATGATCACTTGATCAAAATTCAAGTCGAAATCAACCTTAAAATAAAGTAAAAATAATATTTATTCAAACCGCAAAATAAAAATGTTCGTTGGGTTGAAAATATTCACTAACAAATTTTCTTGAAGAAACCAACATCATTTGACTCACCAATTACTCCCTAGCAAAATATTTAAGTGGTCCAGCAGCACTAAAAGAAACCATTTAAAATTCAAACACAAAATTAGATAATCACTATTGACCCCAGACTTTTTGTGCAGTCCAAGAATAACATCTAGTATTTATGTGCCAAGTTTGACATCTAACAAAAATCGTTTGCTATCTGAACAAAGTGGAAAACATCAGCTAAATAGATAACAGATAACAGAAAATGAAAAGTAGGGAAAAGTCTTACTGTGTAGTTGGGCCTTTAGTCTATACTGCAGGCCCAACCCACCCAACGGTCATCCCCTACATCTTGTTCATTGGGGGGATCGTGGCAGGGATCCACCGGCCATGGCCGTGCCATGCCGCGTGCCGCCTATCCCCCGGCTCCCCTGGAGCATAAAGGCCGACCCCGCGACCCCCAGGCGAACCCTAGCCCCCACTTCCCCCTTTCCCTCGCTCTCTCTCTTCTCCCCACGTGAAACCGCCGCTGCTGTCGCCATGGCCGCGACCACCGTGCTCCCCGCGCTATGAGAAGATGTCCAGGAGAACCGCCACGGTCCACTTCTTCCATCCCGAGGACCGAATGGAGCGGGGACGGCCCGTACACTTGCCATCGCCACCATCTTCATCATGTACATCATCGTCGTCTGCCATCGATTCCCACCACTCCGGTCCATCTCCGGCCTCCCCGACCTCGCCATCGAGCTCGCAGTGAGCTTCTCCTCCATCTCCCCCTGTTTTCCCCTTCGATCCGACGCCGTAGACTGCTCGTCCCATCGTACCCGAAGACCCATGCCCGTGGCCATGCTCATCCGCCCATGGTCGCACCCGTGGCCGCGTACGACCGCGCGTGCGTGCACCCGCTGCACCCTGACCACGCACCCGCGCCGCCTGCGGCTCCCGCGCTCGCCCTGCTGCTTCTTCTCCTTGTAGTGCTGCTGCTGCGCTGCTGTTGCTGCTCGGCTACTGCCGCTGCTACTTGCTGCCGTGCTGCCCTGCTCCCACTAGCTACTACTGCTATGCGCTGCTCCTAGCTACTGATGCCGCTGCGTATTGCTGCTGCTACCGCTCTTGGGCATGGCCACCAAGGCCCCTGTACATGCCCGTGTGGCTAGGTGCTGTTGTGCGTGTGTATGCACAACCAAGTGCACGTATGTGTTCTGGCACATGGAGCCAATCCAATTAATTAGTGATAATACAATTTAGTTTAGATTAGATTATTGTTTAGTTAGCCTGATGTATCCATGACACGTTGGCCACCCCCTGTTAATTAACTCAATTTAGTTGACCTAATAGAACCTGAGTCAATGACATGTGGGTCCACCTTGACCCTGTTGACCAGTCAATGTTGGCTGGTTGACCTGCTGACTCAGCACCCCCTGGCCCCACTGTCAGACTCACACAACCACTGCTTGGGTACACTTCAGGGTGTATCTAGCACTTATCCATTTGATAACTTTTGAATTAAATTAATTCCAGAAAATTAGAAAACCATTTAGAACTTCGAAAAATCATAGAAAAATAACCGTAACCCGGATTAAAATAATTTATATATGAAAGTTGCGAAAAAATATGATGAATCTAAATTTGCTTTTCGTTCATCTATCACGTGCCTCTAGCATAGCGAACATGGAACCGTCCCCCTCCGTTTCGTCTGTCCGAAAATACCTAACACCGGGAATACTTTCCCGGTTGTTTTCCCCCTTCGCCGGTATTACCTAGTACCGCGTTAGGTCACGCCTAGCACCGCTATTTGTCATGTCATGATTTGTGATGCTATGTTTGCTTTATATTTATTGTTTCTTCCCCCTCTTCTCTCCGGTAGACCCCGAGACCACTGCTGATGCCGATGTGATCGACTACATCATCGACGACCCTTCTTTTGCAGCAGAGCTTCCAGGCAAGCAAACCCCCCATTGATCATTCCGATATCGCCCATTCCCTTCTCTATTATGCTTGCATTAGAACTGCTACTGCTTTTTGTATGATCCTACTCTGATGCATAGCCTATTTTTGTTACCTACTTTCATACCTTACCTGCTTATTCTAAACTGCTTAGTATAGGTTGGTTAGGGATCCATCAGTGACCCCCACCTTGTCCCAGTTACCCCGCTTTATGTTTGATGACTCGATCAACGTGATCGACGTCTAGGCCCCGACATCGCACATCACCCCCCTTAGTTGTACGACTCTGCAGAGTTATTATCGAGTGCCGAGGGTGATACCTCGTCAGCACTTCTGATGTTAACCCTGTAGTGTAGCTATTAGGTCATGGTCATCGAGGGTGATTCCTCCTTCACCACTCCCGATAACGAATCTGTCGTGCAACCCCTCAAGTGTGGACCATCGAGGGTGATTCCTCCAAAGTCCACCTTGACGGTTACATCGAGTGGGAATCCATTGAGGGTGATTCCTCGGGTTCCCCCCTTGTTGTTTTGGACACACGGTTACTTTGACTTACCACAGAACCATGATGACATCGGGTCGGCCCCGAGGGGTACCTGCGAGTGATGTGAAGTCGGGTTGATCTGGAGGATACCCGCAAGTTTTCCACGTGGCGCGGCCGGGCATTCTTAGCCCTTGCCGCAAGTCCGTGAGACGGGGCGACGGGACCACATACCGTGGATCATTGATCATTACCGCATGCTCCCAAGACACTAACGATTTGGATATTTGATCCGAGTAGGCCTCTGGCCTTTTCGCACTAACCACCACGCAGGAATAAGTATGGCACTCTGCGTCGTATGATTCTCCTGAAAGCTCTTCAGACGCCACAGTTGAGCGGCATGCGCCCGGGTGGTCCACATAAGCACCTGCCTTGTATAAGGAGGTAGCCAGGACTGATCCCGGCCGTCCTCGCAACGCACAGGATTGCAAAGGACGATTGGCCCATGACCCCTTCATATTTAGGATGTAGACCGGCGTGTGACCTCTTTGTTGAGCCTAGGTAGGACTACGGCGTGTTGATCGGCCGAGGCCGGTCATGACTTGATGGTGTGTCTGGCCAGAGTTGATCGAGCGTGTTGGGTAAGTTTGTGCACCCCTGCAGGGAAGATTGATCTATTCGAATAGCCGGGTCCACGGTAACGGACGCTCAGAGTTGTATCCCGGTTGATACAACTAGAACTGGATACTGAATGCTGAGGCATGTAATGGAAATGATGGCTCCAGGATTGCTTTCTCGCAGGGAGTCGAGAAAGGATCTCTGGGCGCTAATATTACAACATGTTTGCTAAATATAAACTGCTATTCTATACTCTTCTAAATGCTGCAAGATGCTTGGAGCTGCTTGAAGATGCTAGTCTTCGATAGGCTAGGCTTTCCCCTTCTCTTTTGGCATTCTGTAGTTCAGTCCACAGATACTACCCATTTCATTGATACCGATGCATATGTAGTGTAGATCCTTGCTTGCGAGTACTTTGGATGAGTACTTACAGTTGCTTTGCTTCCTCTTTTTCCCCTTTTCCATTCTTCTCGGACGTCGCAACCAGATGGTGGAGCCCAGGAGCCAGATGCCACCTTTGACGATGACTACTACTACACTGAGGGTGCCTACTACTACGTGGAGGCCGCCGACGACCAGGAGTAGTTAGGAGGCTCCCAGGCAGGAGGCTTGCCTTTTCGATCGATGTTGCTTTTGTGCTAGCCTTCTTAAGGCAAACTTGTCTAACTTATGTCCGTACTCAGATATTGTTGCTTCCGCTGACTTGTTTGTATTCGAGCCCTCGAGGCCCCTGGCTTGTAATATAAAGCTTGTATTATTTTTAATTTGTGTCTAGAGTTGTGTTGTGATATCTTCCCGTGAGTCCCTAATCTTGATCGTACACATTTGCGTGTATCATTAGTGTACGATTGAATCGGGGGTGTCACACTCCTAACTACTCCTGGTCGTCGGCGGGCTCCACATAGTAGTAGGCACCCTCGGGGTAGTAGTAGTCATCGGGGGTGGCGTCTGGCTCCCGGGATCCACCATCTGGTTGCAACAACCGGAAAGAAGAAAGAAGGGGGAAGAGGGGTAGCAAAGCAACCGTGAGTGCTCATCCAAAGTACTCGCAAGCATCAGATCTATACTAAGTATGCATTGGTATCAAATGGAAGGCTTGTATGTGTGGACTATACTGCAGAATGCCAGAATAGAAGGGGAAAGCCTAGCCTATCGAAGACTAGCATCTTCAAATATCTTCAAGTGTCTTGCAGCATTCAGAAGAGTATAGAATAGCAGTTTATATTTAACAAACATGTTGTAGTATTAACACCCAGAGATCCTTCCTCGACTTCCTGCGAGAAAGCAATCCCGGAGCAACATATCCATCACATATCTCAAGTATCCATTTCTAGTTGTAATAGATCAGGATACAAGTCTGAACGTCCGTTACCGTGGACACGGCTATTCGAATAGATAATCTTCCCTACAGGGGTGCACCACATTTCCCAACACGCTTGATTACTCTGGCCGGACACACTTTACTGGGTCAATGCTCGGCCTCGGAAGATCAACACGTCGCAGCCCTACCTAGGCTCAGCAAAGAGGTCCCCGCCGGTCAACATCCTAAGCACTCCGGGGTCTTGGGCCCATCGCCCGTTGCACTCCGGGTCATTGTGCGACGAGCCGGGACGAGCACCACCTCATCATGGATGGCACTGGCCTGACAGGCCCACAATGCTGAACTGGACATCTGACAAAGCTTCGGCTGATACTACGACGCCGAGTGCCCATAACTGTTCCCGCGTGGTGGTTAGAGCATCCCAACAGCCGCGCTATGCGCGACGCGCTAAAAAACCTTTTGCAGCGCGCGGATCGCCTGTTTTTGCACGATGCGGTGCGCTTGCTCCAGCGGTCACTGCAAAGTTTAGCGCGCGCAAGCCGCTCCAGCAGCCGCTGCAAAATACTGCGTGCGCGCTCTCGCAGAAACAACATATGCACTCCAAACACAACCAAGAAGATCAAACACAAATAAAATAAATCAACAATAAATAGTTCAATTTCATTATTACAACTCAAACAAATAGTTTATCTTGCAATAGACCAAATAGTTCAACAATACAACATCAAACGCACAAATCATGATGCTCTTTGTCGGCCATTCCATGCCCACCACTCCTCAATGATATCCTTCTAAAGATCATCATGCGTTTCGGCACGTCGAATGGCATGATAGGAGGCAACAAAACGGGCCACCCTAGCAGCCGTCCGCCGCACTCGCACGGGATATCCCAAGAGCTCATACTGAGAGTAGTCTAAATATTGGCCACGCTCATTCTCGATGATCATGTTGTGCATGATCACACAAGCGTGCATGATGTACCAAAGCATATTTTGATCCCAAAATCTAGCCGGTCCTCTCACAATAGCAAATTGGGCTTGCAAAATCCCAAAAGCTCTCTCCACATCTTTTCTAGCCGCCGCCTGAGCATTGTGGAAATCAAGATTTTTCTTACCTTCCGGTTTTTTCAACGGCTTCACAAATGTTTGCCACTTTGGGTAGATGCCATCCGCAAGATAGTAGCCATAGTTATATGTACGACCATTTGCTACAAACTGCACCGGTGGCAGTTCACCATTTGCAATCTTATTCATCAGTGGTGGCCGGTTAACAATGTTGATGTCATTCAAAGATCCAGGCATTCCAAAAAAGCATGCCAAATCCAAGTCTCTTGATCGGCCACCGCTTCAAGGATTATAGTGGAACCCTTTTTTCGGCCGTGGAATTGCCCATGCCATGCCTTAGGACAATTCTTCCAACTCCAATGCATGCAATCTATTGAGCCAAGCATACCTGGGAAGCCGCGAGCTTTGTTCATCTCCAATAGCCTTGCGGCGTCTTCAGCATTGGGAGATCTCAAATACTCCTGGCCAAACACTTGGACAATTCCGACTGCGAAGCGCTTGACACACATGATGGCTTGACTCTCACCCATGGCCAAGTGGTCATCAACTAGATCAGCGGGAATACCATATGCCAACATACGCAAAGCGGCTGTCACCTTCTGAAAGGTGCTATGCCCGAGCTCTCCGGCGGCATTCCTCCTTTGCTGAAAAAACCGGTCATGGCTCGCTAGTTTCTCTGCAATGCGTCTGAACAACTTGGTGCTCATCCTAAACCGGCGCCGAAAGTACGACTCGGGGTACACAGGATTATCCGCAAAATAGTGCCTGATCAATCTGTTGTGGGCATCGATCCTATTCCTCCAAATTTTCTGCCGACCCATATCCGAACCACCATGCTTCGGTGTTTTATTGATGTGCATAGCTAGGATCATTGCAAGATCCTCCTCCTCTTCAATATCAAATTCTTCTTCGGAAGAATCATATGACGAACTCATCTACAATGTTCAATTTAAACTAGGCTATAAAAACTACAAACAACATGCACCTAATTCATGTAAAAAATGTGAAGTTGAACCAATACATACCTTGCAAGCGTTTTGTTGAAGACCTTGTGGGCGCCGAGCGGTAGTGGGCGACCGGGCGCTGTTCGTCGGAGGAATGGCGCGCGCGAGGGGCGGCAGCGCCCGGAGGGAGAAGGAGGAAGCGGCGGCGGTGCGGGGATAGGCCGGGGAAGCACCGGAATGGTCGCCGGGGTGGTGCGGGTGGCAGCGCCAGCGCCTGGGTGGGGGTAGGTGGAAGTCGCGAGCGGTAGCGAGCGCAGCAAATAAACGGCACACGATGGTGATTCGGACCACGCGCTGAACTCTTTATGTCGCGCGCGCAGTTATTGCGCCTCCGCTGGAGCTCGGTTAGCGATTGCGCGCGCTAAAAACCAAAAATTTGAGGCGTGGTGCTTATATAGTGCGGCTGTTGGAGATGCTCTTAGTGCGTATAGGCCAGTGGCCAACTCAGAACAAATACCCAAACCTGTTAGTGCATTATTAAATGAAGTGACGACTGTCGAGACAAGTCCGGAGCTACCACCACCTCCTGGGTGATACCGCTAAACAGCCAGCCGCCACCGTAATATCTTGCGGGTGCTCTCCGGGCCCGCCCAACTTTCACAAAGCTCTCAAGTAAAGTCAAGGTAACCGTGTGTCCAAAACATCAAGGGGGAAAACCCGAGGAATCACCCTCGACGGATTCCACTTGATGTGACCATCAAGGCGAACTAAGAGGAATCACCCTCGAGGTTCACACTTGAGGGGTTGCACGATAGAGTCGTATCGGGAGTGGTGAAGGAGGAATCACCCTCGATGACCACGACCGAATAGCTACACTACAGAGATCTCATCAGAAGTGATGTACGATGTATCACCCTCGGCACTCGATAGTAACTATGCAGAGTCGTACAACTAAGGGGGTGAAATGATGTGTCGATCTCTGGTCATCAATCACGTGGATCGAGTCATCGATGATGAAGCAGGGGCAACAGGGACAAGGTGGGGTCACTGATGGATCACCAACCAACCTATACTAAGCAGTTTAGGATAAGCAGGTAGGTAACAATAGCAGGTACAAAAGCAGGTTGTGCATCAGAATAGGAGCAATCAATTATAGTAGCAAAATCTAATGCAAGCATGAGAGAGAATGGAATGGGCGATATCGGAGTGATCAAGGGGGGGGGGGCTTGCCTGGAAGCTCCGCTGAAAGGGAAGAAGGGTCGTCGTTGACGTAGTTGATCATAGTGGCATCAGCAGCGGTCTCGGGGTCTACCGAAGAAGAAGAGGGGGAAGAAACAGTAAATACAAAGCACATAGATGCATGACATGACTACAGGCAGAGCTAGGGGTGTTCTAACACAGTGTTACTCGATACGGACGAAGGGGGATAACATCCGAGAAAGTTTTCCCGAAGTCTGGCATTTTCGGACGGATGAAACGGAGGGTGATGGTTCCATGTTCTCTATGCTAGGGTACGTGACAGATGAACGGAGAGCGTATTCGGATTCGTCACATTTTTCTGAGCAACTTTCATGTATAAAACTTTTTCATCCGAGTTACGGATATTTTTCTATGATTTTCTAAAGTTTTAGCAATATTCTGAAATTAATATTAATTCAAAAATAAAGACTAAATTGCTAGGGGCACCCAGCACAGGGTACACAAAGGTGTACCAGTGGCTGACAGGTGGGCCAGGGGGTCCCAGTTGACCAGTCAACGTTTGACTGGTCAACAGGGGGTGGGGCCCCCCTGTTATTGACTGTTTCATTAACTAACTAGTTAATTTAGTCTAACTAGGCTATTAGGCTAATTAATTTTAATTAGTTTAATTAAACCAAATTAATTAAGTTAATTAATCCATTATTTAATTAATTATATTTATTATTATTATTATTTAATTCTTTTTTTAACACTAATAGGGGGGTGTGTGGGGGGCCCGTTGGCAGTGGCCCAGGGGGCCTAGAAGGGGCGGGTGCTATCGGGTAGGGCGTGGGCGTTGGCACCCGCACCCGAGGTCGCCAGAGGCGAGGGCAGAGGGCACGGCCAGGGCCTCTGCTTCGGCCGGAGCGTACGGCGGGGCGTAGCGGCGGAGCAGTGGGGAGGCGGCGCGTGGGCACGGGAGAGCGGCCAGCGCGGGGCGGCAGCGGCAGCAAGGCGCGGCTGGTCTGGGCGGCCGGCGCGGCCTGATGACCCACAAGTATAGGGGATCAATCATAGTCCTTTCGGTAAGTAAGAGTGTCGAACCCAACGAGGAGCAGAAGGAAATGACAAGCGGTTTTCAGCAAGGTAATGTCTGCAAGCGGTTTGGTAGCAAGATAATTTGTAACGAGCAAGTAACGGTAATGGTAATAAAGGTGCAGCAAGGTAGCCCAATCCTTTTGAGGCAAAGGACAGGCCAAAACGATATCTTATGATAAGAAAAGCGTTCTTGAGGGTACACAGGAATTTCATGTAGTCACTTTCATCATGTTGGTTTGATTTGTGTTCGCTACTTTGATAATTTGATATGTGGGTGGACCGGTGCTTAGGTACTGTTCTTACTTGAACAAACCTCCTACTTACGATTAACCCCCCTCGCAAGCATCCGCAACTATGAGAAAAGTATTAAGAATAAATCTAACCATAGCATTAAACTTTTGGATCCAAATCAGTCCCTTACGGAATAGCGCATAAACTAGGGTTTAAGCTTCTGTCACTCTCGCAACCCATCATCTAATAACTACTCCACAATGCATTCCCTTAGGCCCTAATAACTACTTGCAACAAGATTTCTCCCGTGACCTCAAGAACAAAAGTAACTACTCACTAATGATAATCATGCTCAAGATCAGAGGGGTATTAAATAGCATAATGGATCTGAACATATAATCTTCCACCAAATAAACCATATAGTAATCAACGACAAGATGTAATCAACACTACTAGTCACCCACAAGTACCAATCTATAGTTCCGGTACAAAGATTGAACACAAGAGATGAACTAGGGTTTCAGAGGAGATGGTGCTATTGAAGATGTTGATGGAGATTGCCCTCCCCAAGATGGAAGAGTTGTTGGTGATGATGATGAAGATGATTTCCCCCTCCGGGAGGGAAGTTCCCCCGGCGGAATCGCTCCGCCGGAGGGCAAAAGTGCTCCTACCCAAGTTTCGCCTCGAGACGACGGTGCTTCGTCCCGAAAGTCCTCTCCTCATTTTTTCTAGGTCAAAATGACTTATATACCAGAAGAGGGGCACCGAAGGTGGGCCGAGAAGGGCACAACCCACCAGGGCGCGCCTGGGCTCCCTGGCGTGCCCAGGTGGGTTGTGCCCACCTGGTGGGGCCCCTCTAGTACTTATTGGCTCCAATAATTCTTATATATTCCATAAAAATTCCTCGTGAAGTTTCAGCTCATTTGGAGTTGTGCAGAATAGGTAGCCTGACGTAGCTTTTCAAGTCCAGATTTCCAGTTGCCGGAATTCTCCCTCTTTGTGTGAACCTTGCATATTATGAGAGAAAAGGCATTAGAATTACTCCAAAAAGCATTATTATGCATAAAAACATCATAAATAATAGTAGGAAAACATGATGCAAAATGGACGTATCAACTCCCCCAAGCTTAGACCTCGCTTGTCCTCAAGCGAAAACCAAAATCGAAAAACATATCCACATGCTTAGAGAGAGAGGTGTTGATAAAAACAAAATACGGACATAGAAGCATCATGTATATTATTATAACATCAATAAACTTTAACATAGAACTTTTATCATATAACTTCTCATGAACAAGTAACAATTCATCACAACATCGAAGTATAAGGCATAAACTCTATTGAAAACCAACAAACTATGTTTTCAGTCAACTTTGCAACTACAATTCATCATCTTTTCAGGAAGGGTCACGTATCGGAGCCTTTTTGGCAAGTCCACATACTCAACCATCATATAGTCTTCTATGATTGCTAACACTCACCGCATACACATGAGCAAAATGTTTCAACCTTACACATAGAAAGATAGGGGCTTATAGATTCGCCTCCCAACATACTCACCTCGAGGGTGATGTCAACAATAATAACTCATGCTACTCATATCCAACTGGATATATATGCCTAGATCTTTCCTCACCACATGATGCTTGCCAAAAGAGAAAATAAAAAGGAATAGAGAGAAGAACTTTGACTCTTGCATAAAAGTAAATACATAAAAGTAAAAGATAGGCCCTTCACAGAGGGAAGCAGAGGTTGCCATGCGCTTATTTGTTTGTATGCTCAATCTCTTAGTGCAAAAGAATGTCACGTTATATTGCCCCTTGTGATAGCAACCTTTATTATGTAGTCTGTCGCTTTTATTCTTTGCCATCACAAGTTCGTACAACGCTCAATTTTCTCTTACACTAAATGAACCAACACTTTTAGAAGCAATTTTTATTGCCCTTTTTGCACCGATGACAACTTACTTGAAGGATCTTACTCAATACATAGGTAGGTATGGTGGACTCTCAAAATAAGATTTGGGTTTAAAGGTTTTTGGATGCACAAGTAGTATCTCTACTTAGTGCGGAATTTTTGGCTAGCAAAGATGGGGGGCAAGCACCACATGTTAAAGGATCTATGACAATATAACTTCTATGTGAATATGAACAAACATAAATCATTACATTGTCTTCCTTATCCAACGTCAACAATTTTGGCATATAATATTTTGGTGGGGGCTCACAATCACAAAAGATGTCCAAGATAGTATATTTGCATGTGAATCTTCTCTTCCCTTATTAATTCTTTCATGAATTGCATCATTGACCAATGCTATGTTTGTCAATCTCCAATAAAATTTTCTACTTATACTCTTCCTTATGTGATGTCATCACTTACCATAAAATTAGCATATGATCTTTTTCATTTATTTCCTTTCTTTTTATTGAACATGAAAGTAAAGAAAACAAAATTCAAACTAAACTTTATTATATATATCTTGCACACGATTACAAAGATAGATCACTAAGCAAACACTCGAAAAGAAAGGATCGAACTAAAATTTTATTCATCTAAAGCAAAAGATAACTATGAATCGAACTAAGACAAGTAAAGGCAAAAGATAGTGGAGGTAATACGATACCGGGGCACCTCCCCCAAGCTTGGCACAAGCCAAGGGGAGTGCCCATACCCGATACTCAATTTTCCTTTGGTGATGAAGGAGGAGGTGGTGATGAAGTAGTGGCAATCTTATCCTCGGGTTTCCATGGCAAGGGCTCACCATCATAAGAGGAGGAGTGAGTCTCACAGGTCCTGCAACTGGCAACCAAACTCATACCTTTAAACCTCACCTCATATTCAAAGACTTGGTTTTGGAGATCATAGATCTGGCTTTGGAGGAAGTTGATTTGCTAGTTGAAGGTGAAGATGATGTCCTTCCTGGACTTGCCATCCACCTTGAGATCACAGATGTAGTCCGCGATCATGAGGTGATTGGCATTGAGTACACGTTCTACCATCCCCTTGCACCGGAAGACTTCCTGCTCCATAGCTTCAATCCTAGCCTCCACGGATCCCGTCCCCTTGGGGCCTTGCACATCGCGGATGTGCAGCACCCCCTCATGCATCTGGATAGCTTGAGGGTGCTGCATCACCTCCCGCAAATTGGGGTTGATGATGTTCTCACGTTCTTGAAGAACTTGCCCTTGGAGGAGCTTGAAGCGGCCATGGTGGATTGGATCTGTCAGAAAATAGCAAGGAAAAGAAAACAGAAGATTTCTCCGCGATACGATGGTCAATAGGTTCGGGGGGTATATAAAGATTTTTTATCTTGGAAAACAAGCAAGCTGAAGAAAAACGGAGTCCGAAATGTACCCGAGGTGGGCACAACCCACCTGGGCGGCGCGCCCTGGTGTCTTGTGCCCACCAGAGGTGCCTTCCTGGTTGTTTCTTATTTTCCTAATTTTTGTTATATTCCAAAACGGACAGAAAATATTTTTGTGGATTTTTCGGAGTCCGTTTACTTACCGTATCACGTACCTCCTTTTTTTCATGATTCTGGAGTGTTCCAGAAGGTTTCCTTTATGTGTTCTTCCGGTGTCATGGTTTGGATAATATTGCTTTCAACATTAATGGGCGTACCTGAGATATAATTTTTTATTCGTTGCCCATTAACAACCTTCGGGTTAGTACCTTCGGCATTATTCATCTTGACGGCTCTGGATCGATAAACCTCCTCCATAACATAGGGTCCTTCCCATTTGGAGAGGAGTTTTCCTGCAAAGAATCTGAAATGAGAGTTGTACAAAAGAACATATTCTCCAACTTTGAACTCACGCTTTTGGATTCTTTTGTCATGCCATCTTTTAACTTTTTCTTTAAATAACTTGGCATTTTCATAGGCTTGGGCTCTCCATTCATCTAGGGAGCTAATATCAAATAACCTCTTTTCACCGGCAAGTTTGAAGTCATAGTTGAGTTCTTTAATTGCCCAATATGCTTTATGTTCTAACTCAAGAGGCAAATGACAAGCTTTTCCATAAACCATTTTATACAGAGACATACCCATAGGATTTTTATATGCTGTTCTATAAGCCCAAAGTGCATCATCTAACTTCTTAGACCAATTCTTTCGGGACCTATTGACAGTTTTTTTGTAATATTAATTTTATTTCTCTATTGCTAAGTTCAACTTGACCACTAGACTGAGCATGATAAGGTGATGCAATTCTATGGTTAACATCATATTTAGCAAGCATTTTACGGAAAGCACCATGAATAAAATGTGAACCATCATCAGTCATTAAATATCTAGGGACTCCAAACCTTGGGAAAATGACTTCCTTAAGCATTTTAATAGAGGTGTTGTGATCAGCACTACTAGTTGGAATAGCTTCTACCCACATAGTAACATAATCAACAACAACCAAAATATGTGTATACCCATTAGAGGAAGGAAAAGGTCCCATGTAATCAAATCCCCAAACATCAAATGGTTCAACAGCAAAAGAATAATTCATAGGCATTTCCTGACGCTTACCAATATTACCAATTCTTTGACATTCATCACAAGATAAAACAAACTTACGGGCATCCTTGAAGAGAGTAGGCTAATTAAAACCAGATTGCAATACCTTGTGAGCAGTTCTATCTCCCGCATGATGTCCTCCATAAGCTTCGGAGTGACATTTCATAGGATTTGTCCCTGTTCATGTTCAGGTACACAATGTCTAATAATACCATCTACTCCTTCTTTATAAAGATGTGGGTCATCCCAAAAGTAATGTCTTAAATCATAGAAGATTTTTTTTCTTTTGTTGGTATGTGAAGCTAGGTGGTATATATTTAGCAACAATATAATTGGCATAGTCAGCATACCAAGGAGTGTTATGAGAAACATTTATTGCAGCTAATTGTTCATCAGGAAAACTATCATTAATAGGTTGTGGGTCATCAAGAATATTTTCTAACCTAGACAAGTTATCAGCCACGGGGTTCTCAGCTCCCTTTCTATCAGTGATATGTAAATCAAATTCTTGTAACAAAAGAAACCACCTAATGAGTCTAGGTTTAGCATCCTTCTTTTGCATAAGATATTTTATAGCAGCATGATCGGTGTGAACAGTCACTTTAGAATCAACAATGTAAGATCTAAATTTATCACAAGCAAACACAACTGCTAAAAATTCTTTTTCAGTAGTAGCATAATTTCGTTGAGCACTGTCCAGAGTCTTACTAGCATAATGAATAACATTTAATTTCTTATCAACTCTTTGTCCTAGAACAGCACCAACAGCATAATCACTAGCATCACACATAATTTCAAAAGGCAAGTTCCAATCAGGTGGTTGAACAATAGGTGCAGAAATCAAGGCTTTCTTAAGTGTTTCAAAGGCTTATACACAATCATCATCTAAAACAAATGGAACATCCTTTTGTAAAAGATTTGTAAGAGGCCTAGAAATTTTAGAGAAGTCTTTAATAAACCTCCTATAGAAACCAACATGACCAAGGAAACTATGGATACCTTTGATATCTTTAGGGCATGGCATTTTCTCAATTGCATCAACTTTAGCTTTATCCACCTCAATACCACATTAAAAAAATTTATGTCCCAATATAATACCTTCATTAACCATGAAGTGGCACTTCTCCAAATACAAGACGAGATTAGTTTGCTCACATCTCTGCAAAACTCGATCAAGGTTGCTCAAGCAATCATCAAAAGAAGTTTCGTAAACGGAGAAATCATCCATGAAAACCTCAACAATCTTTTCACAAAAATCAGAGAATATAGCAGTCATACATCTTTGAAAATTAGCAGGTGCATTGCATAAACCAAAAGGCGTATGTCTATAAGCATAAGTTCTAAAAGGGCAAGTAAAGGTGGTTTTCTCTTGATCAGGTTGTGAGACAGGTATTTGAGAAAAACCGGAATATCCATCAAGAAAGCAAAAATGTGTGTGCTTTGATAGTCTTTCTAACATTTGATAAATAAAAGGCAGAGGGTAATGATCTTTTCTAGTAGCTTTATTTAGTTTTCTAAAATCAATTACCATTCTGTAGCCAGTAACAATTCTTTGTGGAATAAGTTCATTCTTATCATTAGGAACAACGGTAATTCCTCCTTTTCTAGGGACACAATGGATGGGACTTACCCATCTACTATCAGCTATGGGATAGATTATACCTGCTTCCAGAAGCTTCAGTATTTCTGTTCTTACCACTTCTTTCATTTTAGGATTTAAACATCATTGGTGATCAACAACGGGTTTAGCATCAGGCTCCATATTAATTTTATGCTGACAGAGAGTGGGACTAATGCCCTTTAAATCATCAAGAGTATATCCAATGGCAGCTCGATGCTTCTTCAGAACCTTCAATAATCTTTCTTCTTCGTGTTCTGAAAGGTTAGCACTAATAATAATAGGATAAATATTTTTCTCATCAAGATAAGCATATTTCAAAGTGTCTGGCAATTGTTTTAATTCAAACACAGGATCGCCTTTAGGTGGAGGAGGACCTCCTAGAGTTTCAATAGGCAAATTGTGTTTAAGCAGAGGACGTTGTTCAAAGAAAATCTTATCTATTTCATTACTTTCATGCAGATGCATATCATTTTCATGGTCTAGCAAATATTGTTCTAGTGGATCGGTAGGAGGCACAGCAATAGAAGCAAGACCAATTATTTCATCCTTACTAGACAATTCTTCCTTATGATGTTTTCTACTAAACTTGGAAAAATTAAACTCATGAGACTCATTACCAAAACTAACACCGACGGTTTGTTTCTCACAATCAATTTTAGCATTGACGGTGTTCAAGAAAGGTCTACCAAAGATAATGGGACAAAAGTCATCTTGTGGGGAACCAAGAACAACAAAATCAGTAGGGGATTTTATTTTCCCACACAAGACTTCAACATCTCTAACAATTCCAAGTGGTGTGATGGTGTCCCTATTAGCAAGTTTAATAGTAACATCTATGTCTTCTATTTCAGCGGGTGCTATATCATTCATAATTTCTTGATATAAGGTAAAAGGAATGGCACTCACGCTAGCACATATGTCGCATAAACCATGATAACAGTGATCTCCTATTTTAACTGAGACAACAGGCATGCCAACAACGGGTCTATGTTTATCTTTTTCATCGGGTTTGGCAATTCTAGCAGCTTCATCACAGAAGTAAATAACATGCCCATCTATATTTTCAACCAAGAGATCTTTAACCATAGCAACACTAGGTTCTTCTTTGATTTGTTCAGCAGGTTTGGAAGTTCTAATATAACTTTTGTTGACCACAGTTGAGACTTTAGCATGTTCATTTATCCTAACAGGGAAAGGTGGTTTTTCAATATAAGCAGTAGGCACAACTGGATCAACATTGTAAATAATAGTTTCATCTTTAGCTATTACTGGTTCTTTAATTTCTTCTTTGATAGGTGGGTGATATTTAAGCCACTTCTCCTTAGGGAGCTCAACATGAGTAGCAAATGATTCACAAAAGGAGGCTACTATCTCAGAGTCAAGTCCATATTTAGTGCTAAACTTTTATAAAGCATCAGTATTCATAAAAGATTTAATACAATCATACTTGAGCTTAATACTTGACTCTTTACCTTCGTCAAGTTCCCAATCTTCAGAGTTGCATTTAATTCTTTCTAAAAGATCCCACCGGAAGTCAATAGTCTTCTTCATAAAGGAACGAGTACAAGAAGTATCAAGCGTGGATCGATCATCATGAGAAAGCCGAGCATAAAAATTCTGAATAATAATTTCTCTTGAGAGCTCATGATTGGGGCATGAATATAACATTGAATTAAGCCTCCCCCAAGCTAGAGCGATACTTTCTCCTTCACGAGGCCAAAAATTATATATATAATTCCGATCACGATGAACTAGATGCATAGGATAAAATTTTTGGTGAAATTCCAATTTCAATCGATTCCAATTCCAAGATCCAATATCATCGCATAGCCTATACCATGCTAATGCTTTTCCCTTCAAAGATAAAGGGAAAACCTACTTCTTAGCTTCATCTCCGGGTAAACCTGCAAGCTTAAATAATCCACAAATTTCATCCACATATATCGAGTGCATATCAGGATGTTCGGTTCCATCTCCTGCATAAGGATTAGCTAGCAGTTGTTCTATCATACCCGAAGGAATTTCATAACCAATATTTTCAGTAGGTGCATTAGGTTGAGGGGTAACTAATTGTGGTTCCGGTCGAGGTGAAGATACCCTGAACAAACCCATCAAAGGATTGTTCTCCATAGTAGCAAGTGACAATAAATTTCAGCACGTAGTAATAACTTTTCATTACCGATTTCCACTTACGAAGAGCGCTTCACTCCCCGGCAACGGCGCCATAAAAGAGCCTTGATGACCACAAGTATAGGGGATCAATCATAGTACTTTCGATAAGTAAGAGTGTCGAACCCAACGAGGAGCACAAGGAAATGACAAGCGGTTTTCAGCAAGGTAATGTCTGCAAGCATTGAAATTATAAGTAATGAGTAGTTTGGTAGCAAGATAATTTGTAACGAGCAAGTAACGGTAATGGTAATAAAGGTGCAGCAAGGTAGCCCAATCCTTTTGAGGGAAAGGACAGGCCATAACGATCTCTTATGATAAGCAAAGCGTTCTTGAGGGTACACGGGAATTTCATCTAGTCACTTTCATCATGTTGGTTTGATTTGTGTTCGCTACTTTGATAATTTGATATGTGGGTGGACCAGTGCTTAGGTGCTGTTCTTACTTGAACAAACCTCCTACTTATGATTAACCCCCCTCGCAAGCATCCGCAACTACGAGAAAAGTATTAAGAATAAATCTAACCATAGCATTAAACTTTTGGATCCAAACCATTCCCTTACGGAATAGCGCATAAACTAGGGTTTAAGCTTCTGTCACTCTCGCAACCCATCATCTAATAACTACTCCACAATGCATTCCCTTAGGCCCTAATAAGGTGAAGTGCCATGTAGTCAACGTTCACATGACACCACTAAGGGAATCACAACATACATATCATCAAAATATCGAACACATATCAAGTTCACATGATTACTTGCAACAAGATTTCTCCCGTGACCTCAAGAACAAAAGTAACTACTCACTAATGATAATCTTGCTCAAGATCAGAGGGGTATTAAATAGCATAATGGATCTGAACATATAATCTTCCACCAAATAAACCATATAGTAATCAACTACAAGATGTAATCAACACTACTAGTCACCCACAAGTACCAATCTATTGTTCCGGTACAAAGATTGAACACAAGAGATGAACTAGGGTTTGAGAGGAGATGGTGTTGTTGAAGATGTTGATGGAGATTGCCCTCCCCAAGATGGGAGAGTTGTTGGTGATGATGATAACGATGATTTCCCCCTTCGGGAGGGAAGTTCCCCCGACGGAATCGCTCCGCCAGAGGGCAAAAGTGCTCCTGCCCAAGTTCCGCCTCGAGACGGCGGCGCTTCATCCTGAAAGTCCTCTCCTCATTTTTTCTAGGTCAAAATGACTTATATACCAGAAGAGGGGCACCGGAGGTGGGCCGAGGAGGGCACAACCCACCAGGGCGCGCCTGGGCTCCCTGGCGCACCCAGGTGGGTTGTGCCCACCTGGTGGGGCCCCTCTAGTACTTATTGGCTCCAATAATTCTTATATATTCTATAAAAATTACTCGTGAAGTTTCAGCTCTTTTGGAGTTGTGCAGAATAGGTAGCCTGACGTAGCTTTTTCAGGTCCAGATTTCCAGCTGCCGGAATTCTCCCTCTTTGTGTAAACCTTGCATATTATGAGAGAAAAGGCATTAGAATTACTCCAAAAAGCATTATTATGCATAAAAACATCATCAATAACAGTAGGAAAACATGATGCAAAATGGACGTATCACAGCCAGGGATGCGCGGCGTGGCGGGCGTGAGGCGGCTGCGGGACGCGGTCAGCGAGTGGGCGCGAGGTGGCGTACGGCGGGCTCGGTGGGAAAAGTTGCAGGGCGAGCGAGGCCGGGCGGTCGGAGGTGCGCCGGTGAGGGGAAGGCGGCTGCAGCAGCGAACAAGGCGGAGGGCGAGCGGCGCTAGCAGCCGGAGCGTGATGTCTACTACGCAACTTTATTCTTGTAGACTCGTGTTGGGCCTCCAAGCGCAGAGTTTTGTAGGACAGTAGCAATTTTCCCTCAAGTGGATGACCTAAGGTTTATCAATCCGTGGGAGGCGTAGGATGAAGATGGTCTCTCTCAAACAACCCTGCAACCAAATAACAAAAAGTCTCTTGTGTCCCCAACACACCAAATACAATGGTAAATTGTATAGGTGCACTAGTTAGGCTAAGAGATGGTGATATAAGTGTAGTAATGATAGTAGATATTGAATTTTGTAATAAGAACAATAAAAAACAGCAAGGTAGCAATTGATAAAAGTGAGCACAAACGGTATTGCAATGCTTGAAAATGAGGCCTAGGGTCCGTACTTTCGCTAGTGCAATCTCTCAACAATGCTAATATAATTGGATCATATAACCATCTCTCAACGTGCGATGAAGAATCACTCCAAAGTTCCTATCTAGCGGAGAACATAAGACAAAATTGTTTGTAGGGTACGAAACCACCTCAAAGCTATTCTTTCCGATCAGTCTATCCTAGAGTTCGTACTAAAATAACACCAAGCTATTCTTTCTGATCGATCTAACCAAGAGTTCGTACTAAAATAACACCATATGATACACATCAACCAACTCTAATGTCACCTAGATACTCCAATGTCACCGCGAGTATCCATGAGTTGATTATACGATATGCATCAAACAATTTCAGATTCGTAATACTCAATCCAACACAAAGAACCTCAAAGAGTGCCCCAAGATTTCTACCGGAGAAACAAAGATAACAACGTGCATCAACCCCTATGCATAGATTACCCCAATGTCACCTCGGGAGTCCGCGAGTTGAGTGCCAAAACATATATCAAGTGAATCAATATGATACCCCATTGTCACCACGGGTATTCATAGCAAGACATATATAAAGTGTTCTCAAATCCATAAAAGTATTCAATCCGATAAGAACGAAATCTCAAAGGGAAAACTCAATTCACAACAAGATAGAGAGGGGAAAACACCATATGATCCGACTATATTAAAAAAGCCCGCGATACATCAAGATCGTGACTTCTCAAGAACATGAGAGAGAGAGAGAGATTAAACACATATCTACTGGTGCAAACCCTCAGCCCCGAGGGTGGACTACTCCCTCCTCATCATGGTGGCTGCCGGGATGATGAAGATGGCCACCGGTGATGATTTCCCCCTTCGGCAGGGTGCCGGAACGGGGTCTAGATTGGTTTTCATGGCTACAGAGGCTTGCGGCGATGGAACTTTTGATCTAGGGTTACCCCTGGGGTTTTTAGAATATTTGGGAATTTATAGGGCGAAGAGGCGGTGTGGGAGGCCACCGAGGTGGGCACAACCCACCTGGGCGTGTCTGGGCCCCCAAGCGCGCCCTGGTGGGTTGTGCTCCCCTCGGAGCTCCCCTCTGGTACTTCTTTGGCCCACCGGGTGTCTTCTGGTCCAGAAAAAATCTCCAAAAAGTTTCGCTGTGTTTGGACTCCGTTTGGTATTGATTTTCTGCGATGTAAAAAACAAGCAAAAAACAGCAATTGGCACTGGGCACTATGTCAATAGGTTAGTCCCAAAAAATGATATAAAGTTGCTATAAAATGATTGTAAAACATCCAAGAATGATAATATAACAGCATGGAACAAGCAAAAATTATAGATATGTTGGAGACGTATCAGCATCCCCAAGCTTAATTCCTACCCGTCCTCGAGTAGGTAAATGATAAAACAGAATGTTTGATGTGGAATGCTGCCTAACATGTTCATCACATATTATTTTCTTTTGTAGCATGGACATATGGACTTTTATATGGTTCAAAGCAATAGTCTAGTTTTGACATGGAGATTTCAATACTCAAGCATATCAACAAGCAACCATGTCTTTCAAAATATCAACACTAAAGAAAGCTATCCCTAGCCCATCATGCTCAATCATTGATCCATTCATGAAACACACTCGGATATTAGCTACATCCAATGCTCAAGTACGATCATAGTGCCCCTTAGTTGGTGCTTTATAAGAGAAGATGGAGACTCAAATAAAAATAAAAATTGCATAAAGTAAATAGATAGGCCCTTCGCAGAGGGAAGTAGGGATTTGTAGAGGTGCCAGAGCTCAAAGCGAAAAAGAGAGATAGAAACATTTTGGGTGGCATGCTTTTCCTGTCAACGAAAATGATCCAATGGTTCCCAATACTTTCCATGCTAGATATATCATAGGCGGTTCCCAAACAGAAAATAAAGTTTATTCCTTTTTGCACCATTCTTTCACATTCCACGGCTAGCCGTATCCACGGGTACCGTCCATACCAACACTTTCCAAGGAATTTATTATTTGACAACATAAAGTATATTTATTTTTCATTTTGGGACTGGGCATCCCTATTACCTTTGCCGTACTCTCGTGCAATGACAAGTGAATAAACACTCATCTTGAGAATAACACATCTAGCATGGAAAAAAATCAGCCGCCCCCTCCCGTTTCATGAGCGGTACGAGCACACAAAAAGGAAATTATTTTGAAAATTAGAGATGGCACATGCAAATTTGCTTAGAACGGCATGGAAATATCGCATATATGTAGGTATGGTGGACTCATGTGGCAAAACTGGGTTTAAGGATTTTGGATGCACAAGTAGTATTCCCACTTAGTACAAATGGAGGCTAGCAAATAGATTGAGAAGCAACCAACCAAGAAACAAAAATTAACATAAACGAGCATTAAGCATAACTAACACCGAATAATGCACCACAATTAAGTAGGATGTAATTTCATTGCATGACTATTGACTTTCGTGGTTGCATAGGGAATCACAAACCTTAATACCAATATTCTTACTAAAGCATAATTACTCATAAACATGACTCACATATCACTATCATCATATCTCAAAACTATTACAAAGAATCAAGTTTATTTTGTCCAATTGTCTTCATGAAAGTTTTTATTATATCCCTCTTGAATATCTATCACTTTGGGACTAGTTTCATATATTGCAATTACTTTTGACAAGCTCAAACAAATTTAAGTGAAGAACATTAGCATAACAATTTTTGTCTCTCAAAATAATATAAGTGAAGCATGAGAGGATTTCTTCAAAAATAATAAATCACACCGTGCTAAAAAAGATATAAGTGAAGCACTAGAGCAAATGACAAACTACTCCAAAAAGATATAAGTGAAGATCATGCGAGTAGTTAAGTAAATGGGTAGCTATGTGAGGACTCTCTCTTATTAAAAAAAACTTTCAGATCTAAGTATTTTATTAAAACAGAAAGAAAAACAAAATCAAATGACATTCCAAGAATAGCACACATCATGTGAAGAAGCAAAAACTTAGGCTCAACCGAGACTAACCGATAATTGTTGATGAAGAAAGGTGGGATGCCTACCGGGGCATCCCCAAGCTTAGATGCTTGAGACTTCTTGAAATATTATCTTGGGATGCCTTGGGCATCCCCAAGCTTGAGCTTTTGTGTCTCCTTAATTCCTTTTATATCACGGTTTCCCTAATTCTTAAAAACTTCATCCACACAAAACTCAACAAGAACTCGTGAGATAAGTTAGTATAAATCAATGCAAAACCCTTATCATTCTCTACTGTATCAAATCACTCAAATTATTATTCAACATTGCATACTAAATGTCTCTGCATATTTAATACTCCTGTCCTCAAATAGAATCATTAAACAAGCAAACATATGCAAACAATGCGAACATAACAGCAATCTGTCTAAACAGGACAGTCTGTAAAGAGTGCAATTGTACTCATACTTCCCTAACTCCAAAATTTCTTAAAATTTTCCACACTGTATAAAATTTATCATAGCTTATTGTGCAAAAAAAATTCAACATTTTATCACATTCTGAATTTTCTGGATAATTTTTGCAACAGCAATAAACTTTCTGTTTTGAAACAGCAACTCATATACTTGCAAAATAAGCATGGCAAAGGTTATACTTGACATTTTTATCGAAATAAAAGATGAAAAACATTATTATAAATAACAGAAAGCAAATACTAATAAAATAAAATGACTCTCCAAGCAAAACTCATAACATGTGACGAATGAAAATATAGCTCCAAGTGAGGTTACCGATAATGTTGAAGACGAAAGATTGGATGCCTTCCGGGGCATCCCCAAGCTTAGTTGCTTGGATCTTCCTTGAATATTACCTTGGGGTGCCTTGGGAATCCCCAAGCTTAGGGTCTTGTCACTCCTTATTCTCCTCATATCGATATCTCACCCAAAACTTGAAAACTTCAATCACACAAAACTTAACGGAACTTCGTGAGATGGGTTAGTATGATAAAGACAAATCATTCACTTTGGTACTGTAAAGATAAGATTCATAATTGTTATCACACAATGCTTACTGTACTCTACAATTTCCACAATTTATATTAAGCAATATAAGCCATAGAAACCATAAAACAAGCAAACTATGCATTGAAAACATAATCTGTAAAAAACAGAATAGTACGTAAAGATCTGAATTAAGGTCATACTTATGTAACTTAATAAATTCTGAAAAATTAGGAAAACGTATAAAATTTGTATACCCATTAACTGCAAAACAATCAGAATTTTTCCGCGTTCCAGTAAAAGGCAGGAATTTCTGCACTGGACGCAAAAGTTTCTGTTTTTGCACAGAATCAAGTCAACTATCATCCACACTATCCCAAAGGCTTTACTTGGCACTTTATTGAAACAAAACCTATAAAACATGATTACTACAGTAGCCTAATCATGTGAACACACAAACACAGTAGGTAAAAGTGTTGGGTTGTCTCCCAACAAGCGCTTTTCTTTAATGCCTTTTAGCTAGGCATGATGATTTCAATGATGCTCACATGAAAAATAAGAATTGAAACACAAAGAGAGCATCATGAAGCACATGACTAGCACATTTAAGTCTAACCCACTTCCTATGCATAGGGATTTTGTGAGCAAACAACTTATGGGAACAAGAATCAACTAGCATAGGAAGGCAAAACAAGCAGAGCTTCAAGATTTTCAACACATAGAGAGGAAACTTGATATTATTGAGATATGTAAAAGCATATGTTCCTCTCTCATAATAATTTTCAGCACCATCATGAATGAATTCAACAATATAGCTATCACATAAAGCATTATTTTCATGATCCACAAGCATAGAAATTTTATTACTCTCCACATAATCAAATTTATTCTCATGCATAGTAGTGAGAGCAAACTCAACAAAATAACTATCATGGGATTGAAAATTAAAATCATGATGACAAGTTTCATGGTTATCATTATTCTTTATAGCATACATGTCATCACCATAATCATCATATATAGGAACTTTGTTGTCATAATCAATTGCAACCTCCTCAAAAATAGTGGATTCATCATTAAATAAAGTCATGACCTCTCCAAATCCACTCTCATTAATATAATCATCATAAATAGGAGGAATGCAATCATCATAGTAAATTTTCTCATCAAAACTTGGGGGACTAAAAATATCATCTTCATCAAACATAGCATCCCCAAGCTTATGGCTTTGCATATCATTAGCATCATGGATATTCAAAGAATTCGTACTAACAACATTGCAATCATGCTCATCATTTATGCCAAACATTTTATTGAATTCTTCTTCTATCAATTGAGCACAATTTTCCTTTCCATCATTTTCAAGAAAGACATTATAAAGATGAACAATATGATGCAACCTCAATTCCATTTTTTTGTAGTTTTCTTTTACGAACCAAACTAGTGATAAAACAAGAAACTAAAAGATTCAATTGCAAGATCTAAAGATATACCTTCAAGCACTCACCTCCCCGGCAACGGCGCCAGAAAAGAGCTTGATGTCTACTACGCAACTTTATTCTTGTAGACTCGTGTTGGGCCTCCAAGCGCAGAGTTTTGTAGGACAGTAGCAATTTTCCCTCAAGTGGATGACCTAAGATTTATCAATCCATGGGAGGCGTAGGATGAAGATGGTCTCTCTCAAACAACCCTGCAACCAAATAACAAAAAGTCTCTTGTGTCTCCAACACACCAAATACAATGGTAAATTGTATAGGTGCACTAGTTCGGCGAAGAGATGGTGATATAAGTGTAGTAATGATAGTAGATATTGAATTTTGTAATAAGAACAAGAAAAAACAGCAAGGTAGCAATTGATAAAAGTGAGCACAAACGGTATTGCAATGCTTGAAAATGAGGCCTAGGGTCCGTACTTTCGCTAGTGCAATCTCTCAACAATGATGATATAATTGGATCATATAACCATCCCTCAACGTGCGATGAACAATCACACCAAAGTTCCTATCTTGCAGAGAACATAAGACGAAGTTGTTTGTAGGGTATGAAACCACCTCAAAGCTATTCTTTTCGATCAATCTATCCTAGAGTTCGTACTAAAATAACACCAAGCTATTCTTTCCGATCGATCTAACCAAGAGTTTGTACTAAAATAACACCATATGATACACATCAACCAACTCTAATGTCACCTAGATACTCCAATGTCACCGCGAGTATCCGTGAGTTGATTATACGATATGCATCAAACAATTTCAGATTCATAATACTCAATCCAACACAAAGAACCTCAAAGAGTGCCCCAAGATTTCTACTGGAGAAACAAAGACAAGAACGTGCATCAACCCCTATGCATAGATTACCCCAATGTCACCTCGGGAATCTACGAGTTGAGTGCCAAAACATATATCAAGTGAATCAATATGATACCCCATTGTCACCACAGGTATTCATAGCAAGACATATATAAAGTGTTCTCAAATCCATAAAAGTATTCAATCCGATAAGAACGAAATCTCAAAGGGAAAACTCAATTCACAACAAGATAGAGAGGGGAAAACACCATATGATCTGACTATATTAACAAAGCCCGCAATACATTAAGATCGTGACATCTCAAGAACACGAGAGAGAGAGAGAGACTAAACACATAGCTACTGGTACAAACCCTCAGCCCCGAGGGTGGACTACTCCCTCCTCATCATGGTGGCCGCCGGGATGATGAAGATGGCCATCGATGATGATTTCCCCCTCCGGTAGGGTGCCGGAATGGGGTCTAGATTGGTTTTTCGTGGTTACAGAGGTTTGCGGCGGTGGAACTTCTGATCTAGGGTTAACCCCAGGGGTTTTGGAATATTTGGGAATTTATAGGGCGAAGAGGCGGTGCGGGAGGCCACCGAGGTGGGCACAATCCACCTAGGCGCGCCTAGGCCCCCAGGCACGCCCTGGTGGGTTGTGCTCCCCTCTGGTACTTCTTTGGCCCACCGGGTGTCTTCTGGTCCAAAAAAAATCTCCAAAAAGTTTCGCTGTGTTTGGACTCCGTTTGGTATTGATTTTCTGCGAAGTAAAAAACAAGCAAAAAATAGCAACTGGCACTGGGCACTATGTCAATAGGTTAGTCCCAAAAAATGATATAAAGTTGCTATAAAATGATTGTAAAATATCTAAGAATGATAATATAATAGCATGGAACAAGCAAAAATTATAGATACATTTGAGACGTATCAGAGCGCGTGTGGGCAGCAGCAGGAGGCGGTGCAAAGAGCAAGCAGAGGAGGCTGCGGTGGGGTAGCGGGCGACTAGAGCAGCAGCCGCAGGACGGCAGAAGCAACAGCACTAGCAGCTCGATAGGAGGAGCAGCAAAGCAGCAGCAGCGGCAGGGCGGAGCCGGCGAGTGAGAGCAGTAGGGGTCACAGGCAGTAGCAGCTCGCAGCGACGCTACAGTAGCGCCAGTAGCAGGCCCGCGGGCGTTAGCGTGCGCGCATGAGGCCCAGCCAGGGGCGCGGCCAGTGCGCGAGCAGGGGAGCCGAGGCTGCGGGTGCAGGCAGCATGAGCGGAGTTCGGTCGCGGCGACGATGAGTGCGGGAGCGGTGGCTACGGCGACGGACAAAGAGGGGGAGAGCGAGGAGACAGAGAGGGGTCCTCATGGCTGGTGTAGATGCATGGGCGGTGAGGCTCGAAGAAGCGGCGCGAGGAGGAGATGATGACGCAACGACGGCGACGGCGAGCTTCGACGACGGGCGTCCACGGGGGTCAGGGCGCCGCGGCGTCCAGATCCAGGAAGGGGAGGGGAAGCTAGGGTTTTGGCGCCAGGAGGGGGTTCATGTAGGCAGGGGGCACAGTGGATGGGCGGCATCTGGCCGAGGCCATGGCCGATGCCCTCCACGACCCCCCCCCCCCTCATGAACAGGACGAGGAGGGAGGGGCGCTTGGGCTGGCCTATGGCCAGTTGGGCCAAGGCCCACAGGGGGAGGGGGGTTATTTTGTTTCTGTTGTTGTTTGTGTTTTTTTCTTTTTTTTTTGTTCATTTCCTTTTTACTGTTTTATTTAATTTCCACATTATTTTAGTTTAAATAAAATACAAAACTAGTTTCTAAATTAGTATTATTAAATATACCTCTGCCACAAAAAGTATGGTATTCAAATAAAATAGTTGAATATTTTATAAATTAGGAAAGGCATTTAATTAATTGTTAAAGCCACTGTTTTAATTATTGAAGTGTATTTAAATATTTTATATAAGTGTGGTTTCTTCTCTAATAATACTTATGAATTATTTGTCACAGTTTGAACAATTTAGCTTTGACATTTGAAAACTTTTATTTTTGACTTTACTTTTAATTTTGAATTTGAACTGTTTTCGAATCAACGCGAGTTTAACAACAGTAATCGTGATGACCTGGCACCATTAACATAGAATTACTGTAGCTTAATTATCTGGGCGTCACAATTCTTCTCCACTAGAAGAAATATCATCCCGAGATTTTAGGTGGTAGAAGGAAACAAAAGCAGGGTATTCATCACGAAGACGATCCTCGAGTTCCCAAGTGGCTCCATCTTCAGAAGGATTTGACCACTGAACCTTTCAGAAATTTGATAGCCCTTTGACGGGTGCGACGTTCAGCTTGATCGAGAACGCGGACCGGACAGGAACTTCAGACCTCGATGTAGCGTTTTGAATTCTCACAAATGGAGAAGCGCTTCACGCATTCAAGGAATAAATCCGGGCTTCGGCATTTCGAACAAGATGAGCATGGTAGCTTACTATCTCATTAGAAGGGTGTAGTAGATGGATGGTTTTAGTGGCACAAATGATTGAAGCAGTATGTGTTTTCAACCATTCCATTCCCAGAATGAGGTCGATATTGGACGAATTCAAAACAATGGGGGAAACATGGAACTCCAACCCTTCAATTTCAACGGGGACGTTGAGCTAACCATGGTGGTTTGACATTGGCCCACGGAATGTAGTTTGGAAATTCGACCAAGTGATGGCGGTTCCAACAAGTAAGGAATGCATGTGGCAGTCCCACCATTGAGCAGCGGGACCTTTCAGATAATATGCCGCGAAGGTGACATAGTTGGCAGGGGCTACATCAGCAGACTCTAGCTCGAAAGTGATGTCACGGAGTCAGTCATCAGCATCAAGGGGCTGGGTTTAGCTGCGGTAGATGACCGGGTTGAGACGCGCAAAGTCTTGCAGAGTCACTGGGGCTGGTTGTTGATTCATATTGGGACGCGAAAACTGAGCCACGACTCCTTCCATGAACTGGCGATTTAGCTCAACTACTGTATCATTCCGGCCATGTATTCGGGAGGTGGTGGATTATCACCACCATGGCCATGATCAGCGGTTCTAACCATCCTACTTAAATACAATAGGGGGTAGTTCAACAAGGGTCGGTGCAAGTGTATGGAGTCATTCATGATTTAAACTAAACAGTGAGCAAAGGCGCAGTATGTACAAAGCAGTAGTCCTTAAAGACATACTGATACATATATAGAGCCAATTACATGCTGTTAGTATGAGTTCGGACAAGATAAACATCCTAGACATACTAGGCGGCACGCATGCACGCGATGGAGGGATACAACGGCGGACATAGCAAAAGCTACATCATCATCGAAGATAACCACTGGAGTGAGGGATTTGCAAGTGACGGCGCAGGGTGCCCTCGATAAGAGGATCCTGCGGTCAATGAACATTATGAAGCAGACCTTGGCCCTCAATTCGAGAAAGGAGTAATACAAACCTCTGGGTGGTTGTGATCACGAGATCCTAATGTTAGAGTTAACGAAATTATTTAACCCGAATTGAAGAGAGATCAGAGTCCCAGAGTATAGACGAGGAGTAAAAGATCCTAATACCACCCAATGGCGATGTGGGCCCGTAACCCACACAGTCATGTTAGTAAAATAGTTTTTTTCAAAGACTAGACTCAACTTCGGCTAAGGAGTTGGAAAGGGGGTTCCTACAGGCAGTCGGCTCTGATACCAACTTGTGATGCCCCCGATTCAATCGTACACTAATCATACACGCAAACGTGTACAATCAAGATCAGGGACTCACGGGAAGATATCACAACACAACTCTAAACACAAATAAAAGATACAAGCTTCATATTACAAGCCAAGGGCCTCGAGGGCTCGAATACAACAGCTCGAACACAACAAAGTCAGCAGAAGCAACAATATCTGAGTACAGACATAAGTTAAACAAGTTTTGCCTTAAGAAGGCTAGCACAAACATCAACGATCAAAGAGGCAAGGCCTCCTGCCTGGGACCTCCTAACTACTCCTGGTCGTCGGCGGGCTCCACGTAGTAGTAGGCACCCTCGGGGTAGTAGTAGTAGTCGTCGGGCATGGCATCTGGCTCCAGGGATCCACCATCTGGTTGCAACAACCGGAAAGAAGAAAGAAGGGGGAAGAGGGGTAGCAAAGCAATCGTGAGTACTCATCCAAAGTACTCGCAAGCATCAGATCTATACTAAGTATGCATTGGCATCAAATGGAAGGGTTGTATGTGTGGACTATACTGCAGAATGCCAGAATAGTAGGGGAAAGCCTAGCCTATCGAAAACTAGCATCTTCAAGTATCTTCAAGTGTCTTGAAGCATTCAGAAGAGTATAGAATAGCAGTTTATATTTAACAAACATGTTGTAGTATTAACGCCCAGAGATCCTTCCACAACTCCCTGCGAGAAAGCAATCCCGGAGCCACATATCCATCACATATCTCAAGTATCCATTTCTAGTTGTAATAGATCAGGATACAAGTCTGAACGTCCGTTACCGTGGACACGGCTATTCGAATAGATAATCTTCCTTGCAGGGGTGCACCACATTTCCCAACACGCTTGATTACTCCGGCCGGACACACTTTACTGGGTCAATGCCCGGCCTCGGAAGATCAACACGTCGCAGCCCTACCTAGGCTCAGCAGAGAGGTCCCCGCCAGTCTACATCCTAAGTACTCCGGGGTCTTGGGCCCATCGCCCGTTGCACTCCGAGTCATTGTGCGACGAGCCGGGACGAGCACCACCTCATCATGGATGGCACTGGCCCGACAGGCCCACAATGCTGAACTGGACGTCTGACAAAGCTTTGGCTGATACTACGACACCGAGTGCCCATAACTGTTCCCGCGTGGTGGTTAGTGCGTATAGGCCAGTGGCCAACTCAGAACAAATACCCAAACCTGTTAGTGCATTCTTAAATGAAGTGACGGTTGTCGAGACAAGTCCGGAGCTACCACCCCCTCCTGGGTGATACCGCTAAACAGCCAGCCGCCACCGTAACATCTTGCGGGTGCTCTCCGGGCCCGCCCGACTTTCACAAAGGTCTCAAGTAAAGTCAAGGTAACCGTGTGTCCAAAACATCAAGGGGGAAAACCCGAGGAATCACCCTCGACAGATTCCACTCGATGTGACCGTCAAGGCGAACTAAGAGGAATCACCCTTGAGGTTCACACTTGAGGGGTTGCACGACAGAGTCGTATCAAGAGTGGTGAAGGAGTAATCACCCTCGATGACCACGACCGAATAGCTACACTATAGAGATCTCATCAGAACTGATGTACGAGTTATCACCCTCGGCACTCGATAGTAACTATGCAGGTACAAAAGCAGGCTATGCATCAGAATAGGAGCAATCAATTACAGTAGCAAAATCTAATGCAAGCATGAGAGAGAATGGAATGGGCGATATCGGAGTGATCAAGGGGGGCTTGCCTGGAAGCTCCGCTGAAAGGGAAGAAGGGTCGTCGTTGACGTAGTTGATCACAGTGGCATCAGCAGCGGTCTCGGGGTCTACCGGAGAAGAAGAGGGGGAAGAAACAGTAAATACAAAGCACATAGATGCACGACATGACTACAGGCAGAGCTAGGGGTGTTCTAACATAGTGTTACTCGATACGGACGAAGGGGGATAACATCCGGGAAAGTTTTCCCGAAGTCTGGCATTTTCGGACAGATGAAACGGAGGGCAACGGTTCCATGTTCGCTATGCTAGGGGCACGTGATAGATGAACAGAGAGCGTATTTGGATTTGTCACATTTTTCTGAGCAACTTTCATGTATAAAACTTTTTCATCCGAGTTACGGATATTTTTCTATGATTTTCTAAAGTTTTAGCAATATTCTAAAATTAATATTAATTCGAAAATAAAGACTAAATTGCTAGGGGCACCCAGCACAGGGTACACAAAGGTGTACCAGTGGCTGACAGGTGGGCCAGGGGGTCCCAGTTGACCAGTCAACGTTTGACTGGTCAACAGGGGGTGGGCCCCCCTGTCATTGACTGTTTCATTAACTAACTAGTTAATTTTGTCTAACTAGGCTATTAGGCTAATTAATTTTAATTAGTTTAATTAAACCAAATCAATTAAATTAATTAATCCATTAATTAATTAATTATATTTATTATTATTATTATTTAATTATTTTTTAACACTAACAGGGGGTGTGTGGGGGGCCCGTTGGCAGTGGCCCAGGGGGCCTAGACGGCTCGGGTGCTATCGGGCAGGGCGTGGGCGTTGGCGCCCGCACCCGAGGCCGCCAAAGGCGAGGGCAGAGGGCGCGGCCGGGGCCTCTGCTTCGGCCAGAGCGGACGGCGGGGCGTAGCGGCGGAGCAGCAGGGAGGCGGCGTGCGGGTGCGGGAGAGCAGCCAGTGCGGGGCGGCTGCGCCAGCGTGGCGCGGCTGGTCGGGGCGGCCGGCGCGGCCAAGGACGCGCGGCCCGGCGGTCATGCGTGGTGCGGCGGGCGCGAGGCGGCTGCGGGACGCGGTCAGCGAGCGGGCGCGAGGCGGCGTACGGCGGGCTCGGCGGGGAAAGGCGCAGGGCGAGCGAGGTCGGGCGGCCAGAGGTGCGCCGGCGAGGAGAAGGCGGCTGCAGCAGTGAACAAGGCGGCGGGCGTGCGGCGCTAGCAGCCGGAGCGCACGTGGGCAGCAGTAGGAGGCAGCGCGTAGAGCAAGCAGAGGAGGCTGCGGCGGGGTAGCGGGCGACTAGAGCAGCAGCCGTAGGACGGCGGAAGCAGCAACACCAGCAGCTCGACAGGAGCAGCAGCAAAGCGGCAGCAGCTGCAGGGCGAAGCCGGTGAGTGAGAGCAGTAGGGGCCGCGGGCAGTAGCAGCTCGCAGCGATGCAGCAGCAGCGCCAGCAGCAGGCCCGCTGGCGTTGGCATGCGCGCACGAGGCCCAGCCAGGGGCGCGGCCAGTGCGCGGGTAGGGGAGCGAGGCTGCGGGCGTAGGCAGCAGGAGCAGAGTTCGGTCGCGGCGACGGCGAGTGCGGGAGCGGCAGCTACGGCGACGGACAAAGAGGGGGAGAGCGGGGAGACGGAGAGGGGTCCTCACGGCCGGTGTAGATGCACGGGCGGCGAGGCTCAGAGAAGCGGCGCGAGGAGGAGACGAGGACGCAACAATGGCGACGGCGAGCTTCGACGACGGGCGTCCACGGGGGTCGGGGCGCCGCGGCGTCCAGATCCAGGAAGGGGAGGGGAAAGAGGAGTGGCCGAGGGGGGAAGCTAGGGTTTTGGCGCCGGGAGGGGGTACATGTAGGCAGGGGGCGCGGTGGATGGGCGGCATCTGGCCGAGGCCATGGCCGATGCCCTCCACGACCCCCCTCGTGAACAGGAGGAGGAGGGAGGGGGCGCTTGGGCTGGCCTGTGGCTAGTTGGGCCAAGGCCCACACGAGGAGGGGGTTATTTTGGTTTTGTTGGTGTTTGTGTGTTTTTTTATTCATTTCCTTTTTACTATTTTATTTAATTTCCACACTATTTTAGTTTAAATAAAATACAAAACTAGTTTCTAAATTAGTATTATTAAATATACCTCTGCCACAAAAAGTTTGGTATTCAAATAAAATAGTTGAATATTTTATAAATTAGGAAAGGCATTTAATTAATTATTAAAGCCACTATTCTAATTATTGAAGTGCCTTTAAATATTTTATATAAGTGTGGTTTCTTCACCAATAATACTTATGAATTATTTGTCATAGTTTGAACAATTTAGCTTTGACATTTGAAAACTTTTATTTTTGACTTTACTTTAAATTTTGAATTTGAACTGTTTTCGAATCAACGCGAGTTTAACAACAGTAATCGCGATGACCTGGCACCATTAACATAGGATTACTGTAACTTAATTATCTGGGCGTCACACCGAATCCACGGGTGTCTTCCATACCAACAACAGTCCTGGGGGAGTTTTGTTTAATTATTTGTAATTTTTTATTTCGGGACTGGGCATCCCTATTACCAGCCCCTCTCGTGCAAGGACGAGTGAATAAACACTCATCATGAGAATAACCCGCTTAGCATGGAAGATATTGACTACCCCCTGTCGCTCCATGAGCGGTCCAGGCACACAAAACAGATGTTCATTTGAAATTTTAGAGGTGGCACATGCAAATTTACTTGGGACGGCAGGGTAATACCGCATATAGGTAGATATAGTGGACTCATCTGGAATAACTTTGGTTTAAGGATTTTGATGCACAAGCAGTATTCCTGCTTAGTACAGGTGAAGGCTAGCAAATATGTTGAGAAGCGACCAGCTAGCGAGCGAAAACGGTCATGAACATGCATTATGAATAATCAACATTGAATACTAGCATGAGTAGGATATAAACACCATGAACATAAATATCATGGAGGCTATGTTGGTTTTGATTCAACTACATGCGTGAGCATGTGCCAAGTCAAGCCACTTGAAACATTCAGATGAGGATACCATATCATCATACTACGTCACAATCATTTTAATGCATTTTGACACCCAAGATAAATCATTATCCACTCCTAGCTACTTAAGCATGGCATGAGCAACTATAATCTCTAATTGTCATTGCAAACATGTTTGATCATAATATGCTGAATCATGGATACTGAGTTAAACATATTTACAAAAACAAAAACAAGTTGAGTTCATACCCGCTTTTCCCTGCCACAGTCACTTTATCAAATATCATCATTATTGCCTTTCACTTGCACGACCGAATGATAGGAAAATAATAATAGTGCAAGAGTGCCGTGGACTAAGCTGGAATCTGCAACATTTTATTCAGAGGAGAAGACAAAATAATATGAGATTTTTGTTAGATCAACAATAATGCATATGAGAGCCACTCAACATTTTCATCGTGGTCTTCTCCTCGGTACGACTCAACAAAAGAAAAGGAAAAGAATTTCAGAGAAACACACCGAAATATTTTTGGAGTTTTTGATTTTTTTCTTGAAGTAAGCAAATTAAAGAAAGAAAGTCGAAAACGAGAAAAAACTATTTACACGAGAGAGCTCCCAACAAACAAAAGAAGAAGTGGGAAATCTTTTTGGGTTTTCTTTTAATACTACAACTAAATTAAACTAGGTAGAAAACCGAAAAGAAGCAAGAAATATTTTTGGATTTTCTCAAAGTTTTTCAAACACACAAGAAGAAAGCGAGAAAATAATTCTAGCATGGATAATACAATGAAAAAGTATGAACACCGATAGCTGGAACAAAATGTGTAAACATGAATATAATGTCGGTGGAAATACGTACTCCCCCAAGCTCAGGCTTTTGGCCTAGCTTGGTAATCGCCATCTGTAGTATGTGACGCCCCCGGCTTAATCGTGCACAAACCATACACGCAAATGCACACGATCAAGCCTAAGGACTCACTTGAAGATATCACAACACAATCCTAATACCACCCAATTGGCGACGTGGGCCCGTAAGCCACACAGCCATGTTAATAAAACAGTTTTCAAATACTAGACTCAACTTCGGTCAAGGAGATGGAAAGGGGGTTCCTACAGGCAGTCGGCTCTGATACCAACCTGTGACGCCCCCGGCTTAATCGTGCACTAACCATACACGCAAATGCACACGATCAAGCCTAAGGACTCACTTGAAGATATCACAACACAACCCTAGACACAATTTTTTAAATAATAAAAGCTTTATATTACAAGCCAGGGGCCTCAAGGGCTCGAATAGATAAGCTCGCATACAAGCGTCAGCGGAAGCATCAGATATCTGAGTACAGATATGAAACAAAAACAGATAAGCCTTTAGAAAGGCGGGGCAAAACAAAAGCTACGATCGAAAGGCGCAGGCCTCCTGCCTGGGACCCTCCGATCCTACTCCTGGTCGTCAGCCAACTTGTAGTAGTAACCACCCTTGGGGTAGCAGTAGTGATCGTCGACAGGGTAGCTGGCTCCGGGGCTCCATCATCTGGTTGCATCAAATGGGTATGGGGAAAAAGAGGAAGCAAAGCAACCATTAGTACACATCCGAAGTACTCAGCAAGCAAGGATCTACATATGCAACATTATCAAAGAAAGGTTGTATATGTGGATTGGGCTGCAGAAATACCAGAATAGAGAGAAGGCCTAGTCCTATCGAAGACTAGCATCTTCAGCAGTCTTGCAGCATTAGAAGAGTGTAGATTAGTACAGCAAAAGTAGTAGTAGCATTAAGTATCAACCTCGGCCAGAGATCCTTTCTCGACTCCCTGCGAGAAAGCAATCATAGAGCCCTAGTATCCATATCTCATCTCAAGTATCCAGTTCTAGTTGTATCGATCGGGATACAACTCCGAGCGTCCGTTACCTAGGATCCAGCTATGCATAGAATAGTTCTTCCCTGCAGGGGTGCACCAACTTACCCACCACGCTCGCTTAACTCCGGCCGGACACACTTTCTTGGTCATGCCCGGCCACGGCCAAATGACACACCGCAACCCTACCTAGAGCTCAGCAGAGAGGTCCCCGCCGGTCTACATCCTAAGCGCTCAGGGGTCTTGGGCCATCACCCTGTGCACTCTGGGTCGTTGTGTGCAGGGTGGATACCAGCACCGCCTCGGATGGTCGGCACGATCCGACCGTGCCACAATGCTGAACTGGACTTCTGACAGAGCTTTCGGCTGATGCCACGATGCAGAGTACCCATATTTATTCCCGCATGATGGTTAGTGCTATCGGGCCAGAGGCCCACTCGAATCAAATATCTAAATTGTAGTGTGTTGGTAGTGCGGTAACGAGCAGAGACTCACGATCGATGTGACCCCGTCGCCCCATCTCGAGGACTTGCGGCAAGGGCCAAGAATGCCCGGCCACACCTCGTATTCATCACTCGGGCACCGTCCAGGTCAACCCGTCTCGCAAAAGACTGTCGGGAACTCAGGTCCTACTCTACTGGGTGGTACCGCCTGTCCCTCCAGTCCTGCAGTAAAAGTAACTCCCTCAGGTCACCCTCGGGGCCGACCCATTTCTAACAAGGTTCAGGGGTAAAGTCACAGTAACCGTGCGTCCATAACATCAGGGGAATCCGAGGTATCACCCTCGATGGATGCCCCCTCAATGTAACCGTCAAGTTGAACTTAGGAGGAATCACCCTCGAGGTTCACACTTGAAGTGTTGCGCGACAGGGTCGTATCGGAAGTGGAGAAGGAGGAATCACCCTCGATGACCACGACCAATTATCTACCCTACAAGGTTAACATCAGAAGTGCTGATGAGGTATCACCCTCGGCACTCAATAGTAACCCAGTAGTGTCGTACAACTAAGGGGGTGATGTGCGGTGCCGGGGCCTGGTTGTCAATCGCGTTGATCGAGTCATCGGATAATCCAGCGGGGCAGCTTGGGACAAAGTGGGGTCTCTGAGGGACTCTAAGCAGCCTATACTAAGCAGTTTAGGATAAGCACGTAATTATCAAAAGCAGGTTACCAAATTAGGTCATGCATCAGAATAGGTAAAGCAGTAGCAGTAGCAATTCTAATGCAAGCACAAGAGAGAAGAGAATCGGCGATATAGGCATGCTCAAAAGGGGGGGTGCTTGCCTGGTTGCTCGGCGGCAAAGGCAAGGTCGTCAAAGGTGTCGTTGGGCTCCTGAGCTGCATCGGTCTCGGGAACTGCATCTGTAGCGGGGTCTACCGAGAGAGAAGAGGTGGAGGAAACAGATAAATACACGGCAAACATATGTAACACAGAGCGTATCATGCTGACGTGCAGTGCAGGGTTGCCTAAAGACATGTCTAAATCATTTGGTTATTCTAGGATTTAAGTTGGAATTGTTAACCGGTAGGTATGTACTATTCACCTAACGAAAAAGGGTAAAAATTTATGGGTTCACCTACGTAGAGGATCCCGACATGGAAACAGATGGCACGATCAAATTCGTCTCATCGTTCTGAGCAACTTTCATGTATAAAGTTTTTCGATCTGAGCTATGGTTTAATTTCAACGAATTTTCAAAGATTAAAACATTTTCTAGAATTATTTTAATTAATTAAATCCTGAATTATCCAGAATAGTGAAAGGTGATGTCAGCATGACATCATTATGATGTCAGCAAGTCAACTCTGGCTGACCAGAGTCAAATCTGACATGTGGGGTCACTGGGACCCACATGTCAGCCTCTGTTAGTATTAAACAGAGTTAAATTTAAACTAACTAACTAATTAAATCAGTGGGCGTAGTTAGTCGGTGACTGATTAGCTGATTAATTAACTAACAATTTAATTAACCTTTTAATTTATTTTTAAAACATTTTAAATGGCAGGGCCCCACATGTCAGCGACACGGGCAGCCTAGTCAGCGGGTTGACCCGGTCAATGGGGCCAGCCGGGCCCATGGTCAGTGACAGAGAGGCGGGGCCCGCGGCTGCCACGTCGGCCGCCGGAGCTGCTCCGGCGAGCCCGAGCACGACAGCAACTCCAGCGAGCTCGGAATTCACCCACGGTGGTCCGTTTGCGGCGGGGTCTGGCCCATTCGATCGGGCGGACAAAGCCGCACCCAACCGTGGGGGTGGTTGGTCCGGGAGAGGTCGGGAGCGTCGCCGGCGTCGAGCGAGGCGGATGCCAGAGTACGGTGGCGGGTGAATACGATGCAAGAGCTCGCGCGGGAGCAAAAGGAGCAACTAGCGGGGAACTACGCGTCGCAAGGAGGCTAACGGGCACCCTCATTCGACCAATTGGTCACCGGAACTGTGCCGGCGACGAGCTTGCGCGACGGCGGTTCGGCCATGGTGGCGAGGGAGGCTACGGGCACAGAAAGAGAGGAGAAAGAGGGGGGGTTGCGGTGTGGTGCTCACCGTGGGGCACAAGGAAGGCCCGGCGAGGGGCTTAGAAGCAGCAGAGGTGGCGCAATCGCCGAAGGAGCTCGTCAGAGCCGAGGAAGATGACGAGCTCGTGGCGCTCAACATAGCGGCTCCCGGCTTGACCCAGCGGTAGCAGGCGATGCCGAAGACGACGACGGAGCAGAGGGACTCGACGAAAAGGCAGGGGAAGCTCGGTGGCCTCTCCTACGTCGAGGTCATGGCGACGGTGGCGTTCGGCCCCGATCCAGATCGACGGAGAGAGAGAGGGAGGAGGGACGAGTGAGTGGGAGGAGGCCAGGGATGCGCAGGGCCTTGCCCTTATCCTCCACACGCGGGCGCGGGCGCGCGCTGTCGAACACAGAGCGAGGGGGGCCGGGGAGAGGGCGCGGGCGCGCGCGTGCAGGAGGCGACAGCGAGCAGGGAGGAGCAGTGCGAGGGAGAAGACAGGCGGGCTGGGCTGGGCCGTCTAGTTGACTAAGGCCCAGCCGCTGCGGGCCTTTTTTCCTTTTCTTCTTTTCTTTTCTGTTTTTCTTTCTTTTCTCTCTTTTGCAAAATGTGTGGCCTCAAATACAGTTTTGTATAATAAGTAATTTTGTCCAGTAAATATAGTGCAATATTTAGCACAGTCAGAAAATGGTTTGGAGCCAAAGTGATTTCATTTGCATTTTATTTCATGTTAAATGGATTAAATATTTCTGTTTTCTTGTTGCTTGAGTTATTTAATTAATTTAGTAAATGTTGATTAAAATTTTAGAATTGTCTCTGAATTATTTACAATATTATGAACATTTAGTTTTCAAATTTGAACAACTTTTATCTTCACTTTTAGTTTGAATTTGAATTGAAAAGAGGTATGATCCAAATGATGTTTAAGCACTGTTAATCTTGCTGACATGGCTTTAACTACGGGTGATCATTGTGGTTAATTACGTGGGGTGTTACATAGTAGCCATCCGGTCCCATGTGGAAGTGTTGCGGCGGCGGCACCTGAGCGTCCCACTCCTAGGGCTCCTCCTCTGTCGCTGCCCGGTTGTTCCGGTAGGCAATAATGTCTGCTAGCATGACCCTATATCCATTCCTGGCAATAGAATCAAACAAAGCAGGTGTAGGCAATGGGATAATATCACGAGTAATCTCACTGAATACCAAGTTATAACGAATGTTGTTAAAAGAATCAGCAGCATTAGTAAACTGGTGAGTCACCATCGCCTAGTGATCTAGATAAACTCGGGACAAACGATAATCATGCTGACGTATCTGAACATTAAAATGACTCACTAAGCGAGTGGCATAAATACCACCATGAATTTTGCCCTTAGTTCTGTTGAGGTGCAGACGACGTGCAACAATAGCCCCTAGGCTAAAGGTGTGATCATTGTGTAGTGCACGGCGTAAAATGGCGAGGTCGGGAGCACTGAGTGCACCGGCCTTCTCTCTAGCAGTTAAACACTTCGTGTTGAATAAAGAAAAGTAATGCACAGAAGGAAACTGCAAACTAGTGGCGATGGCTTTCGACACGCCTCTTTCCTCACCCACTGTCAAAGTGAGGAGGAAGTCCTGAAACTCTGCCGGTCTAGGCTCTCTTAATTCCCCGTCAGAGGGAATCAAACATATCTCACAAAATTCAGTGAGCGGTATCTGACAGGCTTCAAAATATAAATTAAACCGCACCTCAGGAGGATTGTTCCTATGTAAGAAATAGAAATTTTGCACAAAGGAATTTGTGAGGAGGTGATGTTGGTCACACTCATCTGCGAGGAAGTTAGTCAGCTCGGCATTTGCAATAAATTGGGCAAACTCTTGATGTAATCTGGCCTCGTCCATGAAGGCATTATGTGGCCATTCGCACGGCCGCACCTCTACCGCTCTCGGAGTGTTGAGGTCATTGTCCGATGATTCCCCAATGACTCCTTTGGCATTCTTTTTGGAGGAAAACTTCCGGAAGATACTCATCTTTTCCTATGAATAAAATTCTGAAAATTTTGGCCACAAAATTTTTGTCAACAAAACTTCACAAGATTGATAGAAACTACTCTTGTGGGTGCCTAGAGGCTATATTAAGCATTCAAACTACTTAGAACTCTAAGAATTCAACATGCAAGCCCATCTACAGCAGCACCAAGAGTAGCTAAATACACAAGAATCAAACCACTAGAACAAAAACTAATTGGAGCAATGGAGGAGTCACATATCAAGTACCAATACCCCAAAACAGTTTCGGAAATGGAGCTTCGAGCAAAGAGATCGAAATCCATGGGTTTGAGAGCAAGAACACGCGAGAGAGAGAGAGAGAGAGAGAGAGAGCAAGAGTGATTTTTTTCTGGAGGTAGGAGATGACATGGGTTAAAGGGATAAGTGAGGGGGGCCATGTGGGGCCCACTACCCACCAGGGTGCGCCTGGGGTAGCTGGCGCGCCCTGGTGTCTTGTGGGCACCAAGGGCATCCCCTCGTGATGTTATTTGTCTTAGAAATTCTTAAATATTCAAAAAAAATCGTGTTAAAATTTAAGGTCATTATGAGCACTTTTATTTTTGACCACTTTTTTATTGCACCGAAATTTCAGAAAACAGGGTAAACATGGCATTTTATTTTATTTAACTAAGGAAAACAAAAAACAAAAGGTAGGGACAGAAGGTTGTGCTTACTAAATTCATCGACCACATGTCTCTCGAAAACAATCCATTATTAAGGTTGATCAAGTCTTATTAACAACCACTTTCGTTTAACATGAACCCGAAGAACTTTCGTAAAACACTAAGTTACCTCAACGGGGATATGCATGTCCCCAACAATAAGTATATCATATTTCTTTTTGGTAGTAGGCAAAGGGAGTTGAAAACTTCCAATAGTAATTGTCGGAGACTTTTCAATAACATTAATACCATTCACTTGAAATTGTTTCTTCCGAAAGTGCACCGTATGCTCATTACCATTGATATGAAAAGTGACTTTGCCTTTATTGCAATCAATAACAGCCCCTGCAGTATTCAAAAAGGGTCTACCAAGGATAATCGACATGTTGTCATCCTCGGGCATCTCAAGTATAACAAAGTATATTAAGATAGTAACATTTGCAACAACAACAGGCACATCCTCACAAATACCGATAGGTATGGCAGTTGATTTGTCAGCCATTTGCAATGATATCTCAGTAGGTGTGAGTTTATTCAAATCAAGTCTTTTATATAAAGACAAAGGCATAACACTAACACCAGCTCCTAAATCACATAAAGCAGTTTTGACATAATTTCTTTTAATAGAGCAAGGTATAGTTGGTATTCCTGGGTCTCCAAGTTTTTTAGGTACTCCATACTTAAAAGAATAATTAGCAAGCATGGTGGAGATTTCAGCTTCAGGTATTTTTCTTTTATTAGTGACAATTTCTTTCATGTATTTAGCATAAGGGGCCATCTTTAAAATATCAGTCAAACGAGTGCGCAAAAAGACTGGCCTAAGCATTTCAGCAATGCGTTCAAATTCTTCATCGTCTTTTTTCCTAAATGGTTTGGGTGAAAAGGGCATGGGTTTTTTAACCCATGGCTCTCTTTCTTTACCATGTTTTCTAGCAACAAAGTCTCTTATATCATATCTTTTATTTTTAGGTTGTGGGTTATCAAGATCGACAACTGGTTCTATTTCAACATCATTATCTGGTTCTTTTTCATTGTCTGGTTCATCATCCACATGAACATCATCATTATCATTTTCATTATCACTAGGTGAATGTTCATTACTAGAGTGAGTTTCAGCATCTGAGATTGTCGGCGTCCTGGGACCGGGGGTGCCCAGACTTGCCTGCCTGCGGCCCATGGCGTGGCTCTATCGACGGCCTGGTATGGCCCAGCTTCAGCAACAACAACTAAAGACCCTCGCGAGGGGCCAAGCCTCGCGAGGCGGACGACACCAAGACCTCCACGAGGGGCGGTCTCCCCAGGCTGGCTCCCGAGGAGCGGAGATATCAATGCAAGCCGCACCTCGCGAGGTTCACCTGACGTGAGCCATGACGAGCAAGACCAGGCGGGCGCCAGCGGGCGCAGTGTACCAGTTTCCTCTTTGGTGCCAAGGAGGCAAGTGCAGGCGTGGAGTCCCAAGGAATCAAGCAAAGGTTTCCATATCGGTGCAACAAGACCAGGACCGCCAGGACGGCAGGACGGAGGTCATCGCGGAGCCCAATGCAGCGTCACCGCCAGAGGCTTTTGCAGGCGAAGACTACTTTTGTCAGGATAACTTGTACTAGTTGTCTCCCTTCGAATTTGGCCGTTGTGGGATCCCTTCCCGCCTATATTTGGGAAGAGGACCAAGGCCACTATAAATAGGACTTAGCCACCACCATAGAGGGGGACGGATCATTCAGATCACCCCCACTTCACCAGCTCACTCGAGCTCAAGAACACCTCACCTCCTGAGGTCGTTCCACCACTGTACTAGTTCATCCTCAACCCTTCGAGGCAATCCACCACAAAGCTGGAGTAGGGTATTACACCGCAAGGTGGCCCGAACCAGGATAAACTGCTGTGTCTCTTGTCCCTTGGGTTCGTCGAGCTAGGCCGTGGAATCGTTGAGCAGGCAGACTAGGGAGGGAGAGTTCTTCACACGCACCCCAGAGTTCGAACCTCTCAAGGGTCTACGGAACCCCGAATCCGACATTTGGCGCACCAAGTAGGGGTGCGTCGGAGCCTTTCTCCCGTCGGTCGACCCGCCACTGCTCCACCGCTTCCATGGCTGACGTCCGTCGAGCCCGTGCTGAGCGTCGGGCCGCTCTCGCCGCTCACGTCGCCCAGACGGCGCCCATCGGCGGGCCTCCCCGCCATTCTCCATCGCCTGCTGCTAACGCCGCCACCGGCCCGGCGGGGCATGAGCCGCAAGCTTCGTTGTTGCACCCCTCTGTGCAGTGTGATGGGCGCACGGCCACTCCGTCGCTGACTCCGACTGGTTCATCGTCTCACGCTCGTCGCGGGCCGGCGGACGCGCAAGCTGCGTTGCTCATAGCGCGCGAGCTCTTGCGCTACCGCCCCGTCGACGACTTCTACGAGGATTGCCTCGAGCGCATCGCCGAGCTTGTCAGCGCCGCAGGGGGCCCTCCTGCGCCGTCTCTCTCGTTGCCTCGCCCGCCACCTGCCGCAGGCGACATATCCCACGGAGCGCCTCCACCACCTACCAGTCAAGACGTCGCCCTCGCACCAAGGCGCTCGGCCCCACGGCGTGACCCGCCGCGCAGGGCGCCCGCGCGCAAAGAAGCAAGCTGCCAGGAGGTCCAGCAGCCGCAAGAAGATGCTCCTGCACTCCCAGCACCCCCACGCCAAGACCGCGCGCCGCCTGTGGTGGTGGCGCGTGAGCGCCAAGATCGAGCTCCACCTCCACGTCGGGCTCCCGTAACCACCGCGGGCTGCCGAGCTTCACTCCCGAGCTACGCAGTGTCGTCTGGCCGGGGAAGTTCAAGCCCGACTTGCCTCATGAGGACCGTCCTCAGGGCAACGCCGGCCTCCCTCCGCTGCCACCGCCACCAAGAAGGAACGACGACCACCACCAGGATGAGGGGGCTGGGGGCTTCCAGGAGCCTCGCACCATCGCTTGCATCCTGGGCGGTGCTCATGCCCCAGCCTCTCAGCGCATCTTCAAGCAGTTCGCCCGTGAGGTGAACGCGGCTCTCCCCAGGCTCGAGGCCACACGCCCGCTCAGGTGGTCCAAGTGCATCATCACCTTCAGCTCGTCAGACCAGCTCAAGTGCGCGGAAGCCGCCGGCGCCCTCCCGATGCTCTGCTCTCCCGTCATCAGCAACGTCCTCGTCACCAAGACCCTCATTGATGGTGGTGCGGGGCTCAATGTCCTTTCCATCGAAACGTTCAATCACCTCCAAGTGCCCTATGATCAGCTGCAGCCCACCAAGCCTTTCTCAGGAGTGACCGACGGCTCCGCCACCCCAATAGAGCAGATCCGCCTCCCTGTCACCTTCGGCCAGTGCGACAACTACCGCACCAAGCTCATCGACTTCGACGTCGCCCACATCCATCTTTCGTACAATGCCATCCTTGGGTACCCAACCCTGGCCAAGTTCATGGCGGTGACTCATCATGGCTACAATGTCCTCAAGATGCCAGGGAACCGCGACATCATCACGATCGCCTGCGAGGAAAAGGACGCGGTGTGCTCTCTCGAGCGCGCCTACCAGGCCGCGGCGGTTGAGGACCCAGACAACGAAGGCACCATCTACCCTCCTGAGGCTATCCCCAAGAAGAAGAAACAGCTGCTCCGCCAAGAGCCTCAGGAGAACGGTGTCTCCACCGGCACCGCCTCAGGACCAGCGCCCTCGGATGGGGCGCCCCCCTCTCTCGCATAGGAAGGCGCACCCGGTGCCCCTCTCAGACTGGGCTCGAGGGCTCTCCTCTGGAGGGCCTCTAAACTAGCCAGCGTCACGAGGGAGGCGCTCGGGCACCATGTGGAGGCGTGCTTCAGCGCGCGCTTCCGCCAAGAGGGCACAAGGCACGAGGTGCCTGGTGCTCAGGAGTTCGTCATCAAGGCAACCGAGGAGCTTCAAGACGCACGAGCCATGCGTGGCGACTGCCGCCCGCCACCTGGCTCGGCTCCTTATCCTGGTGAGGACAGTGAGCTGCGCGTCTACATCGACTACCTCGGGCTCAACAAGGCTGCATCTCAGGAGCGCTCCTGGCCATCGCGTGTTGGTCGGTGCGAGGGCCCCCCCTCACAGCTACGTTCGCATGCCATACGGCCTGCCGAACGCGGCTGTCACCTTCCAGCGCCACCTGCGGCGCGTCCTGGCTGCTCAGGAGACCAGGCACCAGGCGGTCCTGGTGGAGATGGCTACGGTTCTCCGCGAGCCCCCTGAGCCTCCAGAGCCTCCCGAGGCTCAGGACCCAGGCGACTCGTGAGGAGCGACTTCTTCACCACACATCTTCAGCTACTCCAACATCTCTTCAGCAACGGTACCAGGTGACATTTTCTAGTTTATTCAGTTGGGGGCGCCCCTCGGGCAGCATTATCCCCAGATCACGTGGGCCTGTCCCTGCGACATGTACCCTTTTGCATCTTGATTCACTCCGTTGGGGGCGCCCCTCGTGCTGCATCATCCCCAAACCACGTGGGTCCGTCCCTGTGGCATGTATCACTTTGCATCTATCAGAACTAGCCTTATTCTTGCCATCGGTCACTTTATGATTATCATCTGCCTGTCCGGTACTTCATTGCCGTGAACGTCGTACGCCCTTGCAAGCCCACCCACGACCGCCTCATGATTAAGGGCTGGCACGGCGTCTATGCTCGGGTCCGTCCCTGCAGCGTCGCTAAACCCAAGAGACTGAGCTCTGGCTCACGGGCCAGCTCCCGTGTACGTCACCTCCCATGGTCCTTGGTGCCTTGTCCTCGCATGAGCTAATCACGGGCGGATGAGTGAGGGCGCGCGACACGGTGCCTCGTCACCACGGGAGCCGCGCGCCGGCTGTCTTTCTTCAGGACATCCACATGAGAAGACTGGGCATGGCGTCTGTGCTCGGGTCCATCCCTGCAGCGTCGATAAACCCAACGGCTGAGCTCTGTCTGGCGGGTCGGCCCCGTTCACGTCACCTCCTGGGGCCGTTGGTGCTTGGCCTTCTCATGTGGTAACCTCAGGAGATTCACTCGGCACAGGTTGCCTAACCATCTCGCAGGGTCATTACAAGTGCTCTCAATCAAGACCAGGCGCAACCCGCCTTGAGGTAGGGCCCCGTGAGTCCCGCGCTGGCTCACGGGTGCCCAGACACACCTCCTCTAGCCCTGCCGTGCAAGCCACGTGCCAGGGCGGGGCTGTACATGCCCCGGGGGCTCTCCTCAAAGGGAGCCCCCTCCCACGTACCAGTGGAAGCACCATCCTCCTTGCTGGCAGTCGACACGGTCGAGGAGCGGCTATGCCCGTGCAAGAACGGTAGCGCCATGCTCTGCGCTGGTGATAAACAACTGATGGTGGCCTCACGGCCACAGTAACCTCTGGGAGCCACCAGGCTCGGTGCTTACCCTCATCGCGCTGCTTTCCCCCAGGAGAGTAGCGCGAGGGGGCTAGGCACGGGGGCTACGCTCAGGTCACGCCTGGCGTACGCCACCTCGCCAAGTCCCTCGGACCTGGTCTTCGCGCAACCCTCCCGAGCGAGAGCCCGACGAGGACAGGTACAAGGTCTGTTTGTGCGTCAAGGGGGACCCTTGGGCATCGCGACCCAAGGGCCTAACTGGTCACGTAGCCCCTCACCCCTTGGTATCGTCCTGGCGATCTGGACGACCCAATGGCGGCTGAGGTACGCACGGGGCCGGGCCCTGCCGACGCAGAATGCTAAGGCCTAATCTCGCGTCTCCTTCCCGAGGGCTGTTTGTACGTCAAGGGGGGCCCTTGGGCATCGCGACACAAGGGCCTAACTAGTCACGTAGCCCCTCACCCCTTGGTCTCATCCTGGCGATCCGGACGACCCAATGGCGGCTGAGGTATGCGCAGGGCCGGGCCCTGCGAACGTAGAACACTAAAGCAAACGGGAAGGGAATCGCAAAATCCTAGCAAATTATTAGAAAACATATTGTTTCTCCAAAATACCAAACATGAGTTCTTACGCCTCGGCGAGGCACGGTTCATATTGCAGGAAATAAAATGGAGCGAGCACCACCATCAAGCTTCTCCTTCAGCCTTGGGCGCCACCATCGCCCGCCTGGGGAGTCCCGTCGTCGATGACGTCGCCGTCGCCCATGCCGCTAGCCGTAGTCGCGGGGTCGACGGCAAGGAACTTCTGTAGCAGGGCCTCCACCTGGTCCTTCACGGCTTCAGCAATGGTGGTGTAGCGATCCGGGTCCACAGGCTCAAGCATGGCACCGAGGTCGAAGTTGGGGTCGCGAAGACGGAGGTGGTAGAAGACGCGTGTCACGGCCAAGGTGGAAAGCGCGCGGGCCTCCCCTTCCACCATGGGGCCAAATCCGACATTTCACGGCCCGTTGCCTTTCACGGCCTCCCTTGTTGCCGACCAGCCTCCTGCTCATCCCGCAATGGGGGCTACACATGCTGGCACGGCGCTTGTGCTCGGGTCCATCCCTGCAACGCTGACAAATCTGAGGGATCGAGCTCTGGCTCACGGCCCGCCCCGCGCACGTCACCTCACTAGATCCTCAGTGCCTTCATCTTCTTGCAGAAAGATCAGCGGCAGGACAGCAAACGCGACTATAAGTTATATCCTCCTCTTGGACTAACCCGCAGGAATCTCTAGAGCTTAACTACAGGCGGTCCCGCCGGCCGCCCCTTTTTTACGCGATTTGCTTGCGTGTTAAAGGGGGGCTCCTAAGCACAGCGCCTCAGGAGCTCCTACTGACTCTCCAGCCCTCACCCCCTGGCCTTGACCATGGCATCGCGACCTGGCATACCAGCGGCGGTTGAGCCTCGCTCGAGGGTCGGGACCCGAGGATGCAGAGCATTCAGATAAGCGAGAAAAGGGGAGGCCGGCGCAAGCCCTACCTGATAGCACCACCGCCAAAGCGCAGATCGGGCGCCGCGCGAAGGAATCACCTCAAGTTCATCAAGATAAGTTACCTATACGAATCAGTGCGAACCCGCTGCCTGGAATTTTCAACTCTCGTCATCTCTCTCTAGCAATGCCACTTCCCTTTTCGGCCTTTAGGGAGCTGCTTGCACGCCAAAGGGGACCTCTTGAGCATCGTGCCTTAGGAGCTCTTACCGGACCTCAGGCCGCTCACCTCCTGGCCTTGACCACGGCATCGCGACCTGGCATACCAGCGACGGCCGAAGCCTGCCTGGAGACTGGCACCTGTCGGCGTAGAGCGCAAAGCTACCGCGAGAACGAAAAGGGGAACAATGTCGAAGCGAGACACGCAGCTGTAACCTTGTACCAGGAATAATAAACATTGAAGCAAAAGCATTACAATTTCCTTACATGCCCCCACGGGGTTCGCCTTGACTCCTCGCAGGGAACAAAAGAAGAAAAACCTCGAGAAACCATGGCAGCGAGCATCGCCGTCGACAACAGTGGGCCACATGAGGCCGACGCCAACCCCATCCAGATCATCGTCGACGTCGAGCGGACGCCGCTGCCGCGCTCTGGGCACGGCGGGAGCTCAGTGGCACGTAGCTGTCGTCGCTCGACTCCGGAGACTCGCTAGGCTTGGGAGAGTTGCTGGACTCCCAGGAGCCGTCGCTGCTACTGGAGGAGCTGTCGGCAGGCCCGGAGGCGGGCTCGGTGCCCGCAGCCGCGCCACGAAGGCCGCTTCCTCCGGGGCAGCACTCCAGGCGCCGGCCCTCCTCGTCGAAGACCTTGAAGAACAACGTGGAGGCACCGTCGTACTCGAAGTGGATGGCGAGGGCTCCCTCCGCACGGCAGGCGCGGGCGACCTCGCCCCATCCTCGGGTCATGAAGATCTTGCCAGGGGGGACGACCTCGATCTCCGCCCCCATGGCCAGACTGCAGCACCCGGTGCACTGCAGCCACAGCTCAAGTGGCCCACTCGGCGGCATCTCCTCGGCGAAGAACCGCGGGAGCTGGATCCACGAGCGCGGTGGCATCGCCGCCCACACCACAAACTCGCGCGAAGAGCTTTCGGCGTGGGTTCACGGGCCAGTCGCCAATACAACCTCAGCCTGGCCACCACGGCTGTGGCTCGCGTGGCGCGGGGCGTCGCCACCTCCTTCGGAGCCTTGAGCTCGGGCGTACAGAGGGAGCGGGAAACCCGGCGGAGGCCGCTCGAGCCATGGTCGCGTCACCTCCAGCCTCTCGCCAACGTCGCGAGGACGGCTGAGCCTCTTCTTCAGTGGAAGTGGTCCCTGCTCCTCGCGAGGGGTTTTTCCTTTCTCCACGGCAGAGAGCCTCCTAATCAGTGCCATGAGCACCGCGGCAAGACGGCGAGGCAAGAAGGAAGAAGGAGGAGCGGGTGGCAAGAAGACGGAGACGAGAAAGGAGGGCTTCGCCCCTCTCCTCATTTATAGCCAAGGGGAGGCCGACCGCCGGCCTCCACGATCGCGCGTAATGATGATTTTTCTCTGCATGCCGCAGGGTCTCGTCAAGTCGAGCAGTTGCCGAGGCAGCGTGGGGAAGCGGAGGCGCCCACGTCCCATCAATCGCCACGCGGCAACCTAGGCTGCAGGCGGTTAGGGCCCGCGGCGCTCCGCACTTGCCCTTTGGCTTCACCTCGAAGCCAAGTTCGAGCGCGCCTTGGGCCCGGGGGCTACTGTCAGCGTCCTGGGACCGGGGGTGCCCAGACTTGCCTGCCTGCGGCCCATAGCGTGGCTCCATCGACGGCCTGGTATGACCCAGCTTCAGCAATAACAACTCAAGACCCTCGCGAGGGGCCAAGCCTCGCGAGGCGGACGACACCAAGACCACCACAAGGGGCGGTCTCCCTAGGCTGGCTCCCGAGGAGCGGATATATCAATGCAAGCCGCACCTCGCGAGGTTCACCTGACGTGAGCCATGATGACCAAGACCAGGCGGGCGCCAGCGGGCGCAGTGTACCAGTTTCCTCTTTGGTGCCAAGGAGGCAAGCGCGGGCGCGGATTCCCGAGGAATCGAGCAAAGGTTTCCATATCGGTGCAACAAGACCAGGACCGCCAGGACAGCAGGACGGAGGTCATCGCGGAGCCCACTGCAGCGTCACCGCCAGAGGCTTTTGCAGGCGAAGACTACTTTTGTCAGGATAACTTGTACTAGTTGTCTCCCTTCGAATTTGGCCATTGTGGGATCCCTTCCCGCCTATATTTGGGAAGAGGACCAAGGCCACTATAAATAGGACTTAGCCACCACCATAGAGGGGGACGGATCATTCAGATCACCCCCACTTCACCAGCTCACTCGAGCTCAAGAACACCTCACCTCCTGAGGTCGTTCCACCACTGTACTAGTTCATCCTCAGCCCTTCGAGGCAATCCACCACAAAGCTGGAGTAGGGTATTACATCGCAAGGTGGCCCGAACCAGGATAAACTGCTGTGTCTCTTGTCCCTTGGGTTCGTCGAGCTAGGCCGTGGAATCGTTGAGCAGGCAGACTTGGGAGGGAGAGTTCTTCGCACGCACCCCAGAGTTCGAACCTCTCAAGGGTCTGCGGAACCACGAATCCGACAGAGATAGAGACATCATTGTTATCTTCAAGAGCTTTTCTATTTCAGGTTCACTAGAGGTATGCAAAGTCCTATCATTTTTCTTTTTCTTTTTGGAAGGACTAGGTGCATCAGTATTAATTATTTGAGAATCTTGTTCAATTCTTTTAGGGTGTCGCTCAGGGTAAAGCAGTTACTGAGTCATTTTGCCTCCTCTAGTTGCTACTCTAACAGCATAATCATTCATATTATTGTTCATTTCACTAAGAATTTCTCTTTGAGATTTAGCAACTTGTTCTAACTGAGTTTGGACCATAGAGGCATATTTTCCTACACCTCTAACATCATTAGTGATTCTAAATAATAAATCACTCAAGCAAGCAATCATATCAGAATTTTGTTTCAATTGTTTCATAACATTTGCATTGAAGTGATCTTGTTTTCTAATGTAGTTGTCAAATTCATACAAGCATTGACTAGGATGTTTATTGTAAGGGATATCACCTTCATCAAACTTTAAAAGAAAATTTACCTCTACCACCTGTGGTGGTGGTGTGTCAAGTCCATGTATTTCTTCAATAGGTGGTAAATTTTTAACGTCTTCAGCTTTAATACCTTTTTTCCTTCATACATTTCTTTGCCTCTTGCATATCTTCAAGACTGAGAAATAAGATACCCCTCTTCTTCGGAGTGGGTTTAGGCGATGGTTCAGGAAGAGTCCAATCATCATAATTCTTCAATATATTATTCAATAATTCCTCAGCTTGTTCAACAGTTCGTTCCCTAAAAACACAACCAGCACAACTATCTAGGAAGTCCTTGGAAGCATCGGTTAGTCCATTATAGAAGATATCAAGTATTTCATTTTTCTTAAGAGGATGATCAGGTAAAGCATTAAGTAATTGGAGAAGCCTCCCCCAAGCTTGTGGGAGACTCTCTTCTTCAATTTGCACAAAGTTAAATATTTCCTCTATGGTAGCTTCTTTCTTATGAGCAGGAAAATATTTTTCAAAGAAGTAATAAATCATATCCTGGGGACTACGCACACAACCAGGAGCAAGAGTATTGTACCATATCTTAGCATCACCCTTTAATGAGAACGGAAATAACTTAAGAATATAATAATAGCAAATTTTCTCATCATGAGCAAATAGGGTGGCTATATCATTTAATTTAGTAAGATGTGCCACTACAGTTTCAGTTTCATAGCCATGGAAAGGATCAGATTTAACCAAAGTAATTAACTCTGGGTCGACAGAGAATTCATAATCCTTATCGGTAACAAAGATATGTGAAGTAGCAAACTTAGGATCACATTTCATACTAGCATTCAAGGATTTTTCTTTCAACTTGCACAATATTTCTTAAGATCATCTCTATCCTTGCAAGCAAGAAATTCTCTAGCTACCTCTCCATCCATAACATAACCCTCAGGTATCTTAGGCAATTCAAATCTAGGAGAGCTAGGTCTAATAGGTGTTTCATAGTTTTCAGTTTCAAAGACTTCATCAGTTTTAGTGACTTCATTCGTTTCAGCATTCTCAATATCTTTAGCTCTAGCAATTTGTTCATCAAGAAATTCACCTAGTGACACATTATCATCAAGCAAGGTACTAGCATCATCATAAGCATAATTCATAGCAGAAGTAGCATCATCAATAACTTGCGACATATCAGGATTAATAGCATGTGGTGGTGTTGCAAGTCTATTCAAAACAGAAGGTGAATCAAGTGCAGAGCTAGATGGCAATTCCTTACCTCCCCTCGTCTTAGAGGGAACGATCTTGGTTCTTGTATCTTTCAAATTCTTCATAGTGATAAATAGATAATGATCCCAAGTGAGTCAACCAATATTGCTATGCTCCCAGGCAACGGCGCCAGAAAAAGGTCTTGATAACCCACAAGTATAGGGGATCGCAACAGTTTTCGAGGGTAGAGTATTCAACCCAAATTTATAGATTCGACACAAGGGGAGCCAAAGAATATTTGTAAGTATTAGCAGTTGAGTTGTCAATTCAACCACACCTGGAGATTAAATATCTGCAGCAAAGTGATCAGTAGTACAGTAATATGATAGTTTGATAGCAGTGGTAATAGTAATAGTAACGGTAACAATGATAGCAATAATTTTGTAGCAGTTGTGACAGCAGAAATAGCAATAGTAACTTGACGAGAACAATATGTAAAAAAACTCGTAGGCATTGGGTCGGTGAATTCGTTGGATGATATTCATCATATATTAGTCATAACCTTGGGCGACAAAGAACTAGCTCCAGTTCATAAATATAATATAGGCATGTATTCCGTACATAGTCATACATGCTTATGGAAAAGAACTTGCATGTCATCTTTTGTCCTACCCTCCCGTGGCAGCGGGGTCCTGATGACCCACAAGTATAGGGGATCAATCATAGTCCTTTCGATAAGTAAGAGTGTCGAACCCAACGAGGAGTAGAAGGAAATGACAAGTGGTTTTCAGCAAGGTAATTTCTGCAAGCACTGAAATTGTCGGTAACAGGTAGTTTGATAGCAAGATAATTTGTAACGGACAAGTAACGATAATGGTAAATAAAGTGCAACAAGGTAGCCCAATCCTTTTGTAGCAAAGGACAGGCCAAAATGTCTCTTATAATAAGCAAAGCATTCTTGAGGGCCCACGGGAACTTCATCTAGTCACTTTCATCATGTTGGTTTGATTCGCGTTCGCTACTTTGATAATTTGATATGTGGGTGGACTGGTGGTTTGGTGCTGTTATTACTTGAACAAGCCTCCCACTTATGATTAACCCCCTCGCAAGCATCCGCAACTACGAGAAAAGTATAAAGATAAAATCTAACCATAGCATTAAACATATGGATCCAAATCGGTCCCTTACGAAGTAGCGCATAAACTAGGGTTTAAGCTTCTGTCACTCTAGCAACCCATCATCTAATAACTACTCCACAATGCATTCCCATAGGCCCTAAGATGGTGAAGTGTCATGTAGTCGACATTCACATGACACCACTAAGGGAATGACAACATACATATCATCAAAATATCGAACACATATCAAATTCACATGATTACTTGCAATGTGATTTCTCCCGTGGCCTCAAGAACAAAGGTAACTACTCACAAATGATATTCATGCTCAAGATCAGAGGGGTATTAAATAGCATAATGGATCTGAACATATAATATTCCACCAAATAAACCATATAGTAATCAACTACAAGATGTAATCAACACTACTAGTCACCCACAGGTACCAATCTGAGGTTCCGGTACAAAGATTGAACACAAGAGATGAACTAGGGTTTGAGAGGAGATGGTGCTGTTGAATATGTTGATGGAGATTGGCCTCCCAAAGATTAGAGGGTTGTTGGTGATGACGATGGCTTCGATTTCCCTCTCCGGGAGGGAAGTTCCCCCGGCGGAATCGCTTCGCCGGAGGGCAAAAGTGCTCCTGCCCAAGTTCCGCCCCGAGAGGGCGGCGCTCCGTCCCGAAAGTCCTCTCCTTATTTTTTTTCTAGGTCAAAAGACCTTAAGTACGAGAAGATGGGCACCGGAGGTGGGCTGGGCTGACCACAACCCACCAGGGCGCGCCTGGGGGGCCTGGCGCGCCCTGGTGTCTTGTGGTCACCAGGTGGCCCCCTCCGGTAGTTATTTGCTCCAGTAATTCTTATATATTCCAAAATAATTCTTCGTGAAGTTTCAACTTATTTGGAGATGTGCAGAATAGGTGTCTTTGACGTAGCTTTTTCAGGTCCAGAATTCCAGCTGCCGGTGTTCTCCCTCTTTGTGTAAACCTTGCATTTTATGAGAGAAAAGACATTAGAATCACTCCATAAAGCATTATTATGCATAAAAACATTATAAATAACAGCAAGAAAACATGATGCAAAATGGACGTATCAACTCCCCCAAGCTTAGACCTCGCTTGTCCTCAAGCGAAAGACGATATCGAAAATCATGTCCACATGTTTAGAGAGAGAGGTGTCGATAAAAACAAAATACAGACATAGTAACATCATGCTTATTATTATAACAGCAACAAACTTTATCATAAAGCATTATCATATAACTTCTCATGAACAAGTAACAATTCATCACAACGTCAAAGTAGAAAGCATAAACTTTATCGAAAACCAACAAACTATGTTCTCGGTCAACTTTGCAACTACAATTCATCATATTTTCAGGAAGGGTCATGTATCGGAGCCTTTTTGGCAAGTCCACATACTCAACCATCATTTAATCTTCTATGATTGCTAACACTCACCGCATACACATGAGCAAAAAGTTTCAACTGGACACACAGAAAGATAGGGGCTTATAGTTTCGCCTCCCAACTTATTCACCTCAAGGGTGATGTCAACAATAATAACTCATGCTCACCCACATCCAACTGGATATATGTGCCTAGATCTTTCTTCACCACATGATGCTTGCAAAAGAGAAAATAAAAAAGGAATAGAGAAGAATACTTTGACTCTTGCATAAAAAGTAAATTCGTAAAAGTAAAAGATAGGCCCTTCACAGAGGGAAGCAGAGGTTGTCATGCGCGTTTTGGTTCGTATGCACAATCTCTTAATGCAAAAGAACATCACATTATATTGCCCCTTATGATAGCAACCTTTATTATGTAGTCCGCCACTTTTATTACCGATACATCCATTTTGCATCATGATTTCCTACTGTTATTTATAATGTTTTTATGCATAATAATGCTTTATGGAGTAATTCTAATGCCTTTTCTCTCATAATATGCAAGTTGTGCACAAAGAGGGAGAATACCAATAGTGATAACCCACAAGTATAGGGGATCGCAACAGTTTTCGAGGGTAGAGTATTCAACCCAAATTTATAGATTCGACACAAGGGGAGACAGAGAATATTGTAAGTATTAGCAGTTGAGTTGTCAATTCAACCACACCTGGAGATTAATTATCTGCAGGAAAGTGATCAGTAGCACAGTAATATGATAGTTTTGATAGCAGTGATAATAGTAGCAGTAACGGTAACAGTGATAGCAATGATTTTGTAGCAAGTGCAACAGTAGCAACAACAGTAGTAACTTAGCAAGAACAATATGTAGGAAATTCGTAGGCATTGGATTGGTGAATTCATTTGATGATATTCATCATATAACAGTAATAACCTAGGGTGATACAAAACTAGCTCCAGTTCATAAATATAATGTAGGCATGTATTCCGTAAATAGTCATACGTGCTTATGGAAAGAACTTGCATGACATCTTTTGTCCTACCCTCCCGTGGCAGCGGGGTCCATAAGGAAACTAAGGGATATTAAGGCCTCCTTTTAATAGAGAACCGGAACAAAGCATTAACACATAGTGAATACATGAACTCCTTAAACTACGGTCATCACCAGAAAGTATCCCGGTTATTGTCACCCTGGGGTTTACAGATCATAACATGTAATAGGTGAATATGACTTGCAATATCGGATCTAGAACATAGATATAATGGTGAAAACATAAACGGTTCAGATCTGAAATCATGGCACTCAGGCCGTAGTGACAAGCATTAAGCATGGCAAAGTCATAACAACATCAATCTCAGAACATAGTGGATACTAGGGATCAAGCCCTAACAAAACTAACTCGATTACATGATGAATCTCATCCAACTCCTCACCGACCAGCGAGCCTACGAAGGAATTACTCACTCTCGGTGGGAAGCATCATGGAATTGGTGATGAAGGAGGGTTGGTGATGACGAAGACCGAAGATTCCCCTCTCTGGAGTCCCGAACGGGCTCCAGATCTGGCTTCCCGATGAAGAACAAGAGGTGGCGGCGGCTCCATTTCGTGAAACGCGATGAAACTTTCTCCCTGATTTTTTTCTCCAAAAATAGGAATTTATAGCATTGGGATTAGGGTCTGTGGGGCCACCAGGTGGGCACAACCCACCTGGGCGCGCCTGGAGGGGGTGGCACACCCTGGTGGGCTGTACTCAACCACGGGCCCCCCTCCGGTGGTTTTTGGCTCCAGTATTTTTTATATATTTTGAAATAATTCTCCAAAAGTTTTGTTCCATTCCGAAAACTTTTATTTGTGCACAAAAACAACACCATGGTAGTTCTGCTGAAAACAGCATCAGCCCGGGTTAGTTTCATACAAATCATGCAAATTAGAGTCCAAAACAAGAGCAAAAGCGTTAGGAAAAGTAGATACGACGGAGACGTATCAGGCAGCTGGAATTCTGGACCTGAAAAAGCTATGCCAAAGATACCTATTTTGCACAACTCCAAATAAGCAGAAACTTGACGGAGAGTTATTTTGGAATATATGAAAAATACTGGAGCAAATAGCTACCGGAGGGGGGCCACCTAGTGACCACAAGACACCTAGGCGCGCCAGGCCCCCCAGGCGCGCCCTGGTGGGTTGTGGTCAGCCCAGCCCACCTCCGGTGCCCATCTTCTGGTATATAAGTCATTTTGACCTAGAAAAAATAAGGAGAAGATTTTCGGGATGGAGCGCCGCCGTCTCGAGGCGGAACTTGGGCAGGAGCACTTTTGCCCTCCGGCGGAGCGATTCCGCCGAGGGAACTTCCCTCCTGGAGGGGGAAATCGAAGACATCGTCATCACCAAAAACCCTCTCATCTTTGGGAGGCCAATCTCCATCAACATCTTCAACATCACCATATCCTCTCAAACCCTAGTTCATCTCTTGTGTTCAATCTTTGTACCGGAACCTTAGATTGGTACCTGTGGGTGACTAGTAGTGTTGATTACATCTTGTAGTTGATTACTATATGGTTTATTTGGTGGAAGATTATATGTTCAGATCCATTATGCTATTTAATACCCCTCTGATCTTGAGCATGAATATCATTTTTGAGTAGTTATTTTAGTTCTTGAGGTCACGGGAGAAGTCATGTTGCAAGTAATCATGTGAACTTGATATGTGTTCGATATTTTGATGACATGTATGTTGTGATTCCCTTAGTGGTATCATGTGAACGTCGAATACATGGCACTTCACCATCTTTGGGCCTAAGGGAATGCATTGTGGAGTAGTTATTAGATGATGGGTTGCTAGAGTGACAGAAGCTTAAACCCTAGTTTATGCGCTACTTCGTAAGGGACTGACATGGATCCATATGTTTAATGCTATGGTTAGATTTTATCTTAATACTTTTCTCGTAGTTGTCGATGCTTGCGAGGGGGTTAATCATAAGTGGGAGGTTTGTTCAAGTAAGAACATCACCCAAGCACCGTTCCACCCACTTATCAAATTATCAAAGTAGCGAATGCAAATCAAACCAACATGATGAAAGTGACTAGATGAAATTCCCGTGTGCCCTCAAGAACACTTTGCTTATTATAAGAGACCGTTTTGGCCTGTCCTTTGCCACAAAAGGATTGGCTACCTTGTTGCACTTTATTTACCATTACCGTTACTTGTCCGTTACAAATCATCTTGCTATCAAACTACCTGTTACCGACTATTTCAGTGCTTGTGGAAAATACCTTGCTGAAAACCACTTGTTATTTCCTTCTGCTCCTCGTTGGGTTCGACACTCTTACTTATTGAAAGGACTATGATTGATCCCCTATACTTGTGGGTCATCAAGACTCTTTTCTGGCACTGATGTCGGGTGAAGCGCTCTTGGTAAGTGGAAATTGGTAAGGAAAAATTATTACTACGCGCTGAAATTTATTGTCACTTGTTACTATGGAAAACCATCCATTGAGGGGTTTGTTCGGGGTATCTTCACCTCGACCGGAAGCACAATTAGTTGCCCCTGAACCTGCTGCACCTACTAAAAATATTGGTTATGAAATTCCTTCGGGTATGATGGAACAACTGCTAGCTAATCCTTATGCGGGAGACAAAACTGAACATCCTGATATGCATTTGATATATGTGGGTGAAATTTGTGGATTATTTCAGCTTGCGGGTCGATCCGGAGATGAAGCTAAGCAGAAGGTTTTCCCTTTATCTTTGAAGGTAAAAGCATTGACATGGTATAGGCTATGTGATGATATTGGATCTTGGAATTGGAATCGATTGAAATTGGAATTTCACCAAAAAAATTATCCTATGCATCTAGTTCATCGTGATCGGAATTATATATATAATTTTTGGCCTCGTGAAGGAGAAAGTATCGCTCTAGCTTGGGGGAGGCTTAAGCCAATGTTATATTCCTGCCCCAATCATGAGCTCTCTAGAGAAATTATCATTCAGAATTTTTATGCTCGGCTTTCTCGTGATGATCAATCTATGCTTGATACTTCTTGTACTGGTTCTTTTATAAAGAAGACTATTAAACTAAGGTGGGATCTTTTAGAAAGAATTAAACACAACTCTAAAGATTGGGAACTTGATGAAGGTAAAGAGTCAGGTATTAAGCTTGAGTTCGATTGTGTTAAATCTTTTATGAATATCGATGCTTTTCACAAGTTTAGCACTAAATATGGACTTGACTCTGAGATAGTAGCCTCCTTTTGTGAATCATTTGCTACTCATGTGGATCTCCCTAAGGAGAAGTGGTTTAAATATCATCCCCCTATTAAAGAAGAAATGAAAGAACTGGTAATAGCTAAAGATGAAACTATCATTTACAATGTTGATCCAGTTGTGCCTACTGCTTATATTGAAAAACCACCTTTCCCTGTTAGGATAAAGGAACATGCTAAGGTATCAGCTGTGGTTCGCAAAAGTAATATTAAAGCACCTAAAACTCCTGAGCAAATTAAAGTAGAACCTAGTGTTGCTATGGTTAAAGATCTCTTGGTAGAAAATATTGATGGGCATGTTATTTACTTCTGTGATGAAGCTGCTAGAATTACCAAACCCGATGAAAAAGATAAACATAGCCCTGTTGTTGGCATGCCTGTTGTCTCGGTTAAAATAGGAGATCACTGTTATCATGTTTTATGTGACTTGGGTGCTAGTGTGAGTGCTATTCCTTTTACTTTATACCAAGAAATTATGAATGACATAGCACCCGCTGAAATAGAAGACATAGATGTTACTATTAAACATGCTAATAGAGACACCATCACACCACTTGGGATTGTTAGGGATGTTGAAGTCTTGTGTGGGAAAATAAAATACCCTACTGATTTTGCTAATAGAGACACCATCACACCACTTGGGATTGTTAGGGATGTTGAAGTCTTGTGTGGGAAAATAAAATACCCTACTGATTTTCTAGTTCTTGGTTCCCCACAAGATGACTTTTGTCCCAGTATCTTTGGTAGGCCTTTCTTGAACATTGTCAATGCTACCATAGATTTCCATAAACAAACTGTCAGTGTTAGTTTTGGTGATGACTCTCATGAATTTAATTTCTCCAAGTTTAGTAGACAACCCCGTAATAAAGAATTACCTAGTAAGGATGAAATAATTGGTCTTGCCTCTATTGCCATGCCCCCTACTGATCCACTAGAACAATATTTGCTCGACCATTAAAATGATATGCACTTACATGAAAGAAATGAAATAGATAAAATATTCTTTGAATAACAGCCTCTCCTTAAACAAAATTTGCCTATTTAAACTCTAGGAGGTCCTCCTCCACCTAAAGGTGATCCTGTGTTTGAATTAAAGCAATTGCCAGGCACTTTGAAATATGCTTATCTTGATGAGAAGAAGATATATCCTATTATTATTAGTGCTAACCTTTCAGAACATGAAGAAGAAAGATTACTGAAAATTCTGAAGAAGCACCGTGCTGCTATTGGATATACTCTTGACGATCTTAAGGGCATTAGTCCCACTCTCTGTCAGCACAAAATTAATATGGAACCTGATGCTAAACCCGTTGGTGATCACCAACAACGGTTGAATCCTAAGATGAAAGAAGCGGTGAGAACTGAAATACTTAAACTTCTAGAAGAAGGTATAACCTATCCCATAGCTGATAGTAGATGGGCAAGTCCCGTTCATTGTGTCCCTAAGAAGGGAGGTATTACTGTTGTTCCTAATGATAAAAATGAACTTATTCCACAAATAATTGTCACTGGCTATAGAATGGTAATTGATTTTTGAAAATTAAATAAATCTACTAGAAAAGATCATTACCCTCTGCCTTTTATTGATCAAATGTTAGAAAGATTATATAAGCACACACACTTTTGCTTTCTTGATGGATATTCTCATTTTTCTCAAATACCTGTTTCACAACCTGATTAAGAGAAAACCACATTTACTTGCCCTTTTGGAACTTATGCTTATAGACGTATGCCTTTTGGTTTATGTAATGCACCTGCTACCTTTCAAAGATGTATGACTGCTATATTCTCTGATTTTTGTGAAAAGAATGTTGAGGTTTTCATGGATGATTTTTCCATTTACGAAACTTTTTTGATGATTGCTTAAGCAACCTTGATGGAGTTTTGCAGAGATGTGAGCAAACTAATCTTGTCTTGAATTGGGAGAAGTGCCACTTTATGGTTAATGAAGGTATTGTCTTGGGGCATAAAATTTCTGAATGAGGTATTGAGGTGGATAAAGCTAAAGTTGATGGAATTGAGAAAATGTCATGTCCTAAAGATATTAAAGGTATTCATAGTTTCCTTGGTCATGCTGGTTTCTGTAGGAGGTTTATTAAAGACTTATCTAAAATTTCTAGGCCTCTTACTAATCTTTTACAAAAGGATGTTCCATTTGTTTTTTATGATGATTGTGTAGAAGCCTTTGAAACACTTAAGAAAGCCTTAACTTCTGCACCTATTGTTCAACCACCTGATTGGAACTTGCCTTTTGAAATTATGTGTGATGCTAGTGATTATGTTGTTGGTGCTGTTCTAGGACAAAGAGTTGATAAGAAATTAAATGTTATCCATTATTCTAGCAAAACTCTAGACAGTGCCCTAAGAAATTATGCTACTACTGAAAAAGAATTTTTAGCAGTTGTGTTTGCTTGTGATAAATTCAGATCTTACATTGTTGATTCCAAAGTAATTGTTCACACTGATCATGATGCTATGAAATATCTTATGGAAAAGAAAGATGCTAAACCTAGACTCATTAGGTGGGTTCTCTTGCTACAAGAATTTGATTTACATATCACTGATAGGAAAGGATCTGAGAACCCCATAGCAGATAACTTGTCTAGGTTAGAAAATATTCTTGATGACCCACTACCTATTGATGATAGTTTTCCTATTGAACAACTAGCTGCAATAAATGTTTCTCAGAATACTCCATGGTATGCTGACTATGCTAATTATATTGTTGCTAAATATGTACCACCTAGTTTCACATACCAACAAAAGAAAAAATTCTTCTATGATTTAAAACATTACTTTTGGGATGACCCACATCTTTATAAAGAAGGAGTAGATGGTATTATTAGATGTTGTGTACCTAAGCATGAACAGGAACAAATCCTACAGAAATGTCACTCCGAAGCCTATGGAGGACATCATGCGCGAGATAGAACTGCTCACAAGGTATTACAATCTGGTTCTTATTGGCCTACTCTCTTCAAGGATGCACGTAAGTTTGTTTTATCTTGTGATGAATGTCAAAGAATTGGTAATATCGGTAAGCGTCAAGAAATGCTTATGAATTACTCACTTGTTGTTGAACCATTTGATGTTTGGGGTTTTGATTATATGGGACCTTTTCCTTCCTCTAATGGGTATACTCATATTTTGGTTGCTGTTGATTATGTTACTAAGTGGGTAGAAGCTATTCCAACTAGTAGTTCTGATCATAACACTTCCATTAAAATGCTTAAAGAAGTTATTTTCCCAAGGTTTGGAGTCCCTAGATATTTAATGACTGATGCTGGTTCACACTTTATTCATGGTGCTTTTAGTAAAATGCTTGCTAAATATGATGTTAACCATAGAATTGCTTCACCCTATCATCCTCAATCTAGTGGTCAAGTTGAACTTAGCAATACAGAAATAAAGCTAATATTACAAAAAACTATCAATAGATCCCGATAGAATTGGTCTAAGAAATTAGATAATGCACTTTGGGCCTACAGAACAGCATATAAAAATCCTATGGGTATGTCTCCATATAAAATGGTTTATGGAAAAGCTTGTCATTTGCCTCTTGAGTTAGAACATAAAGCATATTGGGCAATTAAAGAACTCAACTATGATTTCAAACTTGCCGGCGAAAAGAGGTTGTTTGATATTAGCTCACTAGATGAATGGAGAACCCAAGCTTATGAAAATGCCAAAGTATTCAAAGAAAAAGTTAAAAGATGGCATGACAAAAGAATCCAAAAGCGGGAATTCAAAGTTGGAGAATATGTTCTTTTGTACAACTCTCGTTTTAGATTCTTTACAGGAAAACTTCTCTCCAAATGGGAAGGACCATATATTATCGAAGAGGTTTACCACTCTGGAGCTATCAAGATTAATAATTCCGAAGGTACTAACCCGAAGGTGGTCAATGGACAAAGAATTAAACACTATATCTCAGGTATGCCTATTAATGTTGAAAGCAATATTATCCAAACCATGACACCGGAGGAACACATAAAAGAAACCTTCCAGAACACTCTAGAATCCTAAAAAAGAGGAGGTACGTGATACGGTAAGTAAACGGACTCCAAAAAATCTGCAAAAATATTTTCTGTCGATTTTCAAATATTATAAAAATTAGGAAAATAAGAAATAACCAGGAAGGCAACCGAGGAGGGCATGATACACCAGGGCACGCCTGCCATCCCTGGCGCACCCAGGTGGGTTGTGCCCACCTCGGGAACCTTCCCGACTCCGTTTTCCTCCCGTTTGCTTGTGTCCCAAGATAAAAAAAATCTTTATATACCCCCCGAACGTATTGACCACCATATCACGGAGAAATCTTCTGTTCTTGTTTCTTGCTGTTTTCTGACAGATCTAGATCGCCATGGCCGCACCGAGCTCCTCCAAGGACAAGTTCTTCGAGAGGGTAATCAACCCCTACTTGTCAAAGGTGATGAAGCACCCTCAAACCATTGAGATGCGTGAGGGGGTGCTCCACATCCGGGATGTTCAAGGGGCCAAGAAGACGGGAACTGTGACACCCCCTGTCATTAGCTACAGTAATCACTTTTGATAATGACATGTCAGCAAGCTTAATAGTGCATAATCATCATTAGCATCATATTGCATTTCAGCTCCTAAGTCAAATTCAAATTTAAATGAAAGTGAAATATAAAAGTTGTCCAACGTAGAAACTAAAATGTCAGATAAATAACAAATATTCCAGAGGCTATTCTAAAATTGAAACCAACATCATTGGAATTGGATAAGTGACTCGAACAACCTCAAACAGTGGATAAAGATAATATTTAATAACCATTTATTAAATCTGAAATAAATATGGAATTATATTTTGTCCAAACTAATTTTAGGTGTTAGGGAATAATGCACTGGTATTTATGACCTAGGTCTCATGTTTTACAAAACCATTTTGAGGCCTAGCTATTTACTACAGAGTAAAGGGTATAATAAAAAAAGAAAAGAAAGGAAAAGAAATAGAAAACAGAGAAGAAGAAAAAAAAAGAGCAACCCCCCCCCCCACGGCCAACTGGGCCAAGCCCAGCCGGCCGCCCACCTGCGCCCCCCCTGGCCTATACCTACCCCCCCAGCCGGCCGAACCCTAGCCGACTCCCCCCCCTCGCTTTCTCCTCCCCCCCCCTCTGGATCGGGATCCCCCATCCCGTCCGCCCCTTCGCCGCGCCGCTCGACGCCGCGCCCCCCCGCCTCCCCCTCTCAACCACGCCCGTCACCCGCCTCCCCGTCTTCCTCCCCCGACCCCGCCCTCCTCCCCTGACTGCGCCGACCGTCCACCGCGCCCCGTCTCCGACGCCTCGCCGGACCCCGTCGCCTCATCCCCGCCGCCTCCTCGAGCCCATTGCCCTGACCCTGCACTCGCGGTGAGGGCCCACGCCCTCCCTCTCTCTCTGTCGCCGTCGTCGCCCCGCACCTGGTCCCGCTCCAGCCGCTCGCCGCGCTCGCCCCTCCCGAGCCGCACGCGCGCGAGCGCCTGCCGTTCCTCCCGCTCGCCCCTGCTGCTGTTGCCGCGCCGCGCATCGGCCGAGCCCCGTCGCCAGCGCCTCGCCCATGCCCGCTCCGGCCCCTGCCTCGCCTCCGCGCACCCTGCACCGCGCGCCGCCGCCCGTTGCCGCTCCGGCCACCGCGCCGCGCCGCCCCGCCTCCGGCCCTGCTTGCGCTCACTTGCGCCCGCGCCCGGCGCCCAGCGCCCGCCGCGCCATGCGCCCGCTGTGGCCCAGGGCCGCTGACGGCCAGCCCCCACCCCCCCAGGGCCTATGACAAAGGGGGCCCACCCCCCAAAAATGTTTAAGAAAGAAAGAAATAAAAATAAATAATTAAAATAATTAATTAATTAATTAATTAATTAATCCTGATTAGGTTAATCTAATTAACTAATTAGTGTTAATTAAACAGTAGTTAGTAATTAACTTAATTAACCGCTGACATCAGCATGAGGTCATGCTGATGTCATCATCAGCACTGTTTCGGATAATGTTGAATTAAATAATTAATTAAATTTCAAAAATTAATAAAAACTTTAGAAAATCATATTAAATAAACCGTAACTCCGATGAAAATATTTTATACATGAAACTTGCTCAGAACGACGATACGAACCCGGATACGCCCTCTGTATTCCCGTCAGACGCCCGCAACTATAAGAACGTTGAACAATTAGACCGATTTCGATAAATGAATAGTGTCCAACCCTAATTAAATAAATCCGAATAAATTCCTAAATTAACTAAATCGTTTAGTTAGGCAGTAGAACACCCCGGCATATCATTTAGGCATGTCATACATATTGTTTGCATTATTGCCGTGAAATTTATTGTTTCTCTCCCCCTCCTTCTCTCTCGATAGACGCCGAGACCGACGACGCTGCACCAGGTTACGACTACTCTACCGACGAGCAGCCCGTTGACGACCTCCCTCTCTTGCCAGAGCAACCAGGCAAGCCCCCCCTTGAGCATTCCAGATATCGCCCATTCTATTCTCCTGCTTGCATTAGATTTCGCTACTGTTAATGTATGCTCCTATTCTGATGCATAGCCTGCTGTTGTAACCTGTTCATTGCTACCTTACCTGCCTATGATAAACTGATTAGTATAGGTTGGTAGTGAACCATCAGTGACCCCACCACCTTACCCTTGTTGCCCCTGCTTGATCATCGACGACTCGATCAACGTGATCGTCGACCAGAGACCGACACCTCACTTCACACCCCCTAAGTTGTACGACTCTGCGTAGTAACTATCGAGTGCCGAGGGTGATACCTCGTAACGCACTCACGATGAATACTCTGCAGTATAGCTGTTCGGTCGTGGTCATCGAGGGTGATTCCTCCTTCTCCACTTCCGATACGACTCTGTCGTGCGACCCCTCAGTGTGAACCTTGAGGGTGATACCTCATACGTTCACCCTGATGATTTGACCACACGGCTACTTGACCTTTGTTACAGGCGGGTCCACCCTGGTGGGTACCCGCTGGGGATCTATGTTGTCGAGTGTGCCGGAAGGGCACTCGAGTGTGGTACTGTGGCGGAGCTTCAGAAACTCTGAATGTTTCCGCTTGTTACTAAATGAGCTGATCGGATTTGGGTGTGTGATCTGAGTGGGTCGACGTGCCCTATACGCACTACCACCACGCGGGATTATGGTTATGGGGCCCTCTGCGATGTACGTTTCTCCGAAAGCTTATCAGACGTCACGATTCACCGTGCGGGCTGATCGTCGGGATTGGGCTGGTTACTTCACTGGCGAGTTCAGTGTCGCGCCTGCACCCCGGCCAGCCACGCAACGCACAGGGTGCCCAGGGCGATGGCCCGAGACCCCTGGGTGCATAGGTTAGTCCGGCGTGCTGACCTCTCTGCTGAGCCTAGGTAGAGCGCTGCTTCGTGTTGATCTTCCGAGGACGGGCATTACCCAGCAAGTATGTCCGGCCAGAGTTGATCGAGCGTGTTGGGTAACAGTAGTGCACCCCTGCAGGGATGAATCTTCTATCGATAGCCGGTCCTACGGTAAAGGACGCTCAGTTTGTGTATCCCGATCTACTACTTAAACTGGATACTTGTTACTTAATTGAAGCTTCGGGATTACTTTCTCGCTGGGAGTCGAGGAAGGATCTTTGAGCTGTACTTCAACATGTTTGCTAAATAAAATGCTATTCTACTCTCTTCTACTGCTGCAAGATGATGGCTTTGAGAAGATGTTTGAAGATGCTAGTCTTCGATAGGACTAGGCCTTTCTCTCTATTCTGGCATTTCTGCAGCCCAGTCCACATATACAGTCTTTTCTCCATTGATAATGTTGCATATGTAGTATGGATCCTTGCTTGCTGAGTACTTCGGATGAGTACTCACGGTTGCTTTATTTTCTCTTTTCCCCCATATACCCCACCTTGATGATACACCAGACGATGAAGTCCAGGAGCCAGACGCCACCACCGGAGCCTACTACCAGGCGGGTCCAGAGGGCACGTACTACTGGATCGAGCCAGCTGACCAGGAGTAGGATCGGAGGCTCCCAGGCAGGAGGCCAACGCCTTTCGATCTAGTGTCGCTGTTTGTGCTAGCCTTCTTAAGGCAGAACTTGTCTAACTATGTCTGTACCCAGATATTATTTGTATGACTGACTTATGTATTCGGATCTTCGGATCCCTGGTCTGTAATATTGTGGACCTCCGTTTATTTGTGTTTAGAGTTGTGTTGTGATATCTTCCCGTGAGTCCCTGGGCTTGATCGTACACGTTTGCGTGTATGACTAGTGTACGATTGAATCGGGGGCGTCACAAGTTGGTATCAGAGCCGACTGCCTGTAGGAAGCCCCCCTTCCAATTCCTTGGCCGAAGTTGAGTCTAGAAACCGAAAAACTAATTTACTAACTTGGCAGTGTGGCTTACGGGCCCATGTCGCCAACTGGGTGGTATTAGGATCTTTTATTCCTCGTCTATACTCTGGGACTCTGATCTCTCTTCTACTCGGGTTAAATAAAGTTTACTAACGCCGACACTTAGGATCTCGTAAGTTCTGTCTACCCGGAGAGCTGGATATCTGTGCGATTTCCCTGTCGTTGATCTGATTAGTCTGATGATCATTTTCCTTTCCATTGTTTTGTCTAACCTTTCTCTCCGAGTTGAATTATACTCCGAGTTGTCGTTCGATATGACCGGATTCTGCATCAGAGTGCACACAGAGAGTAGGATCCAGCAAGTTGATCGATCATCGGTGTTCTCTAAACTCGACTTGAGGTTGGGTTATCACCAGATCCGTGTCCGTGAAGAGGACATTCCCAAGACTGCATTCGTTACTCGTTATGGCTCCTATGAATACACCGTCATGTCATTTGGCCTAACGAATGCCCCAGCTACATTCTCCCGTCTGATGAATTATATATTCATGGATTACCTCGACAAATTCGTCGTGGTATATCTAGATGATATTCTGGTCTATTCTAAGAATAAAGAGGAACATGCTGAACATCTCTGCCTTGTTCTAGAAAGGCTCCGAGAACACCAGTTGTATGCCAAGTATTCCAAATGCGAATTTTGGCTTCCTGAAGTAACTTACCTTGGACATGTGATTTCCAAGGATGGGATTGCTGTTAACCCCGAACGAGTTCAGGCTATTCTCGACTGGACTCCCCCAAAGAATGTTAAGCAAGTCAGAAGTTTTCTCGGACTTGCTAGTTATTGCCGTCGATTCGTTGAGAACTTTTCCAAGATTGCAAAACCATTGACATATCTGCTTCACAAAGGTGTTAAATTTGAGTGGACAGAAAAATGTCAAGAAAGCTTTCAGACACTAAAAGATAAATTGACATCTGCCCCAGTATTAGCACCCCTGGATTCCCAAAAGGATTTCGTGATATACTGTGATGCATCTCGTCAAGGATTAGGCTGTGTCCTAATGCAAGAGCGCAAAGTGATTGCTTATGCCTCCCGACAATTGCGTCCTCATGAAGAAAATTATCCCGTGCATGATCTTGAACTTTCTGCGGTTATCTATGCCTTGAAGCTATGGCGACATTACCTTCTCGGTAACCGTTGCGAGATATACACGGATCACCAAAGCTTGAAGTATTTATATACTCAACCAGATCTGAACCTTCGTCAACAAAGATGGCTCGAAACAATTGCCGATTATGATATGAATATTTCATATACCCCCGGCAAGGCTAATGTAATGGCCGATGCTTTGAGTCGCAAGTCCTATAGCAACAATCTTATGGTTCAAGAAACACAACCTCTTCTCCATGAAGAGCTTTGCAAATTGAACCTCCATATTGTTCCACAGGGTTATCTCAATACCCTGGTTGGTCGAAGCCAGGTTAGAACACGGCATTAAGGTTATGCAAAGGTATGACACTGAAGTTGAAAAGATCACGCGATACCTCGAAAAGGAAAGCCGTCGGAATTCCATCTGATAATGATGGGGATCCATTTTTTCCAACACCGTCTCTCTTTCGTACCCAATTTCAAGAATGAGAGGGAAAACGTTATGAAGGAGCTCATGACCTCCCCTCTGTCGATTCATCCTGGTACACGAATTCCACCGTGACATTTGTCAGAGATACTGGGTGGCCCTAATTGAAGCAAGACATTGCTCGTTATGTTCTGAGTGTGACGTTTGCCGCCGCGTTTAAAGCTCAACATCAAAGGCCCGCAGGAACTCTGCAACCCCTTACAATTCCTGAATGTAAATGGGACAAGGTCCAAATGGATTTCATTACTGGTTTTCCCCAATCCCAGAAGGGTATGATGCTATATTTGTCGTCATTGACCGATTCTCCAGGTTGCTCACTTTCTGCCTGTTAAGGAGACAATCACTGCTAGCCATTTAGCATAACGTGTATGTTTCCCGAATTGTGTCACTCCACGGTGTTCCTTTGGAGATCAGTTCTGATCGTGCAGCCTCTTCACCTCCAGATTCTGATAGTTTCCAGAAGCTATGGGAACTCACCTGTCTTTTAGCACCGCTTTTCACCCTCAGTCACAGGGTCAAGTTGAACAGTTAATCAATGCTTGAAGATGCTTCGGGCTTGTGTTCATTTCTTTCGGCAAGAAGTGGGAGAAAATCTCTTCCGTATGCTGAGTTCTCTTATAACAATAGCTATCAAGCCAGCTTGAAAATGGGCCCCCTTCGAAGTACTCTATGGACGTAAGTGTCGACCCCTCTGAATTGGTCAGAAACTGGGGAACGACCGCTCGTGGGTTCCGGATATTATTCACAAACGCCGAATGAACAGTTCGTATTGTCCGTGGAAAATCTCAAGGCGGCTCAGGACCGCGCCAGAAGAGCAACTATGATCGCAACGATGGGTTTGACTTATCAACCCTGGTGATCAGGCTTCTCTGCGAGTCACCCCTATGAAGGCACTCACCGTTTTGGAATCAGGGCAAGTTAGCTCCACGCTACATTGGCCGTTCCGTATTCTTTCCGCCCGTCCGAGGAGAAGTGGCATATCAATTGAATTGGCTGCCGCCAAATCTTCACAAGTACATGATGTCTTTCATGTATCCCAACTCGCGCGGCTTCAAGATCCTATTCGAGCTGTGGATCATGAAGTGCTTGAATTACGGGAAGATCGTCCATAATCCAGAATATCCCATCCCGTATTCTTGATCAAGCTGAGCGTCGAACACGTCAAAAGTCACTCAAGTTCCTCAAGGTTCAGTGGTCAAATCATTCTGAAGATGAGCCACTTGACGCGAGGATCGTCTTCGCGAAGAATACCCCTCTTTCCTTTCAGTCTTCTCCTCTTAATTCTCGGGACGAGAATTCTTATAGATGAGGAGAGTTGTGACACCCCCTGTCATTAGCTACAGTAATCACTTTTGATATGACATGTCAGCAAGCTTTAATAGTGCATAATCATCATTAGCATCATATTGCTTTCAGCTCCTAAGTCAAATTCAAATTTAAATGAAAGTGAATATAAAAGTTTCCAACGTATGAAACTAAAATGTCAGATAAATAACAAATATTCCAGAGGCTATTCTAAAATTGAAACCAACATCATTGGAATGGATAAGTGACTCGAACAACCTCAAACAGTGGATAAAATAATATTTAATAACCATTTATTAAATCTAGAATAATATGGACTTATATTTGTCCAACTAATTTTAGGTGTTAGGAATAATGCACTGGTATTTTGACCTAGGTCTCACTGTTTTACAAAACCATTTTGAGGCCTAGCTATTTACTATCAGAGAAAGGGTATAATAAAAAAAGAAAAAAGGAAAAAAAGAAAACAGAGAAGAAGAAAAAAAAAGAGCGCAACCCCCACGCCCAACTGGGCCAGCCCACCGGCCGGCCACCTCGCCCCCCCTGGCCTATACCTACCCCCCCAGCCGGCCGAACCCTAGCCTACATCTCCCCCCCCCCCTCGCTTTCGCCCCCCCCCCCTCGCTTTCTCCTCCCCCCCCATCTGGATCGGGATCCCCCGATCCCGTCCGCCCCGTCGCCGACGCCGCTCGACGCCGCCGCCCCGTCGCCGCCTCCCCCTCGTCAGACCACGCCGCAGCACCGCCGCCTCCCCGTCTTCCTCCCCGAGCCCCGCGCGCTCGCCCCGACTGCGCCGACCGCGCCCCGACGCGCCCGACCGCGCCCCGTCTCCGCCTCGTCTCCGACGCCTCGCCGGACCCCGTCGCCGTCATCCCCGGCCGCCTCCTCGAGCCCATTGCCCTGACCCTGCACCCGCGGTGAGGGCCACGCCCTCCCTCTCTCTCCGTCGCCGTCGTCACCCCGCACCTGGCCCGCTCCAGCCGCTCGCCGCGCTCGCCCCTCCCGAGCCGCACACGCGCGCGCGCCTGCCGTTTCTCCCGCTCGCCCCTGCTGCTGTTGCCGCGTCGCGCATCGGCCGAGCCCCGTCGCCAGCGCCTCGCCCATGCCCGCTCCGGCCCCTGCCTCGCCTCCGCGCGCCCTGCACCGCGCTCCGCCGCCCGTTGCCGCTCCGGCCACCGCGCCGCGCCGCCTGCCTCCGCCCGCCGCCCCGCCTCCGGCCCTGCTTGCGCTCGCTTGCGCCCGCGCCCGGCGCCCAGCGCCCGCCGCGCCCTGCGCCCGCTGTGGCCCAGGGCCGCTGACGGCCAGCCCCCACCCCCCCCTGGGCCTATGACAAAGGGGGCCCACCCCCCAAAAATGTTTAAGAAAGAAAGAAATAAAAATAAATAATTACAATAATTAATTAATTAATTAGTTAATTAATCCTGATTAGGTTAATCTAATTAACTAATTAGTGTTAATTAAACAGTAATTAGTAATTAACTTAATTAACCGCTGACATCAGCATGAGGTCATGCTGATGTCATCATCAGCACTGTTTCGGATAATGTTGAATTAAATAATTAATTAAATTTCAGAAATTAATAAAAACTTTAGAAAATCATATTAAATAAACCGTAACTCCGATGAAAATATTTTATACATGAAACTTGCTCAGAACGACGATACGAACCCGGATACGCCCTCTGTATTCCCGTCAGACGCCCGCAACTATAAGAACGTTGAACAATTAGACCGATTTCGATAAATGAATAGTGTCCAACCCTAATTAAATAAATCCGAATAAATTCCTAAATTAACTAAATCGTTTAGTTAGGCAGTAGAACACCCCGGCATATCATTTAGGCATGTCATACATATTGTTTGCATTATTGCCGTGAAATTTATTGTTTCTCTCCCCCTCCTTCTCTCTCGATAGACGCCGAGACCGACGATGCTGCACCAGGTTACGACTACTCTACCGACGAGCAGCCCGTTGACGACCTCCCTCTCTTGCCAGAGCAACCAGGCAAGCCCCCCCCCCCTTGAGCATTCCAGATATCGCCCATTCTATTCTCCTGCTTGCATTAGATTTCGCTACTGTTAATGTATGCTCCTATTCTGATGCATAGCCTGCTGTTGTAACCTGTTCATTGCTACCTTACCTGCCTATGATAAACTGTTTAGTATAGGTTGGTATGAACCATCTGTGACCCCACCACCTTACTTTGTCGCCCCTGCTTGTTCATCGACGACTCGATCAACGTGATCGTCGATCAGAGATAGACGCCTCACTTCACACCCCCCTTAGTTGTACGACTCTGCTTAGTTACTATCGAGTGCCGAGGGTGATACCTCGTAACGCACTCCTGATGAATACTCTGCAGCATAGCTGTTCGGTCGTGGTCATCGAGGGTGATTCCTCCTTCTCCATGTCCGATACGACTCTGTCGTGCAACCCCTCAGTGTGAACCTCGAGGGTGATACCTCATACGTTCACCCTGATGATTATGACCACACGGTTACTTGACCTTTGTCACAGGCGGGTCCACCCTGGTGGGTACCCGCTGGGGATCTATGATTTCGGGTGTGCCGGAAGGGCACTCGAGTGTGACATTGTGGCGGAGCATCAGAGACTCTGATTGTCTCCGCTTGATACTAATTGAGCCTATTGGATTTGGGTGTGTGATCTGAGTGGGTCGACGTGCCCTATATGTTGGGGAACGTAGCAGAATTTTAAAATTTTCTACGCATCACCAAGATCAATCTATGGAGTCATCTAGCAACGAGTGAGACGGGAGTGTATCTACATACCCTTGTAGATCGCGAGCGGAAGCGTTCAAGAGAACGGGGTTGATGGAGTCGTACTCGTCGTGATCCAAATCACCGATGACCGAGCGCCGAACGGACGGCACCTCCGCGTTCAACACACGTACGGAGCAGAGACGTCTCCTCCTTCTTGATCCAGCAAGGGGGGAGGAGAGGTTGATGGAGATCCAGCAGCACGACGGTGTGGTGGTGGAAGCAGCGGGATTTCAGCAGGGCTTCGCCAAGCGCTACTGGAGGAGGAAGAGGTGTCACGGGAGGGAGAGGGAGGCGCCAGGGGCTGAGCTGTTTCTCCCATGCACCTCCCCACTATATATAGGGGTGGAGGGGGCTGGTTTCTTGCCCTCCAAGTCCATTGGGGCATTGGCAAAGGTGGAAGGAAAGAAATCCCATCCTTTCCCTTCCCCACCGATTGTTATCCCCCTTTTTTAGGGATCTTGATTTATCCCTTCGGGATATGATCTTATTCCTTCTAAGGGGGAATCTTGGTGCGCCTTGACTAGGGGTGTGGGGCCTTGCCCCCACTACCCACGTTCATGTGGGTCCCCCCATGCAGGTGGGCCCCACTCCGGAACCTTCTAGAACCTTCTCGGTACAATACCGAAAAATCCCGAACATTTTCCGGTGGCCAAAATAGGACTTCCCATATATAAATCTTTACCTCCGGACCATTCCGGAACTCCTCGTGACGTCCAGGATCTCATCCGAGACTCCGAACAACCTTCGGGTTACCGCATACTAATATCTCTATAACCCTAGCGTCACCGAACCTTAAGTGTGTAGACCCTACGGGTTCGGGAGACACGCAGACATGACCGAGACGACTCTCCGGTCAATAACCAACAGCGGGATCTGGATACCCATGTTGGCTCCCACATGCTCCTCGATGATCTCATCGGATGAACCACGATGTCGAGGATTCAATCAATCCCGTACGCAATTCCCTTTGTCTATCGGTACGATACTTGCCCGAGATTCGATCATCGGTATCTCGATACCTTGTTCAATCTCGTTACCGGCAAGTCTCTTTACTCGTTTCTGTAACACATCATCCCGTGAACAACTCCTTGATCACATTGAGCTCATTATGATGATGTCCTACCGAGTGGGCCCAGAGGTACCTCTCCGTTACATGGAGTGACAAATCCCAGTCTCGATTCGTGCCAACCCAACAGATACTTTCGGAGATACCCGTAGTGCACCTTTATAGCCACCCAGTTACGTTGTGACGTTTGGTGCACCCAAAGCACTCCTACGGTATCCGGGAGTTGCACAATCTCATGGTCTAAGGAAAAGTTACTTGACATTGGAAAAGCTTTAGCAAATGAACTACACGATCTAGTGCTAGGCTTAGGATTGGGTCTTGTCCATCACATCATTCTCCTAATGATGTGATCCCGTTATCAATGACATCCAATGTCCATGGTCAGGAAACCGTAACCATCTATTGATCAACGAGCTAGTCAACTAGAGGCTTACTAGGGACATGTTGTGGTCTATGTATTCACACATGTATTACGATTTCCGGATAACACAATTATAGCATGAATAACAGACAATTATCATGAACAAGGAAATATAATAATAACCATTTTATTATTGCCTCTAGGGCATATTTCCAACAGCTTTCTCCTCCCCCCCCATCTGGATCGGGATCTCCCGATCCCGTCCGCCCGCGCTCGCCGACGCCGTCCCGTCGCCGCCTCCCCCTCGTCAGCCCCCACCTCCCGATCCAGATCGGGATCGGGATCGCGGGAACGGCCCCGTCGCCGACGCCGCTCGCCGTCGCCGTTGGACGCCGCCGCCCGGAGCCCGCGCCTCCCCGCCGGCCTGCACCTCGTCCCCGTCACCGCCGTCGTCCTCGTCCTCCTCCCCAAGTAGCTCCCCGCGCCTCGCTGCCCCGTGCCCTACAACCCCCTTGTGAGCCCCCCCTTTTTCTTCTCTGCCTCGTCCCCGCCGTCGCCGCTCACCGCGCTGCGCGCATGCTCACGCGTCGCCGCGCCCCGGCTCGCGCCCGACCGCGCTGCGCGCGCCCCGCTCGCGCCCACTCCAGCCGCCGCTGCCGCTCGTCCTCTCGCCTCTGCCTCCGCTCGCCGCGGCCACCCGCACGCGCGCGCGCCCCCACACCTCGCCCGCGCGCTCGTCCGCATCGCGCGCCGTGGCCCCGCGCTCACCACCGCCCCGTCCAGCCGCGCCTCGCCGGCGCCCGTGGCCAGCGCCCGGGCGCACCCTGGACGCGCCCGCTCGGGCTACGCCCACGCCCGCCCCGTGTGGCCGTATGGGCCACTGCCCGGTGGGCCCTGCCCCCCCTGTGCCGCTGACAAATGGGGCCCACCCCCCTAAAAACGATTTAAAAGAAATAGAAAATAAAAATAGAAATAAATAAAATAATTAATTAGATAATTAATTAGTTAATTAATCCTGATTAGGTTAATCTAATTAACTAATTAGTGTTAATTAATCAGTAATTAAATTAATTAAACCTAATTAACCTAACAGACTATGACAGGTGGGACCCACCCTGTCAGGTGGCTGCTGACGTCAGCATGATGTCATGCTGACGTCATCAATCACTGTTTCGGATAATGTTGAATTAAATAATTAATTAAATTTCAGAAATTAATAAAAACTTTAGAAAATCATATCTTTTAAACCGTATCTCCGATGAAAATATTTTATACATGAAACTTGCTCAGAACGACGATACGAGCCCGAATACGCCCTCCGTATTCCCGTCAGACGCCCGCAGCTATAAGAACATTGAACTTTTAGACCGATTTCAGTAAATGAATAGTGCCCAACTTTAATTAAATAAATCCAAATAAATTCCTAAATTAACTAAATCGTTTAGTTAGGCAGTAGAACACCCCGGCATATCATTTAGGCATGTCATACATATTGTTTGCATTATTGTCGTGAATTTATTGTTTCTCTCCCCCTCCTTCTCTCTCGATAGACGCCGAGACCGACGACGCTGCACCAGGTTACGACTACTCTACCGACGAGCAGCCCGTTGACGACCTCCCTCTCTTGCCAGAGCAACCAGGCAAGCCCCCCCCTTGAGCATTCCAGATATCGCCCATTCTATTCTCCTGCTTGCATTAGATTTCGCTACTGTTAATGTATGCTCCTATTCTGATGCATAGCCTGCTGTTGTAACCTGTTCATTGCTACCTTACCTGCCTATGATAAACTGATTAGTATAGGTTGGTAGTGAACCATCAGTGACCCCACCACCTTACCCTTGTTGCCCCTGCTTGATCATCGACGACTCGATCAACGTGATCGTCGACCAGAGACCGACACCTCACTTCACACCCCCCCTAAGTTGTACGACTCTGCGTAGTAACTATCGAGTGCCGAGGGTGATACCTCGTAACGCACTCACGATGAATACTCTGCAGTATAGCTATTCGGTCGTGGTCATCGAGGGTGATTCCTCCTTCTCCATGTCCGATACGACTCTGTCGTGCAACCCCTCAGTGTGAACCTCGAGGGTGATACCTCATACGTTCACCCTGATGATTATGACCACACGGTTACTTGACCTTTGTCACAGGCGGGTCCACCCTGGTGGGTACCCGCTAGGGAACTATGATTTCGGGTGTGCCGGAAGGGCACTCGAGTGTGACATTGTGGCGGAGCATCAGAGACTCTGATTGTCTCCGCTTGATACTAATTGAGCCTATTGGATTTGGGTGTGTGATCTGAGTGGGTCGACGTGCCCTATACACACTACCACCACGCGGGATTATGGTTATGGGGCCCTCTGCGATGTACGTTTCTCCGAAAGCTTATCAGACGTCACGATTCACCGTGCGGGCTGATCGTCGGGATTGGGCTGGATACTTCACTGGCGAGTTCAGTGTCGCGCCTGCACCCCGGCCAGCCACGCAACGCGCAGGGTGCCCAGGGCGATGGCCCGAGACCCCTGGGTGCATAGGTTAGTCCGGCGTGCTGACCTCTCTGCTGAGCCTAGGTAGAGCGCTGCTTCGTGTTGATCTTCCGAGGACGGGCATTACCCAGCAAGTATGTCCGGCCAGAGTTGATCGAGCGTGTTGGGTAACAGTAGTGCACCCCTGCAGGGATGAATCTTCTATCGATAGCCGGTCCTACGGTAAAGGACGCTCAGTTTGTGTATCCCGATCTACTACTTAAACTGGATACTTGTTATTTAATTGAAGCTTCGGGATTACTTTCTCGCTGGGAGTCGAGGAAGGATCTTTGAGCTGTACTTCAACATGTTTGCTAAATAAAATGCTATTCTACTCTCTTCTACTGCTGCAAGATGATGGCTTTGAGAAGATGTTTGAAGATGCTAGTCTTCGATAGGACTAGGCCTTTCTCTCTATTCTGGCATTTCTGCAGCCCAGTCCACATATACAGCCTTTTCTCCATTGATAATGTTGCATATGTAGTATAGATCCTTGCTTGCTGAGTACTTCGGATGAGTACTCACGGTTGCTTTATTTTCTCTTTTCCCCCATATACCCCGCCTTGATGATACACCAGACGATGGAGTCCAGGAGCCAGACGCCACCACCGGAGCCTACTACCAGGCGGGTCCAGAGGGCACGTACTACTGGATCGAGCCAGCTGACCAGGAGTAGGATCGGAGGCTCCCAGGCAGGAGGCCAACGCCTTTCGATCTAGTGTCGCTGTTTGTGCTAGCCTTCTTAAGGCAGAACTTGTCTAACTATGTCTGTACCCAGATATTATTTGTATGACTGACTTATGTATTCGGATCTTCGGATCCCTGGTCTGTAATATTGTGGACCTCCGTTTATTTGTGTTTAGAGTTGTGTTGTGATATCTTCCCGTGAGTCCCTGGGCTTGATCGTACACGTTTGCGTGTATGACTAGTGTACGATTGAACCGGGGGCGTCACAAGTTGGTATCAGAGCCGACTGCCTGTAGGAAGCCCCCCTTCCAATTCCTTGGCCGAAGTTGAGTCTAGAAACCGAAAAACTAATTTACTAACTTGGCAGTGTGGCTTACGAGCCCATGTCGCCAACTGGGTGGTATTAGGATCTTTTATTCCTCGTCTATACTCTGGGACTCTGATCTCTCTTCTACTCGGGTTAAATAAAGTTTACTAACGCCGACACTTAGGATCTCGTAAGTTCTGTCTACCCGGAGAGCTGGATATCTGTGCGATTTCCCTGTCGTTGATCTGATTAGTCTGATGATCATTTTCCTTTCCATTGTTTTGTCTAACCTTTCTCTCCGAGTTGAATTATACTCCGAGTTGTCGTTCGATATGACCGGATTCTGCATCAGAGTGCACACAGAGAGTAGGATCCAGCAAGTTGATCGATCATCGGTGTTCTCTAAACTCGACTTGAGGTTGGGTTATCACCAGATCCGTGTCCGTGAAGAGGACATTCCCAAGACTGCATTCGTTACTCGTTATGGCTCCTATGAATACACCGTCATGTCATTTGGCCTAACGAATGCCCCAGCTACATTCTCCCGTCTGATGAATTATATATTCATGGATTACCTCGACAAATTCGTCGTGGTATATCTAGATGATATTCTGGTCTATTCTAAGAATAAAGAGGAACATGCTGAACATCTCTGCCTTGTTCTAGAAAGGCTCCGAGAACACCAGTTGTATGCCAAGTATTCCAAATGCGAATTTTGGCTTCCTGAAGTAACTTACCTTGGACATGTGATTTCCAAGGATGGGATTGCTGTTAACCCCGAACGAGTTCAGGCTATTCTCGACTGGACTCCCCCAAAGAATGTTAAGCAAGTCAGAAGTTTTCTCGGACTTGCTAGTTATTGCCGTCGATTCGTTGAGAACTTTTCCAAGATTGCAAAACCATTGACATATCTGCTTCACAAAGGTGTTAAATTTGAGTGGACAGAAAAATGTCAAGAAAGCTTTCAGACACTAAAAGATAAATTGACATCTGCCCCAGTACTAGCACCCCCGGATTCCCAAAAGGATTTCGTGATATACTGTGATGCATCTCGTCAAGGATTAGGCTGTGTCCTAATGCAAGAGCGCAAAGTGATTGCTTATGCCTCCCGGCAATTGCGTCCTCATGAAGAAAATTATCCCGTGCATGATCTTGAACTTTCTGCGGTTATCTATGCCTTGAAGCTATGGCGACATTACCTTCTCGGTAACCGTTGCGAGATATACACGGATCACCAAAGCTTGAAGTATTTATATACTCAACCGGATCTGAACCTTCATCAACAAAGATGGCTCGAAACAATTGCCGATTATGATATGAATATCTCATACACCCCCGGCAAGGCTAATGTAATGGCCGATGCTTTAAGTCGCAAGTCCTATAGCAACAATCTTATGGTTCAAGAAACACAACCTCTTCTCCATGAAGAGCTTTGCAAATTGAACCTCCATATTGTTCCACAGGGTTATCTCAATACCCTGGTTGTCGAACCAGATTTAGAACACGGCATTAAGGTTATGCAAAGGTATGACCCTGAAGTTGAAAAGATCAAGCGATACCTCGAGAAAGGAAAGCCGTCGAAATTCCATCTTGATGCAGATGGGATCCTATTTTTCCAACACCGTCTCTTCGTACCCAAGTTCAAGAATGAGAGGGAAAACGTTATGAAGGAAGCTCATGACACTCCCTTGTCCATTCACCCTGGTAGCACAAAGATGTACCGTGACATTTGTCAAAGATTCTGGTGGCCTAATATGAAGCGAGACATTGCTCGTTATGTTTCTGAGTGTGACGTTTGCCGCCGCGTTAAAGCCCAACATCAAAGGCCCGCAGGAACTCTGCAACCCCTGGAAATTCCTGAATGGAAATGGGACAAGGTCCAAATGGATTTCATTACTGGTTTTCCCAGATCTCAGAAGGGTAATGATGCTATATTTGTTGTCATTGACCGATTCTCTAAGGTTGCCCACTTTCTGCCTGTTAAGGAGACAATCACTGCTAGCCAGTTAGCAGACTTGTATGTTTCCCGAATTGTGTCACTCCACGGTGTTCCGTTGGAGATCAGTTCTGATCGTGGCAGCCTCTTCACCTCCAGATTCTGGAATAGTTTCCAAGAAGCTATGGGAACACATCTGTCGTTCAGTACCGCTTTTCACCCTCAGTCACAGGGTCAAGTTGAACGAGTGAATCAAGTGCTCGAAGATATGCTTCGAGCTTGCGTCATCTCCTTCGGTAAGAAATGGGAGGAATCTCTCCCGTATGCCGAATTCTCTTACAACAATAGCTATCAAGCTAGTCTGAAGATGGCACCGTTTGAAGTTCTATACGGTCGTAAGTGTCGAACCCCTCTGAATTGGTCAGAAACTGGGGAACGCTCACTCGTCGGACCGGACATTATTCGGCAAGCTGAAGAACAAGTCCGTATTGTTCGTGAACATTTGAAGTCTGCTCAGCCCCGTCTCCATCTCGCCGCCGACGCCGCACGTCGCCGCTTCGTCCCCGCCGGCCTGCCTCCCCATCGCCGTCGTCCCCGTCGACCACCCCGACCCCCGCTGCCCCGTCCCTACGGATCACGGTGAGGCCTCGGGCCTCTCCTCCCCCTCTCTGCTCCCGCACCTCGCCGCGCGCACCGCGCCCCCGTGCCGCCGCTCCGCCCGCGCTCGCCGGCTCGCGCACGCGCCCGCGCGCACCGCAGCCTCGCCGGGCCTCGCACACGCGCGCGCGTGCCCTGCCTCGCTACTGCTCGCGGATCTTGCCCCGCTTCGCCTCCGCGCGACCGCCGCCCGCTGCCGCTCCAGCCACCGCGCTGCCGCCCGCGGCCGCTCCAGCCACCGCGCCGCCGCCCCGCCTCCGGCCCCGCGTGCGCTCGCCTGCGCCCGCGCTTCGCCGCGCCCCCGACCGCCCGCGCCCGCCCGTGCGTCCCCTTTGGGCACCGGACATGTCCGGTCCCAAAAGGGGCACGCCCCGGACGTGTCCGCCCCTGGGCCACTGCCCAGTGGGGCCCGAACCCCCCCCTGTGACGCTGACAAATGGGGCCCACCCCCTAAAAACGATTTAAAAGAAATAGAAAATAAAAATAGAAATAAATAAAATAATTAATTAAATAATTAATTAGTTAATTAATTAGTTAATTAATCCTGATTAGGTTAATCTAATTAACTAATTAGTGTTAATTAATCAGTAATTAAATTAATTAAACCTAATTAACCTAACAGCCTAAGACAGGCGGGACCCACCCTGTCAGGTGGCTGCTGACGTCAGCATGATGTCATGCTGACGTCATCAATCACTGTTTCGGATAATGTTGAATTAAATAATTAATTAAATTTCAGAAATTAATAAAAACTTTAGAAAATCATATCTTTTAAACCGTAACTCCGATGAAAATACTTTGTACATGAAACTTGCTCAGAACGACGATACGAACCCGGATACGCCCTCGGTATCTCCGTCAGATGCCCGCAACTATAAGAACGTTGAACAATTAGACCGATTTCGATAAATGAATAGTGTCCAACTTTAATTAAATAAATCCGAATAAATTCCTAAATTAACTAAATCATTTAGTTAGGCAGTAGAACACCCCGGCATATCATTTAGACATGTCATACATATTGTTTGCATATTTGCCGTGGAATTTATTGTTTCTCTCCCCCTCCTTCTCTCTCGATAGACGCCGAGACCGACGACGCTGCACCAGGTTACGACTACTCTACCGACGAGCAGCCCGTTGACGACCTCCCTCTCTTGCCAGAGCAACCAGGCAAGCCCCCCCCCTTGAGCATTCCAGATATCGCCCATTCTATTCTCCTGCTTGCATTAGATTTCGCTACTGTTAATGTATGCTCCTATTCTGATGCATAGCCTGCTGTTGTAACCTGTTCATTGCTACCTTACCTGCCTATGATAAACTGATTAGTATAGGTTGGTAGTGAACCATCAGTGACCCCACCACCTTACCCTTGTTGCCCCTGCTTGATCATCGACGACTCGATCAACGTGATCGTCGACCAGAGACCGACACCTCACTTCACACCCCCCTAAGTTGTACGACTCTGCGTAGTAACTATCGAGTGCCGAGGGTGATACCTCGTAACGCACTCACGATGAATACTCTGCAGTATAGCTGTTCGGTCGTGGTCATCGAGGGTGATTCCTCCTTCTCCATGTCCGATACGACTCTGTCGTGCAACCCCTCAGTGTGAACCTCGAGGGTGATACCTCATACGTTCACCCTGATGATTATGACCACATGGTTACTTGACCTTTGTCACAGGCGGGTCCACCCTGGTGGGTACCCGCTGGGGAACTATGATTTCGGGTGTGCCGGAAGGGCACTCGAGTGTGACATTGTGGCGGAGCATCAGAGACTCTGATTGTCTCCGCTTGATACTAATTGAGCCTATTGGATTTGGGTGTGTGATCTGAGTGGGTCGACGTGCCCTATACGCACTACCACCACGCGGGATTATGGTTATGGGGCCCTCTGCGATGTACGTTTCTCCAAAAGCTTATCAGACGTCACGATTCACCGTGCGGGCTGATCGTCGGGATTGGGCTGGATACTTCACTGGCGAGTTCAGTGTCGCGCCTGCACCCCGGCCAGCCACGCAACGCGCAGGGTGCCCAGGGCGATGGCCCGAGACCCCTGGGTGCATAGGTTAGTCCGGCGTGCTGACCTCTCTGCTGAGCCTAGGTAGAGCGCTGCTTCGTGTTGATCTTCCGAGGACGGGCATTACCCAGCAAGTATGTCCGGCCAGAGTTGATCGAGCGTGTTGGGTAACAGTAGTGCACCCCTGCAGGGATGAATCTTCTATCGATAGCCGGTCCTACGGTAAAGGACGCTCAGTTTGTGTATCCCGATCTACTACTTAAACTGGATACTTGCTACTTAATTGAAGCTTCGGGATTACTTTCTCGCTGGGAGTCGAGGAAGGATCTTTGAGCTGTACTTCAACATGTTTGTTAAATAAAATGCTATTCTACTCTCTTCTACTGCTGCAAGATGATGGCTTTGAGAAGATGTTTGAAGATGCTAGTCTTCGATAGGACTAGGCCTTTCTCTCTATTCTGGCATTTCTGCAGCCCAGTCCACATATACAGCCTTTTCTCCATTGATAATGTTGCATATGTAGTATAGATCCTTGCTTGCTGAGTACTTCGGATGAGTACTCACGGTTGCTTTATTTTCTCTTTTCCCCCATATACCCCACCTTGATGATACACCAGACGATGGAGTCCAGGAGCCAGACGCCACCACCGGAGCCTACTACCAGGCGGGTCCAGAGGGCACGTACTACTGGATCGAGCCAGCTAACCAGGAGTAGGATCGGAGGCTCCCAGGCAGGAGGCCAACGCCTTTCGATCTAGTGTCGCTGTTTGTGCTAGCCTTCTTAAGGCAGAACTTGTCTAACTATGTCTGTACCCAGATATTATTTGTATGACTGACTTATGTATTCGGATCTTCGGATCCCTGGTCTGTAATATTGTGGACCTCCGTTTATTTGTGTTTAGAGTTGTGTTGTGATATCTTCCCGTGAGTCCCTGGGCTTGATCGTACACGTTTGCGTGTATGATTAGTGTACGATTGAACCGGGGGCGTCACACCAGCGCCCCCCCCCCCCTCGTCGTGGCCCCGACTGGCCGCGTCCAGTTCGGGCGCCCCGCAGCGCCCCAGCGCCCGCTCGCCCGCGCGCCCGTGCACGCTGTGGCCAGGGCCACTGACCACTGGGCCAGTGCCCCCCTGGCCCAATGACATGTGGGGTCCGGTCCCACCGAACGTTTTAGAAAAAGAAAAATAAATAAATAAAAAAATAATTGATAAAAACAATTAATTAATTAATCCTAATTAGGTTAATCTAATTAACTAATTAGTGTTAATTAAATAGTAATTAGTAATTAACTTAATTAACCGCTGACATCAGCATGAGGTCATGCTGATGTCATCATCAGCACAGTTTCGGATAATGTTGAATTAAATAATTAATTAAATTCCAGAAATTAATAAAAACTTTAGAAAATCATATTAAATAAACCGTAACTCCGATGAAAATAATTTATATATGAAACTTGCTCAGAATTTCGATACGAACCCGAATACGTCCTTCGTATTCCCGTCAGACGCCCGCAGCTATAAGAACATTGAACTTTTAGACCGATTTCAGTAAATGAATAGTGCCCAACTTTAATTAAATAAATCCGAATAAATTCCTAAATTAACTAAATCATTTAGTTAGGCAGTAGAACACCCCGGCATATCATTTAGACATGTCATACATGTTGTTTGCATTATTGCCGTGAATTTATTGTTTCTCTCCCCCTCCTTCTCTCTCTCGATAGACGCTGAGACCGACGGCGCTGCACCAGGATACGACTACTCTACCGACGAGCAGCCCGTTGACGACCTTCCCCTCTTGCCAGAGCAACCAGGCAAGCCCCCCCCTTGAGCATTCCAGATATCGCCCATTCTATTCTCCTGCTTGCATTAGATTTCGCTACTGTTAATGTATGCTCCTATTCTGATGCATAGCCTGCTGTTGTAACCTGTTCATTGCTACCTTACCTGCCTATGATAAACTGATTAGTATAGGTTGGTAGTGAACCATCAGTGACCCCACCACCTTACCCTTGTTGCCCCTGCTTGATCATCGACGACTCGATCAACGTGATCGTCGACCAGAGACTGACACCTCACTTCACACCCCCTAAGTTGTACGACTCTGCGTAGTAACTATCGAGTGCCGAGGGTGATACCTCGTAACGCACTCACGATGAATACTCTGCAGTATAGCTGTTCGGTCGTGGTCATCGAGGGTGATTCCTCCTTCTCCACTTCCGATACGACTCTGTCGTGCGACCCCTCAGTGTGAACCTCGAGGGTGATACCTCATACGTTCACCCTGATGATTTGACCACACGGCTACTTGACCTTTGTTACAGGCGGGTCCACCCTGGTGGGTACCCGCTGGGGATCTATGATTTCGGGTGTGCCGGAAGGGCACTCGAGTGTGACATTGTGGCGGAGCATCAGAGACTCTGATTGTCTCCGCTTGATACTAATTGAGCCTATTGGATTTGGGTGTGTGATCTGAGTGGGTCGACGTGCCCTATACGCACTACCACCACGTGGGATAATGGTTATGGGACCCTCTGCAAAGTACGTTTCTCCGAAAGCTCGTCTGACGTCACGATTCACCGTGCGGGCTGATTGTCGGGATTGGGCTAGATACTTCACTGACGAGTTCAGTGTCGTGCCTGCACCCCGGCCAGTCTCGCAACGCGCAGGGTGCCCAGGGCGATGGCCCGAGACCTCTGGGTGCATAGGTTAGTCCGGCGTGCTGACCTCTCTGCCGAGCCTAGGTAGGGCGCTGCTTTGTGTTGATCTTCCGAGGACGGGCATTACCCAGCAAGTGTGTCCGGCCAGAGTTGATCGAGCGTGTTGGGTAACAGTAGTGCACCCCTGCAGGGATGAATCTTCTATCGATAGCCGGTCCTACGGTAAAGGACGCTCAGTTTGTGTATCCCGATCTACTACTTAAACTGGATACTTGTTACTTAATTGAAGCTTCGGGATTACTTTCTCGCTGGGAGTCGAGGAAGGATCTTTGAGCTGTACTTCAACATGTTTGCTAAATAAAATGCTATTCTACTCTCTTCTACTGCTGCAAGATGATGGCTTTGAGAAGATGTTTGAAGATGCTAGTCTTCGATAGGACTAGGCCTTTCTCTCTATTCTGGCATTTCTGCAGCCCAGTCCACATATACAGTCTTTTCTCCATTGATAATGTTGCATATGTAGTATAGATCCTTGCTTGCTGAGTACTTCGGATGAGTACTCACGGTTGCTTTATTTTCTCTTTTCCCCCATATACCCCACCTTGATGATACACCAGACGATGAAGTCCAGGAGCCAGACGCCACCACCGGAGCCTACTACCAGGCGGGTCCAGAGGGCACGTACTACTGGATCGAGCCAGCTGACCAGGAGTAGGATCGGAGGCTCCCAGGCAGGAGGCCAACGCCTTTCGATCTAGTGTCGCTGTTGGTGCTAGCCTTCTTAAGGCAGAACTTGTCTAACTATGTCTGTACCCAGATATTATTTGTATGACTGACTTATGTATTCGGATCTTCGGATCCCTGGTCTGTAATATTATGGACCTCCGTTTATTTGTGTTTAGAGTTGTGTTGTGATATCTTCCCGTGAGTCCCTGGGCTTGATCGTACACGTTTGCGTGTATGACTAGTGTACGATTGAACCGGGGGCGTCACAGGAACCATGGAGGCCAGGCTCGAAGCTATGGAGCAGGAGGTCTTCAAGTGCAAAGGGATGGTGGAGCGTGGACTCAATGCCAATCACCTCATGATTACGGATTTCACCCATGATCACAAGGTGGATGGCCGGTCTATGAAGGACATCGTCTTCACCCTCAACAAGCAAATCAATTTTCTACAAAGCCAAATCTATGATCTCCAAAATCAAATATTTGAATATGAGGCAAGATTTAAAGGTATGAGTTTAGCTGCCAGTTGCAGGACTCGTGAGACTCGTGCTTCCTTTTATGATGGTGAGCCGCTGCCATGGAAGCCGGAGGATAAGCTCGCTACTACCTCATCACCACCACCACCATCATCTTCCCCACCAAAGGAGACTTGAGTACATGGGTATGGGCACTCCCCTTGGCTTTTGCCAAGCTTGGGGGAGATGCCCCGGTATCGTATCACCCTCACTTTTACTACCTTTACCTATTTTTAGTTCGATCTTTAGTTTTATCATGAATTGGTTGAATAAAAGTTTAGCATGATCCCTCTTTGAGTGTTAGTTTTCATGATATGTCTATCTATGTAATCGAGTGAGAGTTATATAATAAAGTTTACTTTGAGTCTTTGCTTCTTTACTTTTATGTTGCATTCAAATGAAAGGAAATAAATGAAAAGAGATCCTATGCTAATCTTATGGTAAGTAATGACATCACATAAGGAAAAGTATAAGTGGTAAAATTTATTGGAGATTGACAAACACAGCATTGGTCAATGATGCAACGCATGAAAGAATTAATAAGGGAAGAGAAGATTCACATGCAAATACACTATCTTGGACATCTTCTATGATTGTGAGCACCCATTAAATATTATATGTCAAAATTGTTGACGTTGGACAAGGAAGACAACGTAATGATTTATGTTTGTTCATATTCACATAGAAGTTCTATTGCCATAGATCCTTCAACATGCGGTGCTTGCTCAATATCTTTGCTAGCCAAAATTCCGCACTAAGTAGAGATACTACTTGTGCATCCAAAAACCCTAAACCCAAACTCATGTTTTGAGAGTCCACCATACCTACCTATGGATTGAGTAAGCTCCTTCAAGTAAGTTGTCATCAGTGCAATAAGGCAATAAAATTTGCTTCTAAATGTGTTGGATCATTTAGTGTAAGAGAAAATTGAGCGTTGTACGAACTTGTGATGGCAAAGTAATAAAAGCGACGGATTGCATAATAAAGGTTGCTATCATAAGGGGCAATATAACGTGATGTTCTTTTGCATTAAGGGATTTGGCATACAAAACAAAAAGTGCATGACAACCTCTGCTTCCCTCTATGAAGGGCCTATCTTTTACTTTTATGTATTTACTTTTATGCAAGAGTCAAAGTATTCTTCCCTATTCCTTTTTATTTTTCTCTTTTTGCAAGCATCATGTGGTGAGGAAAGATCTAGGCACATATATCCAGTTGGATATGAGTGAGCATGAGTTATTATTATTGACATCACCCTTGAGGTGAATAAGTTGGGAGGCGAAACTATAAGCCCCTATCTTTCTATGTGTCCGGTTGAAACTTTTTGCTCATGGGTATGCTGTGAGTGTTAGCAATCATAGAAGATTAAATGACGGTTGGGTATGTGGACTTTCCAAGAGGCTCCGATACTAGACCCTTCCGGAAAATATGATGAATTGTAGTTGCAAAGTTGACTGAGAACATAGTTTGTTGGGTTTCAATAGAGTTTATGCTTTTTACTTCGATGTTGTGATGAATTGTTACTTGTTCATGAGAAGTTATATGATAAAAGCTTTATGATAAAGTTTGTTGCTGTTATGATAATAAGCATGATGCTACTATGTTCGTATTTTGTTTTTATCGACACCTCTCTCTCTCTCTAAGCATGTGGACATGTTTTTTGATATCGGTTTTTCGCTTGAGGACAAGCGAGGTCTAAGCTTGGGGGAGTTGATACGTCCATTTTGCATCATGATTTTCTACTATTATTTATAATGTTTTTATGCATAATAAAACTTTATGGAGTAATTCTAGTTCATTTTCTCTCATAATATGCAAGGTTTACACAAAGAGGGAGAATACCGGTAGCTAGAATTCTGGACCTAAAAAAGCTACGTCAGAGATACCTATTCTGCACAACTCCAAATAAGCTGAAACGTCACAGAGAATTATTTTGGAATATATGAAAAATACTAGAGCAAATAACTACGTGAGAGGGCCACCTGGTGACCACAAGACACCAGGGTGCGCCAGGCCCCCCAGGCGCGCCCTGGTGGGTTGTGGTCAGCCCGGCCCACCTCCGGTGCCCATCTTCTGGTATATAAGTCATTTTGACCTAGAAAAAATAAGGAGAGGATTTTTGGGGCGGAGCACCGCCATCTCGAGGCGAAACTTGGGCAGGAGCACTTTTGCCCTCCGACGGAGTGATTCCGCCAGGGGAACTTTCCTCCCAGAGGGGGAAATCGAAGCCATCGTCATCACCAACAACCCGCTCATCTTTGGCAGGCCAATCTCCATCAACAGCACCATCTCCTCTCAAGCCCTAGTTCATCTCTTGTGTTCAATCTTTGTACCGGAACCTCAGATTGGTACCTGTGGGTGACTAGTAGTGTTGATTACATCTTGTAGTTGATTACTATATGGTTTATTTTGTGGAAGATTATATGTTTAGATCCATTATGCTATTTAATACCCCTCTGATCTTGAGAATGAATATCATTTGTGAGTAGTTATTTTAGTTCTTGAGGTCACGGGAGAAGTCATGTTGCAAGTAATCATGTGAACTTGATATGTGTTCGATATTTTGATGATATGTATGTTGTGATTCCCTTAGTGGTGTCATGTGAACGTCGACTACATGGCACTTCACCATCTTTGGGCCTAAGGGAATGCATTGTGGAGTAGTTATTAGATGATGGGTTGCTAGAGTGCAGAAGCTTAAACCCTAGTTTATGCGCTACTTTGTAAGGGGCTGATTTGGATCCATATGTTTAATTCTATGGTTAGATTTTATCTTAATACTTTTCTCATAGTTGCGGATGCTTGTGAGGGGGTTAATCATAAGTGGGAGGTTTGATCAAGTAAGAACAACACCCAAGCACCGGTCCACCCACATATCAAATTACCAAAGTAGCGAACGCAAATCAAACCAACATGATGGAAGTGATTAGATGAAATTCCCGTGTGCCCTCCAGAACACTTTGCTTATTATAAGAGACCATTTTGGCCTGTCCTTTGTCACAAAAGGATTGGTCTACCTTGCTGCACTCTATTTACCGTTACCGTTACTTGTCCATTACAAATTATCTTGCTATCAAACTACCTGTTACCGACTATTTCAGTGCTTGCAGAAAATACCTTGCTGAAAACCACTTGTCATTTCCTTCTGCTCCTCATTGGGTTTGACACTCTTACTTATTGAAAGGACTACGATTGATCCCCTATACTTGTGGGTCATCAATTACTTTGCCATCACAAGTTCATACAATGCTTAATTTCTCTTACACTAAATGATCAAACACATTTAGAAGCAATTTTTATTGCCTTATTGCACCAATGACAACTTACTTGAAGGATCTTACTCAATCCATAGGTAGGTATGGTGGACTCTCAAAAAATGAGTTTGGGTTTATGGTTTTTGGATGCACAAGTAGTATCTCTACTTAGTGCGGAATTTTTAGCAAAGATATTGAGGAAGCACCACATGTTGAAGGATCTATGACAATATAACTTCTATGTGAATCTGAACAAACATAAATCATTACATTGTCTTCCTTGTCCAACGTCAACAATTTTGGCATATAATATTTAATGGGGGCTCATAATCATAAAAGATGTCCAAGATAGTGTATTTGCATGTAAATCTTTTCTTCCGTTATTAATTCTTTCATGAACTGCATCATTGACCAATGCTGTGTTTGTCAACCTTCAACAAATTTTACCACTTATACTTTTCCTTATGTGGTGTCATTACTTACCATAAGATTAGCATACGATCTTTTTCATTTGTTTCCTTTATTTTGATTGAAACATAAAAGTAAAGAAGAAAAAACTCAAACTAAACTTTATTATATAACTCTCACTCGATTACATAGATAGATAGATCACGAAACTAACACTCGAAAATAGATCATACTAAATTTTTATTCAACTAGATCACGAAATAGCTAAGGATCGAACTAAAAATAGGTAAAGGTAATAAAAGTGATGGTGATACGATATCAGGGCACCTCCCCCAAGCTTGGCACAAGCCAAGGGGAGTGCCCATACTCGTGTACTCAAGTCTCGTTTGGTGGGGAAGATGATGAAGGTGGCGGTGATGAGGTAGTGAGTTTGTCCTCCGGCTTCCAGGGCAGGGGTTCACCATCAAAAGAGGATGCACGAGTCTCCCAAGTCCTGCAACTGGCAGCTAAACTCATACCTTTAAACCTTGCTTCATACTCAAAAACTTGGTTTTGAAGATCATAGATTTGACTTTGCAAAAAATTGATTTGCTCGTTGAAGATGAAGACGATGTCCTTCATGGACCGGCCATCCACCATGTGATCATGGGTGAATTCCGTGATCATGGAGTGATTGGCGCTGAGTCCACGCTCCACCATCCCTTGGCACTTGAAGATGTCTTGTCCACCGCCTTGAGCCTGGCCTCCATGCTTCTCATCCTCTTGGGCCCCTGAACATCCCGGATGTGGAGCACCCCCTCACGCATCTCAATGGCTTGAGGGTGCTTCATCACCTCCGACAAGTACGGGTTGATGACCCTCTCGAAGAACTTGTCCTTGGAGGAGCTTGGTGGAGCCATGGAGATCTAGATCTGACGAGAAATAGCACAAAACAAGAACAGAAGATTTTTATGCGATACGGTAGTCAAATCGTTCGGGGGTATATATAAAGATTTTTTATCTTGGGAAACAAGCAATATGGAAGGAAAACGGAGTCGGGAAGGTGCCCGAGGGCACCACAACCCACCAAGGCGCGCCATGGTGTATCGTGGCCACCTCGGTTGCCTTCCCAGTTATTTCTTAATTTCATGATTTTTATAATATTCCAAAACTGACAGAAAATATTTTTGCGGATTTTTTGGAGTCCGTTTACTTACTGTATCACGTACCTCCTCTTTTTCAGGGTTCTGGAGTGTTCCTCCGGTGTCATGGTTTGGATAATATTGGTTTCAACATTAATAGGCGTCCCTGAGATATAATGCTTAATTCTTTGCCCATTGACCACCTTTGGATTAGTGCCTTCGGCATTATTGATCTTAATGGCTCCAGAACGATAAACTTCTTCGATAATATATGGTCCTTCCCATTTGGAAAGAATCTTTCCTGCAAAAAATCTAAAACGAGAGTTGTACAATAGAACATATTCACCCACTTTGAATTCCTGCTTTTGGATTCTTTTGTCATGCCATCTTTTAACTTTTTCTTTAAATAAATTAGCATTTTCATAAGCTTGGGTTTTCCATTCATCTAGTGAGCTAATATCAAATAACCTCTTTTCACCGGCAAATTTGAAGTCATAATTGAGTTCTTTAATTGCCCAATATGCTTTATGTTCTAACTCAAGAGGCAACTGACAAGCTTTTCCATAATCCATTTTATAAGGAGACATACCCATAGAAATTTTATAAGCTGTTCTATAGGCCCAAAGTGCATCATCTAGTTTCTTATACCAATTCTCTTGGGACCTATTGACAGCTTTTTGTAATATTAATTTTATTTCTCTATTGCTAAGTCCAACTTGACCACTAGATTGAGGATGATAGGGTGATGCAATTCTATGGCTAACATCATATTTAGCAAGCATTTTACGGAAACCACCATGAATAAAGTGTGAACCACCATCAGTCATTAGATATCTAGGGACTCCAAACCTTGGGAAAAATAAATTCTTTAAACATTTTATTGGAGGTGTTATGATCAGCACTACTAGTTGGAATAGCTTCTACCCACTTAGTAACATAATCAACAGCAACCAAAATATGTGTATACCCGTTAGAGGAACGAAAATGTCCCATATAATCAAAACCCCAAACATCAAATGGTTCAACAACAAGTGAATAATTCATAGGCATTTCCTGACGCTTACCGATATTACCTATTCTCTGGTATTCATCACAAGACAAGACAAACTTACGGGCATCCTGAACAGAGTAGGCAAATAAAAACCAGATTGTAGTACCTTATGTGCAGTTCTATCTCCTGCATGATGTCCTCCATATGCTTCGGAATGACATTTCTGTAGGATTTTTTTCTGTTCATGCTCAGGTACATAACGTCTAATAATACCATCTACTCCTTCTTTATAAAGATGTGGGTCATTGATACGTCTCCGTCGTATCTATAATTTTTGATTGTTTCATGCCAATATTATACAACTTTCACATATTTTTGGCAACTTTTTATATGATTTATTGGACTAACCTATTGATCCAGTGCCCAGTGTCAGTTCCTGTTTGTTGCATGTTTTTTGTTTCGTAGAAAATCCATATCAAACGAAGTCCAAATGCGATAAAAAATTTACGGAGAATTATTTTGGAATATTTATGATTTTTGGGTGGTGGAATCAATGAAAACGGGGGCCCACAGTGACCACAACCCACCAGGGCGCGCCGGGCAACCCCTGGCGTGCCCAGGTATCTTGTGCCCTCCTCGAACATCAGTTGGGGCCCTTCTTCTGGTGCAAGAAAGATAATTTATGGAAAAAAAGTCCTGTTAAAATCTCAGCGCAATCGGAGTTACAGATCTCCGGGAATTTAAGAAACGGTGAAGGGCCAGATCTGGGGAACGCGAAACAGAAGAGAACAGAGAGGGAGATCCAATCTCGGAGGGGCTCCCGCCCCTCCACCACCATGGAGGCCATGGACCAGAGGGGGAACTCTCCTCCCATCTAGGGGGGAGGCCAAGGAAGAAGAAGAAGGAGGGGGGCTCTCTCCCCCTCTCTCCCGGTGGCGCCGGAGTGCCGCCGGGGCAAGGATCGTGACGGCGATCTGCATCAACAATCTTGCTACCGTCAACACCAACTTTCTCCCCCCCCCATGCAGCGGTGTAACACCCCTTCTCCCCCCTGTAATCTCTACTGAAACATGGTGCTCAACTCCATATATTATTTCCCAATGATCTATGGTTATCATATGATGTTTGAGTAGATCCGTTTTGTCCTATGGGTTAATCATGATCTTGTTGGTATGATTGTATATTCTATTTATGGTGCTGTCCTACGGTGCCCTCCGTGTTGCGCAAATGGAGGGGCCCCCTCTGTAGGGTGTTGCAATATGTTCATGATTTGCTTATTGTCGGTGTTGCGGGGGTGACAGCAGCCTAAACGCGGATAAGTGGGTTATGGCGTATGGGAGTAAAGAGGACTTGATACTTAATCCTATGGCTTGGTTTCACGACCTTAATGATCTTTAGTAGTTGCGGATGCTTGCTAGAGTTCCAATCATAAGTGCATATGATCCAATTAGAGAAAGTATTTTAGCTCATGCTTCTTCCTCATGTAAAATTGCAAGAATGATTACCGGTACTTGTTATCGATTGCCTAGGGACAAATGACTTTCTTGTTGACAAAAGCTATCTACTTTTATTACCTTGCAATTTACTCATAGTTTTATTCTCGCAAAGTACTCGTAGTTTTATTCTCGCAAAATAGTTTCATACTTGTTTTAGGTAAAGCAAACGTCAAGTGTGCGTAGAGTTGTATCGGTGGTCGATAGAACTTGAGGGAATATTTTTTCTACCTTTAGCTCCTCTTTGGGTTCGACACTCTTATTTATCGAAGAAGGCTACAAATGATCCCCTATACTTGTGGGTTATCAAGACCTTTTTATGGTGCCGTTGCCGGGGAGCAATAGCGTGGGGTGAATATTCTCGTGTGTGCTTGTTTGCTTTATCACTAAGTAGTTTTTATTTCCTGTTCTAACTTGTTCTCTATCTTTAGTTATGGATATGGAACACGAAATACCAAAAAAATGAGTTGTACTTGATACTCATGGAGATGGGGAACCTCCTAAAACCCTTGATGCTCGTTATGTGAAAAATATTATGCAATACTTTGATAATCCTGAGAAAACCCCGTTCAACTTGATAATGGGAGACACGTTGGATCAACGTGAATACTTTAGGGATTATCGCTTGACACAAAAAGGGAAACTGTTATGGGATCAAATTCATATGTTGAAATTGTATACTTGGAATCTACGCTCTAGATATGATTATAGTTGTTGCTCTAGGATGGATGCTCCACACCTTCCCTTTTCATGCAAATTTAATGACAATGAAACCTTAGCTTCTTATGCTAATGGTAGATATGATTACTATGATGTGGAACGAATAGAAGAATTTGTTGCTTTTAAGGGTGCTTATGAAATTGAATCTTTGTTTGAAAAGTTTGAAGATTTTGATGATTCGGTTTATATACCTAAATTTTTTGCTATCCTTAAATATTGCTATGACAATTATAAATTCAATTACGATATTGATGTATTTATTGAGAAAGTCTCCGCTGTCCAAGAAGAGACTAATATTTTGCAGGAGTCTATGGAAGAAAAAATTAATGAAACTGTGAGCTCATTGGATGAAAAAGATGATGAGGAGAGCAAAGAACAAGCGGAGGAAGAGAGGATTGATCACCCGTGCCCACCTTCTAATGAGAGTAACTCTTCAACTCATACATTGTTTAATGCCCCTTCGTTCTTACCGAAGGATGAATGCTATGATCTCATTGATTCGTTTGAAATATCCCTTTTTGATGAACTTGATGATTGCTATGCTTGTGGCCTTGATTCCAATATGAATTATGCTTATGGAGAAGAACTTGCTATTGTCCCTTATGTTAAAAATGAAATTGTTGCTATTGCACGCACACATGATAGTCCTATTATCTTTTTGAATTCTCCAAACTACACTATATTGGAGAAGTTTTCTCTTATTAAGGATTATATTGATGGGTTACATTCTACCACTACACATGATGATTTTTATGAATATAATATGCATGTGCTTGCTGCTCCTACTTGCAATTATTATGAGAGAGGAACTATATCTCCACCTCTCTATGTTTCCAACACGATAAAATTGCAAGAAACTGCTTATGCTATGTATTGGCCTTTTCTTGATGTGCATGCATTGTTCTTGTATGACATGCCGATGCATAGGAAGAGAGTTAGACTTCATCATTGCATGATATATGTTGCTTTGTGCTCGCTACTAAATGCCAAATCATTGCTAATTAAAATTGGCTTTGATATACCTTGGGATCCGGGTGGATCCATTACTTGAGCACTTTATGCCTAGCTTAATGGCTTTAAAGAAAGTGCTGCCAGGGAGACAACCCGGAAGTTTTAGAGAGTCATTTATTTCTGTTGAGTGCTTTTATAAAGTTTAAAAACAAAAAAAATATAGAGGGGAACCTTAAAACTTCACAAAAAGAGAAGCGATTGAAAGGTGATGCATTGGAGAAGTGAGGGTCGACCTTGAACACTTGTGTTCATGCTCATGGAAACAATGTAAATTTTTCATGGAAGTTTCTCACAAAAATAATTATCCCCTTGTAAAAATCCATTGTATTATAAAAATAATGTGCCAAGATTTGCCTTTAGGATGATTAGATTGCTTGTTGGTATGTGCGGTGCAAAAACAGAAACTTTGGCTGTAGTGCGCGATTTTACATTTTTTACTGAAATGTCAAAAGCTTATGAAACTTTATGTATAGTATTTATATACAATTTTTTAATTTTTTTCCTAATTTTTCAGAATTTTTAGAGTTACAGAAGTATGGTGAATGTTCAGATTACTACAGACTGTCCTGTTTAAGACAGATTCTGTTTTTGATGCATTGTTTTGCTTGTTTTGATGAAACTATCGATTTTTATCGGTGGTATAAGCCATGGAAAAGTTATATTACAGTAGATACAATGCAAAAACAAAATATGAATTGGTTTGCGACAGTACTTAAAGTAGTGATTTGCATTATTATACTAACGGATCTCACGAGGTTTCTGTTGAGTTTTGTGTGGATGAAGTGATCAAAGAGCAAGGAGGTCTCGATATGAGAAGAAGGAGGAGAGGCAAGAGCTAAAGATTGGGGATTCCCAAGGCACCCCAAGTAAATATTCAAGGAGACTCAAGCGTCTAAGCTTGGGGATGCCCCGGAAGGCATCCCATCTTTCTTCAACGAGTATCGGTATGTTTTCGTTTTCGCTTCGTTCATGTGATATGTGCAAATCTTGGAGCGTCTTTTGTGTTTAGTTTTTATTTTTCTTTTATGCACCATGCTGGTATGATATAGTCCATGGTTGATTTATAGAATGCTCATTGCACTTCACTTATATCTTTTGAGTATGGCTTTATAGAATGCTTCATGTGCTTCACTTATATCATTTGAAGTTTGGATTGCCTGTTTCTCTTCACATAGAAGACCGTTATTTTAAGAATGCTCTTTTGATTCACTTATATTTATTAGAGCAAGATATTTTGTAGAAAAAACTAAACTCTCATGCTTCACTTATATCTATTTAGAGAGTCAACAGGAATTGGTCATTTGCATGGTTAGTCATAAAATCCTACATAAAACTTATGGATCACTGAATATGATATGTTTGATTCCTTGCAATAGTTTTGCGATATAGAGATGGTAATATGTGGGAGGTACTAGTAAACGGTTGTGGTTAGTAGGAATATTGGTGATTAGGGTTTGTGATTCCCGAAGCATGCACGTATAGTCTCTCGTTATGCTATGAAGTTGGAGCATGATTTATTATAAATTGTCTTCCTTATGAGTGGCGGTCGGGGACGAGCAATGGTCTTTTCCTACCAATCTATCCCCCTATGGGCATGTGTAGTAGTACTTTGCTTTGAGGGCTAATAAACTTTTGCAATAAGTATATGAGTTCTTCATGACTAATGTGAGTCCATGGATTATACGCGCTCTTACCTTTCCGCAATTTGCTAGCCTCTACGGTACCGTGCATTGCCCTTTCTCACCTCGAGATGTGGTGCAAACTTCGTAGGTGCATCCAAACCCCCGTGATATGATACGCTCTATCACACATAAGCCTTATTATATCTTCCTCAAAACAGCCACCATACCTACCTATTATGACCTTTCCATAGCCGTTCCGAGATATATTGCCATGCAACTTCCACCGCTTCCGTTTTGATGACTTGAGCATTCATTGTCATATTGCTTTGCATGATCGTAAGATAGCTAGCATGATATTTCCATGGCTTGTCCATTTTTTGATATCGTTGTTATGCTAGATCATTGCACATCCTGGTACACTGCCAGAGGCATTCATATAGAGTCATACTTTGTTCTAGGTATCGAGTTGTAATTTTTATTTCTTTTGAGTTATAAGTAAATAGAAGTGTGATGATCATCATTATTCATTATTAGAGCATGTCCCAGTGAGGAAAGGATGATGGAGACTATGATTCCCCCACAAGTCGGGATGAGACTCCGGACAATGAGAGAAAAAAAAGAAAAAAAAGGAAAAAAAGGAAAAAGAAAACATAGAAAAAAAGAGAGAAGGGGCATTGCTACTATCTTTTACCACACTTGTGCTTCAAAGTAGCACCATGTTTTTCATATAGAGAGTCTCCTTTGTAGTCACTTTCATATACTAGTGGGGATTTTTCATTATAGAACTTAGCTTGTATATTCCGATGATGGGCTTCCTCAAATGCCCGAGGTCTTCATGAGCAAGCAAGTTGGATGCACACCCACTTAGTTTTCATATTGAGCTTTCATACACTTATAGCTCTTAGTGCATCCGTTGCATGGCAATCCCTACTCCTCACATTGATATCAATTGATGGGCATCTCCATAGCCCGTTGGTTAGCCGCGTTGATGTGAGACTTTCTTACTTTTTGTATTCTCTATATTTACCCCTATCATCATACTCTATTCCATCCATAGTGCTATATCCATGGCTTGCGCTCATGTATTGCGTGAGAGTTGAAAAAGCTGAAGCGCGTTAAAAAGTATGAACCAATTGCTTGGCTTGTCATCAGGGTTGTGCATGATAAATACTTTGTGTTAAGAAGACAGAGCATGACAAGATTATATGATTTTGTAGGGATAGCTTTCTTTAGCGTCGATATTTTGAAAGACATGATTGTTTGTTGGGATGCCTGAGTATTGATGTCTTTATGTCAAATTATAGACTATTGCTTTGAATCACTTATGTCTTAATATTCATGCCATGATTAGATATATGATCGAGTTTATGGTAGGTAGCATTCCACACCAAAAATTATCTTTTTTTATCATTTACCTACTCGAGGACGAGCAGGAATTAAGCTTGGGGATGCTGATACGTCACCGTCGTATCTATAATTTTTTATTGTTTCATGCCAATATTATACAACTTTCACATATTTTTGGCCACTTCTTATATGATTTATTGGACTAACCTATTGATCCAGTGCCTAGTGCCAGTTTTTGTTTGTTGCATGTTTTTTGTTTTGCAGAAAATCCATATCAAATGAAGTCCAAACATGATAAAAATTTACTGAGAATTATTTTGGAATATTTATGATTTTTGGGAGGTGGAATCAACGAAAACGGGGGCCCACAGTGACCACAACCCACCAGGGCGCGCCGAGCACCCCCTAGCGCGCCCAGGTATCTTGTGCCCTCCTCGAATGTCGGTTGGGGCCCTTCTTTTGGCTCAAGAAAGATAATTTATGGAAAACAATCGTGTTACAATCTCAGCGCAATCGGAGTTACGGATCTCCGAGAATTTAAGAAACGGTGATGGGCTAGATCTGGGGAACGCGAAGAAGAGAACAGAGAGGGAGATCCAATCTCGGAGGGGCACTCGCCCCTCCGCCGCCATGGAGGCCATGGACCAGAGGGGGAACTCTCCTACCATCTAGGGGGAGGCCCAGGAAGAAGAAGAAGGAGGGGGGCTCTCTCCCCCTCTCTCCCGGTGGCGCCGGAGTGCCGCTGGGGCAAGGATCGTGATGGCGATCTACATCAACAATCTTGCTACCGTCAACACCAAATTTCTCCCCCTCTATGCAGCGGTGTAACACCCCTTATCCCCACTGTAATCTCTACTTAAACATGGTGCTCAACTCCATATATTATTTCCCAATGATCTATGGTTATCATATGATGTTTAAGTAGATCTGTTTAGTCCTATGGGTTAATCATGATCTTAGTTGGTATGATTGTATATTTTATTTATGGTGCTGTCCTACGGTGCCCTCTGTGTCATGCAAACGGAAGGGCCCCCTCTGTAGGGTGTTGCAATATGTTCATGGTTTGCTTATTGTCGGTGTTGCGGGGGTGACAGCAGCCTAAACGCGGATAAGTGGGTTATGGCGTATGGGAGTAAAGAGGACTTGATACTTAATGCTATGGTTGGGTTTCACGACCTTAATGATCTTTAGTAGTTGCAGATGCTTGCTAGAGTTCCAATCATAAGTGCATATGATCCAAGTAGAGAAAGTATGTTAGCTCATGCCTCTCCCTCATGTAAAATTGCAAGAATGCTTACCGGTACTTGTTATCGATTGCCTAGGGACAAATGACTTTCTTGTTGACAAAAGCTATCTACTTTTATTACCTTGCAATTTACTCGTAGTTTTATTCTCACAAAGTACTCATAGTTTTATTCTCGCAAAATAGTTTCATACTTGTTTTAGGTAAAGCAAACGTCAAGTGTGCATAGAGTTGTATCGGTGGTCGATAGAACTTGAGGGAATATGTGTTCTACCTTTAGCTCCACGTTGGGTTCGACACTCTTATTTATCGAAGAAGGCTACAAACGATCCCCTATACTTGTGGGTTATCAGTCATCCCAAAAGTAATGTCTTAAATCATAGAAGAATTTTTTTTCTTTAGTTGGTATGTGAAACTGGGTGGTATATATTTAGCAACAATATAATTAGCATAGTCAGCATACTAAGGAGTGTTATGAGAAGCATTTATTACAGCTAATTTTTCATCAGGAAAGCTATCATCTATAGGTAGTGGGTCATCAAGAACATTCTCTAACCTAGACAAGTTATCAGCTACGGGGTTCTCAGCTCCTTTCCTATCAGTGATATGTAAATCAAATTCTTGTAGCAAGAGAACCCACCTAATGAGTCTAGGTTTAGCATCTTTCTTTTCTATAAGATATTTTATAGCAGAATGATTAGTGTGAACAATTACTTTGGAATCAACAATGTAAGATCTGAATTTATCACAAGCAAACACAACTGCTAAAAATTCTATTTCACTAGTAGCATAATTTCTTTGGGCACTTTCTAGAGTTTTGCCAGCATAATGGATAACATTTAATTTCTTATCAACTCTTTGTCCTAGAACAGCACCAGCAGCATAATCACTAGCATCACACATAATTTCAAAAGGCAAGTTCCAATCAGGTGGTTGAACAATAGGTGCAGAAATTATGGCTTTCTTAAGTGTTTCAAAGGCTTCTACACAATCATCATCAAAAATAAATGGAACATCCTTTTGTGAAAGATTAGTGAGAGGCTTAGAAATTTTAGAGAAGTCTTTAATAAATCCCCTATAGAAACCAGCAGGACCAAGGAAGCTTCGAATACCTATAATATCTTGAGGACATGGCATTTTCTCAATTGCATCAACTTTAGATTTATCCACCTTAATACCTCGTTCAGAAATTTCATGCCCCAAGACAATGCCTTCATTAACCATAAAGTGGCACTTTTCCAATTCAAGACAAGATTAGCTTGCTCACATCTATGCAAAACTCGATCAAGGTTGCTTAAGCAATCATCAAAATAAGTTCTGTGAACGAAAAAATCATCCATGAAAACCTCAACAATTTTTTCACAAAAATCAGAGAATATAGCAGTCATACATCTTTGAAAGGTAGCTGGTGCATTGCATAAACCAAAAGGCATACATATATAAGCATAGGTTCCAAAAGGGCAAGTAAAAGTGGTTTTCTCTTGATCAGGTTGTGAAACAGGTATTTGAGAGAAACCAGAATATCCATCAAGAAAACAAAAGTGTGTGTGCTTAGATAATATTTCTAGCATTTCATCTATAAAAGGTAGAGGGTAATGATCTTTTCTAGCAGCTTTATTTAATTTTCTAAAATCAATTACCATTCTATAGCCAGTAACAATTCTTTGTGGAATAAGTTCATTTTTATCATTAGGAACAACAGTAATACCTCCTTTCTTAGGGACACAATGAACGGGACTTACCCATCTACTATCAGCTATGGGATAGATTATACCTGCTTCCAGAAGTTTTAGTATTTCAGTTCTTACCACTTTTTTCATCTTAGGATTTAAACGCCGTTGGTGATCATCAACGGGTTTAGCATCAGGTTCCATATTAATCTTGTGCTGATATAGAGTGGGACTACTGCCCTTAAGATCATCAAGAGTATATCCAATAGCAGCACGATGCTTCTTCAGAATTTTCAATAATCTTTCTTCTTCATGTTCTGAAAGGTTAGCACTAATAATAACTGGATATATCTTCTTCTCATCAAAATAAGCAAATTTCAAAGTGTCAGGCAATAGTTTCAATTCAAAGACAAGATCGCCTTTAGGTGGAGGAGGACCTCCTAGAGTTTCAATAGGCAAATTGTGTTTAAGGAGAGGTTGTTGTTCAAAGAATATTTTATCTATCTCATTTCTTTCACGCAAGTGCATATCATTTTCATGGTCTAGCAAATATTGTTCTAGTGGATCAGTAGGAGGCACAACAATAGAAGCAAGACCAATTATTTCATCTTTACTAGGCAGTTCTTTATTACGGAGTTGTCTACTAAACTTGGAGAAATTAAATTCATGAGACTCATCACCAAAGCTAACACTGAAAGTTTCTTTTTGGCAATCTATCGTAGCATTGACAGTGTTCAAGAAAGGTCTACCAAAGATAATGGGATAAAAGTCATCTTGTGGGGAACCAAGGACTAGAAAATCAGTAGGGTATTTTACTTTCCCCCACAAGACTTCAACATCTCTAACAATCCCAAGTGGTGTGATGGTGTCTCTATTAGCAAGTTTAATAGTAACATCTACGTCTTCTATTTCAGCGGGTGCTATATCATTCATAATTTCTTGGTATAAGGTAAAGGGAATAGCACTCACACTAGCACCTACATCACATAAACCATGATAGCAATGATCTCCTATTTTAACTGAGACAACAGGCATGCCAACTACGGGTCTAAGTTTATCTTTTTCATCAGGTTTGGCAATTCTAGCAGCTTCATCACATAAGTAAATAACATGCCCATCAATATTTTCTACCAAGAGATCTTTAACCATAGCAACACTAGGTTGTACTTTGATTTGTTCACAGGGTTTAGGTGCTTTAATATTACTTTTGCGAACCACAGTTGATACCTTAGCATGTTCCTTTATCCTAACTGGGAAAGGTGGTTTCTCAATAAAAGCAGTAGGCACAACTGGATCAACATTGTAAATGATAGATTGAGCTTTAGCTATTACCGGTTCTTTGATTTCTTCTTTAATATGGGATGATATTTAAACCACTTCTCCTTAGGGAGATCAACATCAGTAGCAAATGATTCACAAAAAGAGGCTACTATCTTAGAGTCAAGTCCATATTTAGTGCTAAACTTGTGAAAAGCTTCGGTATTCATAAAAGATTTAACACAATCAAACTCAAGCTTAATGTTTGACTCTTTACCTTCGTCGAGTTCCCAATCTTCAAAGTTGCATTTAATTCTTTCTAAGAGATCCCACTTGAATTCAATAGTCTTCATCATAAAAGAACCAGTGCAAGAAGTATCGAGGATGGATTGATCATTATGAGAAAGCCGAGCATAAAAATTCTGAATGATAATTTCTCTCGAGAGCTCATGATTGGGGCATGAATATAACATTGACTTAAGCCTCCCCCAAGCTAGAGCGATACTTTCTGCTTCACGAGGCCAAAAATTATATATATAATTCCGATCATGATGAACTAGATGCATAGGATAATTTTTTTGGTGAAATTCGAATTTCAATCAGTTCCAGTTCCAAGATCCAATATCATCGCATAGCCTATACCATGTCAATGATTTTCCCTTCAAAGATAAAGGGAAAACTTTCTTCTTAGCTTCATCTCCGGGTAAACCTGCAAGCTTAAATAATCCACAAATTTCGTCCACATGTATAAGATGCATATTAGGATGCTCAGTTCCGTCTTCTGCATAAGGATTAGCTAGCAGTTGTTTTATCACACTCGAAGGAATTTCATAACTAATATTTTCAGTAGGTGCAATAGGTTGAGGGGCAACTCTTTGTGTTTTTCGTCAAGGTGAAGATACCCCAAACAAACCCCTCAAAGGATGGTTTTCCATAGTAACAAGTGATAATAAATTTCAGCATGTAGTATAAATTTTTCCTTACCGATTTCCACTTACCAAGAGCGCTTCACTCCCTGACAATGGCACCAGAAAAGAGTCTTGATGACCCACAAGTATAGGGGATCAATCGTAGTCCTTTTCGATAAGTAAGAGTGCCGAACCCAATAAGGAGCAGAAGGAAATGACAAGTGGTGGCGGCTCCATATCTGGCGTCCCGATGAAGAATAGGAGGTGGCGGCGGCTCCGTATCGTAAAACGCGATGAAACTTCCTATCCTATTTTTTCTGAAAAATAGGATTTTATAGCGTCGGAATTAGGGTCAACGGGGCCTCGAGGGCCCCACCACCCACCAGGGCGCGCCAGAGGGGGGTGGCGCGCCCTGGTGTCCTGTGGGAAGCCAGCCCCCCCCCCCTCCAGTGGGTCTTGGTTCCAATATTCTTCATTTATTCCAAAATAATTCTCCAAAAAGTTTCATCCAAATCCGAGAACTTTTATTTCAGCACAAAAACAACACCATGGTAGTTCTGCTGAAAACAGCGTCACTCTGGGTTAGTTTCATTCAAATCATGCAAATTAGAGTCCAAAACAAGAGCAAAAGCGTTAGGAAAAGTAGATACGGTGGAGACGTATCAAGAAACCACCCTTTCCTGTTAGGATAAAGGAACATGCTAAGGTTTCAACCGTGGTTAACAAAAGTATTATTAGAACACCTAAACCCTCTAAACAAATTAAAATTCAACCTAATGTTGCTATGGTTAAAGATCTCTTGGTTGATAATATTGATGGGCATGTTATTTACCTCTGTGATGAAGCTACTAGAATAGATAAGCCTAATACTAAAGGCAAGAATAAACGCATTGTTGGCATGCATATTGTCTCTATTAAAATAGGAGATCATTGTTACCATGGCTTATGTGATTTGGGTGCTAGTGTGAGTGCTATTCCGTTTACCTTATATCAAGAGATTATGAATGACATTGCACCTGTTGAGATAGAAGACATTGATGTTACTATCGAACTTGCGAATAGAGATACTATTTCACTGCTTGGGATTGTTAGAGATGTTGAAGTCTGGTGTAGAAAAATAAAATGGGATTTTTATTTCTGTGCCCCTGGTTCCTTAGCTCTACTCATTCATCCCCACGCTCTTAACTTTTTCTCACTTTTCCCCACTCCCTTGTCTGAAACCCTCATAAATGGTCACAACGGAGGATGCCGTCAGGTCAAACCATTGACCGTTAACTCTGACGAGTGGGGTCACATTGAGACACGTCATATGAGCTTGTTTGACGGATCCCCTTGTCTGAACTTCGAGCCACTACAGCACCACGCCGCTCTGCCCCCTAAGCCGCCGTCATGCCTGTGACGCCCCTGGCTCAATCGTGCACTAATCATACACGCAAATGCACACGATCAAGCCTAAGGACTCACGGGAAGATATCACAACACAACTCTAAAACATAAATAAAGTCATACAAGCTTTATATTACAAGCCAGGGGCCTCGAGGGCTCGAATACATAAGCTCGCATACAAGCGTCAGCGGAAGCATCAAATATCTGAGTACAGATATAAAAGAAAACACAGATAGGCCCTTATAAGGCGAGGCAAAAGAAACACTACGATCGAAAGGCGCATGCCTCCTGCCTGGGACCCACCGATCCTACTCCTGGTCGTCGGCCAACTCATAGAAGTATCCACCCTCGGGGTAGTAGTAGTAGCGATCGTCGACGGGGGCAGCTGTATCCGGGGCTCCGTCATCTGGTTGCATCAAAAGGATATGGGGGAAAAAGAAAGCAAAGCAACCATGAGTACTCATCCGAAGTACTCAGCAAGCAAGGACCTACACTACATATGCAACATTATCAAAGGAAGGCTGTATATGTGGACTGGGCTGCAGAAATGCCAGAATAGAGGGAAGGCCTAGTCCTATCGAAGACTAGCATCTTCAGAGGTCTTGCAGCATTAGAAGAGTGTAGATTAGTACAGCATAAAGTAGTAGTATCATTAAGTTTCAACCTCACCCAGAGATCCTTTCTCGACTCCCTGCGAGAAAGTAATCCCAGAGCCATACTCATCACAAGTATCCAGTTCTAGTTGTATCGATCGGGATACAACTCCGAGCGTCTGTTACCAAGGATCCGGCTATGCATAGTTTAGTTCTTCCCTGCAGGGGTGCACCAACTTACCCACCACGCTCGCTTAACTCTGGCCGGACACACTTTTCCGGGTCATGCCCGGCCTCGGTCAAACGACACACCGTAGCCCTACCTAGAGCTCAGCAGAGAGGTCCCCGCCGGTCTACATCCTAAGCGCTCAGGGGTCTTGGGCCGTCACCCTGTGCACTCCGGGTCGTTGCGAGCAGGGTGGATACCAGCGCTAACGGCACGATCCGACCCGGCCACAATGCTGAACTGGACGTCTAATAGAGCTGTCGGCTGATACCATGATGCAGAGTACCCATATTTATTCCCGCGTGATGGTTAGTGCTATCGGGCCAGAGGCCCACTCAGATCACATATCCAAATCGTAGTGTATTGGTAGTGCGGTAATGAGCAGAGACTCATGATCGATGTGACCCCGTCGCCCCATCTTGAGGACTTGCGGCAAGGGCCAAGAATGCCCGGCCACGCCTCATATTCATATCTCGGGCAACCTCCAGGTCAACCCGTCTCCACAACACTCGCCACTTAGGCTCACGCGGGTACCCCTCAGGGTCGACCCGCCTTTCCAAGTAACAGGGTGAAGTCCAAGTATCCGTGTGTCCATAACATCAGGGGAATCCGAGGTATCACCCTCGTTGGATTCCTACTCGATGTATCCGTCAAGGTGAACTCGGAGGAATCACCCTCGATGGGTTCACACTTGACGTGTTGCACGACAACGTCGTTATCGGAAGTGGTGAAGGAGGAATCACCCTCGATGACCATGACCGAATAGCTACTCTACAGAGTTAACATCAGAAGTGCTACACGAGGTATCACCCTCGGCACTCGATAGTAACGCTGCAGTGTCGTTACAACTAAGGGGGTGATGTGCGGTGCCGGGGCCTGGTTGTCGAGTCTTCTGATAATCCAGCGGGGCAATCGGGACAAGTGGGGTCACTGATAGGTCTCTACCCAGCCTATACTAGACAGTTTAGGATAAGCAGCTAAGGTTTCAATAGTAGGTTACAATAAACAGGCTATGCATCTGAATAGGTTAAACAGTAGCAGCAGCAATTTCTAATGCAAGCATGAGAGAGAAAGAATAGGTGATATCGGTATGCTCAAGGGGGGGTGCTTGCCTGGAAGCTCTGCTGAAAAGGAAGAAGAGTCGTCGGTGATGTAGTCGATCACAGCGGCATCAGCAGCGGTCTCGGGGTCTACCGGAGAGAAGAGGGGGAAGAAACAGTAAATATAAAGCAAACAAGAGCATGACATGACAATACGCAGAGCTAGGGGTGTTCTGACGCGGTGCTACACGATATAGGTGAAGAGGGAAAACATCCGGGAATTTTCCCAAGTTTGGCATTTTCGGATAGAAGAAACGGAGGGGGACGGTTGCATGTTCGCTATGCTAGGGACGTGTGGCGGACGAACGGACCGCGTATTCGGATTCGTCTCGTCGTTCTGAGCAACTTTCATGTACAAAGTATTTTCATCCGAGTTACGATTTATTTTATATTAATTTTTAAAGATTTAGTCAGTTTCTGGAATTAATTATTTATTAAAATTTGAATTATCCAAAACAGTGTATGCTGATGTCATGTCATCATGATGTCAGCATGACATCAGCAGTCTGTTAAGATTAATAAGGGTTTAATTAAGTTAATTACAAATTAATTAGGTTAACTAATTAATTAGTTTAATTAACCAGAACTAATTATGTTAATTAATTACTTAATTAACTAATTAGTTAATATCTATTTATTTATTTTAATTCTTTTTAAATCTTTTTTTTCTAAAAATGTTCTGTGGGGGGGTGGGGCCCCACACGTCAGTGGCTCGAGCCGGCCACTGGAGGGGTCAACGGCGCTGCACGCGCTAGCAGAGGGGGGGCGGTCGTGGCTGCGCGGCGAGGTCAGTGGGCAGCGGTGAGCCGGGGCACGCGCGCTGGCCGGCGAGCGGCGATGGAAGCAGTAGGCCGGGGCGCGGCGTACGCCGTTAGGCGCGGGAGCACGGCTGTGCGCGTCGGAGCTCAGCGCGGGAGAGGACGAGCGGAGAGGGTCGCGGGCGGTGAGCGCGGCCACGGAGCTAGCGGGCGTGGGCGACGGCGGCTAGGAGGAGGGAGCCGAGCGCGGGGATGGGGAGCTCACAGCGAGGGGGTTCGGGGAGGCGTTCGGGGAGGGCGAGGCGACGGGGAGGCGAGCGGCTCCAGCGAGGGGCGGCTCCGGCGTGGCGGCAGGGCGAGGAGGCGACGGGGTTGATGGGGAGGCGGCCAAGGCGGCGACGGGCGGCGGCGCTGCCCCGATCTGATCTGGATCGGGGAGGAAGAGGGAGCGAGAGAGAGTGGGGAGCGTGGGGGGGTTAGGGTTTCGGTGGGTGGCTGGGGAGGCCATATAGGCTAGCGGTGTGGGCCGGCCTGGTGGGCTAAGGCCAGCTGGGCTAGGCCCAGTTGGCCAGGGGGGTTTTCTTTTTCTATTTTCTTTTGTTTAAGTTTTTGGGTTTATTTATTTTTGTTTTACTTTTCTATTTTGCAAATTGTTTAGCCACTAAACTACTTTTATAAAATGTGTGGGTTAGCCCATATAACACAGTGCATTAACCTCTCTCTCCAAAAATTGGTTTGGCCAAAATATAATTTCATTTGTAATCTGAATTAATTAAAATGCATTAAAATGTTGTTGTTAGCTACTGTTTGAGATGGTTAGGGTCACTTAACTAATCCCATTAATGTTGGTTACAATTTTATAATTGCCTCTGAATTATTTGCTATTTAATGAACATTTTTCAATAGTGTTTGAGCAACTTCACTTTGCGCTTAGAATTTGAATTGAATTTCAGAGAGGAAATTGAATGGAGATGTTTAACCACTATGATCAATCAATGCAAATGATGATGACTTAGCATAATTATCAGATGATCACAGTGCTTATTACACGGGGGTGTTACAATTCTCCTCCTCTAAAAGAAATTCTCGTCCCGAGAATTCAGGAGGTAGAAGAAAAGAGGTCGGGGTATTCCTCGCGAAGATGATCCTCGCGTTCCCAAGTGGCTTCATCTTCAGTATGATTCGACCACTGCACTTTGAGGAACTTGGTAACCTTCTGACGGGTCCGACACTCAGCTTCATTGAGAATGCGGATCGGATGCTCCTTATATGATAGATCATCTTGCAATTCGAGTATCTCGTGATCCACTGCTCGGTGCAGAGATTCCTTGAAGCATTTACGAAGTTGCGACACGTGGAAGACGTCGTGGATATGAGAGAATTGCGGTGGCAACTCCAGTTTATATGCCACCTGTCCACGTCTAGCCACAATGCGAAAGGGGCCGATGTAGCGTGGAGCTAGCTTGCCCTTGATTCCGAAACGATGAGTGCCCTTCATAGGAGTGACACGCAGATAAGCTTGATCACCAGGTTGATAAGTCAAACCCCATTGTTTGCGATCATAGTTGCTCTTCTGATGGTCCTGAGCCGCCTTGAGATTTTCTCGGACAATACGGACTTGCTCTTCGGCGTGTTGAATAATATCCGGACCCACGAGCGGTCGTTCCCCAGTTTCTGACCAATTCAGAGGGGTTCGACACTTACGTCCATAAAGTACTTCGAAGGGGGCCATTTTTAAGCTGGCTTGATAGCTGTTGTTATAAGAGAACTCGGCATACGGGAGAGATTCTTCCCACTTCTTGCCGAAAGATATAACATAAGCTCGAAGCATGTCTTCAAGCACTTGATTAACTCGTTCGACTTGGCCTTGGGATTGGGGGTGATAAGCTGAACTCCAGGTAATATGAGTTCCCATAGCTTCTTGGAAACTTTCCCAGAACTTGGAGGTGAAAAGACCGCCACGGTCCGAACTGATCTCCTTCGGAATACCGTGGAGTGAAACAATTCTGGAGATATACAACTCTGCTAACTGACTAGCAGTAATTGTCTCCTTGACAGGCAGAAAGTGTGCAACCTTGGAGAGTTGGTCGACGACGACAAGAATAGCATCGTGACCCTTCTGTGATTTGGGAAGGCCAGTAACGAAATCCATCTAAACCTTATCCCATTTCCATAGAGGAATATGAAGGGGTTGCAGAATTCCAGCAGGCTTCTGATGTTCTGCTTTAACGCGACGACACACATCACATTCAGCACCATATCGAGCAATATCCTGCTTCATCTTAGACCACTAGTACCTTTGACGGAGATCACGATACATCTTGGTGCTACTCGGATGAATAGACAGCGGCGTATCATGTGCCTCCTTCATGACCTTGTTAGTCATAAGCTCGAAGCGAGGTACGATAATGCGGTTTCTGAAATACAAGGTTCCATCTTCAGATAGCGAGAAATCCCTGTACTTTTCAAGGTGAAGATTTTTCTTCATCAGATCAACTTCAGCATCTTTAGCTTGCGCACTCTTAACAGCTTTCTCAAGATCTGGTTGTATCACAAGGTTATTAAGAGAACCCTCTAGAACAATACGCAGATTCAGCTTGCACAGTTCTTCAAAAAGACGAGGTTGAGCTCGCTTAACCATGAGGTTGTCGCAGTAGGACTTGTGGCTTAAGGCATCAGCCATCACGTTAGCCTTGCCAGGGGTATAAGAAATACCCAAATCATAGTCCGTAATGGCCTCCATCCATCTTTGCTAACAGAGGTTCAGAGATGGCTGGGTGAACAAGTACTTCAGACTTTTATGATCCTTGTAGATCTCGCAATGATTACCGAGGAGGTAATGTCGCCACAACGTCAATGCATAGATGACAGCAGCTAGTTCTAGATCATGTACTGGATAGTTCTCTTCATGCGGGCGCAACTGTCGAGAGCCATAAGCTATCACTTTATGCTCTTGCATTAGGACCCAGCCTAATCCTTCACGGGATGCATCACAATAAATCACGAAGTCTTTGCGAGAATCTGGAGGAGCCAGTACTGGGGCAGATGTTAGCTTGTCTTTGAGTGTTTGAAAACTTTCTTGACATTTGTCTGTCCACTCAAACTTAACGCCCTTGTGAAACAGGTCAGTCAAAGGCTTAGCAATCTTTGAGAAATTCTCGACAAAGCAACGGCAATAGCTTGCAAGGCCAAGAAAACTTCTGACTTGCTTGACATTCTTCGGTGGAGTCTATTCGAAAATAGCCTGAACTCATTCCGGGTTAACAGCAATGCCATCTTTGGAAATCACATGACCAAGGTAGGTTACTTCAGAAAGCCAAAATTCACATTTGGAGTATTTGGCATACAACTGGTGTTCTCGGAGCCTTTCCTGTACAAGACGGAGGTGTTCAGCATGTTCTTCTTTATTCTTTGAATAAACCAGAATATCATCCAGATATACCACGACAAATTTGTTGAGATAATCCATGAAGATGTAATTCATTAACCAGGAGAAGGTAGCTGGAGCATTAGTCAAGCCGAAAGACATGACAGTGTACTCATAAGAACCATAGCGAGTAATGAATGCTGTCTTCGGAATATCCTCTTCACGAACTCGGATCTGGTGGTATCCCAATCTCAAATCAAGCATAGAGAATACTGAGGAACCAGCAAGTTGATCATACAGATCGTTGATTCTGGGAAGCGGATACTTGTTCTGAATTGTTGCTTGGTTGATAGGTCGGTAATCCTGAACCAATCGGTTAGTTCCATCCTTCTTCTTAACGAAGAGTGAAGGTGCTCCCCAAGCAGAGGAACTGGGGCGGATGAAACCCTTCTTAAGTGACTTGTCGATTTCTTCCTTAAGCTCGAGAAGGTGGTGCGGAGGCATCTTATAAGGACGCTTCGCAATAGGAGTTGTGCCTGGTTTCAAGTCGATGACAAACTCGACAGCTCTAGCAGGGGGTATTCCTGGAAGTTCTTCTGGAAAGACATCTTGAAAATCATGAACAATTGGAACGTTCTCGATGCCTTCAAGAGGTGAAGCATTCAATGCATTCAGAACATATATCTGATTCTCAGCATTCTGAACTATTCGAGCTGAGTATTTGACTGTCTGGCCAGAAGGATGGGTAAGTTGGACTTTCTTAGCGGCACAGTCAATCAAAGCATTGTGGGCGGTCAACCAGTCCACACCGAGAATGATGTCTATGCCGGAAGGTCCAAGAGCAATAAGGGAAGCAGAGAACATCAACCCTTCAATTCTAATCTGATTGTTGTGACTTACCATTTTGGTTTGCCACTTGGAACGGGGAGTGATGATTTCTAAAGGAGTGGGTAATGAGCTCATAGCTAACCCATGCAATTGTGCAAATTGCTGGGACACGAAGGAATGTGATGCACCTGAATCAAAAAGAACAGAAGCTGGCACTGAATTCACAGAGAGTGTTCCCAGCACAATAGTCGGTTCCTTCTGAGCCTTTTCAGCATTGACATGATTGGCATGGCCAAGTACAACAGTAGATGGTATGACATTACGGTTTCTGAATCGGCAGTTTCGGTAACTCTTCTTACGACCAGCAGGAGGACAAGATGCATTCTGATCATTATGGGAGGGAGCCACAACAGTGGACTGTCCACCCTGAATCGTTAGTTGTCTCGGTGGTGAAGGCAAACGAGGTGCAACATAAGGCGGCCTTGGCATTGGAGCAGGTCGATGATGAACATTGTGCGGGATCCAGACTTGACGTTTTCGAGCAGGCTGACCCGAAGACGAGCCGACATCTCGGGTACGCTTGAGTGACTCCTGGTATTTAGTTAGAGCAGTTTCAACTTGGAAAGATTGGCTGACAAGCGTTGCGAAGTCTGTGCAATCATGGACAGCCAGTGCAAGGTTTATATCAGTACGCAATCCTTCACGGAATTTCTCCTGCTTGCGTGCGTCAGTGCAGACGTCATCTTCAGCATAGCGGGACAACTCGAGAAATTTCCTCTGATATTCATCCACAGTCATTGTACCCTATGTGAGTTTGCGGAATTCCTGCTTCTTCTGGTCCATCACACCTTGAGGAATGTGCCGTGCACGGAAAGCTGACTGAAATTCCTGCCAAGTGGTTGTAGTTCCAGCAGGCAACATACCCTTGTGGCTTTCCGACCATTGGGCAGCTGGACCCTTCAAGTGAAATGTCGCAAAGGTGACGTAACTGTCAGGAGCAACATTAGCTGATTCCATCTCAAACAGGATGTCACAAAGCCAATCATCAGCATCCATAGGATTGGTGGAGTTGTGGAAAACAGACGGGTTGAGGCGTACAAACTCTTGAAGCGATATTGGACCAGGCTCCTGACGAGCATTGTTGCGTTCCAAACGGTTCACCAAACTCTCGTTGAGCTGACGGCTCAATTCAAACTGCTGCATCATTGCGGCAATATAAGGTGGAGGTGGGGGATCGTCAGTCATCCTGCCAAATTAACAGGGGCAGTTTAGCAAGAAAAACTACATGTGTATGAGGCCATTCACGATGTAACATGAGAAATGAACAAGAAGGGCATTAGATACATGATAGTAGTCGTTAAAGACATACCAATCCATGCACAGAGTTAGATTCAAATGGATAGTATGTGCTCGGGAACGCTCGCAGCTAGACAAACTAGGCGGCGCGCAGGCACGCGGTGAGGATTACAACAACGTGACATAGCAAAGGCTACATCACGTCGGAGAAAACTGCTGGGGCGAGGAATCAGCAAGTGACAACACAGGGTGCCCTCGATAAAAGGATCCTGCAAGCAGAACCTGGCCCGCAATCTTGAAGGAAGGGGGGGAAATTTTAGAACACCGGGTGGATGTGATCACGAGAACCTAATGTTGGAGTTAGTAAAATTTTACCCCGAAAGGAAGAGAGATCAGATCCCAGAGTATAGACGAGGAATAAAAGATCCTAATACCACCCATTCGGTGACCTGGGCCCGTAAGCCACACAGCCATGTTAGTAAAAGTTTTTCAATGACTAGACTCAACTTTGGCCAAAGAGTTGGAAAGGGGGGTTCCTACAGGCAGTCGGCTCTGATACCAACTTGTGACGCCCCCGACTCAATCATGCACTAATCATACACGCAAATGCACACGATCAAGACTAAGGACTCACGGAAGATATCACAACACAACTCTAAAACATAAATAAAGTCATACAAGCTTTATATTACAAGCCAGGGGCCTCGAGGGCTCGAATACATAAGCTCGCATACAAGCGTCAGCGGAAGCATCAGATATCTGAGTACAGATATAAAAGAAAACACAGATAGGCCCTTAGAAGGCGAGGCAAAAGAAAACACTACGATCGAAAGGCGCAGGCCTCCTGCCTGGGACCCTCCGATCCTACTCCTGGTCGTCGGCCAACTCGTAGAAGTATCCACCCTCAGGGTAGTAGTAGTAGTAGCGATCGTCGGCGGGGACAGCTGTATGCGGGGCTCCGTCATCTGGTTGCATCAAAAGGATATGGGGGAAAAAGAAAGCAAAGCAACCGTGAGTACTCATCCGAAGTACACAGCAAGCAAGGATCTACACTACATATGCAACATTATCAAAGGAAGGCTGTATATGTGGACTGGGCTGCAGAAATGCCAGAATAGAGGGAAGGCCTAGTCCTATCGAAGACTAGCATCTTCAGAGGTCTTGCAACATTAGAAGAGTGTAGATTAGTACAGCATAAAGTAGTAGTATCATTAAGTCTCAACCTCACCCAGAGATCCTTTCTCGACTCCCTGCGAGAAAGTAATCCCAGAGCCATACTCATCACAAGTATCCAGTTCTAGTTGTATCGATCGGGATACAACTCCGAGCGTCTGTTACCGAGGATCCGGCTATGCATAGTTAGTTCTTCCCTGCAGAGGTGCACCAACTTACCCACCACGCTCGCTTAACTCCGGCCGGACACACTTTTCCGGGTCATGCCCGGCCTCGGTCAAACGACACACCGTAGCCCTACCTAGAGCTCAGCAGAGAGGTCCCCGCCGGTCTACATCCTAAGCGCTCAGGGGTCTTGGGCCGTCGCCCTGTGCACTCCGGGTCATTGCGAGCAGGGTGGATACCAGCGCCAACGGCACGATCCGACCCGGCCACAATGCTGAACTGGACGTCTGACAGAGCTGTCGGCTGATACCACGATGCAGAGTACCCATATTTATTCCCGCGTGATGGTTAGTGCTATCGGGCCAGAGGCCCACTCAGATCACATATCCAAATCATAGTGTATTGGTAGTGTGGTAACGAGCAGAGACTCACGATCGATGTGACCCCGTTGCCCCATCTCGAGGACTTGCGGCAAGGGCCAAGAATGCCCGGCCACGCCTCGTATTCATATCTCGGGCAACCTCCAGGTCAACCCGTCTCCACAACACTCGCCACTTAGGCTCACGAGGGTACCCCTCAGGGTTGACCCGCCTTTCCAAGTAACAGGGTGAAGTCCAAGTATCCGTGTGTCCATAACATCAGGGGAATCCGAGGTATCACCCTCGTTGGATTCCTACTCGATGTATCCGTCAAGGTGAACTCAGAGGAATCACCCTCGATGGGTTCACACTTGAGGTGTTGCACGACAGCGTCGTTATCGGAAGTGGTGAAGGAGGAATCACCCTCGATGACCACGACCGAATAGCTACTCTACAGAGTTAACATCAGAAGTGCTACACGAGGTATCACCCTCGGCACTCGATAGTAACGCTGCAGTGTCATTGCAACTAAGGGGGTGATGTGCGGTGCCGGGGCCTGGTTGTCGAGTCTTCTGATAATCCAGCGGGGCAATCGGGACAAGTGGGGTCACTGATAGGTCTCTACCCAGCCTATACTAGACAGTTTAGGATAAGCAGGTAAGGTTTCAATAGCAGGTTACAATAAACAGGCTATGCATCAGAATAGGTTAAACAGTAGCAGCAGCAATTTCTAATGCAAGCATGAGAGAGAAAGAATAGGCGATATCGGTATTCTCAAGGGGGGTGCTTGCCTGGAAGCTCTGCTGAAAAGGAAGAATAGTCGTCGGTGACGTAGTCGATCACAGCGGCATCAGCAGCGGTCTCGGGGTCTACCGAAGAGAAGAGGGGGAAGAAACAGTAAATATAAAGCAAACAAGAGCATGACATGACAATACGCAGAGCTAGGGGTGTTCTGACATGGTGCTACACGATATAGGTGAAGAGGGAAAACATCCGGGAATGTTTTCCTGAAGTTTGGCATTTTTGGACAGATGAAACGGAGGGGGACGGTTGCATGTTCGCTATGCTAGGGACATGTGGCGGACGAACGGACCGCGAACTCGGATTCGTCTCGTCGTTCTGAGCAACTTTCATGTACAAAGTATTTTCATCCGAGTTACGGTTTATTTTATATTAATTTTTAAAGATTTAATCAATTTTTGGAATTAATTATTTATTAAAATTCGAATTATCCAAAACAGTGTATGCTGACGTCATCATGATGTCAGCATGACATCAGCAGTCTGGTAAGAGTAATTAGGGTTTAATTAAGTTAATTACAGATTAATTAGGTTAACTAATTAATTAGTTTAATTAACCAGAACTAATTATGTTAATTAATTACTTAATTAACTAATTAGTTATTATCTATTTATTTATTTTAATTCTTTTTAAATCTTTTTTTTTCGAAAAACGTTCTGTGGGGGGTGGGGCCCCACACGTCAGTGGCTCGAGCCGGCCACTCGAGGGGTCAACGGCGCCGCTTGCGCTAGTAGAGGGGGGGGTGGTCGTGGCTGCGCGGCAAGGTCAGCGGGCAGCGGCGAGCCGGGGCACACGCGCTCACCGGCGAGCGGCGATGGGAGCAGCAGGCCGGGGCGCGGCGTACGCCGTTCGGCGCGGGAGCGCGGCTGTGCGCGTCGGAGCTCAGCGCGGGAGAGCGGCGGTGAGCGCGGCCGCGGAGCTAGCGGGCGTGGGCGACGGCGGCTAGGAGGGGGAGCCGAGCGCGGGGATGGGGAGCTCACAGCGAGGGGGTTCGGGGAGGCGTTCGGGGAGGGCGAGTCGACGGGGAGGCGAGCGGCTCCAGCGAGGGGCGGCTCCGGCGTGGCGGCAGAGCGAGGAGGCGACATGGTTGACAGGGAGGCGGCCGAGGCGGCGACGGGCGTCGGCGCTCCCCCGATCCGATCTGGATCGGGGAGGGAGAGGGAGTGGGGAGCGTGGGGGGGTTAGGGTTTCGGTGGGTGGCTAGGGAGGCCATATAGGCTAGCGGGGTGGGCCGGCCTAGTGGGTTGAGGCCAGCTGGGCTAGGCCCAGTTGGCCAGGGGGGTTTTCTTTTTCTATTTTCTTTTGTTTAAGTTTTTGGTTTTATTTATTTTTTTTACTTTTCTGTTTTGCAAATTGTTTAGCCACTAAACTACTTTTATAAAATGTGTGGGTTAGCCCATATAACATAGTGCATTAACCTCTCTCTCCAAAAACTGGTTTGGCCAAAATATAATTTCATTTGTAATATGAATTAATTAAAATGCATTAAAATGTTGTTGTTAGCTACTGTTTGAGATGGTTAGGGTCATTTAACTAATCCCATTAATGTTGGTTACAATTTTATAATTGCCTCTGAATTATTTGCTATTTAATGAACATTTTTTCAACAGTGTTTGAGCAACTTCACTTTGCGCTTAGAATTTGAATTGAATTTCAGAGAGGAAATTGAATGGAGATGTTTAACCACTATGATCAATCAATGCAAATGATGATGACTTAGCACAATTATCAGATGATCACAGTGCTTATTACACGGGGGTGTTACAATGCCCTCCAACCACTAACCCCATTTTGCCTCTACCGCCGTCGTGCCCTCCGCCAGATCTACCCCCACATCCCCCTCAGGATTAAGCAGCAATGTCGGGGGAGCAAGTTCTCAAGCCCATCGACCATGGAGAGGATTGGGTTGAATCAGCGGCAGATAATTCATGGATTACACCTAGGTGAGCGTCATTTCCCCTCTAACTGATTTGTTGATTCATACATTCAGCCCTATTTGACAGCTAGTCGTGTGAATCGATCAAATTTTGCTGAATTGTTCCCGGCCTAACTGTAACTTTTCCTTATTTGAATCGAATAGGATTGATCCTGCGCTTGCTTTTCGACTGGCGGTTTGGATGGAAGTTAGTGTGCTGCACGGTAGAAAACCACATATGATTACTGGATTTTTCTATCGAAAGGTGGTAGAAACAAGTATGTCGTTCAAAGATTTGCTCGCGGCGCTCCAAAATTCTTCATATGGGTGGAGCCCTGCCGATGCTGTTGAACTAAAAAAAATCAGCAGTACCGAGCAAAAATTCCTCCCACTAACTTGCGATGAGCATCTTGGATTGCTCTTTACTTTGAATGCTGAAAGACGCTTCGGTAAAATCCTTATCGAGGTGCTTCAGCCACGCAATGAACGTGACAAGAGGAAGGTTGTTCAGAAATCTTCTGTCTCTGCTAATAGAGAGCGCCCCGGCACTCCTTGTAGGTCAAAACCAAGCAAAGCTAGTGGTTCTGAAAGTCACAATATGTCTGCTGCCGCTTCTTGTGCCGCTTCTCCTGTCGCTGGTGCAGCCGATGTAGAGCAAGATGCAGAGCCAGATGAAGAGGTGCCTTGAAATGATGATGAGAATGAGAATATGTTCCCTGATCTTGTAGATACTGTCAGTAAACAAGCAATGGAAGATGAATATCAGGAGGAAGCTATCAGCCGTGCTAGATTTGATGACACTGACGATGAAGAGAGGCAGGAGAACATCGACAGCCTAGTTTTAGATGAATATGAAGGTGAGGACATGCCAACAATTGAGTGAAACAGGGAAGATCCACAGCTAGCTGTCGGCACCTTATTCCAGTCAATGGTGGACTGTCGTAATGCAGTGACTACATATTGCATTCTCACTGAAAATACATATGTGATTGATAGGAGTGAGCCAACAAGGTTCACTGTTCATTGCCCATATGATAGGTGTAGATGGAGGTTGCATGCATCACATATGTTGAGGAGCAAGTTCATTCAGGTTTGTGTATTTCAGTTTATACTGATTCATTTTATTTTCAGATCATTGTGTAATGTTTTCTAACAATATTTTGTTTGGGTCCCATTTTGTTTCAGATAAAAAAGAACCCACACCAGCACACTTGTCCACCTGGAGGGGGGAGGGAAGGCTAAAACAAAGCTAGCAAAGACTAGGTGGGTGCCAGATGCAATTTTGGATTGGTTGAGGGAAACACCAACACTTGGTCCAACAGCACTCCATGGGAAGCTATTTCAGAAGTACAAGATTGATATACCTTACATGAGGATTTTCTATGCTAAGGAAATGGCTCTTGACAGGATTAATGGTCCTTGGAATGAGAGCTTTCAGTTGCTCTACACATTTAAATCTGAAGTGGAAGCTGCTAGTCCAGGGAATGTTGTAGAGATTGACAAGCATACAGTTACATACAAAATAAAAGGGAAGTCATTTCAGAAGGAGTGCTTCAGGAGGGCTTTTGTTTGTTTCAAGGCTTGTTGGCAGGGTTTTCTTGATGGTTGTAGGCCCTATTTGGTTGTTGAGGCAATTGCTTTGAATGGAAGGTGGAGAGGACAACTAGTGGCAGCTTCTGTAGTTGATGGACACAACTGGCTATTCCCAGTTGCATTTGGTGTGGTGGAGGCAGAGTCTGAGGAAAGTTGGGTTTGGTTTCTGCAGCAGTTGCGCAACCTTATAGGTGCACCCCCAGGTTTAGCTATACAGACAGATGCTTGCAAGGGTTTGGAAAGTGCAGTTGAAATTGTATTCCCTGGAGTGGAGCATAGGGAATGTATGCGACACCTAGCGCAGAATTTCAGAAACAAATTCAAAGGTAAAGTTTATGATGAGAACTTATGGCCAGCATCATACACATGCAGTGAGAGGAAGCATGAGCATCATTTGAGAGTGTTGTATGCTCACAATCCTCTGGTGAAGGAGTACCTAGATGCACATCATCGAATGTTGTGGTCAAGAAGCAAATTCAATGAAATCTACAAAGTAGACTATGTGACCAGTAACCTCGCAGAGTGTTTCAATGCAAAGATCAAGTCATTGAAAGGGCTTCTAATATGGCAAATATTTGATAAGATTTGGCAGATGATCATGTTAAAGATGGCTCTTCGCAAAAGAATTGCAGAAACAGAATATGTTAGCCATCTTATGCTCCCATCTCTTGTTAAGTCATTGCATGCCAAGGCAAGAGGACTGAACATGAAATGCATTCGAGCGGTGACACACGAGGCTGAGGTAACATATACTGATAGTAAAAATAGGGAATGGAGATATCTAGTTAACCTAGCAACTAGGAAATGCAGTTGTAGGCAATGGCAGCTCCGTGGGAAGCCATGCATACATGCCCTACATCTGATGACTGTTATAGGTGGTGAAGATGGTGAAGTTGATCAATACATCTCTGACTATTTTTCTGTTGCCAAATTCAGGGCTGCTTATGCTTCCAATGTGCCTGCACTCTTGGGACAAGACCAATGGAACATAGTAGATCCAGGCTTCAAACTACATTCTCCTGTACTGACTAGACCACTAGGAAAACCAAGGAAGAATAGGATCAGAAGAGGTGAAGAGGGTCGTGTAAAAAGACAGCATAAGTGCAAAAAATGTGGAACCCTAGAGCACATTGCTAGGCTATGTACCAATACAGTGGATGCTTCATTTGGAGAAGAGGAACAATGGGCAGCAACAAATGTAGAGGAGAATGCAGCATTAGAGGAGATTGAAGCTAATATAGAGGAGAATGAAGCCGCAAAGCAGATTGCAGCTAATTCAGAGGAGAATGAAGTGACTGAATTAGCACTGCCAGCAGCTTGGTATGTGTGCAACAACCTTCCCTTTTTTGTGCATTTATTCTCTTTTTATCGATGGATTATAATCTTTTTTCTGTTTGACCTAGCTCTAGGATAATTAGAGGAAAAGGAGAGAAAAGGCCAAGAGAGAAAGAATTAGAATATGAAGCCATGGCTTATGAAGGTTTTGAACCCCGTCAACTGGCAAGTGCAAGTTCTCCGTCAGCACCTCGACAACCACCACCCGAAGTGAAGATCAGAAGGAAGAACAAAAAGGTGGATGTCCCACGTATGGAAACCAGGAGCAAGGCTGTTAAGACGTCTCGGAAAACAAGGAGTAAGGCAAAGATGTGGAATGCAAGTTGTAAACTTTGAACTTTAAGGATTTGTACTAAGGTTTCTGTTGTCAATTGGAACAACAGTGAAAACTTGTAAGGTTTAATAATGCTATTCGTACTTTGATGTGAAATTTGAGGTAAAATTTAAATATTAGGCAAAAATTGAATTTGAACCAACACTTGAACTCCGATCTGTGGTGTGATGTTGCAATGTTTGCTGAACTATTATAAACATGGGATAAACATTAGGTGATCAATCCGATCTCTTTTGCGTGGTAAAGCTTATAGTCATGGGAAATGTGCTCCAAAGCTAGGGTAAACTGCCCCATTTGTAATCAAGTATTTTTTGGACCTACTCTAAATGAGCCAAATATTTTTTATTAACACCTATTCAATCTATATAGTGTAGATTCGAAGTCTCACTATTTATTGAATTAATCTTCATTTTTTTACATTTTTTTGAAAATAATGTGATTTAATAGAAAACCATTAAAAACACGTTTAAAATATGAAAAAAGAAAACTAAGTTCAGATCCTTCTTATTCACTTTGAAATGAAGCTTTGGTGATTTTTTTGATTTTTCTTAATTTTTCAAAAAAAACCTACCTCCTTTCCTTGAACTCTCTGCAACGTTGTACGTGATAGCTCATATGTGTGAAGGTTTTTTCATGAAAATGTCCATAGAACAAGTTTATGATTTTTTGTTGGTAACATGTCACATAAGACAACATTGTGCGCAGGTTTTATATTTTTTTGATTTTTTTAAAATTAATGGTGCTCATTTAACCACGATCGTGCGAGCTAGGTTTTTTTTTTAAATGACTATAGACCAGGTTTAGTATTTTTCCTCGTTAGTGTGTCTTATAAAACAACGATTCGCCAAGGTTTCATATTTTTTGGATTTTTTTAAAATTAGTTATGCTCACTTGAATATTGGTCAAACACTAGATAGCACCGTTGACCAACTCAAAACCCCTCTAAACCCCGCGGGGTTTCGCCTAACCCTAGCTCCGAACATCGGCCGTCCGATCATACCCTAGCCCCATGCGATAGCCCTTAGATATGGTCTTCTAGAAGGAATTCTGAGGCTAGGCTGTGTGCAGGCTCCGCGCCGTTAGATCACCAGGACGGCTCCACATCGTTGGATCCTTTGGCGATCCGCGAGAGGCGATTCGCAAGACGTTGGTTGTGCTCGCCCACCATTGCCTCCCCTGTCTTCTTCTTCTTCTTCTTCTTCTGCAGCGACCAGAGGATCCACTCGTCTGCTTCTTCTTCTCCGACGACTAGATATGTCAAGCTCCACTTCAGCCTCCCGCCCCTCGTGGCCTCAATATGGTCCAGTGCCCATGGAGCGATGCCCTGACTGTCCACGCACCGTGCCACTGAAAAGTTTGACTTCGAGGGAGGACAAGAATGGAAACTTTGGGCGCGAGTTCATGAAATGCGAGAGCAAGCCAGAGGGGCAGGTTAGATCTCATGATTTTTCTTTGACCCTTTCTTTTTCTCTTTGCTTCTAATTCTTTTTCGTTGGATCTGAGATTTAGGGTTCATGATTTCGTTTCAGATCGTGAAGAAATGCACACATTTTGAATGGATGGATGACTACATTCGGAGGCTTCAAGGGGAGGGCTTGCTTCAATTCAATGGGGCCGCAACCCGGGAGGTTAATCTGTCGTCAGCCACTTGGAATTTGGTCTCTGAAAGTGCTGCTCCGACAGTTGGGGATGAGGATCTGAAGGGGGAATTAAATAAGATGAACAAGAACTTGAGGCAGATGATTTAGTTGAACAAGCACGCGAATCTGATAGCTTTAGGATTTTATTTTTGTATAGTTGCTCTAGGATTTGCTTACTTGCTGGTCATCACTCGTTAGAGATGTTATTTGTGTCGTGTCATGTGCTCTACGATTTGCTTAAGGGTTTGTGGATCATGTGCTCTCTGTGTTGCTTAAACTATGTCTCTATCTCCATATTTGAATCTCTGTAGGTGTTAGTTTTTGACACTTTCAGTTTCATCAGACAACACCGAGGGCAAGAGAAAAAAAACATAGTTATTGGGCCCAAAATGAAACCAAGCTCTGGTTGGGCCGTCGCATTGTGTTGACTGTCGAAGGCCCACAAAGATTAAAGAGGCCTAGAAAAATAGTGCATGCGCTGGCTCTGTTTTTCCTCTATTTTTTTGCTTGATTGTTTTGATTGCAGCTACAGAGATTGAGTGCACCTTGGTTACATTACAAGAATAGGTTACATCGTTTGAAATTACACAACAATTGATATTGCCACCAAGAGCCACCAACAAGTAAACAATGGGCTACCCTTCAAAAATTATTTTCATCCTGCCAAATGGCCACAAACTATTCCAAAATTAGCTTCTTTTTGTTCATACAATATAGGTATCCTACAATATATATGGGCACCAACAATTCAAAAAAAATTAGCTTCTTTTTCTTCTTCTTTTCAACATCAACATGGCTCATCTTTCCAGCTTTAATTTCCTTTTTGACACCTCAACTAGTCCATTAGCCGCCCGTGCCAAAACTTGGAACCAATAAAACCTATAATATAAGGGCGAACATTAATTTTATCATGCCAAATGGCCACAAACTATTAAAAATTAGCTTGTTTTTGTTCATACAATATACGGAGTAGGGCCACCAACAATTCAAAAAAATTAGCTTTTCTCCTTCTTCTTTTCAACATCAACATGGCTCATTTTTCTAGCTTTAGTTTCCTTTTTGACACTTCAACTAGTCCATTATCCGTGCGTGTGAAAACTTGACCCTAAAATATAAGGGCCATTTTTGGACCTACTCTAAATGGGCCATTTAAACTTGACCTACACAACATGAATATAACAAGACAAATGGGCTACCCTCCAACCATTTTTACAAGGCTAACCCCAAAACTTGATGGTTTTCATTGAGGGATACCCTTTCATTAATTGATTTAGCAGAAGGGCTTGTCTACGGCACCATATCCATCTAGTGATATCTCATGTCAAATAAGGGTACAACCAACGACATACAAAAGTAGCAAGCAAAACACATATAACCAACGACATATCAAATAAGGGTAGCAAGCATAGCATAGTTCTTAGGGGATAACACGACAGAGATAAAAAGTTCATGGTACAACCAACGACATAATTAAGATAGAAATGTATAAAAGATAAAAAGCCCTAACACCCTAGGGCAAGACAAGCTTCACGAGACCGGGCCTTCACCACCATCTTCACTGCGCCTCCTCTTCACTGCTCCTCCTCCATGCCATCCTCGCCAATGTAGTAGGGGAGGTTGTGCATACCGTTGTGGGTGGGGAAGATGATGTTGAAGTCCATGAAGATGTTGTAGGTGGTGAATGCGATGAACTCGCACCCACACCAAAACACCTTGCCGAGGAGGTAGTACGCATCGAATCTGTTGGTGAAGTTGGCGATGAGCCCTATCGGCGGAGTGGTGGAGTTTGGACGCACTTCCTCCAGTCGGAACATCACCGGCGAGTCCGCCGGGAGGTGGGCAAAGCCCGCACCGAGGAACCACTAGGCAAACTCCTTTCCACCCCTCCAGCGTGAGAACGCCCACACGCGGAGCGTCGTCTCCACGACGACACTGGCGGGATACTACCTCTCCGACACGGTCGGTGGGAGCTCGAAGGTGGGGCCGTTGTACTGCATCCTCGCCTGGCTTTGAGAGTGCTCTGGGTTTGGGTGAAGAAGAGAAGGGGGCGGCGCAAATGGATGTGTGGAGAATAGGTGGAGGGGTGGGTGGTTTAAATAGAGAAAGGGGAAGGGAAGGGGAGTGGCATCGGCGCGCTTTGGATTTGCTATGTTCAAACGAGCGGCGTCGATCGATATGCCACTTTAATTGCCATGTTGAATAGATGCGAGTAGATCGAAAAGTCTGAAACGATGCTCTACATCGAGGAGACAAGCGTGCGAGGTGAGATGAACCAGCGACATCGACCGTCCCTGCGTCCATGGCGGCTCGCGTGCAGAAAGAGGCCGGTCAGCATCCTTGGCGGCTCGTGTGCAGAAAGAGGCCGGTCAGCGCATCGTGGCGGCGGGCATCGGCGCATGCAGGCAGGCTAGCTACATGCATGCATAGCAGGCTAGCTGGACATGTCATGCATGCATAGTGGGCTACTGTCGTTGCGGCGTGTGCAGGGCCCAACAGTCTAACCACGGCCCAACGGGCGAACAGCGGCACTGTCCGATGCGGCCCCAATTGTCAGGTCCAACGGGCGACACAGTCCAGCGCGACCCCACTCATCAGAGTTAACGGTCAAAGCACTGACCCGATGGCATCCACCGTTTGTGACCATTTCTGAGGGTTTCAGACAAGAGAGTGGGGAAAAGTGAGCAAATGCTAAGAGCGTGGGGATGAATGAGTATGGATAAGGAACCAGTGGCATAGATGTAAAAATCCCAAATAAAATACCCTACTAATTCTCTAGTTCTTGGTTCTCCACAAGATGATTTTTGTCCCATTATATTTGGTAGACCTTTCTTGAATACAGTTAATGCCAAGATTGATTGCAATAAAGAAACTGTCAGTATTAACTTTGGTGATGTATCTCATGAGTTTAATTTCTCTAAATTCCGTATACAACCTCATGATAAAGAATTGCCTAGTAAAGATGAAATTATTGGTCTTGCTTCTATTGCCGTACATCCTACTGATCCGTTGGAATAATATTTGCTATAACATTAAAATGTTATGCATATGAATGAAAGAAATGAAATAGATAAGATGTTCTTTGATCAACCACCTATCCTTAAACACAATTTGCCTGTTGAAACTCTTGGAGGTCCTCTTCCACCTAAAGGTGATCCCGCGTTTTAATTGAAACAATTGCCTGACACATTGAAATATGCTTATCTTGATGAAAAGCAGATATATCCTGTTATTATTAGTGCTAACCTTTCAGAGCATGAAGAAAAGAGATTACTAAAAACTCTGAGGAAACACCGTGCTGCTATTGGATATACTCTTGATGATCTTAAGGGCATTAGTCCCACTCTATGTCAGCACAAGATTAATACGGAACCTGATGCTAAGCCAGTTGTTGATCATCAACGATGGTTGAATCCTAAGATGAAGGATGTGGTAAGAACTGAAATATTAAAGCTTCTGGAAGCCGGTATAATTTATCCCATAGCTGATAGTAGATGGGTGAGTCATGTTCATTGTGTCCCTAAGAAAGGAGGCATTACCGTTGTTCCTAATGATAAAAATGAACTTATCCCACAAAGAATTGTAACTGGTTATAGGATGGTAATTGATTTTAGGAAATGAAACAAAACTACTAGAAAAGATCATTACCCCTTGCCTTTTATTGATCAAATGTGAGAAAGATTGTCTAAGCATACACACTTTTGTTTCCTTGATGGATATTCTGGTTTCTCTCAAATACCTGTGTCAAAAGAAGATGAAGAGAAAAATACTTTTACTTACCCTTTTGGAGCTTATGCTTATAGACGTATGCCTTTTGGTTTATGCAATGCACCTCCTACCTTTCAAAGATGTATGACTATTATATTGTCTGACTTTTGTGAAAAGATTGTTGAGGTTTTCATGGATGATTTTTTAGTTTACGAGACTTGTTTTGATGATTGCTTAAGCAACCTTGATCGAGTTTTGCAAAGATGTGAAGAGACTAATCTTGTCTTGAATTGGGAGAAGTGCCAATTTATGGTGAATGAAGGTGCTGTCTTGGGGCATAAAATTTCAGAATGAGGTATTGAAGTAGATAAAGCTAAAGTTGATGAAATTGAGAAAATGCCATGTCCTAAAGATATTAAAGGTATAAGAATTTTCCTTGGTCATGCTGGTTTCTATAGGAGATTTATTAAAGACTTCTCTAAAATATCTAGGCCTCTTACCAATCTTTTGCAAAAAGATGTTCCATTTGTTTTTGTCGATGATTATGTAGAAGCCTTTGAAACACTTAAGAAAGCCTTAACCTCTGCACCCATTGTTCAACCACCTGATTGGAACTTACCATTTGAAATTATGTGTGATGCTAGTGATTACGCTATTGGTGCTATTCTAGGACAAAGAGTTGATAATAAATTAAATGTTATCCATTATGCTAGTAAAACTCTAGACACTGCTCAAAGAAATTATGCTACTACCCAGAAAGAATTTTTAGCAGTTGTGTTTGCATGTGATAAATTCAGATCTTACATTGTTGATTCTAAAGTAATTGTTCACACCGATCATGCTGCTATTAAATATCTTATGGAAAAGAAAGATGCTAAAGTTAGACTCATTAGGTGGATTCTGTTGCTACAAGAATTTGCCTTGCATATTATTGATAGAAAGGGAGCTGAGAACCCCGTGGCTGATAATTTGTCTCGAATGGAAAATGTTCTTGATGACCCACTTCCTATTGATGAAAGTTTTCCTGATGAACAACTAGTTGTTATAAATGCTTCTCGTAATACTCCTTGGTATGCAGACTATGCTAATTACGTTGTTGCTAAATATATACCACCTAGTTTCATGTACCAACAAAAGAAAAAGTTCTTCTTTGATTTAAGACATTACTTCTGGGATAACCCACATCTTTATAATGAAGGATGGTATTATTAGACGTTGTGTACCTGAGCATGAACATGAACAAATCCTATGGAAGTGTCATTCCGAGGCTTACGGAGGACACCATGCTAGAGAGAGAATGATACGTCCATTTTGCATCATGCTTTTATATTGATACTTATTGCATTATGGGATGTTATTACACATTATGGTACAATACTTATGCCTTTTCTCTCTTATTTTACAAGGTTTACACAAAGAGGGAGAATGTCGGCGGCTGGAATTCTGGACCGGAAAGGAGCAAATATGAGAGACCTATTCCGCACAACTCCAAAAGTCCGAAAAATTTACGGAGAATTATTTTGTAATATATAAAAAATATTGGGCAAAGAAAATACCAGAGGGGACCCACCAGGAGGCCACAAGCCTGGGGGGCGCGCCCTACCTGTTGGGTAACGCAGCAGAAAACAAAATTTTTCCGACCTACGCACCAGCCCAGGACCACTATGGAGACTGCATACAAGGTTTGATCATTTTCGTTACCGACTCGTAGCGCAGCGGAAGTAGAGTCGATGACGATCGGCGATGCAGATCCCCGCAGCTAGGATTTACAACCTCCCAACCGCGAGGATGTATACCCTCGTCTTCCCTTCGGACAGCCCTCCGGGAGGCGGTCGAACAGTCCCCCGGACGATGTCGCGGACAGCCCTACGGGAGGACCTTCGAAACTCGAACGGTCACTCGGACAGCCCTTCGGGAGGACTCACAGAACTCAGACCGTCACTTGGACAGCCCTTCGGGAGGCACTCACAAACAGCCCCTCGGGCACTAAGATCGAAACTACGACCTCTCTACAGAGTTGCACACATACGGTGTCAACTATCCGGCAGGGCTTCGCCGTCCAGAACTAGTTCCCACCGGAACCCAGACAGCCTTTCGGCTCTACGAAACTCTTTTCGTGGGAGGGAGAGAGAAGCCAGATCATTGCATGGCACTTGTATGTGAGAAGGAGTGAGTCTTTAGGCAGCCCCCTCCACCCCTATTTATAGGCCAAGCCCAAGGGTGGCTTCTCCAAGAAGCCAAGGGGAAAAATACCAAAGGACCCTCAAGGTGGCTTCTCCAAGAAGCCACCCAAAAAGCACTTTCACTATTCACGACGACATTTTTCAGCGTCCGTTCAAACTGAAAATATTTATGTGGGCTTAGAACATTTCCAGTACCCACTAAAATAATTTTCAACGCGTTCTGGAACAATTCCAGTTTAGTGATTTCATCTGCGAAAAGCATCTGAAGCAGTTCCGGCAGCCCCGGAACATTTCCGGTTTTTCTTCCAGAAAATTCCCAGAAGTTTCCAGAATGATTATGGCATCCTCCAAGAATTATCAGGCATGTGCCGAAACCATTTTGACTTAATGGTATCCCCTGAAACAACTTTTCAGTTTCACCGGAACTCATCCGGTGACCTCTCTCTGCGGAACTTTTCCGCTGTCCGAAACTTTTCGGTGTCCGAAACTTTTTCGGTGATTTTCTCTCAGACTCCCTGTCTAGTATTCAGCAGATAGATGACCCTTAAGCGTGTGACCCTATAGGTTCGGTGAAGTATAGACATGACACGGAACCCCTTCCGATCAATGATCAACATCGGAGCCGTGGACACCCATATTGACCCCTATACCCACACGAATGAATATTCGAGTGAACCTCCAGTTGCCGTGTGCTATTCCTGTTGCTTCACGATATGTTACAAATACCCGAGGTTAGACATGTTGGCATCCCCGTGGATCAACAACTTGTCCACTATGCTAGTTACCTCGTTATCGGTATTGTTCTCTTTTCTCGTTACCGTGTTCCGGCATCCCCGTGATCAAATCACAAAGTGTCTGGCCAGACGATGATGGATACCGTAACACCGAGAGGGCCCAGAGATATCTCTCCATCGTCGGAGGAGAAAATCCCAATCTTGAGCTATCAAGTTACTTGACATACTTTCCCATGAACCCGTAAGCCGCCGTAATAGCCATCCATTTACGGATGACGTTTAACAAACCCCAAAGTTCATGAATCAAGCATGAAGAAACTCGATACTCTCATGGTCTGAGGAATCATGCAAATGTTAACTATCTCTGTGTTATTAACCATTAACTCATGACGAATGTATCTCATAGCATAACATCAATTCGGGTCGATTCAACACAAATGTTCTGCTAACATTGTGCCCTCAAAATTGCCGGCATAGTCATGCCCATGATCAGGAAAACAGGATCATCATGCAATACTTGAGCCAGTCATAGAGGCTTGACTAGGAATACATTTTACCGTTTATTATTCCACACGTGCATATGAGTCTTCCTCCAAGCCTCGTTTTATTTGTAGACTCGAGAACCATAGCAGTTATAGCATGGAACATAAACCTAATTATGAACAAGGAGATAATTAATAACATTTATTATTGCCTCTAGGGCATATCTCCTATAGACTCCCACTTGCACTAGAGTCAATATCTAGTCAATGCTATGCACTTTACACCTATGACACATTGGTGTAAATATGCTTCGCTTGTGGTATAGCCTGATGTCCAACGGATCTGACGACTTCAGCTCCGTGTGTATCTTTGCATATCCTCGTGTCTTCACGCTTTCAGAAAATTCATATTTTGTGTGGACTTGGTTTTGTATGTATGTGAATCACAGGTCGAACCTGGATTCCTCAGACTGAGTTATGGAGCAGCTACCTGTAGTAGTGTCCCATTGACAAAAGCCATCTTGGAACCATACTAAGTTCATGAATGAACTATATGATTCAACATCTTCTTTGTCGCTTCTAAAGCGTCAACATACTTACCCTTTGTTATAGAATTTGCCACAGTAACTAGTTTGAACAATTCCAACTAACTGTGCCACCATATCGTGTATAACACAAAAACCCTCAAATTAAATCGAAGATCGCATGGAGAAAAGATGAAGACTGTATCGATGTAACCTTTTACAACGAACTCTTCATGATCTCCATTTGCGAGAAAACTTGTCATTAGTACCACTGTTGCACTCAATGACCCTTTTTCACTGTTGTCCTATGATCAGTACTTTTGATCACTTTGGTATCTATACTCGCAACACCTTGGGAGTATCGGACATATCTGGTTGTTTTACATACCATGGAATACATGATTAATCCAAACACAAGAGTGTGTGGAATCTCCATCATGTATTTTGCTCATCAGTGTTTTGGGACACCGAGTCTTGCAAAAACTCTTTCCATGTGACTTCGGCAAGAATCACTCCTTGGCCTTTTAATGCTAAAAGATTTTAGCATCTTGTCAATATGTATTCATTGCTTAGCCCCATTAGGTAAATCTATCTCCATAGATTATCATGCCTAATATCAAGGCTATTTAGCCCAAGCACTTTATCGAAAAAACTATTTTCAAATGAAGTCCTAATTCGTGTCAAGAAATTTATTTCCAATTACCAATGTGTCAAGCACACAAGGTTTTTAGAAATATTATTATGCTCCCACTTACTTTCTTGAATTACAAGCATCTTCATTACCCATTGATGAAGTCAAAACCCTTTTTGACCATTTCATCAAAACACGAAGATTCCAACTCCATTTTGCTCTCTTCTGTCCATCGCAGGAACTCTGAAGTTTGCATACCTACTAGCATCCTCTGGATCGACAAATTACTTTGGACTGTATCACATACAAGTCCTAGGTTTTATTTCCATCAGATGGAAATCCTTTTGTCATCCATGTTTCATATCTCATGATTGAAATATGTATTAATTGCTAGTTCAACCTGAACCGACTTTAAGCATCGCTACGGTGAGACAATCTCATCGTAGTCAACTCCTTGAACTTGTTATTGCAACAAGTCGAGATTTATGGATAAAACATTTTTATCCGTATCAGTTTTAAGTTCCATAAATATTTGTTAGACTCTAAGTCTTCCGAAAGGTGTATCAAGGTTTTAATCTTGAATCACTTATATGGAAATTAACTCGGGTTGTATTGGCATTTAGCCAATTCCGGAGTCAGGGCCCATCAACGCTTCCTTGTGTATCGTAGGTATACTGTTATCTAACAACAATATCTCGTTTGCGCACCTAAGAGGTTTGCACGAGCCTTGCCTACGTGGTTCAGCTGCAAGTTTGACCAAAGTCCATACATTTTATTGTAGAGACTTCCGTATCAGTCGCAGTAGGAAACTCCAGAATCACTTCCAAGGTTCCTTTTCTTTGATCTGATGACGAAGATACTATTTATCTCGTCGAGTTGCATTATTCTCCCACTCACCTTTTTGAAAGAACCATTTTCTTCAAAAAGCATACCGTTCTTTGTGGCAAACCTATTTGCCTCGGCATAGTGAGGGAGGAATACCCAACATTTTGGGATAACCTACAAAGTAGCACTTGTCTGATTTGGAATAGGTTTGTAACCTTTTACACAATCCCCATATTCCAAATGTTTAAGAAAAGATATAACAAGGTTGGGCGTACCATACCATGGCGTCATTTCAACAGACCTGATGGAGCTCTTTTCAGTGTAAAAGCCGCAGTCTCTAACGCATCACTTTTTAAAAGGGATAATGGCAAATTTATTTATGTCATCTTTGATCGTACCATGTCATAAATGGTTCGATTACATCTTCACAGACTTTCCACTTGCAGTGGTGTTCCGAGAGGTGCAAGTTATGAAACCCCTTTCACAACTCATCAGACATTCGCTAAACTTGTAACTCAAATATTCTTTTCTGCAATCGAATTGTAGAAACATAATTTTCTTGTTACAATAACTTCTACTTCATTTTTGAAAACCTTTCGAATGATTTCAAAAGATCCAGACTTACGTCTCATCAAGTAAATATCCATATATCTACTTGAGTCATTTCTGAAGATAGATGAATCCACTGTTTACAACAACATTTATCGGACTACATACATCAAAATGTATGATTACCAATAAGTTCTTTGCTCGTTCCTTACGGCCTGTGAACGGTATTTTAGTCACTTCACTTTTCGGAGGAAAGTTGCAAGTGTCAGATGATCCAAAATCAAATGACTTCAAAATCCATCATAATGGAATTTTCCATGCGGGTTTCTCCAATGTGACCAAATGCAGTGCCACACATGTGTGGTATTCTTTTAGTCATGCGACATTTAGCGTCAGTGTTATGGATGTATCATATTACCATCAATATTCATAACATACATCCCATCGATGATGGAAGCATGGCCCTTATGTTATTCACAATTCTGAACAACAATTGTTCTTTTCTGAACAACCCTCTTGCATCAAACATTGTGCAATGGCTAGAGTGTATGAAACTCTAAAATGAATTATGAAAGTAAACACAGAGGTAATATTTTATTATCAACATTCATAACATACATCTCATTCATAATGAAAGTATGGCCCTTATGTTATTCATAACACCGAACATCGGAAGTTCTCTTATGAACAACCTTCTTGCAAGATACCTTATGCAATGGGCTAGAGTGTGTAAAACTCTAAATGAATTATGAAAATAAATACAGACGGTAATACAACGATGGAAGGTATAGTAACATTTACTATGTTCCCTGTGTATACCTAAACCTCATTCCTGGCTAGTCTTTCAGGCCATAGTAGTTCTTACATCGAGTTGCAACAGAATGCAATCGAGTGGGTATCTTTGTGATTAACTCACAATAACCAAGAATCAGCGATTAACAATTTAATCATGATTCCCAAGAACTATATCTTTGACCAGCCTTCTATACATCAAAAAACTTGTATGACATTCATACATGAGCTGGATATTCCAGTCTTCTTTCTTTTGCCTTTATACTTCTAACAGTTTAACTTTCAGTATTTCTCCTACTCTCAGAAGAAGCACTCAACTTAAGAGTGGCGTTAGCCCCGGACTTCCTAGGTGTGTTATCACACTAACACCCTTCGGACACTTCCTTTCTCTTTAAGTTGTTGTTTTATTCACCTTTCATCATATGACAGGCGTTCTTCTGGATCCCTCTCTTATCAGTCTAATGCATAGTAAACTCCTTTACTAATAGTTTGCAAAAAAACATTGCTTTGGATATCTCATATCTTTTAGCCTTTGTCTGTCTCTGAAAATGATTTTCAGATTCCATGAATATCACATAACTATCCAAACTTTCGAAGTTTGGGTCTCATGGAATCAAACATATTGCGCTTGACTGAAATGGAATTCTAGCTTTTGGATCAACGGACGAGAGTCACATGATCCATAGCATAAGCGAGAGAATACCGAAAGTATGCGATAGGACAAAGTCCTTCTCGGCACTCTTGAGGACAATCCTCACATTACGTTACCAACCGTAAAGTTTTAACCAGATATTTAACAGCTATTCAATTTTAATAGGGAAGGTGGAAATGCGAGCCATTATTCTACAACTATTATGCAAATCACACTTAGACAGTGTTCAAAATTAATTGCACTAAGAATTAAACAGGTTAATTCAACAGTGCGCTCCCACTCAAATCAATATCTCTCATAATTGATTGTGAGCGATTCAAGATCCGAGTTTTGATTGTTCGCCACGATGGTAGCATCACAGATGACGAAAATCTCAATCGGTAGGCAAACTTGCCAATCACATCTCTATGTGACTCTTGTTCATCTTTCGATGCATGTGTTCTGAGCTCATGACTTTCATGCCTGAACGTCAAGACAACCAAGTGATCTCGCTGCGAGGTCTCAACTCACCCGCCTCACACATCCCTAATCGTTCGTACCCATGGTAGCATGTGATACCCCGAAAAGTTAGGTGCCGTGACGGTGCTACACTTGGGAGAACACTAACTACTTGATATTTTTGTGAGAGATCACCCTAATAAAAAGCGACTACCGCGCAATCAAAAAGGGTGCATCATAAGGGATAAACATCTCAGGCAATTCATAATAGCATGATATGGTATAGCCCTTTCTGACGGAGAAGTCTTGTATTTCTTCGTCTTCGGCATTCGCGTCGGTGTTCACCTTCACGAAGATTGCCACCACCTTGTCGATGCACCAGATAATATTGCTATCTTTATAGCTAATAAAATAATGCATTACACAAGGTTGACACACAGGTCATTTAAAGTGCAATCATATGGCTCCAGCCATCATGCCAAATCATGACACGCAGGTCATGTTAATTAATTTACATCATATAGTCATCTCATACATAATCAAATTATTATGAGCACTGCTATACCACATCATATGCACATGCAAACCCTCCTGCAAAACCAAGTTAGACGCCTCTAATCGGTTCATGCAAAAACTTGTTTTACGTGGCTTCTAAGGTTTCGAAACAAACCGAAGCTACCAACGTCCATCATCAAGTATGATAATTCAAGTCGCTAGATTAACTTTCCAGGGTGTATGAAAACCGAGATAATAAAATCTCGAGCCCCATACTAAACTTCGTCATACGCATGACCCCCGTGCAGATCATATCTGCATTGCCCTTTTGTCTGCGAAATTTCATCTTTCCTTTTAACTACGGTGGAATTCAATGAACTGTTAGCACTTCGTTGATCAATCAGGATTGCGGATTGCCAGAACTTTGAAACTCCACCATACTGTTATCAAGATCAGAAATATGCAAATTCCAGGGAAGCAACAAGAACATCGGGTAACAGATTTCATCTGCTACCCGCACAAATAATTTTCAGTAATAGAACTCATCTACTACCTAATTATATTGTGCAACACCCATACATCTCTATGTATTCTAGATCGCAACCTGCATCTACGCATAGCACGGCTCATGATGCCACTGTAGGGTAACGCAGCAGAAAACAAAAATTTTCCGACCTACGCACCAGCCCAGGACCACTATGGAGACTGCATACAAGGTTTGATCATTTTCGTTACCGACCCGTAGCGCAGCGAAAGTAGAGTCGATGACGATCGGTGGTGCAGATCCCCGCAGCTAGGATTTACAACCTCCCAACCGCGAGGATGTATACCCTCATCTTCCCTTCGGACAGCCCTCCGGGAGGCAGTCGAACAGTCCCCCGGACGGTGTCGCGGACAGCCCTTCGGGAGGACCTTCGAAACTCGAACGGTCACTCGGACAGCCCTTCGGGAGGACTCACAGAACTCGGACCGTCACTTGGACAGCCCTTCGGGAGGCACTCACGAACAGCCCCTCGGGCACTAAGATCGAAACTACGACCTCTCTACAGAGTTGCACACATACGGTGTCAACTATCCGGCAGGGCTTCGCCGTCCAGAACTAGTTCCCACCGGAACCCAGACAGCCTTTCGGCTCTACGAAACTCTTTTCGTGGGAGGGAGAGAGAAGCCAGATCATTGCATGGCACTTGTATGTGAGAAGGAGTGAGTCTTTAGGCAGCCCCCTCCACCCCTATTTATACGCCAAGCCCAAGGGTGGCTTCTCCAAGAAGCCAAGGGGGAAAATACCAAAGGACCCTCAAGGTGGCTTCTCCAAGAAGCCACCCAAAAAGCACTTTCACTATTCACGACGACATTTTTCAGCGTCCGTTCGAACTGAAAATATTTATGTGGGCTTAGAACATTTCCAGTACCCACTAAAATAATTTTCAACGCGTTCTGGAACAATTCCAGATTAGTGATTTTCATCTGCGAAAAGCATCTGAAGTGGTTCCGGCAGCTCCGGAACATTTCCGGTTTTTCTTCCAGAAAATTCCCAGAAGTTTCCAGAATGATTCTGGCACCCTCCAAGAATTACCAGGCATGTGCCGAAACCAATTTGACTTAATGGTATCCTCTGAAACAACTTTTCAGTTTCACCGGCACTCATCCGGTGACCTCTCTCTGCGGAACTTTTCCGCTGTCCGAAACTTTTTCGGTGTCCGAAACTTTTTCGGTGATTTTCTCTCAGACTCCCTGTCTAGTATTCAGCAGATAGATGACCCTTAAGCGTGTGACCCTATAGGTTCGGTGAAGTATAGACATGACACGGAACCCCTTCCGATCAATGATCAACATCGGAGCCGTGGACACCCATATTGACCCCTATACCCACACGAATGAATATTCGAGTGAACCCCCAGTTGCCGTGTGCTATTCCTGTTGCTTCACGATATGTTACAAATACCCGAGGTTAGACATGTTGGCATCCCCGTGGATCAACAACTTGTCCACTATGCTAGTTACCTCGTTATCGGTATTGTTCTCTTTTCTCGTTACCGTGTTCCGGCATCCCCGTGATCAAATCACAAAGTGTCTGGCCAGACGATGATGGATACCGTAACACCGAGAGGGCCCAGAGATATCTCTCCATCGTCGGAGGAGCAAATCCCAATCTTGAGCTATCAAGTTACTTGACATACTTTCCCATGAACCCGTAAGCCGCCGTAATAGCCATCCATTTACGGATGACGTTTAACAAACCCCAAAGTTCATGAATCAAGCATGAAGAAACTCGATACTCTCATGGTCTGAGGAATCATGCAAATGTTAACTATCTCTGTGTTATTAACCATTAACTCATGACGAATGTATCTCATAGCATAACATCAATTCGGGTCGATTCAACACAAATGTTCTGCTAACATTGTGCCCTCAAAATTGCCGGCATAGTCATGCCCATGATCAGGAAAACAGGATCATCATGCAATACTTGAGCCAGTCATAGAGGCTTGACTAGGAATACATTTTACCGTTTATTATTCCACACGTGCATATGAGTCTTCCTCCAAGCCTCGTTTTATTTGTAGACTCGAGAACCATAGCAGTTATAGCATGGAACATAAACCTAATTATGAACAAGGAGATAATTAATAACATTTATTATTGCCTCTAGGGCATATCTCCTATACTACCCCCCTAGGCGCGTCCCTAGGGTTTGTGGGCCCCCTGGCAGGTCCCCGGTGCCCATCTTCTACTATATGGAGGGTTCTGACCTAGAAAAAAATCAAGAGAGAGCTTTCGAGATGAACGTCGCCGTCTCGAGTCGGAACTTGGGCAGGACCAATCTAGGGCTCCGACGGAGCTGTTCTGCCGGGGAAACTTCCCTCCCGGAGGGGGAAATCGAAGCCATCGTCATCACCAACGATCCTCTCATTGAGAGGGGGTTAATATCCATCGACATCTTCACCAGCACAATCTCCTCTCAAACCCTAGTTCATCTCTTGTATCCAATCTTTGTCTCAAAACCTCAGATTGGTACCTGTGGGTTGCTAGTAGTGTTCATTACTCCTTGTAGTTGATTCTAGTTGGTTTATTCGGTGGAAGATCATATGTTCAGATCCTTAATGGTATTTATTACCCCTCTGATTATGAACATGAATATGCTTTGTGAGTAGTTACGTTTGTTCCTGAGGACATGGGAGAAGTCTTGATATAAGTAATCATGTGAATTTGGTATTCGTTCGATATTTTGATGAGATGTATGTTGTCTTTCCTCTAGTGGTGTTATGTGAACGTCGACTACATGACACTTCACCATTGTTTGGGCCCAGGGGAAGGCATTGGGAAGTAATAAGTAGATGATGGGTTGCTAGAGTGACAGAAGCTTAAACCCTAGTTTATGCGTTGCTTCGTAAGGGGCTGATTTGGATCCATATGTTTCATGCTATGGTTAGATTTATCTTAATTCTTCTTTCGTAGTTGTGGATGCTTGCGAGAGGGGTTAATCATAAGTGGGAGGCTTGTCCAAGTAAGGACAGCACCCAAGCATCGGTCCACCCACATATCAAATTATCAAAGTAACGAACACGAATCATATGAGCATGATGAAAACTAACTTGACAATAATTCCCATGTGTCCTCGGGAGCGCTTTGCTTTATATAAGAGTTTGTCCAGGCGTGTCCTTTGCTACAAAAAGGATTGGGCCACCTTGTTGCACCTTAGTTACACTTGTTAATTGTTACCCGTTACGAATTATCTTATCACAAAACTATCTATTACCGATAATTTCAGTGCTTGCAGAGAATACCTTGCTGAAAACCGCTTGTCATTTCCTTCTGCTCCTCGTTGGGTTCGACACTCTTACTTATCTAAAGGACTACAATAGATCCCCTATACTTGTGGTTCATCAAGACTCTTTTCTGGCGCCGTTGCCGGGGAGTGAAGCGCCTTTGGTAAGTGGAATTTGGTAAGAAAACATTTATATAGTGTGCTGAAATTTATTGTCACTTGTTGCTATGGAACATAATCCTTTGAGGGGTTTGTTCGGGGTATCTTCACCCCTCAACCTACTGAACCTACTGAAAATATTTATTATGAAATTCCTTCGGGTATGATAGAGAAACTGCTAGCTAATCCTTATGCAGGAGATGGAACATTACATCCTGATATGCATCTAATCTATGTGGATGAAGTTTATGGATTATTTAAGCTTGCAGGTTTGCCCGAGGATGAAGTCAATAAGAAGGTCTTCCCTTTATCTTTGAAGGATAAGGCATTGACATGGTATAGGCTATGCGATGATATTGGTACTTGGAATTACAACCGATCGAAATTGGAATTTCATCAGAAGTTTTATCCTATGCATCTAGTTCATAGTGTTCAGAATTATATTTATAATTTTTGGCCTCGTGAAGGAGAAAGTATCGCTCAAGCTTGGGGAGGCTTAAGTCAAAGTCATATTCATGCCCCAATCATGAGCTCTCAAGAGAAATTATTATTCAGAATTTTTATGCTCGGCTTTCTCGTAATGATCAATCCATGCTCGATACTTCTTGTACTGGTTCTTTTATGAAGAAGACTATTGAATTCAAATGGGATTATTGGAAAGAATTAAATGCAACTCTGAAGATTGGGAACTCGACGAAGGTAAGGAGTCAGGTATAAACCTCAAGTTTGATTTGAAGGAAATATGCCCTAGAGGCAATAATAAAGTTATTATTTATTTCCTTATATCATGATAAATGTTTATTATTCATGCGAGAATTGTATTAACCGGAAACATGATACATGTGTGAATACATAGACAAACAGAGTGTCACTAGTAAGCCTCTACTAGACTAGCTCGTTAATCAAAGATGGTTATGTTTCCTAACCATAGACATGAGTTGTCATTTGATTAACGGGATCACATCATTAGGAGAATGATGTGATTGACTTGACCCATTCCGTTAGCTTAGCACTTGATTGTTTAGTATGTTAATATTGCTTTCTTCATGACTTATACATGTTCCTATGACTATGAGATTATGCAACTCCCGTTTACCGGAGGAACACTTTGTGTGCTACCAAACGTCACAACGTAACTGGGTGATTATAAAGATGCTCGACAGGTGTCTCCGAAGGTACTTGTTGAGTTGGCGTATTTCGAGATTAGGATTTGTCACTCCGATTGTCGGAGAGGTATCTCTGGGCCCACTCGGTAATGCACATCACTATAAGCCTTGCAAGCAATGTAACTAATAAGTTAGTTGCGGGATGATGCATTACGAAACGAGTAAAGAGACTTGCCGGTAATGAGATTGAGCTAGGTATTGAGATACCGACGATCGAATCTCGGGCAAGTAACATACCGATGACAAAGGGAACAACGTATGTTGTTATGCGGTTTGACCGATAAAGATCTTCGTAGAATATGTAGGAACCAATATGAGCATCCAGGTTCCGCTATTGGTTATTGACCGGAGACGTGTCTCGGTCATGTCTACATAGTTCTCGAACCCGTAGGGTCCGCACGCTTAAAGTTCTGTGACGATTTGTATTATGAGTTTATGTGTTTTGATGTACAGAAGGTAGTTCGGAGTCCCGGATGAGATCGGGGACATGACGAGGAGTCTCAAAATGGTCGAGACGTAAAGATCGATATATTGGACGACTATATTCGGACATCGGAAAGGTTCCGAGTGGTCAGGGTATTTTTCGGAGTACCGGGGAGTTACGGGAATACGGGGAAGAAGTATATGGGCCTTATTGGGCTTTAGGGGAGAGAGAGAGAGGTAGGCCGCGCGCCCCCCCAAGGCCTAGTCCGAATTGGACTAGGGGGAGGGGCTGCACCCCCTCCTTCCTTCTCTTCTCTCTTCCCCTTCCTTCTCTCCTACTCCTACTACTTGGAAGGGGGGGAATGCTACTCCCGGTGGGAGTAGGACTCCTCCAGGGCGCGCCATAGCTAGGCCGGCCCTCCCCCCTCCTCCACTCCTTTATATACGTGGCCAGGGGGCACCCCATAGACACAACAATTGATCATTAATCTCTTAGCCATGTGCGGTGCCCCCCTCCACCATAATCCACCTCGATCATATCGCAGCGGTGCTTAGGCAAAGCCCTGCGTCGGTAGCATCATCATCACCGTCACCACGCCGTCGTGCTGACGAAACTCTCCTATGAAGCTTTGCTGGATCGGAGCTCGCGGGACGTCATCGAGTTGAATGTGTGCTGAACTCGGAGGTGCCGTGCGTTCAGTACTTGGATCGATCGGATCGTGAAGACGTACGACTACATCAACCGCATTGTGCTAACGCTTCCGCTTTCGGTCTACGAGGGTACGTGGACACACTCTCCCCTCTCGTTGCTATGCATCACCATGATCCTGTGTGTGCGTAGGAATTTTTTTGAAATTACTACGTTTCCCAACAGTGGCATCCGAGCCTGGTTTTATGCGTAGATGTTATATGCACGAGTAGAACACAAGTGAGTTGTGGGCGATACAAGTCATACTGCTTACCAGCATGTCACACTTTGGTTCGGCGGTATTGTTGGATGAAGCGGCCTGGACCGACATTACGCGTACGCTTACGCGAGACTGGTTTTACCGCCGTGCTTTGCACACAGGTGACTAGCGGTTGTCAGTTTCTCCAACTTTAGTTGAACCGAGTGTGGCTATGCCTGGTCCTTGTGAAGGTTAAAACAACACTAACTTGACGAACTATCATTGTGGTTTTGATGCGTAGGTAAGAACGGTTCTTGCTCAGCTCGTAGCAGCCATGTAAAACTTGCAACAACAAAGTAGAGGACGTCTAACTTGTTTTTGCAGGGCATGTTGTGATGTGATATGGTCAAGACATGATGCTATATTTTATTGTATGAGATGATCATGTTTTGTAACTGAGTTATCGGCAACTGGCAGGAGCCATATGGTTGTCGCTTTATTGTATGCAATGCAATCGCCCTGTAATTGCTTTACTTTATCACTAAGCAGTAGCGATAGTCGTAGAAGCAATAGTTGGCGAGACGACAACGATGCTACGATGGAGATCAAGGTGTCGCGCCAGTAACAATGGTGATCATGACGGTGCTTCGGAGATGGAGATCACAAGCACAAAGATGATGATGGCCATATCATATCACTTATATTGATTGCATGTGATGTTTATCCTTTATGCATCTTATTTTGCTTTGTTTGACGGTAGCATTATAAGATGATCTCTCACTAAATTTCAAGGTAAAAGTGTTCTCCCTGAGTATGCACCGTTGACAAAGTTCGTCGTGCCGAGACACCACGTGATGATCGGGTGTGATAAGCTCAACGTTCATCTACAATGGGTGCAAGCCAGTTTTTGCACACGCAGAATACTCGGGTTAAACTTGACGAGCCTAGCATATGCAGATATGGCCTCGGAACACTGAGACCGAAAGGTCGAGCGTGAATCATATAGTAGATATGATCAACATAGTGATGTTCACCATTGAAAACTACCCCATTTCACGTGATGATCGGTTAAGGTTTAGTTGATTTGGATCACGTGATCACTTAGATGATTAGAGAGATGTCTATCTAAGTGGGAGTTCTTGAGTAATATGATTAATTGAACTTAAATTTATCATGAACTTAGTACCTGATAGTATTTTGCTTGTCTATGTTGTTGTAGATAGATGGCCCGTGCTATTGTTTCGTTGAATTTTAATGTGTTCCTTGAGAAAGCAAAGTTGAAAGATGATGGTAGCAATTACACGGACTGGGTCCGTAACTTGAGGATTATCCTCATTGCTGCACAGAAGAATTACGTCCTCGAAGCATCGCTAGGTGCCAAACCTGCTGCAGGAGCTGAACCAGATGTTATGAACGTCTGCCAAAGCAAAGCTGATGACTACTCGATAGTTCAGTGTGCCATGCTTTATGGCTTAGAACCGGGACTTCAACGATGTTTTGAACGTCATGGAGCATATGAGATGTTCCAGGAGTTGAAGTTAATATTTCAAGCAAATGCCCGGATTGAGAGATATGAAGTCTCCAATAAGTTCTACAGCTGCAAGATGGAGGAGAATAGTTCTGTCAGTGAGCATATACTCAGAATGTCTGGGTATAATAATCACTTGATTCAACTGGGAGTTAATCTTCCGGATGATAGTGTTATTGACAGAATTCTTCAGTCACTGCCACCAAGCTACAAGAGCTTCATGATGAACTATAACATGCAAGGGATGGATAAGACGATTCCCGAGCTCTTCGCAATGCTAAAGGCTGCGGAGGTAGAAATCAAGAAGGAGCATCAAGTGTTGATGGTCAAGAAGACCACCAGTTTCAAGAAAAAGGGCAAAGGGAAGAAGAAGGGGAACTTCAAGAAGAACGGCAAACAAGTTGCTGTTCAGGAGAAGAAACCCAAGTCTGGACCTAAGCCTGAGACTGAGTGCTTCTACTGCAAGCAGACTGGTCACTGGAAGCGGAACTGCCCCAAGTATTTGGCGGATAAGAAGGATGGCAAGGTGAACAAAGGTATATGTGATATACATGTTATTGATGTGTACCTTACCAGAGCTCGCAGTAGCACCTGGGTATTTGATACTGGTTCTGTTGCTAATATTTGCAACTCGAAATAGGGACTACAGATTAAGCGAAGACTGGCTAAGGACGAGGTGACGATGCGCATGGGAAATGGTTCCAAAGTCGATGTGATCGCCGTCGGCACGCTACCTCTACATCTACCTTCGGGATTAGTTTTAGACCTGAATAATTGTTATTTGGTGCCAGCGTTGAGCATGAACATTATATCTGGATCTTGTTTGATGCGAGACGGTTATTCATTTAAATCTAAGAATAATGGTTGTTCTATTTATATGAGTAATATCTTTTATGGTCATGCACCCTTGAAGAGTGGTCTATTTGTATTAAATCTCGATAGTAGTGATACACATATTCATAATGTTGAAGCCAAAAGATGCAGAGTTGATAATGATAGTGCAACTTATTTGTGGCACTGCCGTTTAGGTCATATTGGTGTAAAGCGCATGAAGAAACTCCATTCCGATGGACTTTTGGAATCACTTGATTATGAATCACTTGGTACTTGTGAACCATGCCTCATGAGCAAGATGACTAAAACGCCGTTCTCCGGAACTATGGAGCGAGCACCAGATTTGTTGGAAATCATACATACTGATGTATGTGGTCCAATGAATGTTGAGGCTCGCGGCGGGTATCGTTATTTTCTCACCTTCACAGATGATTTGAGCAGATATGGGTATATCTACTTAATGAAACATAAGTCTGAAACATTTGAAAAGTTCAAAGAATTTCAGAGTGAAGTGGAAAATCATCGCAACAAGAAAATAAAGTTTCTACGATCTGATCGTGGAGGAGAATATTTGAGTTACGAGTTTGGCGTACATTTGAAACAAAGCGGAATAGTTTCGCAACTCACGCCACCCGGAACACCACAGCGTAATGGTGTGTCCGAACATCGTAATCGTACTTTACTAGATATGGTGCGATCTATGATGACTCTTACTGATTTACTGCTATCGTTTTGGGGTTATGCTTTAGAGACGGCTGCATTCACGTTAAATAGGGCACCATCAAAATCCGTTGAGACGACTCCTTATGAACTGTGGTTTGGCAAGAAACCAAAGTTGTCGTTTCTTAAAGTTTGGGGCTGCGATGCTTATGTGAAAAAGCTTCAACCTGATAAGCTCGAACCCAAGTCGGAGAAATGTGTCTTCATAGGATACCCAAAAGAGACAGTTGGGTACACCTTCTATCACAGATCCGAAGGCAAGACTTTCGGTGCTAAGAATGGATCCTTTCTAGAGAAGGAGTTTCTCTCGAAAGAAGTGAGTGGGAGGAAAGTTGAACTTGATGAGGTAACTGTACCTGCTCCCTTATTGGATAGTAGTTCATCACAGAAACCGGTTCCTGTGACTTCTACACCAATTAGTGAGGAAGCTAATGATGATGATCATGAAACTTCAGATCAAGTTACTACCGAACCTCGTAGGTCAACCAGAGTAAGATCCGCACCAGAGTGGTACGGTAATCCTGTTCTGGAGGTCATGTTACTAGACCATGACGAACCTACGAACTATGAGGAAGCAATGATGAGCCCAGATTCCGCAAAATGGCTTGAGGCCATGAAATCTGAGATGGGATCCATGTATGAGAACAAAGTGTGGACTTTGGTTGACTTGCCCGATGATCGGCAAGCCATAGAGAATAAATGGATCTTCAAGAAGAAGACAGACGCTGATGGTAATGTTACTGTCTACAAAGCTCGACTTGTTGCGAAAGGTTTTCGACAAGTTCAAGGAGTTGACTACGATGAGACCTTCTCACCCGTAGCGATGCTTAAGTCCGTCCGAATCATGTTAGCTATTGCCGCATTTTATGATTATGAAATTTGGCAAATGGATGTAAAGACTGCGTTCCTGAATGGATTTCTGGAAGAAGAGTTGTATATGATGCAACCTGAAGGTTTTATCGATCCAAAGGGTGCTAACAAAGTGTGCAAGCTCCAGCAATCCATTTATGGACTGGTGCAAGCCTCTCGGAGTTGGAATAAACGTTTTGATAGTGTGATCAAAGCATATGGTTTTATACAGACTTTTGGAGAAGCCTGTATTTACAAGAAAGTGAGTGGGAGCTCTGTAGCATTTCTAATCTTATATGTGGATGACATATTGTTGATTGGAAATGATATAGAATTTCTGGATAGCATAAAAGGATACTTGAATAAGAGTTTTTCAATGAAGGACCTCGGTGAAGCTGCTTACATATTGGGCATCAAGATCTATAGAGATAGATCAAGACGCTTAATTGGACTTTCACAAAGCACATACCTTGACAAAGTTTTGAAGAAGTTCAAAATGGATCAGGCAAAGAAAGGGTTCTTGCCTGTGTGACAAGGTATGAAGTTGAGTAAGACTCAATGCCCAACCACTGCAGAAGATAGAGAGAAAATGAAAGATGTTCCCTATGCTTCAGCCATAGGCTCTATCATGTATGCAATGCTGTGTACCAGACCTGATGTGTGCCTTGCTATTAGTTTAGCAGGGAGGTACCAAAGTAATCCAGGAGTGGATCACTGGACAGCGGTCAAGAACATCCTGAAATACCTGAAAAGGACCAAGGATATGTTTCTCGTTTATGGAGGTGACAAAGAGCTCATCGTAAATGGTTACGTTGATGCAAGCTTTGACACTGATCCAGATGATTCTAAATCGCAAACCGGATACGTGTTTATATTGAACGGTGGAGCTGTCAGTTGGAGCAGTTCTAAACAGAGCGTCGTGGCGGGATCTACATGTGAAGCGGAGTACATTGCTGCTTCGGAAGCAGCAAATGAAGGAGTCTGGATGAAGGAGTTCATATCCGATCTAGGTGTCATACCTAGTGCATCGGGTCCAATGAAAATCTTTTGTGACAATACTGGTGCAATTGCCTTGGCAAAGGAATCCAGATTTCACAAGAGAACCAAGCACATCAAGAGATGCTTCAACTCCATCTGGGATCAAGTCCAGGTGGGAGACATAGAGATTTGCAAGGTACATACGGATCTGAATGTTGCAGACCCGTTGACTAAGCCTCTTCCACGAGCAAAACATGATCAGCACCAAGGCTCCATGGGTGTTAGAATCATTACTGTGTAATCTAGATTATTGACTCTAGTGCAAGTGGGAGACTGAAGGAAATATGCCCTAGAGGCAATAATAAAGTTATTATTTATTTCCTTATATCATGATAAATGTTTATTATTCATGCTAGAATTGTATTAACCGGAAACATGATACATGTGTGAATACATAGACAAACAGAGTGTCACTAGTAAGCCTCTACTAGACTAGCTCATTAATCAAAGATGGTTATGTTTCCTAACCATAGACATGAGTTGTCATTTGATTAACGGGATCACATCATTAGGAGAATGATGTGATTGACTTAACCCATTCCGTTAGCTTAGCACTTGATCGTTTAGTATGTTGCTATTGCTTTCTTCATGACTTATACATGTTCCTATGACTATGAGATTATGCAACTCCCGTTTACCGGAGGAACACTTTGTGTGCTACCAAACATCACAACGTAACTGGGTGATTATAAAGGTGCTCTACAGGTGTCTCCAAAGGTACTTGTTGAGTTGGCGTATTTCGAGATTAGGATTTGTCACTCCGATTGTCGGAGAGGTATCTCTGGGCCTACTCGGTAATGCACATCACTATAAGCCTTGCAAGCAATGTAACTAATAAGTTAGTTGCGGGATGATGCATTACGAAACGAGTAAAGAGACTTGCCGGTAACGAGATTGAGCTAGGTATTGAGATACCGATGATCGAATCTCGGGCAAGTAACATACCGATGACAAAGGGAACAACGTATGTTGTTATGCGGTTTGACCGATAAAGATCTTCGTAGAATATGTAGGAACCAATATGAGCATCCAAGTTCCGCTATTGGTTATTGACCGGAGACGTGTCTCGGTCATGTCTACATAGTTCTCGAACCCGTAGGGTCCGCACGCTTAAAGTTCTGTGACGATTTGTATTATGAGTTTATGTGTTTTGATGTACGGAAGGTAGTTCGGAGTCCCAGATGAGATCGGGGACATGACGAGGAGTCTCGAAATGGTCGAGATGTAAAGATCGATATATTGGACGACTATATTCGGACATCGGAAAGGTTCCGAGTGGTCCGGGTATTTTTCGGAGTACCGGGGAGTTACGGGAATACGGGGAAGAAGTATATGGGCCTTATTGGGCTTTAGGGGAGAGAGAGAGGTAGGCCGCGCGCCCCCCCAAGGCCTAGTCCGAATTGGACTAGGGGGAGGGGCTGCGCCCCCTCCTTCCTTCTCTTCTCTCTTCCCCTTCCTTCTCTCCTACTCCTACTACTTGGAAGGGGGGAATCCTACTCCCGGTGGGACTAGGACTCCTCCAGGGCGCGCCATAGCTAGGCCGGCCCTCCCCCCTCCTCCACTCCTTTATATACGTGGCCAGGGGGCACCCCATAGACACAACAATTGATCATTGATCTCTTAGCCGTGTGCGGTGCCCCCCTCCACCATAATCCACCTCGATCATATCGCAGCGGTGCTTAGGCGAAGCCCTGCGTCGGTAGCATCATCATCACCGTCACCACGCCGTCGTGCTGACGAAACTCTCCTGTGAAGCTTTGCTGGATCGGAGCTCGTGGGACGTCATCGAGTTGAACGTGTGCTGAACTCGGAGGTGCCGTGCGTTCGGTACTTGGATCGGTCGGATCGTGAAGACGTACGACTACATCAACCGCATTGTGCTAACGCTTCCGCTTTCGGTCTACGAGGGTACGTGGACACACTCTCCCCTCTCGTTGCTATGCATCACCATGATCCTGTGTGTGCGTAGGAATTTTTTTGAAATTACTACCTTTCCCAACATGATTGTGTTAAATCTTTTATGGATACCGATGCTTTTCATGAATTTAGCACTAAATATGGACTTGACTCTGAGATAGTAGCTTCTTTCTGTGAATCATTTGCTACTCATGTTGATCTCCCTAAGGAGATGTGGTTTAAATATCATCCTTCCATTGAAGTAAAAGTAGTAGAACCTATTAAAGCTGAAGAGGAAACTATTACTTATAATGTTGATCCTATTGTTCCTACTGCTTATATTGAGAAACCACCCTTCCCTGTTAGAATAAAGGAACATGCTAAAGCTTCAGCTGTGGTTTGTAAGAGTTATACTAGAACACCTACGCCCCCTGAACAAATTAAAGTTGAATCTAGTATTGCTATGGTTAAAGATCTCTTGGTCGATAATATTGATGGGCATGTTATTTACTTCTGTGATGAAGCTGCTAGAATTGCTAGACCTGATGATAAAGATAAACATAGACCTGTTGTTGGCATGCCTATTGTTTCTGTTAAAATAGGAGATCATTGTTATCATGGCTTATGTGATGTGGGTGCTAGTGTGAGTGCAATTCCCTTTACTTTATATCAAGAAATTATGAATGATATTGCACCTGCTAAAATATAAGATATTGATGTCACTATTAAGCTTGCTAATAGAGATACTATATCACCAATTGGGATTGTTAGAGATGTTGAAGTCTTGCGTGGGAAAATAAAATACCCTACTGATTTTCTAGTTCTTGGTTCCCCACAAGATGATTTTTGTCCCATTATTTTTGGTAGACCATTCTTGAACACTGTTAATGCCAAAATAGATTGTGAAAAAGAAACTGTTACTGTAAGTTTTGGGGATGTGTCTCATGATTTTAATTTCTCTAAATTTCATAGACAACCCCATGATAAAGAATTGCCTAATAAAGATTAAATTATTGGTCTTGCTTCTATTGTTGTGCCTCCTATTGATCCCTTAGAACAATATTTGCTAGACCATGAAAATGACATGTTCATGAATGAAAATGACATGTTCCTATTAATCCGTTGAAACAATATCTGCTATAACATTAAAATGTTATGCATATGAATGAAAGAGATGAAATAGATAAGATGTTCTTTGATCAACCACCTATCCTTAAACACAATTTGCCTGTTGAAACTCTTGGAGGTCCTCTTCCACCTAAAGGTGATCCCGTGTTTGAATTGAAACAATTGCCTGACACATTGAAATATGCTTATCTTGATGAAAAGAAGATATATCCTGTTATTATTAGTGCTAACCTTTCAGAGCATGAAGAAAAGAAATTATTGAAAACTCCGAAGAAGCATCGTGCTGCTATTGGATATACTCTTGATGATCTTAAGGGCATTAATCCCACTCTATGTTGGCACAAAATTAATATGGAGCCTGATGCTAAACCAGTTGTTGATCACCAACGATGGTTAAATCCTAAGATGAAAGAAGTGGCAAGAAATGAAATACTAAAGCTTCTAGAGGCAGGTATAATTTATCCTATTGCTGATATTAGATGGGTAAGTCATGTTCATTGTGTCCCTAGGAAGGGAGGTATTACTGTTGTTCCTAATGATAAGAATGAATTGATTCCACAAAGAATTGTTACAGGTTATAGAATGGTTATTGATTTTAGAAAGTTGAATAAAGCTACTAGGAAAGATCATTATCCTCTACCTTTTATTGATCAAATGCTAGAAACACTATCAAAACATACACACTTTTGCTTTCTATATGGTTATTCTGGTTTTTCTCAAATAACTGTGTCAAAAGAGGATCAAGAAAAAACTATTTTTACTTGCCCTTTCGGTACCTTTGCTTATAGACGTATGCCTTTTGGTTTATGCAATGCTCCTGCTACCTTTCAAAAATGTATGACTGCTATATTCTCTGACTTTTGTGAAAAGATTGTTGAGGTTTTCATGGATGATTTCTCCATTTACGGAACTTCTTTTGATGATTGCTTAAGCAACCTTGATCGAGTTTTGCAGAGATGTGAAGAAACTAATCTTGTCTTGAATTGGGAGAAGTGCCACTTTATGGTTAATGAAGGTATTGTCTTGGGTCATAAAATTTCTGAAAGAGGTATTGAAGTTGATAAAGCTAAAGTAGATGATATTGAAAAGATGTCGTGTCATAAAGATATCAAAGGTATAAGAAGTTTCCTTGGTCATGCTGGTTTTTATAGGAGGTTTATTAAAGACTTCTCTAAAATTTCTAGGCCTCTCACTAATCTCTTGCAAAAAGATGTTCCATTTGTTTTTTATGATGATTGTGTAGAAGCATTTGAAATTCTTAAGAAAGCCTTGATTTCTGCACCTATTGGTCAACCACCTGATTGGAACCTACCCTTTGAAAGTATGTGTGATGCTAGTGATTACGCTGTTGGTGCTGTTCTAGGACAAAGAGTTGATAAGAAATTAAATGTTATCCATTATGCTAGTAAAACTCTAGACAGTGCAAAAAGAAATTTTGCTACTACTGAAAAAGAATTTTTAGCGGTTGTCTTTGCTTGTGATAAGTTTAGATCTTATATTGTTGATTCTAAAGTAAATGTTCACACCGATCATGCTGCTATTAAATACCTTATGGAAAAGAAAGATGCTAAACCTAGACTTATTAGATGGGTTCTCTTGCTGCAAGAATTTGATTTGCATATTATTGATAGAAAGGGAGCTGAGAACCCCGTAGCAGACAACTTGTCTAGGTTAGAAAATATTCTTGATGACCCACTACCTATTGATGATAGCTTTCCTAATGAACAATTAGCTATCATAAATGCTTCTCGTAGTGCTCCTTGGTATGCTGATTATGCCAATTATATTGTTGCTAAATTTATACCACCTAGTTTCACATACCAGCAAAAGAAAAAGGTTTTCTATGATTTAAGACATTACTTTTGGGATGACCCACACCTTTATAAAGAAGGAGTAGATGGTGTTATAAGACGTTGTGTACCTGAGCATGAATAGGAACAAGTCCTACGCAAGTGTCACTCCAAAGCTTATGGAGGACACCATGCTGGAGATAGAACTGCACACAAGGTATTACAATCTAGTTTTTATTGACCTACTCTCTTCAAAGATGCTCGTAAGTATGTCTTGTCTTGTGATGAATGCCAGAGAATTGGTAATATTAGTAGACGTCAGGAAATGCCTATGAATTATTCACTTGTTATTGAACCATTTGATGTTTGGGGATTTGACTATATGGGACCTTTTCCTTCCTCCAATGGGTATACGCATATTTTGGTTGTTGTTGATTATGTTACTAAGTGGGTAGAAGCTATTCCAACTAGTAGTGCTGATCATAACACCTCCATTAAAATGCTTAAAGAAGTTATTTTCCTGAGGTTTGGGGTCCCTAGATATTTAATGACTGATGGTGGTTCACACTTTATTCATGGTGCTTTCCGTAAATTGCTTGCTAAATATGATGTCAACCACAGAATTGCATCTCCTTATCATCCTCAGTCTAGTGGTCAAGTAGAATTGAGTAATCGAGAAATAAAGTTGATTTTGCAAAAGACTGTTAATAGATCTAGAAAGAATTGGTCTAAGAAACTTGATGATGCATTATGGGCTTATAGAACTCCTTATAAAAATCCTATGGGTATGTATCCATATAAAATGGTTTATGGAAAAGCATGTCACTTACCTCTTGAACTAGAACATAAAGCTTATTGGGAAATTAAAGAGCTCAACTATGATTTCAAACTTGCCGCTGAAAAGAGGTTATTTGACATTAGCTCACTTGATGAATGGAGAACCCAAGCCTATGAGAATGCTAAGTTGTTTAAAGAAAAAAGTTAAAAGATGGCATGACAAAAGGATACAAAAGCGTGAATTTAATGTAGGTGACCTTGTCTTGCTATACAACTCTCATTTAAGATTTTTTGCAGGAAAACTTCTCTCTAAATGGGAAGGTCCTTATATTATTGAGGAGGTCTACCGTTCCGGTGCCATCAAAATCAACAACGCCGAAGGCACCAACCTGAAGGTGGTAAACGGGCAAAGAATCAAACACTACATCTCAGGTACTCCCATAAATGTTGAGACCAATATTATTAATACCATAACACCGGAGGAGTACATAAGGGAGACCCACCAGAATGTTTCAGACTCCGAAAAGGAATAGGTATGTGGTACAATAAGTAAACCGACTCCAAAACTTTTCCAATGGCAATTTTACTCCATTTTGGAATATTTAAAAAATTAGGAAAATTAAAAGTAGTCCGAAAGGTACACGAGGAGGCGACAAGCCCTGGGGGCGCGCCTTCCTGGCTTGTGGCCACCCCGTGTGCCCTCCGGACTCCGTTTTCTTGTAGTATACTCCTTATGGTCGGTAAAAATTCATTATATAATCTCCCAAAGGTTTTGACCACCCTACCACGACAAAGTCCTCTTTTCTTGTGTTTCGCTAATTCTGCAGCAGATTTGCAGCAAGATGTCTTCTCAAGAGTCGGTTGGGGAGAGTCGGGTTTCTCACCCGATACCTGGCCCAAGAGTATACAGCGAAGCTGACCAGTTTGGGCGGTCAACGGAGGAAGAAATGGAGGCTGACCTGAAAAGAGTGGATGCCATGGAGGAGGATCAAGAAGCTACCTCTCGCCTTCAACCTGGAGCTATGCTTGAGGAACTCCAGAGCTCAGCAATACCGGATTCGGTCATACCTCCCAATGCTAGATTTCTCTCTTATGATAACATGAAAAAGAGTGTCGCTTTTCTCCCGCAGCCAGGAAGCATCCATCGGTGATCGGAGCTCTAGCTGTCATGGTCAAACTCCGCAAGGAAATAATGGATCTTAAGCAGCAAAATAATAAGCTTGAGGAGGAGAATCACATTCTAAGGGGCATCATCGCCAAGAATATAACATCACCACCTCCGAAGAAAGAGACATAAATACATGGGCATGGACACTCCCCTTGGCAACTGCCAAGCTTGGGGGAGACGCCTCGGTATCGTATCACCATCACATCTTTACCTTTATCGGTTTTTTTCTTAGTTTGATCCTTTTGGTTATATCTAGGTTTAGTAGATGAAAGTTTTTAGTATGATCTAGCTTTGAGTTTTGCTTTATGTTCCCTCTATGTAATCGAGTCCGAGAGTTATATAATAAAGATTAGTTTTGAGCAGAGGGTTTTGCTTTCTTGCTATGATCATGAGAAAAAGAAATAAAGAATGAAAGAAATAAAAAGATTATATAATGATCTTAAGTGACGACTTCACATATAAGAAGTATGTTGCATGAAATTTGTTGGGAGTTGACAAACATAGTTTTGGTCATTGTTGTAATTAATAGGAAGTAATAAAGAAAGAGAGGTCTCACATATAAATATACTATCTTGGACATCTTTTGTGATTGTGAGCACTCATTAAAATATTATATGTTAAAAGGTTGATGTTGGACAAGGAAGACAACATAATGGGCTATGTTTCTTTATATCCGAATAGAAGTTATATTGTCATGGATCCTCCAACATGTTGAGATTGTTTCTCACCCCTTGCTAGCCAAATCTTTTGCACCAAGTAGAGATATTACTTGTGCTTCCAAAATCCCTTAACCCAGTTTTGCCATGAGAGTCCACCATACCTACCTATGGATTGAGTAAGATCCTTCAAGTAAGTTGTCATCGGTGCAAGCAATAAAAATTGCTCTCTAAATATGTATGATCTTTTAGTGTGAGGAAAATAAGCTTTATACGAACTTGTGATATGGAAGAAATAAAAGCGACATACTGCATAATAAAGTTCTTTATCACAAGAGGCAATATAAAGTGACGTTCTTTCACATTAAGATTTTGTGCATCCAACCATAAAAGCGCATGACAACCTCTGCTTCCCTCTGTGAAGGGCCTATCTTTTATTTAACCTCTACCTTAATGCAAGAGTCATGGTGATCATCACCAATTCTTTTTACACTTTTTCTTTTTAGCAAGCACTATATGTTGGGGGGAGATCCAGATCTATATATCCACTCGGATGTAGATATCCATAAACTATTATTGCTGACATTACCCTTGAGATAAAAGGTTGGGAGGCGAAACCATAAGCCCCTATCTTTCTCTGTGTCCAATTGAAACTTTGATCTCATAAGTATCGCGTGAGTGGTAGCAATTATGAAAGACTAAATGATAGTTGAGTATGTGAACTTGCTGAAAGGCTCTTATATTGACTCTTTCATACGTTATGATAAATTGTAATTGCTCCAATGACTGAGATAATAGTTTGTTAGTTTTCAATAAAGTTCTTGTTCCATACTTTACCTTGTGAATGAATTGTTACTTTAGCATAAGAAATTATATGACAATATATGTTGCATTTCTAAAAGCTGATCATGATGCCTTCATGTCTGTATTTTATTTTGTCGACACCTCTATCTCTAAACATGTGGACATGATTATCGATTTCGGCTTTCGCTTGAGGATAAGCGAGGTCTAAGCTTGGGGGAGTTGATACGTCCATTTTGCATCATGCTTTTATATTGATATTTGTTGCATTATGGGCTGTTATTACACATTATGGTACAATACTTATGCCTTTTCTCTCTTATTTTACAAGGTTTACACAAAGAGGGAGAATGCCAGCGACTGGAATTCTAGACCGAAAAAGTGCAAATCTGAGAGACCTATTCTGCACAACTCCAAAAGTCCTGAAAATTTATGAAGAGTTATTTTGGAATATATAAAAAATATTGGGCGAAGAAAATACCAGAGGGGACCCACCAGGAGGCCACAAGCCTGGGGGCGCGCCCTACCCCCCTAGGCGCGCCCCTAGGGCTTGTGGGCCCCCTGGCAGGTCCCCGGTGCCCATCTTCTGCTATAAGGAGGGTTTTGACCTGGAAAAAAAAATCAAGAGAGAGCTTTCAGGACGAAGCGCCGCCGTCTCGAGGCGGAACTTGGGCAGAACCAATCTAGGGCTCTGGCGGAGCTGTTCTGCCGAGGAAACTTCCCTCCCGGAGGGGGAAATCGAAGCCATCGTCATCACCAACGATCCTCTCATTGAGAGGGGGTCAATCTCCATCAACATCTTCACCAGCAACATCTCCTCTCAAACCCTAGTTCATCTCTTGTATCCGATCTTTGTCTCAAAACCTTAGATTGGTACCTGTGGGTTGCTAGTAGTGTTGATTACTCCTTGTAGTTGATGCTAGTTGGTTTATTCGGTGGAAGATCATATGTTCAGATCCTTAATGATATTTATTACCCCTCTGATTATGAAGATTAATATGCTTTGTGAGTAGTTACGTTTGTTCCTGAGGACATGGGAGAAGTCTTGTTATAAGTAATCATGTGAATTTGGTATTTGTTCGATATTTTGATGAGATGTATGTTGTCTTTCCTCTAGTGGTGTTATGTGAACATCGACTACATGACACTTCACCATTGTTTGGGCCTAGGGGAAGGCATTGGGAAGTAATAAGTAGATGATGGATTGCTAGAGTGATAGAAGCTTAAACCCTAGTTTATGCGATTGCTTCGTAAGGGGCTGGTTTGGATCCATATGTTTCATGCTATGGTTAGATTTATCTTAATTCTTCTTTCATAGTTGCGGATGCTTGCAAGAGAGGTTAATCATAAGTGGGAGGCTTGTCCAAGTAAGGACAGCACCCAAGCACCGGTCCACCCACATATCAAATTATCAAAGTAACGAACGCGAATCATATGAGCATGATGAAAACTAACTTGACAATACTTCCCATGTGTCCTTGGGAGCGCTTTGCTTTATATAAGAGTTTGTCCAGGCTTGTCCTTTGCTACAAAAAGGATTGGGCCACCTTGCTGCACCTTAGTTACACTTGTTAATTGTTACCCGTTACAAATTATCTTATCACAAAACTATCTGTTACCAATAATTTCAGTGCTTGCACAGAATACCTTGCTGGAAACCATTTGTCATTTCCTTCTGCTCCTCGTTGGGTTCGACACTCTTTCTTATCGAAAGGACTATGATAGATCCTCTATACTTGTGGGTCATCAGAGAACTGCACATAAAGTATTACAATCTAGATTTTATTGGCCTACTCTCTTCAAGGATGCACGTAAATTTGTCTTGTCTTGTGATGAATGTCAAAGAATTGTTAATATTGGTAGACATCAGGAAATGTCTATGAATTATTCACTTGTTATTGAGCCATTTGATGTTTGGGGATTCGATTACATGGGGCCTTTTCCTTCCTCTAATGGGTATACACATATTCTAGTTATTGTTGATTACGTTACTAAGTGGGTAGAAGCTATTCCAACTAGAAGTTCAGATCATAACACCTATATTAAAGTTCTTAAAGAAGTTATTTTCCTGAGGTTTGGAGTCCCTAGATATTTAATGACTGATGGTGGTTCACATTTTATTCATGGTGCTTTCAGTAAAATGCTTGCTAAATATGATGTTAACCATAGAATTGCATATCCTTATCATCCTCAATCTAGTGGTTAAGTTGAGTTGAGAAATAGATAAATAAAGTTAATTTTGCAAAAGACTGTCAATAGATCTAGAAAGAATTGTTCTAAGAAACTTGATGATGCATTATGGGCTTATAGAACCGCTTAGAAGAATTCTATGGGTATGTCTTCGTATAAAATGGTTTATGGAAAAGCGTGTCATTTACCTCTTGAGCTAGAACATAAAGCATATTGGGCAATTAAAGAACTAAATTATGATTTCAAACTTATCGGTGAGAAGAGGTTATTTGATATTAGCTTGTTAGATGAGTGGAGAACCCAAACATATGAAAATGCCAAATAGTTTAAAGAAAAAGTTAAATGATGGCATGATAAAAGAATTCAAAAACGAGAATTCAAAGTAGGTGAATATGTTCTATTGTACAACTCTCATTTCAGGTTCTTTGCAGGAAAACTTCTCTCTAAATGGGAAGGACCGTACATCATCGAAGAAGTTTATCACTCCGGAGCTATCAAAATCAACAACTCCGAAGGCACTAATCCGAGGGTGGTCAATGGACAAAGAATTAAGCATTATATTTTAGGTACACCTATTAATGTTGAAACCAACATTATTCAAACTATGACACCGGAGGAACACATAAGAGAGGCCTTCCAGAACACTCCAGGGCCCTGAAAAGGAATAGGATGTGATACGGTAAGTGAACCGACTCCAAAAATTCCATAAAAATACTTTCTGTCAGTTTTGGAATATTAGAAAAAAAAATACGAAAATAAGAAACAGCCGAGGGGACACACCAGGTGCCCACAAGGCACCTGGGCGCGCCCTGGTGGCTTATGGGCCCCTCGTGTGCCTTCCCGACTCCATTTTCTTCTAGAATACTGATACGTCTCCAACGTATCTATAATTTTTTATTGTTCCATGTTTTTATATTATCATTCTTGGATGTTTTACAATCATTTTATAGCAACTTTATATCATTTTTTGGGACTAACCTATTGACATAGTGCCTAGTGCCAGTTGCTGTTTTTTTGCTTGTTTTTTACTTCGCAGAATATCCCTATCAAACGGAGTCCAAACGCAGCGAAACTTTTTGGAGATTTTTTTGGACCAGAAAAAAACTTGGGGGGCAAGGAAGGACCAGAGGGGAGGCCCGTGGGGACCACAAGACACTAGGGCGTGCCCTGGTGGGTTGTGGGGCCCACAGGGGTCTCCTGCATCGCCTCTTCGCCCTATAAATTCCCAAATATTTCAAAAACCCTAGGGGAGCAGACGAAACACAATTCCAGCCGCCGCAAGTTCCAGAACCACGAGATCCAATCTAACACCATCACGGAGAGGTTCATCATCCTCATTGGTGCCTCTCCGATGATGCGTGAGTAGTCCACCATAGACCTACGGGTCTGTCGGCAGTAGCTAGATGGCTTCTTCTCTCTTTTTGATTCTCAATACAATGGTCCCTTGGAGATCTATTTGATGTAAACCTTTTTTGCGGCGTGTTTATTGGGATTCGATGAACTTTGAGTTTATGATCAGATCTATATCCATGAATATTATTTGAGTTTTCTTTGATCTCTTATATGCATGATTATTTATAGCCTCATATTTCTTCTTCGAATCTTTTGTTTAGTTAGGCCAAATAGATCAATTTTTCTTGCCATGGGAAGAGGTGCTTTGTGATGGGTTCGATCTTACGGTGTCCTCACCCAGTGACAAAAGTGGTAGCGAGGCACATATGTATCATTGCTATTAAGGATAACAAGATGGGGTCTATTCCTACATGAATAGATCTTGTCTACATCATGTCATCGTTCTTATTGTATTACTCCGTTTCTCCATGAAATTAATACACTAGATGCATGCTGGATAGCGGTCGATGTGTGGAGTAATAGTAGTAGATGCAGGCAGGAGTCGGTTTACTAATCTTGGACGTGATGCCTATATATTGATCATTGCCTTGGATATCGTCATAATTTTTCAATCTTCTATCAATTGCTCAACAGTAATTTGATTACCCACCGTATGCTATTTTCTCGAGTGAAGCCACTAGTGAAATCTACGGCCCCCGGGTCTATCTTTGATCATATTGCTTTCAGATCTATTTTTCACCACATTTGTTTCAGATCTATTATTCCAAAAACCCAAAAATACTTTGGTGCACTTTTTTTTCATCTTTTATTTCGCATTTTATTCAGATCTAGTTATCCAACCACATACAAATCAATCTATCTTTTTACCGAGGAGGGATTGACAACCCCTCTTACGCGTTGGGTTGCGAGGATTTGTTCTTTGGTGTAGGTACCATTTACATAGTGTTGCTTGGTTCTCCTACTGGATTGATACCTTGGTTTCATAACTGAGGGAAATACTTACCATAGTTGTACTGCATCATCCCTTCCTCTTTGAGGAAATACTGACGCAGTTTCAAGCTACACCAAAAGGAATTTCTAGCGCCATTGCCGGGGAGACATCATCAACATCTATCAAGTTCCTAATCACAAATATCATCTCCTTTCAATTTACATTATTTGCCATTTGCCTCTCGTTTTCATCTCCCCCACTTCACAAAAAATGCGTTTTTATTCGCCTTCTTTTCGTTTGCCTTTTTCTTGTTTGATCTTTTGTTTGCTTGTGTTGCCATGTGCCTTCTATATGCTTGCATCTTCGCTTGCTAAAAATCTATTGATATGGATCCCCATCCACTTGCTAATCTTTTTAAAAGATCCAATCACGATGAACCAATTGCTAGTGAGTTGAGTGCACTAGATTATCTTTATGAAGTTTTGCTTAAGATTCGTGAATCAGAAAATTTTGATGAAGAAATTTATGAAGTTATTCATGATAGCTCCTTGAATGAAAAGCAAGATTGCAATGATTTTACTATAAATTCTATTAATGTCAATTGTGCTAATAATATGCAAAACCCCAAGCTTGGGGATGCTAATTTTGCTATGTCCACTACTTATTGCAATGAACATGATTGGGGTGATTCTTCTTATGATCTTGAAAATTTATTTAAGCCTCATGATGAATATGATAATGATAATAATGTTTGCAATAATATTAAAAGTGGGTTTGGAAGAGCATCAACTTTAGGTAAAAATAATCCCACATATTTGGAGAGTGTTCAATCTTACGAATTTTTTGATGAAAGTGTTGGAGAGGTCATGACTTTAGTTGATGTTAATCCCACTATCTTGGAAGATTATAAAACATTTATGCATGTGGGTCATGAAGAGAAATTTTTATATGATAGTTATATTGTTGAATTTGATTACGATCCTACATGTAATTATTATGAGACAGGAAAATACGGTTGTAGAAATTTTCATGTTACTAATTTACCTCTCGTCATGTTGAGACTGGTATTGTTTCTTTCTTCTTCCTTGCATATGCTATATATTTCTTGTCTTGATAATTTTTTTGCTTATAAAATCCCTATGCATCAGAAGTGTGTTAGACTTAAATGTGTTTATCACATGTATTATGATGCTCTCTTTGTGTTTCAATTCTTGTCTTTCATGCGAGCATCATCAAAATTATCAATGCCTAGCTAAGAGGATTTAAAGAAAAGCGCTTGTTGGGAGGCAACCCAATGAATAAAGTTTATTTTTGCCTTTTTCTTTCTGTTCTTGAGTGTTTGCACAATTATGCCTCTGTTATGATTGTGTTTTTTTTTGTTTTAATTAGTGTTTGTGCCAAGAGTCATTGGGATAGCTTTGGTGATAGTTGATTTGATCATGTTGAAAAACAGAAATTTTTGCGTCCAGTAACAGAATTGTTTAAATTCATAGAAGCGACGAAAAATTCTGAATGTTTTACACAAGATTTATATACAAATTGCTGGTGTTTTCCTAAGTTTTCGGAAGTTTTGGAGTTACAGAAGTATGAGAAGAATTAGCATATTTACAGACTATTATGTTTTTCACAGATTATGTTTTCTTTGCATTGTGTGCTATTTTGATGAATCTATGGATTGTATTGGAGGGTATAAGCCATGATAAAGTTAGAATACAGTAGATATAATGCAATAACAAAATTTCAATGGGTTTGCAATAGTACTTAAAGTAAACATTGGTTTTCTTATACTAACGGATCTCACGAAGGTTTTGTTAAGTTTTGTGTGATTGAAGTTTTCAAGTTTTGGGTGAGCACGATGGATGAAGAAACAAGGAGTGTCAAGAGCCTAAGCTTGGGGATGCCCATGGAACCCCAAGTTAATATTCAAGGATAACCAAGGAACTAAGCTTGGGGATGCCCCGGAAGCCATCCCCTCTTTCTTCTAACGACCATCGGTATTTTACTTAGAGCTATATTTTTATTCGTCTCATATCATGAGTTTTGCTTGGAGCGTCTTGTATTATATGAGTCTAGGCTTGTTTTGCTTTTTAGTTTGTCACAAGTATCCTTGCTGGATACACCTATTTGAGAGAGCCAAAATTATGCTATGATTTGTTAGAATTGCTCTTTATGCTTCACTTAAAAAAATTTGAGCCATGGAATTGCTCTAGTGCTTCACTTGTATCTTTTTTAGCACGGTGTGCTTTAATATTTTTGAAGAAATACTCTCATGCTTCATTTAGATTAATTTGAGAGTTAGTAAATTTTGGAAGAAATTCTCTCATGCTTCACTTACATTATTTTGAGAGATGAAATTTTTATGGTCATCTTCTTCACTTAAATTTGTTTGAGCTTGTCAAAAGCAATTGCAATATATGAAATTAGTCCCAAAGTGATAGATATTCAAGAGGGATATAATAAAAACTTTCATGAAGATCATTGGACAAAATAAACTTGATTCTTTGTAATAGTTTTGAGATATGATGATAGTAATATATGAGTCATGTTGGTGAGTAATTATGCTTTAGTAAGAATATTGGTGTTAAGGTTTGTGATTCCCTATGCAAGCATGAAAGTAAATATTTATGCAATGAAATTACATCCTACTTGTGGTGCATTATTCGGTGTTAATTATGCTCAATGCTCGCTTATGTGAATTTTCGTTTCTTGGTTGGTTGCTTCTCAATCCTTTTGCTAGCCTCCACTTGTACTAACTAGAAATACTACTTGTGCATCCAAAATCTTTAAACCTAGTTTTGCCATATGAGTCCACCATACCTACCTATATGCGGTATTTCTGTGCCGTTCTAAGTAAATTTGTATGCGCCAACTCTATTTTTTAAATGAATTTCCTTTTTGGGTGACAGTACCGCTCATGAAGCGGCAGGGGGTGGCCAATATTTTCCATGCTAGATGTGTTATTCTCAAGATGAGTGTTTATTCACTTGTCATTGCACGAGAGTGTGGCGGTAATAGGGATGCCCAGTCCCGAAATGAAAAAGAAATTTATTTTATGTTGTCAAATAATAAATTCCTTGGGAAGTGTTGGTATGGACGGTACCTGTAGATACGACTAGCCGTGGAGTGTGAAAGTATGGTAGGAAAAGGAATAAACTTTATTTTATGTTTGGGAACCGCCTATGATATATCTGGCATGGAAAGTGTTGGGAATTACTCGGTCGTTTTCGTTGACGGGAAAAGCATGCCTCTCAAAATATTTTATCTCTCAAATTAAGCTTTGAGCTCTGACACCTCTACAAATCCCTACTTCCCTCCGCGAAGGGCCTATCTATTTACTTTATGCAATTTTTATTTTTATTTGAGTCTCCATCTTCTCTTATAAAGCACCAACTAGGGAGCACTATGATCATACTTGTGCATTGGATGTAGCTAATATTCGAGTGAGTTTCATGAATGGATCAATGATTGAGCATGATGGGCTAGGGATAACTTTCTTAGTGTTGATATTTTGAAAGACATGGTTTCTTATTGATATGCTTGAGCATTGACGTTATCATGTCAAATATAGACTATTGCTTTGAACCATCTAAAAGTCCAAATGTCCATGCTACAAAAGAAAAGAATATGTGATGAACATGTTAGGCAGCATTCCACATCAAAAATTCTGTTTTTATCATTTACCTACTTGAGGACGAGCAGGAATTAAGCTTGGGGATGCTGATACATCTCCAATGTATCTATAATTTTTGATTGTTCCATGCTGTTATATTATCATTCTTGGATGTTTTACAATCATTTTATAGCAACTTTATATCATTTTTGGGACTAACCTATTGACATAGTGCCCAGTGCCAGTTGCTGTTTTTTTGCTTGTTTTTTACTTCGCAGAATATCCCTATTAAACGGAGTCCAAACGTAGCAAAACTTTTTGGAGATTTTTTTTTTGACCAGAAGACAACTTGGGGGGCCAAGGAAGGACCAGAGGGGAGGCCCGTGGGGACCACAAGACACCAGGGCGCGCCCAGGAGCCCAGGCATGCCCTGGTGGGTTGTGGGGCCCACGGGGATCTCGTGCACCGCCTCTTCGCCCTATAAATTCCCAAATATTCCAGAAACCCTAGGGGAGCAGACGAAACACAATTCCAGCCACCGCAAGTTCCAGAACCACGAGATACAATCTAACACCATCACAGAGGGGTTCATCATCATCATTGGTGCCTCTCTGATGATGCGTAAGTAGTCCACCATAGGCCTACAGGTCCGTAGGCAGTAGCTAGATGGCTTCTTCTCTCTTTTTGATTCTCAATACAATGGTCTCTTGGAGATCTATTTGATGTGAACCTTTTTTGCGGTGTGTTTGTTGGGATCTGATGAACTTTGAGTTTATGATCAGATCTATATCCATGAATATTATTTGAGTTTTCTTTGATCTCTTATATGCATAATTATTTATAGCCTCGTATTTCTTCTTCGAATCTTTTGTTTAGTTAGGCCAACTAGATCGATTTTTCTTGCCATGGGAAGAGGTGCTTTGTGATGGGTTCGATCTTACGGTGTCCTCGCCCAGCGACACAAGGGGTAGCGAGGCACATATGTATCGTTGCTATTAAGGATAACAAGATGGGGCCTATTCCTACATGAATAGATCTTGTCTACATCATGTCATTGTTCTTATTGCATTACTCCGTTTCTCCATGAACTTAATACACTAGATGCATGCTGGATAGCGGTCGATGTGTGGAGTAATAGTAGTAGATTCAAGCAGGAGCCGGTTTACTAATCTTGGACGTGATGCCTATATATTGATCATTGCCTTGGATATCGTCATAATTATTCGATCTTCTATCAATTGTCCAACAGTAATTTGTTTACCCACCGTATGCTATTTTCTCGAGAGAAGCCACTAGTGAAATCTACGGCCCCCGGGTCTATCTTTTATCATATTGCTTTCAGATCAATTTTTCACCGCATTTGTTTTCAGATCTATTATTCCAAAAACCCAAAAATACTTTGCTATACTTTTTATATGCATCTTTTATTTCATGGTTTATTTAGATCTATTTATCAAACTACATACAAATCAATCTATCTTTTTACCGAGGAGGGATTGACAACCCCTCTTATGCGTTTGGTTGCGAGGATTTGTTCTTTGTCTGCAGGTACCATTTACATAGTGTTGCTTGGTTCTCCTACTGGATTGATACCTTGGTTTCATAACTGAGGGAAATACCTACCATAGTTGTACTGCATCATCCCTTCCTCTTTGGGGAAATACCAACGCAGTTTCAAGCCGCATCAAATACTTGTTTCGCAACATAAAAATTCTTTATATATACTCTCGGACGTTTTGGCCACCATATCACAGAAACCTCCTCTATTCTTGTCTCGTGCTATTTTTTTGACAAATCTAGATTGCCATGTCTCCACCCAGCTCCTTCAAGGACAAGTTCTACGAGAAGGTCATCAACCCCTACCTACCAGAGGTGATGAAACACCCTCAAGCCATTGAGATGCGTGAGGGGTTGCTTCACATCCGGGATGTTCAAGGGCCCAAGAAGACCGGAAGCATGGAGTCCAGGCTCGAAGCAGTGGAGCAGGAGATCTTCGAGTGCCAAGGGATGATGGAACACGGACTCAACGCCAACCACTCCATGATCATGGAGTTCACTGTAACACCCGGGTAATTAAGCTATAGTAATTCTCTGCTAATGATGCCACATCATCACTGTTACTGTTGCTAGTCTCACTTAGATTCAAATCGGATCGAATTAAAATTTAAATTAAAAGTCAAAATTTAAAGTTTTCATAATATCAAAACTAAAATGTGCAAACTGTGGGAAATAATTCGTAAGTATTGTTGGTGAAGAAATCAAGTTTTTATAAAATGTTCAAGTGCTCAAAAATAAATAAAATAGTAGCCAAAATAATTAAATAAATGCCTTTTATAATTTCTAAAATATCAAACTATTTTAGTTATGTGTGAAACTTTTTGTGGCAGAGGGTTAAACTAAAACACTAATTTAGGTGCTGTTTAGATATTTTCTAAAAACTAAATAAATAGTAAATAAAATAGGAAAACAATTGAACAGAAAAAAATAAATTAAAAAACCAAAAATAAAACAAAAGAAAACCCCTCCCTTCGGCCAAGGCCACCTGGGCCGGCCCAACTGGCCACCAAGCCCCCCGGTCGCTCTCCCCTCCTCCTTGTTCATCGGTCTCAGGTCGCTGCAGGGGCATGGATGCACCCGACCACCTCGCCGGCGACACCCGGAGAGGATAAGGCCTCCACCGAGGCCTCCGCCCCAGATATTTCTCCCGCATCTGCCCTCACCCACTAGCCCCTCTCTTCCTCGTCACTCTCACCTCCCCCAGATCCACTCCTCCCTTATCCCTCTCGCAGGAGCCGCCTGAGCTCGGCCGTCGTCATGTCGTTGTCGATGCCGCGGCCACCGCGCTCCTCGCACCGCAAGAAGACGCCCCGAAGAACCGCCACGGTCCACTTCGTCCATCCCGAGCATCAAATTGAGCGCAGCCGCCCCGTCCGCTCGCCATCCGGCGCATCTTCGTCGCGTACATCGCCGGCGACCGGTGTCGTTTACCACGGCTCCGGTCCACCTCCGGACTCCCCGTGGACTCCATTGGAACCGTTGTGAGCTCCTCTTCCATTCCCCCCTGCTCGCCCCCTCGATTCGTTGCCATAGCCGCCGTCCCCGAGCTTGTCCCAGCTCCAGCATACGCGTACGCGTACGTGCGTGCTTGCTGCAGCTGCCCTCTGTCCCTGCTAGTTGCTACTCCGCACTGCTGCTCCTCGTTGCTGCTTTGCAGCTGCTCTACTGCCAGCCGTTGCTGCACTTGCGTCGCTACTCCCCTGCTCCTACCTGCGCTACTGCCGCTGCCGCCTGCTGCTCGCATAATGCCGCTGCCTTGCTGTTGGTCGCTGCTCTGCTGCCACCGCTCCCAGCCGCACAGGCACGCAGCCGCTCATACACACATGCACGCCTGCTCGCATACCCGCAGCTGCGCTGCTCCTGGCCGTCGTCGTGCGTGCCATTGCTAGCCATGGCCGCATGTGCCTGTGTGTGCGTGTGTGCATAGCCGTGAGAACGGCTTGTGCCATTGCACATATGGCCGGCCCAATTAGTTTATTTTAGCACTAATCAGACTAACTAACCTCCTATGACATGTGGGACCCCTCCACCACTAATTAAACTAGTTTAAATAATTTATTAACCCATAAGTCATTGACAAGTAGGCCTGACAACCACTATTCACACTTTGACCAGGTCAACCTTTAACTGTTGAGTTGCTGACTGTGTATGCTGACTCAGCCACTGGACCCCACCTGTCATTCTAATAGGCTAGCTAAAACTGTGTATAATCATTGTTTAATTTCGAATTAATAATAAATCCAGAAATTTAGAAAATCATTTAAAACGTTAGAAAATTATCCGTAACTCGGATGAAAAAGTTTTATACATGAAAGTTGCTCAGAAAGATGAAACGAATTCGAATACGCACTCCGATCATCCGTCACGTGCCCTTAGCATAGCGAACATGCAACCATCCCCCACCGTTTCATCTGTTCGAAAATGCCAAACTTCCGGAAAGCATTACCGGATATTTTTCCCCTTCGCCGGTATCATGTAGCACTGCGTTAGAACACCCCTAGAGCTGCTTATTGTCAAGTCATGCTTAGTATTGCACTTGTTTGCTCTGTATTTATTGTTTCTCCCCCCTCTTCTCTCCGGTAGACCCCGAGACCGCTACTGATGCCATTGTGATCGACTACGTCGACGACGACCCTTCTTCCCTTTCGGCAGAGCTTCCAGGCAAGCCCCCCCCCCCCCTTGATCACTTCGATATCGCCCATTCCATTCTCTCTCATGCTTGCATTAGATTTTGCTACTGTTATTGTCTGCTCCTATTCTGCTGCATAGCCTGCTTTTGTAACCTGCTCATTGTACCTTACCTGCTTATCCTAAACTGCTTAGTATAGGTTGGTTGGTGATCCATCAGTGACCCCCACCTTGTCCCTATTGCCCCTACTTCATCATCGATGACTTGATCAACGTGATCGACGACCAGAGACCGACACATCACTTCACGCCCTTAGTTGTACGACTCTGCATAGTTACTATCGAGTGCCGAGGGTGATACCTCGTAACACACTCCTGATGTTAACTCTGTAGTGTAGCTATTCAGTTGTGGTCATCGACGGTGATTCCTCCTTCACCACTCCCGATACGACTCTGTCGTGCAGCCCCTCAAGTGTGAACCTCGAGGGTGATTCCTCCTATGTTCACCTTGATGATTACATCGAGTGGAATCCATCGAGGGTGATTCCTCGGGGTTTCCCCCTTGATGTTTGGACACACGGTTACCTTGACTTTACTTGTGACCTTTGTTAAAGTCGGGCGGGCCCGAAGAGCACCCGGGAGATGTCACGATGGCGGCTGGCTGTTTAGCGGTATCACCCGGGAGGGGGTGGTAGCTCCGGACTTGTCCCGACAGCCGTCACTTCTTTTAATAATGCACTAAAAGGTTTGGGTATTTGTTCTGAGTTGGCCACTGGCCTATGCGCACTAACCACCACGCGGGAACAGCTATGGGCACTCGGCGTTGTAGTATCAGCCGAAGCTTTGTCAGATGTCCAGTTCAGCATTGTGGCACGGTCGGATCATGCCAACCATCCGAGGCGGTGCTGGTATCCACCCTGCTCGCAACGACCCAGAGTGCAACAGGTGATGGGCCCAAGACCCCGGAGTGCTTAGGATGTAGACCGGCGGGGACCTCTCTGCTGAGCCTAGGTAGGGTTGCGATATGTTGATCTTCCGAGGCCGGGCATTGACCCAGAAAAGTGTGTCCGGCTAGAGTAATCAAGCGTGTTGGGTAATGTGGTGCACCCCTGCAGGGAAGATGATCTATTAATAGCCGTGTCCTCGGTAACGGACGTTCAGACTTGTATCCTGATCTACTACAACTAGAAATGGATACTTGAGACATGTGATGGATATGTTGGCTGCGGGATTGCTTTCTCGCAGGGAGCCGAGGAAGGATCTCTGGGCGTTAATACTACAACATGCTTGTTAATTATAATATGCTATTCTGTACTCTTCTGAATGCTGCAAGATACTTGAAGATGCTAGTCTTCGATAGGCTAGGCCTTCCCCTTTATTCTGGCATTCTGCAGTTTAGTCCACAGATACAACCCTTCCATTTGATACCAATGCATACTTAGTATAGATCTGATGCTTGCGAGTACTTTGGATGAGTACTCATGGTTGCTTTGCTACCCCATTCCCCCCTTCTTTCTTCTTTCCGGTTGTTGCAACCAGTTGGTGCATCCCAGGAGCCAGATGCCACCCCCGACGACTACTACTACTACCCCGAGGGTGCCTACTACTACGTGAAGACCGCCGATGACCAGGAGTGTTTAGGAGGTCCCAGACAGGAGGCCTTGCCTCTTCGATCGTTGATGTTTGTGCTAGCCTTCTTAAGGCAAAACTTGTTTAACTTATGTCTGTACTCAGATATTGTTGCTTTCGCTGACTCGCTTGTGTATCGAGCTTATGTATTCGAGCCCTCGAGGCCCCTTGCTTGTAATATAAATCTTGTATGACTTCCATTTGTGTTTAGAGTTGTGCAGTGATATCTTCCCGTGAGTCCCTGATCTTGATCGTACACGTTTGCATGTATGATTAGTGTATGATTGAATCGGGGGCGTCACAAGTTGGTATCAGAGCAGACTGCCTGTAGGAATCCCCTTTCAACTCCTTGGCCGAAGTTGAGTCTAGTCAATGAAAAACTATTTTACTAACATGGCTGTGTGGCTTACGGGCCCACGTCGCCAATGGGTGGTATTAGGATCTTTTACTTCTCGTCTATACTCTGGGACTCTGATCTCTCTTCTATTCGGGTTAAATGATTTTGCTAAACTCTAACATTAGGTTCTCGTGATCACATCCACTCGGAGATTTGTATTACGCCTTTTTTGAATTGAGGGCCAAGTTCTGCTTCACAATTTGCACTGACCGCAAGATCCTCTTGACGAGGGCACCCTGCGTCGTCACTTGCAAGTCCCTCGCTCCAAAGGTTTTCTCCGATGTTGATATAGCCTTAGCTGTGTCTCATTGTTATATCCCTCCATCGCATGCATGCGTGCCGCCTAGTATGTCTAGGGTGTTTCCCTTGTCTGGGCTCATACGAACAGCGTGTAACGAGCTTCGTATATGTATCTGTATGTCTTCAATGACTACTGCTTTGTACATACCGTGCCTTTGCTCATTGCTCAAGTTACATGATGAGTGACTCCATACACTTGCTCCACCCCTTGCTAAACTACCCCCTGTTGCATTTAAGCCAGATGGTTAGACCCGCTGGTCGTGGCCATGGTGGCGACAATCTACCACCGCCCGAATACATGGCCGGAATGATACAGCAGTTGAGCTAAATCGCCAGTTCATGGAAGGAGTCATGGCTCAGTTTCCGCGCCCCAATATGAATCAGCAACCCGCCCAGTGACTCTGCAATACTTTGCGCATATCAACCCTATCATCTACCGCAGCTCAACTCAGCCCCTTCATGCTGATGACTGGCTCCATGACATCACTTTCGAGTTGGAGTCTGCTGATGTAGCCCCTTCCAACTATGTCACGTTCGTGGCTTATTACCTGAAAGGTCCCGCTGCTCAATAGTGAAACAGCCACATGCATTCCTTACATGTTGGAACAGCCAGCACTTGGCCGGAATTTCAAGTTGCATTCCGCGGGCCAATGTCGAACCACCATGGTTAGTCACAACGTCCTCCATGAACTTGAAGGGTTGGAATTCCATGTTTCCCCCATTGTTTTGAAGTCATCCAATATTGACCTCATTCTGGGCATGGAATGGTTGAAAACACATACCGCTTCTATCATTTGCACCACTAAAACCGTCCATCTACTACATCCCTCAAGTGAGATAGTAAGCTACCATGCTCATCTTGTTCAAAATGCTGAAGCACAGATTTATTCCTTGAATGCATGAAACGCTTCTCCTTTTGTGAGAATTGAAAACGCTACATCGAAGTCCGAAGTATCTGTCCGATCTGCGTTCTCGATCAAGCTGAATGTCGGACCCGTCAGAGGGCTATCTAGTTGCTAAAAGCTCAGTGGTCAAATCCTTCTAAAGATGAAGCCACTTGGGAACTCGAGGATCGTATTCGAGATGAATACCTCGTTTTGTTTCCGTCTACCTCCTAAAATCTCGGGATGAGATTTCTTGTAGTGGAGGAGAATTGTAACGCCCGGGTAATTAAGCTACAGTAATTCTCTGCTAATGATGCCACATCATCACTGTTACTGTTGCTAGTCTCACTTAGATTCAAATCAGATTGAATTCAAATTTAAATTAAAAGTCAAAATTTAAAGTTATCATAATATCAAAACTAAAATGTGCAAACTGTGGGAAATAATTCGTAAGTATTATTGGTGAAGAAATCAAGTTTTTATAAAATGTTTAAGTGCTAAAAAATAAATAAAACAGTAGCCAAAATAATTAAATAAATGCCTTTTATAATTTCTAAAATATCAAACTATTTTAGTTATGTGTGAAACTTTTTGTGGCAGAGGGTTAAACTAAAACACTAATTTAGGTGTTGTTTAGATATTTTCTAAAAACTAAATAAATAGTAAATAAAATAGGAAAACAATTGAACAGAAAAGAATAAATTGAAAAACCAAAAATAAAACAAAAGAAAACCCCTCCCCTGGGCCAAGCCCACCAGGGCCGGCCCAACTGGCCACCAAGCCCCCCGGTCGCTCTCCCCTCCTCCCTGTTCATCGGTCTTAGGTCGCTACAGGGGCATGGCTGCCCCGACCACCTTGCCGGCGATGCCTGGAGAGGATAAGGCCTCCACCTAGGCCTCCCCCCCCCCAGATATTTCTCCCGCATCCGCCCTCACCCACTCGCCCACTAGCCCCTCTCTCCCTCATCGCTCTCCCCTCCCCCAGATCCACTCCTCCCTTATCCCTCTCGCACGAGCCGCCCAAGCTCGGCCGTCGTCATGTCGTCGTTGATGCCGCGGCCATCGTGCTCCTCGCACCGCAAGAAGACACCCCGAAGAACCGCCACGGTCCACTTCGTCCATCCCGAGCATCAAATCGAGCGCAGCCGCCCCGTCCGCTCGCCATCCGGCGCATCTCCGTCGCATACATCGCCGGCGACCGGTGTCGTTTACCACGGCTCCGGTCCACCTCCGGCCTCCCGGTCGACTCCATTGGAACCATTGTGACCTCCTATTCCATTCCCCCTGCTCGCCCCTCGATTCGTTGCCGTAGCCGCCGTCCCCGAGCTTGTCCCAGCTCCAGCATACGTGTACGCATACGTGCGTGCTTGCTGCAGCTGCCCTCTGTCCCTGCTAGTTGCTACTCCTCGTTGCTGCTCCTCGTTGCTGCTTTGCAGCTGCTCTACTGCCAGACGTTGCTGCACTTGCGTCGCTACTCCCCTACTCCTACCTGCGCTACTACCGCTGCCGCCTGCTGCTCGCATACTCCCGCTTCCTTGCTGCTTGTCGCTGCTCCGCTCCCGCCGCTCCCAGCCGCACAGGCGCGCAGCCGCTCATACACACACGCACGCCTGCTCGCATACCCGCAGCTGCATTGCTCCTGGCCGCCGTCGTGCGTGCCATTGCTAGCCATGGCCGCATGTGCCTGTGTGTGCGTGTGTGCACAACCGTGAGAACGGCTTGTGCCATTGCACATATGGCCGGCCCAATTAGTTTATTTTAGCACTAATCAGACTAACTAACCTCCTATGACATGTGGGACCCCTCCACCACTAATTAAACTAGTTTAAATAATTTATTAACTATTGACAAGTAGGCCTGACAACCACTATTCACACTTTGACCAGGTCAACCTTTGACTGTTGAGTTGGTGACTTTGTATGCTGACTCAGCCACTGGACCCCACCTGTCATTCTAATAGGCTAGCTAAAACTGTGTATAATCATTGTTTAATTTTGAATTAATAATAAATCCATAAATTTAGAAAATCATTTAAAACATTAGAAAATCATAGAAAATTAACCGTAACTCGGATGAAAAAGTTTTATAAATGAAAGTTGCTCAGAAAGATGAGATGAATTCGAATACGCACTCCGATCATCCATCACGTGCCCCTAGCATAGCGAACATGCAACCGTCCCCCACCGTTTCATCTGTTCAAAAATGCCAAACTTCCGGAAAGCATTCCCGGATGTTTTCCCCCTTCATCGGTATCGTGTAGCACTGCGTTAGAACACCCCTAGCGCTGCTTATTGTCTTGTCATGCATAGTATTGCACTTGTTTGCTCTGTATTTATTGTTTCCCCCCCCCCCCTCTTCTCTCCGGTACACCTCGAGACCGTTGTTGATGCCACTGTGATCGACTACGTCAACGACGACCCTTCTTCCCTTGCGGCGGAGCTTCCAGGCAAGCCCACCCTGATCACTTCGATATCGCCAATTCCATTCTCTCTCATGCTTGCATTAGATTTTGCTACTGTTATTGTTTGCTCCTATTCTGATGCATAGCCTGCTTTTGTAACTTGCTCATTGTACCTTACCTGATTATCCTAAACTGCTTAGTATAGGTTGGTTGGTGATCCATCAGTGACCCCCCACCTTGTCCCTATTGCCCCTGCTTCATCATCGATGACTCGATCAACGTGATCGACGACCAGAGACCGACACATCACTTCACCCCCTTAGTTGTACGACTCTGCATAGTTACTATCGAGTGCCGAGGGTGATACCTCGTAACGCACTCCTGATGATAACTCTGTAGTGTAGCTATTCGGTCGTGGTCATCAAGGGTGATTCCTCCTTCACCACTCCCGATACGACTCTGTCGTGCAGCCCCTCAAGTGTGAACCTCGAGGGTGATTCCCCCTACATTCACCTTGATGATTACATCGAGTGGAATCCATCGAGGGTGATTCCTCGGGGTTTCCCCCTTGATGTTTGGACACACGGTTACCTTGACTTTACTTGTGACCTTTGTGAAAGTTGGGCGGGCCCGGAGAGCACCCGGGAGATGTTACAGTGGCGGCTGGCTGTTTAGCAGTATCACCCGGGAGGGGGTGGTAGCTCCGGACTTGTCCCGACAGCCGTCACTTCTTTTAATAATGCACTAACAGGTTTGGGTATTTGTTTTGAGTTGGCCACTGGCCTATACGCACTAACCACCACGCAGGAACAGTTATGGGCACTCGACGTCGTAGTATCAGCCGAAGCTTTGTCAGACGTCCAGTTCAGCATTGTGGCACGGTCGGATCATGCCGACCATCCGAGGCGGAGCTGGTATCCACCCTGCTCGCAACGACCCGGAGTGCAACGGGCGATGGGCCCAAGACTCCGGAGTGCTTAGGATGTAGACCGGCAGGGACCTCCCTGCTGAGCCTAGGTAGGGCTGCGACGTGTTGATCTTCCGAGGCCGGGCATTGACCTAGAAAAGTGTGTCCGGCCAGAGTAATCAAGCGTGTTGGGTAATGTGGTGCACCCCTGCAGGGAAGATTATCTATTAATAGTCGTGTCCTCGGTAACGGATGTTCAGACTTGTATCCTGATCTATTACAACTAGAAATGGATACTTGAGACATGTGATGGATATGTTGGCTTCGGGATTGCTTTCTCATAGGGAGTCGAGGAAGGATCTCTGGGCGTTAATACTACAACATGCTTGTTAATTATAATATGTTATTCTGTACTCTTCTGAATGCTGCAAGATGCTTGAAGATGCTAGTCTTCGATAGGCTAGGCCTTCGCCTTTATTCTGGCATTCTGTAGTTCAGTCCACAGATACAACCCTTCCATTTGATACCAATGCATACTTAGTATAGATCTGATGCTTGCAAGTACTTTGGATGAGTACTCACGGTTGCTTTGCTACCCCTTTCCCCCCTTCTTTCTTCTTTCCGGTTGTTGCAACCAGTTGGTGGATCCCAGGAGCCAGATGCCACCCCCGACGACTACTACTAGTACTACCCCGAGGGTGCCTACTACTACGTGGAGACCGCCAACGACCAGGAGTAGTTAGGAGGTCCCAGGCAGGAGGCCTTGCCTCTTCGATCGTTGATGTTTGTCCTAGCCTTCTTAAGGCAAAACTTGTTTAACTTATATATGTACTCAGATATTGTTGCTTCCGCTGACTCGCTTGTGTATCGAGCTTATGTATTCGAGCCCTCGAGGCCCCTGGCTTGTAATATAAATCTTGTATGACTTCCATTTGTGTTTAGAGTTGTGTTGTGATATCTTCCCGTGAGTCCCTGATCTTGATCGTACATGTTTGCGTGTATGATTAGTGTACGATTGAATCGGGGGCATCACATTCACCCATGAGCACAAGGTGGATGGCAAGGAGATTGGAGACACCATCTTCAAGCTCGACGATCGAATTGACTACCTCCAGGCCCAAATCTATGATCTCCAAAATCAAAATATTTAGTATGAGGGAAGATTTAAAGGTATGAGTTTAGCTGAAGTTTCAGGACCCCGGATACTCGTTCATCCTTTTATGATGGGGAGCCTATGCCATGGAAGATGAAGGACAAGCCTACTACCTCATCATCACCATCACCGAAGAAAGAGACTTGAGTAAATGGGTATGTACACTCCCCTTGGCTTGTGCCAAGCTTGGGGGAGGTGCCTCGTTATCATATCACCATCACTTTTATTATCTTTACCTATTTTTAGTTCGATCCTTAGCTATTTTGTGATTTAGTTGAATAAAAGTTTAGTATGATCTATTTTCGAGTGCTAGTTTTGTGATCTATATATGTAATCTAGTTGAGAGTTATATAATAAAGAGTAGTTTGAGTTTTGCTTCTCTACTTTCATGTTTCAATCTTAGCAATGAAAATAATGAAAAGATCATGTGCTAATCTTATGGAAAGTAATGACATCACATAAAGAAAAGTGTAAGTTGTAAAATTTATTGGAAGTTAACAAATATAACATTGGTCAACGATGCAATTCATGAAAAAGTTAACGAGGGAAGAGAAGATTCACATATAAATATACTATCTTGGACATCTTTTATGATTGTGAGGCCCCATTAAGTATCTTATGTCAAATTGTTGGCGTTGGATAAGGAAGACAACGTAATGAGTTATGTTTGCTTATATTTATATAGAAGTTATATTGTTATAGATCCTCCAACATGTGGTGCTTGCTCAAATATCTTTACTAGCCAAAAGCCCGCACCAAGTAGAGATACTACTTGTGCATCCAAAACCCTTAAACCCAGCTTCATGTCATGAGAGTCCACTATATCTACCTATGGATTGAATAAGATCCTTCAAGTAAGTTGTCATCGGTGCATAAAGCAATACAAATTGCTTCTAAATATGTATGATCTTTTATTGTAGGGAAAAATAAGCTTTGTACGATCGTGTGATGGTAAAGAAATAAAAGCGATAGACTGCATAATAAAGGTTGCTATCATAAGGCGCAATATAAAAGTGACATTCCTTTGCATTAAGAGCTTGCACATCAAAAAACAAAAAGTGCATGACAACCTCTGCTTCCCTCTGTGAAGGGTCTATCTTTTACTTTTATGTATTTACTTTTCATGCAAGAGTCAATAGTGCTCTCCTCTATTCCTTTCTATTTTTCTCTTTTGCAACCATCATGTGGTGGGGAAAGATCTAGGCATATATATTCAGTTGGATATGAGTGATCATGAGTTATTATTGTTGACGTTACCGTTGAGGTAAATGAGTTGGGAGGAAAAATTATAAGCCCCTATCTTTCTATGTGTCTGACTGAAACTTTTGCTCCATATATGTCATGAGTGTCAGCAATCATAGAAGACTAAATCATAGTTGAGTATGTGGACTTGCTAAAAAAGAGTTCTTACATGAGACCCTTCCTAAAAAGATGATGAATTGCAATTGCCTTGTTGAATGAGAACATAGTTTGTTAATTTTCAAGAAAGTTTATGATTTATACTTCGTGGTTGTGATGAATTATTACTTTCTCATGAGAAGTTTTATGATAATATATATTGCTGCTATAATAATGATCATGATGCTTCTATGTCCGTATTTTGTTTTTATCGACACTTCCCTCTCTAAACAAGTGGTCATGATTATCGATATCGGCTTTTGCTTGAGGACAAATGAGGTCTAAGCTTGGGGGAGCTGATACGTGATGGGGAACGTTGCATGGAAAACAAAAAAAATTCTACGCACACGCAAGATCTATCTATGGAGATGCATAGCTACGAGAGGGGAGAGTACGTCTACGTACCCTCGTAGACCGTTTAGCGGAAGCGTTTATCAACGCGATTGATGTCGTCGTACACCTTCTCGATCCAACTGATCAAGTGCCGAACGTACGGCACCTCCGCGTTCAGCACACGTTCAACTCGATGACGTCCTCGCCTTCTTGATCCAGCTAGACGAGCAAAGTAGTAGATGAGTTCCGACAACACGACGGCGTGGTGACGGTGGTGGTGAACTTGTTCCCGCAGGGCTTCGCCGTGCACTGCGGAAAAACTAGACGGAGGATGAAACTGTGGAGAGGGGCGCCGCACACGGCTTAGGGATTATCGTGGGTGTGTGGCGCCCCCTCCCTCTCATATATATAGGTGGGGGGAGGGGAGGCAGCCAGGGTGCGCCCCAAGGTGGTCGGCCGGCCCCCTTGGGCGCCTGCCCTATGGCGCCTCCCTTCCTTGTTTGCACACGGGGCGAAGGAAAGGGGAGGAGAGGGAAGGTAGGGGGAGGCCGACTCCCCCTTCCTTTTCTCCCCAAGGCCTGCGGCCATAGGAGGGGCACGCCAACCCCTTGTGGGCTGGTGTGCTCCCCTCGTTTGGCCCATATGGCCCATTAACCTCCTGGGGCTTCTCGGAACCCCTTCCAGTGATTCGATGATTACCTGATACATTCTGAAACCTTTCCGGTGACAAAATAGCATTGTCCTATATATCAATCTTTACCTCTGGACCATTTCGGAGCTCCTCGTCATGTCCGTGATTTCATCCGGGACTCCAAACAACATTTGGTCACCAACTCACATAACTCATATAGTACTATATCGTCAGCGAATGTTAAGCGTGCGGACCCTATGGGTTCGAGAATGATGTAGACATGACCGAGACGACTCTCCAGTTAATAACCAATAGCGAGACCTGGATGCCCATATTGGTTCCTACATATTCTACGAAGATCTTTATTGATCGAACCTTTATGACAACATACGTAATTCCTTTTGTCTATCGGTATGTTACTTGCCCGAGATTCGATCATCGGTATCTTCATACCTAGTTCAATCTCATTACCGGCAAGTCTCTATACTTGTTCCGTAATACATCATCTCATAACTAACTCCTTAGTCACTTTGCTTGCAAGCTTCTTATGATGTGTATTACTGAGAGGGCCCAGAGATAGCTCTCCGATACACGGAGTGACAAATCCCAATCTCGATTCACGCCAACTCAAAAGACACCTTTGGAGATACCTGTAGAGCATCTTTATGATCACCCAGTTACGTTGTGATGTTTGATAGCACACAAGTTATTCCTCCAGTATCCGGGAGTTGCATGATCTCATGGTCAAAGGAACATGTATTTGACATTAAGAAAGTAGTAGCAATAAACTGAACGATCATATGCTAAGCTAACGGATGGGTCTTGTCCATCACATCATTCTCCTAATGATGTGATCCCGTTATCAAGTGACAACACATGTCTATGGTTAGGAAACCTTAACCATCTTTGATCAACGAGCTAGTCTAGTAGAGGCTCACTAGGGACATGGTATTTTTTTATGTATCCACACATGTATTTAAGTTTCCGATCAATACAATTCTAGCATGAATAATAAAACTTTATCATGAATAAGGAAATATAATAATAACAACTTTATTATTGCCTCTAGGGCATATTTCCATCAGTCTCCCACTTGCACTAGAGTCAATAATCTAGATTACATTGTAATGAATCTAACACCCATGGAGTCTTGGTGCTGATCATGTTTTGCCAGCGGAAGAGGTTTAGTCAACGGGTCTTCCACATTCAGATCCGTATGTATTTTGCAAATTTCTATGTCTCCATCCTTGACCTTTTCACGAATGGAGTTGAAGCGTCTCTTGATGTGTTTGGTTCTCTTGTGAAACCTGGATTCCTTTGCTAAGGCAATTGGTCCAGTGTTGTCACAAAAGATTGTCATTGGACCCGATGCACTGGGTATTACACCCAGATCGAATATGAACTCCTTCATCCAGACTCCTTCATGCGCTACTTTTGAAGCAGCTATGTACTCCGCTTCACACGTAGATCCCGCCATGACGTTCTGCTTGGAACTGCACCAACTGACAGCTCCACCATTCAATATAAATATGTATCCGGTTTGTGACTTAGAGTCATCCGGATCTGTGTCGAAGCTAGCATCGACGTAACTTTTTACGACGAGCTCTTCATCACCTCCATAAACGAGAAACATATACTTGGTCCTTTTCAGGTACTTCAGGATGTTCTTGACCGCTGTCCAGTGATCCACTCCTGGATTACTTTGGTACCTCCATGCCAAACTTATGGCAAGGCACACATCAGGTCTGGTACACAGCATGGCATACATTATAGAACCTATGGCTGAGGCATAGGGAATGACTTTCATTCTCTCTCTATCTTCTGCCGTGGTCGGGCTTTGAGTCTGACTCAATTTCACACCTTGCAACACAGGCAAGAACCCTTTCTTTGACTGGTCCATTTTGAACTTCTTCAGAACTTTGTCAAGGTATGTGCTTTGTGAAAGTCCTATTAAGCGTCTTGATCTATCCCTATGGATCTTGATGCCCAATATATAAACAGCTTCACTGAGGTCTTTCATTGAAAAATTCTTATTCAAGTATCCTTGTATGCTATCCAGAAATTCTATATCATTTCCAATCAACAATATGTCATCCACATATAATATCAGAAATGCTATAGAGCTCCCTCACTTTCTTGTAAATACAGGCTTCACCGTAAGTCTGTATAAAACCATATGCTTTGATCACCTCATCAAAGCATATATTCCAACTCCGAGATGCTTGCACCAGTGCATAGATGGATCGCTGGAGCTTGCACACTTTGTCAGTACCTTTAGGATCGACAAAACCTTCTGGTTGAATCATATACAATTCTTCTTTAATAAATCTATGAAGGAATGCAGTTTTGACGTCCATTTGCCAGATTTCATAATCATAAAATGCGGCAATTGCTAACATGATTCGGACAGACTTAAGCATTGCTACGGGTGAGAAAGTCTCATCATAGTCAACCCCTTGAACTTGTCGAAAACCTTTTGCGACAAGTCGAGCTTTGTAGATTGCTACTTCTTGAGCTTGCGTTGATTTTTCCCTTGAAGAGGAAAGGGTGATGCAGCAAAGTAGAGATAAGTATTTCCCTCAGTTAAGAACCAAGGTATCAATCCAGTTGGAGGCTCAAGCAAGTCTCCAATCTATGCACCTGCACAAACTAACAAACACTTGCACACAACGCGAAAAAGGGGTTGTCAATCCCTTCATGGTCACGAACAAGAGTGAGATCTAATAGAGATAGGTATAAAAGATAAATAAAAGAGCAAACTAAAGTAAATATTAATAAATTGCAGCAAGGTATTTTTGGGTCTTTTGGTTTATAGATCTGAAAATATATGATGGAAAATAGACCCGGGGGCCATAGGTTTCACTAGAGGATTCTCTCTTGAAGATAGCATACGGTGGGTAAACAAATTACTGTTGAGCAATTGATAGAAAAGCGCAAAGTTATGACGATATCTAAGGCAATGATCATGCATATAGGTATCACGTCTGTGACAAGTAGACTGAAACGATTCTGCACCTACTACTATTACTCCACACATCGACCGACTCCTGCCTGCATCTAGAGTATTAAGTTCATAAGAACAGAGCAACGCTTTAAGTAAGATGACATGATGTAGAGGGATAAACTCAAGCAATATGACATAAACCCCATTTTTTTATCCTTGATGGCAACAATACAATACGTGCCTCGCTACCCCTTCTGTCACTAGGTGAGGACACCACAAGATTGAACCCAAAACTAAGCACCTCTCCCATTGCAAGAAAAACCAATCTAGTTGGCCAAACCAAACCGATAGTTCGAAGAGAAATACAAAGATATCTTAATCATGCATAAAAGAGTTCAGAGAAGACTCAAATAATATTCATAGATAATCTAATCATAAATCCACAATTCATCGAATCTCAACAAACGCACCGCAAAAAAGTATTACATCGAATAAATCTCCAAGAACACCGAGGAGAACATTGTATTGAAGATCAAAGAGAGAGAAGAAGCCATCTAGCTACTAGCTATGGACCCGTAGGTCTGTGGTAAACTACTCACGCATCATCGGAAGGGCAGCAAGGTTGATGTAGAGGCCCTCCGTGATCGAATCCCCCTCCGGCAGATCATCGGAAAAGGCCCCAAGATGGGATCTCACGGGAACAGAGGCTTGCAGTGGCAGAAATGTATTTTGGTGGATGCTTCTGATGTTTGGGGAATATTTTGGAATTTATAGAGGTGGAACTAGGGTTAGAGGACACCCAAGGGGCCCACAAGCCAGGGGGCGCCCCCCTGGGGCGCACCCTGCAGGCTTGTAGCCTCCTCGGGACTCCTCTGGCCCTCTCTCCAAGTTACGTAGGTGTCTTCTGGTCCAAGAAAAATCATCACGAAAGTTTTATTCCATTTGGACTCCATTTGATATTCCTTCTCTGTAAAACTCAAAAACAAGGAAAAAACAGAAACTAGCACTGGGCTCTAGGTTAATAGGTTAGTCCCAAAAATAATATAAAATAGCATATTAATGCATATAAAACATCCAAAACAGATAATATAATAGCATGGAACAATAAAAAATTATAGATAGGTTCAAGACATATCATAGACAGTGACATTACCATCAAGGTCCGTCTTCTTCTTGAAGGTCCATTTATTCTCAATGGCTTGCCGATCATCGGGAAAGTCCACCAAAGTGTTGGGTTACGTAGTATTTCAAAAATTTCCTACGATCACGCAAGATCCATCATGGTGATGCATAGCAACGAGAGGGGAGAGTGTGTCTACGTACCCTCGTAGACCGAAAGCGGAAGAGTTTAGTAACGCGGTTGATGTAGTCGAACGTCTTCGCGATCCAACCGATCCAAGTACCGAACGTACGGCACCTCCGCGTTCAGCACACGTTCAGCTCGATGACGTCCCTCGAGCTCTTGATCCAATTGAGGGCGAGGGAGAGTTCCGTCAGCACGACGGCGTGGCAACGGTGATGATGATGTTACCGGCGCAGGGCTTCGCCTAAGCACTGCGACAATATGACCGAGGTGTGTAACTGTGGAGGGGGGCACCGCACATGGCTAAGGATCAATGATCTTGTGTCCTCTAGGGTGCCCCCTTGCCTCTGTATATAAAGGAGGGAGAGGGAGAGGCAGCCGGCCCTAGGGGGGTGCACCAAGGTGTGGAGTCCTACTAGGACTCCCTAGTCCTAGTAGGATTCCACCTCCCATACGAAGTAGGAAAGGGGGAAGGGAGAGGGAAAGGAAAGAGGGGGCTGCACCCCCTCCCCTAGTCCAATTCGGTTTGGGCAAGGGGGGGTGCACGCCTCCTCACGTGGCCTGCCTCTCCTTTTCCCGTATGGCCCAATAAGGCCCATTACTTCTCCCGGTGAATTCCCGTAACTCCCCGGTACTCCGAAAAATACCCGGATCACTCGGAACCTTTCCGATGTCCGAATATAGCCTTCCAATATATGAATCTTTACCTCTCGACCATTTCGAGACTCCTCGTCATGTCCGTGATCTCATCCGGGACTCCGAACAAACTTCGGTCATCAAAATCACATAACTCATAATACAAATCGTCATCGAACATTAAGCATGCGGACCCTACGGGTTCGAGAACTATGTAGACATGACCGAGACACATCTCCGGTCAATAACCAATAGCGGAACCTGGATGCTCATATTGGCTCCTACATATTCTACGAAGATCTTTATCGGTCAAACCGCATAACAACATACGTTATTCCCTTTGTCATCGGTATGTTACTTGGCCGAGATTCGATCGTCGGTATCATCATACCTAGTTCAATCTCGTTACCGGCAAGTCTCTTTACTCGTTCTGTAGTGCATCATCCTATAACTAACTCATTAGTCACATTGCTTGCAAGGCTTCATATGATGTGCATTACCGAGAGGGCCCAGAGATACCTCTCCGATACTCGTAGTGACAAATCCTAATCTCGATCTATGCCAACCCAACAAACACCTTCGGAGACACCTGTAGAGCATCTTTATAATCACCCAGTTACGTTGTGACGTTTGATAGCACACAAGGTGTTCCTCTGGTATTCAGGAGTTGCATAATCTCATAGTCAGAGGAATGTGTATAAGTCATGAAGAAAGCAATAGCAATAAAACTTAACGATCATTATGCTAAGCTAACGGATGGGTCTTGTCCATCACATCATTCTCCTAATGATGTGATCCCGTTTATCAAATGACAACACATGTCTATGGTTAGGAAACTTAACCATCTTTGATTAACGAGCTAGTCAACTAGAGGCATACTAGGGACACTTTGTTTTGTCTATGTATTCACACATGTATCAAGTTTCCGGTTAATACAATTCTAGCATGAATAATAAACATTTATCATGATATAAGGAAATATAAATAACAACTTTATTATTGCCTCTAGGGCATATTTCCTTCACAAAGTCCACACTTTGTTCTCATACATGGATCCTATCTCAGATTTCATGGCCTCAAGCCATTTATCAGAATCTGGGCTCATCATAGCTTCTTCATAGTTCGTAGGTTCATCGTGGTCTAATAACATGACTTCCAGGACAGGATTACCGTACCACTCTGGTGCGGAACGTGTTATGGTCGACCTACGAAGTTCAGTAGTAACTTGATCTGAAGTTTCATGATCATCATCATTATCTTCCTCTCTAGTTGGTGTAGGCATCACGGGAACGGTTTTCTCTGATGTATTGTTTTCCAATTTGAGAGAAGGTACAATTACCTCATCAAGTTCTACTTTCGTCCCACTCACTTCTTTCGAGAGAAACTCCTTCTCTAGAAATGACCCATTCTTAGCAACAAAGATCTTGCCTTTGGATCTGTGGTAGAAGGTGTACCCAATAGTTTCTTTAGGGTATCCTATGAAGATGCACTTCTTTGATTTGGGTTTGAGCTTATCAGGCTGAAGCCTTTTGACATAAGTGTCGCATCCCCAAACTTTAAGAAACGACAGCTTAGGTTTCTTTCCAAACCATAGTTCATACGGTGTCGTCTCAACGGATTTAGACGGTGCCCTATTTAACGTGAATGCGGCTGTCTCTAATGCATAACCCCAAAATGATAAAGGCATATCGGTAAGAGACATCATAGAACGCACCATAACTAATAAAGTACGGTTACGACATTCGGACACACCATTACGTTGTGGTGTTCCAGGTGGCGTGAGTTGTGAAACAATTCCACATTGTTTTAAATGAAGGCCAAACTCGTAACTCAAATATTCGCCTCCGCGATCAGATCGTAGAAACTTTATTCTCTTGTTATGATGATTCTCCACTTCACTCTAAAATTCCTTGAACTTTTCAAATGTTTCAGATTTGTGTTTCATCAAGTAGATATAACCATACCTACTCAAATCATCTATGAAGGTCAGAAAATAATGATACCCGCCGCGTGCCTCAATGCTCATCGGACCGCATACATCGGTATGTATTATTTCCAATAAGTCATTAGCTCGCTCCATTGTTCTAGAGAACGGAGGTTTAGTCATCTTACCCATGAGGCATGGTTCGCAAGTATCAAATGATTCCAAAAGTCCAGCCGCATGGAGTTTCTTCATGCGCTTTACACCAATATGACCTAAACGGCAGTGCCACAAGTAAGTTGCACTATCATTACCAACTTTGCATCTTTTGGCATCAATATTATGAATATGTGTATCACTACGATCGAGATTCAACAAGAATAGACCATTCATGAAAGGTGCATGACCATAAAAGATATTACTCATATAAATAGAACAACCATTATTCTCTGGCTTAAATGAATAACCGTCTCGCATTAAACAAGATCTAGATATAATGTTCATGCTCAACGCTGGCACCAAATAACAATTATTGAGGTCTAAAACTAATCCCGAAGGTAGATGTAGAGGTAGCTGTTGGGAAATGTTGCATGGAAAACAAAAAAAATTCTACGCACACTCAAGATCTATCAAGGAGATGCATAGCAACGAGAAGGGAGAGTGTGTCTACGTATCCTCATAGACCGTAAGCGGAAGCGTTTCACAACGCGGTTGATGTAGTCGAACTTTCTTCGCGATCCAACCGATCTAGTACCGAACGTACGGCACCTCCGCGTTTAGCACACGTTCAGCTCGGTGACGTCCTCCGCCTACGAAAATATGACCAGGGGTGTAAACGGTGGAGGGGGGCGCCGCACACGGCTAACAATTGATCTGGTGTGTGCTAGGCGCCCCCCTCCCACATATATATAGGTGGGAAGGGGAGGGGAGGCAGCCTGGCGCACCACATAGGTGGCCGGCCGGCCCTAGGGCTCCTGCCCTGGCCGCGCCCCCCTGCCATGTATTCTCAAGGGGGAAGGAAAGAGGGGGGGAGAGGGAAGGAAGTGGGAATCCTAATCCACACTTTCCTTTCCCTTCCCCCTTTCCTTCTCCTCCTTAGGCCGGCCTGCTATGGGGGTGCACCAGCCCCTTGTGGCTGGTGCGTTTCCTCTCTTGGCCCATAAGGCCCATAACTTTTGCCGGGGGTGCCCGGAACCCCTTCTGGTGACCCGATAAGTACCCGGTACCCCCCAAAACACTTTCGGTGTTCGAATACTATCGTCCTATATATGACTCTTTACCTCTCGACCATTTCGAGACTCCTCGTCATGTCTATGATCTCATCCGGGACTCCGAACAACATTCGGTCACCAAATCACATAACTCATATAATACTATATCGTCATCGAACGTTAAGCGTGCGGACCCTACGGGTTCGAGAACTATGTAGACATGACCGAGACATCTCTCTGGTCAATAACCAATAGGGGAACCTGGATGCCCATATTGGCTCCTACATATTCTACGAAGATCTTTATCGGTCGAACCGTTATGACAACATACGTAATTCCCTTTGTCCATCGGTATGTTACTTGCCCAAGATTCGATCGTCGGTATCTTCATACCTAGTTCAATCTCGTTACCGGCAAGTCTCTTTACTCGTTCCATAATACATCACCTCGTGACTAACTCCTTAGTCATTTGCTTGCAAGCTTATGATGTGTATTACCGAGAGGGCCCAGAGATACCTCTCCGAAACTCGGAGTGACAAATCCTAATCTTGATCTATGCCAACTCAACAAACACCTTCGGAGATACCTGTAGAGCATCTTTATGATCACCCAGTTACGTTGTGACGTTTGATAGCATACAAGGTATTCCTCCGGTATCCGGGAGTTGCATAATCTCATAGTCGAAGGAATAAGTATTTGACATGAAGAAAGCAATAGAAATAAACTGAACGATCATTATGCTAAGCTAACAGGTGGGTCTTGTCCATCACATCATTCTCCTAATGATGTGATCCCGTTATCAAATGACAACACATGTCTATGGTTAGGAAACCTTAACCATCTTTGATCAACGAGATAGTCTAGTAGAGGCATACTAGGGACACGGTATTTGTTTATGTATTCACACATGTATTTAAGTTTCCGATCAATACAATTCTAGCATGAATAATAAACCTTTATCATGAATAAGGAAATATAAAATAACAACTTTATTATTGCCTCTAGGGCATATTTCCTTCAGTCTCCCACTTGCACTAGAGTCAATAATCTAGTTCACATCACCATGTGATTTAACACCCATAGTTCACATCGCCATGTGACCAACACCCAAAGAGTTTACTAGAGTCAATAATCTAGTTCACATCGCCATGTGATTAACACCCAAAGAGTACTAAGGTGTGATCATGTTTTGCTTGTGAGAAAAGTTTAGTCAACGGGTCTGTCACATTCAGACCCGCATGTATTTTGCAAATTTCTATGTCTACAAAGCTCTGCATGGACCTACTCTAGCTAATTGCTCCCACTTTCAATACGTATCCAGAATGAGATTCAGAGTCATCTGAATCGGTGTCAAAGCTTGCATCGACGTAACCCTTTACGACGAACTCTTTATCACCTCCATAACCGAGAAATATCTCCTTAGTCCTCTTAGGTAACTAAGGATAATCTTGACTGCTGTCTAGTGATCTACTCCTGGATCACTATTGTACCCCCTTGCCAAACTCATGGCAATGTACACAACAGGTTTGGTACACAGCATGTCATACTTTATAGAACATATGGCTGAGGCATAGAGAATGACTTTCATTCTCTCTCTATCTTCTGCCATGGTCAGGTTTTGAGTCTTACTCAACTTCACACCTTGCAACATAGGCAAGAACCCTTTCTTTGACTGACCCATTTTGAACTTCTTCAAAACTTTGCCAAGGTATGTGCTTTGTGAAAGTCCTATTAAGCGTCTCGATCTATCCCTATAGATATTGATGCCCAATACGTAAGTAGCTTCACCGAGGTCTTTCATTAAAGTTCTTATTCAAGTATCCTTTTATGCTATCCAGAAATTCTATATCATTTCCAATCAACAATATGTCATCCACATATAATATCAGAAATGCTACAGAGCTCCCACTCACTTTCTTGTAAATACAGGCTTCACCGTAAGTCTGTATAAAACCATATGCTTTGATTACCTCATCAAAGCGTATATTCCAACTCTGAGATGCTTGCACTAGTCCATAGATGGATCACTGGAGCTTGCACACTTTGTTAGCACCTTTAGGATCGACTAAACCTTCTGGTTGCATCATATACAACTCTTCTTTCAGAAATCCATTAAGGAACGCCGTTTTGACGTCCATTTTCCAGATTTCATAAGCATAAAATGCGGCAATTGCTAACATGATTCGGACAAACTTAAGCATCGCTACGGGTGAGAAAGTCTCATCGTAGTCAACCCCTTGAACTTGTCGAAAACCTTTTGCGACAAGTCGAGCTTTGTAGATAGTAACATTACCATCAGCGTTCGTCTTCCTCTTGAAGATCCATTTATTTTCAATGGCCTGCCGATCATCGGGCAAGTCCACCAAAGTCCACACTTTGTTTTCATACATGGATCCTATCTCAGATTTCATGGCCTCAAGCCATCTGTCGGAATCTGGGCTCATCATAGCTTCTTCATATTTCATAGGTTCGCCATGGTCTAGTAACATGACTTCCAGGACAGGATTACCGTACCACTCTGGTGCGGATCGTGCTCTAGTCGACCTACGAAGTTTAGTAGTAACTTGATCTGAAGTTTCATGATCATCATCAGTAGCTTCCTCTCTAGTTGGTGTAGGCATCACGGGAACAGTTTTCTCTGATGTACTACTTTCCAATTCGAGAGAAGGTACAATTACCTCATCAAGTTCTACTTTCCTCCCACTCACTTCTTTCGAGAGAAACTCCTTCTCTAGAAATGACCCATTCTTAGCAACAAAGATTTTGCCTTTGGATCTGCGGTAGAAGGTGTACCCAATAGTTTCTTTAGGGTATCCTATGAAGATGCACTTCTCCGATTTGGGTTCGAGCTTATCTGGCTGAAGTCTTTTGACATAAGCGTCTCATCCCCAAACTTGAAGAAACAACAGCTTAGGTTTCTTGCCAAACCATAGTTCATACGGTGTCATCTCAACGGATTTAGACGGTGCCCTATTTAACGTGAATGCAGCTGTCTCTAATGCATAACCCCAAAACGATAGTGGTAAATCGGTAAGAGACATCATTGAACGCACCATATCTAATAAAGTACGGTTACGACGTTCGGACACACCATTACGCTATGGTGTTCCAGGTGGCGTGAGTTGTGAAACAATTCCACATTGTTTTAAATGAAGGCCAAACTCATAACTCAAATATTCGCCTCCACGATCGGATCATAGAAACTTTATTTTCTTGTTACTATGAGTCTCAACTTCACTCTGAAATTCTTTGAACTTTTCAAATGTTTCAGACTTGTGATTCATCAAGTAGATATACCCATATCTACTCAAATCATCAGTGAAGGTGAGAAAATAATGATACCCGCCGCGTGCTTCAATACTCATCGGACTGCATACATCGGTATGTGTTATTTCCAATAAGTCATTAGCTTGCTCCATTGTTCCAGAGAACGGAGTTTTAGTCATCTTGCCCATGAGGCATGGTTCACAAGTATCAAATGATTCATAATCAAGTGATTCCAAAAGTCCATCCGCATGGAGTTCTTTGCACCAATATGACCTAAACGGCAGTGCCACAAGTATGTTGCACTATCATTATCAACTTTGCATCTTTTGGCATCATTATTAAGAATATGTGTATCACTACGATCGAGATTCAATAAACCATTCACATTGGGTGTATGACCATAAAAGGTGTTATTCATGTAAACAGAACAACAATTATTCTCTGACTTAAATGAATAACCGTATTGCAATAAACATGATCCAATCATATTCATGCTCAACGCAAACACCAAATAACATTTATTTAGGTTCAACACTAATCCCGAAGGTGGAGGGAGTATGCGATGGTGATCTTATCAACCTTGGAATCACTTCCAACACACATCGTCACCTCGCCCTTAACTAGTCTCTGTTCATTTTGCAACTCCTGTTTCGAGTTACTAATCTTAGCAACTAAACCGGTAACAAATACCCAGGGGCTACTATGAGCACTAGTAAAGTACACATCAATAACATGTATATCAAATATACCTTTGTTCACTTTACCATCCTTCTTACCCGCCAAGTATTTGGGGCAGTTCCGCTTCCAGTGACCATTTCCTTTGCAGTAGAAGCACTCAGTTAAGTGTTTGGGTCTAGCTTTTGGGCTTCTTCATGGGAGCGGCAACTTGTTTGTTGTTCCTCTTGAAGTTCCCTTTCTGTCCCTTGCCCTTTTTCTTGAAACTAGTGGTTTTGTTAACCATCAACACTTGATGCTCTTTCTTGATTTCTACCTTCGTCGATTTCAGTATCGCGAAGAGCTTGGGAATCGTTTTCGTCATCCCTTGCACATTATAGTTCATCACGAAGTTCTAGTAGCTTGGTGATAGTGACTAGAGAACTCTTGTCAATCTCTATCTTATCTGGAAGATTAACTCCCACTTGATTCAAGCTATTGTAGTACCCAGACATTCTGAGCACATGCTCACTGGCTGAGCTATTCTCCTCCATCTTGTAGGCAAAGTACTTGTCAGAGGTCTCATACCTCTCGACATGGGCATGAGTCTGAAATACTAATTTCAGCTCTTGGAACATCTTATATGTTCCATGACGTTCAAAACGTCTTTGAAGCCCCGATTCTAAGCCGTAAAGCATGGCACACTAAACTATCAAGTAGTCATCATATTGAGCTTGTCAAACGTTCATAACATCTGCATCAGCTCCTGCAACATGTCTATCACCTAGCGGTGCATCAAGGACATAATTCTGTGCAGCAATGAGGATAATCCTCAGATCACGGACCCAGTCCGCATCATTGCTACCATCATCTTTCAACTAAGTTTTCTCTAGGAACATTTCAGAAATAGTGGAGCTATATCGTGAGCTATTGATCTACAACATAGATTTGCAAATACTATCAGGACTAAGTTCATGATAAATTAAGTTCAATTAATCAAATTACTAAAGAACTCCCACTTAAATAAACATCCCTCAAGTTATCTAAGTGATACGTGATCCAAATCAACTAACCCAAGTCCGATCATCACGTGAGATGGGGCAGTCATCAATGGTGAAAATCTCTATGTTGATCATATCTACTATATGACTCACGTTCGACATTTCGGTCTCCAGTGTTCCGAGACCATGTCTGTACATGCTAGGCTCGTCAAGTTTAACCCAAGTATTCTGCATGTGCAAAACTGTCTTACACCCGTTGTATGTGAACGTAGAGTCTATCACACCCGATCATCACGTGGTGTCTCGAAACGATGAACTTTCGCAATGGCGCATACTCGGGGAGAACACTTATATCTTGAAATTTAGTGAAAGGACCATCTTATAATGCTACCGTCGTTCTAAGCAAAATAAGATGCATAAAAGATAAACATCACATGCAATCAAAATATGTGGCATGATATGGCCATCATCATGTTGTGCTTTTGATCTCCATCTCCAAAGCATCGTCATGATCTCCATCATCACCGGCTCAACACGTTGATCTCCATCGTTGCGTCGTGGTCATCTCGCCAACTATTGTTTCTACAACTATTGCTAATGCATAGCGATAAAGTAAAGCAATTACATGGCGCTTGCATTTCATACAATAAAGAGACAACCATAAGGCTCCTGTCAGTTGCCAATAAATTACAAAACATGATCATCTCATACAATAACATATATCACATCATGTCTTGACCATATCACATCACAACATACCCTGCAAAAACAAGTTAGACGTCCTCTACTTTGTTGTTGCAAGTTTTACATGGCTGCTACGGGCTTCTAGCAAGAACCGTTCTTACCTACGGCAAAAACCACAATGGTGATTTATCAAGTTTGCTGTTTTAACCTTCTTCAAGGACTGGCCGCAGTCAAATTTGATTCAACTAAAGTAGGAGAAACAGACACCCACCAGCCACATTTATGCAAAACTAGTTGCATGTCAGTCGGTGGAACCGGTCTCATGTACGTGGACATGTAAGGTTGGTCCGGGCCGCTTCATCCCAGAATGCCGCCGAATCAAAATAAGGTGCTGGTGGTAAGCAGTATGAACATCACCGCCCACAACTTCTTTGTGTTCTACTCGTGCATATCATCTACACATAGACCTGGCTCGGATGCCACTGTTGGGAAACGTTGCATGGAAAACGAATTTTTTTCTACGCACACGCAAGATCTATCAAGGAGATGCATAGCAACGAGAGGGGAGATTGTGTCTATGTACCCTCGTAGACCGTAAGCGGAAGCATTTTACAACGCGGTTGATGTAGTCGAACTTTCTTCGCGATCCAACCGATCTAGTACCGAACATACGGCACCTCCGCGTTCAGCACACGTTCAGCTCGGTGACGTCCTCCGCCTTCTTGATCCAGCAAGACGGCGAGGTAGTAGATGAGTTCCGTCAGCACGACGGCGTGGTGACGGTGATGGTGAAGTGATCTCCGCAGGGCTTCGCCTAAGCACTACGAAAATATGACCGGGGGTGTAAACGGTGGAGGGGGGCGCCGCACACGGCTAACAATTGATCTGGTGTGTGCTAGGCGCCCCCCTCCCACATATATATAGGTGGGAAGGGGAGGGGAGGCAGCCCGGCACACCACATAAGTGGCCGGCCGGCCCTAGGGCTCCTGCCCTGGCCGCGCCCCCCTGCCATGTATTCTCAAGGGGGAAGGAAAGAGGGGGGGGGAGAGGGAAGGAAGTGGGAATCCTAATCCACACTTTCCTTTCCCTTCCCCCATTCCTTCTCCTCCTTAGGCCGGCCTGCTATGGGGGGCGCATCAGCCCCTTGTGGCTGGTGCGTTTCCTCTCTTGGCCCATAAGGCCCATAACTTTTGCCGGGGGTGCCCGGAACCCCTTCCGGTGACCCGATAAGTACCCGGTACCCCCAGAAACACTTCCAGTGTCTGAATACTATCGTCCTATATATGAATCTTTACCTCTCGACCATTTCGAGACTCCTTGTCATGTCTATGATCTCATCCGGGACTCCGGACAACATTCGGTCACCAAATCACATAACTCATATAATACTATATCGTCATCGAACGTTAAGCGTGCGGACCCTACGGGTTCGAGAACTATGTAGACATGACTGAGACATCTCTCCGATCAATAACCAATAGCGGAACCTGGATGCCCATATTGGCTGCTACATATTCTACAAAGATCTTTATCGGTCGAACTGTTATGACAACATACGTAATTCCCTTTGTCCATCGGTATGTTACTTGCCTGAGATTCGATCGTTACCTAGTTCAATCTCGTTACCGGCAAGTCTCTTTAATCATTCCGTAATACATCACCTCGTGACTAACTCCTTAGTTGTTTGCTTGCAAGCTTATGATGTGTATTACCAAGAGGGCCCAGAGATACCTCTCCGAAACTCGGAGTGACAAATCCTAATCTTGATCGATGCCAACTCAACAAACACCTCCGGAGATACCTGTAGAGCAACTTTATGATCACCCAGTTATGTTGTGACGTTTGATAGCACACAAGGTATTCCTCCGGTATCCGGGAGTTGCATAATCTCATAGTCGAAGGAATATGTATTTGACATGAAGAAAGCAATAGCAATAAACTGAACGATCATTATGCTAAGCTAACGGGTGGGTCTTGTCCATCACATCATTCTCCTAATGATGTGATCCCGCTATCAAATGACAACACATGTCTATGGTTAGGAAACCTTAACCATCTTTGATCAACGAGCTAGTCTAGTAGAGGCATACTAGGGACACGGTATTTGTTTATGTATTCACACATGTATTTAAGTTTCCGATCAATACAATTCTAGCATGAATAATAAACCTTTATCATGAATAAGGAAATATAAAATAACAACTTTGTTATTGCCTCTAGGGCATATTTCCTTCAGTAGCGTGCCGACGGCGATCACATCGACTTTGGAACCATTCCCGAAGCGCATCGTCAGCTCGTCCTTAGCCAATTTTCGTTTATTCCGCAGCTCCTGTTTTGAGTTACAAATATGAGCAACCGAACCAGTATCAAATACCCAGGCGCTACTACGAGTATTAGTAAGGAACACATCAATAACATGTATATCAAATATACCTTTGTTCACTTTGCCATCCTTCTTATCCGCCAAGTATTTGGGGCAGTTCCGCTTCCAGTGACCATTCCCTTTGCAGTAGAAGCACTCAGTTTCAGGCTTGGGTCCAGCTTTGGGCTTCTTCACGGGAGCGGCAACTTGCTTGCCATTCTTTTTGAAGTTCCCTTTCTTTCCCTTGCCCTTTTTCTTGAAACTAGTGGTCTTGTTAACCATCAACACTTGATGCTCCTTCTTGATTTCTACCTCCGCGGCCTTAAGCATTGCGAAGAGATCGGGAATCGTTTTCGTCATCCCTTGCATATTATAGTTCATCACGAAGCCTTTGTAGCTTGGTGGCAGGGATTGAAGAACTCTATCAATAATACTCTCAACTGGAAGATCAATTCCCAGCTGAGTTAAGTGGTTATGTTAACCAGAGATTTTGAGTATGTGTTCACTGACATAACTGTTCTCCTCCATCTTGCAACTATAGAACTTGTTGGAGACTTCATATCTCTCAACCCGGGCATTAGCTTGAAATATCAACTTCAACTCTTGGAACATCTCATATGCTCCGTGGCGTTCAAAACGTCTTTGAAGTCCCGGTTCTAAGCCGTAAAGCATGGCACACTGAACTATTGAGTAGTCATCAGATCGAGCCTGCCAGACGTTCATAACATCTGCAGTAGTTCCTGCAGCAGGTCTGTCGCCTAGCGGTGCATCAAGGACATAATTCTTCTATACAGCAATGAGGATAATCCTCAAGTTTCGGACCCAGTCTATGTAGTTGCTACCATCATCTTTCAACTTAGCTTTCTCTAAGAACGCATTAAAATTCAGGGGAATGGTAGCACGGGCCATTGATCTACAACATAGATATGCAAAAACTATTAAGACTAAGTTCATGATAAATTAAGTTCAATTAATCAAATTACTAATGAACTCCCTCTTAAATTAACATCCCTCAAGTTATCTAAGTGATACATGATCCAAATCAACTAACCCATGTCCGATCATCACGTGAGATGGGGTAATCCTCAATGGTGAACATCTCTATGTTGATCATATCTACTATATGACTCATGTTCGACCTTTCGGTCTCCAGTGAGACCATGTCTGTACATGCTAGGCTCGTCAAGTTTAACCCAAGTATTCTGCTTGTGCAAAACTATCTTACACCCGTTGTATGTGAGCGTAGAGTCTATCACACCCGATCATCACGAGGTGCTTCGAAATGATGAACTTTGGCAATGGTGCATACTCGGGAAGAACACTTTTATCTTGAAATTTAGTGAAGGGATCATCTTATAATGCTATTGTCGTTCTAAGCAAAATAAGATGCATAAAGGATAAACATAACAAGCAATCAAAATATGTGACATGATATGGCCATCATCATCTTGTGCTTTTGATCTCCATCTCCAAAGCATCGTCTTGATCTCCATCGTCACCGGCTCGACACCTTGATCTCCATCGTTGCGTCGGGGTCGTCTCGCCAACTATTGCTTCTACAACTATTGCCAACACATAGCGATAAAGTAAAGCAATTACATGGCGCTTGCATTTCATACAATAATTAAGAGACAACCCTAAGGCTCCTGCCGGTTGTCGATATTACAAAACATGATCATCTCATACAACAACGTATATCACATCACGTCTTGACCATATCACATCACAACATACCCTGCAAAAACAAGTTAGACGTCCTCTAGTTTGTTTTTGCAAGTTTTACGTGGCTGCTACGGGCAACTAGCAAGAACCGTTCTTAACTACGTAAAACCACAACGGTGATTATCAAGTTTGCTGTTTTAACCTTCTTCAAGGACCGACCGTAGTCAAATTCGATTCAACTAAAGTAGGAGAAATAGACACCCACCAGCCACCTTTATGCAAAACAAGTTGCATGTCAGTCGGTGGAACCGGTCTCATGTGCGTGGACATGTAAGGTTGGTCCGGGCCGCTTCATCCCACAATACCGCCGAATCAAAATAAGACGTTGGTGGTAAGCAGTATGACCATCACCGCCCACAACTTCTTTGTGTTCTACTCATGCATATCATCTACGCATAGACCTGGCTCTGATGCCACTGTCAGCGTCCTGGGACCGGGGGTGCCCAGACTTGCCTGCCTGCGGCCCATGGCGTGGCTCCATCGACGGCCTGGTATGGCCCAGCTTCAGCAACAACAACTCAAGACCCTCGCGAGGGGCCAAGCCTCGCGAGGCGGACGACACCAAGACCTCCACGAGGGGCGGCCTCCCCAGGCTGGCTCCCGAGGAGCGGAGATATCAATGCAAGTTGCACCTCGCGAGGTTCACCTGACGTGAGCCATGACGACCAAGACCAGGCAGACGCCAGCGAGCGCAGTGTACCAGTTTCCTCTTTGGTGCCAAGGAGGCAAGCGCAGGCGCAGAGTCCCGAGGAATCAAGCAAAGGTTTCCATATCGGTGCAACAAGACCAGGACCGCCAGGACGGCAGGACGGAGGTCATCGCGGAGCCCACTGCAGCGTCATCGCCAGAGGCTTTTGCAGGCGAAGACTACTTTTGTCAGGATAACTTGTACTAGTTGTCTTCCTTCGAATTTGGCCATTGTGGGATCCCTTCCCACCTACATTTGGGAAGAGGACCAAGGCCACTATAAATAGGACTTAGCCACCACCATAGGGGCCTAGACCTTAACCTCAACCTTGAACGGGAGGGGAGCTGGATCAGATCCGTTCCGCCCTCACCACCTCACCAGCTCATCGAGCTCAAGAACACCTCACCTCCTGAGGTCATTCCACCTCTGTACTAGTTCATCATCAGCCCTCCGAGGAAATCCACCACAAAGCTAGAGTAGGGTACTACACCGCAAGGTGGCCCGAACCACGATAAACTGCTGTGTCTCTTGTCCCTTGGGTTCGTCGAGCTAGGCTGTGGGATCGTTGAGCAGGCAGACTGGGGAGGGAGAGTTCTTCGCATGCACCCCAGAGTTCGAACCTCTCAAGGGTCTGCGGAACCCCGAATCTGACATTTGGCACGCCAGGTAGGGGTGTGTCGGAGCCTTTCTCCCGTCGGTCGACCCGCCGCTGCTCCACCGCTCCCATGGCTGACGCCCGTCGAGCCCGTGCTGAGAGTCGGGCCGCCCTCGCAGCTCGCGTTGCCCAGATGACGCCCATCGGCGGGCCTCCCCGCCGTTCTCCATCGCCTACTGCTAACGCCGCCACTGGCCCGGCGGGGCACGAGCAGCAAGCTTCGTCGCTGCACCCCTCCGTGCGGCGTGATGGGCGCACGGCCACTCCGTCGCTGACTCCGGCTGGTTCGTCGTCTCACGCTCGTCGCCGGCCGGCAGACGCGCAAGCTGCGTTGCTCATGGCGCGCGAGCTCTTGCGCTACCGCCCCGTCGATGACTTCTGCGAGGATTGGCTCGAGCGCATCGCCGAGCTTGTCAGCGCCGCAGGGGGCTCGCCTGCGCTGTCTCTCTCGCTACCTCGCCCGCCACCTGCCGCGGGCGACGTAGCCCACAGAGCGCCTCCACCACCTCCCCATCAAGACGTCGCCCTCGCACCAAGGCGCGCGGCCCCACGGCGTGACCCGCCATGCAGGGCGCCCGCGCGCAAAGAAGCAAGCTGTCAAGAGGTCCAGCGGCCGCAAGAAGATGCTCCTGCACTCCCAGCACCCCCACGCCAAGACCGCACGCCGCCTGTGGTGGTGGCGCATGAGCGTCAAGATCAAGCTCCACCTCCACGTCGGGCTCCCGTAACCACCGCGGGCTGCCGAGCCTTCACTCCCGAGCTACGCAGCGTCGTCTGGTCGGGGAAGTTCAAGCCCGACCTGCCTCCATGCTACGACGGCACCCCCGACCCCACTGAGTTCCTGCAACTCTACGAGCTGAGCATCGAGGCGGCCAACGGTGACGAGAAGGTCATGGCGAACTGGTTCCCCATGGCTCTCAAGGATGGCGCGCGCTCATGGCTCCTGAACCTGCCCGCAGGATCGATCTCCTCCTGAGGCGAGATGCGCGAGCGTTTCGTCGCCAACTTCCAGGGCACCCGCGACCGCCCGCCTGCCACGGGCGACCTGCGACGCATCAGGCAGCAGCCAGGGGAAACCCTGCAGAAGTACATCCAGCGCTTCAACAGCGTCCGTCTCAAGATCCCCAAGGTGTCGGACGAGGCCATCATCTCAGCATTCTTTGATGGCGTCCGCGATGTCAAGATGAAGGAGGAGCTCGCCATACACGAAGACCTGTGCACGGCTCTGGAGATGTTCAACATGGCGACCAAGTGCGCGAGAGCTGAGGAGGGACGCCTCTCCCTCCTCGAGCTCCCAGCGGCCGACCCAGAAGACAAGAAGGCCAAGGCCAAGGACATGAAACGCAAGGGGGCGGCCGTGCTTGCGGCTGAACCAGAGATGAAGCACGGCTGCGACCACCCAGAGTCATCCAAGGGCAGCCGGCCATTCTGCTTCTTCCACAACGTACACAGCCACAACACCAACGACTGCCATGAGCTCAGGGCCATCCGCAATGGGCGCATCGATCAACGCCCCGAGCGCAATGATCGAGGCTACGGCCGCGGAGGAGGCTGAGGCGGAGGACGCTGGGATGACTGCGGGCCTCGCGAGGAGTGGCGTGACCAGCCTCGTGAGGACCGCTGGCAGGGCCAGCCTCGCGAGGGTGCCTGGAGAGATCAGCCTCGTGAGGACCATCCTCAGGGCAACGCCGGCCTCCCTCCGCTGCCACCGCCACCAAGAAGGAACGACGACCACCACCAGGATGAGTGGGCTGGGGGCTTCCAGGAGCCTCGCGCCGTCGCTTGCATCCTGGGCGGTGCTCAGGCCCCAGCCTCTCAGCGCATCTTCAAGCAGTTCGCCCGTGAGGTGAACGCGGCTCTCCCCAGGCTCGAGGCCACACGCCCGCTCAGGTGGTCCAAGTGCATCATCACCTTCAGCTCGTTAGACCAGCTCAAGTGCGCGGCAACCGCCGGCGCCCTCCCGATGCTCTGTTCTCCCGTCATCAGCAACGTCCTTGTCACCAAGACCCTCATTGATGGCAGTGCGGGGCTCAATGTCCTTTCCATCGAAATGTACGATCGCCTCTAAGTGCCCTATGATCAGCTGCAGCCCACCAAGCCCTTCTCAGGAGTGACCGACGGCTCCACCACCCTAATAGGGCAGATCCGTCTCCCTGTCACCTTCGGCCAGCGCGACAACTACCACACCGAGCTCATCGACTTCGACGTCGCCCACATCCGTCTTCCGTACAATGCCATCCTTGGGTACCCAGCCCTGGCCAAGTTCATGGCGGTGACTCATCATGGCTACAATGTCCTCAAGATGCCAGGGAACCGCGACATCATCACGATCGCCTGGGAGGAAAAGGACGCGGTGTGATCTCTCGAGCGCGCCTACCAGGCCGCGGCGGTTGAGGACCCAGACAACGAAGGCACCATCTACCCTCCTGAGGCTATCCCCAAGAAGAAGAAGCAGCTGCTCCACCAAGGGCCTCAGGAGAAGGGTGTCTCCACCGGCACCACCTCAGGACCAGCGCCCTCGGATGGGGCGCCCCCCTCTCTCACATAGGAAGGCGCGCCCGGCGCCCCTCTCAGGCTGGGCTCGGGGGCTCTCCTCTGGAGGGCCCCTGAGCTAGCCAACGTCACGAGGGAGGCGCTCGGGCACCACATGGAGGCATGCTTCAGCGCGCGCTTCCGCCAAGAGGGCACAAGGCACGAGATGCCTGGTGCTCAGGAGTTCGTCATCAAGGCAACCGAGGAGCTTCAAGAAGCAAGAGCCATGCGCGGCGACCGCCGCCCGCCACCTGGCTCGGCTCCTTGTCCTGGCGAGGATAGTGAGCTGCGCGTCTGCATCGACTACCTCGGGCTCAACAGGGCTGCGTCTTAGGAGCGCTTCTGGCCATCGCGTGTTGGTCGGTGCGAGGGCCCCCCTCACAGCTACGTTCACATGCCATACGGCCTACCAAACTTGGCTGTCACCTTCCAGCGCCACCTGCGGCACGTCCTGGCGGCTCAGGAGACCAGGCACCAGGCGGTCCTGGTGGAGATGGCGATGGTTCTCTGTGAGCCCCCTGAGCATCCAGAGCCTCCCGAGGTTCAGGACCCAGGCGACTCGTGAGGAGCGACTTCTTCAGCACACATCTTCAGCTACTCCAACATCTCTTCAGCAACGGTACCAGGTGACATTTTCCAGTTTATTCAGTTGGGGGCGCCCCTCGGGTAGCATTATCCCCAGATCACGTGGGCCTGTCCCTGCGACATGTATCCTTTTGCATCTTGATTCACGCTGTTGGGGGCGCCCCTCGGGCTGCATCATCCCCAAGCCGCGTGGGTCCGTCCCTGTGGCATGTATCGCTTTGCATCTATCAGAACTAGCTCTACCTTACCTATGGGTTGATTTATGTTATCACCTGCTTGCCTGGTATTCTATCGCCTCCGCGGCCTCCCGCATTGCTGACCAGCCTCTTGCTCATCCCGCAACGGGGGCTACACATGCTGGCATGGCGCTTGTGCTCGGGTCCGTCCCTGCAACGCTGACAAATCTGAGGGATCGAGCTCTAGCTCGCGGCCCGCCCCACGCACGTCACCTCACCAGATCCTCAGTGCCTTCATCTTCTTGCGGAAAGATCAGCGGCGGGACAGCAAACGCGACTATAAGTTATATCCTCCTCTTGGACTAACCCGCAGGAATCTCCAGAGCTTAACTACAGGCGGTCCCGCCGGCCGCCCCCTTTTTACGTGATTCGCTTGCACATTAAAGGGGGGCTCCTGAGCACCGCACCTCAGGAGCTTCTACTGACTCTCCAGCCCTCACCCCCTGGCCTTGACCATGGCATCGCGACCTGGCATACCAGTGGCGGCTGAGCCTCGCTCGAGGTTCGGGACCCGAGGACGCAGAGCATTCAGATAAGCGAGAAAAGGGGAGGCCGGCGCGAGCCCTACCTGATAGCACCACCGCCAAAGCGCAGATCTGGCGCCGCGCGAAGGAATCACCTCAAGTTCATCAAGATAAGTTACCTATACGAATCAGCGCGAACCCGCTGCCTGGAATTTTCAACTCTCATAATCTCGCTCCGGCAATGCGACTTCCCTTTTCGGCCTTTAGGGAGCTGCTTGCATGCCAAAGGGGACCTCTTGAGCATCGCGCCTCAGGAGCTCTTACCGGACTTCGGGCCGCTCACCTCCTGGCCTTGACCACGGCATTGCAACCTGGCATACCAGCGACGGCCGAAGCCTACCTGGGGACTGGGACCTGCCGGCGTAGAGCGCAAAGCTACCGCGAGAACGAAAAGGGGAACAATGCCAAAGCGAGACACGCAGCTGTAACCTTATACCAGGAATAATAAACATTGAAGCAAAAGCATTACAATTTCCTTACATACCCCCACGGGGTTCGCCTTGACTCCTCGCAGGGAACAAAAGAAGAAAAAACCTCGAGAAACCCTGGCAGCGAGCATCACCGTTGACGCCGTCATCAACAGTGGGCCACGTGAGGCCGACGCGAACCCCATCCAGATCATCGTCGATGTCGAGCGGACGCCGCTGCCGCGATCCAGGCACGGCGGGAGCTCGGTGGCACGTAGCTATCGTCGCTCGACTCCGGAGACTCGCTAGGCTCGGGAGAGTCGCTGGACTCCCAGGAGCCGTCGCTGCTACTCGAAGAGCTGTCGGCAGGCCCGGAGGCGGGCTCGGCACCCGCAGCCGCGCCATGAAGGCCGCTTCCTCCGGGGCAGCACTCCAGGCGGCGGCCCTCCTTGTCGAAGACCTTGAAGAACAGCGTGGAGGCGCTGTCGTACTCGAAGTGGATGGCGAGGGCTCCCTCCGCGCGACAGGCGCGGGCGACCTCGCCCCATCCTCGGGTCATGAAGATCTTGCCTGGGGGGACGACCTCGATCTCCGCCCCCATGGCCAGACTGCAGCACCCGGCGCGCTGCAGCCACAGCTCAAGTGGCCCCCTCGGCGGCATCTCCTCGGCGAAGAACCGCGGGAGCTGGATCCACGAGCGCGGTGGCATCACCGACCACACCACGAACTCGCGCGAAGAGCTTTCGGCATGGGTTCACGGGCCGGTCGCCCGTACAACCTTAGCCTGGCCACCACGGCCGTGGCTCGCGTGGCGCGGGGCGTCGCCACCTCCTCCGGAGCCTTGAGCTCGGGCGTACAGAGGGAGCGGGAAGCCCAACGGAGGCCGCTCGAGCCAGGGTCGCGTCACCTCCAGCCTCTCGCCAACGTCCCGGGGACGGCTGAGCCTCTTCTTCGGTGGAAGTGATCCCTGCTCCTCGCGAGGGGTTTTTCCTTTCTCCGCGGCGGAGAACCACCTAATCGGCGCCATGAGCACCACGGCAAGACGGCGAGGCAAGAAGGAAGAAGAAGGAGCGGGTGGCGAGAAGACGGAGACGAGCAAGGGGGGCTTCGCCCCTCTCCTCATTTATAGCCAAGGGAAGGCCGACCGCCGGCCTCCACGATCGCGCGTAATGATGATTTTTCTCTGCATGCAGCAGGGTCTCGTCAAGTCGAGCAGTTGCCGAGGCAGCGTGGGGAAGTGGAGGCGCCCACGTCCCATCAATCACCACGCGGCAACCGAGGCCCCAGGCGGTTAGGGCCCACGGCGCTCTGCACTTGCCCTTTGGCTTCGCCTTGAAGCCAAGTTTGAGCGCGCCTTGTGCTCGGGGGCTACTGTCGGCGTCCTGGGACGGGGGGTGCCCAGACTTGCCTGCCTGCGGCCCATGGTGTGGCTCCATCGACGGCCTGGTATGGCCCAGCTTCAGCAACAACAACTCAAGACCCTCGCGAGGCGGATGACACCAAGACCTCCACGAGGGGCTGCCTCCCTAGGCTGGCTCCCGAGGAGCGGAGATATCAATGCAAGTCGCACCTCGCGAGGTTCACCTGACGTGAGCCATGACGACCAAGACCAGGCGGACGCCAGTGGGCGCAGTGTACCAGTTTCCTCTTTGGTGCCAAGGAGGCAAGCGCAGGTGCGGAGTCCCGAGGAATCAAGCAAAGGTTTCCATATCGGTGCAACAAGACCAGGACCGCCTGGACGGCAGGACGGAGGTCATCGTGGAGCCCACTGCAGCGTCACCGCCAGAGGCTTTTGCAGGCGAAGACTACTTTTGTCAGGATAACTTGTACTAGTTGTCTCCCTTCGAATTTGGCCGTTGTGGGATCCCTTCCCGCCTACATTTGGGAAGAGGACCAAGGCCACTATAAATAGGACTTAGCCACCACCATAGGGGCCTAGACCTTAACCTCAACCTTGAACGGGAGGGGAGCTGGATCAGATCCGTTCCGCCCTCACCACCTCACCAGCTCATCGAGCTCAAGAACACCTCACCTCCTGAGGTCGTTCCACCTCTGTACTAGTTCATCCTCAGCCCTCCGAGGCAATCCAACACAAAGCTGGAGTAGGGTATTACACCGCAAGGTGGCCCGAACCAGGATAAACTGCTGTGTCTCTTGTCCCTTGGGTTCGTCGAGCTAGGCTGTGGGATCGTTGAGCAGGCAGACTGGGGAGGGAGAGTTCTTCGCACGCACCCCAGAGTTCGAACCTCTCAAGGGTCTGCGGAACCCCGAATCCGACAGCCACTGATGGGGAACGTTGCATGGAAAACAAAAAAAAAACTCTACGCACACGCAAGATCTATCTATGGAGATGCATAGCTACGAGAGGGCAGAGTATGTCTACGTACCCTCATAGACCGTTTAGCGAAAGTGTTTATCAACGCGGTTGATGTAGTCATACACCTTCATGATCCAACCGATCAAGTACCGAACGTACGACACCTCCGCGTTCAGCACACGTTCAGCTCGATGACGTCCTCGCCTTCTTGATCCAGCAAGACGGGCAAAGTAGTAGATGAGTTCCGATAACATGATGGCATGGTGACGGTGGTGGTGAACTTGTTCCCGCAGGGCTTCATCGTGCACTTCGGAAAAACTAAACGGAGGATGAAACTGTGGAGAGGGGCGCCACACACGGCTTAGGGATTGTCGTGGGTGTGTGGCGCCCTTCCCTCTCATATATATAGGTGGGGGGAGGGGAGGCAGCCAGGGTGCGCCCCAAGGTGGCCGGCCGACCCCCTTGGGCGCCTGCCCTATGGCGCCCCCTTCCTTGTTTGCACATGAGGGGAAGGAAAGGGGAGGAGAGGGAAGGCAGGGGGAGGCCGACTTCCCCCCTTCCTTTTCTCCCCAAGGCCTGCGGCAATAGGAAGGGTGCGCCAGCCCCTTGTGGGCTGGTGTGCTCCCCTCGTTTGGCCCATATGGCCCATTAACCTCTCGAGGCTTCCCGGAACCCCTTCCGGTGATCCGATGATTACCCAGTACATTTCGAAACCTTTCCGGTGACCAAATATCATCATCCTATATATCAATCTTTACCTTCGGACCATTCCGGAGCTCCTCGTCACGTTCGTGATCTCATCCGGGACTCCGAACAACATTCGGTCACCAACTCACATAACTCATATAGTACTATATCGTCAATGAACGTTAAGCGTGCGGACCCTACGGGTTCGAGAATGATGTAGACATGACCGAGACGATTCTCCGGTTAATAACCAATAGCGGGACCTGGATGCCCATATTGGTTCCTACATATTCTATGAAGATCTTTATCGGTCGAACCTTTATGACAACATACATAATTCCTTTTGTTTGTCGGTATGTTACTTGCCCGAGATTCGATCGTCGGTATCTTCATACCTAGTTCAATCTCGTTACCAGCAAGTCTCTTTACTCGTTCCGTAATACATCATCTCGTAACTAACTCCTTAGTCACTTTGCTTGCAAGCTTCTTATGATGTGTATTACCGAGAGGGCCCAGAGATACCTCTGCGATAACACGGAGTGACAAATCCCAATCTCGATTCACGCCAACTCAACAGACACCTTTGGAGATAGCTGTAGAGCATCTTTATGATCACCCAGTTACGTTGTGACGTTTGATAACACACAAGGTATTCCTCCGGTATCCGGGAGTTGCATGATCTCATGGTCGAAGGAACATGTATTTGACATTAAGAAAGAAGTAGTAATAAACTGAACGATCATATGCTAAGCTAACGGATGGGTCTTGTCCATCACATCATTCTCCTAATGATGTGATCCCGTTATCAAGTGACAACACATGCCTATGGTTAGGAAACCTTAACCATCTTTGATCAACGAGCTAGTCTAGTAGAGGCTCACTAGGGACACAGTCTTTGTTTATGTATCCACACATGTATTTAAGTTTCCGATCAATACAATTCTAGCATGAATAATAAACCTTTATCATGAGTAAGGAAATATAATAATAACAACTTTATTATTGCCTCTAGGGCATATTTCCATCAATACGTCCATTTTGCATCATGTTTTCCTACTGTTATTTATGATGTTTTTTATCAATATAATACTTTGTTGTGCAATTCTAATGTCTTTTCTCCCTTAATTTGCAAGGTTTACATGAAGAGGGAGAATGCCGACTGATGCCATCACATCAAGAGGGCCCTAAGAATATCTCTCCATCGTCGGAGGAGCAAATCCCACTCTCGAGCTATTTAGTCCCTTGTCAATCTTTCCGATGAACCCGTAAGTTGTCGTTTTGATCACTGTGTTACTGATGACGTTTGAGCAACCCCAAAGTCCATCGTACGGTTGGAAGTGACTATGTTACCCTCATGGTCCGAGGAACTGAAACACATGCTAACACTATGTGTTATAGCAATTGACCTCAGACGATATTATCTCAAAGTATAACAAACAAGATTGGGTCGATTCAATATGATCGTTCTTCTAATGTCATACTCTCAATGTTGTTTTAGGACTATTGTTACACTTAATTATAACCTAAGATTCGGAAAACATGATCACCAACAACACTTGAGCCAGTCTTAGAGGCAAGACCAGGAACCTATACTTTGCCGTTTTATCATTTCACACATGCATAGGAGTTTTCCACTAAATCGCATATTCCAGAATCATAGCAGTTATAACATGAAATATAAACTCTTAAGGGTTAATTTGATAAATGCCACTCGAATTCTGGCGATTCCGAGAAATGCCACTGCAATTTCCATGTCTAATCTCGATTCCTTTTGCTTTTGAATAGTGGCACTTGATGGTGTCCTGGACTAGGGGGTACCAACCTAGTTGACCCATAGTCCATGGGTCGAGCTTACATCCCACCGTTCTTACAAGGGAGGACTCCGGAAGCCTCGCACTTCGGCATGATCAAGGTGGACTCTGCTGAAGACTTGACGTGTACTCCAAGGACTGCATCGGCCGACGACATGCGAATCCCTGGATTGGCAACCGACCATGTGTAACCCTAGGTACCCCCAGTGTCTATATAAACTGCGGGGTTTAGTCCGTAGAGAGGACGATCACAATTACATCCACCTAGACTTAGGGTTAGAACACAACTTACGATCTCGAGGTAGATCAAGCTTGTACTCGATACATCATTATCAATACAATCAAAGCATGACGTAAGGTATTACCTCTTTGAGAGGGCCCAAACCTGGGTAAATATTGTCCCCTTCGTCTCATGTTACCAATAGATCCAAGATCCACAGCTCGGGACCCCCACCTGAGTTCTGCCGGTTTTAGTACCGACGTTGGTGCTTTCATTGAGAGTCCCGTGGTGTGATCGAAAAAGGATCAATGGCTCATCTGCAGATCAACTTCAACGCCGACTGCGGTGACATCTTCGTCCCGGGCCAGCTCTTCGCTTTCGACAGCATCGTCCTACATGCCAACCCAGCAGGTCGCCTCGACCGCGTCGAGAATTTCGCCCCTAACCTGGTGGTCACATTCAAAAGCTTGGAATACACCGCTGATTCACGCGGTGACCTCGCCCTCTCTGGCTGGATGCCAGATCGGCTCGAGAACTCGTCGGCCGCCTCAGGCTCAACCTCTGATCCTAACCACAGAGCAGCCACAAATGGCGTCCCTCATCATCTAGATGTAAAGCATGTTCAGCTTACCTATGCGGGTCCATGTTTGAAAGCCGACCTTCAAAAATAAAATTGCAAGAAAGAAAGTCCCTAGTATTTTCTCATATCTCCTTCACAAATGATGCTATTAGGCCCAATGTGCCACTGTGGATAGCCATGACCACTGTTTTGCAGTCTGATGCAACTCTGATATGTTGCAACATAAGATCCTTTGCCAGAGCGAAGGCTTCTCGACATGGAAGAGCCTTGGGGATTGTAGGACCCGTCAAACCCTGGTAAACAAGAGCCGACGAACCTATATATGAGCCAACATCATTGTGGCACACATCCGATATAAAGCCCCTCATCATGTTCTTGTCAACTGCAACATAAACATTCATTTTATGACAACTCGATGGTGGTGAAATCCAAGTCCGGGTTACAATAGGTGCATGCACAGGTGGTTTAGTCTTGGACTTTGGTGTTGCAATCTCAAGATCAAAATAAATAACGATTTATATGAACATATGTATGGACATTGAACTTTGATGTTTGTCTCCGTGAATCAACTTTCATCGCGCAGTCTAGATCGTCCACAAAGTCACTACTAGAAAATAGTGGGCAGGATGAGAAGCGGGACGACATAGTCCATTGGGATGCAACAAACAAAACTAGCGGAGCTACATCACAAACGAGCGGTGTAAAAATTGAGCCACACAACCCAGCGACGGATACTTTTTTTTTTTTGAAACTCTTAATCAACACGGTATCCTTTTGCCAAGATTGATCAGATTCCTTCAACCCATATACGGAAGCACACTCTTTTGCCGAAAGTGTAAAAACTAGCCGTTTGAACACCCCAAACCGAGATTCGCAAAAATAAAAAAAAGCAAGCATCTTTCCAAACAGAAAGGCGTCCGCTGAAAGGACACCCTGCGCCATCAACCGCAGGATCAGATCTGAACGGCTCTAATATCCCGACCCGCAGCCCAGGAACCTTCTAGAGTTTCACGGGCCCTCTTCCGTCCTACAAAATCCCCGGTTCCGCCTCCTCTACTCTTCCTCTTCAAACCCTAGTCCTCCCCCTCCTCCTCAACCCGCCGCCGCTTCTCCTCCTCCGGAAGAAAACCCTTGAGAGCTTCAAGTTCCCCGGAGCGCGAGAGATGGCGGCGAAGGGCGATGGGCCGGCGATCGGCATCGACCTCGGCACGACGTACTCGTGCGTCGGCGTGTGGCAGCACGACAGAGTCGAAATCATTGCCAATGACCAGGGCAACCGCACCACGCCGTCGTACGTGGCCTTCACCGACTCCGAGCGCCTCATCGGCGACGCCGCCAAGAACCAGGTGGCGATGAACCCCATCAACACAGTCTTCGGTGAGCGTCTCTTTACTTTTGCATCCGTTACAAGCTCAGATCTGTTTACTGTTTTCATGAAGTGATTAGTAGTCTACCTCGATCTACTCTGTTATAGTTTGTTTTAGTATTATTCGCATGTGTTCTAGTCTGATATATATTATTGGTCCTGGTCGCTTAGATCCGTGCTGCCAACGGTTTGTTACTAGAGGTAGCTGTTAGCTGGTTGGTATTGAGGTTTCAGATCTATTAGTATAAACATATATAACTTGCGCAGTTGGATCTTGTTAATTGTTTGGTCCCACTTAGTCTATTTGTTTAAAGTAGATCTGGACAGTGAGTTATTTTACACTTCATTGACATGTGGCTCAGATGATATCTATATTGTTAATGTTATTATAGGGTTTGATTGCTTTGTCTTGCCAAGTGTGTTTGGTTTAACATGATTTAAATCTACATTGTCAATTAGCTATTCTGTTGCAGAATAATTCTAGCGGATTGTGGATTGAAACGATTCTTTATCAAATCCCACTTGGTTGTATGACAGGCTTGTTGTTCACTGCACACTTCATTGATTCTCATTCTTTGTAGCTGTTCTGCGCCAATTTGTGTAGCTTTATCTTTTGTATATGTTTTATTTCTTGAGCTAGCAGATTGATGATGAAATAAAATCCAAGCGCTTTTCTGCTGAATTTATGATGGATAGCTTTGGGCCATTAAGTTTGCTACCATGTTTTGTGAAGCGGAATTGGGGTGAATTCCTTGTGATTTTCTCCTATTTTTGCCCGTCTAATTTTAGATGTGGCAAAATAGGGTAGCAAGCTAAATGTGCCCATAGCTTTCATGGTTTTCAATCTGAACAATCTGCAGCTCAATCTCTCATTTGCATTTTTTGTTACCTACTGGATTTTGTTGTACCGGTTCATTTTTGTCTGGTTCATTCTTGATGGGAGAAGTGATGATATCATAACCATACCACATTTCTGTATTCACTGTGATGATCAACTTACATCATGAACTACCATCTGATCTCCCATTGGTATTTTTACTGTTGATATATTTTTATATAATTGAACTTTTGAATTCTGAAAGCCGAAATGCTGAACCTGTTTTGTTGCTGTGCAATCTGTGATGCAAACAATCCCATTTGCTGAATCACTGTGATTATTATAAACAAGATCACCATCTTTCGGCTGAGATTGCATGACAAGTTTATGTTGATTTGTTTAATGCAATGTTGATGAATGCATCCATGCTTTTACACTAAATGCCATTTGGTATCTGACTTTTTTGCTTTTTTTGTGATTCTGTGTCTCAAAACATGGCAAAAAATGAGGCGGAACAAAACTTTGCTACACTGGCTGCTCATAATGAGCCTCTTAGATACAGCCCTGTTTCCAGCCTATTTAAATACTTCCCATGTTTTTTCTGCCCAAGTCTCGTCTGTGAATGAACTTTTCATATAATGACCACTGTTTACTTTTTAGTTTGTTTTTTATGCAATTTCTGACGTGAACTCTCTTATGCAGATGCCAAGCGTCTCATTGGCCGGAGATTTACCGATTCTACTGTCCAGAGTGATATTAAGCTGTGGCCCTTCAAGGTTGTTGCTGGACCTGGTGACAAGCCTATGATTAATGTCCAGTACAAGGGCGAGGAGAAGCAGTTTGCAGCTGAGGAGATATCTTCTATGGTTCTCATCAAGATGCGTGAGATTGCTGAAGCTTTCCTTGGCAGCACTGTTAAGAATGCTGTTGTTACTGTACCTGCATACTTCAATGACTCGCAGAGGCAGGCTACCAAGGATGCTGGTGTTATTGCTGGCATCAATGTCCTTCGTATCATCAACGAGCCAACAGCTGCTGCCATTGCTTATGGTCTTGACAAGAAGGCCTCCAGTGTTGGTGAGAAGAACGTCCTCATCTTTGACCTTGGTGGTGGTACCTTTGATGTCTCTCTTCTCACCATTGAGGAGGGTATCTTTGAGGTTAAAGCCACAGCTGGTGACACTCATCTTGGCGGTGAGGACTTCGACAACAGGATGGTCAACCACTTCGTCCAGGAGTTCAAGAGGAAGAACAAGAAGGACATCAGTGGCAATCCGAGAGCTCTTCGGAGGCTGAGGACATCCTGTGAGAGGGCAAAGAGGACACTCTCCTCCACTGCGCAGACCACCATTGAGATTGACTCGCTGTTTGAGGGCATTGACTTCTACTCCACCATCACCCGGGCTAGGTTTGAGGAGATGAACATGGATCTGTTCAGGAAGTGTATGGAGCCTGTGGAGAAGTGTCTCAGGGATGCAAAGATGGACAAGAGCACCGTGCACGATGTTGTCCTTGTTGGTGGTTCCACTAGGATTCCCAAAGTGCAGCAGCTTCTCCAGGACTTCTTCAACGGCAAGGAGCTCTGCAAGAGCATCAACCCTGACGAAGCTGTTGCCTACGGGGCTGCTGTCCAGGCTGCCATCTTGAGCGGAGAGGGCAACGAGAAGGTCCAGGACCTGCTGCTATTGGATGTCACTCCTCTTTCTCTTGGTCTGGAGACAGCCGGGGGTGTGATGACAGTCTTGATCCCAAGGAACACCACCATCCCCACCAAGAAGGAGCAGGTCTTCTCCACCTACTCGGACAACCAGCCTGGTGTGCTCATCCAGGTGTACGAGGGTGAGAGGACCAGGACCCGTGACAACAACCTTCTTGGCAAGTTCGAGCTGTCTGGCATCCCTCCTGCTCCCAGGGGAGTTCCCCAGATCACGGTCTGCTTTGACATCGACGCCAATGGTATCCTGAACGTGTCTGCTGAGGACAAGACGACTGGGCAGAAGAACAAGATCACCATCACCAACGACAAGGGCAGGCTGAGCAAGGAGGAGATCGAGAAGATGGTCCAGGAGGCTGAGAAGTACAAGTCTGAGGACGAGGAGCACAAGAAGAAGGTGGAGTCCAAGAACGCCCTGGAGAACTACTCGTACAACATGCGCAACACCATCAAGGACGACAAGATCGCCTCCAAGCTGCCGGCGGACGACAAGAAGAAGATCGAGGATGCCATCGATGCTGCCATCCAGTGGCTGGACACGAACCAGCTCGCTGAGGCGGACGAGTTTGAGGACAAGATGAAGGAGCTGGAGGCCCTGTGCAACCCCATCATCGCCAAGATGTACCAGGGTGCTGGTGCTGACATGGAGGGCGGCATGGACGACGACACCCCAGCTGCGTCCGGCGGCCCTGGCCCCAAGATCGAGGAGGTCGACTAAACAGTCGATGTTCTGTGCAGAGGCGGCGAAGCCTGCTGCTAGTTATTATTACATGTCGTGTCTGTTATCTGAGACTTGAGGTTGTGATGGTTATTGTTTTGCTCCGAGTGGTCGGAGTTATTCCGTGCGAGTTGGAACATTCGTGGATTAAGGCCACGATGTCACGTCTAAGTAATATATTATTCTAGTTCGTTGGTATTTCTGCTGCCCATTGTTATATTTTCTTACTTAGTTCTGTGCTGTGCTTGTTTTGTCGAGTTATTTGCTGGATTGATTGATTCTGTTGTTTTGGAGTTCACTGGACCGAGTGGCCGGAGTGTCAAATTTTATGCCGTGCGTCGTCCAAAGACGTGCTGGATCGGTCAGGTGAGCAGGCTGCGGACGACGAAACCGGTGAGTCCAGCTTCCAGCGTGACCTTGAAGGCCAATTCTTTTTTTTTTGGGAAAATTGGCATGCTCATTTCAGAAAGAACAAGGTACAGAACTCGAACACACCAACACACGCCGGAAACATCCAGCAAAGCCGAGAGCCCGGAACAATTGCAGAAAACACCCTGAAAAAGGAAAAATACAAGGAAAATCCTCCGAGGTCCCTGCCATCGCCAGCACCGCCACTCACTGCAACCTCCCGCTGTGCCTCCGCCAACGCGAAGAACAGCAAGAATCCGTCAAACCCAAGCTCCGACGAAGCCCCTAGCAGAACAGCTGCTTTGTGGCGTCCACCTGAGGCCCTCCCTGACAGGCAGGGCACATAGGAGATAGAGAGCACCGGTGAGGGCACACCCCACAACTCCGACGAGCACGACACCGTCGTCTTCCATTGTTGCCAACGAGAAGAACGAGACGAGGCCGCCCAGCCTCTTACCACGAGCCCACAGCCGTGCCAGCGCCATACCAGACTCGCCGGCAGGACTCCTGTACAGATCTCCCCGTCGGCCTTGATGCTGCCGGAGAACACAACACGAAGGCCAGAGCGGAACGGGGAAAAGCAAAATCCAAGACGGCGACATCCCCGCCACCACAACGCCACCGCCAGGAAACCAACACGCTCAGCCCAGCCGAGGAAGAGGACCAAGGCAACGAGCAACGAAGCTCCCAGATCCACCACCGTCAACGACGAAGGCCACATCGTCGGAGAGGGATCTGCAGCGCAACCGCCCACAAGGACGCCAAGGACGACCTCCGCCAGCACAAACCGTCCTCGCCGTCGAAGACGGCGCCCGCCGGCCAGCTCCTGTACAGCCTCCCCTGTTCCACAACGGCACCGGAACACGAGCCGTTGGGACGCCAAAACAGGAGGAGGAAAATCCTCCGCGGGCTCGCCACCACCGTCACAGCGAACCCACCAGGGAAACGAAGCACCCAGGAACCACCACGACGGGGGTGGATCTGGCGCCGAATTATTCGCCACCGCCGTCATCGCCGCCGGATTGAAGGCCAATTCTTGATCGCAAGTTTGGGCCCTCAAGCGCCACATGGGCGCATAAATTGTACCATTTGCAACCTATTTTTAAATTCTTAAATAAAAAATTAACCATATTTCCAAAATATTTATTACATGCAGGGCGAATCATTCCGTCCGTTTTGGGCCGGTTGGGTTGTCAAAGCACACCGAAAATTGCTCACCCTCCAGATTTTCACACTAGTCCGAGCTCGCTGCGTGACGAGTTAGTCGACCGACTTAAATAGGCGGGTCTTCTAGAAGCGATAAGCTTCTGATTGCATCATTTGTTAAGAAGATAGACTTGTCACTATGAATCTTCTATATATGCTTATCATGTAGAAGATTATCACGTTCATGTACACAACAACACAGAAGCTTGCCGTCATCCGTCGGCGCGGCTATTTAAGCCGGTCGGCGTTCGCCTAGCGCGATGATGTGGGACTAAAAGTTGGGTGCACCAATGAGAGAGGAAGGAGCTTCTGTCGCTGCAGGTGGGACCGTTACGACCTGCAGCGGGGTCGGCGTACGCGCCCGGGCGCCCGTTATTCGCCCCATATTTAGGCTGGATATGAACAGTGTCGGTCATCAGTCCGGGCGTTCGAGACCCGTTTGAAGCGTTCATGTGGATCAAAATTTCGTGATCGATCAGTGACCAGGCCGTCCGACCGGACGTTTGAGACGAGTTTGAGGTGTCCGGTTATAGATGCTGTTACCGCCCCTTGTTCTTGGCGACATCCATGAGACCCTGGACCGGTGGCTACCGTTTGAGTACTTTAATCTTTGGCTGGTATCTGGAAGTGGTGGAAAAAGGAAAAATCATAGTTGGCACGTATCTGAAGTGGTGGAAAAAAGGAAAATCATAGTTGGCACGTATCTGAAGTGGTGGAAAAAAGAAAAATCATAGGAAGTGATCCTATAGGCAAAGAGATTTCATTTTATGCCTAAGATATGATTTTTTCCATTGAATCTAGACTAATATTTTTCCTTTAAAATGTGAAGAATTGGTTCCTATCTTACATAGGAAATAGGAATTTATTTATACAAACCAAAGGCTCCAAAGAAATATTTTCTACAAAATTCCTATCCTTTAGAATTCCTATATGAACCGAAGGAGGCCTAAAACAAACCTTAAACTTCTAATCCAAACGGCTCGATATTGAGTCGACTGAATGTCGAGCGCAACCGAATGACGATATTCGGGCTACCGGATGCCAATGTCGAAATCTGGGCCTCAATATCCACATTCAAACGGCGCGTAAGCTTCTAATCCCTGAAATCAACACAATGAGCTCTCTGATCCCGGTCTATTTTAAACCTTAAACATGTTCCCGGTCTATACAAAAGAAGGGAGAGAGTACGGGGAATCTATATTGCAACCTGCCGCTGAACTCGTCCTGCTCGCCACTCTACCTCATGAGTGTTGGTGATCATTACGAAGCGTGAAGAATATTTAACCACATACCGCAGCGTTGACAATTAAAAATTTTCTGAATTTTTTCTTAAAATTTGTCAACAATTTTGAAATCCAAACATTTTTTGGCATTACGATCTTTTTAAAAAAACATAGAATAATTTTGAAAACATGAACCATTTTTCAAATCCACAAAACTTTTTTGAAAAACACTATTTTGAAACCTGAATTTTTTTAAGTGCGAAAAAATTCTGATAATTTGTTACCCTTTTTAAAAAATTAGAAAGTGTTCGAACTTTAAATTTTTGTCCAGGTTTCAAAATTTGTTCCCATTTTTACAAAAAAAAGTTTATGTTTAAATTTTTTTCTTGATTTGAAAATTGTTCGCACTTTAAAATTTTGTTCAGGTTAAAAAAATTATTTGTGTTTTCAAAAATTTGTTCGCTTTTTTAAATGTTGACACTTCAAAAAAAATTTAGGGACTTGAAAAATGGTTCATTTTCAAAATTTCTTTGTGTTTTTCAAAAAATGTGCGTAGCTAAAAGAAAATCACATTTAAGAAATGTGTGGAATTAAAAAAAATATTATTAATAATATTTAGATTTCAAAATTGTTGATAATTTTCAATAAATGTTGTCAAATCTCGACGTTGCGTCGTGTGGTTAAATATTTAGCGCTTCTCAATTTTAACCAAAAGTTATCTGTTAGAGTGGCCAGTGGGAGGAGTTTAGAAGCACCAGGTCCCAAGTTTGATTCCTGTGAGTCTCAGCCTTTTGGGTATTTTTAAGTCACGTGTTACGAAAAAGAAAAACACGCTTCACTCCTGGTGGGCCGCCCAGTCGCGTCCGGCCGCAGCCAGACCTGCTATGTCAACAATTTCTTTGAGAACTCGCTCAAGGTTCAAAACAAGCCGGGATCTGAGAGTTCGATGTGCTGATTTCAGGGATTAGAAGTTCAGAGTTCAATTTAGCTTCCGTCTACAAGCTTAAGATATGTTTTAGACTTTTTTCGGAAGGGGTCCGCTAGTGGGATCTACACTGTAACCCTCTTCCTCTGCTGCATCACGGCGCCTCTGCTCCATCCCGGCGTCGTCCTGGCGGATGATCTGGAAGTGCTGGGCCTCGCTTAACATCAAATTTTTTTCCTTTGCGCTCTTTTCTTCGAGGAGAACGAAACCAGCATCACCTTCTTTGTCGGGTGCGTTTTCTCCCACATCACTGGGCATGAAAATTCTGTCATGCTGCCACCTCAACATCTGACCACCAGACGGCGCGGCGGCCTTCTTCAATTGGTCTGAACTCCCTGACGGCAGCGCGGTGGCCACGACTACGTCATCTACGGGCATGCGCAAGGGTCTGAACTCCATGATCACCCTCATTGCATGGTCCACCTGGAAACATCGCGGCCGTCTTTGATGATATGCGGCCCATGACATCAAGGAAGGCACACGGCTCTGAGCTTGCGCCGGAGCCAAAGGCTTGTAACCTGAACCTGATGTGCCGCTCTTTGTGACTCCAGCTTGTGCGCATCACCAAGAGTTGCACCCTGTGTTTTCTTCCCCCTATCAATGAGACGATACGCAACTATGCGTATTCATGAAAAAAGAATTATGCTGTGCGTGGCTCGGCTAACTTAGTATGCTGTATGAGTTGGAACGTGTCCGTGGCAACGCGGCGTGCAGTGGCATGGGGCGGGATACGAGTCGGTTTTGCGGCACGCAGTGCAGCAGTCGGTGACATGGTGCGACTGCTTTTGTTCGTTCAGGTGCCTCACACCGCACAGTCACACTCACAATGTCAGTCACGTCCCGTCGTCCGGCTTAGGTTTGACGGCCGGTCGGTCGAGGGCGAGAAGGAATCGGCAGCAGGAGAGGAGTTTTTCCTTGGTCTCGAAGCATATAAAGTGTCTCTTGCCTGCAGCGCAATCCCATTTGATTCTTCCGAGCTAGTAGAAGCCTAGAACCCAGCCCGTCGCGGCAGCATGCGAGCTTTGCCTTGCCGTGCCTGCAGCTCGTCCTCCCCGCCGGGTCGGCAGTGGCCGGCGGTAGCTTTACCCTAGATTTGGCCCGGCAGGGAGCCAACCAAAAGCTGCCGCGACGAGACGCCGGCCTCGGAGGCCGCGCCGGTGGGCGCTGAACGGGAGAGGGATCGGATCACATGGGAGGCACTCGCCTCGCCTACCTCGCTGCCGGCTGCTTTTTCCTCCCCTCCCGGCCATCTTTGACTGCCTATATATTAGGGGAACCTAGACTAGAGGGAGGGAGGGAGGAGTCTTCCAGGCCAAGATATCTTTGATGCTGCCTGATTGATTGGTTGATGATTCCTCGTCGCGCACTAGTAGTACCTGCCACTGTCTCTGCTCTGCTCTCCTCACGCACTTGAGCCCCGGGGATATATTTGTAGATCTCGATGAGGAGATTCACAAACTATCTAAACAATCAGTTAGAGCACTCCAACGCGCCGACCCAAACGAACACGTGCTTTGTCCGTTTTTCATTCGTTTGGGTTGGCCAGACGGACGTGCGTGTTCGTTTTTATTTGGGTCGGTAGGTGCACCCAAGGAGAGGCCGACCAATTTATGTCGACGTGGCTGAAACTGACTAATTAAGCATAATTATACATAAATGGCCGGTCAAACGCCGGCCAAAGTCCACTTAAACATAACTAGAAAATTAAAAAAAACCCTAATAAACGCTGCACGCTGCCCTAATAGACCGCCTTGCCCTTGCCCTTGCCGTCGTCGTCGTCGTCGCCGCCGGTGAGGTCAATGAAGATGGGGGGAGGCCCAGCCCAACCAGACGAGGCTTGATAGGCCGCCAGGGCAGCCTCCTTCGGCGTCTGCTGCGGCGGCAACATAGCGGCGAGGCGGGCGCGCTCCTCCTCCTCCTCCTCAAGCCGCAAAGCCTTCTCGTCACGGCGCATCATCTGCTCATATCGCATCTGCCGCTCGCCGTCGGCCCCTCCTCGGCGAGCCAATGCGCCTTCAGCGCTCAAGGTGGACCGCCTCTTCTTTCGGCGTGGAGGCGAGGTAGCAGGGAGGCGCGCTCACCCACTTGTGGAGCTGGCCGGTCCACGAATAGGACTCGTCCGGCCAAGTGGGAGGGGGGAGGGCGGTGACCGCTTGCGCGTGGACGTTGGCTTGCGCTCCGGCTCCGGCTCGGCCTTGGGCTCGACGAGGGGCGGCGCCGTCGGCACGAACATGGGCGCCTGGATGTAGCAGCGTGCCCGCGGGAAAAGCTCGCTCCGGCGCTGAACCTCCTCTTCTTCCCTCCCCGTTGAAGAATCCCATGGCTGGCTAGGGTTTGCTGCTGGCTGGCTAGGGTTTCCTGGTTGCCGACGAAGGAGCAAAGGTGGCAAGATGTGGACGGGGGTAGTGGATGAGGGCAGCGCCGCCGCACGCGTCCATTAAAAAAGACGGGCACACGACCCTTCTACACACTGCCAGGTGGGCCCGGTATCGGTGGCCGTCATAAATATGACCGCGGACGGTAGTTGGGCGGCCGACATGCGGGGCCATGGCGGACAGCGAGGGGATGCGCGGCGCGTCCGCGCCGACGCATTTCATGCGCAATTTTGGGCTGGAAATGGGTCCGCACGGACGCGAAGCGGACGGTTTTTAGGAATGGGTCGGCGTGTTGGGCCAGTGTTTTTGTCCGCGGCGATTCAAATGGACGTGGGCGGACGAAATGGGTCGCCCGCTTTGAGTTGCTATTACACCTTTATATATAAAAGATACAACCAGTATCTGCTTCGCTTTCTTTGGTATATGAAAAATTTACCGTAGAACAAGTGCTTCAAAAAAGAAAAAAGCCTACACATTTTCTCCTTTGAGAGTACAATATAATCCTTCAGTTTCAAAATATATGTGTTTTCTTTTTGTACTTTGCACAGCTTCCAAATTTGACAATTATAAACTATGTTGTGCTATGATTTCTTCTTCTTTTCATGATACCATTGACATTCAACCAAGTTATTTTAGTTACCTAGTGATTTTTTTATCAAGAACATATACGATGCTTCCCAAAAAGACATGAAAAAAAATTGATTTTCTTGGAAATATTGATACAAGATGCATCTAAGAAAGCTTGTGTGGTCGCCTTGGCCGCCGCGCCGCCTAACCTAGGCGATACGGGCGGCAGCTCCCACCACTTCGCCACCAGTCCCCCTCCTCTGGCTACTCCCCTCGCCGCCGCCGGAAGCCACCACCGAGCGAAGCTCGCACTGTGGCAGTGGCGGCGGGGCCTTCCCCCGTTGCGCGGCTCCCCTCGCGCGGTGCCCCACAGCTGGCGGCCCACGTCACGTTGGTCCGTTGGCACCTCTCCGGACGTCAAGCTCCCTCCCGCGCCTCCTGGTGGTCGTCCTGGCGGTGCTCCTCCCCGAGACCCCTCCTGGTGGCGGATCTGGCGTCGCTTCCGTGGCTCCTCCTCCCCGTCGTCGCCGGCGCTACCCGGTGCGGCGCGTCCCCCTCCTCCCACCCTCTCCTGCGCTCCACCTCGTCCGGCCACCCATCCCCGTGGCCTTGGCTGTCCCGCGTCCTCCCGACGGTAGGACCTCGTCCCGGCCAGGCCTCCTCTCGGACTGGCCGTGGCGGTGCTATGGGCCCTCCTACATCCGGCTGTCTGGCGTCCTCCCGGCGGCGGAGCCTCATCCCGGCCATGCCTCTTCTCGTGCTGGCTGCGGTGGGCTGATGGCGGCGGATTTGGGCCTCCCCTGGCTCGATCTGGTCCGCGGTGGTTGTCGGTGGTGGTGGAGCGTCCGGCGGCGCCCATCGCCACCTCCCCCAGTGTTGGGTGCGGCTCTTCTTGCGGCAGTTGTGGTCTTGGCCTGCCATGGTTTCCACGTCTTCGATTCCTAATCCGCAGCCTTTGGGATTGCGCGGACTTTGGCTGGGGTGAAAGCCCTGATCGGCTTGCCGATGCTGGCTGCGTCGACACCTGCGGGTGCCATTTCCTTCTTGGAGGCGCTGTCATGGCCTTTTCTCCATGCCCCTACTCGAGTATCAGGGGAAACCCTAGATCTAGTTCGGTAGATCGGACGGCGGCGGCAGCTCGTCGTTGTACCCTTCATGAAGGCATCGTCTTGCTGCTCGTGGTATGCTCGGTGTTGGATTCGAAGATTGTGGACGCTTTGCTGGTCCGGGCTGCTCCTTGCGGCGTGGGCATCCGGGGCGTAATGTACTGCCTCAACGACGGTCTCTCCATGGCTTCACCTTCCAATCCGGCTTGGTCCTGCACCCCACTTGCCGATCCTCTAGGCGCATAGGTGGGAGGTACGTTGATCCGGTCTGGCCTGGAGTTGTGGTCGTGCGATGATGGTAGTCGGCGTCGGTTGCGATGCAGTCTAGATGCCTTGTAGCTCGTCTCTTTGTCTTGTTGGCTGGAGTTCGAGCTAGGAGAGCTTTGTGCTGTGTGTATCTCTCTTTGTTTTTCCCACACCTTGTGTGGTGCTCCTCTCATTTTCTCATGTATGCCTCTATTATTTCTCTCCTACCTATCAATGAATGATACACAAACTTTGCATATTCGCGAAAAAGATGCATCTAAGCACACAATTCAATACACGACTTGAAAAAAAGGTTAACCGGACCAACGGTTCACATCATACTCGATACCCCGCTCATCACCGTGAAATTGGATATATATATAGTTTTCTAATATTTATATATAGTCTGTGTAGAATACTAATTCAGTCCTTACTATTTAAACTATGAGAGAATTTTTTGCATAAGTAAAAAAGTCTTAACATGAAAAATTGTACACGTCACAATTAAAACCCACTTAAAATACATTAATACATGTTGCATTGTAGAGGATTCTCATGTGTACATCAAAGACGGATGCTAGTGATCTCTCGGGAGAGATAGACTAGAGGTCCAAATGAGGACATGCCATGTAACTCGAGAGACGACGTCGGTGTGTGGTCTGATTCTCCGGAGAGACGCCACTCCTTATCCCGGGGGAATGCCAGCGTGGGCCATCTCCGAGTCCAAATTTATGAGGCTCGCGCCTTGGAGCCTAGAAGAAGGGCCAAGTTAACCCGTAGAGGGGCGTCGAGCTCATCCCATCACAATCCTGAAGATGACTTCAGTCGGGTTTGATTACGTGTCCGAGTGCACCGTGACCCTTGGAGGGCGATCGGTCAGACCGACGAGTGTTCTTTAGGAAAAGATTGGAAGCGATCAATCGGGTTGAATCACGGCGAGAATCTCGCGGTTTGAAATTTCGTGCGCGCGTGTGGAAGCGGTTGCACCGTAGCTAGTGGGGAAAGTGGGGCATGACACCTCGATTTCTGCCTAGGAAATCCGCCACGTGCCCTGTTTCCTCTACACGCTGAATGTGACGGACGCCGTTGGGTCGAGAGATCGATGGTCAGAGATTCACGGGGTGGATTTACCCGCGGTATAAAGAGCGAACGGACTAGGGCAGAGGGCAGAAATCCCCTTTTCACCTCGTCTGCTCCGTTGTTCCTCGACTCCTCCACGTCCACCCTGAGCGTCAGCCCACTGCGAGAGAATGGGAAAGGACTCGACGGCGAGGTTGGAGAAGGTGAAGAAGGCGGGGAAGGGCGCGTCGTCGAGCGGTGGTCCAAACCCAGGGGGACTGGATCCAGTATCGGGTCACGTGGAAGCGATTGCTGGAATTGGAGGACGAGAGGTTGATTCTGGAGGGCCACTGGAGCTTGCCGGAGGCGGACGAGCTGGAGCCCGCGCCGTAGGCGGATGAGAGGGTCCTCCTCGTCACCCACATAGAGAGGTTTTTCTTTGCCACCCCATCCTTTTTTCTGCGTGTTCCTGGACTTCTTCGGGGCGTAGTTCCACCACCTTCTGATGAATGCCATCGTCTATCTCTCTGCTTTTGTCTCACTCTGTGAGAATTTCATCGGTTGCTACCCCCATTGGGGGCTGTTCAAGCACATTTTCACCTGCCCGTCGAGATGACCGTGAAGAAGGATTCGTCGGATAGGACGAAGACCAACGTGGCCCAGCAGTGCGGCGGACTGGGCATACAGCTCAGGGGGCGGAGCGCCTTCCCCAAGATGAGCTTCCCCGACTCCGTCAAGGGTGGGCATGACAGTTGGTTTTACTGCTGGGACATCCCGAGTGCTGGATCTCCGAATGGACTTCCCCCGTACTTGGGGGCGAGAGTTGCTGCTCCCCCGTCCCTCTAGGTAGCCAAGGAGGAGAAAGTATATGTAGGTATTCTAGTCGACGCCCTGGTCGGAGTGGTGAGGGCCGGGGTTGATGGGATGGACCTGCTGGAGGTGTTCCTCAGTCGATGGATCCAGCCGCTGCAGGCCAGGGCGCATCCCATGTGGATGTACACCGGGCCGGGTGATCCGACTCGAGTTCATCACAAGGACTTGACCGAGAAGGCCGTAAAGGGAAAGCTCAAGGCCATCATTTCGGCATGAGACAACCCGCGGGGCGCCAGGAAAGTGCTCGCTTACGACCAGGAGCACTCCCCTGTCGATGTAAGTTTGCGTCTAGATCAACAGATTCATTCTCTGTAATGAATTTCTCATGCTTGGATCTGATTTCAATGTGATTTATTTTCAGCAGAGCTTCCAGAAGATGATTTCATAGGTACCAAGTGTCGACCATGCCCCGGGGGACGTGGCGGCGACACCGAGCATCATCATTCCAAGGAGGAGGAGAGAAACAAGGAGGAGGAGAGCGATGAGGAGGAGAGCACCAATGAGGGTGAGGAGGCGGAGTCCTCCACGTCAGAAGAAGTTCCCAAGAAGCCTCACACCAAAGTGCATCATGATCCGAGTGCCCGTGTGGGTGGCGTTCAGGCGCCGAGTGGCTCAAAGCCGATGGCTACGGCTCCTGCCACTCGCAGCTCGAAGCGCGGGTGGGCCAAGTCTACGGAGTCAGCTGAGAAGCGGCCCAAGTAGCCCAAGCACATTTCTGCCAAGCCTCGGAAGGCTGTCCTGCCGAAGATCAAGGTGGTCGTGCTAGTGGCTTCGACATAAGTGATAGAGACAGAATTCTTTCTTCGTGCAAATTTGTCTTGACTGATAGCTGAGTGATTTTGTGACTGTAGCAATGGGATGTCGACAACTTCTCTGGGCCCAAATGCCCCCGGGAAGGGCTAGACACACTCCCCTCTCGTTGCTATACATCTCCTAGATTAGATCTTGGGTGTTTCGTAGGAATTTTTTTGATTTTCATGCTTCGTTCCCCATCAGTGGCATCATGAGCTAGGTCTATGCATAGATGTATATGCATGAGTACAACACAAAGTTGTTGTGGACATTGATGTTCAGATTGCTTACTTCCCTTGTCTTATTTGGATTCGGCGGTATTGTGCGATGAAGTGGCTCGGACCAACCTTACATGTCCTCGCACATGAGACCGGTTCCACTATTTGACATGCAACTTGTATTGCATAAAAGTGGCTTTGCGGGTGTTTGTGTCTCCTACTTTAGTTGAATTTGATTTGACAAAGGCGGTCCTTGTAGAAGGTTAATAGGCAACTTGTATATCACCGTTGTGGGTTTGCGTAGATAAGAACGGTTCTTATAGTTTGCCCTAGCAGCCACGTAAAAATGGCAACAACAAAGTAGAGGATGTCTAACTTGTTTTTGCAGGGCATGTTGTGATGTGGTATGGCTAAAACATGATGTGATATATGTTGATGTATGAGATGATCATGTTTTGTAATAGGTTCACGACTTGCATGTCGATGAGTACGGCAAGCGGAAGGAGCCATAGGGTTGTCTTTAATTTATTGTATGACCCGCGTGTCAATGATTTAACACCATGTAATTGCTTTACTTTATCGCTATGCGTTAGCAATAGTTGTAGAAGCAATAGTTGGCGAGACAACCACATGACGACACGATGATGGAGATCATGGTGTCATGCCGGTGACGATGGAGATCATGCCAGTGCTTTGGAGATGGAGATCTAAAGCACAAGATGATAATGGCCATATCATGTCACATATATTGATTGCATGTGATGTTTATCTTTTTATGCATCTTATTTTGCTTAGGACTACGGTAGCATTATAAGATGATCCCTTCACTTAATTTCAAGATAAAAGTGTTCTCCCTAAGTATGCAGCGTTGCAAAATTTCGTCGTTTGGAAGCACCTCGTGATGATCGGGTGTGATAGACTCTACGTTCACATACAACGAGTGTAAGCCAGTTTTTACACATGCGGAATACTTGGGTTAAACTTGACGAGCCTAGCATGTACAGACATGGCCTCAGAACACGGAGGACCGAAAGGTCGTACATGAGTCATATAGTAGATATGATCAACATGGAGATGTTCACCATTTTTGACCACCCCATCTCACGTGATGATCGGACATGGGTTGGTTGATATGGATCGTGTAAACACTTAGACAACTTGAGGGATGTTGTTTTAAGTGGGAGTTCATTAGTAATATGATTAATTGAACCAATTATCATGAACATAGTCTTAATGTCTTTGCAAAATTATGTTGTAGATCAATGGCTCGTGTTGTAGCTCCCCTGAATTTTAATGAGTTCCTAGAGAAAGAAAAGTTGAAAGATGATGGAAGCAACTATGCGGACTGGGTCCGTAATTTGAGGATTATCCTCACTGTTGCACAGAAGGCTTATGTCCTTAATGCACCACTTTCGTGATGCACCCCCTCAAGGCTCGCCTACAGATGTCATGAACGTCTGGCAAGCACGTTCTGATGACTACTCGATAGTTCAGTGCACCATGCTTTACAGCTTAGAACCGGGGCTCCAAAGACGTTTTGAGAACCATGGAGCATATGAGATGTCCGAGGAGCTGAAATTGGTATTTCAGGCTCATGCCCGGGTTGAGAGGCATGACACCTCCAACAAGTTCTTTAGCTACAAGATGGAGGAGAACAGCTCCGTTAGTGAGCACGTACTCAAAATGTCTGGGTACTACAACCGCTTGAATCGGTTGGGAGTTAATCTTCCGGATGAAGTAGAGATTGATAGAGTTCTCCAGTCACTGCCACCAAGATACAAGGGCTTTGTGATGAACTATAATATGCAAGGGATGGAGAAAATGATCCCTGAGCTCTTCGCAATGCTTAAGGCCGCGGAGGTAGAAATCAAGAAAGAGCATCAAGTGTTGATGGTCAACAAGACCACCACTTTCAAGAAGAAAGGCAAGGGAAAGAAAGGGAACTTCAAGAAGAACGGCAAACAAGTTGCCGCTCCCGTGAAGAAACCCAAGGCTGGACCCAAACCTGAGACTGAGTGCTTCTATTGCAAGGGGAATGGCCACTGGAAGTGGAACTGCCCCAAGTACTTGGCAGATAAGAAGGCTCGCAACGTCAACAAAGATATATTTGATATACATGTTATTGATGTGTACCTTACTAGTGCTCGTAGTAGCGCCTGTGTATTTGATACTGGTTCGGTTGCTAATATTTGTAACTCAAAACAAGAGCTGCGGAATAAACGGAGACTAGCTAAGGATGAGGTGATGTTGCACGTTGGAAATGGCTCCAAGTTTGATGTGATCATCATTGGCACGCTCCCTCTATGTTTACCTTCGGGATTAGTTATGAACCTGAATAATTGTTATTTGGTGCCTGCGTTAAGCATGAACATTATATCTAGACCTTGTTTATTGCGAGACAGTTATTCATTTAAGTCAGAGAATAATGGTTATTCTATTTACATGGATAACATCTTTTATGGTCATGCACCCCTTGTGAATGGTTTATTCTTATTGAATCTTGATCGTAGTGATACACATGTTCCTAATATTGATGCCAAATGATGCAAAGTTAATGATGATGGTACCACATACTTGTGGCACTGCCGCTTAGGTCATATTGGTGTAAAGCGCATGAAGAAACTCCATGCTGATGGACTTTTGGAATCACTTGATTATGAATCATATGAAGCATGTGAACCATGCCTCATGGGCAAGATGACTAAAACCCCATTTTCTGGAACAATGGAGCGGGCAAGTGACTTATTGCAAATAATACATACCGATGTATTGCGGTCTGATGAGTGTTGAAGCACGCGGTGGATATCGTTATTTTCTTACCTTCGCGGATGATTTGAGTAGATACGGGTATATTTACTTAATGAAACACAAGTCTGAAATATTTGAAAAGTTCAAAGAATTTCAGAGTGAAGTGGAGAATCACTGTAACAAGAAAATAAAGTTTCTACGATTTGATCATGGAGGTGAATATTTGAGTTACGAGTTTGGCGCTCATTTAAGACAATGTGGAATTGTTTCACAACTCATGCCACCTGAAACACCACAGTATAATGGTGTGCCCGAACGTCATAGCCGTACTCTATTGGATATGGTGCGTTCTATGATGTCTCTTACTGATTTGCCACTATAGTTTTGGGGCTATGCATTAGGGACAATGACATTCACTTTAAATAGGGCACCATCTAAATTCATTGAGATGGCACCGTATGAACTATGGTCTGGGAAGAAACCTATGTTGTCATTTCTTAAAGTTTGGGGATGCGACAATTATGCCTGATAAGCTCGAACCCAAATAGGAGAAGTGCGTCTTCATAGAATACCTTCTATCATAGATCCGAAGGCAAGTCTTTGTTGTCGAGAATGGATCCTTTCCAGAGAAGGAGTTTTCGCTCGAAAGAAGTGAGTGGGAGAAAGGTAGAACTTCATGAGGTTATCGAACCTTCACTTGAATTGGAAAGTAGCGCATCGTAGAAAGGTGTTTCTGTGATGCGTACACCAATTGAAGAGGAAGCTAATGATGATGATCATGGAACTTCAGATCAGGTCACTACTGAACCTCATAGGTCGACAAGGACACATACTGCCCTGAGTAGTACGGTAATCCTGTTATGGAAGTCATGTTGTTAGACAACGATGAGTCTACGAACTATGAGGAAGCGATGATGGGCCCGGATTCCGACAAATGGCTAGAGGCCATGAATCCCGAGATAGGATCCATGTATGAGAACCAAGTGTGGACTTTGGTAGACTTACCTGATGACTGGCAGGCCATCGAGAACAAATTGATCTTTAAGAAGAAAACACACGCTGATGGTAATGTCACTGTCTCTAAAGCTCGACTCGCCGCAAAGGGTTTTTGGCAAGTTCAAGGAGTTGAATATGATGAGACTTTCTCACCCGCAGCGATGCTTAAGTCTGTTTGAATTATGTTAGCAATTGCTGCATTTTTTATTAATGAAATCTCGCATATGGATGTGAAAACCACTTTCCTTAAGGAAGAGTTGTATATGATGCAGCCCAAAGGTTTTGTGGATCATAAGGATGCTAATAAGTTATGCAAGCTCCAGTGATCCATCTATGGACTGGTGCAAGCATCTCAGAGTTGGAATATATGCTTTGATGAGGTGATCAACATTTTTGGGTTTATACGAAGTTTATGAAGAAACTTGTATTTACAAGAAAGTGAGTGGGAACTCTATATCATTCCTGATAAGTATATGTGGATAACATATTGTTGATTGGAAATGATGTAGAATTTCTGGAAAGCACAAAGGGTTGTTTGAAAGGAGTTTTTCAAAGGAAGACCTAGGTAAAGCTGCTTACATATTGGGCATCAAGATCTATAGAGATAGATCAAGACGCCTGATAAGACTTTCACATAGAGCATACCTAGACAAGATTTTGAAGGAGTTCAAAATGGATCAGTCAAAGAAGGAGTTCTTGCCTGAGTTGTAAGGTGTGAAGTTGAGTAAGACTCAAAGCTCGACCACGGTACAAGAAAGAGAAAGGATGAAGGTTGTCCCCTATGCCTCAGCCATAGGCTCTATAATGTATGCCATGCTGTGTACCATACCTGATGCGTGCCTTGCCACGAGTCTGGCAAGGGGGTGCAAGAGTGATCCAGGAGTGGATCACTGGGCAACAGTTAAAATTATCCTTAGATACCTAAAGAGGACTAAGGAAATGTTTCTCGGTTATGGAGGTGATAAAGATTTCATCGTAAAGGGTTATGTGAATGCAAGCTTTGACACCGATCCGGATGCCTCTGAGTTGCAAACCGGACACATATAGTGGAGCAGCCATTTGGAATAGCTCCAATGGAGCGTGGGAGCAGCATCTATAGTATGACATAGAGATTTCCAAAGTACACACGGATCTGAATGTTGCAGACCCATTGACTAAACCTCTTTCACAAGCAAAACATGATCAAACCCCAGAATTCATTGGGTGTTAATCACATGGCGATGTGAACTAGATTATTAACTCTAGTGCAAGTGGGAGACTATTGGAAATATGCCCTAGAGGCAATAATAAAATGGTTATTATCATATTTCCCGTTCATGATAAATGTTTATTAGCATGCTAGAATTGTATTGACCGAAAACTTAAATACATGTGTGAATACATAAAATACACCGTGTCCCTAGTATGCCTCTACTAGACTAGCTCGTTGATCAAAGATGGTTAAGGTTTCCTAACCATAGACATGAGTTGTCATTTGATAACGGGATCACATCATTAGGAGAATGATGTGATGGACAGACCCAACCGTAAGCTTAGCATCAGATCGTTTAGTTATTTGCTACTGCTTTCATCATGTCAAGTATCTGTTCCTCAGACCATGAGATCGTGCAACTCCCTTACACCGGAGGAATACTTAGTGTGTATCCAAACGTCACTTCGTAACTGGGTGATCATAAAGGTGCTCTACAGGTTTCTCTGAAGGTGTTTGTTGGGTTGGCATGGATCGAGACTGGGATTTGTCGCTCCATGTGACGGAGAGATATCCGTGGGCCCTCTCGGTAATACAACATCACAAGAAGCTTTCAATCATGTGACTAATGAGTTTAGTCACGGGATCTTGTATTACAGAATGAGTAAAGAGACTTTTCGGTAACGAGATTGAACTAGGTATGGAGATACCGACGATCGATCTCGGGCAAGTAACATATCGCCGGACAAAGGGAATTGTATACATGATTAACTAAATCCTTGACATCGTGGTTCAACTGATAAATATCTTCATGGAATATGTGGGAACCAATAGGGCATCCAGGTCCCTCTATTGGTTATTGACCGGAGAGGAGTCTCGGTCATGTTTACATGATTCTCGAACCCGTAGGGTCGCACACTTAACGTTCGGTAGCGCTAGGGTAGTATTGAGATATTAATAGTGGAAAATCCAAAGGTTGTTTGGAGTCCCGGATGGTATCCGGGACATCACGAGGAGCTCCGGAATGGTCCGGAGGTAAAGATTTATATATTGAAAGTTGTTGTCGGGGTTTCGGGAAAAAGTCCGGCTTTTTTGGTATTGTACCGAGAAGTCACCGAAAGGTTCCAGAAGGTTCCGGAGGGGCCGGAAGTCCTTGGAGAGTTCCACCACGTCCCATACAGGAGCATGGGCTGTAGGGGGGGGGGGCGCCCTGGCCTTAATGGGCCAAGGAACCAGCCCCTACAAGGCCCATGCGCATGGGAAGGAGAAACCCTAAGTGGGAGGGAGTCCACTTGCCTTGGGAGGCAAGTTTCCTCCCTTGGACGCCTCCCCTCCTTGGAGGAGGGGCTAGGGCTGTGCCCCCAACCCTCCAACACCCCTATATATAGTGGGGAGGGGGCGCAAGGGCTGGACACACCAAACCCAAGCCTCCTCTCTCTCCCGATAAGCTTCCATCTCGATCCGTCAGCGCTTGGTGAAGCTCTGTCAGTGTTCCGCTGCCATTACCACCACCACGCCGTCGTGTTGGTTTATATCTCATCTACCTCCTCTTCCTCACTTGCTAGATCAAGAACGAGAGGACGCACCGAGCCGTAAGTGTGCTAAACTCGGAGGTGCCGTCCGTTCGGCACTAGATCGGATTGGATCGTGAAGAGTACGACTACATCAATCGCATTACGACACTAACACTTTTGGTCTACAAGGGTATGTAGACACACTCCCCTCTCGTTGCTATACATCTCCTAGATTAGATCTTGGGTGTTTCATAGGATTTTTTTTATTTTCATGCTTCGTTCCCCATCAATTTTCCCCGAAGAGGAGGGGAGATGCAGTACAATAGAGATAAGTATTTCCCTAAGTGAGAACCAAGGTTTATCAAACCAATAGGCGAATCACACAAAGCCTCGTGAACGACACCTCCACACACAGAAGCAAATACTTGCACCCAACACGGGGAAGATGGTTGTCAATCCCCTTGAACTCGTTAATTGCAAGGATCAAATCTCGTAGTGGTAGATGGATAAGTTGCAAAACAAAATAAAAGAAGTAAAATTGCAGCAAAAGTATTTTTGATTTTTGTAATATGATTAAGTAGACCCCGGGGCCATAGTTTTCACTAGAGGCTTCTCTCTCGAACACATAGCATACTGTGGGTGAACAAATTACTGTTGGGCAATTGATAGAAAAGCACATAGTTATGACGATATTCAAGGTAATGATCATGTATATAGGCATCATGTTTGAGACAAGTAGACCGACTCCTGCCTGCATCTACTACTATTACTCCACCCATCGACCGCTATCCAGCATGCATCTAGGGTGTTAAGTTAATAAAAACAGAGTAACACCTTAAGGAAGATGGCATGATGTAGACAAAGTAAACTCAACTAATATGAATAAACCCCAGCTTTTTACCCTTAATGGCGACAATACAAATACGTGTCTTGTCCCTTCATATCACTAGGATAGAGCACCGCAAGATAGAACCCATAAGAAAGTACCTCTCCCACTAAAGATAAATCAATCTAGTTGGCCAAAACAAACGGATAGATCGGAGAGAAATACAAAGCTATAACAATCATGCATAATATTGTTCAGAAAAGACTCCATTACTTCTCATAAGTATTCAGATCATAAATCCACAATTCATCGGATCCCAACAAACACACTGCAAAAGAAGATTACATCAGATAGATCTCGAAGAACATCGAGGAGAACATGGCATTGAAGATCAAAGAGAGAGAAGAAGCCATCTAGCTACTAGCTATGGACTCGTAGGTCTGTGGTAAACTACTCACGCATCATCGGAAGGCAGCAAGGATGATGTAGAATCCCTCCGTGATCGATTCCCCCTCTGGCACAGTACTGAAAAAGGCCTCCAGATGGGATCACGGAAGAACAGAAGCTTGCGGCGGCGGAAAAAGTGTTTCGGGTGGCTCTTTGTTGGTTTGGGAATATTTGTGAATTTATAGAGGCGGAATTAGGTCAAGATGTACTACGGGGGCCCCACAAGCTCAAGGGGCATGCCCTACGAGCTTGTCACTCACCCGTAGCTCTTCTGGCCTCCTCCCAAACCTTCTAGGGTCCCTCCTGGTCCAGAAAAAACTAATCCAAAGATTTTTTTCCCGTTCAGACTTCGTTTGATATTGATTTTCGAAGAAGCCAAAAACAAGCAAAAAACAGGAACTGACACTGGGCACTAGGTTAATAGGTTAGTCCCAAACATGATATAAAATAGCATATAATTGCATATAAAACATCCAAGATTGATACTATAATAGCATGGAACAATAAAAAATTATAGATACGTTGAAGACGTATCAACATCCCCAAGTTTAATTCTTGCCCGTCCTCGAGTAGGTAAATGATAAAAACAATTTTTTTGATTTGGAATGCTACCTAACATGTTTATCATGTAATCTCTTTTATGGTATGAATATTAGGATACAAGTGATTCAAGGCTAGTCTATAATTTGATATAAAAACATCAATACTCAGGCATACCAACAAGCAATCACGCCTTTCAAAATAAAAATGCTAAAGAACGCTATCCCTACGAAATCATATAGCTTTGTCATGCTCAATCTTCCTAACATAAAGTATTAATCATGTACTACCCTGATGACAAGCCGAGTAATTTGTTCATACTTTTTAATACGCTTCAGCTTTTTCAACTCCCAAGCAACACATGAGCGTGAGCCATGGATATAGCACTATGGGTGGAATAGAATGCGGTGATAGAGATCAATAAGGGGAAGTCAAAAAGGAAGATAGTCTCACATCGACGCCGCTAATCAACAGGCTATGGAGATGCCCATCAATTGATGTCAATGCGAGGAGTAGGGACTGCCATGCAACGGAAGCACTAAGAGCTACAAGTGTATGAGATCTCAAACCGAAAACTAAGTGGGTGTGCATCCAACTTCTTGCTCATGAAGACCTCGGACATTTGAGGAAGCCCATCATCGGAATATACAAGCCAAGTTCTATAATGAAAAATTCTCACTAGTATATGAAAGTGACAACATAGGAGACTCTCTATATGAAAAACATGGTGCTTCTTTGAAGCAAAAGTGTGGAAAAGGATAGTAACATTGCCCCTTCTCTCTTTTTCTCTCATTTTTTTGGTGGGCTCTTTTTGGCCTCTCTTTTTTCCGTCCGGTTTCTCATCCTGACTTGTGGGGGAATCGTAGTCTCCATCATCCTTTCCTCACTGGGACAATGCTCTAGTAATGATGATCATCACACTTCTATTTACTTACAACTCAATATTACAACTTGATAACTAGAACAATATGACTCTATATGAATGCCTCTCACAGTGTACCAGGATGTGCAATGATATAGCGTAACATGTATAAAAAATGATGAACGGTGGCTGAGCCACAAATACTATGTCAACTATATGATCATGCAAAGCAATATGAAAATGAAGATGCATATCATAAAAACGGAACGGTGGAAGTTGCATGGCAATATATTTCAGAATGGCTATGGAAATGCCATGATAGGTAGGTATGGTGGCTGTTTTGAGGAAGATATAAGGAGGCTTATGTGTGATAGAGCGAATCATATCACGGGGTTTGGATCGAGGTGAGAAAGGGCAATGCATAGTACTGAAGAGGCTAGCAAATTGCGGAAATGTAGGAGTGCGTATAATCCACATACTCACATTAGGCATAAAGAACTCACATACTTATTGTGAAAGTCTATTAGCCCTCGAAGCAAAGTACTACTACGCATGCCCCTAGGGGGATAGATTGGTACGAAAAGACCATCACTCGTCCCCGACCGCCACTCATAAGGTAGACATTCAATAATAAATCATGCTCCAACTTCATTGCCTAACGAGAGACTATACGTTCATGCTTCGGAATCACAAACCTTAACACCAATATTCTTACTAAACCACAATCATTCACTAGTACATCCCACATATTACCATCTGAATATCGCAAAACTATTGCAAGGAATCAAACATATCATATTCAGTGATCTACATGAAAGTTTTTCCTATATCCCTCTTGAATACCTATCATACCAGGACCAATTTCATAACATGTGCATATTGCATTACTATTTATTATACTCTAAAAAATATCTACTATTTTCTTAAAATATAACCACCACCGTGGTGTAAAAGATATAAGTGAAGCACTAGAGCAACTGCCTAGCTCAAAAGATATAAGTGAAGCACATAGAGTATTCTAACAAATCGCGAATAAATGCGTGTCCCTCTCAAAAGGTGTGTCCAGCAAATGATGATTGTGGCAAACTAAAAAGAAAACAAAGCAAATAATACTATGGTACAAGATGCTCCAAGCAAAACTCATATCATGTGATGAATAAAAGTATAGCTCCAAGTAATATACCGATGGTTTGTAGACGAAAGAGGGGATGCCATCCGGGGCATCCCCAAGCTTAGACGCTTGGGTCTTTCTTGAATATTACCTTGGGGTGCCTTGGGCATCCCTAAGATTAGGGTCTTGCCGCTCCTTATTCTTTCATCCATCGTGATCTCACCCAAAACTTGAAAACTTCAGCACACAAAACTCAACAAAAACCTCGTGAGATCTGTTAGTATAACAAGTAAATCATAAACTTTAGGTACTGTTGTGAACCCATTCATATTTTATTATTGCATAATACCTACTGTATTCTAACTTATCCATGATTTATACCCCCTGATATAATCCATAGCATCATTAAAACAAGAAACTGTGCAAAAAAGACAGAATGTTTCTAAAACAGAATAGTCTGTAATGATCTGAACAATTGGCATACTTATACTCCAAAAATTCTGAAAAATTAAGACAACATGCGAAATTTGTATATCAATAATGTGTAAAAAATTCAAAATTTTATCACATTCCAGTGAATTATGAAATATCAGTACTGGGCGCAAAAGTTTCTATTTTCTCACAGAATCAAGTCAACTATCAACCAAATCATCCCAAAGGCTTTACTTGGCACAAACACTAATTAAAACATAAAAACACAAGCATAATAGTAGCATAATTGTGTCAACACACAAAAAATAGAAAATAAAGATAACTATTGGGTTGCCTCCCAACAAGCGCTATTGTTTTACGCCCCTAGCTAGGCGTAAGACATTGTTTCAAGTATTGTCATCCTTAGCTTTCATAATCTCTTTATACATAGCATAATCATAAACACTTCTCACTAGCTCCTTTTTTCATACATAGCCTTCCTATTAGGAGAACTCAAATGGTGGAATGGGCTATCTTTAGTAATTGACACATCATCAGTTTTAACATCTTAGGAGACATGGTCATCAAGAGACTTTTCATAGGTAACAGTGAATTCATCATCTATTAGGATTTTAGCATTATCAAGACACTGTTCTTCAAAACCTTGTTAATTCCCTTTTACGATCCAAGAATATTGATGATTAATACCATTAAGGGATAATTAATTTGGTGCCCTTAGTTGTGTCCCACTCGGCAGGTTTACCCCTAGTTACCGAAAACTCTTGTTCCTGCCCAAACCACTTTGCTCCTCTTATGCTTTTGCCCTTTGACCGTTTGACCATCACTTTGAAAACTTCATAAAAAATTCATACTAACTCAGAAAAATTCAAATAAGATATCAAAATGTTCAGAAAAGCATCACCTATATGTGCATGTCATCTGCATTCATGAAAAAAGTGTTTGCCAGTCCCCATCTCAGTTTTAGCTCATATGATCTTAGCATGAACAGTAAAATCTAAAAAAATTCAAAAAATTATAAAAAAATTTGGTAGCAAACTTTTACCAATGTTTTGAGTGCTTGCCAAGTTTCATAAGGGAATGACATTCATGGAAGTCGTGGCAAAAAAACAAAAATTAATGCTCCAAAATTTTGTTTTTTTACCATGACTTCCACGAATGCCATTCCCTTATGAAATTTGGCAAGCACTCAAAACATTGGTCAAAGTTTGCCAACAAAAAAATTTAGAATTTTTAGAATTTTTTTAGATTTTACTGTTCATGCTAAGATCATATGAGCTAAAACTGAGATGGGGACTGGCCAACACTTTTTTCATGAATGCAATTGACATGCACATATAGGTGATGCTTTTCTTAACATTTTGATATCTTATTTGAATTTTTCTGAGTTAGTATGAATATTTTATGAAGTTTTCAAAGTGATGGTCAAACGGTCAAAGGGCAAAAGCATAAGAGGAGCAAAGTGGTTTCGGCAGGAACAAGTGTTTTCGGAAACTAGGGGTAAACCTGTCGAGTGTGACCCAACTAGGGGCATAAAATCAATTATCCCTACCATTAAATACTTGTTGGATTAAATGTAAAGGGGGGACTTTATTTTTAGCATTTTCCTCAAAAGCATGATGATCACGAGATATATGTCTCCTCATAAAATCTCTATCATATAGAATTTCATCTAGCATAGGACATTCATAATTCACATTATAAAAGTCAAAGATTTCTCTAGCTTCTCGAGCTATATAATCAAATTCATTCATGAGGATAAGAGTGGTTATATTTTTTGCCTTAGGATTGTTTATGATGGGTAGCTCAAAAACAATCTTTGCAGAGTAGGATGAGTACGCATGAATCTTCTTTCAAGTTTAATAATGAGTGCATAAATAGCTTGGGCATAACTATTGGTTCTTTTAAGAATAGGAATATCATTACAAACCAATGTTCCCGTACAAGTGAAGAACTCTTGAATAATACTTTTTCCTATGATATTCCCACTCCCCGTCACAAAAGTTTTAGTATCCAATTTTATGGGGGTTACCATCTCGGGAGTTTACCATCCTTAGTTTCACCCTTAGCGATAACAAATTCAGACATGGTAGCAACCAAACAAACTAACAAGCAAACATTTTTTGTGTTTTTGTATATTTTATGAGAAGTGGGGAAGATGAAAACGAGAGGCAAAGGCAAATAAAAAGTAGAGCAAGTAGATGATAGTTTGTGCGAAGGCACTTGATAGGTTTTGATGATGTCTCCCCGACAATGGCGCCAGAAATTCTTCCTGCTACTTGTGAGCTGCGTTGGGATTTTCCTCGAAGAGGAGGGGAGATGCAGTACAGTAGAGATAAGTATTTCCCTCAGTGAGAACCAAGGTTTATCGAACCAATAGGAGAATCACACAAAGCCTCATGAACAACACCTGCACACACAAAAGCAAATACTTACACCCAACGCGGGCAAGAGGGTTGTCAATCCCCTTGAACTCGTTAATTGCAAGGATCAAATCTCGTAGTGGTAGATGGATAAGTTGCAAAACAAAATAAAGAGTAAAATTGTAGCAAAAGTATTTTTGATTTTTGTAATATGATTAATTAGAACCTGGAGCCATAGTTTTCACTACAGGCTTCTCTCTCGAACACATAGCATACTGTGGGTGAACAAAATACTGTTGGGCAATTGATAGAAAAGCGCATAGTTATGACGATATTCAAGGCAATGATCATGTATATAGGCATCATGTCCGAGACAAGTAGACCGACTCCTGTCTTCATCTACTACTATTACTCCACCCATCGACCGCTATCCAGCATGCATCTAGGGTATTAAGTTAATAAAAGCAGAGTAAAGCCTTAAGCAAGATGACATGATGTAGACAAAGTAAACTCAACTAATATGAATAAACCCCATCATTTTACCCTTAATGACAACAATACAAATACGTGTCTTGTCCCTTTCTGTCACTGGGATAGAGCACCACATGATTGAACCCATCACAAAGCACCTCCCCCACTGAAGGTAAATCAATCTAGTTGGCCAAACCAAATGGATAGATCGGAGAGAAATTCAAAGCTATAAAAATCAAGCTTAATAAAGTTTAGAAAAGACTCCATTACTTCTCATAAATATTCAGATAATAAACCCACAATTCATCGGATCCCAACAAAGACACCGCAAAAGAAGATTACATCGGATAGAACTCGAAGAACATCGAGGAGAACATGGTATTGAAGATCAAAGAGAGAGAAGAAGCCATCTAGCTACTAGCTATGGACCCATAGGTCTGTGGTAAATGTAACACCCCAAAAAATTTAATGATATTTTTATTAAGTAAAATTTTGGCCAGAAATAAAATTTTGAATTATATTAGGTCTTTTATTATTTTCAGAGTCCTTTCAGTTTTCAGTTTTCCAAAATTCTTCCCTCCAAATAGATTTTTTTTTAAATTTTGTGGCTTTGGGAGCTTTGATAAACCATTTCATTATTATTTTAATAACAGTAGGAAGTATTTTCAAAATAAAATTTGCCTCTAAACAATTCTTTTAACAGTTATTTCAATATTTTAAATGCCTCTGTTGCACTACAACTACTTTAGATAATTCTTTCAAAATTCCACAAAAAATATGAGGGGTCATGTGATGCCTACATATCACTTTTATGCAAAAACCAAACCTGGTGTTTTGAAAATTTTGAGTGAACCTTCCTCTTTTCCATTCTGTCCAATTCCTCAGTTACAACTACAACCCCTATTTTCCTTGCTCCATTAATTCTGAAATTTTTCCCACTTACTGTCCTTCCAACCAAACCCTTAAGTCCAAAATTTTAGCTCCATTGGAATCCTTTTAGTTCACCAAATAATGCCCTCCAGTTCCTGTCCAGAAATGAATTTCTCTAAAACTTGCACTATCTAGTTTTCCTTTTTGCCAAAACAACTCCACCACCATCTCTATCATCCAGTGAGACATCATCCTGGTAATTTTCACACCCAGAAAAGTCTCCTAGATTGCCCTAGCATTTCATCAAACAACTCCTGTGCATGACAGAATTTGGCAACTTCTTAAAACTAAATATGGAACTTGATCATCTGTCCACTCCAGCATGTCTAGTATCCTTTCCACTCATAGTAGCATCTCCCTGCCAAAATTCAAAGCCAAAGGATCAACCTAGGGCACCCAGGCACTTCGTCAAACACCCTGTGTGCGTGCACTGGGCGTGGCCAGAGCGCCCGCACTGCACCCTGACGGCGCCCGAGTCCTGGCTGCCCCGCTGCTGCCTCCCTGGCTTGCCCCGCACGCTCCACTCGCCACCTGCACCAGCCGCAGCCTCCCCCGCACCAAATCTCTCCCCTTGGCGCCGCCCACCGCCGGCCAGCATCGCTACCGCCTCCCACCCGTCGCTGTCACGGCGCCGCCCACGACGCGTGGCTCCAATCCGAGCCAGCCAGCGCGCCCCTCCATCACTGCAAGCCGCCACCATCCTCACCGAACCCCGCCGTCCACCAATGGCCTCGCCACCGTCCTCGCTTGCCATTAATGGCCGCCGCCGCTATCCACTCGGGGACGGCACCGTCCATAGCACATGGACAAACCCGAGGCCACCAGCGCATCACACAATAAATTCTCAACCCGTGAGCTCATCCGCTACTCGCCTACCTCGCCACCGACTGCGGCTCCCCATCAATGGCTTCCGCCGCGTGCTCCGTTTTGGGAAGCCTCGGAACCGATCCCCGCTAGCTATAAAATGGCCCCCGAGCTCGTCCCGTTCTTCACACAAAACCCACTCGTCCTCCAGTTGCCTCAGGGAGCACCCAACCGACCGGAAGCCCCTTCTTCTTCGCCTCCGATGAAGACAGCCGCCGCAACCCCTCTGCCAAATTCATCACAACCACCTCATCGTTTTCAAAACCACTACATCAGTAGCTTTCCACCACCACTACAGAGACCTCCCGAGCCTCATTTTGCTCTAGGGATAGCCAGGGCCTCGACCCCAGCATGACCCGAGACCATGCTCCGCCTCCGCCAATGCCCTGCTCCAATCCTAGCTCGCCGGCGTCCATATCCACTACCATCGGGTGCGGCACGTCCGCCTGAACCTATCCATGTACCAAGCGTCGCCGGAGATGCCCTACAACGCCGGCAATCATCGCCGGAGCGCCCCTCTGTTCCAGTCCAGGCGCGCGAGAGGAAGGGGACAAACTCGACAAGTGGGGCCCGCCCGTCGGCCTCACACGTCGCGGGCCCCGCCCATTAAGTGGAGACGGTTTCCCCCGAACATGTGTTCGCGTGGGGAAGGTGCAATCCTAGGAATACGCCATCGACGTCGTCGGTCCTCCCGCACAGCTGATCGGCTTGGCTCGGCCCACTAGCGCCCAACGACTAAATCGCGCTTAGGGCGCACTTCTGCTTTTTTCTGTTTTTCTTTTCCAGCAGTTTTTAAATAATTCCACTGTGGCCATTTCAAAACCAAACTTGATGGTTCAAATTTCTAAATACTTATAAAATCATTCTCTATTAATCCAGATAGGGTGAACATTTTTCCTAAGCTTTTTCTCCACTGGATCAATTAAATAGTCCTTTTAATCAATTGTTTCAGCTTAGAAACTCTCTAGGTAAATCATATGAACTCCAAATGATTTGATTCTTTTTCTTGTATTTATTATTTTTCATCTAGTTTATTTTAGTATTTATTTCAAAAATATTTGAAACACTTTTTAGCACTGTTTTTCTTTTATATGGTAATTGCAATATTTTTTGAAAATAGGAAAATGGACTGAAGAGAATTTTCAAAACTTTTGGAGTGCACCCAACACTTTTACATGCTCAAGGCAAGCATCTTGAACACTTGATTTGGTGAATGCATGGTAGATTATTTGCTAGAATAATTTGAACCTGACTATGTAGAATTCAAATTAAATTGGCATATTGTTAGTAGTGCTTGCATGGTTTGAATTCGAGTAAAATTTGCATGCATGTAGTGTTGGTATGTTTCATCGTACCGTGCATCGTGTGTTGTCATGACTAACTTGCAGGAGCAGGTATAAGTAAAATACAGTTCCGGCAGAAGGGTGACCACGTTGAAGCGTGATCATGCCTTATTGGTTATGCATGTTGGAGCATGCAAGGGTTGTGGCCCTGTTTGGTGTTACTCTTAAAAAGATACTTTGTTGAGCTAACCATTGCAGGAAAACTTGAACCTCCTTTGTCGACCGTAGATCGAGTCTTGTTCCGGTAACCCCCATACTTGTTCCGTACTGCCACAGGTCCCTGCCACAGGTAGGGTATGGTTCAGTAAGTTGATAACCCCTTTCCATGCACACACCGTACAGAGGGCCACGATGAGGGTTTCCGCGGCCGCGGACTAAATCCTGTCATCGGGTCAGGGGGCATGGGTGTTTCCGGTTGTGTCCGAGAGGGGGGCACCCCTTGGAATCCGCGCATATTAATAGTGATCCCATGCAGGACGTTGGTCTCTCCGTCTTAGAATTTTTCTTGAACGATGCTTTGGGTGATTCCTGGCATCCGGAAAGTTAATCTGGTGTGTGCTGGTCAGGTGTGTTTTCAACCCAAAGGCCGTAATGGGAATTAGTCAGCCACGGTACTGACTAAAGAAATCCTTTACTCGTGGGTAAAGAGTACACCCTCTGCAGAGTTTAAACCTATTCGAATAGCCGTGTCCGCGGTTAAGGGCTACAGTCTAGGTTGGTCAAGTGTCGGTCTTAGTGTCGGTCTTCGGAGGAAAATAATTAAATTGTGCCTGAATTATTTTGCAGGATAAGTGTTGTCACCCTGATGCTACCATGAATATTTTATGCATGTTAATATTATTATGGTTATGCATATTATTGAGGACTAACCCTTTTCTCTTATTTTTAATTTCCTGAGTGTCTCAGGGGCTGGCTAGACTACCCCGGGCACTCAATTTTATTTTCAAGACCTCTCGTGGCGTCTCTTGAGTTAACAGGCGGTTTATCCCGCCACTACTCTTGTGGACACCCGATTGGCATTTCTCTTCAAGTCCGACCGTGGCGTCACTTGACACCCGACTGGCATTTCTCTTCAAGACCTCTTCGTGACGTCCCTCGAGTTTATAGGCGGTCCCGCCACTACTCTTGTGGACACCCGATTGGCATTTTTTTTATTTTGCTGAATACCACTTGGGCTGGCTAGACTACCCGTGGCATTCATTTGCTTTATTTCTAATAAGTTTGAGTATGAATAACATTCTATGCTCACGTTCATATCATTTATTGTCATGACTTAAATTTCAGTCAGCATGAGCATATGCATATAGTTTGGCTCATCATGATCATATATTTTGTCTGCTGCATTCGGTATATCTTTTGTTCATGATGTTTGCGAGTACATTCAAACGTACTCACAGGCTTGTCCCTGGCTATTTACTTGGCCAGGTCAGGATTTCTACAAGGAGTACCACAGCGACGTCCGTGCGGAGCCTAGGATGGCAGCCATGCGGGATAGGAATTATCCGGGTCAGCTGTTCCTGTGGGAATGGAGCCCCATCGACGTTGGAGAACCACGAGTCATTTCCGTCATCCACCACCGGAATCACTGTTGTATCATTAGACCTTTATGGTCTTGTATCTAATTCTTGTAATAGCTTGGTAATCTGTAACAAGGACGTGTCCACCAATAACAGTTATCCTGGGCTGGTGGTAACACGAGGGGTTAAATTTCTGGGATATCGTGTCCCGGCCCCGACAACCTTGGTATCAGAGCCAGGCTGACCATTGGCTAATCCTATCTTAGCCTGGTCGCTATCTCTTGGTTTCCACACCGTCCACATCATTTCCTATCCACTGGCAAGCCCACCCTATCCGATAACCGCACAGTGGCCAGCCGACATCTTTTGATAGTCGGTGCCCAACCTATTAACCTAGCCCATAGGCCATGTGCCTGTGGCCGACACCTGAGTTGTCCCATCCGCAAGCATGCGATGGAAGACTCTGCTGGCTTATAAGAAAAGCCTCACCCCAACCCAGCACATCACAACCCCACTCTTAGTTCGAAATCCGACCACCAAGATGCCAGGCCCCATCGTGCACAATGAGACCACCATGGCCGAGCTTGAAGGCTTTGTAGTCATCCTTGCCAATCTCACCCGTCGTGCTCTCGGCATCGAAGAGCCGCCGGAGTATGTTGTGTACCAAGAGCACGCGAGTGATGCCATCCACCACTTCTGGGCAACGGTGCACATCTACGGGAGGGGCATCACCGCAGAGCGCCCCTACCGGTTCACCGGGAGGACAACCTCCGACAAGCCCCAAGCCATCCAACTTGCAGCCCGAGAGGCTGTAGTTCAACTCCGGCATCGGTCGCCGAGGGTTAACTGCCGCTCCTTCTACTACTACCCTAGTTGTGAAGACTATGGTAGGCCGACCCAAGTCGCCAATGGAGACCATGAGACGGATCCTGCTCTGGTGCATCTGGTGCGCTACCTGAGAGCGCAAGAGGCACTGTTCGATAAGGTCACCAATGATCTGATTGAGACCCGCAGGACGCTTGCTCTCCTGACCCCGGTGAGAAGTGAAGCTGCACCTGCCACTGACAACCCGGTAGTACGGTTCGGGAGACCAATCGAGCCTGCGAGGTCTGCCCCTGTTGCCCACCCGGGCAATGCATTCATTACCCCGGATGAACTCCGTCGTCTCTTTGGGATTTCGTCCAACGGGACTGTAGCCACTACACCCCGCGTGGGTCATCATTGCTACCCCAACCCTGCAGCTCCTCATAACACTCCAGTCAACTCGGACGTTGAAGCACCCGGAGAAGCCTCGACGTCCGTGAGACACGCCCGTCTGGATGTCGACGAAGTGGACTGAGTCTGCCAGAGTAGTTGCCATATCCTTAGCAACCCTGTTGCCCTGTAAATTCCACCGTCATGCCGTAGAAGATTATGTGTATGTTTCTAGCAGTGTGTAGTGTTTGATTGAATGATGTGCTTGTGTGTTATTGTCTTGTGCATGATTGCTTGTCTGTTACGATTTGCATTTAGTTCCTCCGCCCTTAACAAATCTCGAGGACGAGATTTTCTTAAGGGGGGTAGAGTTTGTAACACCCCAAAAAATTTAATCATATTTTTATTAAGTAAAATTTTGGCCAGAAATAAAATTTTGAATTATATTAGGTCTTTTATTATTTTCAGAGTCCTTTCTGTTTTCTGTTTTCCAAAATTCTTCCCTCCAAATAGATTTTTTAAAATTTTTTTTGTGGCTTTGGGAGCTTTGATAAACCATTTCATTATTATTTTAATAACAGTAGGAAGTATTTTCAAAATAAAATTTGCCTCTAAACAATTCTTTTAACAGTTATTTCAATATTTTAAATGCCTCTGTTGCACTACAACTACTTTAGATAATTCTTTTAAAATTCTACAAAAATTATGAGGGGTCATGTGATGCCTACAGATCACTTTTATGCAAAAACCCAACCTGGTGTTTTGAAAATTTTGAGTGAACCTTCCCCTTTTCCATTCTGTCCAATTCCTCAGTTACAACTACAACCCCTATTTTCCTTGCTCCATTAATTCTGAAATTTTTCCCACTTACTGTCCTTCCAACCAAACCCTTAAGTCCAAAATTTTAGCTCCATTGGAATCCTTTTAGTTCACCAAATAATGCCCTCCAGTTCCTGTCCAGAAATGAATTTCTCTAAAACTTGCACTATCTAGTTTTTCTTTTTGCCAAAACAACTCCACCACCATCTCTATCATCCAGTGAGACATCATCCTGGTAATTTTCACACCCAGAAAAGTCTCCTAGATTGCCCTAGCATTTCATCAAACAACTCCTGTGCATGACAGAATTTGGCAACTTCTTAAAACTACATATGGAACTTGGTCATCTGTCCACTCCAGCATGTCTACTATCCTTTCCACTCATAGTAGCATCTCCCTGCCAAAATTCAAAGCCAAAGGATCAACCTAGGGCACCCAGGCACTTCGTCGAACACCCTGTGTGCATGCACTGGGCGTGGCCAGAGCGCCCGCACTGCACCCCGACGGCGCCTGAGTCCTGGCTGCCCCGCTGCTGCCTCCCTGGCTTGCCCCGCACGCTCCACTGGCCACCTGCACCAGCCGCAGCCTCCCCCGCACCAAATCTCTCCCCTTGGCGCCGCCCACCGCCGGCCAGCATCGCTACCGCCTCCCACCCGTCGCTGTCACGGCGCCGCCCACGACGCGTGGCTCCAATCCGAGCCAGCCAGCGCGCCCCTCCATCACTGCAAGCCGCCACCATCCTCACCGAACCCCGCCGTCCACCAACGGCCTCGCCACCATCCTCGCTTGCCATTAATGGCCGCCGCCGCTATCCACTCGGGGACGGCACCGTCCATAGCACATGGACAAACCCGAGGCCACCAGTGCAGCACACAATAAATTCTCAACCCCCTGAGCTCATCCGCTGCTCGCCTACCTCGCCACCGACTGCGGCTCTCCATCAATGGCTTCCGCCGCATGCTCCGTTTCGGGAAGCCTCAGAACCGATCCCCGCTAGCTATAAAATGGCCCCCGAGCTCTTCCCGTTCTTCACACAACACCCACTCGTCCTCCAGTTGCCTCAAAGAGCACCCAACCGACCGGAAGCCCCTTCTTCTTCGCCTTCGATGAAGACAGCCGCCGCAACCCCTCTGCCAAATTCATCACAACCACCTCATCGTTTTCAAAACCACTACATCAGTAGCTTTCCACCACCACCACAGAGACCTCCCGAGCCTCATTTTGCTCTAGGGATAGCCAGGGCTTCGACCCCAGCATGCCCCGAGACCGTGCTCTGCCTCCGCCAATGCCCTGCTCCATCCCTAGCTCGCCGGCATCCATATCCACCACCATCGGGTGCGGCACGTTCGCCTGAACCTATCCATGTACCAAGCGTCGCCGGAGATGCCCTACAACGCCGGCAATCATCGCCGGATCGCCCCTCTGTTCTAGTCCAGGCGCGTGGGAGGAAGGGGACAAACCCGACAAGTGGGGCCTGTCCGTCGGCCTCACACGTCGCGGGCCCCGCCGTTTAAGTGGAGACGGTTTCCCCCGAACATGTGTTTGCGCGGGGAAGGCGCAATCCTGGGAATACGCCATCGACGTCGTCGGTCCTCCCGCACAGCTGATCGGCTGGGCTCGGCCCAGTAGCGCCCAGCGACTAAATCGCGCTCAGGGCGCACTTCTGCTTTTTTCTGTTTTTCTTTTCCAGCAGTTTTTAAATAATTCCACTGTGGCCATTTCAAAACCAAACTTGATGGTTCAAATTTCTAAGTACTTATGAAATCATTCTCTATTAATCCAGATAGGGTGAACATTTTTCCTAAGCTTTTTCTCCACTGGATCAATTAAATAGTCCTTTTAATCAATTGTTTCAGCTTAGAAACTCTCCAGGTAAATCATATGAACCCCAAATGATTTGATTCTTTTTCTTGTATTTATTATTTTTCATGTAGTTTATTTTAGTATTTATTTCAAAAATATTTGAAACACTTTTTAGCACTGTTTTTCTTTTATATGGTAATTGCAATATTTTTTGAAAATAGGAAAATGGACGGAAGAGGATTTTCAAAACTTTTGAAGTGCACCCAACACTTTTACATGCTCAAGGCAAGCATCTTGAACACTTGATATGGTGAATGCATGGTAGATTATTTGCTAGAATAATTTGAAAATGACTATGTAGAATTCAAATTAAATTGGCATATTGTTAGTAGTGCTTGCATGGTTTGAATTCGAGTAAAATTTGCATGCATGTAGTGTTGGCATGTTTCATCGTACCATGCATCGTGTGTTGTCATGACTAACTTGCAGGAGCAGGTATAAGTAAAATACAGTTCCGGCAGAAGGGTGACCACGTTGAAGCGTGATCATGCCTTATTGGTTATGCATGTTGGAACATGCAAGGGTTGTGGCCCTGTTTGGTGTTACTCTTAAAAAGATACTTTGTTGAGCTAACCATTGCAGGAAAACTTGAACCTCCTGAGTCGACCGTAGATCGAGTCTTGTTCCGGTAACCCCCATACTTGTTCCATACTGCCACAGGTCCCTGCCACAGGTAGGGTATGGTTCAATAAGTTGATAACCCCTTTCCATGCACACACCGTACAGAGGGCCACGATGAGGGTTTCCGCGGCCGCGGACTAAATCCTGTCATCGGGTCAGGGGGCATGGGTGTTTCCGGTTGTGTCCGAGAGGGGGGCACCCCTTGGAATCCGCGCGTATTAATAGTGATCCCATGCAGGACGTTGGTCTCTCCGTCTTAGAGTTTTTTTGAACAATGCTTTGGGTGATTCCTGGCATCCGGAAAGTTAATCTGGTGTGTGTTGGTCAGGTGTGTTTTCAACCCAAAGACCGTAATGGGAATTAGTCAGTGTCACGGTACTGACTAAAGAAATCCTTTACTCGTGGGTAAAGAGTACACCCTCTGCAGAGTTTAAACCTATTCGAATAGCCTTGTCCGCGGTTAAGGGCTACAGTCTGGGTTGGTCAAGTGTCGGTCTTAGTGTCGGTCTTCGGAGGAAAATAATTAAATTGTGCCTGAATTATTTTGCAGGATAAGTGTTGTCACCCTGATGCTACCATGAATATTTTATGCATGTTAATATTATTATGGTTATGCATATTATTGAGGACTAACCCTTTTCTCTTATTTTGAATTTCCTGAGTGTCTCAGGGGCTGGCTAGACTACCCCGGGCACTCAATTTTATTTTCAAGACCTCTCGTGGCGTCTCTCGAGTTAACAGGCGGTTTATCCCGCCACTACTCTTGTGGACACCCGATTGGCATTTCTCTTCAAGTCCGACCGTGGCGTCACTTGACACCCGACTGGCATTTCTCTTCAAGACCTGTTCGTGACGTCCCTCGAGTTTACAGGCGGTCCCGCCACTACTCTTGTGGACACCCGATTGGTATATCTTT